>OX411277.1:28134274-30534274 GCA_948146005.1 Nomada fucata | reverse complement strand
GCAATTCGCGTTTGTAATTGACGTAGTTGAAACTTTCTCGCGTTAGTTATTCGAACGGCGCGCCACCTAGCGACGCAACCTGTACGCCCCCCTTCCACCCATTGCAGCCAACCGATTTCTGCGAGAATATCCGGACAGGCGCGCGTCAGACATCGACAGATTTGACGCAGGGGATTTTCTGAACCTCTATTCGAAAGTTCATTCCACTCGTGTCATTCTCTGTAATAGTTTAAAAGGTCAGGGGACAGCTTTCATCCCGACCCGCGTCACGACAACCGACGACCCCCTCCCCCATTTTCCACCACCGTCCCATCCAGACCCATCATCCACCGCGTCGAGTTTTCGCTCCGCGGCCGGTCGAATGAATAAATAGAATGAATTTAATTTCCCTCTTAAGGCGCACATTCAACGGGACCCCGATAGCCAGGTTGCAGCGATGTCTACCGTAAATACGCACCGAATGGGGGATCGTCGGTTGCCGCGTTCAAAAGGAGAAGAAAAATCGTGGCAGGGGGGTTGGGAACAGCGAATCTGGCCAGCCGCGGGATAAAAAGAGAACTCGGTAACACCATTACCGGGGAACCCCCATGGCCTAATGAATTTATCGTCGCCGACTTAAGAACAATTAACGCGTAACTTTCGACTCATTGTTTCGGCTACTCCTGGACGGCGTCTGCCGGAATATTGTTTTTCATCCCCCTTTGGCTTCCAGGTCCCCCGTCGAGCTACCCTCCGGGGGTGTCCATTATTCGCCGTGCCGCGACAGTTCTCAATTTGCGAAACGGTACCTTCCGGATTCGAAACAATATTTACGTCAACTTCCCTTCTATTCGCGACCGATCACTTTTGTTCGGGATAATTACTCGCCAGCTCGGAGAGAAAGCGAATGAACGAAGCGTACGACGGAATATTCCGATCGTTTCGTGTTTGGGAATTTTTTTCAAGGCGACAGAAAGTACGAGAGTTCTCGAGTTACGTAACCGCCAACGGCGCGACAGCGGCAGTGCTGCCAATCTTACCAGCTCCCCAACGCCTCTCAAGTGGCGCACGCAGCGGAACACGGGGAAGCAGCGCGGTGAATCCCCGCGTGCACGCGTGCGTTCAGCACGCGTCGTATAGGACACGCGACACTTGACGATAAAGTGCACACGGATCACGGATCAGAGGGGCTGGGCAGGGTAGATCGATGTGTGCAGGTGGATAGATTTACCCTGCCACACGTGCCGTGTGAAAGCGCATGCCGTGAAGTGGAATCAAGCGGTGCGAGGTCGAACGTGGTCGGGCAGAAAAGGGAAACTGTTCCATTTTAACGTCGGACCGGGCTATTCCTTGGAGTACAGTTCAGTGAAGATTCGCCTAAAATCGTTCGCAATAACAAAAAACAAAACAACAACAAAAAAATAGGCGAATAAATGAAACGCAGGTCCCCGATAATTATGACGCGTTAAAGTGACGTAACGAAGCGGTTTAAACGAATATTTCTAAAAGAACCTGAAGCTCGAATAATTTCATTTCCATCTGGCGACAGTTCTTGGAACGTATCGGACTCGGGCACAGAAATGGCGAACTCTTAGCGTGGAATATGGGTGTAACAAGCCGTACCTGCCCCGATGTCCGTATGAACGTTTACATGACACGAAAGCCGGGATTACAAATGGGACCAGAGAGCTATTCTTGTTCAGCACGAATCGTCGAAACACAACATCGGGGCTGCAGCAATAATTTAACCATCGTTTAACTGCGTAACGCGGAATGGCAAATCAACGAGTTTCTTTTTTAGTAATTTTTTTTTAAAGAGGAAATTTCCATCTTAATTAACAGCGGTTAATGTTATTTCGCTCATTAAATTACCTCTTACTGTTAGGTGAAACTTGCATTTGTCGACAAATTGCACGAGACACCGTGCATCCAGTTTATTTCTGATTCCGGCAAAACAGTTCTCCGCGTTCGAATCAATTCCGGCTGAACGACGCCGCACGCAAAATATACAGGATCAAAAGCAAATCCGTTTTTAAAATTTCACTCGAGCACATCCGATCTTCATCTCCGAAACATTCGAATACCGCGCGCGGTGTCTCAAAAATAGGCAAAAAAAAAAACAAAACGAAAACAAAAAAACAGTACCATCGAATGACCGGACGAATCACGTTTTCGGAATTTTCACGATTTCCGCCGATCGACGGGCAAATCGCGTCGCCGTGAAAAACAGAAAAACGGAACAAAGAAACCGAACCGAATGAAATGGAACAGGTCGTACGAAATTCACGAAAAATATGCGGAACGAATAAAGACCTGACACCATTAACGTTCGACGATTCGATAGAACGACAGATTCAAAAGAATAAATAAATACGAAATTATACAACGCGATTTGCATCGATCTTACTCCCCTACCACATGAAACACTATTATTATTATTATTATTATTATTATCATTATCATTATTATTATCATTATCATTATTATTATTATTATTATTATTATCATTATCGTCGTTGAGATCTAACTCGTTCCCGTAATTCTGAACCAGCCAATAAAAGTTACCGCACCGCCAATGATGCCATCACGTGACGTGCCAAAAGTTCCTATACCGCGCTCGACGAACATAACCTCGACAGTTCTCGCCCTAACCTCGCGGCGAAACAGTGGAAAAACACTGCCCCCCACCACCCCCCCTTTGACGCAGCGTTCAAAGACAGTGCAGCATCGCGTCCAGCCGTCGCGCACCTCGGCGAGACAAAAACGAGGCGACGTCGGTGCGACGACTGCCGTCAATGCTCGGCAAAATGCAAATCACGCTTCAGAATTTTCGCGATTTTCGTCGGCCAGACAGCCGGGCGGAAGACAAAACGGTGAGGTACGAAGGGAAGGGAAAAAAAAACAGAAAAAAAAAAAAACGCGAGGACGGGTGGAGGCCGATGGTGTCTGGCCTGGCAGACGCGATATCACGGAACAACGGTGCACACATTGTGGCCACGCTGGCTCGTTATTGTTTCACGCTGCAAAATATCGCGTTCTATTTACGCGCCGCTGCCGGCCACGCTGCTGAAAATTCCCCGGCCCGCGGGACGGTGCGTCTGTCATGTCATACGTCTTACGTGGTGCGACGTGCAACCATGCGTAACCGGTTACGTGAAGGGTAAAGGTGCGAAGCTGCTGGCGCATTTTAAGGTTATGTCGAAAGAGAGCGGGGGTTCCTCGAACCGGTCCAAAGCTGAGCATTCTCGGTGCTATTAATATTATTGCTATTCTCGTGTACTTGACAACTGTCTCATTAGCAACAATTCTCAATTATTTCATAGGCGAATTTTTCTTAATACAACAAACGTTCTAACGCACGTCAATTAACCAACAGATACAGTAACAACGCTGAAAAAAGCGGATACGAAATTTCACTGCCCCCCCCCCCCCCCCCCCCTAACCAACGGTTTATTTCTACTTCGGACTTTCGACTTTTTCTTCTTAATTCGTCCTCCTACCACCGTTGCAAAAAGGAAAAAGGAAAAAAAGAATCGTCAACGCGGAACATTCAGGGCCGTCGAGAATTGTCACCGCGGCGAATAAACGAGCGGACAGGAACGACATTGTGAAAATAGCGTCGAAAGCGATCCAACGGCGGGGCAGAAAAGTTCGCTGAAGGAAGCGGGCTATTTATAAGACGGAAGTGGCACGGCCAATTTGAAAACAGCAGGAAAGTGCGGCCCGGACTCCCTGGAAACTTTTAGAGAAGTTCTGCCGGATTCACCTCATAATTCAGAGGCTGGATATTCTTGCAGTCGCCTCGTATTTTCGGCGGCCCTGCGAGCCGCCGCCGCAGCAGACAGTGAATTCTCGTCCAATCGTGGACGTCGTCGGGGCGACGAATAGTTGACGAAACCGTCGAACGACCGAAAGGTGGTGGTGGGGAGGGGGGGGGGCGCCCTCGCACGGGGCCGAAAAATCGACGGAAAATTTTTGCCCGTGGTTTTCTCTTCTTCAGCCTATTTCGTTTCGCGAAGCCTCGAAATAGATCGCGACTAAGTGACGTATTTGCGCGTTCGACGCGGACGACACGATTCGTCGGGCGGAAAATGAAATTCGCCGTTAAAAAATTGTTTACAAGCTCTCGCGGCGTAAAAACGTACGTTGGACGTGATTTGTACGAATTTTCGTAAATCGCAATTTAATCTGCCTAACCCCCCCCCCCCCAGCCCCCACCCCCTGACCACCGATCTCGGTGGACCGAGTTTCACGGAAGTGCGTTGTTATTTAACAAATATTACATTTAAACGAGGAGGAGGAGGAGGAGGGGGAGGGGGGGGGGGGGTGTGTTGCGGCGGAAAAACTGGGCGCACGATTTCAGCGCGACGTTCGTTTAATAAAGCCGAGCGATAATAAAAATATATTCCGGCGAGCTCCGGTTGCGCGAAGTATCAGTCCGCTTTTTGCTGGGTTATAAATTTCCATTTCGGCCATTACCGCATTCATTCGGCCCGTCGCCGAATAAAAATTTGCCCCGGCATGAATCACGATTTTGTTTCGCCGCGACATTTCCCTGCTTCTAAACCTAGGGAGGGGGACGGGGGTGGGGTGTGAGGAGGAGGAGGAGGAGGAGGAGGAGGAGGAGGAACACGTCGGCGAGCATCCGGCAACAAGAGAGAAAAAAAAATTCCCTATCGCTCCATCTACGACCGTGCTTGCCAACCGAACGCGGCCTGACCTCCGTGCCGATCCAATATCGATGTGTCAATTTCTGTTCGACCCAACCGGCGTAAAGATACGGGTCAATTATTCGACGTCACGAAACAATGCACGTTTAAGAACGAATGTTTACGGTTCAAGACGATATTCGGGACGTATTTGTTTTTCCTCTTCACGCGCGCGCGTGTTACCAACCGAATATTCTCCATCCGCTTGCGTAAGTCCCCGGGGACGACGGGTGGAAAGTAACTGGATATTAAATGTTCGTATCACGCACGTCGGGCTGCCGAGCAAACAATCAGAAGGGCCGGGGCGTACGATCGAGAAGTTAACCTCTTTCTCTCTGTTTTCCATGGCGGACCAGGCTCGACGGTGCGCCTCGTCTCCCGGTGAAACAGGAAGCCCGGGAGAGTTTCCGCTATCGTTTGCTCATGTTAACGAGACCCTTAATTATGTTTACAATCTACGGCGAATAAACTGTTCGTTATTAATGGGGGTCAAACGGGGACTGGCAGCGCCGCCGCGCTGTCGCAGGTTAGGACACGCCGGTGCAATGTTTGCCGTGGAAAGAACGACGACAAGGCGGAGAGAGCGGTTCCACGGTGGAATATTTTTTACCCTGGCCTCGCTCGAGAGCTCGTCGTAGAAAGTCTGTTCGCTGCGCGCAAGAATGGAATCGCACGCGACGATCGTTTAACGCGAAACTCACGGTGTAAATGGTCCGCGAACGTTCGTAAGCAGAGGCGACGGTTGCAAGGTTTACTCGCGTTCCGTGCAGGTTAGGTAAATCGAACTTCTGTTCGATTTCATCGAAAATGGGAGGACAAATTTTATGGCGTTTTCGTAATTGATACAATGGTATCCTTGGAGGGGAATTTCGCGTGCCACGGGGAAAGAAGGATAGAGAAAGGCGCGAGGGAAGAAAAGTGGTCGATGCCCCGGGGAATGCTAATTAAAATCGCGAAACAATCGAACCCAACGCGCGGCCATTTTTCTTGATCAATGAGAAGGAGGGGGGAGGGAGAGAGAGATAGAGAAAGGGAACGAAGTGTGCGCCATCTTTCAAGTAGTGCGCCCGCGTAATTTCATTATGTCCACTTTAAACGGTCTTAATTCCAGATTACAGGCCCTCTTTAGAAAGATCCGCGGAATTTCCAGAAAGACGTGGACGTTAATCGGTCCTCGTGCCTGGCACAAAGGCGGCCCGTTTATCTCGAGATATTTCATTCCTCTGAACGAATCGAATCATTTATAAATCCTTTTCCTGTTTCCGTCTATCCTTTATAGTACCTTCAATGTATCACAGAATGCATATGGCCGTTCGTTCAACGTTAAAACGATTATTTTCCTCGACATTTCGTACTCGAGCTACACGATGGTGGATTATATCAAAGGAGGTACCGAGTTGGTTATCTTTTTTTTTTTTTTTTTTTTTTTTAGAATTTCCTTAACCCGCAGAACACAGTTTATGCTAATTTCCCCAAGCCTTCTAAACAAAGTAATCCCTCGTGATCGACGAGCTGGACTTTCCCCGTCAGCGCCTCCCATTATAAATATAAATATTAATTTACGACTGCTTTATGAAAAAATGAATGAAGTGAGAGCCCCCCCTATAAATATTCAACTGACCTCGTTCTTCATTCTTCCATAATGCGGCGGGGCTTCCAGCTGTTCACGGTAAGTAAATAAGCACGCGCTCAACGTAATATTCCCTACCCGCGTAAGCCAGCCCCACAGTTTTCACTGAAAAGGGTACATTGGAATTCGAAAAATTCTCGATTCGCTCTACGATAATTTTCCATCGGTACGCCGTAAGATTTTTTCAGAACGGCGTGTCATTTTTTGACTCTACCTCCTTATTTCGCGTTCCCTTCCGGTCACCCTGTCACCGCGGAGAAACATTCTACTGTGGGGGTACTTCCCACATACACCGCTAGGGGGCGAGCACGACGATCCGGCTCCCGAAGGTGGCTGCATAGGCCCACGCGAGTATATATATAACCACCGACCGTTCCCTACTGTCCCTGTGTCTAAGGCAGGGCCTGCTAGTACGCCTTACTGATGAGTCCGCCAGCAGGCCTAGGACGAAACGCAACTTCTCCCTTTCCTCTTTCTTTTTCCCGACGAAACCTTCTCTCCTCACCCCCGCACTACCGTTTTCTATCGTCCCTTAACCCACCCCGGAAAAATCTTAATTCCCCTCCCTTCATTCTCATTCCGATCCTTTGTCTTCATTGTCGCCCTTTCACCTGTCCGCTGGGGTAGGTCCTTCCTTTCTCTCCCTCGATTTTTTCCCCCTTCTCCTCGCCCGTTGCATTCGCGCTTTTTCAACCCCCGACAAGTCCTCCCCTCTTTCCCCCATGGGCTCTGTTTCAGGCTGCAGGGTGAACAACAACGCGCGATTCCCGACTTTCCCCAGGCCCCCGGTTCCATTACCCGGCCGCGTATTATTTCACATCAAACGACCCGATGCAAAGTAACGAAGGCCAGATTCCGCCTGGGCTGTACCGTTGAATAATTAGACGCGGTTTTGACTTGCAAAAAACCCGACGCACGCGTCCCCCCTAGGTACAGCCCTGAGCGCCGGCGGACGTTACACGGGCCGCGCGCCGTGCCCTTTTTTTCGTCGCGTCGGGAGAAAATCCAATTACCCTCTCTCTTTTTTTCCAGACCGGTTGATAACGCGCGAGGGCTGGCCGCAGCGCTCCGCAGAGCCGCGAAGCAACGCGGAAGAAAGGATATATTTCGCATTCGGTTCGGTACGGGACCGAGGGAGGGGGGGGGGGCGATGTAACGCTGGACGACGCGTGCAGCGCAGATAAACGAGACAAAGAAGAGGTGGAAAAGGAAGGCGTGACCTACATTCACGTGCGACCGATCCAACTCGCTGGGACTCTTGCGGATAAATATTTGAGATACACCTGAAGCATAAAGCGGAACCTGGCTACCGCCAACCGGTGTTGGAAGATAGAGAGATAGTTCAGAAGAATCCGAGTAACGGACCGCGGCGAATGAAGCGGTGAATCTGACCGACGCGAGAGCCGCCGGTTTGCGCACAAATTGGACGTTATCTACGCGGCAGCTGGGGACAAGGCGGCGCACACGGAAGGCTACGGGGCCACGTCGGTGTGCGGGCACACGGTGAACGCGCACCGTACCGTATCAGATGTTCGAGAGCTTCCGCGGAACGAGGAACGAAAAGCCCCCGCCGATCCCCGGCCATTGAAGTCCAGACGGAGATTTAACCGTGGAGCCGTGCGCTGCAATACTTAGCGCTAGGGACTTTGGATTTACGCCCCCGGGGCGGTTTGCATTTTCCTCTAACGCGGACGGCGACGCTAATAGGATTTCTTTGAATTGTTGAGCCTGCCCCGGATACATAAATACGTGTGCAGCGAGCGCGAGACGATTTTAAACGGGGAGTGGGGGGGGGGGGGGGGGTGTGGCACGCGAGTGCCTTGCGTGCGCGTTAAGACGACGAGAAAATGGACGACACCGGGTGGATACGCGAAATGGCGGAGCGACGCAGCTGCGAATTAAAGGGGGGAGGGCGAAATCGGGGATGGAGCTTTGAAGACAAGATATTCGGTAATTCCGAGTGGGACAGCTTGTGGAATACAAAGGCTGCGCTTTAAACAGTAAGGGAGAGGCAACATCGTCGAACGTAAATCGGTCGAGGAATATAATTTCTCGACTGGACTGCGATTAGAGAAAATCGAGAACGATTCGTGCCTCTGGAAATGATTATTGGGCCGTGATGAAGCCGCGTTCGAGGCCGTCGCGAAGAATGCTAAACGATGAAGAACGATTAACGCTCGGTTATCGGTAGATGGCGCGTGGGTGGCGCCACTGGCGGCGCCACTCGTCGAAAGCAAATGTACAATGCAAACGGGCATGCACAATGCTAAGTGGAATTCACTTTGATGTCGTCTGTCGATAGCCAGACTCCAGAACTTCTCTGTTCCCCGTGAACCCATACACGGGATTACCCACTTGTCTTCTGATTTCGATGGACGCCCTCTCCAGACGCCCATTCATCGACAGAATAAGAGAGAGAGAGAGAGAGAGAGAGGGAGAGGGAGTAGGATAGGCAATCGAACCATCTCCTTTATCTTCATCGGTCGTGTTTTATTGTGCCGACAAACAAATCGCTCCCGAAGAAATTATTTCATTTAGCCTGTCTCCGGGCCGCGTCGGACGACAGGGAATTCCCCGTAGCGCGCTCGCTATGCAGAGGGCGCTCTTTGAGCCACTTTATTGCTTCCATTTCGCAGCGCGACAGTTTTGAGTGGATTCCGCGCCTTCTTTCATTTGAATCTCGCCCCCGTCGCGCCCCTTCCAACCCCCTGAATCGCGTTCTTCCCGGCCACGACCAACTTTGAACGTGTTTATCGGCGTTCGATCGAGTCCTGGTCTCCGTCACCGAGGTTAGGTTCCCCCCCCCCCCCCACCGTAGCTCGTCAGAATTTTTATGCACGCGTCGCTTCAATCTGCAGCCGCCGCTCTTCAACACTTTACAATACATAATCGATAACGCGATCTCTTTGTAACATCGTAAATCCAGCATTTTCCCCGTTCGCAAAGCGAACTTTCGCCGGGTAGATTCGAAGAATGGACACGGGGGATACGATCGCTCTGACAAGCCTGATAACTTTCGTGCTGGTACGTATCCGGCAAACCGCGGAACAACCCCGCCGGTACGAATCGCGAGCTTTTTATTTCAACGTCGCATCGGTGATCGCGGACAGTTTAATAAAACGCCGGCGGGGGTACGTTCGAACGTGAAATTAGACGGAAGGGTGGCACGGCCGCCGGGGGAACGAAAAATAAGAAATATAAAAAAACGCGGAGGGGGGGGGGGGGAAACAGGCGTATCACGCAAGGCGGAAAATTCGCGCCTCGTCGATCCGAATTGCAGCTCGCGGTCGATTCTAACGATCCGTCGAAGCAGCTGCGGCAAATCGAGCTACCTCGCGTCACGGATACTCAGACGGCTGTCTGTGTCCGAGGGGCACGATTGTTCCGTGTACCAATGCTGGGCGAAAGGGGGGGGGGGGGGGGGGTGGTGGCTGAAAGGAATGGTCGCAGGTGGAGGCTTAAAACTCCCTCGTCCGTTGGAAGATTGGCGAAGTTTAATTGCAAAAGCTACTTCTTCCGCTGTTTATTGTCGTCATCCTTTTTTCGTCAGCCTCGGTGTACAGGCACATTTCTAACTGGCGCTTCGTATCACAATTATTGAACCTCTTGTGTCCATGTTTGATCATAATAGAGGGTTCCAAGAGACCAGGTTGCAAAATCTTATAAGAATCAACGTCGACGGCCAATTTCTTCCCCCCATACGAGATGCCCCCAGGTTCTCAGACCAGGTGTATCGTACATTCCTTTGTTTGCCCACGGTTGACCACACCGAATATACAAAATCAGTTACCCCGACGAGATCAATAAAATCTCTTCCATCGAATTACACGGGGGTCTCGTCCTGCCTGTACGGGATATCGTGAAAGGGTACAACGGATCCGAGCTTTTCACATCGAAGGCAAGAGCGAGGCAACAATCGAAGGAGGATACGCAGCGAAGCAATCATGACGTTTCATCAGACCAACGGAGAGAAGGAGAGGGAAAGGGAAGGAGGGGAGAGAGAGTAGCGAATCATTCCGCACGCCCGGTCTGCCAAACAAGCACAAAAGAGAGTATCAGGAGATCTCGAGCTGCATCGAAAATATCGAAGGAGGCCAAAGAGGATTCGCGTTTCCCATTGTGTCGAGACGTATCACGCCCCCCATCGACCCGTACACATCCGCCGCAAGAGTTATCGAGATGTTTATCCGCTTATAAAGACCGGCCATACCGAATATTTATTCGCTCGATGCGCGGGTTATGTCTGCCCCGGTCTAGGCGGACCCCACCTGGACTACGAGCCGTCGTGCACGCGTACAACGGATCGGATGGAATTACTTTTTTCCAAACGTTCGTACAGTTTTCTCGTCTCGCAATTCTCGCGTCCGGAGTGAGAGAGAGAGAGAGAGAGAGAGAGGGGGGGGGGAGAAAAGAAGGGAGGAAGACGAGGAATTTATTAGAAGCCCGGAGTCCCGAACGAGTTAATCGCGAACGCCGCCCGAATTCGCGGCAACAATTCAGAAGTCGGTTCTCCTGAAGAATTTGGCACGCGATATCTTTCCCCGGGTAGCGTACATTGTTCCCGCGATAACGGGAGAATACAAAGCGCCCCCTCGACTCCCGTCCAAGTTGTTTTCGCGTTTCAACTCCGGGAAAACACGAAATTTCGTCCCAGGACAGCTATTCCCGGTAATATCGTATTTAACCTGGCCCGGAGTTCTCAGGATTTCTTCCACCACGACGGAAGCATTAGCTTCGTTTAAACGTGTCCAATTCTTCACCTGCGCAATACTTCAGCCGGAATCCAGCCTAGGATTCGGATCTAATGGTCTAGCTAGTCTGACAGTCCAACTAACCTGATGGACTAACTAACCTGACAGTCTGACTAGCCTCATAGTCCAACTAGCCTGATGGACTAACTAACCTGACAGTCTGACTAGCCTCATAGTCCAACTAGCCTGATAGCCTAACTAGCCTGACAGCCTAATAAGCCTCATAGTCCAACTAGCCTGATAGCCTAACTAACTTGACAGCCTAACTAGCCTCATAGTCAAACTAGCTTGATAGCCTAACTAACCTGATAGTCTAACTAGCCTGATAGCCTAACTAACTTGACAGCCTAACTAGTCTCATAGTCCAACTAGCCTGATAGCCTAACTAGCCTGGCAGCCTAATAAGCCTCATAGTCCAACTAGACTGATAGCCTAACTAGCCTGACAGCCTAACTAGCCTGACAGCCTAACTAGCCTGACAGCCTAACTAGCCTGACAGCCTAACTAGCCTGACAGCCTAACTAGCCTGACAGCCTAATAAGCCTCATAGTCCAACTAGACTGATAGCCTAACTTGCCTGATAGCCTAATTAGCCTCATAGTCAAACTAGCCTGATAGCCTAACTAGCCTGACAGCCTAATAAGCCTCATAGTCCAACTAGACTGATAGCCTAACTAGCCTGATAGCCTAATTAGCCTCATAGCCAAGCTAGCCTGATAGCCTAACTAACCTGACAGCCTAACTAGTCTCATAGTCCAACTAGCCTGATAGCCTAACTAGCCTGATAGACCAACCCAATCTTAATCCCTTCAATAAACTGACGACCCGGCGTCCTTTTCTCAGGACTCCACTTTAAGGTCCCAAGATTGGACCGCCCCGGGGGCTTCGCAAATTTCAGCAAGTAGCGCAAGCGTAATCCGCCGACTGTTGTTCGCAGTTAAGTGTTGCTCTAATATCAAAAGCTCGAAAACGAGACGCCCAACTTCGCGCGAACGTGTTTCCCACCCGGCGGTGTACAAGCGGAGTTTTAATCGTATACAGGATGCACGTGTAACCGGGACACCGGAATCCTGGAAACCTGTTCCCTGTTAGCCGAGGAAACATATAAATATGCATCGCGCGACGGCCAGCTTATCGTTCCGATTCTGCGGGACCGTGATAACCTGGGACGGCCCTCGGTGGCCAATTGGACCAGGTCACTTGGCCGGGACGATCTCTGGCACCAGCGGGTAAACGAGTTCGGACGGAAAGAGTGGAACCGGCGAAATGAATACGTAAAACAGTTTGACAGTGATGAATTAAATTATTATCGCTCGCTAGGCGATCCCAGAACGTCTCGCCATCCCCGGGAATAGTCCTGGAAGACACCGGCGGCGTACAAATGGTCCCCCGGTCGAAACGTTCACACGCGCGCCGTGCACTAGCGGCGTTCACGTTCAGCTGGCTATTTATATTCACGGTTCGCGAAATGATTTTGGCCGACGGTAACGCGGCTTATCCATGCTCGGCCAGCATAATATACTTTTCGCCATTACGCGGCTTAACGGCGAATCGGATGATGGAGCCGCGCCGAAAGGCTTTTTAATATTTGAAAAGTTTATTACGCCCCACCCTCCCTGGGGGGAGGGGCGTTTACGCTGCATTTATCAGTCATTTTCCAGGCTCTGCCCGGCTGCCATTATGTCGAAGAACCCGACCTCGAAATCCTCCGAACTTGTATTTTTTTCGAACTTTATCGTTTCATTCTTGGCGTTCGCCGCGCCGCCCCCAATTTATATCGCAATAATTACCCGGGGTACGACGAAATTTGACTTGATTTAATATCGAAAATAATTCCGCGATGGAAAATAAGATAATTGAATTTAAACGGGAACTAATTGAAACGTTGCGAGGGCAATTATCCGTCAAAAGAGCTATCGCAGACGAAGGCATTACTCTCGCAATTAGGACAATTAATTACAATTCGGGGAACACGAATGTTTGCTTTGTGCAAAATATTCTAGATATTCTTTCGGGACAGAGAGGAGGGGTGGGGGGTGGGTGGGGGGTTAATTAATTAGTATTGTCCCTCCTGCCTATGTTCATTGCATATTTGTTCAAATAGCTCCCGCGATATTATGCGGGTCGAGCTCGATTCGCGTTACGAACTAGTTTTATATTAACGCCGTGTGCAACGTCGTGCTTACCGTCGTAGATGCTAACGAAATGGCCGCCGACAGCGTCGCGGGAACCACGTCGAATGCACTTGTGTTCCCCAGCTGACAGATGCGACGTCGTCAACCACGCAAGACCAGGCGAAGTCGTCCGCAATCGTGTCGCACAAATCAATCACTAATTACGCGATTTTAATAAACCGTGACGCACGGTTCGAGCGTCCGTTACCGAGGTGGTTTCGCGAGATACTAAACGCACGTCCTACGACCCACACAATATAAGAACTACGTCGACGCGTGACGTATACTGCCAGCACACTCGGGCTGTCGTGTTTATGTTTTCGTTGCTCAAGGTCTACGATGCTTCGCAGGCAGACAGAGATATTTGTGTGTACATTCAAAGTGTGTAAACGCAAAGTTATAAGATAAAGTACCACGGAAGGGAATAAATAAAAACTGTGACGCTATAATAATTATAATATAATAATAATAATATTATTATTATAATATATAGCATTCGAAGTGTGCAATTTCTTGTGCAAATCATTAGTCCGATAATATTATATTTGCTATTTCATAATAATATATAATAATAATAATATATTATAATAATATATTATAATAATATTATTATTATCATATATTATTATATAATATAATATAATAAAAATATAATATTATCGGACTAATGATTATATTAATGATTATATTGTATTTGCTTCATTTATATTATATAAATATTTTTATATAATAGCTTTATATTATATAATAATAATAATGTTATTATTATTATATATTATTATGAAATAGCAAATATAATATAATCATTAATATAATCATTAGTCCGATAATAATATATTATTATTATTATATATTATTATGAAATAGCAAATATAATATTATCGGACTAATGATTCGTACAAGAAATTGCACACTTCGAATGCACCGATACGTACAGGATAATTTTTCTCCCTTTTTCGGCTCAACGACAGATTCAATCAGCCCTGAACGAAATTTCAGGCAACTTCCGGAATTGTTAATGCACGGCTCCCTTTGAGAGTGGAAAGCTTTTAATGTTTCAGTTTTCACTGGTATTCGAAATTCGCGGTTATTCGTCCCCCTCGAGGCCGAAGAATTATTCAAGTTTTTCGAGGGTTTTTAATGGTTCGCCTGTTCCGCCTCAAAGTGAATCGTACTACTTCCAGGAATTTCCTGCGGCTTCGACGATCTGGCCGCACGAAATTCATGAATACTGCCTCCTCTCGCCCCGGCGCACGACGGCTCGAAATTCACCGGGGCAGAAAAAATTCGTAATTGGCCAGAATCGGGATAAACGTTTTTATCGCTATTATTTTCAAAGCCCGTCGACGTTCGACGAAACAAAAAAAACGAGCACACGGAAAATACGAAAGAAAAATACGACCCGAGCTAATGCACGGCGCCGTCGACCTAGAATTATCAATTAATTTCTAACTGTCCTCTGCGAATCACCGACGGACCTTCGCACATCTCAACCCCGCCCGGGACTGGCAAAACGAAACAACAAA
Organism: Nomada fucata; assembly: GCA_948146005.1. Taxonomy (NCBI): domain Eukaryota; kingdom Metazoa; phylum Arthropoda; class Insecta; order Hymenoptera; family Apidae; genus Nomada; species Nomada fucata. The sequence goes on along the minus strand of OX411277.1, from coordinate 30,519,505 downwards.
TTCGCAAAAACGATCAAATCGAAAAACCGTCTGAACCACGTTGCCCGCCGTTATTATCATTATTATTATTACGATTGCCCCAACTGTAACTGCGACTATCATTAACGCTACCGTCGGTGCCATTACCATTAGCGCCGCCGTCGCTATTATTATTCTTTTGCCTCGAAGTACAGCCATCCCGGAGCTGGGGTGAACCGCTAAGCATTACCAACAGCATTACCAACCGGGACCATAATACCCTAGCGACTTCGACCGCCCAGGTAATCTCAGTGCGTGACGCCCGATCGGACAATGCATCCCGGAAAGGTGTTCGAGGAAAAAATGACACGGCAACCTCCGCGACCTGGGACAGGAACATCGAAGGAACATCGAAGGAACATCGAAGGGGAAATTAGTCGAAGGTGCAGGAGCGACGCCAGGTGGCGAACTGGGGACTAGTCCCAAGAACGGTCTGAGGGTCGACGATCAGCTAATTAGGACGAAAAAGCACCCCCGACAGGGGTTGGGTAGGGGCGGGGTGTGGGACGCGAGGCTGGATCTTCGCTTCGAATTTCCAAGTGCACACATCGCTAACTAGGTTACGTAACACAATTAGCGCCTCCGCTAATTTCTCAGCGCCGACTAGGCAACCAAGCCAGGATGGTAGTTCACTATTAATGGGCAAATACAAAGCGTCGACTATCTAGGACGCCTGTTCACTCTCCCTTCGTCCATCCACCCTTCTCTCTCGCTGTATCTCCCTCAGTCCATCGCTGGATCCCCGCTGTCTCTGTGCCCGAGTCACCCCTATCAGCAGAGACCTGTGTCCCGGCATGGTTTACACATGGAATTGCGCGGAACCGCCTTGTAAGAAGCTGGTCCTTCGAGGAAGGACTATCAACGCCAGGCACACAGCACGGAAAAACTTTTCCTCCGTAATTATATCGATCTACTCGACGGAGGGACTATGGACGCCTGGTTGGTCAGCCTTTGGTTGGCCTCTCGCGAAAAAATGTCCCCGCACGAGCAACCCTAATCCTGCCTATCAATTACGTTCGTTCGACTCGACTGGAAACGAAGGATCTTCTCAGTTCTTGGAAGATCCTCGATGCCTCTCTGTTCGCCCTTCTTCGTTCCCTTACGAATCCTTCGATTGATGCCCGCGACCTGTTCGAACACTCGCGTCCGTTCACCTGGACACCGCCAGGCAGGCTTTCACCACCCCCTCAGCGCTCCGGCGAGAGCAAAAAGCACGCCAAAGGGACGAGCGGGATCGGCGGCGAAACGGAAAGGCGGAAAATACGGGCCACGTTTTCCGCGTTTCCCCGGCGACGTACAAACCAGCCCCGCGTGCATGCATATCCGACGGTGAATCCGACGTGAAATATAAATCGGTAATGCCGCTGAAAAACTCGGTCGACAGTGAGCCCCTCCCGGCAGCTTACTATTTCGCTTCGTCGGTCCCGGATTTATTCTCACCCCCCTTTTCCAACCGCCGAGCAACCCCCGTCGCGCCGCTGTTACAGCTGTAACGTTCGCCGCGAGGTCGATTCACTTTCGCGACGAAAAATTTCGCGGACCATCCCGAGATCCAGAGCAAGAAATGAATACAAATATAACGCAAAGGGGGTAGGGGGTGAGATTTTCGTCCAGATGGAAAACGCTCAAAATGTTTCCAGACTCTTTTCCCCGATTATTTTATCTACTGTCCGTTAAAACGAAACTGGAAGGAATACAGCGCGGACCGTTTCGTTGCCTCGCCACGACTTTTATATCGTTTCAGTTTTTCGCGATTTCGACCCCCCCCCCCCCCCCCACCGACCCCCTGCACACCCTCGGTTTAATATTAATGTTACAATGACGGATCAAACAGACCCCGGGGGGAGCACGAGCTGGCGTAAAAGTCCGCCGACCGGGATCGGAGACGAAGATCAACAGAAAGGTACGGAGGGTGGGGGGCGCCCCGTAATACGAACGGGACGGGAAAAAGGGGGGCGGGGCGAATTCGGCCGTGCTTTTAATCGTCCACCTGCCGCTCCATTTTTTTTTTCTTTTTTTTTCTTACTCTTTTTGTCTCCTTTTTCGAGGCGCCGGTGTCGGAATCCACTTTAACGGACCTTACTAATTACCAGGCGAGCCGGTCGTCCGCTTGTTTACCTCGACTCTGATTAACCCTCCGCGTGGCTCCCTCTACAGCGGCGCCCCTCTCGGCCTCCGTTTCGGGCCGGGGCAAAAAAATTTCACGACGTCACGAGCGGATCCGATTAATTTTCCACGCCGCGATCTTCGCGAGGGTCGCCCCATCTGCGTTTACTTAGATAATTGAAAAAAGGTTCGATCCGCGCGATCGTCGAGCGTGCACGGTTATACGCTGGCGCCCCTAAAGTGGGAGGCGGCGGGGGTTGAACGTTAAACGGGGAGGCAAGTTCTCGCTGGCCCGTATTTCCCGACAGGGCAGCGGAAATAATAACAGTACCGTAATATTTCGTTGATAAACGTAACGATTAAAGATAACGAAGAGGGGGGGGGGGCGGGGGGGTGCAGAGCATTGGCACAGAAGGGGCTCTCTTCGCGAAACGCTCGAGCGACCTGACCTAAAGCGAGGACGCGTCCGAATGGGCTCTTCAGTCCGCGTCCGTCTGGCGAAAAGAGGAAGACGAAAATTTCGAGGCCTCGACCCGGGCAATTATATTCCTCGTTCCAGTAAAACCACCAGGTGAGCGTACGAGCGAGACAGGTAGAGACTCGTTCTGAAAATCGTTTCAGAAGCTGTTCATTCGGTGCACCTACAGTAAAATTCCCTTCGGGGTGTCCCGTGTCTCGTCGAGCGAACGAAATCCGATTACGTGACCACGACCACGTGAACACGTGACTCATAAAAATACACGGGATTGCAAAGGGTTCGACGATTACCGCCGCGAAGGAACGGATGGAATTTCACCTGGGCCCGCGTCACCTCTTGGCAAGCGTCGGGGCACGCTCGGGTAAGGGTCGATCCAACGGGGGGGGGGCTGAGGTGAAATTATGCGAGCCAGCCTGCCGTGATCTCGACCCTGGTCAGTAAACACCGGGACCAAACGACGCGTGGAGGAAGGTCGTGGCCACGAGTCGCTGGGCTCACCGTGTGTCCACCCTTCTGATTCTTGGTTTCACACTTGGTCAAGCGGGAAAAGGAGAGGGAAATAGGGTGGCGAAGCTGGGGCTGACCTGTAGCCGTGCGTGCAACCCTGTATTGCTTGCTTTCAGAATTGTTTCGGTGATTCCGTGGGAGAACGGACGACGTTGGTCTGAGGGCGGATTAATCCCTTGGAAAGGGTGGAACAGCGACCTGAGTATTCCGTTGGATTTACTCGTCTCGTTTTGTCTTTGTCTTCTTATGAAGACTATAAGGATCAGGAAAGAATTGCACCAGCTGAACGCGGTTGAAGAAAGCCTGCTTACGAGAAATGGTATTAGGTTGCGTGGTCCATTTCTGACAGCTGGAATTAACGAACGATTAATTCCCTTGAAATTTTCGTGGGGCAGAATGGACACATTCGTGACCACTTCTGAAACCCTGGCCACGAAACCTAGGAGGCCCATAAAAGGGGACGAGACCGTGAACCCTAAATCTTCGGGGTGTTTCAATTATCTAATTGAACTGTCTCTGTCCGCATGCCAAGTCGGTGGCCATAGCGTCACAAGCGGGCCAGCTGAGATCCAAAGTGGTATACACGGTGGCCACCTTTAATTCCGCGAGAAAATGATCGGGGCGCACCTTTTGGACGAACGAAGATGAAAACCCTCGTGGCGGTTCCGTTGTCGCGTCCTCTGCCAGGGAGCCGCGACTGCGTCACGCGCCGGCTTTATCATCTCGCGAGCATTTTCCACCGGATCGTTGGACGTCTTGAACGGGTCCGTCATAAACGTTAGGGTGCTGAAAACGTAGCGAAAGCCACTCCGTCGCTCGAGTGGTGGTCGGTAACCTCGTAAAAAACGCTTCCATCCCAGCGCCATTTAGCCCGATCCCCGTCAATCCTGCCTCCCTGCCGTCTTCCATGCGGTTTTCCGCCTTTCCTTTCGCCCTATACGGTTGCACCGCTCGCAGGACCTTTTGAAATGAAAGAACTAATGGGAGCTTTGTGACGGGGGAGTGGCTTTGATGGCCATCTGCTTCTGGGCCTCGCCGGTCACACAGGATTTGATCTGTCTTACGAGTTGGCTGAACGAGGATCAGCCTCTTCCAAGCGAGCGTTCCCAAAACCATCACGGTCCAACCTATTCCACCCGCGTGACCTAAGAAAAGACTGACCAAAAATTCGATCGTTCATCGAAAGATCGAAACCGTTGTTGGTACTTGCGTCAAACAGTGATCCTCCGCTTTGGGTCTACGTGGGACCAATCCGGTGAACTCTGTCGGGGACAAAGAATCCCGGTGTGTCCCGACGAAATATCATCTCACGGCCCATTAAGCAGAAGCTCCACATGGAAACGAGAACGCACGCGTTCGTCGGAAAGTTACAAAACCATCAGAGGCCAGGGACGGGACGGGGGAACGAACGAATTCAACGTTCCGCTCCGGGCCATCGTTTCCCCTCCCGCGTCTTTACCCCGCTCGCCCACCGGCTACAGCCTTTTTCCTGGCTCGCCCGGCCACGGTCTGTAAACGTGCATTTTCATCGTCGCAAAATTAGTTCTCTTCCGATGAAAAAGCTTACTTCTATCAGCGAACGCGCGTGCACCCCTGGCCCCTCCGACCCGTCCCTGTGTATATTGCCTCAAAGCAAATAGTAGCGGTCGGCGAGGAAATTACGCGAACCTGTGGCAAGTCCAACGAATTTCCATTGTAACGCGAAGCAACCGGACCACCAGCCAAGCCCGGTGGTCTCGTCTTGATTTTTCGAGAAAACGCAGGGATCCCTTCGCATCCAGTGGACGACGCTGGCTGATATCGATTGCCCCGGAGGATGCTTGGCCTCTCTGGTTCGGCTGGACCAGCCCCCTCTGGGGAGGCTGAGCCAGGCGTTTGTTGGGTACATCGGGCGAGAATCACCCTGGGCACAAAGGGCTAATGAACGGTGACGCGAAGATGCCACTCTAAATGTAAAATATGGCCGATTTACATTTTCTCGGAGGCCACCAAGACACCGGGTCCATATCGCGAGCGACCGTGGCCCCCCGGACACCCTTGCCTTCGGCTTCCCCGCGGCTTCAGCGTCGCCGACCCACGTTTTTAGTTCGCTCGCGACGGTTAATTGCAACGAAATCCGGCGAAAAAGGCTACGCCCCGGCTGCGTCGGGCGAACGATTTCAGACGCGAGCAGGCGAAAGCAGAAGGGAATTCCCCAATTATCTCGCAGCCAATCGACGACGGATCCCTCAAAGCGGAGATCGAATTATTTGTCGGCGTCTCGCAAAGCTGGCCAGGCGCAGAGGGGAGGGGGAGGAGAAGGGGGGAGGGGGGGAAGGTCAACAGTTAGCTGCAGAAGGATCGTATAACGCAACCGCGTCGCTGACAACGGTCTTTGCGTCATTGTCCCAGGGGAATCCATGCCATTAACGAGTTTCGAGCTTCTTACTTTCCATCCGCCGTAGCCGGCCGGCTCTCTGAAGTGTCACCGCGCCTCGGCCCACTTCAATCCGACAAAGACGGCTCCTGCGAGGCCCGAAGCTGCCAATTAAGGTAGTTATCAAATTCAACGGCTCAAAGGGAAACGCTGATACCGGAACTGAATGCCGGGGACATCGAGCTGGTAACATTTTTACGCCCGATCCTCCCCCGTCTTCGTGGGGATCGATGTAAGACACTTTGAGCTCCTTGGATGGCGCCTGAAGGCAGGCAATCGTTTCTACCTTCGATCGTTGAACTCGTCCTGTCTCGTCCTGTCTCCCGTAAACAGTATTTCCTCCCAACGAATTCCTGTTCGTTCGGATGTTTGCCCGTGTCGAGGCCTTTCTTGAAAGTAGACCAACACTGAGGAACAAATTTGTCTAACTAAGACGGGGCACGCGACGGGACGAAAATCGAGGTTTGGATTAAAAAAGACTACCTGGCCATTCGTTTCGCAATATCTAGGCGAAGTTCCCAACGGGAGGAAGCGACGATTACAGCCGGTGCTCCAAGAAACGGTCCTCGGTTAATGATTTACTTCTTAGCGTCCCAGGACTTTCGAGTTAATTGGCGACTTTCAGAGCGGCCGGTCGTTTCCGATTGAGGCGCCGTCGCTTCGCAAACTCGCGGACGTCGGCTAAGAAACTGCGAACTTGTTAATGGCCGCCGGAGAACAATGACTTGTTGGCTCCGCTCGAAGCCCATTGTCGCGGCCACTTAGGACCTCCGGCATATTTTCGATGCTTCGATGACGATTATGTCACCTGTAGAATTCGTGACAGATAGGGGTGGGGAGTGTTGGTCGTCAGCGGTTGGTATTAAAAAAATCGATACGACTACTTCGAGGATAGCGCCAGCTACGAAGAGACCTGACCCAGCCAAATGACGCAGCAAATTGCATTATTACGCGTCAAATTGATTCCGGTGGCGATCGATTGTTTCGCGAGGACCGTTAACTAGTTTCCAGCTTCTTCCGGGTTCAGAACTTCGATAGACGCCCGGCGACGTTAGTCCAGAAGCCGCCAATTAAATCAAAAGGGGAAAGTCCCGTTAAGTTCGCCCGATGCGGTTCCTTTGCCCGACCTTTCTAGGCGGACCGCACTGCGGCGCTGTGCAACGGCCGCGTTTCTGTGACGCGAAGATTTGCCCGGACCACGTCGAACGAAAGGTCGCATACCTTTGAACTAGCGACGAATTCGGCATCGAGGTTAGGAAACATGGTCCGGAATTCGTGCCAACCGATTAACCAACCGCACAATTATCCACCACAATGCTACTTCGAGCAGTGCGACACTCTACACGCGTCTCGTCGTGTTGCCCACGCGTCATGGGCCTGCAAAGGCCTGTATCTACATTGAGTTTGGTCAATTGTGACGAGGACTATTAAGAATAGTCTCGATCCTTGGTAAGTGGACTAACACAAGCTTCAGGCGAACCAGCGTTGCCAGGAACCTCATCGAATCTCGCACTTTTAACCATATTTGACCATAATGTACCTCAAGGAATCTGTTGCGAGCCTCAGCAGGAGATGTGGCGTATTCCTAATGGTACGTAACGCTCTGGCACGAGATCGTTATAGGGACGAAGCTTGCCACCCCGAAGGATTCGGAACAATTTCGTCCAGTGTACGATTACGATGCCTCAAGCTGTTTATTACCCAAGTTACCAGAGGCTGGGAAATATTTACGCTCCCCGTTCGCTTATCGGCACACACAGTTCTTTTACAGTCTGCTCGCGTGCAAATTAGACAAGGTAGGGGACACTTCGCGGTCGCGAGAATCGTACGTTACTGTGCCTTACACGTGTCTATCAAGGGTAATTCAAAGGGTTTACAGCGAGTTATGATTAATCGAGCCAGAAACAGGAACGACAAGGTCTGCACAGTCGAACCACCCTGTCCGCTTCTGGAACGAAAAGGCAATTTATTTCACGCGCGTGTAGCTCTCGCTGGAGAACAAGACCGGCGGTGAGTTAGGCTCAGGAGTCATAGAAATCCTGAACCGCCCTGTCCGGAATTGCTCTCGTTTTGGCCCAGACCCCCGCGTAGCTCAGGGCGGACCAAGATCTTTTCCAGCCTGCGTACAGACGGACAAGTCCGACAGACAGCGTGGAGTGCTTTTTCTTCTAACCTGGGATGCTCGTTTTCACGGTTCGTCGCGCGTGCCCTAGGGTGTCCCGCTGTTCCCATCCCTGCACGTACCCTCGTCAATCGAAGGGATGATTTATGACGCGCTAATAGCGGCGAATCGCGGCTCAATCCTTTGGGGCTCGCTGTTGCGGCGGGGAACATTTATTAACGAGTGCTTCCCGGCTCGTGAATGTCTTGGTCGAGTTTTTCTACGAGGCTACCGGCCGCGGAATGATTTATGATTGGGCCAAAGCGAGTTGCCAAACGATGAAAGAGACTGTTTACCTTTTTTTTTTCTCTTTTTCTGTTTTTTTTTTCGCTGCAACTATCGGACGTTCGGACGATTCTAGTTTTTTTTTTTTTTTAGAGCTCATAAATTCCGCGGGGTTATGCGAGCCTCGGGTTGAACGTTCGTTAAATTAATTTATCGCGTAATTCGTTCGCGTTGAGCTGGCTCGTTCTGCGTTTAGAGTTCGAGTTGGGTTCAGGGGGGTCTGGGCTCGGTTTATTTTGGGAACGATCGAGCTGCGCTTGAGGGAAAGGCAGGCTGATTTATTGCGGCGCTGTAGGAAGAAAGGTATTCATCGACCTGTCACACGGTCGATACACGGAATAACGAAAGGATCGCGGACGATATAATTTATTCGCCGATTACCGGATAAGAAACTGCAAGAATAACCACTTACCGGCATGCGATGCACCGAGGATGCACGAATGCGGCAGCAGAAAGCAAGCCAGCACTAATGGCCACTTCATCTTCGAATCTGCAACAATAAAAATGGAAGCAACCGGGTCAGCGATCGTATTAATAAAGCTCCCATCATTGGATTACGTGTACCGTGTTTAAAAATATTTAATTGGGCAAGTGGGGGTGAATTAAAACAATCTTTCGCTCGTTTACAGAATTGTGCTTCCACCCCATGCTGATGGAGATTTTAATAAATACGTGAAGCAAAATCTTTTCCTCCAATTTATACTCTCCCATTAAATGCCACTTCGAATGTACTCAGGGGCCACTGAGCAAACGTCTAGCTAATGTCATCTGCGACCCCTATACTTGTCTAGCTTGTACGATTTACCGTGCACACCGAAACACCGAGAAACGACGCGTTCCTGACGAATTGACGCGTCTGGTCCGCAATTGACGGCCACCCCGATCTACATTAAAAAAAAAAAATTCTCCAAGGTATTTTTAAAAATTACAAAAAGAACGACCCATAGGAATGGTCGACCACAGGACGGAGGTAAACAATTCGCGACGTTGGCGATCAGTGTCTCGAGGAAAATCGAACCGAGGGGCTGGCCATAAATCCGCCATCACCTCGGGATCCTTGGGAACCGCGTCACGAACGAACACTTTCGTCGCGTCGTGCCGTACGAACATCCCCCGCCGCAAAAAGAAACGAAGCGAAATACAAAGAAGATAGACAGAACGCGGAGCTAATATCCGCGAGCAAACTTCTACCCTCCGTTTCGCGACCGAGTGCCCGTCTTGTGCCAAACGTCGCCCAACCCCGTGGTTTTTTTGAAAAAAACAATCGAACACCCCAACGGCGACAAGTTCGAATGCGAGCAAGAACATGGGAAGACAATGCCATAGACGTTACAGAACGGATTAGGACTACGCCATAAAGGATCAACCTGGTCCAGGTCTTTTCCTGTCTCTTGAATAGTCCCGCGAGGCTCCTTCACCTGTCCGTATGATAAAATCCCTCATTAACAAAGAAAGAATTCTGTGAACCTATCAAGAATCACTCAAGACAGACACGATCATTTTCAGGGAATAATCCCAGGACAATAGACCTCAGCGAAGGAGGAACAGGGAGGGCATCCCCGAGGAGGAAGCAAAAAGACGCGGCTGGGTGGAAGAAGGCCGGGTAATAATTTGCTCTCGCTGGCTAGGGTTGAGAGGGGATGGGGGCGAATAGAAAGGGGTTGGTCGATCGGTGGTCGGATTTAAACAACGCGAATTTTTGAAGAAGCGAAGCAGCAACGCGGAAACAGCAGGTCGATTGGGTCTCCTTGGTTAAAGGGTGGACTGGGCTGGGAAAAGGCTAATATCCAGCAGGAAGAAGGACCTTTATTTTTCTTTATTAGCCCGGCAACAATGGCGAAGCAGTGTCAATTGTCTGGCTTTTCACGAGCCTCTGGGCCCGCGAGCCCAGCAGAGCGGACACGACAGCCTGCGTCTGGGGGATTCCCCCTGCTGCTCTCCCTGTTGTCTGGTGAGACAAGGAACAACGCGTGCGTGGCCGCGCGATCGAAAGAGTTATGGCAAGCGGGGAAACAAAGGGAAATGATATCCGAAAAGGCGAGCAAGACACTGTTCATTATTGCCAGGCCTTTGAATTCGCGACGATGACCCATGGTCTGGGTGTAAGCATTGGCTGGATCGGGTGTCGTTGTAAGGCCCATATCGCTGCTTAAGGTAAGGCGTCATGGAGTCATTGCGTCGGAGGGGTGGTATGGTTTCATCATGGGAAGGGACAGCCTTTTTTCGAGAAGCTAGTCTTGTCGCAGAGACAGTAAAATAGAGTACTATTACTTCCCTCCAGAGAGATTACAATTATTGAAAGACTCTTCCATCCTGAATGGGCAAGAATTGAATTTCTCTCGAACTATTCCGAGGATGCCGACTGGACAATCCGAGGGAACTAACGATTAACGAACCAATCCAAGAATTTCTGCTCATGAGACGGCGGTCTGGTCAATCGGTCCAGAGTGCTGTCCAATATTTGCCATATTCCTCGCCGGCGTTATCTGTAACCGACGCGACCGAGAGTGGCCACCGTGACCCCCCGGGGGCACCATAAAATTAAGAACACGGACGTGTACAATAAGACACCGTGGCGCGAGCGCGAGCAGCGTAGCGAAAGAGCGAGGACAAGAGCTAGAGCTGAGGGCGAAACGAGGAAAACGCGACGCTGAATGTACGTACAATGAAAAAAAGGAAAGAAGCAGGAAAAGGGAGGCAGACGGCGGGGACAAGAAGAAAAAGAAGTCGGACGACGACGGTCGGAACAGAAACAGACCAAGGAAAGGAAAGAACATTGCCTCGAGCGTACCCTCCTCCAGCTCCAGCCGCGGTGTGCCTCTGTTGGGAGGCAACCAGCCACCGTATTACATTCCGCACGAGGTCTCATGGTGTTCGTTGCACGGCAATACGCGTAGCTGGCGTTCCATTTCGTGGGCGAATGCTGGTCTCGTTGCTGATGGATATTGAGGCAGCCGGGTGATCGGTTATAATTATTAACAACATATAATAAACGAACCAACGAATTCCTATTGTCCTCCAGACAGCAAACAATCATGAACGCGTCCAAAAGTAAGCGCAACTTAATACGAATCCGTCTCGATGAGGCACCCCGGGAGGCGTGACGTATCCGTGTAAGGGGGGGTCCCCCGTGACGACAACACCATAATCTGGCGATACACGACGCGTGCCACTCTTGGTCTGCTATATGACACGCGTCGGATTACGTAAGCTGCTCGAAAATCCGGTCGACACGGCGGATCGTTGTAACGATTCCGTTGTCACGACACTTACAATTGTACGAATTGAAAACGACGATTCGTCCCTGGACAGTCGCACGAGCCTTCGCGTAACGGCCTTTTCCCTGCTGCACGTTCGGCGGCGGAGCCGTGCAATTTAACGCGCGGCGTTGTTGGGAACGCGAAGCTCTGCCATCTGATAAATTTTTTAAATTTTTTAATTATTATTTTTTTATCTCAAAAACAGCCGGCCGGAAAACAACCAACCAACCACCGCACGTGCAATTCTATTTTCGTGCGCCCGTCTTATTTTCCGCCTCGCCCTCAAAAGTCTCCCCTTTAATCATTTCGCCCCGAACGAAACGCGTAACGATCTCGCGTTGCAGCCAGAGTTTTATATTTGCAACAAGAACTTCTCGCGTTTCGGATTTAATATAACTCCCATCGCATTGTTGAACTTCCCCCCTCCACCCCGGCGCCCACCGAGAAGCAGAATTTAGCCCCGCGAACCCGCACATTTAAAATTTATTACACGGGTCCAGAATGTCTGAAGCAGAAGGCGGATAGTGTGGGGGGGGGGGGGGGGATGCGTGGTGAGTACCGAGGAATTCGTAATTTAAAGCAAAGTAGATTCCAAGCAAACGCCGTTTCATAATTCTAAACAACTCTGAAGCGCCCGCTATCGACGTTAATTAATAAATAAAGTACCGCGGTTCATTAAGAGCCGTTCTCACCGCTGTCAAACGTCAACATTAAAAAAAGAAAAAAAATCCACTCGCAGAGTTAGACAACCTAAATTATCGCACGACCACGAGCAACTTCAAACTCGCCGGCGGTTCGCGGTGACGTTCCTGTCAAATACAATAGATCCACCTGCCAATATAACCGGGCGCATTACCCCAGAGCCACGGAACTAACCAGACCAGTTCTACCTGCAGGGGAACTGCAAACTTTCCACGCGGATCTACCGGGCCAACGAAATCCTCGTTATCAGTACTTATCTTAACGCAGACAAACCGTTAATCCCCCCCCCCCCCCCCCGAATAGCTAAGAAATCTGGCCCACATAATAAATCCACTTGAGTGGCGGAGCGATCCTCGGCGAACCCCCCCCCCCCCCCCCCCCAACCACAACTTCCAGAGGTTCATAAATTCGCCCACAGACGGGGCCGTTGCATCGTTAGGGGAATTCCGCGATCGCCGAGCATCGAAACGATATAGAGCGGTCGATTGCACTCGTTCCACGCTCTACGAACGACTAATTCGATCACGTCTAATACGTGATCGCTGGAAACTTGTACAGCCGGCTCCCGTCCCGCGACTCGTAATCGAATAAAGCGCAACTGTTTACACGCAATTTTCGTGCTACGCTTAATCGACAGTTGGAGCTAATGCTGCTGTAGCAAATAAATACGAGTCACGTGGGGGGATCCGCCGCGAGGGGACCCGGGGGGCTTGCCTCGATTCCCGAATAATCACGGGGCGAACGTGAAGCGAAAAATCACTAGGAAATGTCACCGGATCGACGGGACGAAGCTTGGACAACGCGTTGCACGCGACGGCAACATGACCATGATAAAATTTTCTACATCGAAACGAAACTATCGATACAATATTTCTGCGTTTAATTATTTTTGCAAAATACTGCAGGAATCTTTTACGACCTCCGTCGAGCGACGGCCAGCAACGGACCCCAGTGATTAATCACGTTTCGCAGCAAGAGCCGAACCGAACCGAACCGAACCGAACCGAAATTAATAACATTTCGAACGGCCTGTGTGTTCGATCATCTATTTGCCGTCACGGCTACGTCTCATTAACGATCGAAATACACCGTTCACGTGACAGAGGCGTCCATTAATTTTAACGATCGCCGTTTGTAATGGCCTCGCGGTGACGTCATCATTAGAGTCCGGCGTCGATGCCAAAATGCTCGTTCTAGCGCACACGAAGAAAAAAAGGAAATGCGATCTCGCGAAAAAAATCAAAACATCTCTACGATACCCTCGGAGGCGACACTTCGGACCGCGTCCTAACCTAACAGTGACGTAGACAACGCTTGCGAGAAACAGCCGGAAAAGTGGGTCGAAGCTTCCGCGCCGCGTCGCGGAACAACGCGACTTATTTTCCTCTGGGCCACGTACGCGCGCGGCCCTCCACGGAAGATCGAGATCCGACGAGCTTCGATCGAAGCACGCGACGAAATTCTACGACGCGCGAGAACGCTCGCCAGCTTCCGCCGGACGAAATGCCACGGCGGAGTGACGACGTTCTTTGTTCTCGCCGCGGGATACTCGATTAATCTTCGCCGTTGGAAATCAATATCGCTCGCGCCTTTGCCGACGGAGATGTTAGAATATTCGAGGTACAGGAACGGCCGATGCGGCCATGTGCGTTTCGCCGATGCTCGCTGTCTTTGTCTAGCGTAGCTCTCTTTCGGGGAGACCCCAAAATGGGTAAAAAGGGCCACGTTGACGTGGGCGTCCTCGCGACAAACGCTTTTGCCAAAGGAAGGCATTCTTGTATAGACTACGGTCGAGAGAGCATAGAATTAATAAACGGAATACCTTGTTAACATATACACGCCTACGCAATTATTGTAATACCCAATCGAGACTTCGATTCGAGTATTAGGGATTTCTCTTAGAGAGATATTTGTTAGATTTTTCGATAAAAATCAATACAAAAATTAACGTTTCATTCTCGTGTGAGAGGGGATGCCTTATACAGTTCCTTTCATCCTGTTTATAAGGTTTGAACTGTCGTTTATATGAGAACCGATAGGGCCCCGTACGCACACGAGATTAGTCCTATGCTTCTATATTAGTATTAGTTAGTATTAGTATCTATATTATATATTAGTCTATGCTTCAGGTCAGTCCGTTAATTTGGATGCGGTTAGTTCCTTCAAGCCATTGATGCAGTAAGGAAGTGTCACTCTTATTTCGTGGTCAATGAAATATATTATAAAATCACAAGCTGAGGAGAGATATTGAATAAACCCATTTCCAACAATATTCCTCTCGCGCGACAACGATCGACGCTTTCGTATTTTCGGCCGGGCCCACGCTGCGATTTTTAGCAACGATTCTCGCCGCGGTTGAAATCGGACGCGAGGTGCAACAAGAGATATCCGTGTCGAGGAAAGAAACGAGACGCTTCGGGGGGAACGATAACGATCCTTTGGAAACGCGGCTCCTCTGTGACAGTCGCAACCGTCCGTAACTGGAAATTAAAAACGAACGAACGCTCGCTCTACTCGATGTCTCCGCCCACTTTCGCGCTACGCGTTTCCGTCAACGTTTACCCTTCGCGCACCCGCCTCGCTGTTTCACAATCGACCCGAAGGAACCTGTAAATACGAAGACCAGCCGAGCGTAATTGCGCGTGTCACCGTTACACGAGGAGCGCGAAGAAGCGAACCGGGCCTCGGTTGAACGGGAAGTCGAACGACGGCGACGATCGGCGAGCGTGAAATCGTCACTTTTATTAACGTTGCCACCGAGCTTCGTCGACGCTCGGTCACGTGTGAACGATTCCCCCACTCGCGACGCGACCGTGCTTCGTCGCCTCCGCGCGACGTAATTTCGCTGCACGCCGCGGAGACATCGCGACCGCAACGTTGCCGCGAGTTAAACGGACAGAAATACACCTTTGCCACTCGAGTTTTCGATAGAACGACATTTTCACGCGAACGTGAACCACGGTCGCAGGCAGAGTCGCGGCGCTAAGTTCGATTCACCTCGCTGCTTCGGGGGGCGGCGCTATAAATTAATGCGTGCGGCGGGCGTGGGGAGACTTGGCAATAGGGAAAAAAGGGAGCACAAAAAAAAATCCCCACCCAGGAAAAGGAGACGAAACGAGAGCCGGAGCCGGAATTCGCCGGAAACGCGAGCTTTCATTGTGCCCGGAGCGGCGGTATCCGGAAACGATAACAACGAGCCGCATAAACGCGCGGATAAACAATAGTCGACAAACAACGGGCGAGAGTTCTGCATTTCACGGGCTCGTCGCGGCCCGCCGATAATTCCACCTCGAAACTAAAGAGAAACCCTGGAATTCTAAGGGGGGGGGGGGGAGGGGAGGCAGGGAGACACAGCGCGTGGCAGTATCACCGAAGATAATACCACACGTGCAGGCAGAAATATTTTCTCTATCGGGACCGGACTAGAACGGCAAGGTGTTCTTTTCTTTTTTTTGCTTCGACAAAGGGAGGGTCATCGCCGTCCTAAATATCGCTGACAGCCTGTATGACAATTCCGACGTACCCGACGCTAACAGCGTCTGAATCTCTGGGGATGCGGTAACTAAATTTTAGAACCCAACGGTGCGAGCGCTTGATACGTCCGTTCGGGTCCTACGGCGAGAGTAACCTCGCAATCTCTGGGAGGCCAGAAGTCCACCTATCAGCCATCAAAGTGCCCATCACTCTCGTGGCCGATCTATAAAAGTCTAGTGCCCGGTGCTTCGACCCACGAATATCTGGTAATAATTGTAAGGACCCGGCGTCTAAGGATTTCCAGTCGGGGGGGGGGGGGGGGGGGCATAAAACCTCGTTCGCCTCCCAGAGACCACCGTCCAACCTTCATAAATATACCGATCCACCGCGTCCGAGCACACCTTTATTCACCCCTAAATGCACGAATAACTATAACCCAAATAATTCACAGTAATCCGGGGAAGCTTTAAAGAGATTGCCCGCATAGTCATAGTCTCTCTCTCTCTCTCTCTCTCTCTCTCTCTCCCGACGGTAACGGGCGGAATTTATTATGGCCAAGTGGCCGGTCCTGATTAAACCGAATGCCCGTAATGGAGTATACAAGTGTAATCCAAGGCCGACTGTACGGAGGAAAAAGAACGTGCGTCCAGGTGCACGATCGCGGAGGAACGAGAAGAACCGTGCAACGACTCGTTAACCGACAATCGATAGTGCTAGCCCAACTGTTTGGACGCCTTGCACGGGTACCAACGACGGACAGAAAATATCGACAATACACTAATACGAGCGATGTTGAAGCTAGCTTTCCTTAGAATTTCTCCGCGACAGGCGGACTGTTGTAAATCACAAAGCGTCGCGCGTGATACCGTAGGAATCCTTCGATCGCCTGATCATCGTTTCATGGTCCCACTTTAGGTTAACTTTGCCAGAAAGGTCGATTAACTGGGGCCTAAATTACGTTGGCACCAAGCGGAAACAACGCGTTGCGAGGAAACGGTTGGGGGAGACGAATGAAACACGCCAGGGGAGGAAAGGGTTTGAAAAAAATACGAACGGAAAAGCTTGTTGGTATTCCTGACGGAGATGTTTTCGTTAAGTTCCACCTTCATTTCTGTAAAACGTTCGCAGCACGTGAATACTTGCTTTCAAGGGTATTGTACGACTCTTAACCGCAACTAGGTCAGCCCGAACGTATATGCCGGATACTTTAATCTTTTATGTGATTGTTACGGGAATACTTGTGCTTCCCCGTGCAGTTATCCAGCGCATAGTCCAACGACGTTACCTGTAGGCACACTTGCGCCAGCGGAATATCTCTTCCTTCCCACGGGGGAAGCCAACAATCCGTGTTGCGATTAAAGGCGGCGTTCGTTAGTCGAACGATATTAAATGAACGCGATACGTCATAAACGATCGACGTAGTCAATGCTCGTTCGTTTTTAATTCGATCGAACGAAAACACCTTGGGCGACTCGTATCGCGAGACTCGCACGGTACCGCGTTGCACGAAATTTGTAACGAATGTTATTTACCCGGCCGTATCTGGGATGTTAACGAAGGACGCGAAGTAATGTTAATTTTCCGCACCGGAGGCACGATACACCGAGCGACGTTAACGAGAAGAAAATACAATTTCCCCTTTGGAAAAACTCGATTTCCTCGTCCGCGGCGTTATCGATCGCGATCCGTTAATGATAACCGGCGCACGGCAATCCGCGCGGACGCAATTATCGAGCGCACCTCGATTAATGCTCGTTGTACGTTTATACAGTCTCAAACATTTCTGCGAATACATCGTTGCGATCCAGCGTCAACGATCGGCCCTTATCGTCCGCCACTTAATAATCCCACGATGAGCTCAACGATAATTCGATCTCCATTATTTCCAATTCTATACCCTCCCCCGTGGACCAGCGTTTAACCCAACCCCCAACCCCCTGCGATTCCAGCCAACATATTGACGATTTCACTGCACCATTGCGCGGCGAGGGGAAATTATCGCGCATATCATTATTACCCTAATTCCCAGGCAAAAAAATCCAGCGAGGTACTCTCGCGTCTCAACCCTATCTTCATCCCTCAACCCCTGTCATTTCATTGATACACAGTCACGCGAATCTTGCGACCCGTGCGACGGCAGAAGTTCGTGCCGACAATGGCTGCGACGCGACGTGCATCGCGGCTGTAATTACGCACCACGAAGGGGGGGTCCCCCGCTGGCAAAGCCGAGGCAGGGAACAAAGACGAGCGGGCCCACGGGTCCGACAGGAGTCTCGCTCATTCGACGCAAGAAACCACGTAATCGTTGGCTCGAATTTCGCGGCCCGTGTTACGGATTCGTTCGCGGGTACGCAACATTGGAACGATAATTGTGTCGGCGAACATTTGCCACGATGGGTGGGGTGGGTGTTATAGGAAAACCGGTCAGCCGGCTGATACCGAGACCTTGGATTCCTTGACGCCTGTAGAACACGCTCGGAACATTCCTCATTAGCGCGAAGTTCTAATTCAGACATTGCTCTATAGGGGACTCAGAAACTGGACCCAAAGTTTCCAGGCCGGTATAATTGGACTGCGGTGTTACGCTGAATCGCTTTTGCCCGCTTAAGTGATCACCGGGTGACGGTTCGATGAGAGGAGTGCCCGTGTCGCCACGGAATTATTGATCCAAGACGGAAATCGTTTGACGGCGGCGATGATCGGCTGTTCGTTCGATTGAAACGAGAGGGGAAAACGCTAGGAATCGTTTCGCTGTATTCTTCCGTTCAACTGATTCGGCAAGGAAGGTCAAGCACACGATGATTCAGAAACGTGTGAAACTTTGCGCACAAGTAGAATATGTCGTCCGTAACGCAACCCTGTTTGACGTTCGTGCCATAATTCGATTTCAAGGGGTGAAAATAGCCCTCTAGGAAAATTCAGAATGATCGCGTCACTTTGTTCCGTCTACAAGACAGCGTAAATAAATTTTTTCGAAGGTCCATGATTTTTTTCATATTTCTTACTCTTTTCTTACGGTTGGTTTTTCAAAAAACAATTCCACGCGGTTCTGTAGGCGCACTAAAGCGACGCACTGTTTTTAAATATCACCCAGCGTTCTCGAGATATTTCGCGAAAAGGAACTTTCCGAATTCTTTAGCAAGGGCTGATTTCACCCCTCGAAACCGAATTATAGCACGAACGGAAAGCAGGCTTTTATTACGCAGGAGACACACCGTACTTGCACGCAAAGTTTCATACGTTTCCGAGCCTTCGCGTTGCCCGACCTTCCTCGTCGGTGGGCGACAGTTTTTTTTTCCTCTTCTGTTTTTCCCTTTTTTTTTCTCTCCCAACGAAACAGGCCAACAAAATGCACGGCGCGGCTCAAGGCGGAAGGTAAACGTGACCCGTGGAATTCATTATTGCGGCGGGCACAATTTTCTTCCAAACGTGACTTACTTAAGCCACTTTAAAGACAATTGCCGCAACCGAGCGCGAAAGATACGCGGCTCCAGCCCTCTCGTGCTCAATTGCACCGGCTCGAAATTAAAACCTTCCGCCGGCCCTCCCCCGGGGGCGGCGCACCCCCGCGGAAACGTTTCACGCCGCCACTATCCTCCGCGTAAACTTTCCCTATTTTTATCCATTACAACGGTGTTCAGGGGGCGACGGGCGAGCTCGGCGTTATAAAGCTCCTGCCCAAAGCGTTCCTTGCGTCGTGCACACGGCTCGATTAATTAACTGAAATTAATTAAAACGCTCGCGATAACGCCCAGCCCCGCTCCAATCCTTCAGGCGCGTCGGGTAAAACTGAGACACTCGCCACGCCGGTTCCTCCTTTTCGACTATCGCGAGCAACGCGCGACTGCGACTGCAACGTGTCGCGGCTCTTCCCCTTCTGTTGCTACGCGGAGCTGTGCTACGCGCGACTGGCCCTCCGACGTCAAAGGAGGGGGGCCCTACTCAGGCGCGACGCGTAGCGGCCTTGGCAACGAAAGTGAAAGGCAGATTTTTTTCCATCTGCGAACAGTCGAGGCGCAGTTAATGACGGGCGAGACGGCTCGCCAGTCGTCGCTACGCGAGGCTGATCGATATTCACGGGCGATTCTCGAAAACTGTCGGGCCAAATCTCCATTGAAACGCGGCGGGCAACTTCCTCCTCGAGGGTCCGCCCGAGTGGCGGCACAGCCGCTTCGATATTCGAGCGGAACCAGGAGGGTTTCTTCGAGCTGGGATCAAGATCAATTAAACAAATTAATCGAGCACGCCTCGAGCTGATAAGTGTCGTTCGCGATACGTCTTCATCGCCGTCGGTAGGGCGCGTCTGATCGATGCGAACCAATTTGTCGTACCCTCTATCCAGAACCGCCCGTACTCCTCCGCCGTTCGCTTTCCAGCAGCCCTTTCCCGACGTGACATATACGAGAGTCTGGCTCCATTCCGTCTTGGAGTAATGCCGGGATTAAGGATAAGTAACTTCGGGCTGAAGCGCAGCGGAAACTTTGCGGGCAACCTCGCGCTCACCTAGCCGTAGTCCTGATTCACCGGGGGATATATTCCCGTTGTTGGGACTCGATACCTCGGTGACGTTCACTCGTGGCCGCTTCTCGGGTCGTCTTTTTAAACGTGCACAGTGCGTAGCCTTTTCAGCCGTTCACTCGTCGCGAAGTTAACCCAAACCTGACACCCCTTTTGCTCGCGAGCATTAATGCAATCCTGGACGGACCAACCGAAGTTAACCCAAACCTGACACCCCTTTTGCTAGCGAGCGTTCCTGCAATCCTGAACGGACCAACCCTTCGACAGTGCCGTGCGCGTTAACCCCGAAGGTGTAACTTACGAGACCACCCTCTTGGAATAAAAGTGCACCCGGTGATACATCATCGCGGCGCGAATTCGGCTGAAACAAACAGCTGGCCACGGCTGGCTGCCACGCGAGTATAATTGATCGAGGTATTTATTGCCGTTGGTATGAGACGCGTCGGGTAATTCGAGTGCCACCATCGACTGGGGGATCCTATTCACGCGGCCACCCACGCGCGACACTCGAGTGGCTGCCACGCCAAACGTGGGGGGTTGGGAAATAGACAGGAAGGGGTAGAAAGTGGAGTGCGTCACGTCGCTCGAGAGTGTTCGCACGCGATTCCACGCGTGGATCCTCGCCGATACGAGCCCGTCAAGCGGAGGAATCCGGCCGGCGACGTACAGACCTGGGGGGGTGGAATGAAAATGGCCGAGGAGGAGGTGGGACTCGTGTTCGTAACGCGACCCCGTGTCGCTCCAGCCGCTGTCGATCGCGCGGTGCGCGTCTAGCGTTCGTGCCTAACCTAAACGCTGTGCCTCGATAAAAGATGACGGACAGATCGGGTCCGATTCCGTGGTCCTGATTGGGCGTTCACCACCCTCTCCACCCTCTGGACATTCGCGGAACGTGATCGCGTCTTGGATGCCTGTCAGGCGTTCGTAGCAGGCCCCTGCGTTTAAAATATTAATCAAGTCCCCCGACCCCGAACAAGAGACTCCCAGACTGTCCCAAAGTTGTTGATAAAACTTCCACCCTCGAACTCGAACCACCCGGGTCTTCCTTTTCCACTGATGAACTCAAATCGTCCGGCTAGCGAAGTCGAGACAAATCGACGACAGCAACGACTCCGGTTCGCCTCACCGCGTGGACGAAGATCGATGAACGGGGGCTGTGCCAGAAAAATTAGGATTACATCCAAGGTCAGGCGGCGACTATCCCTCACGCGGGATCATCCTCGAGGAGGAGGGGTGGTGGCACGAGGGCAACGGATACACTGGGACCGGGCAAGTGTTGTCTGGTCGATCGCTTCCGTCCTTTCGACGTGGCGCGACCAGTTGCTTGGCAACCAGCGCTATCCTAAACGTTACTTTCACGCGGCCCCGATGGATGGTAGCTTAACGGTTACATATTGATAACATTCGTGGGGGGACCCCCCCGTCAAGCTTTTATATGACTCTATTGATCCACTTCCATGGACGGACGCGATTGTTTCTCGCCTGAACCTTTCGATCCTCTCCAACCGAGGACCCCGGTTCATCAATTCGATCAGGACGTGGTCCAGGTTCCAGCGCGTTGCAAGAGTCGCGTCCGGGTAGTCTTCGAATCGATCCAATGCGGTTGACGAAAAAAAAAAGTGGTCAGCAGTTTTACGCCACGGCTCAGGCGAACTGGCCCAGTCGAGGGTCCGGCGAGGACGAGTTCAGCGACGTGTCGAGGTACCAACAGTTTCGGCGCAGAGGCCTGCCCGTAAAAATACCTTTATTGCGTTACGTAATCAGCTGGTAAAAGCAATCCCGCTAAAAGCCCGGGGTCGGGGTCTCGTAGCGGCGTTGTCTGCTTTTGCATAACCACCGCGGCGCAGCTCGACGTCCCCCCGTTCGTTCGTTCTTAGCCCCTCTGAGTTCCTACCTCTCGGTTCGGCGGCAATTACTGTCCCCCCGTTTTTCGAGGTCTTACGCTCGAGATAATAAGCGTCACGACGATGCCAAAGGAACTTCTTAATCGTGTCGGGACTGGCTGCAGATTTCGAATTGAAAGTTTGCGCGGTGGCGGCGCGCTTCTTTGCCTCGGTGTACGTTACGAATTAACTTAATTAACTCCTCGGCGAATCTGAAGAATAGGACCCTTCCAGGTGGGTGGGGGGCCGGTTTTCTACGGAGGGGCCTGTTGCTAAACAGACTCGGACCTTTCCTCGGTTCAAGATGCTCTCGCGATGGGGGACCCCTTTAAGGGGTCAACCGATGGTGGTTTCCTATGGGGTTGAGCCACGTCGTTTGTCCGCCTTCAGTCGAGCCGCCTCACGCCTCGTCGAAAGCTGAGACGACCGGTCTTCGATTTCTTTCGTCAACCCCTGACGGTGCAAACCGTTCTCACGGGGGAACCGTCCGGCCAGGGTAAATAAACCTTATCGAGTGACAACAGGTTCCGTGGATAACAGCGCCGCCAATTGGCGGAATCCATGGGTCCCCTAGTCAACAAGTACGAAAGTCCAACAGAATAGTCCAAAGGTTGCCAGCGTCGTGCTCCGGTCCGAGTGACTCTAATACCGCGTAAGTTCGAGAAAACGAGCAGAAGTTGCTGAAGTTCCAGCGCTCCGTTGCGAAAGCTCTGGAAATTTCCAGGCTTCCGCTCTCGCCGTGAATTTTCAACGACCCTCCGATCCTCCATTGCTCTAGTCCCTCCTATAGTGTCTGCGAACAGTCCAGGGACACGGGGCCATTCGTTGGCTTTTAACGCCAATAATTCCACCGATTAAACATCCAAAAAGTGTACCCTTCGTCGTGACGACGTTAGGATCAACCGGGCGACCAATAGCCGCTCCCCACGTCCGAGTACCGGCCCACCTTCTTCAGGAACAGTGTGCCCGAGGAGGCGGACCGACGGGCAACGGCGAAAGTGCCGCTATTACAGCCGGTAAACACAAATACCATGATTATTAGTTCAGCAGCGGGCTGGTAGCATACGTTGTGCGTCGTTTGCGTGGTCATTAGGCGCACAACGAGTGCGGATCGATCGAGCCACTCTCCGTGCACGCTGGCCGCAATTACCAGACCGTTATATTAGCTACACTGTCCTGATAGATTACTCGACAAACCGCGGTCTCGACCCTTTCAAGATTTAATAGTGATTCATGATCCCTCGGTCGTCTCTTCCTCTTCCCCTTGGGTCGCTTCTATCCCGTCCAGCTTCCGCAGCCATCGGCCCCTGTCCTCCTCCGCTTGCAGGCCGTCGAAAGACGCGAAATTTGTCCGCGTCGCCGTCGATGCCTCCAGTTGGCCGTCTAGAGGTCGCGGCGAGAACCTTCTCGCACAGAGGAGAATTTAACTCGGCCACGCAGGGATGACACAACCGCGTCAGTAGTGTCAGGCTCTGGTCGGACCGGGTAATTACCGCGGCTGTAATTCGCGGTTTAATCGAGCGTCGTCGTTGCGTCGTCGCGACAACGGGAAAAACGAGGGTTGGGTTGGGTCGTCGGGCACAAAGCGGCACAATAAGTGACAATCCGCTGCGGAAAATAGAGAGGGCGCAAAGGGAGCGTCTGAAATATAATTTGCATGGTAGACGAGCGGAAATCTTAATTTCTGCACCTCCATCTGGCAATTCCGCCGTGAAAAGGCTCCGCCCCTCGTCAGACGGAACGCGGTCTGACATTGGTCCCCCTCGGGGACGACGAAATTTAAACGCGGCCACGGAAACATCTCCCGAAACATCCATCAAGCGGCGCGGCGAAATTTCAGAGGGCGGCCTTTCCCAAAGGCGCCCTCTAGACACCGTCGACCAACCCCTTGGCGGTTGCACTGGGGGGGCAGGGACCGCGCGACGGAAAATACGGGTTGCAATATTTTGTTATCAAGATTTTTATGCAAACGAGGAATTCCGCGAGATGGGAGACGACGAGAATGTAATTTCTTCGCGGGTGGAAAATGCTTTTTCCGGATACCGGTTCCACCCCCCCGCATTCTTCGCGTTTATGAAAAAAAAGAGAGAGGGGAAAAAAATCGCCCGGGCACGGCAGGGTCGGAGAAAGGGAGGAAGGGAGGCGGGGGATGAAAAAAAAAAAAGGGAAACTATCCTTGCCACGAGCGAGGCATTAATCTTTTTGACGTCGCTGATGCAAGTATGAATACCGGGGCATCCGTTCCTCGCGCGGAGCGAAATGCATTTTTATGGATTAGTCACTTTCCAAAATGAGTTCCCCGAACGTGCGGCGTGGCCACCCGAGAATAAACGAAATTCTTACGACGCGCGGATAACCGCTCGTTCGATCTTTCGTAAAACCGGACCGTCACTCGTAAACACCTGACCGTCGGTCATCCCCTGATGTACAACGCTGGCCACGAGGGCGAGGGGTCGGAGGGGGATTTTATTTTCATTCGATCGTTTCGACAGTTCGCGGGACTGTGCGATCGCGGTGTCGAACAGAATTTATTGGTTCTTGTTTAAAGCAAGGAGCGCACGCACGTTCCTGTGCGGAGTTTTTTTTTTTTTTTGTAATTCGAATAATAGAATTTTCGACGAGCGATCGAATAAATTCGTTCGTCCCCGCGATACGTTAATTCGTACGAATTCGAGATCGAATAATATCGAACTTGCGAGTGAAATATCGGATCGCGTTCAATTTTGAATATAAACGAGAGGGATCAGTAGTACGAGTCGATCAGTGGTCAGACGAATTTCGGATTGCAACGAAATTCCTGATGAAACACGTTCGCTCGAACGACTCTTACGGTTTGATACATTGTATTTATATTATATTTATTTATTATATATTATTATAATATATACATTGTATTTATATTTATATTATATGTTATGTAATATATTGTATACATTGTAATTTGTAACAGTCACGAGAGGAATTGCAATAAGAAATAACGTTTGAATCGAAACTCATTCCATGACCCATTCGCCATAAAATTACCGAATAAATACTTCAATTGGCGTACAAAAAAAATCCCCGGCGACAAAGAACCGAGGATGTAACCACATCTTACATCAGCGTCGTTCGTAAACTTGTTCGTAACCTAACCTAACCTAACCTTCCCCCCCCTCAATTTTCCATCTTAAACCGAACCAAGGCTGTCCCCAAAAGAGCCTGGCAGCTCCTAAATTACTAAACAAACGCCACGAGCGACGAGCCTAAAGTCACTCTTGTCACAAGCAAAATCACTCTTTTCATGCGGCGAAACGCGTCGGGGCCGACGTCGCCTCCCTTTATTATCATCCTTAAAAACCGGTTACGAGAACAGGCACTCGACGTGGGGCGCTCTTTCAGCGTATCGTCGTCCCGGATCTCGTTGGAGCTGCTTGTTTTCCACTGACGGACTGGCGTTCCATCGGTAGAGGAAGGTGTGGTGGGGGTGGGATGGGGGGGGGGGGTCCCCCATTGTCCCGAAGTGAATCTAATTTTAGGACGCGTCCGCGTTGCGGCGCTGCGGTCGCCGGCAACGCGAAACAAGCACCGCGACGCGAACGACTGACGTCCCGAACTAGACGTGTTCCGTTTGTTGGACGATATTTGTTCCGCGACTTTGTTACCGAACAAGGGTTCAAAGTTCGCGGAGGAAGTGCGCGCCGCGTTCGACGAGTCCAAGAACGAGTTAATGCCTAGTTAGGATTGAACTGCGAACCGAACAGGGCTTAAGTGGAATCCGGGTTGAGCCCCTGTAAGGGTGGGGGGGGGTCCCCCACCGTCGTATTTGAATTTTAACCCGGACCACGCTCACATAAAATCCGACCGAAATGAAGTTCGTCTGAGGAACTTGGTTAAAACGCAGTCAAAAGCTGGGCAGATTGGTGCTGAATGTAATCTGGAATTTAGCCGGGGGAAATCTGCTTTTGGGGGCTTTTAAAAGACGCGGACAGTTTTATATCGAATAAAGCGGCGCAACGTCCGGCGGTGTGCGCCGCTGTCAACGAACCAGACCCCTGGCGCATTCGTTTCCTGATGATATTTTCAAAACTTGTCGGGAAACGGGGTACGGCGAAACCAATCTGCCTCGCGGGAATCAAACGTTACAAACGCTGGCGTATAAAAAAACCAGCCTAGTTACTTGTACCCAGCTCTGTCACTAGACGCGGCGGAGAATAACTTCGAGCAAAGTGTGCGTTTAAGCATCGTGACCCTGGCGCCCCTATCGAGGCCCGGAATCGTTCTTAATGCTTCCCCGAATTAACCCCGCGGGGGAACGCGACACCCCCACGAGGGTGGCGAATACTTCTCGCGACGTTCGGCGGAACAAACCGAGTAGAGAAGAGAAGACCCGTGTTATTCTTTTTTTTTTCTTCTTCTTCTTACCTCCGCGTCGTAATAACAAGGAGACCGTCTGCCGGGTCGCGCAGACGTTCCCCACTTTAGCACAGGGGGGGGGGGGGGCGACATCGTAACGAGAGTTGTTGCGAAACTGTGGCCGAGATGATTCAGCTGGAGGGGTGGGGGAATTTTTTTTTTTACGACCGCCCTCCACAGTCGCTGTTGCATCTTCAGTCGTTAGCTCGTTTCCTTTCCGTTTTCTTCCGCGTTTATGAATCAGCTACGCGTCGTTACCATTATTCGCGGCGGGCTGTCGGCAACCTTTAACAGTCCAACCATTTTTCCTCCCCCTACAAAGAAAGGAGTCGAGCGTGATAGATGTTACTAGTTTTAACAGATGTCTCGGTCCGGCCGAGTGAGAAACGGTCCAACTCGAATGGAAACACGGTTACGACCGAGAAGGAGTCGAGAGATCGATACGGTGAATGTCAAGTCGCAGTAGATTGGGTCCCCATTGGTCAGACGTCGCGTAGACGACGGTCATCGTCTCGGCCGACGATCAGCCCCGATGGACCCCCCCCCCCACCTCCCCCGCTTATTTTGACGCGTCTCGAACGATTCAGAAATGTTTCGACAATGCCCGGCTCGCACGAGGAAAATCGTTTTCATCGGGCCGGTTTAACGAGCGACAAACTGCTAAATAAAATTCCGCGCCGACGATCGAGAGCTGACGAATATTTGAAGCCGTGCCAGCTGCTGAATATCGCGCTCGCCCCGGCGAGCCGGTTTTATTTCTGCCCGACACCTGCGCTCTCCAACTTACCAGCCGTTCAGTTTTTCATCGGGACTCTAACTACGGTCGTTCGAAATCCCGTCGAAAGAAATACTCTCGCCGGTAGTTTAGTCGGCGAACTCCTCCTCCCAAGGAATTGAAAATCCTTCGTTTCTGTTTTATTATGATCGAATTTACTCGAACCGGGGGCCCCCGTGCGCTGCCGCACTTCTAGTTTCTTTTATTTCACATCCACACACGACGGATCGTATCCCCCACCCATCAGCTATCGGTTCCTCTTATTCAATTCCCCGGATACTACTATCGCAATTACGAAAATATCGGGAGAACTGCGAACTTCCGTACGTCGAACGGGGCACCGAGATGTCGTATAACAATTTATCCACGTCCATCGGGCCAACTCGAAAGACATCTTAACGAAAATGTCGGAGATCCGCGAATTCGTTTGGACTCTTTTCTCAGGTTCGATGGTCTGTAGCACTAGGCAGCCGCGTGTTGGCCCACGCACCTGTTCCACTAGAGCAATCGTGTCTGGACCATCCCTTCGCCCTTAGAGAGACCACGCTTCCAGACAATTATCGACTGAAACTGGTCCGTCGTTATTGTCGGTCGTTGCGAGCGATCGCTTCGAACAAAAAATAGGAAAATTCCTGGATGGTGTCGAGGATCTGTGGGACTATTTTTTCCCCCAGAAAATTCGCTCGTGGACTAGTCGAGTGTGAAGCGCCGGATAACAGGGATATCCAGAATTCCGGAAACGAGGACAGGCTAAAACGGAAGGGGAGGACTCTCGTCGTCCTTGCCCCTCTATCCCGTGACCGTCGTTCTTTGACCCCTCGGCTGCTTTCGCAGCGAAATTTCCCACGTGCTTGATCGCGTCTCAGATTTCGTCGCGTCGTTATCATTCTCTCGTCGTTTTTTGCGACAGACTGCAGCGTCGAGGAACAAATTGATCGAGTTTGGTCCGCTCCGCGATACACCTTACTTCTTCGTAACGGGAGGAAACTGCGTTTTAATCATCCTTTTAAGCCTGGTCGGCCAACCCATGCAGACAACGAGCAACGAAACGCAAAGACCCGACGAACTTCGTGCCTCGATCCCAATAAGCGAACTTTCTCGATTGACAAAAGTCCAAATAAAAAAATATCGACCTCGCGGCACTGTATCCTCCTGGCCCACATTAGCTAACGAAATTCCTGGTATGCTCAGTCACGTTTCAGGGACACAGCGTCGCGATTCCCCTAGGCCCACCCTGTTCCCCGCTGCGTACACGAGACCTTCGCTTGCGCTATCAGAGTCACTCTCATCAACGACGAGCTCTCGAATCGGGCTGCATTTCACCGGCCACGCAGCCAAGCTACGCCCACCCCAAACCCCGGCTCTTCCACCGGGTACATTATGCGACGAGGGTGCTCGTCGAGGCAAGGGTGCTTCCTGGTGGGATGCGTTGGGGTGTCCGAGGTCGTCCTAGGTCGACTTGGAAACGTTTCTTGAGCGTCGTGCCGCGGTCCGTTAAATGTTAGATTAGCCTAAGTAGCCTGGAAGACCCTAATGACTGAATGACAAAGAGAGAAACTAAAGGGAAGGGAGACAGGGGGCGGCCACGAGGCTAAGTAGTTCTTTCCTATGATTTGGGTCGCAGCCTCTAAGCGAGACGAGGTTTTGTCCCGAACGATCCCGCGAGATGGGTAGAGTGACGTATCTGGGGTGAAAATTAGGGTCTCCGTTTAGGAGGGGAACCATTGTGAAGGCTGTTTTCATTGCTACCGGCGTTTCTGGATTAGTACTGTGGATAGGAGATCGAGACGCGACGAGGTCAAGGGCTGATTCAGATTCCTGTTCGAGCCGGGCTGTTCAGAGGACCAAGTGGGATCAGAAAACGATCCTGGCGAGGATCTTAGAAGAATCGAACGAAACTCGCCTGGCAGTTGTACGCGCGAACAAGGTTCGAAACATTTACGTAGGATTAAGCATTTCGGGTGGACTGAAATTTATTAATATATCCTGTCTTGTCCGGATTTAACCAGTGACCATTAACGTACCGTGGATTGTAAGAAGTTGGACTACTTGTCGGATAACCTGGAATAAATTTGCATGGTCGAATCGCGGGCCAGACGGACGCACAGCCACGGGGACGAGGCTCCGATGTGTTCGTGTCTACTGCGCTATCGGGCAATGAAGAGAATCAGCCTAAGCCAGGGCTAAACACGGCAGAATGTCTATAACTCTGAGAACTCGTCCGTCTCGAATTAACCTCTCTCAATTAAGACAATGGTCCCCGGTTCTCTGGACATCCTCTTCTCGAGAACGGAGCAGCCGAAAGGAAAGATCTCAGGGGTTCTCATGCGGATGTCCGCAGTCCCTGCTATCTATTCGACTGTACATTTACATGGAAAACTAGAGGATTGGCGGAGACGAGAGGTCGAAGTACCGAGAAGGGGTGCCAGGCATTGCTGGCTCTTGGTCTGGCCAGGTGAACAGCTATTGTTAAGAGGAACGAGAAAGTTCAGTCATCCGGGGTGGAAGAAACGACGTTACCTTCGCTGGTGAAACTGTTTACCTGGGATCTGACTCGTTTTCTTTTCTTTCCGTCAGGTGTGCATCGTTTCGCTCAGTCATTTGTTAACGATTGGCTTCCGCTAATTGGGTTTTCTCGGTTATGCGATTGAGATTGATTCGTCTACGTGGGACTACAAATTGATTTTATCAGACGTTTCTAAATCCCCTCGCAGCTCAGTCTAATCGACGCCGAGGTTAATCTAGCTCCCTCTCCGCGATGTTCCATTCCAGACTACGGTCACTGGGTATCGATCCAGCGGACGGAAGACGCGAAGAGGGCAACACGATGACATAGACCTATACAGGTACTTGGAAGACCGGATACAAGAATGCAAGAGCGTCGTGTAGGCGGGAAAGCCGGAAGGAGGGACACGTCGATACGCCTCCCTTTCCGCGATCACTTCGTCTCGAAGGAGCACTCTCGCTTTCAACCGAGACGATGGGGCTTATCGATTAATCGGCCTGGCTAGACAGAGCCGACAGTTCGACTCTGAATTCGATCTAGTCACGTTTGTCTTCGCGTGCGGCGGATGGTTGGCCGACGAGCTCGTCGTCGGATGAACCATCCGGCAGGAAATGAATCGTTCCGCGAGGAAACGCGACGAACATTGAAGTGTCGAGGTTAGGATTCGAGTGGTCCCGACAATCCTCGACGACTAATTTTTTCATTCGTGATTTCACGGGTCGCCCGTTGACCTTGCACTGTTAGTTTCAACAGCTGCACAACCTGACGTATCGATTGGGTGCATCGTGCAACCTGGCGTCAGCGTAGAGAAAAAAGGTCCCATTGAATTGCGTTCTAGTTTGTTCTCGAGTGCTGGCTAGCGAAACAGCAATCCAGTTCAAATAATAACCCGGGCGGAACTTAATTCCCGTAAAGACCAACCGCCTTCTGTCTACCGGCGAAACGATTCTGCGGAAAGCCTCGTGATCATTTCCGGCGTGGATTCGCCATTGGGCAACGTGCGTATGGGAATCGTGTTTAAAATCCATTTCCCCTCGGCGGCCGTTTAATCAACCCCTGTTCTTTGCCTGTGCGCTGACGAATTATATTTTTTTTTTCTCCGCTCTGCGCCATGCGAAATGTGGAACGCGTAAGATAGCCAGCGGCCTCAAAGTCAAAGTACGTCTTTGGAGGAAGTAGACAGAGCCAGACAGAGCTTTCCATTTCACGGGGGATCGAATCTCCGTTTCTAAATCACTTTTATCTCTAATTTCGAAATAATTTCAGCCGCCACCGGTTGTCTGAGAGCACGCCAATCAAATCTTGCCCTTGAGCAAACGAGAAAAACAGGTAACGTTGCAGAGTTTGTTGGTGTGTAGCTACGGCTTTTCGGAATTCTCGTTTCTTATATCTAGATTATATCTAGGGAAATTTCGCTTACCACTTGTAGCACTGCACTCTAATTCTCAGCAACTGTTCTGCCCGCGCTAGAATCACCGCATTGTTTAACTCGAATGGCAGGCTCTGCAACAGAAAGAAAGTTATTGTAATACATGTCCATATTTATTTATTGCTCTGGGTTAACATACGTAATAATTAGAATACGAACAATAGAAAGTTGCTACCAACTTAGCAATTAGTCCCAACTGTTCTTTAGACTTAACAGGACCCTTAAAATACCTAAATCCATCTTAAGTTAGGTTACACTTAAACCGACGATATTTTAGCTCGGCTGGTCCAACGCTACGAGACTCTCTCCCCTAGAATTCACTTTGTCCCTAAACCAAGGGAACGCCCACTGCGTACACCGCTTCCGGCGGGTATTGCACTATGTGCAACAGTCTGAATTGACCAGATATTGGACGAAACAAATGGAAATCTCGTCACAACTACAGATGGGTACAGCATCGCAACAAATCCCAGCTCAAGAACACAATATTCCATGGGAAACTGAAAGATCCTTTGAATGCCTGTGCACGAGCACAATGGACGGCCCGTTCGCAAGACACGGTGGATCGAGAAAGAAGCATACATCGAGTTGATCCTTGGATGTAATATCTAGGGTCTCGGCCTGCGTAAACAGTTGCCTCTGTTTCTGTGCAAAGCCCCTTTCACTGCCGTCTCTGGCGATATCACTGACGTCTACGTACGAGTCTTAAGGAAATATCGGGCGCACGGATTGTTTAGAGTGGAATTACTTCGCGTCGAGCTTATTCGTGGTAAAAATGCAAACTGTTCAAATCGAAGCGTCGGTCACCCCCTCGAGTAATCCCTAAAAATCGTTCGGCCTATTTTCACCAGGATTGACACCCGTCTAGCGACGAATTAATCCGCGACTCTGAAAGTCCAACGTGCCGCAACCTCGCTGCAACCCCGCTGAAAGCATAACGATGTAACGCGAAACCATTCGATATCCTTCGCGGTCGAATATGTTTCGCCCGTTTCGTGCCCGCCGATCTATAATACATTAATTTCGTAATATTAAAATGTCGCCATAACGAACGCAACGCCGCGGCCGTCGTGAAATATGACAACCCGTTATCTGGCCATTTAATGCGACGCACAATCAAACATTATACAACGTATAACTGTTGCTTTTTCCAATTTCCCCAGCTGATTCGGATTAACCGGATACGCGAAAATAATACCCGCTTTGTAATCGTACCGTATTGACGTTTTCGCCTAGGGTTTCCGCGTGCACCCTTAATTAACACCACCGAAGCAAATTGAACGGGAAGGCGGCGCAATAATCAACGACATTTTATTCACGGTCCACCATAATCGCACGAACGTCTCCTCCGCCATGGAATTATTGTCCGCCTATCGTTTATTCGAGCACCGTCAGATAAAAGTACGTGTAATGTCCGCTCGTGCAAGATTCACGGGGCGAACGATCGGTCCCAAGGAACCAGCAGAGGCGGAGAAACCGCTCTCGCTAGGGGGCCATCCTTTAAACGCAGGATGCACCGGAACGAGTGTAAAACAAATCCTGCCAACGGGGCCAACCTCATAAAACCGACGGGTCCGGTGGCGCTGTGCTCTGCTCGGCTCGCGGGGGAATCCCATTACAATGAAATTGCTAAATCGCGACAAATTTATTCCAGCCGCCGTAACGATGAAGGATTACAATGTAAGTAAACCCGAAGGAAGATACATTCCCGTGATCCGCCGCGGCAGTAAAGCGGGGCAAACGGTGATCTTGCTCGGTCTGCGCGACACCTAAAAGTTACTAGATATCCAGCCTCGGGGAAAAAAAGATCAGGCCCGCGGCTGTTCGCCGACCGACGCCTTGTCGGACAGGAATCGCAGGTCTCTCGCGGCGAAATTGATGGCAGAGACAGAAGTTTAGTGCCCCGCTATATATCACCGCGGAAGAGGCAGGAAAAAGACTGGAACTGAGGGGGGAAACTCCTCAGAAGAGAGGTCGCCCTTCGGGTCTCGGGGCATGTAACGTTGGTAACCGAGCCACCGTGTAGAGGAGAGCGGTGGGCACATATATGCCGACCAGTGGAAGGGATGAAATGGGGAGGAAAGTCGTGGTCGATGCTTGGTCATCGAGAGGAGACTTCTGCCATCTCTGTTCTGCGTTTCCTCTCGAGCCCGTTCACGGTAATTCCGGATATCCATGGGTGTTCGCGATGGTGTGCAATAAAAAAAAAAAAAAGAACCTAGGGGGTGGGGACACGGGTTTGGCCATTCTAGATACCGAACCGCATGGAGATCTTAGATCGTCGTCGCATGAAATCGCCCTTGAAAGCAGCCGACGTCTCGAGGACTAAAATCCCAATGCGGGCAGACAGTCCAGGTGAACCATTGGTGAATACACATTGGGTATTCCCCCTTGGGCGCTACGGTGGAATCGTGGCCGTTGCTCGATATTCCTGGTCAGCCTGACGTTAGGGAAAATCGTGGGGGAAAAGATGGAGACGGGTTAGGTTTTATTGAGGGGGGCGGTTGACAGTCGCGTTTTCACGAGTTCAACAGCTTTAGCCTGGCGATATGTTTTCATTATCGTTTCGGTTTGCTGCGCTAAATGGACTAATATATTTCGCGAATAATTCTTATGGGAAATCGGGAGCTCTTTTCCTCTCTCTCTCTTTGCATGGTCGCCAGGAGAATTAGCGATGACTTGTTTGCGTGAAAATAAACCCTGAATAGGACTGTTAAACGCTGCCTGACGCGAAACGACGTTACGTAAAATATACACCCGTGTCGCTTAATGAGCCGAAATATTTGTTGGAAATAAAATAATTTCGGTTCATTTAACGCGTTCGCTGCCGCGACGTATAACCGTCACGAATAACTCGTATAATTGGGCGACGCTTTTTTCTTCCTCCTAGGGAGACGAAATTATTGAATTATGACGAATAAATTGCAGCGAGAGTGTTGCGATAAATTGAACGCCGCAGGTGTACCGTTATTCAGCAGACGAAGAGCGTTCGTTAATTTCATCGGTTTCGTCGACGCAGCGGAAATTATCGTATTTCATTTTTCGTTCAATCGTATACAGGGAGAATATTAAAACTAGACCTGATACGCTGAAACCCAATCTTCCATGGAATAAAGCTCATAGACCAACCATCGGACTCGCGTGAAAGCTCGTTCCTTTTACAGCAGCACGTGCCGCGGGACTTCTCCTCGAGAACCTTTTATCTTCTTCGACGTAACGCAACCTGGGCGTTACGAATCTTTCCATTGCCCGGCACCAAGGACATTTCCAGGATAAACCGTACGCCGGAGAGCCCTGCCTCCATTTCTAGGGCTACGTGTCAACGTACGCGTTGTCTTTGGTCCGCCAGAGACACGGCAGAGGGATTTACCGGTGCATGGAAACCTTGAAGATACGGAAGCAGTCGGGGAATATCCGGGATAAGGGCGGACGCGAGTAATGCGCCGTTCAGGAGAAGACGCAGGCACTCTAGCACTCCAGGACTCTAGCACTCTAGGGCACTAGGACTCTAGCGCAACCGGGACTCCTGGAGTTTAGGACACTAGGCGTCTAAGACTCTAGGAGACTAGGATTATCGGACTGTAGCATCACAGGACTCTTTAATAAGAACAATAACCGTAACAATAACAGTTATCAACGAAGCTTATTTATTCCAGCGAGCTCTCGAGAAATGTCCCTGAAATTTCAACGGCCACATTTTCACACGCCGAACATCTCGATCCTTGAAAAGAATCTGATATTCGAAGAACGATCAGGTTCCAAACAACCGCGAGCCTAATTTGCCTAACCAATCGAATTGTTGACCGAAACGAACGAGTTGGCGGAAATTCGACCGGCGATCCCCACCGGAAGTCCAGCGTCTACCTAAAGAAGAACCCAGGAACCGACTCTTCTAATCATCGATTCACCTGGACCGCCGTTCAGAGCGTCGTGAAACCCCGACGACGCGAAATCCCGGAGCGTCAACTCGACGTAAAAAAAAAAAAAGAAAAGAAAAAAAACGTCAGCGGGCGAGGACAGGGGCGGCGGCGTATGAAAATTCAATAGCGTCGATTCGAGTGGAGGCGCTCTGTTCAGGCAGGAGAAAGTTGGCTTGCGGAGAGGTGTCGAAGTGTGAGCCGAGGCAGCTTGTCGACTTGTAGAGCAGCCGGTTGGATGAAGATCGATCGTCGGACTAAGGGGGTGGATGGGCGGGTTGGCGGTCGGGGGTGAGTGTCGGTTTGGATGTCTTGCGAGAGAAGAAGCGAAAGGGGGGGGTGGGGTGGGGTGGGGAGGGGTGTGCGGATGTTAGAGGTGGCAGAGCACCGCGTCTTAATAGCGCTAGTGGCGTCCTGGCGTAGAAAAGGGGGACGACGTTCTAGGGACCGAGGTAGAATCCAGCCAACCCCCGGTTACGCCAATATTACTTACTACCCCGAGAGAACGATAACTTAATTGATGCACGAACGACGTTAGCACTCGTCGACGTCACGTGACGTTGACTGCGACTCCTCGTTGGGCCAAGTTCAGACACCTTTTTGAGGACTTCTAGGGACTTTTAGGCACTGCGCTTTTCCCGTCAGGTCCTCGCCTCGATCAACGATTATTTTCAATGGTAAATTTGGTCGGCGTTGACTCGATCGATGGTGAAATCGACGCGTTCGCGGTGTGTCCGCGACGCGACCCTGGCACCGCGGGCAAAAAGCAAAGCCTGGTGAATTAATATTCCCTATACCTTTAGGCTTTCAATTAAAACACAACCGCGGGTCGTACAATGGACGATCGTCGATTCGACACGCGGCTTACCGAATCGAAATCACGCTCGGGCGGGTCGGGGATCGTCGCGCTCGCCGCTTTTTAAGCCGCTTCCGCTGTAGCAAAAATCTCCCTAAACCAGTTGGCGCGTTAATTAGCGTTAAATGCATATTAATAGGCGACAACGGTTTTCCATTTGACGGTCGGAGGCGGCCTGTGGATCACCGTATCGCACGATTTCGAAGGATTTTAGCGTCGGCCCAAACAGTTACCGGTTCGCGGGATTAGCATTATTGACCGAAACACGCTTGCCAGCGCTGGCTGCCTTCGTGATTTCGAATTTCCACTCCGCGGAAGACGCATCCGTTGCTGGACGAGTACGCGCGAGCGATTCATTGGAACGCGAATAATGCTGGCTCGACGGGCAACGATGAATCGGCCGCCGCGTGTCGAAGCAGCAATATTCATCCCTTCGACGGCTGGCGTATTTTTCCACGTGCTGTCAGTCGCCATAATTATTCCCTTGCTTCTCCGCCTTGTTGTTCAAAAGGAACTGTTTAAACTACTGTTAAAGGAGCGCCGCTTTACCGTTCACCGTCGACGCCATGGAACTAGACCCTGCGCAGAGTGTCGTTTATAGTCCCACCTAGCGTCAGGCACCTAGGCTGCTCGCAGTCCTCTGTTGTACACGGAAATAAATAGGTTAGGGTAGGCTAGGTCAACGGTAGGGGTTCAGTGTTGTACAAAACTGAATAGAATTTTATTTATTAATATTGGGACTTACTGCTTGTCGCGAAGGATTGATTCGAGTCTAGACTATAGTCCAACCCAGGTCGGTGCCATCCGAACGAATGGGGTTAAATCGTGTCCATTACTTTTCCACGCCGCTAAACACTCGTGGACAGTCAGGATTCAATGGCGCTCTCGAGAAACGGATGAACCAGGATTCGCAAACGCGAATGACCAAGCAACGAGGCGTCGTCTAATTGGAATCGTTTCTGACGGGTGTCCCTGAACCAACACGCCGCCCAACCACCGTACACTCGTCAACAGTCGATGCCACGTTCACGTGGAGGGGGGTTTTGGTCCTGGTGGCGTTAGTGTCAAATGACGTTTTCGTCCCAGGGCTGGTAAAATTATGCACGCGTATGCACCCGGTTACGTCGGGTCCCGGGGCGTAGGCGCCTCTGACGCCTGGCGTCGTGACGCGGCCGTGTTACGAGCTTCGCTAACGAGCTCACCCTACGGGGTGAAATTTTTTCTAATTTCTACGAGAATTGCGATCGTAAAGGAATTTATGGGGGGGAGGGATGCATTTTTAGAGGGTCACTGATTAAGTCCCCGTGTCGCTTGCCGGCGTGTACTTCTCCGGGGAACATTTTTTTTCTTCTTTATGACACCGGCGATGTTTGAATTAATTATAGAATTTCATAGGGGTTGCAATCTGCGTGGAACGATGGCGGCCGATGGCTTGCATGTTTCACGAGGCGCCGGGCATGATAATTGAACGGCGTGACGGGCCTCTGTTCGCGTGAACCCTTTACCCTCTGTGATTAATTCGACGCTTCGTTTGGACAACGCGAACGATAA
The DNA here is from genome assembly GCA_948146005.1 of Nomada fucata. Lineage (NCBI taxonomy): Eukaryota > Metazoa > Arthropoda > Insecta > Hymenoptera > Apidae > Nomada > Nomada fucata. Next base: position 30,482,271 of record OX411277.1, on the reverse strand, counting down.
CTTTCCTCGGAGCTCTTTCTATAATTAACGAAAGCTCCGATTCCGATATCGCAAGTCCCTAAGCGGTAACTGTACAAAAGAGTCCCAGAAACTCTCGAGACTACTGAAATCCTGGCGCTGCGTTCGCGGAAAGAGGGTTTAGGCGTGAACCACTGAGCAACCTGAACTCGAAACCGAACGGAAAGGGAGAAAGTTGAACGCAGATGCACCGATACTGTCGCTGCCTCGTGGCTGAACGCCGCAAGGGATGGCGGGCGAGGGGTTGGAACGAGTGGCGAACCAGTTTCGCGGTGCAGAGGGGATGGTCAGGGGTTGATGAACAGTTTGCTCGGCGACGCACGTTGCGGCTGTCGGCTGTCGGGGCCACGCTGCCGCTACACAGAAGAGGAAGAGATAAATTGGGGGTGGAAGACACAGCTAGGCGGAGAAAGGGAAAGTAAAGGTGCAGGCTGAGACATGGAGAACGGGTTGCGAAGACGAATCCTGGAATGTGACTGATTTTGGTGGCCGGGCGATTGTTCGAAACATGCTTGGTCTTATTTTTATTTTTTCGGTGATCAATTACCTCTAAGTAAAGATCTCTGGCTCTAATTCCTTTCAGCCGAGGCACAGCCCGCAGGATTAGACCCGACGACGTTGACAAAAATTACGCGAGGAAGGCAACTGATGCATAATTCATAATCCGTGGACGCGGCATGCATACCTGTCGCAGATTATGCGGGGAAATATTTTGATTATAATACGATTAACGTTGTTTATCGATTGATTCGCTCGCGGAGCCTGTCGGCTGGTGTCGCGGGGCAGGGGATGAACCTTCGTCGGGATGAAACTTAAAAAGTGGGAAGTTTATCCTTCGGGCGAACCTCGGGAGCTCGTCTATTTTCGAGGGAAGTTTTTTAAAACGCTCCGCAACTTCTTGGGGGAAAAAAATCTACCAGGCAACTTTCCAAGGTAAATTTCTGCGATGACCGAACGATATACCATTAGCCGTTAAGCATCTTTTTCCAGCGGTACTGATTGCTTTTCGATGCGGGGTATAATGAAATTAAACAGGGGCCAACCGAATTTCGAATCGCAGCGTCGAGGAAAATAAAGAAGGGACTGCGCTGCTCAGGTCGACGGAACGCGCTTACCGCCACCTAGGCTAATAACTCGTCGACGTAACCTCTCCGCCGTTATATCGGTGCTCTATTCGATTTATTGATTAAAAATACCAGAACCGCGACCTTCCAAATGCAAAACCTCCGCCCACCAAGAGCGATACCTACATCAGCAACAAAGGTCGTCGTCAACCTGCCTTGTCTTCGTCGCGTCAGCCAACTGAACGTCCGAGCGAATTAAATTTCTTCCAGACGCTCGAATAGAAGGGACGATAGAACTCTACGAGCCACCAATAACCCTAAATTTCCTTCGACTCGTGTTACGTCCACTCCTTGCCCTGATACTAGCCCGGGACCCAGGACAGTTGGCACAGGAATAGTGGAAAGAGGCCACCAGACGTCGGCGAGAACAGATAATCTCCGTTTATTCTGCGATTCCCCGGTAACGTCATTAAACAGTCCAGGCCATAGCCGAGTTGCCCGTTTAAATCTTTGTTTTCGCGCCGCTGGAAGACGAAATGCAGGTGGATTGGAGCGGGGGCAGTCGCAAGTGTAATTGAATCGACCGCCCTCAGAGCTCGATAAATCTCTGGAAAAAGAGAGACGCGTCTGTGTGGGGGCAGGGTGTCACGCGACAGCTGCAATCGCATCAATCGCCTTGCCACCGCGCACAGACAGGCATAGACACGGTTGGGCCGCGGTTACGTAGCCGGTGTCCCCCGGTGCACCACGGGAAACAGGTACACAATAGATGTATTTGCGTGATTTCCCGATTTTATCGCCACGCTGACGCGTTTCGAGAGAGATACGTGGCTGATAGCGCATCCAGGAATGCACGTACGTGATCTGAACGTCGCGAGGCGTGTCGTAGTCCGCGGGGACCAGACACATCTCCTGGGGGAACCAGGATTTATCGAACGAGAACCGGTATCGATACGATCCAGGACATCGTGGAAGGAGTTGCCAGACAAGGGACATTATTTTTAAGCGTTTCTTAACCAACACCTGGAATCCCAATAGAGAAAGGTACTAGGGACCAGTGTTGCCACCCACGCGGAGGACTATTGGGTCCCTAGGTCATCCAATCTGTGTCGAATCGATTCGAGTTTTCAGAATTATTCCGCGGATCAACCGGAACGGACCAGCGGGGTGTAACGGAACAGATGGCAATTACTGGCCATCCGGGGTGTTAGGGGGCGTAACTCCCCTGGATATTTGCACAAAGGTGCCGTCTAATTGTTGCTCGAAGGACCACCCAAGTTGTACGGCTTGGGACCGTGATGATAATATTTAAATAATGACACGGGTTTAATACAACAATTGACTGGTTTATTGTATCGTATGTTACAGTTATCCTGTACGTGTAGATGATGATTTGTCAGTACTTCGACTGACTTCTATCTTTGATGTTCACTGTGGTTTCTATTACTATCGTTTCTGTCTGCTCTCGTTTGTACTACTATCTCTACTACTGTCTACTATTCTGTTTATTCTGCTGACCACTATCTTGTCTACTGTTCCGTTTTCTATTCACTATGTACTGTCCTATTTTTCCCAAGTTCCTCTGGTTTTAAGTCATCGTGTCATCCCCCTCCATTACGCCCTTGACGTGATGTTCTTTAGGAAGGGGCCACGGTGATTTTCCACAAGGGAACTTGGGGGTGGTTGACGCACTGGCGGGGCTGGGGTAATTCCCAGGTCTTGCCAGGTGGCGAGTCGCTGCCGCGGACACCGCAAGGTGTCGAGGCCGAATCATGCCTCGGTGCAGCGATGTTTATGGCAGGGTCTCTTTTAAAGCCTTATTACATGTGCCCTTTGCACATCTGCAGAAAACCTGAGCAGTCGCGTACTCCGTGACTGTTTGTTAATTGCCCTTGCCATAAACCTTGCCTTCTCGCACCTTAACACGGGGACAATGCGGATCATGCCTGGTGTACCTGGTAAAGCGTTTCATCCGCGAGTCCCTATCTCAGGTGGGCCCCGCGGATTTCGCGCGGTTGGAGGATCGATCGGGGTCCGTTCTGCCGTTTAACTGTCACCGATTATTCGTGCTCCAGTTCGCCACGTCACCGGGCTGACCGGTCGAAAGATATTGCGTCGCTGTTTCATTGGCGTTTAATTAATTCACTAATTAAGCCCTGTCGATCCGCGGCTCGGTTAACGCGTCCTCCTAACGCCGCCTACCAGAGGCTACCCGTTGGCAACGATACTTATTACCAGCGTTCTGATCGTTCCGATTAACGACACCGGACACGATTGTTTCGTTCCCTCATCTGTCAGCGGTTTGCTTCAATTCCGATCGACTGGTTCGTTCGTGCGATCCTTGGAAATATATTACGTTAATGAGTTAGACTCTCTCGGGTCACTGCGGGACAGACACGGATTGACCTGCCGGCAAGATTGCTGGAAATCTATTGCGTTTGGGACTTGCGTTACTCAGCTCAGCTTAGCTCAGCTTAGCTAAAGCGTGGCCAGCCTAATTAAGCGCAGGTCAGGGTAACGGGCCGACCTGAGTCAGTCCACACGCCTACACTGACGATCGTAATAATAATAACAATTAGTATCCGCTGTTCGCGAGTCCGAATGAATCTTAAACGAGAAGACGGCGAGGTAGACCGCATAGTCCCGCCGCGGAGCGAAAATTAATCGACGACTGAGCGCACCAGCTACCGGCGGATTATCCGCCACGAAATGAAACCGAACCGCCGCATTAGCCGGCGCCAATAGTGGGTTAACTGCAACGAAAGTGGAAGAATAACTCGGACCAATGGCGGTTGAAATCTCGTTACCCGGTTAATAGGCCACGATTATCTTCGCAATGGGGGATCCCCCCCTCCCCCCCCACTCTTCCAACGCCGCGTTCGCCATATTGGCCCGGGCGTGCTTTGTCCCGAAGCCTCCAGGACTGCGCGCATTAATTTCGGTAAAAGCGGAACGCGATAACCGGTGTCGCGACAAAAGGTCTCGCGATTCGCGCGGACAATAAACCGTGACTAAATATTGCCCGATCCATATTCGCTCGCGCGTCGCGGCATTATTAAAGCGTTCCGCGTCACGGTATCGCTGTAGAACAGTAGGTTAGTTAATAATTCGGAGGAGATCATTAGGCGACAATTACACGGTCGACCGGCTTGAGATAATAGCCGGGCCAATACTGGACGCAACAGAACGAAGCCTGTCGAGTTGTTGTAATGTTAATAATTAATCTAATGGGGACGCGGTATGACGAGGGAATTTCGATGGCCGATTTTCATGCCAGCCCGAACGACAGGGGTCTTCGAGTTGGTTTCTGGCGTACTGTTCGATTTAACAACGTGCCCGCGATATATGCTCGGGGATGTCCCTGGTGTGGACCGTTTTGAGGTTAGGACTATGCCCCGTTGACGAACTAGCCCTGCGATCGTCGAAGATACCCGTTTTATCCTCCGACTGAAAATATACGAAGCGTGTACCGGTCGTTCTGGATACCCCGAGATGTAAATAACACGATACAGGTTGTTTCATTCAATGTCACGCAACGGTCAGTTTTATTCCCCGTCGCACAGTGGGGAAAAACAGCAATTTAGGCGTGCAAAAGTCCAAAAACAAAACACGGAGTAGAGCTATAATTTTATATGCAACGTCAAGCTAGATGTCCGTAGCGCCTAAAAATGACATTTTTATTTCTTGAATCCATTGTTGTCAAGCGTGGCAAGGGATACAAACGTCGACAATTGAAGATAGCTTGAAAATGAAGAGTACTATTTTCACCTGTATTTCAATGCTCAGGACCTTAATGGTATTTCTGTTTGCAGGAACCGTATCAAGAAAGATTAGGAAAAATTTTATAAAAAATTTTTAATATTTTTTTCAAGAATGTTTCAACAAACTAATTTTCAACGCGTTCTTTAGTGAAATACTTTTGAACCCCGCTGACCTTCGCGCTAATTTTTAGATACGCGTTAAGAATGGTGATGCGTACTATATGCTCTATAAAATTTGGCTGCAACCAGCTGCAGCTGCAAAAGTTATTGAATTTTTTATAGAATAGTTCAAAGCCGAGAACGTTCGCACTGATGCGGCCTACGGTAGACGGTGGATGATCGGGTTCCACTTTTTCATTTATGAACACGTGTAATTTACAGATATAAAATTTACAATAAAGAGAGTAACAATATATATAAAAAAATTAATATTAAATAATAACAAAAAAAAAAATTCAATTACAAAAAATTTATAAAAAAAAGTTATTGATCCTCTATTTCGAGAAGAGCACCTCATTTTCAAAGATTGTAATTTTCCGGGAGCATAAACTTTAACATAAATTGTGTTAATGGTTTTTAATACCCTGTGCCCCCCTTCCAGTCCATCCACAGAGCGTTGTGTCTCTGGAAGGGGAACATTATTAAAACGTTAGAAGTTAATAAAACGCAAGAGTTGTTCCCCTTTTGCGGGGAATACCCATAATTATATCATCAACAAACGTTACCATGAACTATATATCATTGAGTGTTTTATTGTTTGGGTTATTTTAATATTGTATTTATTCGGAAGAGGTGATTAACTCTTTAATTACCTTTATCCCTTCGCGAGTAAAGAATGCGCGAGAAATAACTTCCTTTGTAGGGCATGGTGCACGATTACAAGGATTAAACCACAGTCAAACCTCTGGAGGTTTATGACAGGGTCACTGATATTAAATTAACATATAAATATATCAACAACGCACAATATATACCTCCTAGGGATAAAGACGTACGGAATCCGGTACACAAAAATTTAATATCCAAAAAAATATTTATCTAATTCAATATCCATAAACTATTTAAACAATGACAAACGCGACAAAAAGTAAACAACGATGGAATATGTCAATCGTTTTCTTCCAGTTAATTGTCAACAAAAAAAGCGGGGTCACGTTGATCGAGAGTCTACGCTCGACATCGAACTATTCCATTAAAAATGCGATAACTTTTGCAGCTGCAGCCAACTGCAGCCAAATTTTACAGAGCATATAGTACACATCCCATTCTTAACGTCTACGTAAAAATTAGCGCGAAGGTCAATGGAGTTTAAAAGTATATCATAGAGAAAGACTTTTGCACGCCTAAATTCCCGTTTTTCCCCACTGTACGTCGTGTCGAAAAGATAGAAAATAAAAGGGCTGCGGGAATCGTCCTAAAAAGATCGATCGCCCGTTAGGAATCACGACGGGAATCGTTTCCGCGGAATAATTAGAGCGAGCGCGTTACACGGATACGCCCGTCTCTATGTACGCTTGAAGCTCGCTCGCCCAGCGGGCACGATCGTGACGCGACTCAATGAGCAGCAACGATACAAATATTAAAACGGAGTTACCGTGATACCGGCGTAATTTAATAGCACGGAACCGGCACGGTTAATCCGTTATCGGCGTTATTCCCCTGGAATCGTACGGAAGAATTCCAGCAGGATCGCGTAGATCCTCTCTCGCGTGCTAATTACACGGGGCTGGTATTCGTGTGCATGATCGCACTCTATTAGCGACCGGGCTGGAAAATAAGAATTACATTTGCGTTTCGCGGCGATAGCCTGTTCAACGCCCGATGTCCTTTCGACGACGACGACTGGCCAAACTTTGAGGTTATGTAAGCGAGACCGTTAATTAGTCGGGGCTAAGAATTATCCCATTAGGGGGGGAGGTACTTTTAAATTCGAACGATATATGCTCGAGCGGAATGGAACCGACTTGCACCGGGGTAGGGTGTGCGGGAATCCATTGTGCTGCAAGTGCTGGGTAACATGGGAGACGCGTGTAATTACGTCGTCGCGATCTAATTATGTAACGCGATAACTGCTCGGCATACGCTCTAATAAGGGAACATTAATTAAGGAGCTAATCAATGGCGTTGGAAAGCATTAAGTTGTAGATCGATATACCCCGATGGCAACAGCGGAGAGGAGGGTTGGAACGTTTGGACGAGTATTTGCGTTAGCAATGAAGCATCATTTTGGTCAATAAAAATTGAGACCTAATTGAGTAAACCTCAGCGAACGTTGGCCCAGAATCACCCCAATAGAACGACTCGAACAATTTCATCGGTGGAATAAGGCAGCTTTTCTCAAATAAATAAAGCTGGCCATTCGTCGAGGTGAAACTAACCATAATTACCTCTTCTCCAAGCCACCCTGTAAAGACGCGCGACTGCCACCTAAACTAGACCAGGTGACCGTCCAACCAGCCACGCTTGACACCCGACAAATTCCCCTATACTTCCACTTGCTGCGACGCGGTTACATCAAAGCAAGAAATCGAAATTCCGCCGCTCAAAGAAAATCTCATCCAGGATATCCCCAACGGAGGACAAGCCGCCATAATGGATTCACCCGTCGACAAAGGTGACGAGTGGAACCGAAAGAGGAGAAGAAAAACGGAACGAGGAAAAGTGTGAGAGGATTCGATTCCCGGGGATTCCCTTAAAAGGCAACACGGGCACCGGTTGGTCTTTGTCGAAATCCTTCGCGGCTGTTACCGCTAATACGAGGAAGAAAAGGAGAGCCAGACTTCTTCTTAGCCTCTCGCGGCGACAGCAGCGCCGCCAGGCGGTACTCGCGAACAATGGACAGGTATAGTGGCGGCGCACAAGTGTCCCGGGAATACCCATTGTTTTTCCCCCACGCGCTGCTACACAACAGCCACCAGCGCTAATGTCCCCCATAATGGGATGGGAAAGGGCTAGGTAATTCGAGCCGCATGGCTGGCAGACGTGTATCCGTGTAATCCTCGCGGTTCTCCTGCGTGCGCGTAAAACAGTGGCTGGAATTGCCGGCTGCTTTTCGAAATTTCCCCCGCCGGCCAGGCTAATTTCGGATACCCCGATTGCGGAACGAGGTGAACGACTCGCTGTCGGAGGACTTACGAGGGAAGACTGTCAACTTGTCGACTCGGATTTTAATGTCCTTTTGCAGATTGATAATACACAGACTCCTGATGGTCTGCGTAAAATATTGGGTGTAGTTATTCGGAAACTTTAAAGATATTAACAATTAAAGTTACGTATCTTCTACGCGAGGACGTATCTTCTAGAAATAGGGAAGAATCCTGAAGAAGATTGGTAGCCAAGCGAGAATGGTGTACAGCTTGTGCCGTAGAGGTCTCGGGTTCGATTTCCGGTTGATTGATTTTTTTTTTATTTATTTGTGGTTTCATTTTGGCGACACTGCGCACGTTTCTGGATGATAGTTGTCGTACATGCAATTGAAACGCAGGAAAGTGCGACACCACCGAGTGAGGTGAGCCTATACGTGAAATTAGAAACGCACTCTAGTTTATCTCCAATCGGATCGTAAACAGCGTGGATCGCATGTTCACTGCAACGCATCGTAAAGAAATACTGTTTCAAAGTTCTTAACATTTGAAAGGAACTAGTTATTATCCAGAAATGTGCAGTGTCGCCAAAATGAAACCACAAATAAATTAAAAAAAAAAAACAATTAACCGGAAATCGAACCCGGGACCTCTACACGGCACAAGCTATACATCATTCTCACTTGGCTACCAATCTTCTTGAAGATTCTTTCCCATTTATAGAAGATATGGCCTCACACAGAAGGTATGTAACTTTAATTGTTAATATCTTTAAAGTTTCTGAATAACTACACCTAATATTTTACGTAGACCACCAGGAGCCTGTGTATTATCATCTTGCAAAAGGACATTAAAATCCGAGTCGACAAGTTGAGAGTCTTCCCTCGTTAGGACTCCGTCGGCTATTTTTTTAAGTTTCTGATGCGAAATGGAGATATATGCGAGGAAACGTAACACGGATGGAATTAGACACGGAAGTGTCGAACCTTGCCACGGAGGAATAAATATTATATTTGTCGACCAGAGGTATCATTTGCTGCACTGATACGGATTTTCCTTGGCTACTTATCGAAGCGACGTTCGTGTAGAAGATTATACAGAAATTTGTAAAACCTGAGGGGTAATAGTGAAACGGCTGTCTACGGGGCGGGGAGGAATGTAAAACAGTCGAAGACAATCGAAAGCGAAACGATTTCTGAAATAAAGCTGCCCCGCGATCCGAGCCCGTCGCGTAGCAGGCTCACTCGAATACCTCAGATATTAGTTCGTAACAAAATTCTCGTGCCCGCAACTTTTCCAATAAAAACTTTGGACATCGTCAAAATTAACCAGCCCAAACAGTTCCCACTTATTCAATATCCTGACGAATTTCCAAAACCTGATATACTTCCAGCTCGAATTCCTTGCCCCTTCGTGTTCCACCAGAACCCCATCTCGCCACTCCGCGGGTACAATTCGACCCAACATCAACTGCCCCGACACATTCGCAAAGGCGTCCGCGCCGAATACAAAATATTACCATGAGACGGAAAATATCAACTGACCCAGTCGAGAGTTGGATCTATCTATAATACTTCCACCTGTCTCTCCCTCGTCGCATTCCATTCTTGCCTCGCCTGGACTGGAGGACTCGTCCAATTCAATTATCAATTTAACCCGGTCCGATCCGAGAATAGATTTACTGGTTCGCGTGCAAGTACTCGCGTCTGCTGTTCGATCGAAAACACGGTTCTAAATCTCGTAGACCCGTCGAGACACACCGAATCACTGCATTCCAGAAATAATGCCCGACGAGGACAGCTCGATGACTAGTCTGGCGCGTGTCGCTCGAAAGAATGTTCCCGGTCTTGAAAGAGGAGGAAGAAAAGAAAAAAAAAGGGTAGAAAGCCAACGGTAAATCATCCTAACTGCCGACGAAAGCTACCGGATCAACTCGTCGACTATGGGCGGTGGAAAAAAAATGTAGACGGCCGTGAAGGAATTCGCGTCGTCGGAAATTCAAGAGCCCTGGAGGGCTTCTATTTGAGGATGTACGCGTCGTTAGCTGCCAGTTCTCCGGTCGCTTCTTTAAAATGCGGACCGCGCGACATAACTAACCACTTCTGGGGTCCGCCATGGGGAAAACACGAACGGTAACGAGCCGGGGAAAAAATAGGTGCGCGACGCAACGTTCGAGCGTATCTCGCCGCTGGATGCTCGCGGGCCGACGCGTGTATTTTTATTTCAATTGGGTCACTGCACTTTCTGCCAGCCCGGCTGGGCCGCGCCGCTTTCATTACACGCTCGACGCTGGAACAGTCGAAATTCAGCCGCCACCCCCCTGAATCTTTTATGGCCAGCGCGGACTACGAACCGGTATTTATGTTGCAAAAGGAGCAACTGTTCCGGGGGGGAATCCTGACTTCGATGGATCAAGGGTCTATAAGAGATCTGACGTCAGCAATTTGATCCAGAGCGAAATTCTCGCGATGTAACAAAAAAATTGCTAAAGGCAGCACCGTCGCGGGTTTATCGAACGGCTCTCAAATTTCTGGTCAATTTTCGAAAGTAAAATGTAGTTCCCAAAAAACATATCTGACCTGGCCTCGAGTTGCAATAATTGGTGGCTCTAATAATTCGCCTGGTAACTAGCCCATCACTGGCGCCACCTAATCTCGACCCAACCCAGACTCCGACTACCATGGAAAATGATCGAACAAAAGCTGCTGGCTCAAAGAAATACGGGGCCTCCGGGCGACATCGAAAATTCAGCTCCTGACCGTCAGCCAGGAACGCGAAGACGACGGCTGGGGCGAAGGGACGGGGAAGAAAAACATCACGCGGCTCATTGCCGGGAGATTTGGTGGAAAGCGGGCCGAGATTGCCGGGGAATCCTCCGGAACATTACCGAATCGGTACGCGCGGTCGCGCGCGAGTTACACGGCCGCGCGGAGGAAAACAAAGAAGAAAGGGATCCTATGAATTCGTGAGTGACTTCGGATATCACGTTCCCCGGCGACTGCCAGACATTTCCTTCGGGCTTCCTGCGTGCATACATGCCTAGGAAAAACCTACGGGGTGTCTGCGAATGAATGGACGTCAGACTGAGCGTCGTTGAACGAGGACTTCCTCTACTGGGCACCTGGGCTTTGGTTGGATCAGGTTTGGGTTTGGAGAATCGAGAAGGACTCAATAATTGGGATATAGCTTGGTTTCTGTTGAACGATAAATGAACGAGTCGAGGTACGAATACTGTTGGGTCAGGTTTTGGTTTGGAGAATCGAGAAGGCCCAAAAAATTAGGATACAGCTTGGTTTCTGTTGCATGATAAATGAACGAGTCGAGGTACGAATCCTGTTGGGTCAGGTTTTGGTTTGGAGAATCGAGAAGGCCCAAAAAATTGGGATAGAGCTTGGTTTCTGTTGAATGATAAATGAACGAGTCGAGGTACGAATACTGTTGGGTCAGGTTTTGGTTTGGAGAATCGAGAAGGCCCAAAAAATTGGGATAGAGCTTGGTTTCTGTTGAATGATAAATGAACGAGTCGAGGTACGAATCCTGTTGGGTCAGGTTTTGGTTAGGAGAATCGAGAAGGCCCAAAAAATTAGGATAGAGCTTGGTTTCTGTTGAAGGATAAATGAACGAGTCGACGTACGAATCCTGTTGGGTCAGGTTTTGGTTAGGAGAATCGAGAAGGCCCAAAAAATTAGGATAGAGCTTGGTTTCTGTTGAAGGATAAATGAACGAGTCGACGTACGAATCCTGTTGGGTCAGGTTTTGGTTTGGAGAATCGAGAAGGACTCAAAAATTAGGATAGAGCTTGGTTTCTGTTGAATGATAAATGAACGAGTCGAGGTACGAATCCTGTTGGGTCAGGTTTTGGTTTGGAGAATCGAGAAGGCCCAAAAAATTAGGATACAGCTTGGTTTCTGTTGCATGATAAATGAACGAGTCGAGGTACGAATCCTGTTGGGTCAGGTTTTGGTTTGGAGAATCGAGAAGGCCCAAAAAATTGGGATAGAGCTTGGTTTCTGTTGAATGATAAATGAACGAGTCGAGGTACGAATCCTGTTGGGTCAGGTTTTGGTTTGGAGAATCGAGAAGGCCCAAAAAATTGGGATAGAGCTTGGTTTCTGTTGAATGATAAATGAACGAGTCGAGGTACGAATCCTGTTGGGTCAGGTTTTGGTTTGGAGAATCGAGAAGGCCCAAAAAATTAGTATAGAGCTTGATTTCTGTTGAATGATAAATGAACGAGTCGAGGTACGAATCCTGTTGGGTCAGGTTTTGGTTAGGAGAATCGAGAAGGCCCAAAAAATTGGGATAGAGCTTGGTTTTTCTTGAATGATGAATGAACGAGTCGACGTACGAATCCGGATAGTTGGGACCGCGTCATCAACATTCGCGAGGACTGTTCCAGGTGCAAAATTTTAGCAGTGAAGGATGGAAACGGGTCTGGCTCCTTTGTTAAAATTGTCGGCCCGGAGAATTTCACGAGCGGGGAAGATATGAATTTTCATCGGGAAGTCGGATGATAAATTTTCTGTACGTGCGACGCTCGCCCATTATGTAGATAATCGCGCGACAGAATTTACGTTCCGTGATGCCGCGACTTTGTAGACACAACCGGCGAAAACGAAATCGCGACGTGGAATACATTTGCCACACCGTTTTTTAAACTACCTGTCCCCCGGTGCACAGGGTGTCCGAGAACTACGTCACGCAGAATAATCATTTTGCGTTCTTAAAAAAAATATATATAAAGACATACAAAAATATACAATATTTTAATAACATATACAAATCAGCTGACAATTTATTGAAATAATTCGCTATCATTTTTATTTCATGATTCGTGGTAATTTTTGTTTGCCTACGATATGCCCTATTTATCACGTGTCGTGACTTCGAAATAGTAAAAAAAAATTAGGTTGAACAATTATGAGACACGATTCGTTGTTATACAGGTCGCGAACGATAGAGTAAGCAATTACCCGACGATTTTTTTTTTGTCTACTCTCTCTCTCTCTCTCCGCTTCGAAAATTCGCGGCTCGCTGGAAATAGGGTGAACTGCGCGACGTGTTTCGCGAGGAACAAAATAAAGCAACGTAAAAAAAGAAGAAGAAAAAAAACAAGAAGCGTTCGTTTGATAAGTTGGGAAGCGTTTCGCGACCGATTCGTAAACGACAAACGACGTTTCGCCGGTTAATTATATTCGATAATTGCGCGACCGGATGTTCTAATTACGACCCCGATCGGGACAATTGTAAGTCACTCACATTTCTGCAGGATGATCATCAGTCCGTGATCGAGAAGAACATGATTTCTCTGGAACGGAAAGAAACAAATTTATAGAAATCGTCTCAGCCACAAACGCTTCGAAGTTCGATCAAACATGTTAAAACTCGAATAGATTCAATTAATTTATTTACAAATCGAAATCAACCGAAGGTTTCGTCCACGATATTAAAATCTGACTCCCTTAAATCTATTAGAAGTTTCACAAACGCGATACTCGCAATAAAAGTAATATAATGAAAATATAATTAAGATAATATGCAATATAATTAAGAGCTACCAAACACGTACTTGCATTAAATAATGTTAGGTCGTTGCTAGGTGAACACGATAAAAATTCGACGGGTACGCGTTCATAAACAGTCGTCGACGACAATTTGCAATTTAATTACACGAACGACAGTGCGAGTAGCGAAACTTATCGCGAGAAGCGAAACGCCTTTGATTGGCCCAATTCGGGGAATACCCGCGAGTGATACGGTGTGTTCAACTTTTTACCCGAGCAATTTTCATAAAAACACTAATTCCGAGAAAGCCACGAGATTTGAAAGAAACTCCAGGTTCAGCCAATTCCGTCCCGCCGTTGATTTTATTCCCATCTTCCAACCGGAGTCCAATATTCGCCCGGAAGCTCCTCAGCGAACGAAAGAGAGAGAAACGGGAGCGAATGGGTGAAGTCCCGTAGCGAGGCGGTGCTTAAGCGACAAAAAAAAATTCCCTTTTCGCGCTAATAAAAAGGGGAAACTAATAATAAACACCGGCTCACCTAGTTTCGCCGGCGCACAAACGCCTTATTTTCTTGTTATTTCCCCGTTTCACCGCAAAAGGAATAAATTAACGGAACACTAATGGGTCTAACCGAGTGCACCGTTTCGAAACAAACGTGAGACTCATTCCTTCCGAGTCTCAGAGTTGGCGATACTAATTTATTGGCAGGACAGATCGCGCGTATAAAATATCAGTGATCGCTCGGATCGCTCCAGGTGAATTAATTATAGCCCTGATTAATCATTGCAATTATACGACCAGCTACGGTTAAGTCGATAGTCGAAACGAATCGACGTTAACCAGTATCGAAACCTACAGAGCCTTCATTGATTGAAAGTCAGATCGTAATATCAGTTACATCAACGAACCCACGACCCGCAAACTAACCAACGATCGTTAAAAACTACGACTTAAACGAGCCCCGTTATTTTTTAATTATCGCGTACCTTCGATGGACGCCAATACGGCCAGATTCTAGATTACTTCCAGGCAGCTGCGTAGCGACAGACGTAAACACGCGCACACGCCGCCAGAGTCACGGTCGCGCTGCGCGATAACGACAGAGAGACAACACAAAAACAAACGGCTCGCCGCAGCGACACTCCGCGAGACGTACGACGCCCATGAAAGTTCGATGACGACTGACGACGTTCACGCGTTCACGAGGATTTCAAGGGTACGCAAATTATTCGCCGGCACGCCGTGGAAATAAGGCCGTGTGCGTGGCGTGTCGTCTAACCAACAGTTGCGCCTCTATTACAAGGGAATGCATCGCGATTGGACAGAAATAACTGAAACGCGAGACCCGTAACAGATAACGTGGGACGCTAGAGATTACCGATAGCGGAAATGGGCATAATTAGTTGCGAGCCTAACGCACAGGAATATTTTAACGACGATGAGATATTTATTTCAAAGCGGAGAAATGACTGTGGCAAGCTTGCCCTCCCTTGGGGGCGGGGGGGGGGGGGAAGGGGGATTAATGCCTCTACCGTATCGCATATATTATTTGAACTAATCCATCTGAACGATCAACCGATGTAACATTAATAAAATCGCAAATGAGCTTCGGCTGGGGCATAATTGAATCGTGCATGGGGCGAAATTAATGCCCCGAGAAATAAATTCTTGGCATGCTCATCGACTTCTCGAGCCGTGCTATTTTTTTCCACGCCAGATCCACTTCTCATTTCACGCCACTTGAACCCACCATTCGGCTCCGCGAAACAAACTCATCTAATTTGAAAAACGTGCACACAATTTAGCGAACGGCACGTTCAGCAGTCCAAGCATCGGTGCTGCCGGGCTCTCATCAATCGATCCGCGCTCATCAAAACTCGCTTCCGCCCGTGGCGGCCATTTTAATTGCAACTAATAAAATCCACCCGGAATCCTGGTACGTACACCGCGGAAGTTGTAACGAAATTCCATCCCGTTCGGGGGGAACAATGGCGCGGCGGACGGTGTCTGAACGCGATACGCGAGCCATCATGAATACGCGATGAACAAAATGGCGGAACGCACGCATCGACGCACTGTAATGGCGTCCAAGAGGGGCCCTGACGCGTCCTTTGTCCATGGAAAATTGTTCCTTATTCAGGACGATCTCTCAATACCCGCGTGCACTCGGGGAACCGGAGGCGGAAACGGCAACCCGGCTGAATGGAAATTCGCCCGCGAAATTCGAAATTCGGAACGGAACGACCATCCCCAACAATTTCCAGTTCATTTATTC
This sequence comes from Nomada fucata, assembly GCA_948146005.1. NCBI lineage: Eukaryota > Metazoa > Arthropoda > Insecta > Hymenoptera > Apidae > Nomada > Nomada fucata. The sequence continues at coordinate 30,466,564 of OX411277.1, read as the reverse complement.
TTGGAAATAAGAACGACGCCTAAATTAAGTAGTGCGTAGGGTAAACGCGGAAGGCTTAGCTGGATTGGAATAGTTCATAGATATCGCAGCGGTTTTTATGAACAATCCTGTGAACGATTATCGTATCCCTGCTATTAATAGCTCCCATCAGGCGTTGCAATAAAGTTATTTGCAGCCTATTGACAGCGTGGAAAATGGCACAGCAAGAAGGCATCGATAGGTTAGGTCGATCCGGGCCCACTCTTGCAACCTTTAACGAAACGGTAGATCGTTGCAGCACACGAGGAGTAATGTGATCATCGTTGGCTCGCGTTGATCGCTCTTTAATAAACTTCGGTGGCCCGCGAAGGGATTCCAAATTAGAATGACTTAGAACAGCGAGGATCGATCAGGAACTGACGAGACCCAATTAAAATACGATCTAGAGATTGGCTAGCGACGGTGGGGCACGGTATCGAGGCCACGCACGCGACATCTAGATCTAACATGGCCGCTGTCGACAGCAGAGATCTGCACTTTTTCACCGTGTACTTGATCGCGACCTGCCGCTGACAGCGATTACACGCGGAACAACAATGTTCGCGGACAGGTCCGGCCTCGTTCGGGTTAATGCAATCAATCCGGCACGCCGGAAGAGGAAGAGGGACACCCAGGGTTTATTCGATATGCGATCGATCGTTGACGCGAGCCGGTCGAATGTATATCCAACGGGCGGATTAGCATCGCGTTACGACATATGTACGCCTGAAATATTTAAGCCTCGTTAAACGCGTAATTTCAAATCGGCCGTGGGCTCCGCGTCATATGTTATTGATAAGCGAGAGCCGCGGATGCGCCGGCTCCCTGTTGAATAATGAACGGATTACGCGGTCTAAACTAAAGCAAACGTCGAATAATTAACAAGGCGCCCGGGCCGCTTTGAAGGGCCGCCATGAGAGCCCCTGGGCGGGCCCAGCCGCGAGCGTCACGCTGCGGCGTCATTAACTATACAACTTCCAGTCTCTTTGACGCGGCGCGAAGAAATTGATGAGACGAGCTGCGACCGATTAGAGACAGCGATTAAGGAACGTGGACCAACACGGAAGCGTCTGTACGCAAGCCAGCGAGATGGCTGACCCTTTTGCGTCCCCATTATTGGGCCCGGGGGACCCTCCTTGCGGTTGATCAATGAACGGTTCATTTAATTAGACGACGAATGGGAAAATCAGGAGAGTGGGTCGTAATAGAGTTACGACTTTAATTCTTTGCCCGGGGGTTAATTAATTTTGGTTGGTGTATTGTATTTACTCTTGCACTTTTATGTAGCCGTTAGGGGGGCTGGGTGGTAATAGAGATACTCGAGTAACCGAGAGGGAAGAAGAAAGAGGGGAAGAACTTTTCCCAGGTCGTTCTCCGCTCTCTTTACTTTCATTTTCGTCGCGACTGTAATTGCCACCTTTCAGAGCCGAAGCTCGATGGCTTTTACGACGCTCGATATGACCGTTTTTACGATTTGGCGTCCGAGGATGAGCAAGCAACGGGGAAACAGGGGGGGTAGAATCGGTATCGTCAGCCGTTAAACTGCGAACGGGCCGAGCGTAGGTGTCTTAAAGGGAAATCAGATAATTGAATAACGGTCGAGATACAAAATTTCCGTGCCTGGGCTTTTACGAGCCCGATTTATCCGTCCTAGGGAAGTTCCCTCCGATACGTTGGCGACAGCACGCGTTCGTCCATTACGACTTGCGCAAACAATCTTGCAGGTCATAAAAGCCGATCATCCGACGGTATTTCTAACCCTTTTATGCGCGTACATCTCGACGATATCGCCCGGTACCGCTGTTCGACAGATTCGTCGAATTATTTCTAGCAAGCCCTGTTGTTATTTCCCCCAAAAGGAATATCGGCAACTTCGATTCCCCAGCAAAAGAAATATTCACGCGGCTGTCATGTCCCGCATGACATATATTTTCAAGGAAGGGCAAGCGAGACCGTACACGGTTGGCAACCTTGCAGCGGAAAAAATCCCCACGGTATCGACCAGTTACAGACAGGCCCCGCACACGTCTGGCCAACGTGAAGGGAAGTTGTTTATCTGGACGATTTAATTAAGCACGGCGCTAATTCTATGGACGTGTCCCGAGCAACTAACGAATTACGGTCGCATCTGCTCCATGGATTAGTAGGCACCTCGTGCACATCGTTCCCCGCCGACTAAGGAGTGTGTATCGTGCGCATGAATATGCTAGTAATTAACCGCGTTTGTACAAATAACCCTCCAAACGTATCGCCAACGCGACTCGCGGTGCTTTTGGCCATTTCATTCACGACCTCCCTGAATTATCGACCGATACTCACCCCCACCGACACCATTCATTCTATTGTAAATAAACGCGCACGGATCGATGATAGGGATTGCATAATATTTATACCTACGTGGGACGTCGTCAAATTGACATTATGCACCTTTTGTAACTGTCAGTGAAATATCTTACAAGGCTGGCTAAGATTGAAAGGTCTCCATCATGGCCGCTATAAATTATTAACAAAACGGCCATTCTTGACAAATAGGGAGAACTATCTGCCGAGTTATTATTTTAAGAATGAGGAGGAAAAGGCACGATTCAAAGCGTATCGCGAAAAGTAGCGTTCCTTAAAACTTCATTGCCCGCCATGTTTTAATTCCGTGAAATAATAATGCCAGTTCCACGAATTAATGTTATCCAACACGGACTATAATTAGGGGACCGAGGAGTTCCAAATTGTGGGTAATAAAACCATGGTTATCTGGAGGATCGTGTCCCATCATTACAATCCATAGAGGAAACGATCACGCGAGCCCCATTGTATCACTGTATCTCGGCCGGGGGATCCCCCGGGGGACCCCCCCCCCCCGCGCCTCGATGTTCACGCCATCCATCTTTCGTAAATACAAACGCGTGCACACAACGTCGCGGATATCGATCGAGCGCGATCCCTTAACGTCACGTTTGTCAAACATACGCGCGTGTCTTTCACTTTTTAGATCAATAAGCTCGGTTTCTAATCTCTTTGCGAAAGGGCGAAACGGGAGCCTGAACAATCAATAACGACAGGGCTGACAAATTATATGAACGGGGACTGTTCCATCCGCGTCGAAGAACCCGTCGCCAATACTTGGCGAACTTATTCGCAGGACTACGGCTACTTTCGTTCAGCGGACTATTGATTAATAATTTGCCAGGTTAGGTTAGGTTCGTCGGGTGGGTTGCCCCCTGAATTTTAATTAATGACACCGATATAGCGGCCATCCCGAAGTTACAGAGAAAATCATTTCGTCGAATCCTATAATTCTATTTATATTAACGTCACCCAAACCCCTCCGTAGCCGTTAATCCAATTCCCCGGTTCCCTTCGCTTCGGAGGATCGACGAATTTATCCTGCTTTCCTAGCGAGAGACTAGTATTATTACAAGCTGTTTATATTTATCCCGCCGCGCCGGAGCCGTGATAAACCGCAAACTGGAAGTCTCCTTTTGTTTACGTTCACGCAAAAGTGTGACCGACCAACAAGTTCTCAGATTAATACGCGATCTCTATCAACCCTACCCTCGCAACTTTGTTATTAAGCTCCGTGCACGCGTGAACCCTTTGAAACCGAATTTATTATTCATGAACGCGGCTGGAAAGAGAAGTTTACAAGCTCCGGCTGAAAGAAGCCGTGAATAAAGATAATAAGGGAGCCTAGACGTAGGGCGGTTGACGATTTCTTGGAAAATTCATTGTTTCAGGGAATCAGCAGCGTAGCCACGCCAAGATTACAGACTAGACGCGATTAATTCAAATAGCAATGAGACTCAAACCTGGTCCCCGTTGTTCCTACACTTCGAAATGAAATCACGACGAAAAATATAATTACACGCTAGCCCCCTCCTCTACGATCATCCTGCCTGCCGGTTCATAACCTACTCATCGCTGACCAACAAGCAAACACGTGCTCCCCGCGTCGAATCTAATAAAACACACACTCTGGTCTTCGACGGACGGTTCGGCATTCCGTCAATTCAGCAGACGATGAAGCATTCCAGCAAAATAATTCGGCTCAATAAACGAGTGCGGGCATCCAGACATGGAAAAGGGGGCGAAACAATCCTCGAAATCGTTCCTTCAAAGGCCGACGATCCGCTAGCCGGGACTCGAATGCCGCGTTTCATTACGCAGGAAACTCGCCGCGGAATCCGGGAAGCTCCATGGATTTTCCGCGGGCCAAACTGAATCAAATAACGGTTATACTTCGTCGTTCGCCGCGGCCGGTCCAAGGGCGTGGTTCGAGGAGGGGTAGGAGCGGCGAAAAGTAAACTTCAGGCCAGGTGTCGGGGGCTACGTTCTCTCGTTAACGGGTTTACAGGCTGGTCGCCATTGTGTAACCACATAACCGTCAGCCACGTTGCATGCAGCTTGCCGGGGCAAATATCGTCATGCGCCGTGCAAATGTACACGGAACAAGGCGATATCATCGCGGTAACGACCGTGATAACGAGGGACCCAAGTTTTTCTCACTTACACGGGCCGACGTTGGCGTTCTCTCATCGACGATCTAGCCTACCACGCCAGACCGTTCTTTTCCTCCAGTTTTATTTCCCCCCGCTTTGTGCTTTTAATTATCCCTGGCCCCCGTGCTACAGAGACCACCGGGGACCAAGTGGCAAAACTAATTGCGACATTCTGATGCCGCTGTTACGACGGATTAGGTTGTTCCATTGCGCTTGGCAAACGAGGAAACGAACTGTGTGACATCCCACTGGGAACCCCCTTCTGAATTGACGCCTAACTTCTGACGTGGATCGGTTGTGTTTTATTATAATATTTTAGACACTCGTGGTCGACAGTGCCGTGCAAAGTGTACTCGCGGTGCCCATTTCCAATGGATACCACCGGGATGCCCTGGGCCAGCGGAGACACCTCTAAGGGTGCAAGTAGTATGACCAATTGACGGGACCCACATTCGCGAAATGTTAGTCCGATTGTCCCGTATCGCCTGGCAGAGAAGTCGAGATAACTGAGCACGACGTGCATTCGTCGTCAGGTGTCAGGAACGCGTGTACCCTAACCTTACCAGTGTCTACCACCTTTGTGGGGACGTCCAGCGCCGCATACCAACACGTGTCTGACGACGCGCGTCGAATTCCCGGCAAATGGTCGGGGGATACGTAAGACAGAAGGCTGAAACGGGAAATAATGTTGGCGGACGAGGGCGAAACAAATGGCAAATCGATGCCACCGTCATTTACGTCGACCCACTGCGACCAATCCCTCTTCTGGTAGAGGGAGACGCGGCTTGTCTGTGTTGGGGCGGTTGTCGACACCGACCAGCAGCCACCCCTATGCAACGACACTTATTGTTAGTGAAAATCCACCGCAAGCCGCCACACGATTGCTCTCTATCTACCCCTACCCTTGATCCGTGGTACGTTGCACGGGGAAGATTTAAATTTTAATGAGTCACAGTTGGAGCACCTGTTTTCAGGCTCAACGTGGAGCAAGGGTTCAGCCTCTACTGGTTTAAGCCACGTTCCTGAAATACTTAGAAACGTTCTGCTTTAATATTTGCCCACCCCCATGATAATAATAATAAATATGATCGTAATGATAATTACTAGTTAGCAACGCAGCACAGGTGGCGCCAGGTGCGATCCACAGGGGCATCGAGTTTACCTTCATCCACGCGGGCAGGGACTACAAAAGACGTATCGCTGACATTTCATCGGGAGGGCAGCCGATAAATCAAACACTGGATGAACAAGTCAGTCCAGCCTGTGAGACGGGCTGTCCCGGAAATCTCGCGGATTCGACCCATAAATAAACCCGCGGGGGCCTATCCGCGCAATCCATCTACTCCGGAACTTGTAACCCTAAAATACTCCAGGAATGGCTGCTCGTCACGAAGTCCCCACGCGGCCAGGGAGCTACTCCTTGCGGTTTTATGTACACCCGGTGCCCCACGTACGCGGAGTGATAGAACGACCGCGATATAATCGATTTTAGGCACTTCGCCTGCGGGAGATGAGAGAGACAGAGAGGGGGAGAGCGCAACGAGCGTTGTCACGCCACGGCTAGGTGATCACGATAGAGTCTATCCTGGCGGAGAGATAGAAGCCGTCAAACAAGTGTTCTTACGAGTATTATTGTGACAAAGGGTGGGGTTAAGTTGCTTTATCACTCACCCCAAACTCTTCTCAGATCCGGTTTATTAGCTGTCTTCTTAAGTATATTGTATACCGAAGTGAGGAGACTCGTTGCGTATGGGACTTTTCTCTGACGACACGTCGGCGGGCCGAGAGATTGATAGGCAGACCGCGAAATTGAAACAGAGACTAAGAATTCCTTTTTCCTGTTTCTTTCGAGTCCGCACGCGTGGCGTTTCGGGCAAGCAAAAAGAAAGCCATTACGCGTATCGTGTGCCTCAGTCTCGCGTTCGTCTGGCGTGGAACAAACGCCAGAAATAGACGCGAGAACGTCTACCGTGGTGGCCGCGTTGTATCAAGACCAGGCTGTTTGGACACTCTCTCGATAGATTGAAATTTCATTTCAACGGAGCTTCGATGGATATTGGCTGAACGCGGCCGTATCGATTTCAAAGTGGATTCACGGATGTTCGAAAAATGCTCGTCGCCATCGCTGCAGATCCGAAGATCGATTCGAATCTGCGACTGGTCCCGAAATCTTCTTGATTGGACGAATTTCCTTTGAATAATAATTGGACGGCGAGTTTTGTCCAGGTTGTTTGCCCAGCGAAGAAATCAGTGGAAAACTGGGTCACGAGATATTAGGTCCTGAGATGGTCCTGAGACAACGATGATTTCAGTCGTGCAGGCAAAAGCACGTCTTCGGCTCCCCTCAGCCCAGCTCCACGATGTTTGTGCATTTTTCAGCGCGGATGCAAATCGGCCAGCAGGGGACTTTTACGCATTCACCTGGCAGAACGCGAATTTCGGATTCTCGCCAGCAGTGCGACCAGTATACGCTATTATTCACGGTGTGCATCGTGCACAGGTGCAGGCAATCAAATTTGCACTGTTAGATACCCGATGTAGTCTACTGGAGTCGAATAAAGGTAGTCATCGACCGGGGGACTAGTGCTACCCGTTTCCCAGACAGTACCCACCTAGAAAATTTAGTGATTGCTAAAAGTTCCCATGACCAAGCTAGATATTTAAACTGATCACACCTTTTATTTCCTCTCAACTATATCTCATCAGGCATAGACGTCCCAGGTGAGACGCAGCGTACGACGTCTATTGTCCTCGGTATATCTGAAACAGGTGCCCCGTTTCCAGGTACCCAACAACAGGTCCACAGTGTTCACCCCTCTATCCCTGGGCAATCGCCCTAGGAACGAAAACGGCGTCCCGTTTCACGTGATTAAAAGCTGCAGCATCGTGGCAACAGGGTGGACGGCAATCCCTTCTGCTTATCATCGCTGCGCGTAGCCGGAAGCTGAGCTAAACGTCGACAAGCGTGATCAGGGATTGATCCGTCCGACATGGGCACAAAGGGTGGTATTCACGTCATGTTCGGGGTCTCGCAAAAGGGAAGGGTGGTTGCCAACACGAAAACTTAAAGTCCAGGTAACAATGGCTTTTTTGTGAGCCTACCCGGACCCCTTGGGGGCGATACCGGCTGCCCCTAAGAGCCCTACACCTCGCCTCTTCATACCTATGGTAAGATTGCGCGAGGGCCAATCCATCGAGGTGTATCGATGCGTCCAACACGTAACTTCCTTTGCTTCTCTTTTATTCGCCATTGTGACATTTGGGTCAACCCTTTCGACCACGCTTCCGTCCACTCTTCTTCTTGGACGGTGTTCGCCATTTTTCTTGCCTTGCGTGAAAGGCCACTCGAGTGGAGCGTTCCTGTGGCTTCTTTGTCGACTGGCAAGAGAGAGGTTGATCTTGGTTTAACCGTTCGGGGCTTCTGTGGAGATCCGTTCACTTGACGTACGTACTGTTCGTGAATTTTCTTCCCACTTTTTTTGCCTGGCCGAGGCCGGATTATTCCGCGGATTCGAAACGAAATTGAAATAATAAAGAGGACCGAATGAACAGTTTTCAAGCGAATTCAATTTCGGCGTCGATCTTCTTTCGCATTTTTTCAAATGGACGAAGATTATTTCTATTCATCGCTGAAAGAATTTTTTCCCCGGAAATGGTTACAGCAGTATAAACGCCGATACAACAAGCACAATACTTCGTTGCCATTGTTTTCGCCTGTCCGGGGCGGAACGCTCGAATTCGATTCGAAAGTCGGCTGCATGTTGATCGATTATTATAGCTGCCAGCTCGCCTCGATAACTGCCGACAATTTCATTTTTCTCGATATACAGCGATAGCACCCCCGCCACCCACCCCCTCGAGGCTGTTCGAAACTTTCTTCGTGCCCATCTGTTTCGTGTTACGGTATGTCCCTAGCCCGACATTTATACAGCGATCTTTTATTCAAACTTTCGATTATTCGCACGAAAGTTTACGACGCGCTCTTCATTCTGATTTTCCGGCCGAGCGAAATTGATTGAGAGCATCGAAACTCAACTCGGGGTTCGTATATTGCGTAGAAATTTCGGTAATTATCTAATTACTGGTAACTTGCGGTTGAGATAATGAACACAGGATGCATGGTTTCCCAACTTCGGAATTCCTAACCTCTATTTCACTCTGCGCATGTATATATACACGAGCATGCATCTGGCTTCCTGAAATACACCTGAAAGTATATTTTAAAGTAACCTCCAGTTCTGCGCAATCGACAGTTAAATATGCAAATATAAATGTGCATATTCGTTATCATTAACCCGAGTTCAAGCGTGGCACATCGTCTGCCATATGGAAAAACGTTAACATTTAAAATGTCCCCACGTCTACCATGGTAACAGTACGATGTTATATTATTCAGTATAATTACTTGGGACGTTGAATATCATTTTTCTACGGTGTCGCGGCGCGATGAAAAGAATCTTTTGAAAGGGAAATAATTCTTTGTGTGCGGGAGAAATCGTTGCAGTATCGATAACTAACAGCAACACGTGCGCCACGGATGGAAGTTGCATTAACAAAGCCGGGCGACAAGCGGGCGAAGAATTTTATCCCACGCACGAATTACGGGGCGGTGTTGCACTCGTTTACAAGCATTCATTGTCGAAATGTCATTTCGCAAGAATTGTGCCGCGACACGTGCACGCGGCACTCGTTCGAAAATTCCGTTCAAAGAATGGATTTGTACGGGATAAAATTCCCGATGACGTGCCTTTGCCCCTCGAGTGAATTACACTCTTTCGTGTATTTTTTTTTTTTTCTCTTTTTTTAACCAGAGACACGCAGCAGAACGACTGTTCAGTTGATCAGGGGATTTGGCGTTCGAAGTTTCGGATTTTTCCAGGTTATTTCTGGACCAGACGTGAACCTCGGCACGGAATATTTTTGTATGCTGAAAAATCGGTTGTGGCTCATTTTTTTTAGCACGCGCTGAGACGTTTGATCTCCGCAAGACAGCAATCTTTTTCGACAAACAGCACTGTAAAATATTTGCGCGCCACCAGTTAATGACTTATTAATATCAAAATGAATAACAGCCGAAATTCCTTTGTTCTGCTTCGTGTCAGCACTGCAACGCGAGATGATACGTAGGTGAATAGTTTCCACGGGGATTGAACGTGTACTTTCCTGCCATTTAGTATGGAAATAGATAGGATAGCAGAGCGGATAAAGAGACCGCCATGTTGGCAAGCATTAATTAACATCTCCGAACAAGACGTCAAGTCAGGTGTACCCGAAACTCCTAGATTCCGACGAACTTGAGCGTATTTCGGGAATAAAGGTCATTAATCCTGATTTGTGCCCCAAAGCGAGAATCACCCGAGCACAAAACAAACCATGACAGCCCTCGAATTAACGCTGAACAAAATGCACAGCCAACAAACTAATAAAAGATACCCCTAACATCCACGATTGAGAACCACTGGCCTTACGTAAATAAATTACACTTCTTCAACCGAGCTGTTGCACAAAACACACACGGGTACCCTAATAAATACACAAGAGGCTGATAATGAAGAAACGAATGAACGCCAGGTGTAAAATTCTCGATCGAACCTATCTAGGGACTTTTCGTTGCGCCAGGGTATATTCCCCGCTATCGTTGCAGCAAGTCCCCGGGCACAATCGTCTCCCTTAACGACCGGAATTTCTTCGGGAGTAATTAAACGAATTATCAGTCTGGAGCGTCGCCACGAGCCGCCATTAAACGTTCACGAAATTCCTGGCCGCGGTGAAAAGTGGGATGGCGTGAATTCCTGCCATCGGACTACTTGACAAAGCCCTTACCATTTCTTCTTCGCTTCTTTCTGTTCCTGGTGCGAGTGACACCGCGTCGCCGTGAAAATGCGGTTCATTACGTACCACGGAGGGAACTGGGGGAAAACAGCCGGTGTCACAGTTTCGTCAGGGGGATGCCCCGGCGCGGAGGACAGTCCTATTGGAGACGCTGACAAATTGGCGTGACGTAGACTCGTCGAACGGCGCCGCGCAGGCCTGCCAACCTGAGCCGAGCGGATGCTACGCCGCGTGTATTCGTCTTCGTTCAGCTATACCGCGCCTGCACCAGGCAGTATAAAAGTTATTGAGATTCCAGGGCGTGCCCTACGTTTCGTGGTTATCTGACTGCGCCGCGGGGTGGTATACAGGCGGTTACGCGAAGAAAAGAAAAAAAGGGGAAAGAAGAATAGTCGCCATTCTTTGTCACAGCTTTCGCGGTCCTCCTTTCAAACGGGAACCGTTGGTTGCTTCCCGTGGCTATCTGCGACGAACCGTTTCAGCTGGAAACAAATCTACAGAGGGAACGTGGTGTGTCACCAGGGTTTCAGAGGAATAGTTACATAATTATTCCTCTAACGACTATGGCGTCAGCCGGGCCAGGGTGTTCGCTTTGGCCCAGGCGCGTGTCAATTAGAATTCTTTCAACGCGGTCCGCGAAAACGTCCGGCAAAGTGGATCTACTTTTCATATTCTTACTTCAAGCGGCCGACACTAATTAAAATTCACGCTACGAAATTCTTCAGCGAATTCTTCCGAGCGAGGTCCGCTCGTTACCAGCGGGTGCACTAAAAAAAGGCCAGCAATGGGATTTCTCTGGCTGGATCCAAAACAGTGGCTCGTGCTTCGTCTCACCCCCTGAAACTTCATTAACCCTGCGCGTGGTTTCGTGCGCCCTTATCGCGGTACCACGAGTTACCCCAGAGGACTACGCAGTGACGGATATCGAGGCCCACCTATTGTCACCCAGCGTTTGCTCCACTTAACTGACACATCGAGACGTAAGTAATGCAACGAGGGATTTCACGATAGGCGAGCCGGATGACTTATGGGCGGATATTCATTAGGCGAATTTATTGGAAGTCCATCGATTCCCTGTTTACAGCGTTCGCCACGGAATCGGCTTGTTTAGTTAAATTACCCGCCCGACGATAACGTCGTTGATGACGGAGTGGCTACAGAAGATAAATGAACAGCACACGATCCTGGGATCCGATAAGATAACTGTGCACAATGCCTGTCCCTAGGCACCAATCACCACCTTGCAAATTGTAAAATCGTCGATCGGTGGCTGTGCGGCTGGATCCAAAGGTTCTCGAACAATTGAAGAGCTTTCGCGAATCGACGGATGATCCAACACAACGAATTGGTCACACTTGACGCGTTATAATTGTCCACCGCTTTCTCGAGGCTCCCGTCTACTCGAACGAAATTCAAGGCCGAACAACGCGCTCGACGAAAGAAACATTAGATCGAACCGGCTGGTTTATTTCTGCCAATCAATGTGGGGCAAACGCGTCGCTTTTAAAGTTCTATTTGAGTTTCCCTCGGCGTCGGCTACGAGTTATGCTCACTTCGGGCGGTAAATATTTGAAATATTATATTCGAACAGCGCGAGGATTTTCCGTAAGGAAGCCGCACGCGAGTGGGGCACGAAAAAAGAGGAACAGGTTTTAAGTGCGTCGAACCCGGGGCGATATCAGGATGTTTTGCAACGCCGATCGATACCTCGCACCAGTACAACGCAACTGGAATCAATTTGGGGGAATTGAAAACGTTACACATTGCAATAAACGTGAAAACACTCTGCAACTGTAATTGGTATTGTAACTCAACCGTATGTATTGTACAATCAATGTGAGAGTATTGTTTGGACCCCCCCCCCCCTATATATATAATACAATATGCAATCAATACAGCAACAGCATGTAGATCTTTGATTGATATCGTAATACTGTGTACAATCAACCTCAGAATAGTGTTCAGTGCCTCAATTGATATTGTAATGCAAGCCGGGATCAATACCGGGACTATTGTTCCTAACTCTCGTTGTAATTGTGAAATATTATAGCAGTGGCTGGTTGCTGCCGGTTCTGCCAACCCCAACGGCTACTGGGTAGGGATGAAATTAAAAATCTCTCCCCAGCCGTCTGAGCAGCGAAAAGATATTTCGGCTGCCGGTCGTCGTCGAACGCCAGGTCCAAGTCAGGGATGAGATGAGCCGGGACAAAGCCCAGGCCAACCCCCAATCGCTGCGACGCCGTGCGCCATAACGATCATCCCTAAAAGCTCTAGGGGAACAAGCGAGACGAAAGAGTTAAGGAAGGCGACAGCGCCCTTCTTCGATTTCCTCCTTGGCCAGGAAGAGTCTCGCTGAAAGAGTCACGAGATAACATCGCAGGTATGTTGATGGGGTCCGACACGAGTCCCGGCCCGGCCCGCTCGGAAAACGAAGTCTCAAGATCGAGTCGACGTCTCTCCCTCGCGCTCCGCCGCCAGCCGAGATCCGCTCTAGCCGAGATTGAATCTGCAGTCCGGTTAAGAGGAGAGCAGCAGCCCCGGGGTTAAAGTGTCGTGGGTGTACGTTAGGGGGGGGGGGGGGTGGACGGGTGGCGTTTGTAGGGGTGGGGCTTGTAGAGGAGGTTGTAGCCTGAAAACGGGAGATCTGCAGAAGCGCCGGTGAAAAGAGGTCAACGATGTCCTTAAGGATTTCGACGAACTCGAACGAACGAACGAACGGGTTCAGGAGAGCCGAGGATGCCATCGTCGTGCCACGTTATCCTGTGAAGTATGGAGGGGGCGGAGTGAAGTCGGAGACATCGTGGAAAAAGGAGCAGGAGGAGGCGAAAGGATCCTTCGACGAACCACGAGTACCTGGTCTCCCGCGGGATCTGACGCTGACCGAGAGCCAGAAATGGAAGGGAAGAGAAAAGGCAAACCGGTGGCTAAAGCGATACGGGAGTAGCTGCCCCCAGGAGCGGAATGGGAATGAGGGAATGGGGATCAGGCAACGAGGAACGTCACTGCTCTGTCGGGGAATAACGTGGCTCTGGACGTTTTCAATGGTAGCTCGACGTCTCCCTTGGACTATGGGAAGCATCGCCACCGTGGAGCTACGTGGAGAACGGGGACGACAGTAATCGAGGCGAGGAGACCAGGTTATCGACGGAGACGTGTCCAAAAAGTTGACAGTGTGCGGAGAAGCTGGACGAAAAGATGGGACCAGGTGATTTCGATCTAGATGGAGCTAACGTGGAACCGCTGTCTACACAGAGAATCGTTAACGGGTGTCAGATTACAAACGGATTAATCAAGGGATTACAACAGTTTCTTAAGCTCGTGATCTCCTGCGTCACAGCGGAATCGATTCGAAAGGGAAAATTACCCCAGGCGGAGCGATAAGGGAAGCAACGTCGTTAGAGACGAATGCAAACCTGGTCCGAGGAACGAATCCAGGGCATGTCGTCTGTTTCAAGCATAAGCTGGCCGCGGGAGGAAAGAAAACGAACGATGAAAGCCGCAGCGGCGGACACGTTGATAGAGCCGGAAGATAGCAGCGGGAAATACTGTGATGGAAATGAAGATAGGCGATGGTGAAAGAAGGGGGGGGGGCGAAGGGAGAGGCGACCAGGGAGCTAGAGTAGCCGAGATCCCGCGGGATCTGACGCTGACCGAAAGCCAAGAATAAAAGGAAGAGGAAAGACAAGAGGCCAAAGCGATGCTGTGGAATAATGGAGAATGGGACAGTCGGTTGTTCCCGTTGGAAACGTCTTCTACTTTCCGCTGTCGTTTCTAATTCACCGGATTAAATCCCGGCGCAACGTACAACCCGATGGAAATATACCCTGCGGCAGTTTCCTATCGGTCGCGGAGAATTACTAGAAAAGGAATCGAAGCGTAGCAGAAAAATGCTCACTCGCAGAGTTGACACTGATGATGGTCTTAGTCCTTTAAAGGTTGGTGCTGTCAGCAAAGTGGCGTCCCTTATTGTCGGACAGAGTTGACTACGATCGCTGTCGTGCACACTTGTATTAAAAAATGCTCTCTGGCACTTGACGAAGCCTCGGGGAATTGTTCAAGTCGAAGAAAATTGGAATCGAGTTCTGGTCGGAGGAGTACAGGCGCGAGGATTTAAGAACGCACTACTGATTTTCTTCTTGCACCCTTGCAACTGTAGGTTTAAGATCAGCGCGACGCCCAAGGGTGTACCTGGAATACTAATTTCCTCGTGCAACCCTCAAGGGTGCACTGGAATTCTAATTACATTACAATAATGTGATCCCGGCACAAGTAAGAGTTTAATTTCAATTCAGGAATTAAATTCCTGCCGGCTGACTACAATATGCGTCCGCACACACACGCATGAGTCAAGCCCGGTGCCTTTTAATCCTCGGCTAATCGTCAGAGAATATTCTGACAAGCTGCGCAGAAGCCCGCAACAGTTCAGGCTAACTGGGATCAGAAAGGGACCCAGTCTAATATTTACAGTGAAAGTTGCAATTCAACCCCTTCGTGTGAATAGATTTCGAATCGTCGAAGGTGAGAAGTTGGCTGGGGCCGATTCGAAGACCCTCAGCCACCCCCGAAAGCTCTGACGGGGTGGACTGTGAAAAAGCTGAAACAATACGGGCCAGACCGGGTGAGGGCGGAGGGTTGGTCCGGTGAAAAGGCTGAATAATTTACCCGGTATGAACTGGATTCCGTTGTGCAAGTTGCCAACTCCGCACCGACATTTTACGAAAGCTCGCGTAGCGTTAAAAAGCGATATTCTCTAAGTATAGACTAACTTTCTCCTTTGATACACTCGGACCCCGCGCGCTCGCGGCCCGCGAACTTTTCCAACCGTGGGGAACGAAGTTCAAGATGAAACCACTCGTGGAACACGCTCGGCTAAACCAAATAATCGGCGTACATGGGGCACGCTCGTTCGCGGAATATCGATTAGCAGTCGACGCCTAGCGTGGATTCTTTGACCCGGTGAAATCACTTGTTTCCTACGGTGCTGCGGCTGTTGTGCGATTGTCGTGGTCTCCGCCTTCCGGTCGCACTGATTCGCATCCGATTCGCCCCTGATCGCAGACTAGTCTCGAAGGGAACTTCGTCAGTGACCGTGAACCGGACTGGACTTTGCACACAGACGCTGATATTGGTTGAGGTCCGCTCTTGGCCTTGGACCACGTCAGTCTTGTCCTTGTTGTTTTATCAATTTCTCCGTTTCTTCGAGAATTTTGTCGGAATCTTGCTTTCCAATGTTACATCCAAGTGTCTGCGTTAGCTCGTAAGCGATGGAATCGAATTAGGTAAAGCGGTGCGACTATTTGTCTCAGTCATCGCGAATGGCCAGAATAGTCCGGGCGGCCATCGATCTATGGCGAGAGAGATCTATTCCGTCTTGAACCGCGAAACCCAGCGGAATTTCCTTGCCGTCCTACCGATGGAATTGTGTGTTTGACGTGGAGCGTTTAATCTTTCCGGCCGGCGAATTTAATGTCCTCGCTTTCTCTTAGGGGGATTTCTCTTAACGCTGACTCTCGAGTGGACACTCGATTTGATCCTTTCTAGTAGGATTTTTCTTCCGCGTCGAGGCCCCACCTCTGGCACTGTTTCTCCCCTCGTAAATACCCCGAGAGTCTCGTCCAGTCGTTTCCCAAACCGGAGGCGAGCAAATTTCACTAGGTCCCGACGAGATTTCAGCGGCGAAGAACAATAAAACTCGAAATCCACTCTTTCACTACACGGAATCGTGGTGTATTCGCGACGCAAGCAGCCATGTTAAGTCGGTCGGAAGTTGGCGCTTGCTAATCGGAAGAACAGTTTGCGTCCGAAATCGACCCCAGCTAGAGGCAGCGAAGCGACGAGCCCCTGGAGTCGCATTAACACTCTTAACACTGCCTCTCTATCGTGGCTAATGGAGGTCCCCAGTTTCGAGCGTGCCACTCCATGGGCGTAGTACTTAACCTGCACCTATCTGCGATTACTACTTGAAGAGGGAGGGGGAAGAAACACACACGAACCTGCTACGCCAATGTGGAGAGCACGTGACCGGAGACAGCCAAACGTTCCTTCCAAAGCCAATCTGCTTCCAATTTTCCTAAATCCAATGAACCGAGCTTTTGGTTAATTTTAAACGTTTCCGTGACGCCGTTTGGCAATCGCTACGGCGGCATGTATTACAACTAGGAGGCGGTCGAATTTCTATGGCGGATAAGTTATTACGAACGCCGCGGCGCTATTAAAGGACACCAGTCTCAACGAGGGGCTGCGATATTTTCGCGAAATCTCGGTTGACGACGTCGCTCTGCCCTCGTTGCTGGATCTTCTCCCCCCCCCCCCCCCCGGGACACAATTAAATATTACATGAGTCCCTGTTAGTGCTGCTCCGTCGATCTTCCAGCCGGAGATTAATATTTCAGGGGAAGAGGAGCGCGGCCATGTTGCGAGGAAGACACTCGGCAAAAATGGCGGCCAGCACCGTCACCTGTGCCCTTTCTTTCATTCAATAACGGGCGCAGATCTCGCGACCAGGGGACTCAGAAAAAATGAAGGGGGGGGAGGAAAAATAAGGAATATTTAACGCTCCCGGAGGAGGCAGGCCGAACCCTCAACTTATGAATGGGACTATAGCGGGGCAAGGTTCGTCGCTTCAGAAGTTCGCGAGACGTTCCTTAAGTTGCTACTTGGCTGGCTATATTGGCTAATTTATGGCGTTCCCGAGCCACGGTGTCTCGGAGTTATCCGTTGAATAGGCAGAGTGCTGTTGCCGTGGCGAGTTCTTTTATTCAAGTAGACAAATCGTCGGGAATTATAGCTCAACTTATCCCGATATCCATTAGCGTCGCCCCCATTCATCGCGGGGTTAAACTGCGAGTCTGCGCTGCCCAAGTCGGGAACGATCCACTTTCCATTGATGAAAATGCCAAACAGTATTTCGCCGTGATAAACAATGTGCCAGCCGAGTCCACGGGTCCGCGCTTCGATTCTCGGACAAAGGAAGGTACTTCTGCCGCCGGATCAAAGTGTGCGTCCGCTCGTTCTTTGTCGCTCTCCCGCGACAGTTTCAATGGTGGCCAGACGGGCGTGAAAATGAAGGGGACACCCGGTGTACACGGTGAAAAAGAGTAAAGCTCCGGTAATAGGATTACACCGTGTCGAGCGACAGATTTCGACTAGATATTCAACTGGCCTGCAGCTTCAATATTTGATAACTCGAATTAACGTTCCTACGATCCCTGTTATCGATCCGCCCTGACGGCCCCGTATTTCATATAATCCACGGAGACGCTGCTGAAAATCCGTGGAACGTTTGTCATAGACCGCTACACGAAGCTTTTCTCTGATCTATCCCGTGCTCGCCGCTCAAATCCCATCTACCGGGTGTTCCGTTCCACTAACCCATAGCACTTGAGCCTTCGCAGGGGACGTTCACTGTCTCGTGTGTATCCTGGTCTCAGCGACGAAGTGGACCCCGCCGATACTTCGAGCAACGAACGTCCGACTGGACGTGAAATAACGAAGGAACTGCTGGCGACGAGGAAAGTGATCAGACACAAATGCTCGGGATCAGAGGACAATGCATCGATCCGCAAACGCAAAGCTCGATACGACCATTGGCCGCGAGGGTACGCGCTATGAAATTTTTATTTTCCATAGGAGAAGGCGGAATAAGTCGAATCACGTGATGAGTACTTCGTGCGGGGGGAATCGGAATATTATTCACGATGCATGATATTCTAGGATCGCCTCTCGTTCATATTTTATTCAGTGGCCATAAATCCGAGGCATTCCATTAAGCCTTGCACGTTTGCATGAATTTTTGACGTTTCTTCCATAATCGTGACCGTTGCATACGCGGGTGGGCCCACGGGGGCCACCGATATTGTAATTATTTATAAATCCAGGCGGACGACCGAGGTGATTCGATTTTGGGACAATAAATGAAGCCTATAAATCGCCAATGAGGATTCGAACGATCGACGGTTCTAATTGTCTGGCACGCGGCTGAGAGATGAAAAATCGAATCGCGATTAGGGCGATCTTTCAGTGGCGTCGGGCTGCTTCATTCATCCTTCACATTTCCTACCTTGGATCCTTCTTATTCGCAGCATTATCATAATACCATCGGCCGCTACGTGACGGGAAAGACGTATCGTCGCGGATGGTTCTGGTTTCCCGATCCATCCCGCGAGCTTATCGTCCCCGCCTTAAAACGAATGCGAATTAGCCCCGACTTTGGTAGACAGACAGTTGGTACACGACGGTGTACATTGGCGTCGAGAGGGGCGAGGAAAAATCGATGAACCCTTGGTGGAAGCTTGGCGCATCTGAGTCTCGTAATGGCTGACGGTGTCATTCTGAACTGTGCATTATTCCAATTCCCATTTCGTAATGGAACGGTAAATTGTCCCGCTGCGCAGCAATTTTTCGAAGACTGCGCGATCACGGGGCTGGAGGATTATTTGTGTATCGTTGCGACGCTCGCGTACGGCTGAAAGACTGTACGAACGAGTCTAGTTGTTTGGAAAGTTTGTTTCGAGCATTAGTGCACGAAGACGCTCGGTTTATGCGGCGCATCTGTCGACAGAAGAATCGCTGTAACTTTGGGAAACCTCAACTTTGGGATCTCGAATGCCCTAGATACGGTACTGTTACGCGCCGCGGACAGATCGGTGGGATTGAGCCAGGTAGACTGATTTAAAGATGGGGGAGTTAGGTGGGATATTAAAAATCCTCGAGGACTACAGCGCGGTCCAAAGTTCTGTAAGGACTACAGACTTCAGCCGGTGGAAAGGTCTCGGGCAAAGTTGGGCCGGATTCGTCGGTCATTAAAACAATTTCTGTTACGAACTTCGCGTCAGTCGCAGAGCTCGTATAATTCCCTGGTTTGCCATAGTCGGAACTAGCAAGTGGCCATCTCTGAACGCCACCACCTTGATCCACTGGAACAACAGACGAACGAATCCTGCTGTCTGTAGGAAAGTACGTCCGACCAGGCGTCAGCGAGTTCCCCGTACAAATAACTTCCCATATCGCGGCATATATTTACGTGTACATATCCTGCACGTTGCGTTAATCCAACGCGAACAGTACACGAAGGCTTACATCGGTACTTGCAAGAATTTCCAAAGGGTTTCCTCTCGGTAACGTCTGAACGCGTTGAATTCCTGTCGGCGGCTCCCACAGGAATGAGAACGGAAGCGGATGGCTGGCACGGCGCCAGACGACACTCCCAGCTTCTTTCTCACTCCTGCGTGCATCCTCGCACGTACACAGAAACCGGTGGTAACAGGGCACGGTTCCTCCCCAGCCAGCGGAGGCCAAGTAATAATCCTAACTCGCGGGTTAGCTGGGCTTAATTAGAACAGGGGTTAGTGGCTGGCTCCACTATTCGATGCTAGCCACCTCGCTTCATTTCGCACCCTTCCTGCCACCGAAGAAGCTCTGTCTAGATAAGGGACGACCAGTCGTCGAACTGATACCCAAACCAGTCGTTGCTCGAACTGGGCTAATCAGTGAGTAACAATAACTCGGACAACCGAGAAGCAACTATCTCAAGGAAAGAGAACGTTGGAACAAAACAGGTGGACTGAAACAACTGACGGGACCTGGGCAAGGAGAAACGACACCGGGGGGACCAGGCGAAAAATGGTCCACGTTGGGCCACTGTCGCCCTGGTACGAATGCAAAAGAAACCGAACGGTGGCTGACAGGGGAGACGATTTTCTTCGAATTGGCTGACGTACCCGTGTAGCTGGAACGCGGCTGGATCAATCGGCCTTTTTGCGACTAGTCGAAACGCCCAACTATCCGATGACGTTCGATAAAACGACCCGACACGCTCCTCTCCGTGGCCGTGGCAAAAATGACCAGACACAAAGGAGGATCCTTTGTGCGGGAACGGCGACGAAGCTGACAAGCGCCGTCAGCCGGCACAAAGCGCATTCTTTCGCGTTGATAATAACTGCGAGCTCGCGAATTCCACTGGCAATCTCTGTTGCTCGGCACGCGTTCCCCTTTTCGTCCGTCGTTCGCGATACAAATAACAGAAGAATCTGGAACGATTCGGGACCTCGGAGATCCTACGACTGGCCTGACCCAAGTATTCGTCCGAATACATCGACCTGCTCTGCATAAAAGGGACGTTGAGACTGCCTGACTATACTGAGTCTGACTACACGCGGATCTGTTCCACTTAAACCGATGCCCGACGATCTGCTAACGAGAATGTAAAGAACATATTTGCAACACTCGTCGCCCGTTCGACGGATTAACTTGGCCCTCACCTGTTCCTCGACGTCCCCCCTTGAATTTTGTTCAGCAGTGCTGGTTGTCGGTTGCAGCGCAGAAGTATCCATAGTACGTCATCCTCCTCTCTGTGTCTGAAACAAAGAAAAAATACAAGACGTCCATTAGTACCGTGTCTGCAAGGCCCAATCCGCCAATGATCGTAATTTAGTTCGAGACTATTCATCGACATAAGAAACGACCAACCGTCTCAGAAACGAACCACGCGTGTTCGCGCAACAAATACAATTGCCTCGACGGACCAAGAGCCAAAAACTGAAAACAGGTCAGAATCAGGGAACTTTCGACAGCCATGCTCGACGCGATCTTGTCACGGATCCGCCGGAGTCTCGGTCAACGATCAAACGTCTGAAAGGGACCGGAACAGCGTGGCGGCGTCAAAGGGGACGTGTCAGCTCGAAACGATTCATCGTTTAAACAAAGGCGCGTAGAACGGGACAGAGGGACGATTCAAAGACCACCCTCTTTTTAAAAGGGTTAAACGGGCCAGCGGAGCGTCGCGGTTGAACGGACCAAAGTACTACGACGGGTCAGCCGATCCGCTTTGCCGTTTCGTACGCACCAGTACAACTTGTCCGAGACTATACGACGGACAGGTGTTCCAAGAAGGAGGACGCAGAAAGAAAGACGCCACGATTGCAAGGGTAATCGATAGTCGTCATGAGAAGGCGAGATAAGTTGAAAACATGTACTCCATGAACAACAGCTGAAGGGAAAACGAGAAAGATTACATCGGGAGGGGGGTCGTCGCGCTGACGAAAGCAGGTCAACCGGTCTGCCCCCGGAAAATATGCAACTTCGGTCGAGTGCGTAACCGCGTTACTGCAAATTCGAATAATTTTTACGCGTACGTGTCGGCCGCCTGTTTTTGGCCGCCACTCGACCCGGCGTGCCGGCGAGATTTATATTTTTAATTGCACGACGGCGCGACCAGGATGAACGCAGAGTAATTGCGCTTGTAACTTATCAAATTCTCGCCCCGTATTTCGCGGGCGGAAAATACGGTTTTGATTTGCGGGGATTTGCTCGCGGTGCTCGACCGGCAGAACCGTGAAAATAATTTGCCCGGCCATTCTGGAACGATCGGGGGGCCAGGGGGGAAGAAAACGAAACGGCGACATCCACGTTATCCTTAAACGGCGTTATTACCATTAAACAAAAAAAAAAGAAACAAAAACTGAAGCGACCCTCTCGGTAGCGGCTTGGATCAGGGATCGCGCAGCAACCGGCTCGAAGACTCAAGATGACAATGAGTACCCGAGGCACGGAGGCAAGTGAAACGCTTATCGCTGGCAAGCAGTTCATCTGCCTAACGTCCTGGAACCTCGTTTCAGGTGTAATCTCGGGGCGCTGATGCGCGGCGACACAATGATCCTCGCCAAGGATTAATACCACACGCGTTACGCCTGGCGTGTTCGCTAAAAAGAATTCCCCTTAATTCCCAAACCCCGCGACGGGGGTGGAAAAAAGCGTCAGACCACGGCGACAGGAACGAACCGGAGAAAGAGAGGGATAGAAAGGCTCGAGGACTAATTCCAGACCAGACGAATCTTTCAGTCTGACGTCGGCCAAGCAGGGTCAGCTGAGGACCCCCTTGGCCCGACCTAGAGCAGCATTCAGCGGTCCTGTTATCGAAACGCAGGATTCTAATAGCACCTGGGTGTCTCTGTCGAGTAGAAACGAATTTTCCACGCTTCTGGTCGTTTTGCCGTCGATGCCTCTCAGCCTTCGGTCGAGCGGAATTGACTTGGGCCAACGCGGCGGCTGGAGCAGATTCGTCGGTCGCGACGCGGCCGTTGGCTCGCGCAGTGCATTATCATCGGGGCGTCCGGGTAGCCGGTTACGGTGTCTCCGTCGGGTCGCACACACCTCTTCGTTCCATCGCGTCGCTCGGCCTCTTTTTCGACCCGGACTGCTCTCTTGCGCGAGCGCGAAAGTGCTTGCCTTTCCAGCCCCGTTTTTCCGCCGCCTCTTTCGTCTTCATCCTCTCGCCATTTTCTTCCCCCGTCTGTTTTTCCTTCGCCTCTTCCTCGACGATGCGTTTTTGCCAGGCCTCGTTTCATGCTCGCCAATTTTTTGCCCGACCCCCGCGGCCACCCACTCCACCCATTCTTTTTTTTTTCTCTCTTTCCCGTTATTTTACGCCACCCGGTATTTTTGTTGCGCCGCTTTTCCCCGCCCGATGTTTAGCTTTCCACGTTCTGCCACGGTGTTTCGCGTATTTTTATGCAGTTCCTGTCCCGCCCCCTGGATCCTGTCCTTCAGTGTTATTTTCGTTGCAACTGAAAAAAGGCTTTCATAGCGAGGGAATCTTTCAGCCGTCAGGATTGTCAATTGTTTAATTGTACACCGATTGAATATTTCGAACAGTAACACCACGGTGCCCACACATGCGGAGGATGTCCAAACCTTCGTCTCAGTGTCTCTCGGTCGCGTTCAGCTTAAACGTCCTCTTCCGACCTTCCGTCCAGCCTCTCGTCAGGCGGATGCCTTTCAAAAGGGGCTGGGCCGAAAAACCAGTCGAGTGCACGCGCAACGCGACTTCTGCACTTCCGGGCAGGCTTTGAGATCGGCCGTGGAACGATAAATAATGCGGCGAGAACGTTGGATCCTTGGTTCTTCCGTCGTACAGGATATTATCACGGGGTTAACCGGTGTTTCGGTCACCGTTCAGATTTAACGGGGACACGCCTGGGGTCTCGTGTTTCCAATTGCTGGAATTAGCCGCCTTCTGACGGGGCTCGGTAATTGTCGTCCCGTGTACCGGGATATCGGCGTATCGGGTTTTAAATTGGGACCGTAGAACGCCGTTTTGCAGATTTGAAAGCGACGTCCCTTAATGGACCGTGAAACTCCTCATCGATAGGTGATCGAGGCGACACAATTCGGTCGTCGCGTCTTCGAAGATCCTGAACCCTTTCGTTCCTCCATGGACACCGCGTCGAAACTCGAACAACGATCTACAACAACGACTACGAGGGTAAACGTGAACGTCAACGTCACCGTGGCCACGGACGGAAATCGTTCGGCACGAAGCCGCGTTTCCTGCTTTGAGGGAAGCACTCCTGGTCGCTCTTGTGCTCCCGGGGTGTGCGTGGGTCCTGGGGGGCGTAGGAACGCAAGACAGCAGCAGCCAGTGCTCGGGGCTTGATGAATTCCGTCCGGACAGAGTTCTGAAGGGGCGGATGAGGTCTGAGCGGGGAGGGAAAAGGAGATGGCACGGGGAGAGGGCGAAGGTAATTGGAGCTGCGTGGCGGGGCTGACGGGGAGGAAAAAGGCGACTCGTCGGGACGATACCGGTAATATTCTGCGGAGAGACCAGATAACAGGCTAGTACGTGAGCCAGCCACAAGAGTATCCCTGTTGTTCAGAGTGTAGCGGTGTAGGGTTGCTTTAAGTAAAACTCCTTTCCACGATTTTCCGCCGGAGAATAAAGGGTGAATGTCTTACGGCCGAGGGAAGCGAACCTCGCGGCTGATTTGCATTTACGTCGGGGGGTGTACGAGGCACGGCCCCGACTTGCCTATCCCGCCTGGATTACGTACCACAAAGTGGTGACTCCGCGAGAAACCTATCAGGAACTAGTTAAAAACTGGCGAAGCGAGGTTGCCCTGACGGACTCGCCCTGACGTTTGCTGTCAAAAACGGGGCAACCGCCGAGACAGTCCTCTAACGAAGGAAGCGACGCAGGGTGGCCATTAGCAAACCCGACTCAACCCTTACCTCGTCCAGGACGGACCTAGTCCAGGACGGACCTTGTCCAGGACGGACCTTGTCCAGGACGGACCTAGTCCAGGACGGACCTTGTCCAGGACGGACCTAGTCCAGGACGGACCCAGTCCAGGACGGACCTAGTCCAGGATGGAAAGAATGCTCACATACGCAGTCCTCGTTCCAAACTACGAGCACCAAAACATCGATTTAACGAACACACGAAACATACCCCTGCAGGGTTCACCGCAGACATATTATAGTCCTGGGACGATTAATCCGACCCAGCTTGGCATTTCGATGAAGGATCGAGAACGGCTCGCAAGAGGACTCGAGACAACCCTCGTTAAGACCGGACTGACCATGTTTGCACGCTTGGCCACCTGAAGTAACGCATCGATCAGTCCTAGAAACAGGTGACAGAGACCAGGTCCAGTCCCGCGAGGGTTACCCGACGGGAACATCTTAAGACGTGCTCGCGATCGGTCGAACCGCGAGCGACCTTTTCACCAGAGTTCCCCGCGAAACTTTCCGCAAACTTGCGAACAGTACGAGCCCGTCGATACTGGCGTCGCGGTTAAGTTTCGCGCGAGACGGTGAAAACCTTGCCGCGGACAGGGACCGGGGATTCACTTTATGGCCCCTCGGTTGCAATTTGAATCTCGGGCGAGGAAGCGGCCGCCAACGATCTGACAGATAGGCACGATGGCTGCCACAGTTACATCTGGACGGGGTTACGCGACGTCCCCCCGGGGACAGATGTTTATGGTGTTTCTTCTTTGAAGAATGGCCGGACGCCTGTGTAGTCTCTGGCTGGTGGGCGTGTGCAGCGACGCGAGGTTAAACATTTGGTAAGCCGCTGATGGATTCCTAGTTCGACGCGTAATTGGAGTTCCATTCGGGGTCTGTTGATACTGGAAACGTTACAAGCAGTCGGACTATCATTATGACTGGTTCCGTATTGCCAACAATCGTTCGTTAACGATCGCTCGCTGATCGAGAGAGTCTGCGACCTCGAAGAAATCGTTGGGCAGGATTTTAAATGTAATTACAATAGAAATGGTAATTGTTTAACGTTACGTGCTTGGTCGGTAGATTAGCGAGGTAGGGAAAACGTGCCTGGAAATGGCCGGCCCTCGATAAAGAACGCGGACAACCTCTCATTACCAGGAGAAATATAATCGAAACTACTCCCAATAACAAACTAGGAGAGCACGGACGACGCACGATCCCATTAAAAATCTGTTTTCCCGGCCCCGTATCAATGATCTTTCGCCCTAAAAATCGCGTGCGGTATCCAAGCAGCCGTGCAGTCACGATCCCACCCCGTCCTTAACGATCCGTTGTTACTTTGATAAAGTGCATAAACACAGTAGAGGGAGTGGCTGTAATTTTATTTTCCTCTCCTTCCCTTCGAAAAACGAGTCACCCTCCTGATCGATTAACTGTTCGTTTCTGCTACTTCCTGTCTATGTGGACATTACCCGGTTTATGGAGGAGCCGACGAATAAAATGATTCAAAAATTACCTATCCGATTACTATTATCATTGTTACGACTATTCACCAGAAACAATTTCCGCGTAATTGGGGGAAGGAAAATTCGAGGAAGGGTGGAAACTGTTAGCACGCTTCGGAAATGGCCGGTTAAGCCAAGAAATTAAATATAGGTATCTCCGGCGACTGTTGGTCTATGAACGTGCGATAATTTACAGAGCACTTTGGCTCATATCGAACCGCCAAGAACATTTTATTCCCAGTCGGCGATAAAACCCCCGTCCAAAAAAGGACGGGTTTCTCGATTCGAACAGTGGCAAGCAGCCGAACAATCTCACGGATACAAGCAGGACACACAAAGGGAACGGTAGTATCAACTCCGAGGAACTATGGAAAATTTCCTCCGAGCGTTTCTCCATCCCCCGAAATTCTAATCCTTTCTCTCCCTGTACAGCGGAAGATAGGAGGCAGGAATGGGTCGGTTCGCAAACTTATTTGCCGTCGTGGAGAGCTGCGCGTACGTGTGCCCTGCCACCAATACACGGCGGTGCAATGTAGCCGCGCTTGGGTGCGCGAAGAATCCAGCCTTCGCGAGACTTTATTATTAAAAAACAAAATAGATAAGAACTAAATTGAGACAGAGGACCACGGTCGATCAGACGTCGCGAGAGGCTCGTATAGCAGCAGCATTCGGTTCCAACGAGGTGTACATTCCTTTTCGCCCAACGCGAACTATCGTCAGGGTAATCCTACACAACGAAGCGGAGTAATATGACGTTCACGAGACACGTGACTAATGTAATAACGCGCGATGGGGGGTGGATAGATGCAATGAAAGCTTCTCGAAACTGCATGCTAATTAGAAGCAAATTAGAATTTAGATTAGTCGAATGTTATTTCTGACGTGGCACCGTTGTTTCGAGGGCCCATTAACACGAACGAATCCCATTCAAGGGAAGGGACCATGTTAATGCTGACTTCCTTCCCGAGCTCAGTCGGTTCGCTAGAAACCGAGAAGAATTCGTCTCGACGCCGTCACGAAAAATTCTGATTCCAACACGAAATTAGAAAAACGTGAACTTACCCGTCCCGGTTCGATTGAACCATATAATTGCGAGACGGGCTGATCCCGCTGATGCTTAATCGAGCAGGAGCTTCCATTAGAAACAATTCCATTTCGTACCGAGCTAATTACCATCGTCGGGTCGAGTTAGGTATGGACTAGGTTAATGTCGGACCCTCAATGTTTCAGGAAGCCGGAAGATAAATGTTAGACAAGACCAGGTTGGAACTCTCCAGGTTGCCTGTGTTCCTGGCAGCTCGGTTGGACCACCTCGCAGAGGGACCCTGCCGAACCCAATATCAAATCCACGATGGGGATGCATTAATACTCTATTAACAATAATTCGATATTAACCCCCAGAACAGCGTTGCCCGAGTGAGGCTCGGGCACCGGGCCAAAGTCGGGGGGAGAAAAATCACTGGCGAGACGGCCACCGGACGCGACCGTAAATTTCATTCGAGGGGTGAGATCGTTCGAAACGTCGAGGGTTTTTCAAGACGTAACAGCGGGGGAAAATGAAAGGGAAACAGAACGCGCGTCTGTCCCGGTGACAGGACCCTCGAGGAACGCGTGTTCCTCGTTTCGCGGCGTCTGCGGGGTGTGGGGGCGGTTAAAAATATTCGCCCATTACCTGCGGGAGTCACACCTCCACCCCCTGAGCGCTGCACGGCCCACCGGCGAGAGCGTTAATTGCTCTCGCTCTTGAAATAACACTCGATTACTCGCGCAGCCGAGTTAGCAATTTCCTAAATACGAGACGGCCGGTAAAGGGCGGAGGAAGAAAGGAAGAAAAGGCACCGGAGGGTTCGCGGCAGGAGGGGGGAGGCACGAAAAACGAGGGTGGTCGTGAAACGTTAGCCGCATTTAATTCTACCACCCCCGCGACGAGCTGCCGTGTCTCTCGCCCTCTGGCACCCCTTGCGGCGAAGCTCCAAGTATCCCGAACGACGAAACAAAAACTTTGCGGATTCCATAAATTCTTTTTTTTAAAGGTTTTCTGAAAAAATCTCGCCCTCATTGCCCTGCGATTTAAACCTTCGATTCTGAAACGAAGACGAGCTTAGTTTACCCCCTTTTCTCGTTGCTATTTTTAGCCCCGTCTTTGCCTCGCACTGGGACATGAAACTTTTGTCCCGCTGCCTCTTTTGTACCACCACCAACACCCCCAACCACACCGCGAAGGTATAATAGACGGAGGAAGCAATTTCACCGGACAAGAGTTGTTGTTAGAGCGCAATTGTTTTTCTTGGAGCGCGCACATTTTCCGAACGAAGAAAACAAACACACGTTTGCCGCGAGTTGAACACTCGGCGAACACCTCCCGGAACGCTCCGCTGAGAGCACGCGTAACACCGGTTGTTCCAGGCGAGAAACAATCGGCCCCTCGACCGAACGATCCTCACGGGAGGTGCGATCATCGCGGCGTGAAAGAGCGCTCGCAGAACTTTGCTCCAAAAGCAAACGGTCTGCCGCGGACAATAAAAAAGCTGAGGCCTTCCTGGGGAGAGCGAATTAGCAGGTCGGCCTCGCGAACGCGAGTGACTTCGCGGCCTGAGAGATCGCCTCCCCGCAACGGTTCAAGCCGTTCACGTCGAGGAGCACGGTCGAACGGGGATGATTTTTAGACGGCCCTCGACGCTCGCCCCCTCGCGTTAATTAACTAATTACACCGCTGGACAGCTACGAGGCACGCCGCCGCTTCTTAGACCCTTAGGCTTGGAAACTGGTCTCTTGGCTCTCTGATGAGACTTCACGTGAACGTCTTTTCAAGCAACCCCTTTGAGGCTATTGGTCGAGGGAAGTACCGTGTCGGAGCTGGTGCAGAGACACGTTAGGGGTGTTCCCTTTTTTTTTCTTCGCATCCGTTTCGCGTTTAACGTTGAGCGGTGGCACTGCGTGTCTTATGAACACTCCATTCTTCTTGGCTACGGGTAAGTTCGAACCTGCAGGACACTGTGATCAGCTTAAAGGTCAATTGCATCGCGGGGCATTGAAATATTCCAGGTGGAGGGTGCCCTCGAAAATCGAGGAGACTCTCGAACGAACGAGCGACTAAATCGACCGACGAACAGAGGTGGTCCAAATGGCCATAGCCTCCGCGATTTCGCCCAAGAGTCGAAACCATTGCACCAGCTCTGCCTGGCAAGCGACACCGGTGCCGTTTACCCTGAGCAGAGCACGGCAGCCTTCAATATGGCGCTTTCAATTTTCCCCATTTAGCCCCTAATGAAGAGATGACCCACGGCAGATGGTGGCGCAGAGGATGTCCTTGATGCGGGCGTGCCTTTCTTCGCTCTCTCCGCTTTGTCGATTCACGTGGAGAACAGGCCAATGTCCAGCGTTTCAGCGCAACGGACCCGACGCACACAGTGGGGAAAAACGGCAATTTAGGCGTGCAAAAGTCCAAAAACAAAACACGGAGTAGAGCTATAATTTTCTATGCAACGTCAAGCTATATGTCCGTAGCACCTAAAAATGACATTCTTATTTCTTAAATGTATTGTTGTTAAGCGTGGCAAGGGATACAAACGTCGACAATTGAAGATAGCTTAAAAATGAAGAGTACTATTTTCACCTGTATTTTAATGCTCAGGAGCTTAATGGTATTTCTGTTTGCAGGAACTGTATCAAGAAAGATTAGGAATGTGTAAACATGAAAGGAAAAATTTTATAAACATTTCTTAATATTTTTTTCAAGAAAGTTTCAACAAACTAATTTTCAACGCGTTCTTTTGTGAAATACATTTGAACCCCGCTGATAATTGACAGATATAAAATTTACAATAAAGACAATAACAATATATATATATAAAAAAAAACCGTCGCGAAAATACCACGTCGCAACGAATTTTTTCTACGTACGTCGCGGCCCAAAATTTCTCCTACGGTCTATCGAAATCGTCCGCGCGACGATGAAACGCGGAATGCCGAAATGGAAGTACGTCGAAAATTGGTTGCCGCGGACGTTCAGATTTTACACGGATATTGGAGCCGGTGAAAGTTTCCGATTGAAGAATAAATTGGGGCATCAAGCGATTGGAAGGCAGCCAGCCTGGGATTTTTCGAAGAAATCGTAACGGCAAGGTAGGAATGAGATACGCGGTGAAGGTACGAGAAATAATTGCCTCGTCCGACCAGGACTGGTACCAGCCACCAGGAGGCAACAAAAATAAAACGCAAAGCGGTTTCACCACCGTGCTATGAAAAAATAGGTCCTCCTTGTGACGAAAACGAGACACTACTAGCTGCCACGTGGGGCTGAACAGAATCTTCAATGGAGACAATCAACTCTGACTCCTGAGGTATCCCTTCCCTGCTCGATATACCCTGGGTGACTAGCCATATCGGCTAGTCACGTCTCAGGGTAGGGACGCGGCGAGGCGGGTTGGTCGCGCTGAAAAATTAAGGGGATCGATCTACTTGGGATTCCCCGCGAACTCCCCTGTAATATTCACTAGGGTCAGAGTTATTTTATATTCGCGGCGTCTCTCCTCTTTGCGGGCCGGGGTGTTCTTAGCGCGAGGCGAGTCGGGCAAAGTGCGGCTGCGTGGCGTAAAGGGAGCTGGGATCACCGGCTACAGCGGCTGAGTTTGTTGGTGACGGCGAGGGAGGACCGGTTATATTAGATAAGTTCTGTCGCGCCGAGTAGCGCGTTGGAAACTGCCTGCTGCCGTCAGGCCAGACCTCAAACCTCGAGGGGCTCCCACACTGGTTACCCTTACTTTCTTCCAGTCGCCCTTCTGAGCCGACCGGTCCTTCATTACGCCCTAAATGAAGAAAATTGAAAGCACCGCCCGCGACCCACGCCCCGTTGTTATTTTATTAACACGGCGAATCGACGTCTCGCGTGGCGACAGTTCGACGGGTCGGCGTAGGGATCCTATTGGACGGGATTGTTCAAACTAGCTTTACTATGGGTCAGGTTTGCGATAGGTCTTCGATAGGTCTTGTCCGTACACTGGAGAATCGTGAATCAAGGGAAACAAGTATGACCCTCGTCGATTAGTCAGACGAAAGAAATCCAACGTCCCAGGTGGAAGGGTTACGAACCCCTAACCCCTTTCGCGACGAAGGTCCAGCTATAGGTGGGAAGTATTCCACAGAGTATCCCATCGAGCAGAGCAGGAGGTTAAATTACAAGAGCAATATCGCCGTCCGAATTTCCCGGATCATCAAACAGCTTGTCTAATACCGGTGTTCCGGCTGCTGGCCCGTTCTATACGATCCGGAGCGGCGCGACAATCTAAATCTCACCCCCTCGAGCAGGGGATCAGATTTCCCCGTGTGCAGTTCAATGCCAGCTGAAATCAGAGTGCAGGGTGGTTAGGGGGAAGGGGGAGTAGGGAGGGGGAGTAGGTAGGGGGATTGAAAGGACAATGACGAAGAAGAGCCGGTTCAGTTGGCTCCGAGTCACCTATGCACGCTTCGTTCGACGCAACCCTCGTGTATTCGCCGCCGCCCCTGCGCCCATTCGTTCGACTTAACTTCCGCTTATGCCGACGGAGTTCGACTTGTTTGACGTGGTATCGATCGCTGCTCATTAGTAGCGAGTAATTACCTCGACGAGTGCCCTTGATGCGAACGCGAGCCACCCCCTACCCTACCTTCTTTTCCTCCCCTGGGCGCATTTACGGGAATCAATTAAGTGTCGATTAAGACTTTCTTTCGTGTCGGGACCCGGTGTGTCGCGAATGAATGGGGGTGGGTTATTTTTTAACCGCAACGAAGTGCATCAAGCGCGCAGCTGGTGCTTCGTGTATTTGGATAGTTTGTTTGCCGCGAAAGGGGAATTGGATGTTTATTACGGTCGTGTACGGTTGATGGTGATACCTTTGCATTCCGAGGGGTTCGTGCGAGGCAGGGAGGGCCATCTGACAACGGTATCGATTCAGTCACAATCAGTATCCTTATCCCTCGCAATGGTATCAGGTGATTAGCTTCACAAGCGGTCCCCGAATCCAGCTGCGGGTTTCCCCTGTCTGATTAACTCTACAGGGATTTCCCCAGAGTTCAATTTATAGGGCAAATGATGCTGTTTCCGTGGAGTTACATTTTACCCACGTCGCGTCCCACTTCGGTTGGCTTCGTGCGACGGGGAATGTAAACACAGACGAACTGTCGTTTCGTAAAAATGTGCGGTAGGTTAACATTGAAAGATCGTTCGACCATTAGACCAGGCGAGATTGGCCATCGGAGACCCAAGGGCAGTAAAGATTCGGGGGGATGAATCACGCTTGGAAACGATTTCCACTTTTACGACCTGGCCACGTGCCTCGGTTGTTGTCGCCGCCATGGACCCGGTCCGTGAGCAGTCAAAACACACTTTCGACGGATTTTATCCGAAATATCTTGACCCACATAGCGGCTTACGCGTGTCCGATACCAGGGATCGCGTGATCCAATGATCGATACAGGCTGGTAGACCCAACCGAAACGAGTTATAACAACCCTTCGCTAATCTGGACACTCGAATTAGCCACGACTGTAATTCCCATTGCAGTCTCGAGCGGTTCGTGCCGCGTTTCACCGTAATCCGATTGAACTCGCGTTTCAAGATATTGCGTCCCCGTGGACGTCGCTGACCCATAGGGGCGATCCAAAGGAATCGCCTGGCGAAAAACGTAAGGACCGTCCGCGATCCCAAAAACGGGAGTCCCGTGAAGGAATAACGCAAGGCCAATGGGAATCCCAGGGCGAAGGATTACATCGCTGCGTAAACACCGAGTTATTTCAATTGAAGCACCGCAGGCACAACGAGTCCCGGGCTGTTTAACACCCAGTTCGAGCGGATAGAAAATTAAGATCGGCCGCCGGGGAAGGAAAGTTCGCCGCGGGATCGACGGTTATTCAAACAACTTCGGAATTGTTCGACGATTCGTTCGTCCTGGTCCAGTTCGCGCGACGGATATCGCCTGGAAGCGATCCGGAGACTTCGTTGCACCTCCCGGGACCGCGATCGAATCGCGTTTACCTCGATTAGCGGAGCGGAAGGGTGAAATGCGAGGAAACCCAGCAGACGTTTGTCATTAGCTGGACGGAAACGGGGTTCGAGGCCAGATGGAACCGTGGCCTGATTAGATGGGACCTGGTGGAAAGAATCAAGCCGCCGGAAAAGGGTATCCAGGGGTGAGATTTAATAAAAGATTCCTGTACCCCCCCCCCCCCCCCCTGGGTCAGCAAAAGTAGCCTCCTTTAGTCTCGGGGCTTAGTCTCGCGATAAGAGGAAGGTTTCGAGACGACGTGCTATCGAGAGCTTTCCGGGAGAACCTTCCAGCCTGGAGCTCTCTGCGAAATCGCGTTTACCCTCGTTACCCCCGGTGCCACGGAAATGTTTCGAGGACATACACCCCTGTTTTCCACGACGGAGTGGCGAATTCTTGCGGTTGAGGGAGAAAACTGTTGGAGGCGGAATCGAGGTGAATGGTGGCCGGTGGAGCAGTTAGCTACCGTCAGGTTCTCGGATTGGGGACGATATATTAAACTGTTGTACGGAAAAATAATTAATTTCACCGGGGGTTTCGACAGGGACAAGACCGTCAGAGACACTAGACTATCAGGGGCCAGGTTCCCGACGATAGAAACTGACCGACCTGACCTAAGCAGTCCCCATTGCCAGTCGCTCTGGCACATCAGGAAGACGTAGTCCTCGATAAACTTTTGCGAATTAATCGAATACAACGTCCCCGTGTCCCCTCCTCTCGTTCTCGCAGTACCGTAGACAGAAATACTGATCCAATGACCCCGGCTATGCAAATTGTTCCAACGTGTTCGAGAGACAGAAGTTCCAACGCGAACTCCGCCAGACACCCGGCTTGGTTATCGATCTGGCCAACAAGTTGGCCCGAGAGGAGCGAATTTTCTTTCCCAAGCCGCGTCACAAGTCGGCTAACGGAATTTACGTGGCGAAGTAGCGCGGCTGGCCGACACGCGTGTGCGCCCACGGTATAAACTAGTTAAAGTAGTATTTCCGTGGGCCGATGACATTAAAACTCGGAAATGCGGGGACTTTCCGTGATCCTTCGTGCGGCACGCGAGTCCCGTCGTGCGGCAGCGAGTTTTTACGCCATATGCAAATAGCCAGCCCTGCCTTAACTTTTAATTGTGCCGCGGTGCCGTTCCCCAGGTTCGAGCGTCGTTAAACGGGACAAGGCGCCAGCGTTAATGAAATGTAAATTGCCGTGAAGACCGGCATCGGGGGAACACCGGACAGGGCAAACACTATCGATAGCAGGAAAGAACGAAATTTCGACGATGTCCGACAGTCGACGGCACCGATGCTAGTGTTTTCACCAGGGTAAACACTGCTGTCAGGCGCCAGTCTGACGAACGTCCGAATGATCTCATCCCGGGCTTGACGTAGTCCGCGTTGTAACATGAAATTCCAAATGCTTTTAAGCAATAATAGAATGCCAAATAGGAACTATAAAATAATCGAACTATCGATTCGCACGGTTGGCCAAACGAGGCTCCATGCCCGTTCGATACTTCGTAATTAATGTTCCACGACAATAGAAGGAAACACGAAGATTCTAGCCATAATCCACCGGCCCAATAAATCCCCGACGAGGCAAGTAGCTGATGGCCCGAAAGTCCCTAGCAATCCGCGAGCTCGCTGCACCGCCACTGTGCCCATTAATCCCGCGGCCATTAAACTGGGCCTCTGTGCGCGAGATGTTTGCGGAGGAACTGGCTGGCCAGCGAAAATCGTGCATATTAGAAGGTGGCGATTTATTAAAAGCGCATCCTCATTGTCGCCAAACCTGCTGACTGTGCTCGTGGCAACGCGACTACTCGCACATATAGATTTACAGGCATGCAAATACACACACTCCCTCGGCCTCTCTAACTCTCACCCTCGCTCCCTCTTTCTCTCTCTCTCTAGCTAGAGTGTTACAGAGGACACGCTGGTTGAATCCTGATGGGGGACAGGGTCGCAGTTTGCGCTGGTTATTCGCACGTCTACGTGTACCTGCGTGGCCGTGTACGTGTGGACATAAAGGAGTGTGTCTGCTTGCAGACTAATCGCATCTAATGAGCCGCACCCCGTCAGCGCAGATTAAAGCCACCGGTTACAGCGCGGTTAAATGGCCTTCCCCTGGATAACGGAGGGGGGTGAAGGGTAAAAAAGAATCACCACGTTCGGGAAATTATTATTTCATGCGGGCTGGCCACCTTTTTCGCGAGCTTCCGCGCTCGGGAATAAGTAACGCCGGGCTGGCTTATTTTTAAGCGGCCCCATAGAAATTCCCTTTCAACTGAACTCTGGTTCGAGGTCGAATTCGTTTCTCCCAATCTCTGGACACCCTTCGTCCGTGTCTCGTTCGTTTTCTGTGACGAGTGCGCGGCGGTGTTACGCGACGTTGCGAACCATCATCCCATTATTACAACGAAGGCTTCGACCGCATCACGTCTGAGCAGGGCCCTGAATCGGAAGCCCCTTTGACGATATCTCGCTGGATAACTACGTTCTCCATTATCCACCTCGAACCTAATTTACCTGGTATCACGCCGCTTACCATAATGTTCACTTGATTTGCAGTTATTAACTTCGAATCTGACCCGAGGCAACGTTCATTCTGAATCCAAAAGGTTTGCCAATGTTTGAACCACGAAAACCCACTGGATGTCGTTGGGCCTTCCCATTGATGAGAGCAACGTAGCGACGACGAAACGAATACTTGGAACGCGTATATGGAAGACGTCACAGAAAAGTAATCAAAATCGTAAGGAACACATTTTGTACGTCCTCCTTATCGTCAGACGCGTGCCCTGCAGCGGCCTAGGGAAATTTTCAGCGACCATGAAAGGGGGTGTGTGTATTTGCGTCGAACATTAAAACCACACGGTCAACCGTCGTCGTCTGATTAATCGGCAGGGAAACGTATTAAAAATACATTAGCACGCCGTCCGGGATATCGCTGGCAACCTCGACCCTGGCTACTCCAGGTACACACGAACGATTCGAATCTCGTTAGACGGCCGGAAACCGCTCCGTTTAACGTTGAAACGCGTCGATGAAACGATACGCGAATTTCGCGTTCGTAATTGGTTAAACAATGGAAAGGGTAGCTCTCTGCTCGTCGGCCGACTGCGGACCAGAATTTATCAGCCGACGATCAAACTTTTTAACAAACTATTTCGCCAAACGGGCAACCGGATACCCCATGTGGCGAAAAAATACATATATATATATATATATATATATATATATACATACACATACGTACACAATTATTTTGCGAAATCCATTTTTCCTCCCCTCCCTTCGCGACGAATAAAACCCAATCAATGGGGGAAATTTGAATTCAGCAGAACCGTGACAATCGACCCCGAAATTCCGCTCAATTTGGGCCGCCCAGGAAGTCCCCCAATTTTATTCCAAGCCACTTCAAGCTGAGATTGAATAACTCTGACCCCGCTACGATTTCGGGACAACTGGGTAACAGAGATCAGTTAGAACCTGTCTCGGGTCTTCTTTCAATGCCAACCCCCTCCCCAAAACCGGGTACCCCATAGAATTACAGTCCATAGAAATCCCATTCGAATGGGCCCCGTCAATGGCCATCTGGAGACCTCACGCGGCGCATAATCCGACCCAGGCATTAAATCGCACGCGTTTTTCCATCCGACATTCAAATCCGGCCCTCGATGTTGCACGACTGACCGAAACGGGGCGGCCCTTAAACGATCCTCGCTTATCATCAGCCTGACGTGCAATCAGGGTGCAACGGCGTGCGACTCGCTTCCGTTGACCCACCTGGAACAAAGAAACAGGCAAGGGTCGACACACGGAGACGTTAGCGTCGCGTCGTGGAAGTCGTGAAACGAGCCACATCTTTGCGTCCGTTCGACGCACGGTTTCTGAGACGTCGCCGGGTAAATGGCAGCTTTCATGCGAACGCGTCTTCAATCCCAGCCCTTCGTTACAAGCCGCGCACACGGATCCTTTTGTCGAAGACCCGGCCGTTCCCCCAGTTTCTTTCCTCTTTTCTCTCGTTTCTTTTTTCTTCTTCAAGTGGAACGACGCTATAGAGGGGACGCCGTTAGGAATGCGTACGGGCAGACTCGCGTTTGAAAGGGGCAGGGAAGAAGCTGAGCTGTACAAGCTCCCCGCGAGGAAAGTAGCTCCTTTCGCGTGGCCCGAGGCAGGGGCTGGCTAATTGTCGCCCCCGGAGGCTCGACAGGTGAAATTCCCTGGAACTCGGTACGATCGATCGTGTCAGGTACTTGCGTTCGAAGGGTGAGGCGTTTTGACCGATAAGGATAGGGACCTTTTTTCCCTCAGCGGATCAAGAAATTGTTTAACCAACGAGAGTCCAAGGGGGTTGGCTGCAGTGGGGCGCTTTTAGTAAGAATCGAGGGGAGGCAGGACTGTTCCTATTAATCTTGCCATTTTCAAGCCAACGGCAACGGTTTCGTTTCAACGCGAAGCCACTTCGCCTCGCGTCTTCCGTCCAAGGTTTCGCCCGGCCTTCCCTTTGATCCCCGTGACAAGTTTTTATCGGCTCTACGGCGAACAATACCGCCTCGCGAATCCCGTAACGACCTTTCAGACCTATCCGTGCTCGCGTTTACCCGATCCACGTTCAAAGACCGCCAGCGGTATCGCTTGGGAAATTAAAGAAACCGATTAAGCTCTTCCGCCCCGAAAACCAAACCTCGCCGTTTCGACAAGATCCTGGAAACAATTAGGAAGCACCATGGTCGTGGACAACTGTTACGGGGGATCGAGACTTCCGTTGAATTTCCCGTCGAAATATTAGATTCGCGTGGCGCTGGATTCCGGGGTAAGCGAAATCGTGTGCGACAATTACTTTTGCAAACAGGTTTTTGTGTAAGAATACCTCGACGAGTTTGCGCGACAGAGTTATGGTACGCGTCGTGTCCAAAAACTATTGTAGAAGTTATTTTTTGTAAACCCCACGTAGTTGGGATTAGAGGACATTTTTGGTAAAATAAGACTTCAGTTACTCATTAAAACACTAGCTTTATTATAAATGCGTCGACACAGGACGTTGCTCAAACACACGATACTTTTCACCACGTTCTGTTTCCACTCTCTCTTCACTCTCACTTAGCTCTGTCTTATTCATTCTTTATATTCTTTCACTCTTAGTTTCTCTTTCATTCTATTCCTCGTTTGCTCTCGCTCGTTTAGGACGCATAGCCGCAGTCATCCCTCGGTGGTGGTCGGTCCCGACCACCCGAACCCTTGGGTCACTGCACCCCCCCCATACACAGGACCTTCTCGAGTACTCAGCTCAGAACGTACCTTTCATACATCGCAATCGTTCTAAACATTCACGCAGCATTTCCAATCCTACACTATTCTAACTGCAAGTGGTATTCCGCTGCTATATATATTATGAGTTTTAGAGGGGAAGGATGACCTTAGCCCTTGTTGTGTCGCCTTAGCCAACGCGGTGTCTGACCCTTGGCAGTAGTCGCATCGCTGACTACTGCCTTGGTGCATAATATTGACCCCGACTAGGCCAGGATACGCGGGCCTTACAGTTCGTCCAGAGCTAAATGAAAAAAGTGGAGTGAGAGCGGCCGATTGATTCTGCCGATGTTGCGTTCTAAGCAATAAGATGAGAAGCTACGAATTAATTTCTAATTACACTAGTAGTTCAGTTATCACTAGTATAGCTATACATTTTATTTAGTATTTGAAGTATTCGATAGAATTTTAATTCTTCGCGCAGTAGTATCCTTGGTTCGTAGTACACGATATATAACGCCTGTAGAGTTACCATGCCAATGCGATATCTTTTGTTTCAACGAACTCTTATGTTCCAAATGTAGAGACAATGTTCTGCTCATTCCGTTTGGAACCAGAAGTCAGAATAGCAGAAACTTTTACAATTTCATTTCCGTTACTATTTATTCTATTTTGCATGGTTCTTTTTACCGTTTATTTAGTGTCATTATCCTTTCATATTTTGTTTGTGTTTTTATTAGTGTATTATATTATTTCATGTAATACATGCCTTACAATAAAAATAAAGATACAATACGATCCGAAATATATCACGTTTGGTCTCATTTTAATCGGGAGAATTTCAACAACATAACAGGAAAAATTATAAGTCGAAAAAACTAAAAATAAAAAAGTTAAGCTGTCGTTTTTATTACAGCATCGTTTTGCATTCGTGTAATCACACGTACCCGGTTGGCATTTAAATTTCTCGGCTGCCTCGGCCATCGTTCTATCCTTGTTCTTTCCTTCACAACCTAGCGACACCGACAAAAGCGAGCCGCGAACTTCGAGAAATTGGGGTCCGTTCTACCGACGCTGTCTCAAACCATTTACGCATCGATCAACAGTATATCATATACTGTACACGTGCACCCATTTCAAAATTGTCATGGCACTGCCCTGCTCGGTTCGTCGGGCGGTCGAGCTTTGTAGTTCGTTTAGTGGTGTGAGAAATCCCCACACCACTTTTTTCATTTATCTCTGGACGAACTGTACATATCATCGGTGACTCAAGGGCTGGTCGTTCAACAGTGGAAAAATGTGCAAGATTAATCGAACAACAAAGAAGTGCTCTCTGCGCCCAAAGGTGTCGAAACTGAACTCTTCTTTTCCTCTCGCTGCTTCTTTTTTTTTTTTTTTTTTTTCCTAAATTGCTAATATCTGCGAAAAGGAAGCCCTGGAAGTTTCACGGGGCAAGTTTACAGACTGGCGGCGTTTCCGCGCAATTTAAACAAGAATTCAAATCGATGCCGGCACGGGGAAACTCACGACGCACCGATTACACGTTCCGTCGTTTCTATTTACCAAAATTGTGTCACGGTAAATATGTGAGCTTTACCCTGTTCGCACACACCGGAGAATATTAGTTCTACAACTTGCCGCGATATTGAAACGTTCCCCGGCGCGAGGCCGCCGTTTATACAAAAGCCAGGAGTTGCGGCCGAAACGAACTTTCGGATGCGGCTGTAAAATGAAAGAAACCGTGCCAGGGGGACACGGGGATTCCCAAGAAAAACGACGAGAAATTCGTCGAGTTGGAACTAAAAATCAAAGGGAGACGTTGCAGGTCAACAAGTTCACTATTCAGGGTCAATTAATAGTTTTCGATGCACCGTCTTCGACGGTTAATTCGCGGAAAGATTGTTCGAGGGTTCGAGCTTGCGAAAAGTTCCATCGAAAGTGCGAGAAAAATGGGAAACAAAATTGGCAACACCGCAGGTGTCCCAAGAACTGGTCTACGTGACGTAACAGCCAGTTAACGCTGAAACTTCGAGGTTAGGGCAAACAAAGCGCCACCTTGCGTACTAGACGCAAGGCCAGCTACAACGAAATCCAAAATCCGGAGAGTAGGTGGCAAGTGTGATAACGAACTAACGGATTAGCCAAGTTCCTAATATCGTTAGGAACTTCCGCCCGCTGAATATTGCAATGAACACAAAAGTCCCGACGGATATTTCGATTACCGTGCGTTGCGGGCACGAACATAACCTCGCAGGCGCTTGGCCCGACGCACAGTGGGGTATTTGGCCCGAAAAACCGGACAAAAGTCAATTTCCAAAGTTTTGCAAAAGACGAAAATTTTTGTTGTCCGAGTTAGTTAAATATGCGAGGAACAATGTGTCAATTTTTGTTTTCTTATTTACGAACTCAGGGAGCAGCAATTTTCGTCGAAAGTTAGCAATTTTGATTGCACGCATTGCTCTCTTAACCATTCCCTAAAACATCGTTGCTTATTAGCGATTTATGAATCTTTTAAGGAATTAGTGTA
This sequence comes from Nomada fucata, assembly GCA_948146005.1. Taxonomy (NCBI): domain Eukaryota; kingdom Metazoa; phylum Arthropoda; class Insecta; order Hymenoptera; family Apidae; genus Nomada; species Nomada fucata. Next base: position 30,425,923 of record OX411277.1, on the reverse strand, counting down.
AATTCTGCCGTTATGGAAGCTTTTAAGGTAGATATATACTACACTTTCCAACAGATTTTACACTTTTAGCACGTATATTTATGTAGTTGTTAATATTTGAAAATAATCGATATTTCGGTACTTTTCTTTTCGGTTGCAAGATTTCATTAACGATTTTGTTACAGTATTTAACAGCATTAAAAGCTCTTTCTGGTGTCGTTGCATTCGGTAAAGGTTTGTGAACACAATGCAACAAAAATTGGTTTCGGTTTCGTCCGGTTTCGCGTTTTATAGCTAATTTATGTAGAAATGATACTTGAGTGCTGCAGCGCGCCGCGTCGTTCCGCGTGCACTCGTGGTCACAATTCTGGCCCAGGCCTGCTTGTAGAACTCTCGCTGACGATGTCTCCTAAGTTCTGTATATCTGGATATGTTTATATCGAATTAATTAATTTGATGCCCAGAAATTATATTCGTACGGTAACTGTTTGGTCGCAAGAACCGAACACATCGACGGCCTTTGTTACCTGAAAAATTTGTTTATTACCGGGTTTCCCGGAATTTGTCATAAACAACCCCCAAAAAGTAAAAATCATTGCATTCAAGACGCTAATGTGTCGCCACATTTAGTCGAAATTGAGTCGTCTAAGTGTACACGCCAAGTTTTGTACTCTAAGTACAAAACTGTACTCTACCGTTGACCCTATTTTTCAAGAGGTTTCAACAGTCTTAAAGAAAAATGTTTTAAACAGAAGGTAAACAGTATTTGGACATCTGCAAACTTCAATATATTAAATCTCGAAAACAATTTCTTTTTATAAAAAATTAAGTTATAATGTTATAAACTAATGTTGAAATTTGTTTTTAATTGCATAACATTGGAGCTGACATTGAGACGATTTCAACGACCTACTACGTCATCACCTTGGGCCTATAAACAACGCTACAATATTTTTGTCCGGGCCAAATACCCCACTGTGCGGCGTACGGTTCAACCGGGCTACCGGGTTATCTATACGGGCGGTTTTAACGCGGACCATTGTCCTTACCGTATCGCATTCCACAGATAACGTCAGCTGTCCTTCCCTCCATACTATGGTCTGTTACATCATCCGGCACGTGACGCCTTGCACGCGTCATTTTCGGTCCCCCGTTGGACGTCTTCTTCCTGGCCTGATTAGCCTCAATTGGTGAACAAAAAGTTCAGCTATACGGCGCTGGGCTACCTAGGTCCATCGTAAATCATAGCTACTCTAACTGATTGCTGTTTCGCGGCGGGCAATAAGACAGGCATTAGCGTCACCGGGGTTCCTGTGCTCTTTATTTATTTATAATTGAAAATTCTGCCCCCCCTGAGAGGTGAATCCCTTGTCAGTTAGGTTCCTTCTCTATTTACTCGGTCCCCCCCCCCCTTTAAGAAGGGACTATGTCTTTGCTCAGAGGGAGACACCGTAGTCCCATCCATCAGGGAAGCTTCTCGCTCAAACATGCATAGAATTTTCCCCGGCAGTCAGCCGGATGATTCAATAGGTCCGTGAACATTCTCGAGCGAACGAATGGGTGCACGCGCCTGTGTCACGCGGTTGTGTTAGTGGACGCGTACAGGGAAGAGAAGGGTCCTGGAACACTCGTCGCGGATTTGTCATCGTAAATCGTCGACCTGGGTAATCCTGGGGGGGGGGGGGGGGGAGGCGTTTTTCCGGCGGTGCCTTCGGCCGGGACACATTTCACAATTAGCCAGTATTACGTCGACAGGATTAAAGGCGGACGCGAAAAGTTGCCGTGCGTCTCGTATTCTTGACGCCGGCGCGTTATTTATGTGCCCGGCCCCCTAATTAAGTTCAGCCTGTGATCGGTGTAATCCACTTTGGCACGGGAAACGCTATGGATTCTTAAGGGGTCGGGGATTCACCTACGCGTCGTTGGAGAGCGCGATGCTCGGGGCCAAACAGTAGACTCGTAAAGCCATTCGAGTTCCTTAACGTGTAATTATTTACGTTTCGGGTGTACTTACTATATTCCACAGCTGCAAGCTGTGTATCTATAAATTCGTGCATCGCCTTTTTTTGGATTAGCAGGTTTTATTGAAAGTCGCAACATTTTATGGCTTTGCGATGTGCGAACCTTTAGCTGCACACGTGGACTCCGCGTAAGGCACCGTCGGTCACTACCTGAGAGTGACCGGTAATTAGGGGCGTTAATTTCCACTTCTACCAGATTTTGGAATATAGCTTCCGTCACCCTTTTTACACGAACAAACCCTCTGAACTAACCAATCAGCGTATCGCCAACAACGACACGCCCGTCCCTAGGGTTTGCGAGTCTTCGTTAAAGCGAAACTAAGTAAGACTCGGTAGTACGACTTGATCGTCGAGTCACATCGCGTCGTCAATAGTTCCATCAATAGTTATCATCGACGCCTTCAAAATCTGTGCAACACCTCCAAGGTCTTTGCACCACCTCGCGAGGCACTCTTATCAACAACCTTGAGTAGTCGCAGTTAATCATCATTTTGTACAGTAACATGTAAATACACGACTATTTATCGAGTGACACCAAATTTCATCACCTTACGCCGTCTAAATATAACTAGCCCTCGCGGCATTAATTTGCGGTAGAGCGCAACGGTCATCGTGCTTTTCATCAACAGTCAATTCGCGAGCTGAGAACCGTGCACGCGACCTCCCCTTTTCCCCTTTTTTCCTTCTCGTCCTGGCAGGAAAATCGTTGAGCGTTGAGAGATTCTTCGGACTCAAATTTAGATCCGAGAACGACCTCGCTCGTTTTCCGAATAATTAAATTAGGCTTTCGATTTAATCGTGCAGTTTTAACGGGCCACCAGGATCAGGACCAGGACGTGAACTTTCGACTCGAATAATATCTCTCGAATATCGAGTCCCGAGACTCGAACGTCTCGTCGCGACGAAATAAATATATATAAAAAATTTTTATGCAGGTATCTTAAGTAGGTATTAACAAATACTTCCATGTCAATTTTAGCGCACCGATCGCGACCGATCCCTTTTATAAACTACATTAAAGTGGAAAAACGGTGGAAAAATGGGGATACGCGAAAAGGTATTTTTCATAGGGTTTAAATACGTAGATACCTTTCGTGTTACGTGTACTTGTAGCTGAAAGAACACTCTTTAAAAATATATCATCAGATTTGAGTTAGCTCCGCTCTGTAAAAAAATATAGCACCCGAAAAGTATAGCAAATTCAGAAAGAAATGGGATCGTTTTAAAGTGAACATTTTTCCCCCCCCTTTGAAGGTGTCTCAGGCAATTACCGGTGCTCTGCGGCAATTTATTTTTACGCCAAGATTTAGTCTATGCATATCAGAAGCTATGCCTAAAATTTCATTCATTTCCAAGAAGGTTGAAAAATTGAATTTAGTACGCGTTTTTACGGTTTCGGACCACTGTGCGTCGGGACCACGTCGCGACGGTGGGGTATTTGGCCCGAAAAACCGGACAAAAATATTGTAGCGTTGTTTATAGGCCCAAGGTGATGACGTAGTAGGTCGTTGAAATCGTCTCAATGTCAGCTCCAATGTTATGCAATTAAAAACAAATTTCAACATTAGTTTATAACATTATAACTTAATTTTTTATAAAAAGAAATTGTTTTCGAGATTTAATATATTGAAGTTTGCAGATGTCCAAATACTGTTTACCTTCTGTTTAAAACATTTTTCTTTAAGACTGTTGAAACCTCTTGAAAAATAGGGTCAACGGTAGAGTACAGTTTTGTACTTGGAGTACAAAACTTGGCGTGTACACTTAGACGACTCAATTTCGACTAAATGTGGCGACACATTAGCGTCTTGAATGCAATAATTTTTACTTTTTGGGGGTTGTTTATGACAAATTCCGGGAAACCCGGTAATAAAAAAATTTTTCAGGTAACAAAGGCCGTCGATGTGTTCGGTTCTTGCGACCAAACAGTTACCGTATGAATATAATTTCTGGGCATCAAATTAATTAATTCGATATGAACATATCCAGATATACAGAACTTAGGAGACATCGTCAGCGAGAGTTCTACAAGCAGGCCTGGGCCAGAATTGTGACCACGAGTGCACGCGGAACGACGCGGCGCGCTGCAGCACTCAAGTATCATTTCTACATAAATTAGCTATAAAACGCGAAACCGGACGAAACCGGAATTAATTTTTGTTGCATTGTGTTCACAAACCTTTACCGAATGCAACGACACCAGAAAGAGCTTTTAATGCTGTTAAATACTGTAACAAAATCGTTAATGAAATCTTGCAACCGAAAAGAAAAGTACCGAAATATCGATTATTTTCAAATATTAACAACTACATAAATATACGTGCTAAAAGTGTAAAATCTGTTGGAAAGTGTAGTATATATCTACCTTAAAAGCTTCCATAACGGCAGAATTTACACAAATTCCTTAAAAGATTCATAAATCGCTAATAAGCAACGATGTTTTAGGGAATGGTTAAGAGAGCAATGCGTGCAATCAAAATTGCTAACTTTCGACGAAAATTGCTGCTCCCCGAGTTCGTAAATAAGAAAACAAAAATCGACACATTGTTCCTCGCATATTTAACTAACTCGGACAACAAAAATTTTCGTCTTTTGCAAAACTTTGGAAATTTGACTTTTGTCCGGTTTTTCCGGCCAAATACCCCACTGTGCGCCGTGTACACGCGTGCAGACGCAACAACGCGAGGAATCGATACGCGGCGAGAAGAGTGCAGCGTCCCCGAGACACACTGGTCTCTCTATCGCGGTGGCTTGTTTGCAATCGCCAGCCGTGGTCAGCGAAACTGCTGATAAAACTGGTTTACCCGGCCGGACACGGGTAAATAATTGGTTAAATAATTGGCCCAGCGGTGTCCTGTCATTAAATGCGCATCCGCTGAATGCTTGTCCGGCTTTGGGACCGAAGGAGTCCATGGTAGTATTGGTCGTAGCTTTTGGGCGAGGTGTATTTCAGAAATTTTCCGTCGTCCCCTCTTTTCTTTCGGCCTCCTTTACATTTAACGTCAGACCCTTCGTAATATTTTGGGGCAACGTTGACAAGCGGCGAAATGGATCCTGTCCGTGGCGGCACTCCAGGCATGACAGCGGGTCTATAATAATTTGTCCATTTTCCTAGCCCCGTCGATATCGCTATAATTGATTCCCCGACGAAGATCGAATAGCCTTGCCCGAAAACTATTTTCGTTCCACGCGAGGCGGAAGGGACTTGGCGAGTGTACACACACCCACATGCACACGCTTGACTTCGTTACGGAACTTGACTAGCCCCTCGTAGAGCAACTTGGCCGGAACTTCGATCGCCCAAAACTTATCGAGGGATACGTTATGCGGGGAATTGATTTGTTTGCATAATCGAGCCGTCAGGACTGTAAACGCTCCAGTCATCGCGAGTCACCGATAATCGTAACGGGACACCTTGAACGTTTTCGAAAGGCGAGGCACGGTTTCCTAATTCTTCCAGTTCCAGTTGATTAATTCTACCGGGTGAAACGTACCGAGGGAACGAAAACAAATGTGGGAACTGCGGGACTCGGGCAAACGTTTTCTCGAGACCGCGAGCCGAGGAGCGTCGAAAAAATAAATTTAAACGCCCGCTCCATGTCCGCGCACGTAAGAAGTGGCGTCGCTGCCTGGACGGTGTGTGCATTTGCATATGCAACGACGTGCAAGGTTGGAGAGAATGCTTTGTACACACGTACAGTAAAAAGGCTCGTGCCGGATAAGTGACACCTGGAAAAAAAAGAGCGAGGGGCGTTTTAAATGCTCGAGTGTGCGAACGCGGACGTTGCGTCACGCGGTCAGTTGCGCACAGGTCGCTCCGCACCCTGGAGAAATTGTTCGAACCAACTGCGGGGAAGCCCCGTATAATTGGCAGCAGTGAAAATTGTTTTTACCTCAGCGCTATAACCTCTCCACGGTCCGCGTCGCTTCTGACGAGGGAAGACTCTCTCAACTTGTCGACTCGGATTTTAATGTCCTTTTGCAGATTGGTAATACACGGACTCCTGATGGTCTGCGTAAAATATTAGGTGTGGTTATTCGGAAACTTTAAAGATATTAACAATTAAAGTTACGTATCTTCTACGCGAGGACGTATCTTCTAGAAATAGGGAAGAATCCTGAAGAAGATTGGTAGCCAAGGGAGAATGGTGTACAGCTTGTGCCGTAGAGGTCTCGGGTTCGATTTCCGGTTGATTGATTTTTTTCTTATTTATTTGTGGTTTCATTTTGGCGACACTGCGCACGTTTCTGGATGATAGTTGTCGTACGTGCAATTGAAACGCAGGAAAGTGCGACACCACCGAGTGAGGTGAGCCTATACGTGAAATTAGAAACGCACTCTAGTTTATCTCCAATCGGATCGTAAACAGCGTGGATCGCATGTTCACTGCAACGCATCGTAAAGAAATACTGTTTCAAAGTTCTTAACATTTGAAAGGAACTAGTTATTATCCAGAAATGTGCAGTGTCGCCAAAATGAAACCACAAATAAATTAAAAAAAAAAAACAATTAACCGGAAATCGAACCCGGGACCTCTACACGGCACAAGCTGTACACCATTCTCACTTGGCTACCAATCTTCTTGAAGATTCTTTCCCATTTATAGAAGATATGGCCTCACACAGAAGGTACGTAACTTTAATTGTTAATATCTTTAAAGTTTCTGAATAACTGCACCTAATATTTTACGTAGACCATCAGGAGCCTGTGTATTATCAACCTGCAAAAGGACATTAAAATCCGAGTCGACAAGTTGAGAGTCCTCCCTCGTGAGCGCCTGGAACACTTTGTGCGACGTGGACTGAGGCTTGGGAAAAAAAAAGAAAAAAAAGAGAGAAGCGATTCGCCGATCTCTAGACAACGGTGAAGCGTGTAAAGACGGGTTTTGCTGTCGGCGACAGGTCTGACGGCCTAGATAGAGGGCAGCGCTGTTCGGGACAAACAAAAACAAAAAAAAAGGAGCAGTAGGGCAGCGACTACAGAAGCAGTCTATAGCGACCAGAACGGAACGCGCCACGTCAGACCGTCGAAACCGAGTCGCAAATGGGAAACGAATCCGAACCGAGCAATGATCGTCGTTCTTGAACGTCGCGCAAAATTAATGGCAGCCCCGAACACAGGGAACAGTCGCTTCTCCAAAACGTAAGAAACAATCAGGCCGTTGTCTGAACGCGTTCTCGCGGCATACCCGTCGCGATGCCTCCGCGGGAGCACTCGTCGCACAGACGCTTTACATAATATCTTAGCCATTGTAAAATGCAAAGTACTGCACGCGCGGAGTCTCGCTGAGCCAGCTTTTCCTTTCGCCGCGTTCGCACTCCGCGCGGAGAGTGTGTGCACGGCGAGAGGCGAGCACACGGATGACGAGAGGGACGCGAGGGATGCCGCGATGGCAAGTTTTTGTCTTCTCATGTAAATCGCTACGTAGACCGGGGCCGATTGAGGGCTTAAGCACATATTTTTGTATTCCCATCTTAAGGCGAAGCCGATCGCGCTGCGCCTCGAGTGAAAATCGATAAAGCGGCGGCGTAGACGCGGCTCAATGGAATAAAGGGGACCTCTGTTTCGCGGCCTGGAGATATTGTAACCGAGCGTCGAAATGGATTCGGCGAGTGCGGGGCACGGGACGACGACGCGTCGAGACGGTTGTTCCTCGTACAGTTCGTCCAGAGCTAAATGAAAAAGGTGGAGTGAGAGCGGCCGATTGATTCTGCCGATGTTGCGTTCTAAGCAATAAGATGAGAAGCTACGAATTAATTTCTAATTACACTAGTAGTTCAGTTATCACTAGTATAGCTATACATTTTATTTAGTATTTGAAGTGTTCGATAGAACTTTAATCCTTCGCGCAGTATTATCCTTGGTTCGTAGTACACGATATATAACGCCTGTAGAGTTACCATGCCAATGCGATATCTTTTGTTTCAACGAACTCTTATGTTCCAAATGTAGAGACAATGTTCTGCTCATTCCGTTTGGAACCAGAAGTCAGAATAGCAGAAACTTTTACAATTTCATTTCCGTTACTATTTATTCTATTTTGCATAGTTCTTTTTACCGTTTATTTAGTGTCATTATCCTTTCATATTTTGTTTGTGTTTTTATTAGTGTATTATATTATTTCATGTAATACATGCCTTACAATAAAAATAAAGATACAATACGATCCGAAATATATCACGTTTGGTCTCATTTTAATCGGGAGAATTTCAACAACACAACAGAAAAAATTATAAGTCGAAAAAACTAAAAATAAAAAAGTTAAGCTGTCGTTTTTATTACAGCATCGTTTTGCATTCGTGTAATCACACGGACCCGGTTGGCATTTAAATTTCTCGGCTGCCTCGGCCATCGTTCTATCCTTGTTCTTTCCTTTACAACCTAGCGACACCGACAAAAGCGAGCCGCGAACTTCGAGAAATTGGGGTCCGTTCTACCGACGCTGTCTCAAACCATTTACGCATCGATCAACAGTATATCATATACTGTATACGTGCACCCATTTCAAAATTGTCATGGCACTGCCCTGCTCGGTTCGTCGGGCGGTCGAGCTTTGTAGTTCGTTTAGTGGTGTGAGAAATCCCCACACCACTTTTTTCATTTAGCTCTGGACGAACTGTAGATTGGTCGGTTCTAAATACTTATCGGGCCTCCGCGAGGACGAGGCGCAACCGGGCAGGGCTGACGTGGACGAACGAGGCTCAGCCCGTGGCAACTGTTGTGTCGGCTGCGAACTTTGTTCAACGATCGCGTTGCATGACGTGTCTCAATGGAATAGGTGTACGTAGGCTGTATAGGATAATTGGACCCGCTGAAAGAACGAGGAACGTTCGAGCATGGTTTAAAAAAAGAGATAACTTTGTTTCTTTCGGACCAACTGTCAGCGATCTAGGTGGGCTATAGCCTGGCTGGATCTACGGGGCGCTCTGGAAATAAGTCGGACTTGCGGTGAACGAAAACGACGTATAAATATCGCAGTGGATTGAACTTCGGGTAAAAGTGGATTTGAGTGAAACGCTACTCGTTCCCTGTTCTCGAACGGGCGAGATATAAACGGTTGGCCCTTTCGCCCATGCACGGACAGGTTTATCAAGCCGGGGTGTATCAAACGAGGGTTACAGGTCCTCGAAATTTACGGCATAGAGTGCCGCAGCCAGGTAGAAGCATAACTCTGGGAATAGAGCGGAATGCGTTCCGCGGTACCGCTGACACTTGCGAGCCGCGAAGAAATATCGGCAGAAACGGCGTAGAATGCAGCGATCGGGCTTCGCAGAAAATATTCCCCTCGAAACGAAATTCAATGCTGATAAAATTCCGACTATCTTTTTTTTTTATTCTACGGGCGAAACAATTTTGATCGTCAACCCAGTCGCTCCTTCGACTGAGCGGAATTCGATTTTCGCCAGGCTCATCGCCCGTACCAGGCGATCCCTACCGTTAGCCAACAACGATCAGCGATTAGACTGGCGTTTCGATGACCAATTGTGGGTCAAAAGGTCAGCCGGCTCGCCCTCCGCCCGCGCACAGTTCGCCCCGCGCAACCCAACGGAGAATCACTCATTTCGAATTTACAGATTAGGCGGTGGATCCAGCTGGATTTATAGCGTTTAGCTGGCGAGCGGTACACCCAAGGATTCGACTAATCAGGACACGCGCTGCGTGAAATGCACGACGAATATTTCCAACCTGTTTGTTTCCCGTCAACGCTGACCAAGAGCGTCGATAACTTGGAATTACCTAATACCCTCGACCCGGCTGACTCGCGACTAGAACAGACGTCACCCCTGTTCTTCTGACCCCTCGGAAACTGACGGATCTGTGAAATGATCTGGGTAATTTTCGAAAAGATTATTTCCAAGATGGACGAAATTCGCCGCGATATCGAAACGATTGCCGCGCTATCGATCGATGTATTCTACGGCGAGTTTTACGCTGCTCGTTACTCGATTATACTCCATCGAGAGTAATCCCCGTCCGTCGACGACGCGACGGCGCTAGAGAAGAATCCACTTAACAGCGGCCGATCGGTCTGTCGTTTCAAAATTAACTCTAATCTAGGATCAGACCGCTTATAAAGTACTGTCTGAGATTTCAACGGGGGGGGGGGGGGGGGGCGAAATAAAAAGAAAAAAGATCGTTACCTGCCCGCCTAATTGGACGATACCTGACTACCTGCGTTTGTTTATACCGCGGTGGCTTTAAGTAGCCCCGACATTTGTACGTTTGCTTTCGATGGGATTAATCAAATTGATTTCACCGCGGTTGCGTTGGTTCAGCGGGGAAGTTGTTTGGAAAATTTATGGAACGTTTGTTCTCGCGTGGCGAGCAAACATTTCCGTTGATCATTATTTTCTTGAGCGTACACGAATAATGCAAATTGTCTTGCAACAATAAAATCGAAACGAGGGTGCGTTCAGAATATCATAGCTTCAACATTCAACTTGGTGGAAAAAAATTAGTAGCCAGAAATTTCTCCCAAAGCGCAGTGTCGAAATTATTTCGAGCCTCGAATCGACTCCAGCCAGTATTCAAGCTAATACCCTATCTGTCGTTAATATGTCGTCGTGCGCAGTTCCATTCAGCCTGGAGCGTCTTATCGTGGCGATTGCTTCGGAAGCACCCGCTACATGGGAGACGGTGCTCGCGTAATATCGATTACGTTATCGATACTTAATCATTTACCAGCCGATACAGTGCTACCAATGTGCAGTGCACGCCGATCGTATGCACATTTTATCTTTCTCCTCCTCTTCTCCTTCTCCTTCTTCGTCATCGTCGGAGCTTACTGCGCTCCGGTTGCAAAAGGAATACGCGAGCAGCGCTATTTTTTTTTTTCTCTCGAAATATTTCACCGATACCCGGGCGCAATTATTCCGCGCAGCGCGTACATTAAGGGTGAAAGCCGAAACACGTGGAATTTAAGTGGGTCGTTTACACAGGGCCGAATATATTCGAGGATATTCATTTAAAGCGATTTTTATCGCGACAAAAGTGTATGGCGACTTTTTAAATAAATCATGACAACAGGGTGTCATTCGCCGTGGATTAGGTGGCAGGGAATGGATGGTAATGGGTCGAAAAAAAAAATGGTGGTTTCAAAGTTTAACAAATAAAAAAAAACAAAAAGTGGTTACACGTCACGAATACATTCCGTTCGAATAATAAATATAATATAAAATCTATCAATCTACGGTGGGCAGATATTAAATCTGATATTCGAAGCGGTACGGAATATTATTTTTGTTTATTCAATTCTCAGCCCCGATTCGGGTGTTACACCACGTTATCCATTAAACGATTCGAAAGATTAAAGGGATTCTCCTGCAGGATAATTTGTCAATTATATACAGTCAATTAGGGGTGAAATAACAAAAAAATATATCTAAATAAAACAACCCCCGTGATATTCTTCTCCGACTCCGGTATCGAAACCGTTTCGATGGATACCGGGCCGTATGTAATCGGACACCGTAAGGGTTGAAATGTAACAGGAGCTCGGTGGAACGAGGCAGTTTTGCGAGGAGCAGCTTCAAACGGCGGAATCGCGAAATTTAATATTTTTTCCAACCCTTTTTATCTCGTCGCGCGAAATCAAAGCCGTAGAATTTACGGGGGTGGCGCGGCATCGTCGATGCCCGGAATAAATCCACTGATACATCCGATGGTCGGCATAAATCGACCGACGGGTCGCGAGAATTCGACCAGCGGGAAACAATTTTGCGAGTGGAGACCGCGGCTCGAATTCCCGTGGAAGCCTTTTTAATTTCGTCCAATTAGGGGCTTCGACGGGTACCGGCGGTCGACGGATTTATCTGTCCGTTAAGAAACGTCGACCAGGAGTGCCCGTTGAAAAATCGCGTGCCAACGAAGGGTCGAAACCTGGCTGCGACTCGACATCGAAATTCGAAGCGAGCGTTTTTTCGTTGATATCGACGACGGGCGAACGATTCACGCGACAATTCCCTTCTTCGCGGCTGCAAACGTTGAAAAAGTAAAGGCACGAAAGTTTCTCGACGCTTTCAACGACGAAATAAATGTTGCGCAATAAACTGGCCAAGTGTCGAGTACTTAAAGGTTCTGTGTTAAAAAAACCATTCGACCCAGTCAGGGCGACAGCGAACGTTGGCCCACCGTCGCCTTGCATCCCAAAAGCTGAACTCTAGAACAGACCTGACCCCGCTGACACAGCGACGACGGTCTCATAGTCAATCTCACGCTGCTAACGCGAATCGAATCGAAGCGACCCTGAAGAATCCGAGGATCGACTGACGATCAGTGTCCTCAGCCGGACCAGGTCGGCCAATTGAAGCAACCCGGGCTTGAACAGGACACACCGAGTAGACTGAAGCGCAGAGATCGACAAAGGAAGACGCGTCGCGCAGTGGTCCGAAACCGTAAAAACGCGAGCTAAATTCAATTGTTCAACCTTCTTGGAAATGAATGAAATTTTAGGCATAGCTTCTGATATGCATAGACTAAATCTTGGCGTAAAAATAAATTGCCGCAGAGCACCGGTAATTGCCTGAGACACCTTCAAAGGGGGGGAAAAATGTTCACTTTAAAACGATCCCATTTCTTTCTGAATTTGCTATACTTTTCGGTGCTATATTTTTTTACAGAGTGGAGCTAAGTCAAATCTGATTATATATTTTTAAAGAGTGTTCTTTCAGCTACAAGTACATGTAACACGAAAGGTATCTACGTATTTAAACCCTATGAAAAATACCCTTTCGCGTATCCCTATTTTTACCCCGTTTCTCCACTTTAATGTAGTTTATGAAAGGGATCGGTCGCGATCGGTGCGCTAAAATTTACATGGAAGTATTTGTTAATACCTACTTAAGATACCTGCATAAAAATTTCTTGCAACTATTTGCAACTTTGAAAGTTATTACAATATATGTGCAGTCAGCGCGCCGTTTTTCCACTTTAATGTAGTTTATGAAAGGAATCGGCCGCGATCGGTGCGCTAAAATTTACATGGAAGTATTTGTTAATACCTACTTAAGATACCTGCATAAAAATTTCTTGCAACTATTTGCAACTTTGAAAGTTATTACAATATATGTGCAGTCAGCGCGCCGAACTGCGGGGAAAACGTCAATTAGACGTTTTTCCTAAAAACGCCAAAGTGCCCTACATAGAAGTAAATCCATTAATGGATTTGTTGTATTGTATTGACTAAATTCTTTTTGTTTAGTTAATTAAAAGTTGTTTATTTAATTTAAATTTTTTCAATAATTTTGTATATATTTTTCATTTTAAATCTTTTGCTAACATGTTCGTTCAATTAAATAACATCATAAACGCGCATTTGGATGGACAGATTCAACATCCCATTGTCGAACTATTTCCGTATTAACTATATAATTTCAGTTAAGTTTTTTACAGATTATGAATCTCAATGATGAAATCAGTATTGCAAGAGTCGTGATATCGGCTGTAACAAATTTTATTTACTGCTATCTGAGACATATCTGCGCACCGCAAAAAATATCAGAACCATTTTCGACCAAACAACATTTCATCCGATATTATTGTTAAAATAATTATAAAAAGAGAATTTTTAGTTGCAATTATATTCTACAACTCAGAAACTACCTGAAAATCTTTCTATTCATAATGAATAATGCGTAAACAACAGTGCTATGAATTTAGTTCGTGTTTTTACGGTTTCGGACCACTGTGCGTCGTTCGCAGCTGAATATCCAAGGTGACGCGAAAAGCCTTCTCTCATCCTGAGGAAATAAACGACAGCTTCTGGCCAAGCCTGTCGGACAATTGATTCAAACTTCGGCAGGATAAGCCAGCGAAATAAAACAACCCCCACCCCCCAGCCGCGCCGCGAACCCCAGTGTCCGGCGAAACGGGTAGCAACAAGGGTGCAGCTATTGCGAAACTCCTGGGGCTCGCGAATTCCGCGAACTCGCCAAAAATCTCGAACTTTCCGCGTCGGAACAACAGTCCAGCGACGATCATCGCCGGCCGCCACTTCACAACCCCCCTGGCTGCCCTCTGCCACCCCCAGCACGCCTGGTCCGCGAAATTTAAGGGCGCGGATACGAACCGTTGAATAAAGTTGTACCGTCCGGCTGGCGAGCGTTGATAGCACGCGCAGGATTCCAATTGCACGGGAGCCACCGTCGCGAGGGGGCAGAAAGGTAGGCAAGGTTGCCAGACATTGACCCCCCGGGGACCAGAGGGTGGCCGGTGTTTCGGGGAAGGTCGAACAGAGGGACGGAACAGGGTGGCTGAAGAAGACGCGGTGGGGCGCGGGGATTGGGACGCAACCCTTTCTCTTCGACTCGCGAAATTTTCATCCCTCCGACTCGCCTCTTTTCTTCGCTTTTCTCGCTGGCCTCTTCCGCTTTGCTAGACCACTCCACTGGCGACGCTTGTCTCTCATTCTGGTTCTCCTCCGGAGACTGTCCGCGAGTACCCTTCGACCAAAGGTTTCAAAGAGTTCTGGCCTTCGACGCGGACACCCGATAGTACGACTTCGATGCTCGTGCTTTATATCGTTCACCCCTGTTTCGTTTCGGGGTGGTCAACAATGGTCACGTGCTCGAATGGAAGGGAATCCCGGGGGTCGGTTAATTTCCACCCCGCCGGACCCCGGCGTAAATCGTTGTTGATTTTCGTTAATGTTATCCCGTTGTTATCAACGGATTTGTTATTTAAAAATGTACGACGTTATAAGAACGAACCAAGCATCGTCGAAACGAGAGCGTGGACAAGGGTTAAGGGAGCAGTTAATCTGTGTCAAGTTCTGAATCTCGTCTTCGTTTTCGTTTAAATAATTTCGCAATCGCGATTCGATTTAATATTCGCCCACGCGTTCGACGAGGATTAATCCGTGAAGGGTGTAAGCACATTCGTCCGGGCGGACGGGCAGAAGTGTCTCGGTGCAAACATTTTTATCGGAAATTAATATCGAAGATACGGGACGGCGAGTCAAAGGAAGCCGAGTAATTAATGGCACAGAAATGCCGGCGACTTTTCGATTCCAATTAACACACCCGGTCGCGCCTCCCCCCCCCCCGGGGGGGGGGGGGGGGGGTTCCGCGATACAGAAATGAAAAACAAATTATTTTTCAATTAGCCAGCGTATCGGCCCCGCACCGTCTGTCATTAACGGACGTACGTGCACGCGAATTCGACGCGCAGTAACACGCGCTTAATTGTCGTTGTCTGACTTTGATTCGACAAAAATTTCCTACGATTGGCCCCCAATTAAATTCCCAGAGTTGATGAAAAATAAACCGTCCGATCGGACCGAAAATCGCCGTCGCCCGCCGCGCGATGAATTTCGAACAATAAAAAGGGAAAGGTAATCGGCGATGCGTTTCGATCGGTTCCCGTGGGAACCGGGAGAAAACCGAAATTCGTAACGAATGTTCGTTCTGGCGACTGGAAACGTTAGTCTGCCCTAGCTCTCGCAATCCGTTTCCGTGATAAACGTCGTCCCTCGCGACGTTTCCAAGGAGTCCGTCAAAGGAACCGGGAGCCTTAAAAACGTACGCGACGCGTATACGTGGAAAAATATGCATGGGGAAAAAAAACGTACGTATATATCTATAAAGAAAAAAATCCACCAAACCCCGCCCCGTATCGTCTATACGCCAGATATATTTCGCTGGTAAACCAGATTCGCGAGAGCCTTTTGCCATTCGAAGACCGAAACCAATGCCGCTTGGAAATCTCACAAAGGACAGCCAGACAGCCGTGCGTACACAGAGGGTGGTAAAACGTGGCGCTGGTATTGAACCGGATGGCTTTAGTTCCGTACAAGTAAGATCTAATGAAGCAATTCAACTGTAACCACAAACCGCTTCAAAGTTTTGAGAAATGCAACGGGGACGGCCGGTACATTACCGGCTATAATATCAGCCCGTACCGTTGCCGCGACTCGCCAACTATATCGAAATATTGCCCCTCATAATTACCAGGGATAATTGCCTCCGCCGACCAGATCGATAATAATAGTCGACGGCCCGACCAGCCTAGCGCGATCGTGGCCCGTTCGAATCGTCGATCGAATCGCTACGTCGCGGTGTCCCTACGGACTCAAGGCGTTCTTTGTTCACGGTATCGAGTCGCAGCGGTTCCAAGAAACCCACGGGCCCAGTGTTTACACTGCTCGGAGAGTGTCCAAGGCTGGCCTCGTAGCCCTAACGAGTGCGCGTACCGAATCGTGCCAGCAATAACAGAACGCTGGTCGAGTGTGGTAAACAACGATATTCGCGGCGAGGGTTCTCAATCCTCGATGGAATTATCGCGGACAAACACACACCTCCGCCCACAAAAAACGAGAACACGAGTTATCCTAAGGTAGCTATAAGTCTGCAACGACCTACAGGTCCGCGGAGTAAATATTTGAAGAAAATTCTTCGGGTCGGAGGTTGGACACAGCACCAATGGGACGAACGAACGAGTACTCGTACAGAGAGTTCAAGGGCCGATGTCCCGCCGTCGGAATTAAGAACACTCCATGGCAATTGCCTAACAATTATTCACTCTGTAGGTGGACTGTATGGGTACCGCGTAATCAGCCGGTTCCCAGCTGCGTGGAGTCTCCATTCTTCTATAACCTGGTCGGCCCGGGTCACCCGGTTCACTGTTGCGGGACACGACCGTAATAAATGTACCATATTAAAGGGCTCACCTAGCTGCCGCCGGACACTCTGGTTCATCGTTCGGCGTGACGTGGCTCCGGTTCCCAGTCCGGCTGAACTGTCTCGTCCTGATCACCAAAACGATAACGAAAGGAAAAGAAAGAACAAACGATCCCCTCGAAGCACACACCAACACCTCCCGGCGATTAATTATCCGGAATCCCAGGGGTAGGCCTCAACACCAGGGCTGTCCACTGACCAACGATATCACCACGTTCCAAGGACTGTCTCCCTGTGCCGGTGTGAAACGACGCTTGGATCGCGTTACATCTCATCACTGACGCGGCCCGATCGTGACGAGGTTCGAATCGCGGTTCGCCGATAACTGACGACGACGACGCCGGGTGAGCAGGCAACGCGACCAACCCCTAGCGCTGCGCATGCGCCTCCATCCCTCTGACGCGCCATTCCCCCACCAGTATTGGGAGTACAATTGCCGACGGGAGAGGCAGCGACAAAGAAACCGATGCCCTTTCTGGACGCAGTTCTCTTTTTCTTTTTTCCTTTTTTTGGAAAAGAGGAGCCTGTACCTGTTACAATAAAGGAGAAGGTGATACGGTCGGAGATTCATTCTACTTGGCCAGGTGGACACGTACGGGGGTTAGCCGTTGGGGAAGCACGGTTTTTATGGGTGCGGATAGGGGTGGTGCACACTGGTTGATTCTTATGGGGTCACTGGATGAAGCACCGGATAATAACTGGATTATGTAATTGTTTGAAGATCCATTTCCCAGGGATTTCCAGGTATTTTAGGATAACGATAAATAAATGTTTCTCCCTGACATTCGGTGCCTCGAATACGATGGTACAGGTGTTTGAGCACGGCTAGGTAACGGATACTTGAAGCCAGAAATAAATTCTGAGAAAAGTAGACGTTGAAATAAATGAAAGGTGATTGCGATCGTTATTATTTTTCGTTATTATTTTAGAACAGTTCAAAGTAATCGGAATGGGAATGAATAGAATGAAATTTTTGGCGAGGGGACCGACGGTCGAACGGTGCGCCTTTTTCGATACCGGGTGGTTCACATGTCGTCCACGTACGCGACGCACGTGAAAGCAATGACATACGTCATTGACACGCGTCAGTTAGGCGAGCACCGTCCGACCCTTAAGTGGTTTCCACTGCTCTCTCCAGCCATCGGTGAAATGTTAAAACGTGTCGTACAGATCGCGAAAACCTGACGGCGAAATTGCGTCGCGTTCGCTCCCGGACCACCGTTGACCCGTGAGCGCCCCCTTCTCGTCGCGCGAAAGTTAAAAAAGACAATTACCACGGAGCGATATAAATGTTAGAACAAGAGCGTCCCGGACTCGTAACTCTTCCGCTCTGCCCTCGTTCACGGTGATAAAGGGCCCTGTATAAAATATTGCAACGTCGTTGAGAAGTCGCGTAACGCTCGCTACCTGTAATCTTCCGTGTGCTCGTTACTTTTCGGACACCCATTAGCCGATGGACTTGCACGGAAACGTATTACGCGTGACATCGCGAAACGGAACTTATCTTTGTTAAATTTTTGAATAACTGCAAATCATAATAAAATATCTCGCGACGATCGTTGACAATTGTTCCCTCGATTAATTCAGCTGTCCACTATTATTATTATTATTATTATTATTATCCCCATTTCCGTGTTTATTTGTGAACTTATTCATCTGGCTCGCGTTGCTCGTTATTGATCCTGTTATTATTTGTTATTAAGCAATTTTGTCAATCTATCGTACAGTCAACGAATGCTTTTACCATTGTTATTATTATTAAGCCGTTTTTAAATAAAACTGCCCCGGTTGATTTTACTCCATCGTCTCGGGGAGGTTTTCAGGCCCGTTTCAGTGATCGTTGCGGAACATAAAATTGATTGTTTTACGAGTTGGCACAGGGGGTTGACGTTGGGTGGTATTTAAGGGGCTCGATTCATCGCGGCACGTACACGCGCTAAGAGGCTTCAACGGCACGCCAATTCCCCCTTAAAGGTGTCTACTGTGCATTGAGAATTCACGATCGAGTTTGCGAACACGTTTGCAACACGGCACGTCGAAAGTAAGTTTAAAGAAACGCCCATGGAACTTCCGTCGACGCGTCGGTGTCGGGCTGCAGCTATAAAGTCGACCTAATAACGCTTTTTAGACGCACGCATAACTTCCCCCCTCCTGAAATTTTATAACGCCTTTTACGAGCGTGCATCGGCCACGGTTACGAACCGAACCGAACCGACCACCGTCAAGGAAACAGAACACTCGACGCTTCGCGTTTCTAGAAAATGCTTTGGTCGCGGTGTCTTCGTTTCGATACGATCCGCCGATAATTTATTCGTTACGCAAGTGGAAATCTTTGCGACCCGTTGCTGCGGGTTCGTACGAAAAGAGTGCGCGTGTGATACGTTATAATATAATTATTATATATATATATATATATATATTTATTATTTACTATTTATATATATATTATATATATTTATTTATTATTTATTATTTATATATATATATTATATATATTTCTTTATTATTTATTCTTTATATATATATATTATATATATATTTATTTATTATTTATATATATATTATATATATTTATTTATTATTTATTATTTATATATATTATATATATATTTATTTATTATTTATTATTTATATATATATATAATAAGGTAACGGTGGTTAAATCATTCCGCCCACCCGGTACGTTATTCGTAACTCGTCGACGATTCCGTTTCCATGGATCGAGAAACGTCTTGGCTGTTTGCACGATGCTGGTAACTGTTTCTTTTTCTGTATGCGTTAATATGTGTCTGCGCGATCGCTGTGCGCGTGTATGCGCGGGTCACGTTTACACTATGGGCTTGTTCTAGGCCAGTTAATAATCGGGCAAAGGCTGACGAAGCACTCATTTAACCGTTCTAATTCGCGAATATTGCACGTGTACCGGGGAACTTTAATCGGTTCACTGGCTCATGTAACACACCGTCGAATGTATTAGGAATTTATTGTGCCAACGATGTTTAATGCGTTTCATCGGTATCAGCAAATTAGTATGGAAGCTATGGGACATGATTAATACCCGACTCAAATTTCATGCCAGGCGCTAATACCGTTCGTGTATACATATTAATACACCTCTCGTTCTGCATACGCTCGCAATCTGCATCACGCGCGAGCCGTTTGTCAATTGTCCCTAGGGAATTTTGCATATTTTCGTACCGCGGGACTCGTCACCTTTCGCAATCATGTTCGCTTGTGTAACGAACGAAAAATTACGGTCACGCTCGCTCCGATGTTTCGTACCCGGAACTAGTTCCACGCTCCTGGGGGGGGGGGGGGGGGGAGTACGATACCACCGACAGCCAGACTCCCTAGGACCCCCGTAAAACATCACTAGCAACGGTATCTCGCTTTCATTATAAACGATCAATTATCGTCCCGAAAGTTCTCGGCTCAAGATTGAACCCGCCGTCTCGTCCGCTAATAATCATTTCTCCGACCCCGTATCCACCCCTCAACCCCCCCCACCCTCCTTTAATCACGCGCATCCCTTTCCATAACCACGGAATCGGTCACGCACCTACCGCGGCCACCTCGAACGTCGCTCGAAAACGTATCGCGATCATTTCGGACAGTGGATCCCGCCCACGTCGATGACCCACATAGGGATTTATTAGAGCGCGGGGCGCAAAGGTTATCGGAGAAAAATGGTGGAGCGTTGGCGGATCGTGTCCGGCCATAAGCAGCGATCGCAGATACCGGGTGAGCAACGAAACGGTCGCGCGAGATATATCCGGCCGGTGTGCGGTCCGCACACGTACGGCTGTCGTGGCAGGGGACCCCCCCCCCCACTCTCCATCGCCCCCCACCATCAGCCGGCACACGCGGGGCGGTGCGCGCGACGGAGATAGCGAAACACGGCGCGGGGCCAACCGAATTATACGCGTACAGATAACTCGAGTTAACGGCGTCTCAAGGGCGATGCCTGAACGCACCGAGGACGGAAAATTTCTCTGATAATGCCTGCGTACGTACCTGTTATTTCCGCGCCACCCCCTCGTGGTCCCAGGCACCTCTTCTTCGCGATTTATCGCGCGAGAATCGAGGGACACCCGAACGCGTCGCGCGATTCGTTCGTCCAACGTGTCCACGCGCCGACCCCACTCCGTCGTTCGCGATTAATGTTTCGAAACGGGAACGCCGGTTGACCGCGCACGCGTCTCACCTGCGATCGTTCCTTCAATCGTGTCCCCCGTGTCGATTCTGAGTAATTCGAGGAAAAACTCCAAATTACCCCCGGCATCCCGTTTCGCAACCGCCCGGTACCGTGACCGAGTGCACCATCGACAAATGGTGACCGACAACGAAGGAACAAAGGTGCGAAACAAAACGGCGATAAAAAGCGATAAAAATCCCGGCTTACCGCGGTGCTAATAAAATCGCAACGAGATCTGCAAGGGTCGCGACACGCGGGGTGCTGGTGCGGGGTGGGGGTGGGGGGGCGAAAAAGAGGGGTAGGCGCGAGTCAAAGTGGCCGATTCCCATCGGGGATATATTCGTGCGCAAACGAGCTATCGCGATATAAATCAGGCGGCTCCGCCGAAGCCGGATTTTCCTCGCTCGAAACGCGACCGGCATGAGTAGGATGGAGGTTGGGGAGGGGAGGGTGGGAGGGGGAGGGGGTTAGGTTGGCGAAAAAAAGGAAAGCGAGAGGAACGACGGAGGGGAAAAAAATCGGGGAAACGAAGGAAAACAGGAAAAACAACGAAATACGGGGGAGGGGAGGAGGGGGGGGCGGTTTGGAGAGGCGGTGGAGAAAAAAAAACAAGACGATGGGTGGAGATGGGGGTGTGTGGGGGTGAGTAGCAAGCAGATTGGATCGATGGAATGACGGACCCGTTTCCGCTCAAGCGGATTTCCACGGCGTTATTTCCCGCGATAGTCGCGGGGCCGGTTAACTCGCCCATGTTCGCGGCACGACAGAATGCATGCTCAAAGCGCAGAAACAAGCCTGCGGACAAGCGCAGCCAGCCTTTTCCTATCAACTGCCGGCTGCCTCGTTCATTCTCTTTTTCGCCAGCGCCGCTCGGTCGCCCCCCACCACCCCCCTTCCCGCAAACCCCCCCCCCCCCCCCCCCCCCCCCACCCGTCTCGCGCTGCCGCGTCAAACAAGCCGAACTGATACCACGCCGGGAAGGGGCGGGGCACGCGTCGAGTGGTAAATAGGAAAACGAAATGAACCGTGAACAATTATGGATTGCTTTCTAGCGTTTCGCGAGGGGTTGATGACGCCCCGGCGCTATCGTCATCCCCCTGGATGATGGGGGGGGGGGGGAGGGAAGGGAAGTGTCGAATTGGGATACGACGGTGTCAAGGATGCTTCCTTCGTTTCGAAACCGGAAGGAAGAGGTTGGATCAAACGACTGGTCTGGTTTGGGGGTTGTACGGCGATTTCTGTAAGGGGTGGGTGGGTTTGTTGCGCGTTACGATATCTTGGGGGTCGAGGATAAAGGTGTCGCTTCAAAGCTTCCTACGGAGAGGAAAATGCGATGCAAGCGACTCTTTCGGTATTATTATTGTTGTGCGGGGTTGCTCGAAGGGGTGCAAACTCGCGAGGCACTTGACTGGGATGAAGCAAATAAGGGGACGGCCACTGTCGCAAGGTTAAAAGGGTTGCTCGATGCGAGAATTGTCACAGGTAGGTATCTGTCGGAAGACGCATCGTCTCCGAATCGTCCCTAAATAAAAATTTCGACAATGGGGGTGGTTTGGTCGGCGCGGGGTTAGAGAAGACTGAGAAAAGTGTTCGAATGTGACGGAACTAACGATGATCGATTCACGACATCGAGGATCGACCGGCGGGTGAAACCGTTCACAAGGGTTGCTGGGGGAGGGGGTGAGATGTCGTGCGCGCGATTTAAAAAGTCGTCGCGGCGGTGACCCCCGTGCAAGGAATCCCTACGCCGTGGACAAATCGCCCGTGAAATGGAGAAATTCGCGAGGACGCCGCGGAAAATCCACGTTTCGCCCCCTGAATACCTTATGGCCGGATCTTGTTAACATTCGGACGTGGACAAATACGGTTCATCCCCCTGACACGTGCATCCCCTAAAAATCGGTCACCGTATATTATTGCGGGCAACGTGACGCCGTCGTAAAGCCGCGAACCGTTACCAATTTTCCCACAAGAAATGAGACATTCGTCCGCGAAAAACCACCCCCTCGTTTCGAGTAACAATTCCGCTTCGAAAACAAAATTTCAAAATTTCAAAACAATGCACGCCGCACGATTCTACGAACTCTCCTCGCGGCATTGACAAATAACTGTCCGAAGCCCCCCCAAAAAAAATCTGTTCGCAGTAGCATCGGATATAATCGTCAACGAAAACTACCACAACCCCCCCACCCCGTTCCACACAGTGTCGGCAAGCGAGGGGAAACACGGAAAGTGACCGAATGCCGCGCGACTCCAAGAAAAACGAAAGTCGTCCAGGAAGGGGTGGGGGGGGGGGAGAGAGAGGACGCGACCTGGCACGAATCCACTGGCGAGAAAATTCAATTAAAGGGCTCTCGGGCAGATGGTGCGACCATCGACAGAGCTCGAAGGTGCTCCGGGGGAGCCCCCCCACCCCACCCCCACCCGTCCCACCACCGCTCGGACAAAGTGCACGCAGGTAGAGAGGCCGGATTGCTTTTTGCAAACGCGAGTCGCGCACGCACGCACGCACGCACGCACGCACACGCGCGCTCGAGCGATAGTGTGCGTTCGTAAAGCATGTATAATAAACACGATCTCCACGCGTGCACCGCGCTTGCGTGTGTGCTACGTCACGGCGTCAGTGGTGGGGAGGACTACGGATCGATCCTTCAGCTTTATCTGCGCTGGCCGTGAGTGGAGGAGAGTCCTTCATTTGTACAGGCCGGTCATCCTTCCTCGGTGAATGTCAGACCAGTCCTGGACGAATGGCCCTTCTTACCATCCCTTCGAGGCTCGCTGAGCCACCCAACCACCCCCCCCCCCCCGTGCACGGAGCAGCCACCCCGTGGCTTACGATCATTCGAACGTACCGTGTATTTAATTTTACGCGCAGTTATTTTTTGTTCTTTACCAATCTAATTTCACTGGAAATTCATATAGAATATTGTTGAATTTAATTTTTTTTCCTTTAGGAAATTGATTAAGTCGATATTTTAATGGGCTAAGCCAGGTGTTTGACGGTCGACCGTCACCTGTTTTTAAATATTTCCGCGAGCGAGGTTTGGAAACGTTGGAAACGGTAGTGGAATTCGTTATTCATCTTTGGAGAGACGTCGGGTGTCACGATTCGGTGGGAAAGAATGGAAAGTTGGAATGGTTCGAAGAAACGAGTCGTGGGTAGTTTCGAGTTATAGGAAGGGGGGGGGGGGGGGACGAGCTGCTATTATTACCGCTTTTTATTAGTCACGTTCGAGAGACGGCGCTCACTAATTTACAGAGACGTTCAACGTCGAACGGGAAGTTTTCAAAGAAGTTCCTTTAACAAGCTCCGCCCACTGTTTCCTGATTTCTTGTTTCCGCGCATTTACAGGGTTTTCCAGCTCGCGAATGAGCATTAGTATTTTCTGCCGCTCCTGCGAAACACGGGCCGAGCCGCGTATGGAAAATTTAAATCGTCGCATTGGGGAAGAATTATCGAACATTCGCGTCTAATTATTTTTCATCGTTTGCTCGGCCGATCTGTGACGAGAATAAATAAATAAATAAATAAATAAATAAATAAATAAAATAGACACTAAAGAATTGAGACATCCCCGTGATACAAAAGGGCGCTTCATTAAATCTTGAATATTTATTCTATAACCAGCGTGCTACTTCAATACTTCGAATATTTCACTAGTTACAAAAGAAAAGTTCGCACAATTTCAATACTCGTATTACATTATGTTTATATTTGTAATACAATTTTTACTACTGGAAAATTCATTCAATTCCGTTTCAATATAATAGGGAGTGTTAAGCATTGCGTTTCAAATCTCGTTCTCCTCTCAATTTTTCACGAATACTTAAACATCAACACGGTCGAAGTGTTTATTGCCAATCGTTAATTAAACGCTTCTGTGGCGAGCAGCGTTTAAGTCGTCGCACTCTTGCCGAATTTGATTCCGCGGGGTTATTTAAAACGAAAACACGCGTGCACCCGGGAAGGGAATTTATTATCCCGGAAGGGAAAAATCGCGAACGCTATTGGGAAAGGCGTTTCACTTCGAGCGGACTTTAAAATTCGCCGTAACTTTTTCCGTGGATTGTGTGTACCGATTTAACGGGGACGGATATTTAAATTATTATCCATTTGACAGCACTCACCGATCATTTATTATCGCACCGAATAGAGGGTGCAATTTTTCAAAGCGATCGAGAAAGGGTTTGTCGTCGAAGAAAAAAGAAATTACCGTTCAATTAAACAGAATTCGAAAGAACATTCAACGTATAACAAAATAGTCGCAGCGATAGCAATTTTTGGCAAATGAATATTCTCGCTTGAATGGAACGAAACAAGTTGTGAAACACGTAGAACCGCACGCCATCGCAATCGCCTACAAGAATAAATATTCCCGTGAAGGTGTGATTAATTATTACAACGAATATTCTCCTACCGAAGAAAACACATTTTGCGTCCTCGACACCTGTTTTACGGGACAACTTCTCGTTCACCGAAATGCCCATAAATCAGCGGGCAATGGCCAATTTATAACAAAACGAACGCGCAGCTATCTGAAAAGCTTCAGAAGCGCTCGCCTTAATTAATAACCCATTAAGCCTCCGATAGGCGAATTATTTATTTTTACATTTTCATTTTTCTTTTCCTCTCGCTTTTTTTTTTCCTTTTTTTATAACAAGGTGCACTGGCCCCGATAAATCCCCGTGCCCCGAACACTTCCCACGCAAATGACTCTCCTCCCATGGCAATTCGAAAACCCATTAAATTTCAAGTTAATCCTGCAGTCTCCCGAGACGATATTAGACTGTCAAGTGTAACGTGTATAACGGACGACAGCCACGAACGACGAATATACCGGGGGTGTCCCCCGACCCTGAACGACGAACAAAGCCGAATCGCATCGGCGATTATTTATGTACGGCGAACGCATCAAAGGGAGCTGATCAGGAACGTTAGATTTAAGACTCGCCGCTGTCGTATTCGAATACGACGAAGAAAATTCTTGAATCAATGGTGGGGGCGGGGGTGGGGGTCGTTCTTTCGCAGCCATTTGAGACGTCGAACGATTCATTCATTTGTTTATTTATCATTCGCGTTGCTCATTTGAATCGTCACAGTATTCATGGGCAGAGGGGTGAATTTTTAATGAAAAGCCACCGTGTGGCAGGAGAGTAACGAAACACCGCAATAAACGTGTGCGCGCGTGCGTGCGGTAACAGCCTTTTTTGTACGCTCAGAATCCAGGAAGCAGTCGCTGCGGGCGAGTTAGATAACAACGAGTGGTATCGGCACTTTTTTCCAACTTTAATAAATTTATTTTTTTACAAATAAAGGATCGTCGATCCGTCGAGCCATGTGGGGGGGGGGGGGGCGTTGGTACACGAGCGAGGGAGGGGTGCGTGGAAAATATCGCGTATCGATTGATAGGAGGGGGGGGGGGGGAAGAGTACCCTCTCGTTGCAGAAACGTCGAGTGCATAATACAGCACGAGTAAAATAAAACAGAAGCACCCCCGGCATTCGAGAAAATAAACAAATAAATAAAAGAGGGACGCCCTCGCGAATCACCCCCCCCCCACCCCACCGCCCCGCCCCCGAACAAAAATAGTTCTGTTAAATTAAACGAGGGATCCGAGATATTTCATTTCATCGAGCTGGAGTGGCGAGTAACGCGAGAGTGTTGACCGGTTACGTTTGGCCGGAAGCGCGTGAATTAATCTGATAAAAATCATACGTCGATAATTGACCCAATTAAAATCGTTTGACAGCGTGGAAACATATTGTTTAGCAATCTGGACGGGTGTCGAGCGACGGGGATAAAATTCGATGCTCCACGGTGAGGGTGGGGGGGGGGGTGTCCCCCCCCCCGACGGCGTTTCTTTCGCGGGGAACCCTCAAAGCGATGCAACGACAATAATTTTACTAATTTTAAATAATTTTACGTTCCACTGTTTATTCTTACGAAATTCTTACGTGAATCGTTTTTTAATACTTGCCTCGCATTTGCATTTGCGTGTTGACAGATTTGCCCCCCCCTCCCTCCCCCCTCCCTCGCCGTCCATGCCCCTCGCTCGCCGTAGAAGGCGGTCCGCCGCGACCGACAACAACAAGAAAGTAATAACCCCACGGCGAAATGACAAATTCGCAGCGAATATTGCGGGGGACGTCGTGCGGATCGTAAATCCGCGTTACGGCTATAATGCTGGCCATAGAACGATTTCCGGGGCTGAACCGGCAAGACGCGAAAGAGTTTCGCCGTTTGAAAACCGCACGGTCGCGGGCGAACAAATTCCCCAGATGGAAATCCCCGGCGTAAGCGGCATCGAATGGGGTTTAAATGTTCGCGCAATTACACGCGTTTCGAGTTATTCGAAGTAGCGGAGGAACGGTTCGCTGTAATATTGATATTATGACTTGCGTTGGACGTGTTTATTAAATATAATATAACGGGCGATTTGTTATATTAAATTAATCGTTCTTTTCTTACCGACGTTTTGCAATTACCGGCCGTATGTGTATCAAATTTTCTTAATAATTTTATTGCACCCTCTACCAGAACTATTTCTCCAAAAAATTCTGCTGGGCCAATGTGACGTCGTTAAAGAAAAAAAGGGTATTGGCGCGGATAAATACCTTCAATTTCAAAATTAATCCCTCTCGGGTCCATCAGCCGAGCGACGAGTCGAACGTAGTCGTCCTGGAGTAAAAATACCACGAGCCTATTATCGCGACGTGTTATTCATTGTACATCGCAGTCCGCCAATTGTCGAGCGAGAAATCACTAGGGCCCGGGGATATCCGGATTACGCGGATGAAAGTCGAAACCCTTGAAGATCGTCCGTGCAGATCGCGCGTGCTCCGATTGCCGTAGCACGTCTATCGATTGTGCCGCGTGCGTCTACGTATCCGCAACGATCGATCATAGATCGCGTATCGAGTGACGCGCACTGCCAACATTCGAACGCGTGCCACGGTCGCGTTTCACGTGTCTCCGTATAATCCGTGGGTTCCGCGATCGCGCAACAAAGGGGCCACTGTCTCTTTTCATCGACCGACAGCGATTATTCACCGGACGGCCGACTTGCAGAGGACAAAGCTGTGATCACCTATCGCGGCTGCACGATTTCTTCGTTAAACGAATATTGTTCATCCAAATCCCGAGGCTAAACCACAATTTCAGATATAATGACTTATTACCGCATCTTCAACGTTAAAGTGAGAGCAGGTGTTGCAAAAAATACGGAGTAGGAAACACGGTCCATTCCTGAGTACACTGCACAGGTGTCAGCCAGACGCTCGATTCGTTTCATTATCAGAACAACTCGATTGTACGTTTTCCATTAGCGACGCGTTGCCTTGTCCCGGGCAATCTAACGAGCAAAGTATCAGAGACGCCTGTCGGCGAAGTTCGTCTGAATTTCTTGCCACGCGGCCAACGTCGTCGTTACCCGTTCAATTATTATCATAATTGTTCTTATTGCCGGCGCGCGGGGCGTATCCTTCCAACGAATCCACGACGGCGTACAATGTTCCGCCAGCGTACGCGCAGTCTATAGACGCGAACTGGCATTGCCTGCGCTCAGAGAACGCGGAACGTTTCGCAAGAGTTGCGGAACACCGACACGTGACACGTACGTCTGGTGCGAGATGCGGCGTACGCCTCTCGGCGAAACTTCGGCTAATGTCCTCGGCAAGAGACGATTTCGACGAGGACACGCGGTGCCGCGCGGATGATTCGACTCGCGACGATTATCGGGACGAATCGTTGGCGAGGGGGAAACCGATTCGAAGTGTACATCGGTTTGGGAAAAATTGTTAGGCTCGTCACGGTTTCCATGCTAGAGCGACGTTACGATTCTCCGAACTGCGGAGGGCGCCACCTACGATGCTGCACAAGTCTTTCCAGCGTTGAACTATTGTCGGATATGATCGGCCCTCGCGTGGCCCATAATACGCAAGGATCCTGTCCTAGTCGGAGTCAATGTTGTGAAATAAGGTGGTAGTCAGCTTTACGACCACTGTCAAGGGTCAGAACAGGGCCTAAGGTCAGCCTTTATCCCTAAACTTTGTAATATATACATATAGTGGCAGAATAGCAATTGCACTCGGAATCAGTTTCTCTGTCAAAATACCGACTGCACTAAATTTAATAAAACTCTTCTTGAAAGTATTTTATATATATATATATATATATAATAAACTCTTAAAAAACTCTTCTTGAAAGTATTTTATATATATATATATATATATATAAAATACTTTCAAGAAGAGTTTTATTATATATATATATTTATATATATATTATATATTATATATTATATTATATTATATATATTATATATTTATATATATATAGTTATATATATATATATATAATCTCTATATCTATCTATAATATATCTATATAATATCTATCTATAATATAATATTATATATTATATAGATATATTATAGATAGATATAGAGATTATATATATATATATATAAAATACTTACAAGAAGAGTTTTATTAAATTTAATCCAGTCGGTATTTTGACAGAGAAACTGATTCCGAGTGCAATTGCTATTCTGCCACTATATGTATATATTATAAGGTTTAGGGATAAAGGCTGACCTTAGGCCCTGTTCTGACCCTTATATATATATATATTTTATATATAATTTTATTTTATTTTATTTATTTTAATTTTTATTATATATATATATATAATAAAATTATATAAAATTATATATTATATTCTTGAAAGTATTTTATATATATATATATATATATATATATATATATATATATATCGTTAAATAATTTTTCCTTTTCCCAACAGCGAAATGGGTGGAAATAGTTTTCGTCGTTATTACACGGCACGCGACGCGCTGCATATTTTTTTTTTTTTTCTCCCTCGTTTTGAAAATTCAATTAAAATAAAAGCAATGTTCGCCGGCGAATATTGACGTGACCATGACAACGTCCATTTTCAAACATGATCGAGTGGCTCTATGATCACTTCCCTCCGACTCCCATCGTACGTATCAGTCATACGTTGCCACCGCGTGACCCTTTGACTTCTGATGAAACCGATATTAAACAGTACAGACAAAAAATGCAAAACAATATCGTCTCCGCGCGACGCTTAAATAAATGAACGAACGAAATCTGTAAAAATTCCATCTCCAAGGGAACACTGGCAGCACCGCCAGGTGTATCGATGTCACCGATAAGTGTGCAGAAAAAGTTAGACTCACGATAGCCAAAGTTCCCGCAGCTGAATATCTCGCTCTATGTAACCATCCGGCCAAGTGCTGCCGCTTCGTTTCGCCAGCTATAAGTTCACCGGCCCTTGTTAATTTGATGAAGTGGCGGCAGTCGAGCGGTTGGTTACCCTCGATCTGCATCGGGGTAAGAAAGGACCGGGATAACGACGGGAAGAGCGTTAACGGAGTTGAGAAGTTGCTCGAAATCGCCGGTGTCTCGATCAGGCGGAAAAGGCGGCTCGGAAAGTTCGCGAAAACCGTTATACTTGTTTCTTCCGTCGAACCAATCGATTGTACAGTGTGTCGCGATAAAGGGGGGCTGTTTAAAATTCGATAGGACGAGGACAATCCTCGGTCCTACGCCGCGTTCAACTTGTTAAGAAAATACGGTCCTCTCTTCAGATACGCGACACTGTGCACAATATTACTTCGCTGGCAGATCGTTAACCATTTCGCTCGTTCATCGACCACCGTAATGATCGCCTAGCCACGGCCGTGCACGCTAATCCCCGATAAAACGCCCACCCGTTTGTCACGATGGGACGTCAGAAGCAATAAGCATTAAACACCATTTGATGAAACCACTGCGATAGCCAGAACAAAGAACGTCGTGCCCGACAGCGTCCGTAAAAACACTTCAGCCAATCTACACTCGCGTTACAATCAAACGGATGACCAATTGCGAATCCCGTAAGTATAGACCGTCAAAGATTCATAGTCCCCGGACGTAGACCAGGGCAAACGAGGCTACGCGTCGCCAATAAAACTCTGACAATCTAAACCGTGTACATTCGCGTAAACGAGGAGCAATAATGGTCCCTCAGCTCGGACCCGGTCCAAAGATTCGCGTATAACAACTGTTGGATTCCGGGGTAAGCGAAAAACGTGTGCAACAATTACTTTCGCAAAGAGGTTTTTATATAAGAATAGGCGGCAGAGCGATGGTACGCGTCGTGTCCAAAAACTATTCTAACTGCAAGTGGTATTCCGCTACTACTATATGTAGTATTTGCATCGCCGTAAAACATGCGAGCGTTGCATCGCTGAGGACGAAGTTAGTTGTAAGTTGCACGTTGCCACACGACTCAAGTGAACAGCACTGTCTTATTTTATATTGTATTAATGTCATTTAACTTTTTAATAAACTTTATTTCTATTTTCCTACATATATATTATGAGTTTTAGGGGGGAAGGATGACCTTAGCCTTTGTTACGTCGCCTTAGCCAACGCGGAGTCTGGCCCTTGGCAGTGGTCGTATCGCTGACTACTACCTTGGTGCATAATATTGACTTTGACTAGGCCAAGATCCGCGGGCCTTGGTGACTCAAGGGCTGGTCATCCAACACAACCTCCCAACGACCAAAGAAAGACTCCTACGACGCCAATAAGGGCAACCCTGTCACCGTCCCCCAATTAACTAATTACCCCCATCGCCGCTAGATAGTCGTCATCCCTCGGGTACCAGACCCCCACCAGAGCCTACCCAGAACTCGCCACCCAAATTCGTCCAAAGTGGTCGTTCGCCAACACCCGAAACGACAACCGTCAGGCGATGGCCAATCCATAGCCGACACGGAGTGACATTAAACCTTATCAAGACGCCGCCGCACAGGCGTGGGGCGTGCATTAATATCTCGTCGAACAGCTTGTACACACGTCCGCGTAGTGTCGGGCAAACGGGGCTGGAGGGGATCGATATTGAAAGGAATTTCCAGGAGGGCAAACTAATGCGCCGTTTCGCGGAACGGCCCGTGTGCAAACACCGTCGGACGAACCGGGTGTTTCCAGCCGGGTTCCTGGCCGGGGCGAGTTTCCAGCGGACGGCGCACAGTGGGGCCATTTCCCAAAAAGCTGGCCAAAACTCAATTTTTGAAGTATTCAGCAGCTTGCTTTCAGAATAGCAGATTTGTTGTATACATATCAATGCATCTAATGCCGCTTGAATTTTTTAAATATATTGATTGGTTACCGAGATATAGGCCGTCAAAGTTGAAGAAATTTCATGCTCCTTTGTATCTTGAAAATTGGAGCTTGTCAATTGCGTCAGGGAAAGTTTATCTTAATAAAATTCATATGTGAAACATTTTACCATTAAAGTAGGTGTTATAAACATAAATTTTCCACAGAAGTAAAGTAACATATCTTTTAATTTATTATTGTAATTCCGTTTTCAATATATCATAAATCTTAGCCATATCTTAATGAACAAGAAGGAAAACAAAGATGTTATTCACGGAGTTTCACGCTGGGACAAGTGTCCTGATATAAAGTGGCATGTCAGCTATGATATCCAGTTGAGAAAGTTTGCCCCTTTTTGCCCCTTTTTAAGATATTTAAATTTAAAGTATCAAAACGATGAATTTTCGGTCTGTGGCACTATAGCGTAGGGCTGATACCTCGTGCAGAGGTTAATATATTTGTGAGAAATTTAATATGGTATAAAGAAATCTATCGAAGACACTAATACAATAATAATAAATAAATAATAATTATTAATAATAATGATGGGTCCGAGATTATAGTTTGATAACATGATTCCTTAACATGAGTCAATTGGATAACATCACGAAGTTTTGAGTTCAGACTTGGAAAGTATACAAAGTGTAATCGACAGAGGAACCAGTACTTCCGGTTATTTGTTGCCGGAACTATTGTCTTCTACTTTCTGTTCGACGCCTTTGACTCTCTATTGTCACACATCTGGAAACTATAACCCTGTTAGTTACCTCGGACCTCCAGTCATGAAGTCATCTGGTCGCTATTACCCACTGAGACCCTTTGTACTTTTTTAGCAGTATTCAACTGTTCCGGAAAACGGAATGAACAAACTCAACATCCGGACCATAAATTACTCCCTTCCCAAAACACAAATTTTCTCTGCTGTACCCTTTTTAAGAACCAATGCCAAATCTTCTTTCCACTCCCTCGCAATAATTGAAAGATTTCATAATATCCTAATTATTATTTCTTGTGGCAGAATTATTAATTATACAAAATTTGGAAATTATGATATTGATACTGCGAAGTTGGTATTACATGGCACCCACGGTAAATAAAGTTTTAATCCATGGGCTATCTGTAACGAAAAATTGCGTTCTACCAATTGGATGTTTTACGGAAGAAGTCCTAGAATCTTGTCATAAGCTGTGTAAATTGTATAGAAGAGCTTATAGTAAAAAATAACTAGGCAGAAAACGAATCGGGACATATTCCAAAGATACTCCTATAGATCTCTTCTTTATTCTCGACAATACATTTGAACTACGTGACCTACTAAACACAAATTTTTCAAAAGTAAAATTTTCAAAATAATTAATTTCAACAAAGTTTTGAAATTAGCCTCATTATATTAAATTAGACATTCTAATTACATAATTTTAGTAAAAAATCGGAAGATAGTCAATTTTGACAAAAGCTAACGTAAAATCAATGTTTATACCACTGATATTAGATCGTCCGTTATGAATTTTGCATTTTGTATAAGATATTTGAATTCAGCAACCTGAAAAACATAAGAATACCAATTTTTGTGAAAATCGTGTGAAATTTTGAATTATGGCCAGCTTTTCGAGAAATGGCCCCACTGTGCGGCGTCGCGCCATTAGACACCGGGGCCGAGTGACGCCGCCGCGGTAATCGCGAACGATAGACGCCTGATCAATTAGACACTCGAGCAATTTGCCACTCGGCGTCCCTCTACGTCTGTCACGGATTGCTCGCTCGGCGACGCCACCTCCGGATCGAATGTGTGAGTCGGTCCAGCCGTTTCCGGACGCGTTCCTGTCCGGACGAGGATATCGACGCATCCGACTGAAAGCGGACCAACGATATTGACTTTCGTTTCGATATTCAATTTCTTGAATAAAACAATAGCCTGACCGACGTCACGCTTTACATATGCTCGACACACGCGTGCCACAGTCGGGAGTGTATAGTTGCACGTGAAGGATGGGTGATATGGGTAATCGTCTTGGTTCAATTGCCTCTGCATTTTATTTATTTATTTATTTATTTATTCTATTTAACGGTCAGCAACCCTTTATGTACAATGTAATATCTTTGTTCATGTTGCGTCAATCAGTCTTAATGTCTGAACTAAATGTAATGTCGTGAACCCGTGAAATGAAGTTACTCAGAGTTGCAAAGTATTTATGTGTAGTCTTTATTTATTTTTCCTTCGAAGTGGATGGTTGGACTGTTCAGTTTATTCTGATTTTTCGGAGTCGAATGATGAAAAATGTAAACTATTACTATTGAAGGAGTGGGAGTAGGAGATCGTAGTGGTGGTTGAGAGGGTGGAAGTGGAACTGGAAGGGGTTTTCGGAATTTTGGGGGAGGAGGTACTTTATGGTTTTTAGAGGCCTTGAAGAGGTGCGTGCGTTTTCGGAGAAAGTTGGGTATCATAAAATAAAAAGGACTGGGATTAGGGCGGAGGGTAATTCTAGTCGGATTATTGCGAGGTTCACAGTTTTGCACATGTTCCGTGCACGTGTAGGTTCGGGAGTCCAGGTATCTAACAGTAATGTTCGTCTATTCCAAGTTTATATCTAAATCTGAGTCTAAATCTATTAGTTCGTGTAGTTCGCTTTTGAAGGCAGAGGCACTGATATCGAGAAAGTTGATTTTATGGAGGTATAGGCTTGCTGTTTTGCACGTCCTGTTCAAGGGGTCGGATGTACTGTGTTTCAGTGATGCTGTTCTGAATAGGAGGGGCGCTCTCGTGTTCACGGATGGCGAATTGACGTTGATCCCCGATAGTAACTGTGGACAGGATATATTGCCATTGACGGTTGCTTGAAGGAAACTCAGATCTGCCACCGTTCTTCTCGTTTTAAGAGTTTTGAGATCGAATCGCTTCGTTATGTTTCTATATTCGTGACTATGGCGAGGCATCGGGTGTCCTTCTTTGGACGCCAGTCGTCGCAGAAGCCGATGCTGAATTTTCTCCAAGTTATACTATTATGGGTCTTACTAAAGTGATGTATAAGAACCGAGTGGTGTTTTGTATTTTTCAATTCGTTACTATTTCTTAATATGAATCCTAGTGTGTTTGGGTCTTTTCTCGCGATGATTTCCATATGTTTATCGAATGAAAGTGTATTGGTTAATGTTATCCCCAAGTCCCGGACCGAGGTACGAGAGGGTAGTGGTTCTCCGAGAACGTAGTACGAGAGCTCAATGGGTTTTTTCTTTCTTGTGGAATCTGATCGCGTGACATTTCTCCGTATTCAATTCGATTCCGTTGTCGGATCACCACTTGACTATGTTGTTGACATCAGCTTGCAAGTTTAAACAGTCTGTTGATGTCCGAATTTGGAGGTATAATCTGATATCGTACTGCGATAAGTAAGATTTTTGAGTGCTGTATAACTGTGTCGATATCGTTGACGAATAGCGGAACGAGCAATGGGCCTAAGTGCGAACCTTGAGGAACGCCTGTAGTAGGCACTATGTGCCTCGAAAAATTGTCTCTAACTATAACTAATTGATCTCGCCCGTTTAGATAGGAGAAGAGCCATTGGATTTATTAATAGAAAATGGTTGACTCTGTCGAAAGCTTTCCTGAAGTCGAGATACACTGAGTCTGTTTGTAAGCCACCGTCGAATGATTTGTAAAGATCGTTGCAGTATGACTGTGAGATATGTTGATGTGGAGCGTCCTCTTATAAAACCGTGTTGATGATCATTACGAATGGTTGATATTGGTGGGTGCAGTTTTGTAGATATGATTCCTTCGAACAACTTAGCCATCGTGTTCAGCACTGATACTGGCACTGTAATTTTCTACCATTGATCTGGTTCCTGACTTAAATATTGGTGTAATTACACTCTTCTTCCATATTCTTGTGGAACAACCATTGCTAAGAGAAAGATTGAAAATTTTATTGGCTTGGGTTAATTATTGTTGCAGCCGAGCCTACTTGCCGGAACGACTTAACGAATACAGGTGAATTTGTTACGATTATTTTTAAGGGGAAATCGTGACTGCCTTTTCTCCTCGTAAATTCACTTTATTATTAAATGTCTTCTAATTACTCTCTCTCTCGCAACACAATATATTTTATCTAAACAATAACCTCGACTCAAATCAAACTCAACTCTATCTCAATTCTGTCTCAACTCTCACGTACTCTATCCCAATTCTGATTCTCGCACGCATCATCCACTGCATATATTCTTTCATGCATTTTCCCCCCTCGTTCTATTCATCATTCGCTCTCGCTCGTTAAGACCAACACCGACACACACACACACACTCTTACCACGTGTCACAGTTCGAGCACGGGTCACCATGCATCCTAGACTCCACGTGCATTCCCCGAACACATCCACTCTATCCTCGAGATAAACATTCGCTCGGTCCGCATTCGACGTTTCGACTAACACTCTTCGTTCACACTTGACGTAATACTCGATACTTTCCTTCGCACGATTCATACAAAGCCCTCTGATACCATTTCCACGAATTCTCGCAGCCCACAAATTTTATGATGGTTACGTGGGTTAGACCTTTTTTCAGCCGTGGACGGACCTGGCCCAAAGTCACCTGTGCCGTTCCAAAGGATTGTCACCCGACGGGGATCAGTTGGAATCCAACGAGCTTTACAATGCACTGTCAACCACGAACAGGTTAGGGGTTAAGGCTGTGTATCGTGTGGACTCGTGGCTTTATGGGTTTGGGTCAGGTTAGGGTGCGTCGAACGGGCCCGTTGGACTTATGGGTCAGGTTTGGTCAGCAGTGCGGGGAAAAGTGGATCAAGTTGTTTCTGACGAACGCAGGTTAAACACGTGACGCGGATGGCTTGGATTCGGACGCATACGCAACCTTGGAACGTATATGTATGTTAGATTTTATTTTATAATTTCAATCAACCGAGTAAAAAGGCGACTGTAAAGCTCCAAGGTTCTGGGGTAAGTGCTACGGGGTTCATGACAGTCCTCTTACCAGAAGGCATTGCCTTCCCCACTCCGTGGCCAGCTCCTAGAGGAACAGAGTCCTTATTCATTAACAATACGGCGCACAGTGGCCCGAAACCGTAAAAACGCGAACTAAATTCAATTTTTCAACCTTCTTGGAAATGAATGAAATTTTAGGCATAGCTTCTGATATGCATAGACTAAATCTTGGCGTAAAAATAAATTGCCGCAGAGCACCGGTAATTGCCTGAGACACCTTCAAAGGGGGGGGGGGGGGGGGGAAATGTTCACTTTAAAACGATCCCATTTCTTTCTGAATTTGCTACACTTTTCGGTGCTATATTTTTTTACAGAGTGGAGCTAACTCAAATCTGATTATATATTTTTAAAGAGTGTTCTTTCAGCTACAAGTACATGTAACACGAAAGGTATCTACGTATTTAAACCCTATGAAAAATACCTTTTCGCGTATCCCTATTTTTTCCCCGTTTTTCCACTTTAATGTAGTTTATGAAAGGGATCGGTCGCGATCGGTGCGCTAAAATTTACATGGAAGCATTTGTTAATCCCTACTTAAGATACCTGCATAAAAATTTCTTGCAACTATTTGCAACTTTGAAAGTTATTACAATATATGTGCAGTCAGCGCGCCGTTTTTCCACTTTAATGTAGTTTATGAAAGGGATCGGTCGCGATCGATGCGCTAAAATTTACATGGAAGTATTTGTTAATACCTACTTAAGATACCTGCATAAAAATTTCTTGCAACTATTTGCAACTTTGAAAGTTATTACAATATATGTGCAGTCAGCGCGCCGAACTGCGGGGAAAACGTCAATTAGACGTTTGTCCTAAAAACGCCAAAGTGCCCTACATAGAAGTAAATCCATTAATGGATTTGTTGTATTGTATTGACTAAATTCTTTTTGTTTAATTAATTAAAAGTTGTTTATTTAATTTAAATTTTTTCAATAATTTTGTATATATTTTTCATTTTAAATCTTTTGCTAACATGTTCGTTCAATTAAATAACATCATAAACGCGCATTTAGATGGATAGATTCAACATCCCATTGTCGAACTATTTCCATATTAACTATATAATTTCAGTTCAGTTTTTTACAGATTATGAATCTCAATGATGAAATCAGTATTGTGAGAGTCGTGGTATCGGCTGTAACAAATTTTATTTACTGCTATCTGAGATATATCTACGCACCGCAAAAAATATCAGAACCATTTTCGACCAAACAATATTTTATCCGATATTATTGTTAAAATAATTATAAAAAGAGAATTTTTAGTTGCAATTATATTCTATAACTCAAAAACTACCTAAAATCTTTCTATTCATAATGAATAATGCGTAAATAACAGTGCTATGAATTTAGTTCGTGTTTTTACGGTTTCGGACCACTGTGCGGCGTCGGGCCGCTTGTCCATTCCGACCATTCTCTCCCCTTTTTTAAAACAGTACACCCTTCGACACTCGATAACCGAAAGACCCAATTGTAGTCAACAGCCATCGCCTGCCATCAGGATGTTTGGACCCATTCGTACAAACTCCAGACCTGCCATAAATTAGTCAATCCTAGGACATCCGATAGCTGAGTGGCGACGAGCCACCAGCCATCGTCTGTCGACCAGATTGCACATTCTCGCAACAACCTCACCGAACGTCCACAAACCAAGACCCTAATATAAATTATACCCTGAATGAATACTATTCCACCAATCCGGCCATATTCCTTTCTTGAAAAATACGCTGACGCTAACACGTAGACACAGGAGAACACTGCGGTGAGGCTGAGCCACGGCTCATACAGAAGTGTTTAGACTTTGGGATGCACACGCGAACTGGGAATCCCGGCTACGCGGTAACCCGTATTAGGGTCACGTGCAGATTTACCAGGGCGAGAGCCTATCTTATGCGTCCCACGTACACTCATCTCGGAATCAGAAAGCCGTCATAAACGATGCAAGGGATATATCCTCCTTGAGGCCCGTCAAAATTCAACCCCGTGAAATCTCGCGCCATACACCGCGAAAATAGTTCGTCAGGCTGGGCTAGGTGTAGGCCAGGTCTAGTTCAGCCGTCTTAATGGTGTAATGGACACAGAGGAAATTTAACTCCCGACTTCGGTTTTCGAGATGGTTTTATTATCACTTAGACGTAGACAATGTCGGTTGAATATTTCGTATGATGTGAGCTGTAGAGTCAGGGAACCTTGGGTTTTTAAAGGGTGTTGGAAAGGATGTAGCAGGGATGGCGAGGGCGAAGTCCAAAGGACTCTGGATGATTAAAAATAAGGGATCGTAGACAGTACGACTAGGTGTTTTGGAAACGGTGACTCGATAAGGTTCCATGACGAGTATTTGTGACGACCGGAACTTGAAAATATTTGTATACATGAATCCTTAGGTGACTAGTAGATAATAAGAGTAGTACAGAGATATGTCATAAGACTAATATAGATATTTGGGGGTGAATACATTACAATGGTGTATTCTAGCGTGGGCTCTGCTGGTGGAGATATATTTGGCAATCGTTTTTTATAGCGTTTCAGCTTTACAGCTTTTACAGCTTTCGCCTCCTTGCTCAGTTCTTGACCAGATATAGTCCTCCGCGATTAATTGGCGACAAGGTTGTTGTATTTAGATTGTTAACGATTTTATGCTAGCCGTACAGTCGCGGATATGATTGGTTAGCCTTTGGGACGCACGTGCAACTGTAGGCATAATATTTGCGTACCCTAAACGACTTGTCCGTGTACACACGAGTAAGTAATTATAATGCAAGTGCATCCTCGGTGTCCTGGTACACTTGACTATTACCATTTGCGGTCATCCTGAAATGACACACGTTCCCAAAATGCTTTCCCGTGATTTCGCGAGATCAAAGCCAATATTACTATCCTCGTGGTCCGGCTCATTATTCTTCGCTATCCGGACAATCAGTCAGAATTAAGATATCAATGTAAATGCATCGCTGTTTCCCCTAAATCCTGAACATCATCCCCTAATTTATTATCGTCGTTAAACGTGTTAAGTTAAGTTAAACTTTACGGCCAATATGTAAATTCGTCGACAAAACGAAGCAGCTTTTAAAAGTCGTCGTTGCCAACCATTTTCGGAAACACCTTTACCCACCCCTCGTCCGATGTGATACCCGTCGAGTCAGCAATTCCACCCAGCGCCCCACAGTGGGGCCATTTCTGGAAAAGCTGGCCATAATTCGAAATTTCACACGATTTTCACAAAAATTGGTATTCTTATGTTTTTGGGGTTGCTGAATTTAAATATCTTATACGAAATGCAAAATTCATAACGGACGATCTAATATCAGTGGTGTAAACATTGATTTTACGTTAGCTTTTGTCAAAATTGACTATTTCCCGATTTTTTACTAAAATTATGTAATTAGAATGTCTAATTTAATATAATGACGCTAATTTCAAAACTTTGTTGAAATTAATTATCTTGAAAATTTTACTTTTGCAAAATTTGTGTTTAGTAGGTCAGGTAGTTCAAATGTATCGTCGAGAATAAAGAAGAGATCTATAGGAGTATCTTTGGAATATGTCCCGATTCGTTTTCTGCCTAGATATTTTTTACTATAAGCTCATCTATACGATTTACACAGCTTATGACAAGATTCTAGGACTTCTTCCGTAAAACATCCAATTGGTAGAACGCAATTTTTCGTTACAGATAGCCCATGGATTAAAACTTTATTTACCGTGGGTGCCATGTAATACCAACTTCGCAGTATCAATACCATAATTTCCAAATTTTGTATAATTAATAATTCTGCCACAAGAAATAATACTTAAGATATTATGAAATCTTTCGATTATTGGTCGCTACTATTGTGAGGGAGTGGGAAGAAGATTTGGCATTGGTTCTTAAAAAGGGTACAGCAGAGAAAATTTGTGTTTTGGGAAGGGAGTAATTTATGGTCCGGATGTTGAGTTTGTTCATTCCGTTTTCCGGAACAGTTGAATACTGCTAAAAAAGTACAAAGGGTGTCAGTGGGTAATAGCGACCAGATGACTTCACGACTGGAGGTCCGAGGTAACTAGCAGGGTTATAGTTTCCAGATGTGTGACAATAGAGGGTCAAAGGGGTCGAACAGAAAGTAAAAGGCAATAGTTCCGGCAACAAATACCCGGAAGTACTGGTTCCTCTGTTGATTACACTTTGTGCACTTTCCAAGTCTGAACTCAAAACTTCGTGATGTTATCCAATTGACTCATGTCAAGGAATCATGTTATCAAACTATAAACCCATCATTATTATTATTAATTATTATTTATTTATTATTATTGTATTAGTGTCTTCGATAGATTTCTTTGTACCATATTAAATTTCTCACAAATATATTAACCTCTGCACGAGATATCAGCCCTACGCTCTACTGCCGCAGACCGAAAATTCATCGTTTCGATACTTTAAATTTAAATATCTTAAAAAGGGGCAAAAAGGGGCAAACTTTCTCAACTGGATATCATAGCTGACATGCCACTTTATATCAGGACACTTGTCCCAGCGTGAAACTCCGTGAATAACATCTTTGTTTTCCTTCTTGTTCATTAAGATATGGCTAAGATTTATGATATATTGAAAACGGAATTACAATAATAAATTAAAAGACATGTTACTTTACCTCTGTGGAAGATTTATGTTTATAACACCTACATTAATGGTAAAATGTTTCACATATGAACTTTATTAAGATAAACTTTCCCTGACGCAATTAACAAGCTCCAATTTTCAAGATTCGAAGTAGCATGAAATTTCTTCAACTTCGACGGCCTATATCTCGGTAACCAATCAATATATTTAAAAAATTCGAGCGGCGTTAGACGCATTGATATGTATACAACAAATCTACTATTCGGAAAACAAGCTGCTGAGTACTTCAGAAAATTGAATTTTGCCCAGCTTTTTTCTGGAAATGGCCCCACTGTGCGTCGCGACGTTGAAATAATCAACGGGTAAAGTATAAAAGATGCACGCCGTGCAATTGTAATGGGAATGAAAAGGAAGCAGCGTAACACAGGCGTAGATTTTTGCTCCTTCGCGGGGCATATTTATGAGGCGTGTCCGAGGGGGTGGTGCGCGCGGGTCCTTCCGCGAGGGGGATGAAAATTCAGTTGGACGTGCAATCGGCGAATTTCAGACGCGGCTCGCTCGGTAAATTCCTGCCGATACTGAAATATCGGTTTGACGCATGAATCGCGCACACTCGCCCCTCTGTCCGCTCCCTCGATTATATATTTATACACCCTGCATTCGATTACACAACCACTCCGGCCCCTCTCCAACGTTATAATTTTAACGAATGTTAAATAGTCGATTTCCCCGGCGAACATCGCGGTCTAAATATTCATGGGCACCGGCGGCATATTCGCGTGGATCGGCGTCGATTTGCATGGTCTACGATTTTCCAGAATCGTTTATCGGGGCGGAGGGTTGTTGGGGGTGGGACAGCTGCGACAACTTTCGGGCGACAAGCTCGCGGTGATAATGGAAACAGTTGCGGCGACGATGCGCGGATGGAAAAGATGTTAACGTCTGATAATTTAATTCCTTTGTTAGTTCTTCGACCGACCACAAAGGGGTGAGTTATTATTTCCTTCGCAGCGGTCGTTGCATGTCTTTATTTTCCAAGCGATAGGGACCACCAATTGACAAAATTCCAGTGTCACTAATTTGTGAATAAGGAAGGCCGTTGTTGAGGGATGAAATTAAGGGTGGAGAAGAAAATTCCACGCCTTTAAGCGGGTTTTTTATTTTTATTTCCCCTCGCGGCTGAATATCAGGCTCGTCGGGTTCTTCGTTGCAGCGTTTAGCACCTAACAGGCGCGGATGGAAATAAGCAAGTGGTTACAACCCGCCGACTGTGTCGAACGACAAACAGAACGCGAGTGGGCGGCGATTCTACCCTTTCCTAAGCCCACTGGCAACCCCGGTAGTTTTCGAGTCCCGCATACGCTTAATGTCAGCGCGTTTGAAAATCGGGACAAGGGCGTAATTACGCATTAAGAACTCACCGAAGAGCTTTCAAATTAAGCGAGCGGCTGCAATTTTCGGCGACATTTCCGGGAGCGTGTTCGCACGCGCGCACAGACGTGTATACACGAACCAACTGGCCCGACGTGTGTTCACACCGTTCGCGTGCTGGTGAAATGGAGCAGCGTGTGCGGGTGATCGATAGATCGGGGTTGCATCCGTTTGTCCGTTCTGATTTTACGAAAGGAGAGTCTGAGCGAGGGGCGCTGGGTGGGGCCATTTCCCAAAAAGCTGGCCAAAACTCAATTTTTGAAGTACTCAGCAGTATTCAGCTTGTTTCCAGAATAGCAGATTTGTTGTATACATATCAATGCGTCTAATGCCGCTCGAATTTTTTAAATATATTGATTGGTTACCGAGATATAGGCCGTCAAAGTTGAAGAAATTTCATGCTACTTCGTATCTTGAAAATTGGAGCTTGTTAATTGCGTCAGGGAAAGTTTATCTTAATAAAATTCATATGTGAAACATTTTACCATTAAAGTAGGTGTTATAAACATAAATTTTCCACAGAAGTAAAGTAACATGTCTTTTAATTTATTATTGTAATTCCGTTTTCAATATATCATAAATCTTAGCCATATCTTAATGAACAAGAAGGAAAACAAAGATGTTATTCACGGAGTTTCACGCTGGGACAAGTGTCCTGATATAAAGTGGCATGTCAGCTATGATATCCAGTTGAGAAAGTTTGCCCCTTTTTGCCCCTTTTTAAGATATTTAAATTTAAAGTATCGAAACGATGAATTTTCGGTCTGCGGCAGTAGAGCGTAGGGCTGATATCTCGTGCAGAGGTTAATATATTTGTGAGAAATTTAATATGGTACAAAGAAATCTATCGAAGACACTAATACAATAATAATAAATAAATAACAATTAATAATAATAATGATGGGTCCGAGATTATAGTTTGATAACATGATTCCTTGACATGAGTCAATTGGATAACATCACGAAGTTTTGAGTTCAGACTTGGAAAGTATACAAAGCGTAATCGACAGAGGAACCAGTACTTCCGGGTATTTGTTGCCGGAACTATTGTCTTCTACTTTCTGTTCGACGCCTTTGACCCTCTATTGTCACACATCTGGAAACTATAACCCTGTTAGTTACCTCGGACCTCCAGTCGTGAAGTCATCTGGTCGCTATTACCCACTGAGACCCTTTGTACTTTTTTAGCAGTATTCGACTTTTCCGGAAAACGGAATGAACAAACTCAACATCCGGACCATAAATTACTCCCTTCCCAAAACACAAATTTTCTCTGCTGTACCCTTTTCAAGAACCAATGCCAAATCTTCTTCCCACTCCCTCACAATAGTAGCGACCAATAATCGAAAGATTTCATAATATCTTAAGTATTATTTCTTGTGGCAGAATAATTAATTATACAAAATTTGGAAATTATGGTATTGATACTGCCAAGTTGGTATTACATGGCAACCACGGTAAATAAAGTTTTAATCCATGGGCTATCTGTAACGAAAAATTGCGTTCTACCAATTGGATGTTTTACGGAAGAAGT
Source organism: Nomada fucata (assembly GCA_948146005.1). Classification (NCBI taxonomy): domain Eukaryota; kingdom Metazoa; phylum Arthropoda; class Insecta; order Hymenoptera; family Apidae; genus Nomada; species Nomada fucata. Next base: position 30,381,302 of record OX411277.1, on the reverse strand, counting down.
CCTAGAATCTTGTCATAAGCTGTGTAAATCGTATAGAAGAGCTTATAGTAAAAAATATCTAGGCAGAAAACGAATCGGGACATATTCCAAAGATACTCCTATAGATCTCTTCTTTATTCTCGACGATGCATTTGAACTACGCGACATACCAAACACAAATTTTGCAAAAGTAAAATTTTCAATATAATTAATTTCAACGAAGTTTTGAAATTAGCGTCATTATATTAAATTAGACATTCTAATCACATAATTTTAGTAAAAAAATCGGAAAATAGTCAATTTTTACAAAAGCTAACGTAAAATCAATGTTTACACCACTGATATTAGATCGTCCGTTATGAATTTTGCGTTTCGTATAAGACATTTGAATTCAGCAACCCGAAAAAACATAAGAATACCAATTTTTGTGAAAATCGTGTGAAATTTTGAATTATGTCCAGCTTTTCGAGAAATGGCCCCACTGTTCGACGTCCCTTCGCGATGCGAGGGGGGTCGCAACCCTCGCGTACGAGGACGACCTTCGCACCCCCTCGAAAAGGAGGATCGCGGCTGAGATATTTTGCCCCTTAAAATTACCCTGATTACACCAGTGCTATTTTGCTTTCTTTTCTTCTTTTCCATAAACGATAACGGGACGCGCACTTGTCCACCGTACCGAGAAAATTTATTCGCGATAAAAATTTGCCCCGCTATCGCTGTCGAAACATATTTTACTACTCGGCTGTCCCGTACCATAAATCACCCTAACGTTCCACCCCCCCCCACCCCCCACCCCCCCCGTATTTTTTTATTTTTCTCATAATTCCGAAGAAGCACTCTCCACTCTATCCGCATCCGGCTTCATTATTTATCGCGTTCGCGCGCCCGCCAGCGTTTCTCATCCCGTACCCAGTTAACAATTTCGTTCATTTTTTTAACTGCGCGATCAACGCGACGCCGCTCGAGCCGGGGCAAAAATTCTATACCGGGACCGACACGCAAAAATGTTACACCGCCGGTCATCGTGAAGTGAACGACACCTTCGAATCGTGACGTTCCTCGACCGATCCAAGAGGGTGGGGGGGTGGGAGATGGGGGATTGTCGGACACTCGGATCACTGTGCAAGCAACATTTGATACCCAAACTAGACGCGTGGATAATAGACGCCGCGACGAGAAGGCGTGCAAGGAAATCCAGAGAGTTAATTAGCGAGTACCGAGGTATCAACCAGCGTGGTCGACCCACCCTGCCTCAGAGGAGAACTGATGCAAGATGCACGAGGGTCGTGAACGAGACGGTTAAAGGGCCCGCCAGATCTTACGCACAAAGACCTTAATGTACACACTCGCAGACTTTAAAGGCGAAAGTTAGTTACACGGACGGTGCGGAAGGGTGTAGAGTTTCCTGAAGAGGAGCGGGGGGGTGGGGGTGGGGGTGGGGGTTAAGGGAGGGGCGGCGCGAGGGTTGTAGATAAGGGAGTCTAGAAATTTCGATACTACCCGTTGCGTGATCCAAGAAATTCGTTGCGATGCAACCCCACACCCCCGTCGCCGTCGACCCCTTAAGAGATAACCCCCGAACCCTTTCGGGCCGCTGTCTTTAGCTTAATGAATCGGGTTTAATTGATGAGACGACTCGCGTAATTATTGATACAGCTGAAATTCGCGTTTAGAGACACGTCCGTTGAGAGGAGACCTTTGCCTGCGGTACGTCCCCCGCGGGCAATTTGCTTCGAATCGGGTAGAATTTCTGGCGAGACGCGTCCATCTTTCCTCCAATCTCCACCCATTCGATTCGTTGAACGCGCGTTCCATTAATGAAATAGAAAACGGAGAAGCGCGAGGGCTACGCGCAAGCAAGTCCGCCGAAGAATTCAAATATCCCCCCACCCGGCCCCCTTAAAAATACAGCCCTGTCGAAAGGCAAAACTGGAGACGCTCTGTCCCGTGTCGTATCTAATTTGGCCCGAAACAGGGTTGCATCCGGGCGCACACGGTTCTCCACGAATCACTGGGAGCTCATCAATGGCGGAGCACCGGGGGACCCCCCCCCCCAGGCCCCCTTAAAAATACAGCCCTGTCGAAAGGCAAAACTGGAGACGCTCTGTCCCGTGTCGTATCTAATTTGGCCCGAAACAGGGTTGCATCCGGGCGCACACGGTTCTCCACGAATCACTGGGAGCTCATCAATGGCGGAGCACCGGGGGACCCCCCCCCCAGGCCCCCTTAAAAATACAGCCCTGTCGAAAGGCAAAACTGGAGACGCTCTGTCCCGTGTCGTATCTAATTTGGCCCGAAACAAGGTTGCATCCGGGCACACACGGTTCTCCACGAATCACTGGGAGCTCATCAATGGCGGAGCACCGGGGGACCCCCCCAGGCCCTCTAGCGGGGAACAATGGAAGTTTCCGCTGACCGGTGGCAATCAGAGGAAACGAGGATCGAAGAAGCGCGACGCTGGACGCTTAATTTGCAACGAAAACGTTTCCATCGGGGGTGCGAAGGGTGGGGGAGGTTGGTGGGGGGGGGGGGTGCCCCGTTAGATTGTAAATCAGCAAAGTTGCCTTCGTTAGACCCTCAGTTCGCCCTCGACTTTCGTCGAACAAAGTGTTCGCCTTTTTAATCACACTTTCCGTCGCGTAAAGAAGAGTGGGGTGGGGAAAACCGTGTAACACGCTCGTTTACCAACCCGCATGTACACACTGCGATCGCTGGACACCGTTTTATTATTCATGCGGGGTCGTCGGATTCGATTGGCACCTCGAAGCACCTGGGCCAATTAGAAAGGATAGACGGGACGAGGGATTCGCGAGAAACGATAACGATTGCAACGACGCGGTTTAAACCGACGGTGGACATCAATTTTTCGTTCAGGTTGATAGTCGCTGACGTTGTAAATTCACGTATTGGACGACGGAAGGAAATTCCATAGGAGCGCGAACTGAAATTCTTAAACGCGAAGAGAAAGGTCGACAAATTTTTAAAGGTTATGGATCTATTCCTGCCGGTGTACGCTACACCTAGGGACTTTTTCCGCAACGATCCTGACGCGCAGCGCCGTTCACGGCAGCCGGCACACAGCGGCTAGAATTCAACGTGACCCAGATCTGCCACCGAACAGTTGTTCATGAAATACTAAAAGCTCGGCGCACTGATTATTTACATATCGTACACCGGTACGACGGTCCGTTCTGTCGGTTAGTTTATTGAAATATTAAATTCGATCATGCGACCCGGACTAAATAAAACAGGCTGCCAAATTGCAAGGACCATGGACACCGTTGTCCCAGATAGTCCATCCCTAGAAATACAACTTCGAGCCGCAGAAATTTGCAAAAATGGCCAGAAATATAATTTAACGAGATTTCTTCGGTTCAGAATTTTATTTTAATATACAATACAAGGAAAATAAGAAATACGCGGAAAATTTTTTGACTCGTCTCGAAGAAACGCTTCCGACGTCTGTTTCGTTTCCATGGGCAATATCTTCCACCGTAGACACGCCCCTTAAACGACGGGAAATTTCAGTTCGAGCGATTCGCGATAGTCGATGCCCGTCGCGATATCGAACGGTCACGAAACCTTGTGTACATTACAAAAAGGGTTACAGGATTGATGAATTTAAAAAAGAAGTTTACAACGGCTCGTTGAGAACCACTGAAAGCTACGCCTACTCGATTAAGCCTCAACATCTCCCTTTTGCATGCCTTTCCGATAAATCTCGTAATTCTAAAACCAAGAACCAACGACGGCCAGACACAATCGGGGACCCGTTTATAGCCCGTCGATGCATCGTTAATCCACTCCGGGCGAATAGGAACGCGACCAGGTGAGGACAGGTGAGACCGAGGGAAGGAGAGAAAGGTATGTTTAATTGACACGCGAACCACGGTCTGGTTCGAATCGACCTGCCATTTATTTTCCAACTATTTTCATATATGGGTTATCGCGGAAAGGTCGTCATCAATATATAATTCGACGCCGCACAGGTACACGAGTTAGACCGCCGGTGCTAATTAAGGGATGCTATTTCGACGGTGCGCACTCGTCCCAGCCAACATATTATTGGCGTATACGCTAAAGGCTGGTGGCTGATTAGCGAGAATCTAGTATATCAGGTGTCGCGTATCCCTTCGGCGGACGGAAGAAAAGCCGATCGGAAAGGTCGAAGGAAATTCGCTCGACTTTTTCTACCGTTCATCGGCTCTCTGCAGTTTACAGAAAAATAAACGCGAAGAACTGTCCTCGTACGCGCGAGAAAGGGAAAAAACGTGTCTTCCGTTAGAACTCTCCAAACGGCAAAAAAAAAAATGCAGCAAAAAAAAAGAACCCCCAGCGATGGTTATTTTTAATTCGCAGGGCGGTGTAAATATACGCTTAACTTCCGGGGCAAAAAAAAAAGAAAAAAGAGAATCGTACTTCCGCGATAGACAAAATGAGATTTCCCGGCAAACACGTCCAGTCCGCTTAATAATCGGGACGACGAGACGGATGCGTTTCAAGTATTTGCCTAGCGCGCTAATAAGAAGGGCCAAAGGGGCTGAAGGACAGGGGAGAGGAGGAGGGGGAGGGGGGTGGACAACAAAAAATGGAGCGGGAGGCAATAGCGATTAATATCGAGTTTATTAAAAGCGGAGGACTGGTAACAAAGAGCATTTTTCCGGTACGTGACTACGTGGCCACTGTACATTTTTCCCGGGGGACACCCCCCCCCACCCCCACCCTTCCCCCACCACCGGGACCCGGAACCTGAATTCCACGCTGCTTTCTCACCGTTCATTTCTCTCGAAGACACGGCATATTGATGTTTGACTTCTTTCATTACGATTCCTTTGCACGACGACGGGGTAACGTCGCGAGAATCAAACGGCCAACGGCACGATATTACGTCGCGATGATTCGATGGGAAATGAGCGGACGTTGAAAGTCGATCGGACAACGTTTCGACTCGACGAGGCTGAAACGATGAATCTCGAACGAGATATTGTCGGGGGGGCGGGGGGTGTTCCCCCGTTATATTTTTTCGCGAAAGGAGCTAGGGAATATTTCTGGCGCACAGAGCGAGGGGGGGACCCCCCCCCACCCTGGATTAGATCGTCGCTACCGACGCACGGTGTTGGGTTCGCACGAATTTTTCAGCGGCTTCTCGGCCGACGAAAATAAAAATTCGTCGGTGTTTGCCGTATGAAATAATAGCGAGGGTGAAAGGGACATTGTGCAACTTTCCATGAATTCGTGAAACATTAAAAATCCGGACGGGGTTTTTTCGACGAAAATTTGCAATATTCGTAAAACACTGCCCTCGCATCCTGACAATAAAAACCACTTCAACGGTTTTTTACTTTGTCCGGGCGTGCGGCCGTACATCGTACGAGATACGCGAAAATATGTCGATAACGCGAACGATACCTCTTTGCAGCGAGGCCGCGTATTAGAATCTAATTGGCAGTATTTACGGGGTGGCCCGGAAAAACCGGTTCCGAGTAAAAACAATTTCACCCATTTTTCAAGCGAACTAGTTTAATTATTCCGCGGGCCAAACGGTTCAGAATAATTGAAACACGACGCGATACGTTGGCAATCCTTCCATCAATTATATCTTCCTACTTACGATAAAAGCTTCGACGAATAATTCAACCCTCAACATTGGCGTCCCTGCGATGCCAGTCTCACCAACGAAATGAAATTCCTCAGATTTTGGAATCCCCGAATCTAGGAACATTTTTTTCCCCTATCCGCGCAACTCCATAGGTATTCCAGAATTTATCGCATAATCGCGCAAATAAAAATAAGAACTATTAACGCAGTCCGCGCTGTTTCGTTCGTCTCGAAATTTTCACCATACAAGTTACGCCCCCATTAAATATAAACCGGGGAAAGCGTGTCTGCGAAATCGATTTCCATGGCGAAGGGGGGGGGGGGGCCTTGGTCGATTCGAAGATCAGCGTATCGCGTCGAGCGTATCGGCGAAGCTCTCGATACGTCGCTGGGGCACGCAACGGTCATAATAGGGAAGAACATAAAACACGTAAGCGTGTGAAAGTCCCTAGAAAAAGGATTTTCCACTGTACGCTCCGCTGTGCGCTTGGAACGTACCTCGACTACTGTCTCTATTGCGAGTTACGTCGAAAGTCTTTCGATTTCATTTTCCATATGGAATATTTTCCGAATCGAATATTCCCACGAAATGGATTCCCCCATTGTTCCCTTCGCTTCGAATGTAACGAATAATTCGTTTCAATCTCGAACGAAAGTATTTCTGCCGGGTAATTGTCAAATTATTCAATGAGACCGCTGGGATAATTTCTCAAGCCGGAAATAATCCGACTTTAATCCCGTCAATTCTCGCGCGCCGTCGCACGGGTCGCGCGCGTGGCACCAGAACAACAACAAAAAGGATAACGGAACTTTTTTGTTTCGACCGGCAACAGAGAATAAACAGCGGCTAAATAGCCTTTCCACGCCGGGGCGAAAATTTCTCGCTGCCCAGGCATTCGAGCTTTATCGGCAGAATTTAAATTTCCACGTTTTAAAGGCAGCCCGACGGATTTTAATTGGCGATATTTAAATTCCACCTCGCAAGGATAAGTTAGAACTGCATGTGTAAGTAAAAATATCCTTTCATCTATATTCCACGCGGCAGCGAGAGGGATACTTCATTTAAATATTTCAAACCCGACCGACATATCGTTTCGGTGGAAAAATCGAATCACCGCGGACCTATCGATTCGAACCGTCCCGGTGTGTAACGAAATTTATCCCGACGAATCGTTACCTCTACCCGAGTACATCGTACTTCTCATTATCCAAAATTTGCTCCTCCAAGAAATATTTCCTTCAACATTTTTCCTCTCCATCGAATTATCAAAACGAAACTGCCCAACCCTTGTTAAACCATTCTGCCGACGATTTCGTTACCGTCTAGTGATATTCTCCTTTCTCCTGCGTTCGAAGTAACCGTCGTCCAAGCCACGTGACCTACGTGTATGTAAACGGGGGACAATTATCGCTCGAAACTTGTCCATCGACAACGACCGCGCAAGATCTATCAGCTTGGACTATCGTCCCTATGGACGGCGATGATACTAATTATTTGTAATTTCGCGGACGGTTCGAGGCTGTGAGACTGGTTCGAAAGTTTCTGCGCGAGGTATCGAACCGTGGCATCGCGAGGAGTTCCCCATCGTTCACTAAGGCGGTGGCCGATATCGTTGACCGAATCTCACGGACTTGGTCGACGTCAGCGACGCAGATGGCGCTGATTGCGCTTAGAGACACGTCGAGCGAAACGAAGGAACAAAGAAACCCGTGGAGGAGCGTGCAACCGGTCGCCGCGCGATTAAAAATAAAAGTTTGTTTCAACCGAAAATATAATGACCCGCTGAATATGGAGTGACAACGTGTTGCCCTTTGACACGAGGGATAGCTTCGCGAGACAGCTGCGAGCACGTGTCATTGATAATATTAAGGAAAACTGGGAAGCGATGCAAGGGGTCTGGAACGAAACAACGAGAGACACGTCAGAGCAGTATAATCGTTCGACAATCGAGAACTTAATTTCTCTCGGGCCACTCGCGGAAATCGTGATCGATCCTTCAGCCTATCGACGCGCTTCCAATGGATCTCGCGTGCATACAAATGGCTCGCCCGTAAAAAGAAAGAAAAAAAAAAAACCGAAACGTCAGGCATACTCTCGCGGAAGAATGTCCCTCTCCAGCTACCCGCCTCGCGCCGTTCCCGCTGTGCTCGCTGACAAATACGTGCTCGCGGAACAGGCTCGCGTCATATTCAGGGAAAATAAAGCGTGGCCCGGTCTCGCTATCCGCGTATCGCTTATTGGTATGCCACTGACACGCCAGTCCAATTTCGTTACCGACGTCTGTGAATCGTTGAATATCATCTGCTACATTGAAATTCCGCTACGGCCGTGAGACGCGATATCGCATTTGTCTCCCTGACTGCGTTACCTAAACGATCGCATTTTCTGGCCGTGGGGGGTGGGTCCCCCACCGGGGGGGGGGGGGTGTCACCCCCGGTTCCAGCGTAGTAAAAGGGGGGAAAAAAAATATAACGCGACGTATCGATGAACAGGAGCGATGTTTTTACACCGAAATCCATGCGGGTACTCGATAGACGCTCGCGCCTCCGCGGTTAAGAGCTCGCGGGTACGTCGAGTGCCTCGTCTATCGCGATAAGAGCTCGCGGTGGGATTCGTTAGGCGACACTTGGCACGTATTCTCGACTGAGAAAGTTGATTTTTTTTCTCTTTTCGTTTATTCCTCGCGGAGTTCTCATGGGTTTTTTTTTATATTGTTAGAGCAGGAGAATTTGGGCGAGTCTGAATATTATTATTATTATTGTTGTTGTTGTTGTTGTTGTTGTTGTGATTTCTGTGGGTGTTCCGCTTTGTTGTTTTTCTTTTTTTAGGACTTTGGGCAGAATACATGGGTGATCATTTTTAGCGTTCAAAGAAATATGGGTTTTTTTTATATTGTTAGAGCAGCAGAATTTGGGCGAGTCTGAATATTATTATTATTATTATTATTATTATTATTGTTGTTGTTGTTGTTGTGATTTCTGGGGGTGTTTCGCTTTGTTCTTTTTCTTTTTTTAGGACTTTGGGCAGAATACATGGGTGATCATTTTTAGCGTTCAAAGAAATATGGGTTTTTTTATATTGTTAGAGCAGGAGAATTTGGGCGAGTCTGAATATTATTATTATTATTATTATTATTATTATTATTGTTGTTGTTGTTGTGATTTCTGTGGGTGTTCCGCTTTGTTGTTTTTCTTTTTTTAGGACTTTGGGCAGAATACATGGGTGATCATTTTTAGCGTTCAAAGAAATATGGGTTTTTTTTTATATTGTTAGAGCAGGAGAATTTGGGCGAGTCTGAATATTATTATTATTATTGTTGTTGTTGTTTTTGTGATTTCTGTGGGTGTTCCGCTTTGTTGTTTTTCTTTTTTTAGGACTTTGGGCAGAATACATGGGTGATCATTTTTAGCGTTCAAAGAAATATGGGTTTTTTTTATATTGTTAGAGCAGGAGAATTTGGGCGAGTCTGAATATTATTATTATTATTATTATTATTATTATTATTGTTGTTGTTGTTGTTGTTGTGATTTCTGGGGGTGTTTCGCTTTGTTGTTTTTCTTTTTTTAGGACTTTGGGCAGAATACATGGGTGATCATTTTTAGCGTTCAAAGAAATATGGGTTTTTTTTATATTGTTAGAGCAGGAGAATTTGGGCGACTCTGAATATTATTATTATTATTATTATTATTATTATTTTTATTATTATTATTATTATTATTATTATTGTTGTTCTTCTTGTTGTTGTTTTTGTGATTTCTGTGGGTGTTCCGCTTTGTTGTTTTTCTCTTTTTAGGACTTTGGGCAGAATACATGGGTGATCATTTTTAGCGTTCAAGGTATTCGGAGTGGGTAGCTAAACATTGATTTAGCTAAATGGAAAATATTTTCGTGCAACGATCGGATGGAAAAGAATACAGTTCTGGATATTTCTATTTTTATGCTACCAGCCAATCCACCCTTATTGATGAAAGTTTCTGGTTCTAGTTAAAAAAAAAAAAAAAAAAAAAAAAAAAATAAATAAATAAATAACAGGAAGAAATCCGCCCTTGTTTTGAAACACCTATCCAGGGCGTGCTAATTGAGATCTCGAACGGGCGACCGATATTTCTGAATCTGTGACAGAATGATAGGGTGATACGTCTTGGAATTTTAATGGGAATGGAAAATGTCGACATTCGGGTCGAAAACAAAAATATCCGGGTACGTCTTAGTTTCCTATGCTTCTCAATCGTCGTCCACCCATCCGTCTCCGAAACTTTCAATCGATTATTCATATCCGTAGTAATTTCAGCGAAGTAATTGACTGATTTCGAGGTTAAAATTGTAACGTATTCCGGGAATGTTCGATTTTAATTTGAAGAAAAGGGAAGGGGGTGTTAAAAATTGAAAACAACTGCTGATGCTTGCCTTTGAAATCGTTTGGTAAGCATTCGTTCAGGAAATTCGTGTTATCGAATATTCCAGGCAACACGTTCTCCTATTAGTTGCGAGCCCATACTAAACCACTCCAACCTGGCGATTATCCCCAATTAGAAACATCGCTAACCTTTATATTATCCGTAGAACATTGGAACAACTGTGCACCGTGTTTTGTTTGCGTCTATATTATAATGTTCACGTTGTTCGAATGATACCGCATGTACGTAACACGTCGCGGCGGCGCATATAAAATGCAAACAGCAATTATTCTAGGGAACTGGTTGCATGCATCGGGAACGAACGATTGAATAGAATATTCCGCGGATATTTCGCGTATCCATTGGCTACGATGGAATCCTAACTGGGCCGCGACTCGATTAAAAAAAGTGGGGAAAAAATAACGCTATTGATATTTCGATGTGGCGATACCGGTTGCTGTGAGTTGGGCGAAATATATTTACGCTCACGCTTCATTTGTAGCAGGGTTAAATAAACGCACAATACGGTGCGTATGTTATAATCGCACAGGAGTACGGGAAAATTCATCGTATGTAGTGGAGAGAAGCACTGGAAATGTGGGGGAAAATGCGGGGAAAGTATTGGAAAATTCAGGGGGAAATCGGGAAAACTCCAGGAAAAACGGGGAAAATGTACTGAACAGATCCGGGAGAAGTGTGCGACAAGTCCTTTGCGACTTTTCCAGCGACTTTCGACGATTTTCCTGCACTTTTCCAGCAAATTTCCCGAAATTTTCCAACACTTTTCCAGCGCATTTCCCGAAATTTTCCAACACTTTTCCAGCATATTTCCCGAACTTTTCCAACAAATTTTCCCGCACATTTTCCAAACTTTTCCTGCACTTTTCCCAAACCTTTCCAGCAAATTTCCAGAGCTCCACCCCCAGTTTTCCCCAACTTTCGCCGCACCTTGCAGACACCTTTTCCCCGCTTCCACTTGTATCTCGTCTGCGACCTAACCGAAAGTATAATATAAAACACACACGCGCCACCCCATCCACCGAAAACAAGGCACTATCGAGACCCGTTGGAGTTCGAGCATCCCCGGCTCGCGGCGAGATGGGGCGGGTTATAAGAATCCCCATAGCATCCCTTGCAGAAAGCATTAGGTTAGGTAATAGCCACCCCATCGAAGTCGAGGAGCCGGGTGGGTCGATGTGTGTTTTCGTTCACTCGACGAGCAACCGGAATCATCGCGAATTCTCGTAATTCCCTTCCATCCGTGGAAGGGTGATTTTAGGGATGAACGGGGGGGGGGGGTGGCCATGGGGGTTGTAGGCGCCTCTCTTTCCTACGGCACGCTCGAGGCACCCAGGGGCAATTGAAACTCACGGCCATTTACTGCATTTCAATAATGGTTTCCCAACCCCCGGCTGCAACCAACCCCCCTACCCCTTTCAACCTAACCAGGAACGTACGTGGAACACAGGGAGGGGGGGACGTAGCTGGTGTTGCACCGCTCACAGTCGATTTACCGCGAGCTTTATGGAACACAGCCGGCTACCCAGAAGTAACCAACGGCTAACTATCTTGTCTACGGACGACTGTATTATTCCATGGGGCTCTAACATGGCCACGTGCCGACGCGTACGATCGTTCTGCGCATCCGGGGGGAAGTTGTTTCCGTAAGTTTTTATACAGGGGCGATAGGATTCCACGAGGGGTTGAGAAAAATCGTGGGACCGAAACGGTGGGGTTGGTAAGGGCCGATTTTTTCTGGGACAATAGATTTCTGGCCCCATGAATAATTTTTACTTCTTCTTCTTCACCGTTTCAAGAAAAAGGAACATGCGTGGCTATGTATTTCGTTGTCGATTCGAGATTGACATAATCCTTGTGGAAGAATAGGGGCTGTTTTTAGATTTCTCGCTGACTGACCGTTATTTAAATATTCTTTCACCGTCGAAACGTTAATGAAGAAACGTCTGCGGGGATTTTCGCGATGTTTCCCCCCCCCCCCCCGGTGTTATCGTAATCATCCGAAGAGTATCCCCCGGTCCGATTGAAATACAGAAGCGTGGGAAATAAATTGACGAGTAGCAAACCGTGGGACGGGTAGTCATTTTTAATCAGACATGTTTTAGGAATTTTCCCCGAAGTTTCCGTTTACTTGATGTATTTTCAAATTCAACCGTTCGCCCTTCGCCGGAATAATTAATACGCGAATTAATTCGTGAATTAATCGTTCGAGAACAGCGGCGGGTTGACAGTGTTGCCATAAACATTGAAAATACGAGTTCTGAAATGTTCAGTTGGGCAGGGAAAGTAATTTAAAATTCGCATCCCCCGGGCGTAGGGATGTAACCCTGCGCGTCATCGGTTACACAAACAGAACGGAAACGCCAGCACACCCCCTGTAACTCGTTGAAAGGAAACGCTGTTTAAACTGTTAATAATATTCCAGGGAAAATGAACAGTTCAACGAGCGAAATAACTTGGCATAGTCTAACTTTTAATCAACGTTGCGGTACCACGGAAACTGACAAGTTCATCGGATTACAAAGTAACGCGGGACTAACTTTCGTTCGTAACATTTCAGCCCCGCTATTGGGTATCATGCTTTCCAGCTAATTGTAAAATCGTGGAAAAATATTAAGAGAGCTACGACGCGATCATTCCAACGATTCATTAACCGATCTTTCTCCTCTTTTCACGAGACCGTTCAAAAATGATCGGGAAATTAATTGCCGAACGTTGGAATCATCGCGGAACGATGAATTATTATGATTATTTCTTATCCCAGATCCAGGAAACGGTTTATCACCGCCCTGAACTGTTTCCACGCTAAAATCCGTGAATTTCTGTTTCGTTATAACATTTCTGACTTATCGACATCCGTCCCCCACCCATTTCTCGCGTCAAAAACAGAATCGTACTCGCTCGTGCAAATCGAACCTCGCGATATTGCAATTCCTATGAACGTTCATTATGCAGTATCACTCGATACCTAACGCAGCTGTACGCAGACACAGATATAATTACGGGTCTTTGCAAACCATGATCGAACCAGAATACCAAATTACGTTCGCAACAATTTCCCAATTGTCGAAACGAACACATTGCCGTCGATCGATTGAAATTTTGGGAAAGATCGAAGACACGGATCTTCCCCAATACGATCTGACTAATCGAAACGGATATTTCGCCCACGCTCCGTCGAGTTTCCGCGAGCACGAAACCAACGCAGGTGGGTGGCAGACACGCGGCAGGAATACGGTTGAAATTTGAAATCGGGCAAAATCGCCCGAAGGCGACGGCGAAACAAATTTCAGCCATTAGCAACCGACGTAGGATACACGTCGGGTCGCGGTTGTCGTCAATACAAATATCTGTACGGGATACCTGTCCGTAATATCCCGTTGCGATCGCCACGGCAAAAATCGCTCGAATTTCGTCACCGCCGAGACGCTCGGGCGCCGCGTGAAAAAATCGCGTCCGACTCGCTCGACGTTTTTATCATACGATTAACGATTAAATCGGATAGGCGTAAGTGGGCAGACAGATAATCGTGTACGGTGAACGACGTCGATCGCCCGGGTCATTGGTCCACCCTCCTCCGTTCGCGAAAATTATTATTCGCGAAATAAACGCTGATCCCTTCCGCAGTATATTTGCGTCGCGCTTGATACGCGAACGTTGCGCTAAAAAATAACAATGGAAGGAGGCATTAAAATCGAACGATTTTAACGAAAGCCGGAGATCAATGCTCCGTTAAGCCCTTTGAAGCAGAGGGCAAAGATCGTAACACTGAAATGATTAATTGCGGCGGAAGCTGAAAAGGATAATTCTGTTGGACCTGACTTAAAGTAAAGAGTGAAGATTATAATAAGAATCGGCGTGTACTTAATTCGGATAAATCCTGCCTACGGTTGAGGTAAATTAAATGTCGATTTAAAACGTCCTGCCTGACTAGAGAGTTGATTCGATTTGGAAATTGCCTGACTAGAGAGTTGATTCGATTTGGAAATTGCCTGACTAGAGAGTTGATTCGATTTGGAAATTGCAAGACTAGAAGGTTGATTCGATTTGGAAATTGCCTGACTAGAAAGATGATTCGATTTGGAAATTGCCTGACTAGAAAGAAGATTCGATTTGGAAATTGCCTGACTAGAGGGTTGATTCGATTTGGAAATTGCCTGACTAGAAAGAAGATTCGATTTGGAAATTGCCTGACTGGAAAGTTGATTCGATTTGGAAATTGCCTGACTAGAAGGTTGATTCGATTTGGAAATTGCCTGACTGGAAAGTTGATTCGATTTGGAAATTGCCTGAGTAGAAAGTTGATTCGATTTGGAAATTGCCTGACTGGAAAGTTGATTCGATTTGGAAATTGCCTGACTGGAAGGTTGATTCGATTTGGAAATTGCCTGACTGGAAAGTTGATTCGGTTTGGAAATTGCCTGACTAGAAGGTTGATTCGATTTGGAAATTGCCTGACTAGAAGGTTGATTCGATTTGGAAATTGCCTGACTGGAAAGTTGATTCGATTTGGAAATTGCCTGACTGAAAAGTTGATTCGATTTGGAAATTGCCTGACTGGAAAGTTGATTCGATTTGGAAATTGCCTGACTGGAAAGTTGATTCGATTTGGAAATTGCCTGACTAGAAAGTTGATTCTATTTGAAAATTGTTTGACTAGAAAGTTGATTCGATTTGGAAATTGCCTGACTAGAACGTTGATTCGATTTGGAAATTGCCTGGCTATTAAAAAAATGATTCAATTCAGGAATATCCTACTTAATTGAAAATCTGACGAGATACGAAAGGAAAGGGCGAGGGATGTTTCACGAGGAACCTTGATCTTCTTTCGTGGAACTTACGATCATGCACCTGAAACGCACTGAAGCACCTGGCCCGACTAAAATATTATCCCCAGCCAGATGTTTCTCGAATATCGTGCCCACCTCGATGTCTTTTATTGCAGGTGTCGCAGTATGGACGTTAGTCGAATAGCGCTCGTTAAGCTACACATAGAACGAGTAAACTATTCCCGTCAAAGTAATATTCGTCTTGCGCCAACCTTACTTCAATTTCAATTCCTACCGCAGTGGGCGCTCTTATCGTTTCCTCGAATCTTTTAACGCAGCCACAGATATTCCAACGGCCTCCACAATTTCTCGATTTTGAGTCCTCTCTTAATTTCTTCAAGCAACAAGCTCGTTGCCGTCGCGCAAGTTCATTTATTTAACAACGACTTTCCCGGCGCGTTTCCGTAAATTTCCCCAAAACAACGTCGCGACAATTCGTTCCGTTTAGTTTTCGCGAGTAAACGATCGTCAGATTCGTCAATTTCGTCGCACGGGAACAGACGAGACATCTTTCGTGGCCCACAATGACTGACATACCGACTCAGATATATCGCGCCGACTCGAGCGCCCTCTGCTGGTCAACAGCGATCGCTCGAAGAACTCTCGTTTACCGAAGTAAAGCGTTCGAGGACATTGCGTGAACATATGTGAACGCCACTCGTCGCCGTCCGTGCCAAAAGCACCGACGAGACGCGAGAGGAACAGACGAATCGGCCTTGCGTCTTCTTTCGGCTCGAATGCCGACGACAAATTAGCCGATTCGTGTGTTCCTAAAATCGCAGCCGATTCGCTCGACGCTCTTGTCACGCGCTTAACAATTTTATCGCAGAAGAATAAGCGACGGAATTGGTAAATGTACGACGAGTAGCATCGATTGCCCAGGTCTCACCACGAGGAGGTTGCTGCGAGTGGAGACCCGCGCGGCTCCAGCCGCGCCACGAGCGCCATCTATTTAAAAACGTCGTTATTTACAAATTTTCGGGGGAGGCATTGGGATAAGTGAATCGAAGGAGAGCTGAACACGAGGATTCTGTTGGAACCTGAATGAACGAAAGCGTCGAGATTGTAATACAAATTAGAGCGTGCATTGTTCGAGTAAGCGAAATGTATTGGATCGAATAATTGGAGCAATAATAATTGCACCCTTCGAAGTAAGAGACGAGGAACGTAGTGCACGTTGGATCGTAGTTGGTTTAAGGAAATGGGACGCATTAAATATGATTAGTTACGGCGAAGGCTGGAAATACAAAATTCTGTTAGACCTGACGTAAACTAAAGAATAAAGATTACAATGCGAATTAGCGTGCGCGTAGTTGCGCCAGCGATGTACTTAACGTAAATTAAATCTAAACTTAAAACATGACACCTGACTGAAGGGCTAATTTTATTCGGACATTGATTTAATTTAGATATACGAAGAATCTTGAAGTTCTTTCGAGGAAGCTCTGATCGCCTGAAACAAACGAAAACACCAGCCTGACTAGAAATTTATCTTGACCTGAACATTGCCTGCCCAATTGGAAAGCTAATTCAATTGAAGCATAGCCTGCCCGACCGAAAACCTAAATGGATACAAAGAAAGCGGACAGGTATATTTTATAGCGAATATTCTTTCGTTAAACTCGTGGTCCTCCAACCTGAAACACGTCAAAGTTTACAAGAATTTAGTGATATTTGTTAGGTTAGATGGCCAGATTGTTTCTACCATTTCCTTTGAACCATACGATTCCCTTCGATTTATTTCATCCGCTCAGCATCCCTTTTGAGCTTCTGATTACTTGCATGTTGCAATTTACTTGAGGCAGTATTCTATTGTATTGGCATCTTCTTTAGCTTAATAATTCTGTGACAAACTTATTCATGAGATTAGTAATTGTGAACAAATGGTACAGTAGTACAAAGGTAGCAAGTTCTTATAAAATGCGAATATGTTGAATAATAATTATGAATTACGATTAGGAACATTTACTTGGATGCTAAGATGAAACAACTCGTTTTTTCCTATTAATAATGAGGCATACAATAATAATAAATTAGAACGTTAAACAAAGTCAATAGCCAGATGGGCAATCGACTATTAATTATCGTCCACTTGTTACAAGAACCATTCAAAACCGTAAGTGGATTGTCTCTCTCTTTCGCAACACTAATTGACTGCATTACTTGCAAAGTCAATGGCGTGTAGTGCTTCATTATCTCTAATGCAATATTTCGTATATACAATTAACAACAATAGAAAAAGCAAGAATAATAATTCAGTGCATCCACCATTTTTAATTCGTATCAGTAGTAATAATGGAGAAGTCATGGTAGTCTACCAACGCTACCATCGAAACAATCATCTTGTACAACTTTAATAGTTGTCTTTAGCGACTCGGTAACCAATTTGGGCATTTCATCGTGGTCGCAACGCTACTTAAAAAACGCGACCATTTCTCATCGCAACGCTATATGAAAATCTCAGAAAAATATTCGCGATGGAAAAATATCGCAGCACTGTAAGTGCTGATTAAAACCTGTGTAGAAAACGAACACGAAAATTATTATCGCGACGCTAAAAGAAAGAACACATCGCAAGTATAATTTAACATAAAAGCAAGTCTAATTCAAACCGGAATTATTATTAATTCGCAACTCTAATTCAACCCGTATTGAATCGTACGCTACGCTAATAAAAATCGCGTTTTGCCCAATACGATGATGAGTGCTGGAAACAATAAACTACAAAAGCGAGCATAGTGACGAAATAGTAACAAAGAATGGCTCTCCATCCAGAGGATGCAGAGCCATTGGTAGTTGCCCTCTTGAGAGACAGTTTGTCGGGCCTCTTCAGCTTTTAGCCTCTTCTTTTCTTCGGGCGCGATGCCCGCTGAAACTTAGTCTAGGCTCGAGACTCTATTCGCAAACAAACAAAAAGATAAAATAAAAATCTAAGCCGCGTAGCTAAATGGAACACACGAGGACGAATCGCGACCAAATATAATCGTAAAAATTGCGATTATGGAAAATCGTAAAGTGTACGATTAAAACTGTAATCGGTCCTCGCCTACACGCGCAGTCTCGAGCACAACGCAGCACGTTCGTTTCGGACCCAAATCGCGACCGCGACCGCGAGAAATTCGAAAAGTCGATAGGCAAAGCCAGAGGCGAACGCATTTTCGTTCGCGCCGCAGCTTCGCCGTCGACTTTTCAAATCAGATTTCCTGAAACAGGTTGAACACGCGAAATACCGCCTACCCGATCGGAGACTGTGTCAACCTGCCCGGCCCTACCTACTTATATCTATCAGGCACACCAGAAGGTATACTACCTATCCTACCTACGCCTATATTTAAAAAATGGCAAAGCATTCACGCAAACACACATCATTCCACGATTCTCACTCAAACACCCGGGTGCAAGGGCCTACACTAGAGAGACGTCCCGGGACGCCTCCGACACCCGAGCTTGGCGTACAATCATTCACACTCTAAGGGTACGTACCAATTCCTGAAATCAGCTGACAAAGGCTAGCGACCATTGCGTAAATGTGCGTAAACGTATATGCTGGTGCATTACATTCGTATAAAATATTGAATGATAAAATATATTGTACATTTTCTTTGAACTAAGTACACTTGGTTTGTATAGTACCGTATTCGTTGTCATATTTTTATAATTAGTTATGGCATTCAACGAATATTTGCAATTGTAAAACATATTGCTATTTATGAAATCATAGTATTATAATTTGTTGTGAAATTCCCGAGCCGACGCAATTCCACGGCCTAACCACATACACACACAGTGTGGAAAATACGTCGTGCACGGTGCACTAGCAATTGCCAGCCGCCAAACATTGTTATAAATTTAGATACTATATGTTCTTCGTGCCCATTGCCTCTCGCTCACCCAAGTAGCACCTGGGCACGTGGGTGAGTTCCTGGCAATGAACACGGAAGGGGTTAAACCTGAAAATCCTGATCTAAAAAGATGATTAGTACACGTAAAATTTCAATAGCTGATAGTATATATACATTTTATTATCAATCTCTTTAAAAGTGACTCGACTTTGTAATTAATAAAATATCAAGAAAAACTCGAAGATTACTGATGAATAATTGATTTATTAAGGCAAACGAGTGTCATTGAAACTGATTTTATTAGAATAAGTAATGCAATTAAATATTTACTTGAAAAATTGACAAATCATTAAATAAGCCTCGGGTGATTCCTCAATCGAAGTAAATTGTTCAAGATAGTTACTCCGATTTGGAAATCTACCCGTATACAAAGGGCCTTCTTGTACATAATGCCTAATAACTTTCATAAGAAAAGAACTCGACTATAGCATATGGAAATGAATATTAAATGCTATCATTGGCTATGCATGTTCAATGCTGATTTTAATATAGAAATAATTATATTTATTTATTTTAATATATGATCACAGCAATCATTAAACACTCGCAGTAACGAAGTCGGATGGTATCCGACTTCTGCACTGCTCAACAGCAAAAACAAATTTCAATTGATTATAAGTGCAATTACAAATTTAATATACAATGTCCTCAATATATATACATTTGTGCAATGTATTTATTACTGTCATCATATGTTTTTTACTGAAGTAGAGGAAACTACATGAACAGTGCTTATTCGATCAAACATTTTCATCTTCTTTATATTAAAAACGCGGCGTACAAGAAGGCAGATCTATCCTCATATAAGAAATAGTACACAAGACAATAATGTTGCAACTGACGGATATAAAAATTATACCCGTGGTCACTATGCTCGCAAATCTACCAAAAAATACAACCAGCCACCCGTGCCGTTTCGGACCAATCGTCCTACGACATGATTGAGGACCGGAGGAACCAAAACGCATGCGACTCACCAACTCGTTGATTGCAATAATAGAAAAAGAACTCGTGGAAGACATCGGGAACATCGCCGAGGCAGCTCCATTGAACTCATTCGACGGGAAGTGTGGAGACTGTAACTAAACAGGAAAGCGAAGAACATTAAAATCTACCGTTCAATCTACATAGTTTAATTCTTCATAGGAAACCGAGAATTGTTTAAAAGACACTTACATTTTTCACTGTATCAGTGTCGCCTAAAACATGCCCTTCAGTGATGCACTGACTCTACTTCCGACAGCGAATATAAGAAAAAAATAAAAATAAAAGACTATGCACGCGACCGTAAATTGTATCGGCGAACAAATTGAGATGCTACTTTCGCGTTTGAATTAATTGAAAAGGAGCACCGGTGCCCCGATAATATTATTAATATTTAATACGTGGAAAACACTGACTCGACAATCGCGTGTAGCTAAAGTGTGAATGAAAATTGAAGCAGAGCCACTTGCTCTGGAAATACTAAAAAAACTGCGAAGCAAAGACTCTAACGACCGCATTGCGCGCGGTCACAAAGGTTCTGAAAGAAAACATTGTTCATACTACTGTCGAGTGTGTGATATCAGCCACATTTATCAAAAATAAATATGCATTAGAAATGTGTAAGTATGCAAATATGCATTACAAACATGCAAATATGTATTACAAACATGCAAATATGCATTACAAACATGTAAATATGCAAGTATGCATAAAAAACATCCAAATATGCATGGGAAATATGTAAATATGTAATAAAAATATCTAAATATGCATTACAAATATGTAAATATCTATTACAAATATGTAATTTGCATTACAAATATGTAAATATCCAAATATGCATGTAAAATATGTAAGTATGCCATAGAAATACGTAAATATGCATTAGAATAATGTAATTACACAAGATTAACCATGTAACAACAAATGCACTAAGTTGTGGCATATGTTTTTAAATATAAAACATAAAAACATATGCATTATGCAAAATAGTTCTGTCTATTCCAATTGCAATCGTTTAATTGCAATTGGTATACAAAATCTGATTGCGTTTTATAAGTATTTCAACTGTTGCTGTTTCATCTTAGTACCAGTCACAGATCATATAAAACCAACAGGAGAAAATAATTAAAATGCTCACATACGAAGGCCTTATAGTTGCACTGAATTATTAGGCATCACTGCAGCTATTTGCTTACTCTATTCCATATAATCAGCTCTCTCCATACTCCTGGACAAAAGAACAACAAAGAAATTAAACACGTGCACGAAGGTAATGATAATCGTGATACATCAAAGAAAGAAATAGTCGCGAATAATTGCTCGTATTACGTTACTACTTATCTACAACGCGGCTCTATATTATACAAGTTATACACGCGGCATGAATTATAATTTAATTAAGACACACTGAGAAAATTCTACTTATTTAACGAGAAATTTGAGGAACGCTTACCTTTTTCGGCGTGACGATGATTTGACGATATGGCGGGTCGTCGCTTTGCCACTGCGCATTCGCGCCAGTCATCTCGAATCAAACTATAGGGACGCTATCCACTAATGACACACTATAGAGCAGAATGAAATTCGCATTAGGGACGAATGCATGAAAATCACCGACGTCGTAATAATTTTGCTAGAAAATGTAGAATATATTACGAGAAAATAGAATTGAGAGCTGAAATCGGATATATGTACGCGTATACGTAAATTGTTTACGTAAATCGTATAGGCAGATCGTACACGTTTGGCACACGCTTACGACGCAATCGTGTATCACGCAAGATTTATACGCGGCACGAATAATAATAGTTTAATCGAGATGTATTACAAGTATTTGTACAATTCTATGCACTCTGTGCGAGAAGAAATTCGAGAAATCCTTACCTGTCAACCAGATCGCTCGACACTTCGGCATGGCCGGCCGCCATTACGCGACTGCGTAATTCTGCACGGCAGCGCCAAGTCCCCGCGAAATTTTGAACGAATCTCGTGGCAAGCGAAAGAGACGCCATTGAACGGAATCCAACTGAAATCGGAGATGAACGTGTTAAGAATCACCAATGTTACAGTAATATCGCTGGAAACTGCACAACGTATTGCAAGATAATGGAATTCGGGGCTGAAACACGTGTACGCATACGTAAAAGACGATAAACGTATATACAAGCACGAGTCGATTAGAAAATGCACGCCGCGTGGCGTGGTTCCGATCGCTGCACGATATTTCGTTAATTTCTCGAAAAATAATCGTTGATACTAACAAACAAAGTACGGAAAGCTTAGGACACGGGGAAATGAATAGAATTTGCTTGGTTTTAGGAATATATTAGACTATTTGACATACCTTATTTCGACGGACACTCCGAGCACGTCTATTCACTACGAGATCCCCTGGGCGAAAGAGGCAGATATTTGAAATAGATTGCGCTGATTGGCTGGTGACTGGGACGGGAGGGGGGCATTGTTCTTTCTTTAAGGCGGGCGTTTTTTGAATATCGCGTCGAACTGCCTGTATTGCCTGTTAGAGGTATTACAGAATATATATTAGTCGGATAGAGCACGAAGCGAAATGTTTAACAGATTTTTAGTTAACGTTAATTGTTCGATATCCTTTATCGCCTTTCATTGCGGCAAGGAGCAAAAGAATTCTTTAAAAGTACTTATTTTTCGGATCGTTTTCTAGAATCTGCTGGTAACGTTGCGAGTGAAACGGAAATGTTAATGAGACCCGGGCTCACAGAAACGCCGGTCGAAAAAATATCTTCTCTATTCCTGCATATGTCTCGTCTGTGTTGGCGTGCAGCGCAGACACTGGCGTAATTGGCAGCGCTATAGGAGCATGAAAATGTGGAAAACGCGTTCCCTCTAAACACAGATGTTACTTGAAGAGCGAATATCCCAGGGCACTCGTGTCTGCGTCGAACAGGGCCGAGGACATTGCGGTGGAGTGCTCTTGGATTTAAATACAATAACGCCGGGCTGCTAACAAAAAAAAAAAAAAAAAGGAAAAATATCCATACACACGGGCACGTGCACACGAATGCCAAATAACAAGTATACTCTAGGAACCCAATCAGGCGTGTTATAACATGTTCTGCAGACAATCCCAGGTATCCTGAAGGGCCCATCCCGTCGTTTTTCCATATACAATACGCTCGATTTAAATTCGTACACGCTTTTCAAAATAACTCAGACCCGATTCCGACAACCTGCAAGACTCATCCCACAGATTTAATAGGGTAATAGCGATGCCCTGCGCGCCTCGTTACACCCGCAGACTTAAATAAAAATTATTCTCCCCTTTCATTCGGCTGCATGCACGAAATACGCACAGAGGATTGCGGGGATGATGATGTCGAAACATCATTAATCGCGCAAGCAATGATCTGGCGCAAAGGAAAGGGTTGTGTGTGCACACGGACAGACGCATGTGCAAACACGGCTGGCCATGTAATATACGGTGTAATCGCATTCCTATGCGTGTAACAAGCCCCGCGGATACAGGGGATTGTCTAATGGACGACACATGTTAAGTATTCCGCCGTTATCGATACCATAGAGAGATTACTCCTGATCCTGCTGCGCGTGCTTTTATCATTCGTCCGGATCCCGCAACGATTTTTCATATAATTCAATGCGGCGTTAACGCATTTGAACGGCGTCGCAATAAACATTTGAACGGTTACTTTGTAGATTAAACGATCCATCACGCGACCACTCCCCTCATTTTACGTATCGTCTGTTCCATCTATCATTTTGTTAATTATTCCGCATATATCACGCGACGAAAATTCAACCACCCTCAACAATATTTTTCTTTCCCTGACGCAATCATAAGCAGCAATTTTTTGGAAATATTCGTGATATTATTAAAGTCTGTGACGTTGCGGTCGTTTTAAGATATGGGACGGATATTATCGAGCTCGTCTATATCTATTACATTAACTTCCTGGCGTACAATTATCGACCTTATCTGCGTCCATTATCGGGATTATCGAGGTACTTCAAAACGGGGCTAGGCTATTTCGAATTGTCGCGAGGAGAAATGAAAACTGCATCGAATGTCTACATACGTACGTACGGACGAGTGATGATTTTGATTATATAATTTTCTATTTCTTTTCTATTTCATTTCTATTCGCAGTTCCGTCTATCAATAATTTACAGACGGAACAGAGAGATTATTACGGTTGAGCAAAGAGAAAAATTCCTGTGCTTCTTGCACGCACACGGAGGCTGCTATCAGTTGGAAAGAATTTCTTTGTAAGAGTTCTCGAGAGGGGCGATAAAGGGGCACAATAGCCTACTACGTTCCTATTGCCGCCACCTTATATTATTCTCTGGAACAGGGGGAAGAGGGATTTTTCTTTCTTCACGTGTCTTTGCCTGACGACCGTTCTTTGTATACGTTTGAATAACTTCAAGCTTCCACGCGTTTGAACGTAGGCACGTAGGCGACAAAATTCTTTTGTTCGGGCCAGTTTGCAATTGTTCGTCGCCGTCTGCCAAAACAAGATCCTGAGGATATTAAATAAAAAGTAAGAGACAACAGCTAGGTAACGGGGGAATATATATATCGGCAAAATTGATTACCGGGGGATTTATTGCTGTTTTTTTTTTTATACAAATGCGGACTCTCGACTCGCTCGATCGTTAGAAAAAGAAAACTTTTGTACCATATAATTTCGCTACTGCCGCCTCCTCTTCGCTTTCATCTGCACCCTACGATTCTTTCCCAGTCTCTGGTTCACTTTACCGCCCTTCCCCTTCGAATCTTTCCCCGGCTTAGAGGGCCGTCTGTACTCCGACACGTCGGCGGAGCTCGTCCTCGTGTTCTTCTTGCTGTCACGCTTCTTTCCGCCGTAACCGAACTTTGTGTCCTTCATCTTTCGCTTCGCAGCTGCCCTCCCGTCTGTCCTCTTCCCCTTCGGCTTCTTCTTGTCGTCCAGGAAGTCCAAGTCCTGTCGCTTGCCCTTGCGGTACTTCTTCACCTCCTCCAGCATTTTCCTTTTCTCTGCGTGCTTCTTCAGCGTCGCCTCTATCTGCATCTGTTTCCCCACCTTCCTCTGCGTCCTCAGCTGCCTGATCTTCTCCGATCTCTGCGCGATCGTCTGCTTCCTCATCAGATTCTCCCTGACCTTCTGCATGTGGGCGTCCGACTTCGCCATCTCAGCAAAGTAGTCGTCCGGCCTGACTGTCGGAACGCCGAGCTTCTTTAACCTCGCGACACCATCCATAACGGCGCCCTGCGCTTGCCTATGAAACATCGTCTCCCTACGGAAGTCGTTCAGAACGGGATCCTCTGCCGGATTGAACTGAGGTAACTTCTTATTCCCCGTCAACTGTTTCGCTCGTCTCACTTCCTGCTCCTGCATCTGCAACGCCAACTCCGGCGCCAAGGGGGCCGGCGCGTTTATCATGTCCAACCTCTCGACCCACGGCAGGGTCAGTTTTATCGACTCCAACTTCTCCTTCATAAGATTCTGCGAAGAACAACAAACACAGTAAACCTAACCTATATCGCGGACGATCGGTGTCGTGGTAATTACCAGATTGAATATTGTATCGTTGCACTTACCACGCGATTTTTGGGCTCCTTCTTATTGCCTTCGACTACTACATTCAGGCCTGGCTTCAACGCGCCGCTCGCGTAAGCCTCGCGTAACTGTACACGTGAGGAAAAGAGGTTAGGTTAAAATAGGTTAGGAACGGAAAAATAGCGAATAAGTTGGAAAATTAAGCATAATTTACCTCTTCGTCGGAGGAATCGTACATAGAATCGGTGTCCGAAGAATCCGTCGGCTCCGCAGCCTTCTTCGTCGGTCTTTTTACTTTCATTTTTCTGTTAAGTTTACTTCATTCGCAAAGGGACGCACGATCCATACAGTAAACAGACCGTTCTACGCACCCCGAGCACCATCTACAGGTAGCGCGGCATTTCAAAACCGCGGTACGAATACGAAAGATAAAAAAATCATTTTCTGTCGAACAGCTTTTAATAAATACAGTTCGAATAAAGTATCGCGTACTACGCGAGTCCCTTAAATAATTATTTCTACGCGTCAATTAACTTTTCTAAGAAATAGTATCGGCTAGGTCGTAAATAATTTGATTGCAGCCAGTGTCAGGTAACAAAATGCAAAATGATGATATTAAATCCACAGGCAATCCTCGAAACTTCTTGATAATAAAATATAAGTACGGAATACAGAAATCTGTTTTCTAATATTCTCGATTAATCTTGATCGCGATACATGGAACTTAATATCTCGCTTCTCGGTTCGTCAGCTGTGCAAAGATTGCACGGCAAACATCGCCTATCTTATCTACGAGAAATCTAATGAGAAAGCTCGTAGAAACATTGCGGGAACAGTCGGGAACGAACGCAGGACGATTTACAGGACAGACTGTACCGGTACAGTCCCCTCCAACCCTTGGGCCGATATCTACTTGGCAACTCCTGTCTGGTGGTAACTCGTTGCTCTATGCCAGCATTTTTTTGTCACAGCTGGCTAACGACGGCGAAACATCATGACGGATGGTGATAACAAACCGATGTCACGTTTACTGAAGCTCGCCAACAAATTTAACTGCTTTTATCTGTCAGGTAAGCGAAACCGTCCGTCACCAGTGTCGGCCGCCTGCACCGCGAAGTCGGATTTCCCCGATTTTCCGATCGTTAGCCCGTAGAAACATACAGCTTTCCGTTCTGTCTGCTGTGGTATTGATTTCGAATCTGTTGTGCATTCCTCGGTGCACTTTCCGTCGAGTAAATAACGAATCGCGACGATTTGCCACGGGTTCGCGGATGTTAATGCGAAATACCAATTTCTTCTGGTTATTGCGAATATTACCCACGGAATTCGGCTGGTTTTTTTTGTATTATCAATATTCGTAGTAGATCGCTGCTATACATATATATATATATATGTATGTATGTATATATATCTACTTACATATGCATATACGTATATTTATTAAAGTAGATATCAAGGATGCGTCCGTGCGAGATATTTCATATCGCAATTTATTGGTCTTTCTTCTTACGTTTTTTTTTCTGTTTTAATAATCCATTTTCTCGAGAAGAATTCATGGAGTTCCAAGAATAATACATTGAATTTCGTCGAAATTCCGTAGGTTTCCATGCAGGTGAATGCAGAGTGTTCGTTGTCGATGGACAACAAGTGGGCCTCGTGCGTCCGGATGTAATGAAAGAGCTGGTAAATTATCCCCAGGTAATCGTCAGTTAAAAAAATATAATCGCCGCCGTTGATCGATCGCAAACCTAATCCGTCCTTTTCGGTCTGTTCTCCCAAGGTGTTCCAAGTGAATCCCGAATATGTACAACTGAATCCGGCGTTCAGGGACTACGCGGAGAGAAGCGCTCGCGTGGAGGAGGTACTGAGGGAATGGCGAGCCGGCGGAAAGTTTGTGACGTTGCGTGGATGGAGGGAAGAGTGTTACGAAGTACGGGCGCAGTTCAATACACCGCCGCTGTTTAAGATGGACCGCTCCGCCACGTGTAAGTACATCGATTGATTTCTTATTCTGAATAAGTCCAGAAGCACAAACTCTAACTGTCGGTTCCCCAGGCTTATTTGGTATTCGCAAATACGGCGTGGATATTAACGGGTACGTGATGGATCCCGTGAAGGGACTATCAATATGGTTACAAAAGCGTAGCCCTAATAAGCAGACTTGGCCCGGATACTGGGACAATATGGTAAGCGGTGGATTGAGCGTTGGATATGGCATTGATGAGACCGCCATTAAAGAGGCTGGAGAAGAGGCCAGTATTCCCAATAATCTTATCGCGAAACTAAAGAGTGCTGGTTGTGTGTCGCTGTTTTTTGAAAGTGAAAGGGGTCTGTTTCCCAACACAGAGTTTGTGTATGACCTAGAACTACCACCAGATTTCGTACCGAGCAACAACGATGGTGAGGTAGAGACATTCGAGTTGCTTCCGGTTAGCGAATGCTTAGAAAGGATACTGTCCCCGCACTTCAAAACCACGTCGGTCCCGGTCGCTCTTGACTTCTTAATTAGACACGGATACATCACAGCTGAGAACGGTGAGTGGTTAAAATGGAACGGCAACACGTTGAACGTGACGAAACCGAAATGATTATTTTTCTTTTTGTCTTGTTGCAGAGCCTAATTTTATAGAAATCGTGGAATTGCTTCATATACCTCTGCAGACTATTTACAATCAGCCACAAAAAAAGTGTAAACTAGCTGCGAACGGTGAAGCAATCGATACCCTAGAACGAATTTAAGTTTAACTAGTCTTTAATTTAAATCGCGTTTAAAACCAATCGAATCGAACGAAGTTGGCTTTCTTTTTGCGATTTCCTTGTAACGTCATCTGTTCCTCGCGGATTTTTACGTGCGAATGAAACGACCGAACAACAACAAACGAAAAGAAAAAAGAAGAAGAAACGAACAGAAACGAGATGTGCACGGTTTTATGATACGTGCGAAGCATGCAGCATACTCGCAATAAGTCATTAAATAATAGTTCAAGTATTTCCATAATCGATTAGACGATTTTCGATGATGTTCAAAGCCGAGTATTATTACCCGCGAAAGAAATATTTCACGACGAATACATTGTTTCAACAGCCGCATGGTTGGAAACGTTTTTACACTGTTCGTACGGTTCCCCTTTGCCACAACTCGAGTAGTTGTTTCTCTTTCTTTTCTTTGATGTAACAACTGAAAGTATTCGATACGTACGACATTTTTCATTTATATAATATAATTACCCTTGCAGCATTAACATTAAAAGAATAATAATAACGATGATAAAGTGTTGCTATCGTTTACCTAATAAAGGTTTCGTGAAAGAAGAAACGCGTATTTTTTACTTTGGCGGATCTGCGAAATTTAATCAATTCTAATCATACCGATGATTAATAACTTTTTTTTGTAAATTCCGCACGCAATTTACAAACGATTTCGATTTTACAGACACGGTAATTTACAGACATGGTAATTTTAAAATCACGTTGTATCTTCCTCTTCTTCATTTCTATCGATCGTCGAAAAACTGACTTCTCGTTTATCAGTTTATCTTATTTTTTTTTTTTTTTTAATTTGTGCAATAACGAATTTACAAATGTACAACGACGTCGATTTAGAAGTATTATTAATACAACATTCCAGAGCATAGACTTGTTAACTAAGACTTCTGTTTATTATCGAGCGATAAAGGGATGGAAAAAAAAGGGAAAGAAAAGAACAAAAAAAGAAAAAAAAAACACTGAACGAGCGTATAACAATAGTTTTTTCTAACGTTTGTAATCGAACTTTTGTACTATATATTGTACACCTAACACCAAACACAAGAATGATTGCGTAGTATCGGTGCAGTAATATATTTAAATGAAAAGCAAAAAAAAAACACAGAATATTATCTGCGTAGTTAGTAATAAGGATGGAGCTCATTCACAGTATTATGAAAGTGAATGCACAGTATACTGTTTGATATGTTCGAAAAGAAATAACGATAAAAGGAAAAAAAAAAATAAGTAATAATAATAATAGCGACAAAAAGAAAGCAACATGCAAAAAGTTGAAGGAAATTTATAGACGAATTTTGTCGACGTAATGTGTTCTATACTCCTAAATAAGCTACGCTATCAACGAGAAAATGCTTAGTCCTAGCATTTTTTGTTTCCTTTCCGAACCTGAGAGCTACTTCGAGGGGCGTAAATAGGAAGAAAAGAAAAAAAAAAAACAAAGAAGTGTTCGTAAATATTATTCGTTTATCGTATGTAACGTAGGTAGAATTTTTTAATTGATGAAAAATGCAAAAAAAAAGACGTACGGTAATTTGGTACCGTCGATAATTCTGATCAAGTGATATCGTTAGATTTTGATGACGAAGAACGATTGTATAAAATTGACGAACGCAAACTCGAAGCAACGACTTCATTGATATTATTATTATTATTATTATTAATATTATTATTATTATTATTATTATTATTCGTTCGTAATAATTGTATTTGTTCATTCGTAACCTGCCGATCGACTGGCCAGGGCATATTATTATTTATCTATTCATTCGTAAAAATACATTTTCCTGTTTGTCTTTGTATTTCATTTTTTTTTTCTTCTCTCAATGAATTCGTGTTCGAACGACGATCCTTTGTAATATTGTTTGGTGTGTTGCGTGTGGCCCTTGTGTTGTAAAAGAACTTTACCCTCTTCCATTTTTGTCTCGGTCGAACTGACATGTACCGGGTGTACTCGAGGCATTATATGTATAATTGTTTTGTCGTTGACCGAACCATTGATTAATGGATCGATGCATGCGTTCGTTGCGTCCGTGCGTTTGCCGATAAGTATTCTGAACGTTTTTCGTTTCAACGGGAACGTCTCGTGTTTCTGAACGCGACCTGCTCCGTGTTAAATGATATACCTGTTCGTTTTTTTGTTTGCTTTATATCCCGTTGCCTTTTCCGTTCAATTGTAATAATTGAGATTCGGGCAGCCCAAGGATGCGTGCAGGGTGTTGCGAGCTGAATGTGTATCAACGCTTGAAATCGTTTTAACGACGTTCGAAAATCGATTCCAACGCGTATGGTACTTTTCTCGCGAGCGCCCTGTATGTAATGAAATAACTTGAACTGCATCCCGACACGAGCCCAACCGAATTTATCGAAAACAATGTCCGTGCTCATGATCGAGCGCACGCGGATGGCATTTAAACGAACTCGCTACATTTTGTAATCGTATACTAGTCACACACGCCTGTTATTATTATTATTATTACTATTGTTAATATTGTTTCATTCTCCATCGTTTGCCTTTTTCAACTTCACATTTGTCATTCGAGTTCAGCGTCCACCGAGTTTCTCCTTTCTTTTTCTCTTTGTTTTTTTTTTTTGTCTTTTTGTCCTCAGCGAGACTTTGTGTGATTATTTGTGATAGCAATGGGGTACGGCTGGCCATACTGTTTAAATGCATGAAATGAATAATTGTCAACGAATAAATTTAATCAAACACAGCAAGTCTTTCATGTGTACCGGGACGAACACCGGTTTGCTCGTATATACACGTCTACCTGCATGGTTCCCCATTACTTTGTTTCCCCTTTTCATTTGCCCCATCGCCCCAATAACGACGGTGCAACGGTAAGGCGATAATATCTAGTTATTTAATTACGTTCTATATCGCATACACTCGTTGTACTTAATTAATTATCCATAGACCTTTATACGAACCCTCTGTTATAAGGTGTAATAATCATTGTAACAATCATTAAAACGAGAGAGAGAGAGAGAGAGAGAGAGAGAGAGAGAGAAATAAAAGAAGCAATCAGTTTTGCGATGCAGCGCATTAACTCAATAAAATAAACTTCAAACGCTCTGCAATTTAATCAATCACCCCCACTTCACTTGTCAATAAACTAACATCGACTTGCAAACGAAACAAATAATAATAATAATGAACTACTACGAGTTATATCTTTAGGACACAGAACTATCGGGTGCCTCGTAAGTGCACAGCAGTCGCGAGATATTAATTGCTCATGGCAATTCTTCTGCATAATGCAGTTCTGTGCTTTAATTCCTTCGTTTAATTTAATAACGAAGTGTTGCGAAGTACCTAAACCTCCACCACTTCATTTTGGTCCCGCACGTGACCATGGCACTACGCGTCCGCCATTTTGTCCGTTATATTCGATTGTCCCGTATAAATCGCGATGATTGTGGCTAGAATCGAATGAATCGTTTCGAATTCGAACGAAGGATACATATTTGTTGTACGATATAAATTCGACGGACAGGATCGAGTGAAATGAAAAGTCTCCGACGTAAACGTTCTCCGTAGCCACTTACCCTCGCAGTGGTGAACTTGCGATTGAGGAATTGATCGCAGAATTTCGTTCTCCATTGTTGTTGCTTCATTATCCACGCGCAGACACATCGGTTTCGTTATTAAACCTTTTTTAATTAACCAAAACTCACAATTCGACGTGCACTCGCCCGGTGCCGCGACACTACGCACTGCAACTCTGCGGCAAATTTGAAATATCGATATTTGGAACCAAAATGGCGGCGCTGTATCGATCCGTTCGATATTGGAATCTCGATGTCTGCAGGAGCGCGCATGCGCGTACGGTGGTGCGCCGCGTATTGCGTGGTAGCGCTTTACGTCTTCGTGCGAAAACAAAGGAATTGAACAAAAAGAAACGAGAATAATGAAAATGCCGTGGTCGACAAGCAGCAGAATGCTGGCGCAAGTTTGCCGCAATCATTTAAAGAGATCGTACGCACGCGACAAAGTGGTTGGGTTCAGTTCTGTTGCGAATGACAAGTCACCTAACCTAGAAGTTCGCGCGGCGAACGGTACACCGGCTGCCGAGAGCGGTAAAATTTCGGCTGCTCTGTTGAAGAAATTCGACGAATCCCTCGTATTGGAGACCGTTGAACCCATTGAAAAATTACGGTCGAATGAAGTAAGTTCGATGTTTTGTTAATTAAGGAATTTCAAAGTTCCGGCTTTCCATTATTTCGCTTATCGGTCTTTCCATTTTTCACCAACGAAACATTAGCGATTGAGACAGCGCGTTAATTTTACGATAGATTGTTTCACCGTGTTTTTATCGTTCACGAACGGGCTTTTCTTTTTTTTGTCGCCACTTTGCACGTACCTTTAAACGTACCTCCCTTTAAAGAGTGAAATACATGTTTCGCGTTGCCAGGTTCTTGTAGACGTGCATTATTGCGCACTGAACGCGTCGGACGCGTTGTTGTCCAGGAATATGTACACATACGAACCCACGTTACCCATGGTTCTCGGGTACGAGTTTGTTGGAAAGTTGATTGGAACGGGCGAAGAGGCAGAGAAGCAGGGCTACAAGATCGGGGACAAGATCGTCGCTCTTAATAAAGACCGTTACGGCGGTTTGGCTGATCGATGTATAGCAGACGTTTCTGTAAGGGTACACCGTTTTAAATTAGCCATTCGCGCCTGGCCAGCCGACTATAAGAAGAATCCTTTAGGATATCTGGAGGGTGCCGTCCGGCGTCAAATCTGTGGACGCCGCTGGTTTAATGGACGATTACGTTACCGCTATGGTTGCATTGGAGACAAATGCGAGCATCCAGGAGGAGGATATGATATTAATCAACGTCGGTATAAGTAGTGTCGGCCTGGCTGCTGTGGATCTCGCCACGAACGTATTCAAAGCTCAGGTTGGCAGTGAGGGCGATTGGCTACCTTGGAATGAAAGTAGATGGCTGTGTGTCGTTATGAATTGGAAATCCTTCGTGGTAATTGTTAATTCAGGTGGTAAGCGTCTGCGCTACAGAGGACGGGGCAGCGATCGCCAGGGACAAGGGTGTGCTCGCATCGTTCAAATACAAGGACCGTAAATTATTGAAACAGATACAGGAGGTGGCCGCCGACAAAGATATCAAAGTGATATTCGACGACGCTGACGGTGAATATTTTAAGAAGGTGCTGCATTGGTGAGTTTACGCGGCTTGGAACGAATGAACGTCTGAGAATAAGAATCTGCGGTCGTCTGAGATTTGCGGTAAGGCTAGATGTATGTGGTGGTAGCTGTGCGTTGTTCTTCCAGCTTCACAGATATATACAAAAGCGATGCGACGTTAAAGGATTTGTTGCGCGACGACAGTTTTGCTGTGGTGGTGCACCATCTCTCCCGTGAAGGTACGCAAGAGCGCTTTAGAATTAGAGATGGATATATATATATATATAGAGCAATTTGTTCAATGTAGTTTCTGTTGCGTAGGCAGGGTAATAATTGCTGGAACAGCGCTCATGGGTAATGATGAGTCCGATGAACCAAACAGTGGCTTCACCGTTAGTGGATTCAATTTGAGAGAGTACAGGAAGAAGCACCCTGAAACGTACCGGTAAAATACCTTTAAGTCGAAACGTCCAATAAATTTCACCCCTAAAGAAATCTGTGCAAATATTCGCTCGTTATTGTCGATAAGATTGTCCGGAGTTTAGTTTCGTTTTCACATAGACGAGCATTAGGCAGAAAATTTCTTAGGACGTCCTTAGTTTGAAGCGTGGGTGTAAATTACCAGTCGTGTATTAAAATTCTTGTTCATTTATTCGACCAGACAAGCCGGGGAAGACGTGCTACAATTTATCGAGGAAGGGCTCATTAATCCGACTTGCGCGTTGACTGTTGGCTTGCCCAAAGTGAACGAGGCCCTGGAGTTTATTCTTAAAACTAGATCCCCAGGAAAAGTGAGTGCGCAACGCCCTTTGTAGATCTACTGGCTCTGACGAAAAAAATTATACCGCTATTTATCAATTCCACAGGTCATCGTTGATATAAGGGACAGGTAGAGGAAAAGAGCTTCAATATTCTAGATAGCGAACGTTCAATGAAAAAACAGTAGGTTTATTATCACTATTATTATCACTACGATCTGGTTCTACGTTTAACGCTTACCCAAACTATCTACTGTATACAAAACACACCAATGAATTGTAAAATATTTTTAATAAAAGCTTTCTATTTTGCTATTATTTTCTATATTTCGATCGAATCCAATTACATTAGAATCCAGTCCATTTCCTCGCTCGTTTCTTTTTCCATACTCTACGTCCGTCCAGGTTTAATTATTAACTGCAACATCGTAGTGCGTGCTTAATAGGAAACGGAGATTTTTTTCCGCAGGGTCCCATGGCTGTTTCAGGCAACAGAAGTTGCACGCATACGATTGTTCTCA
This sequence comes from Nomada fucata, assembly GCA_948146005.1. Lineage (NCBI taxonomy): Eukaryota > Metazoa > Arthropoda > Insecta > Hymenoptera > Apidae > Nomada > Nomada fucata. The sequence goes on along the minus strand of OX411277.1, from coordinate 30,346,862 downwards.
TGGTAGACCGTACTAACTCGGTCGTTGGTCATTATCGGTTGCCCAACGCACCTTTATCGAAACTGGAGCGTTTTGTTGCCGCGCTACCGATCGACGAATCCGCGGCCGAGTAAAAGTCCTGAGAACGGTCCTTCGTGAAATCGTCCGTTTATTTATAAATATGTCCCCTTCGATGGCGGCGACGAATGTCGTCCCGTTTTTCTTCTCACCGATTTTTCCACCGGGCAAAAACTATTTGCAAAAACGTTTACCTCCGGAAAACGTAAAATGTTTGAAAGATTTTTTTCCCCGCTGGTTGTTGCAGCGGCAGGAGAATTCGTTGCTCTATCGTGTCGAATTCTCAGTTACATTAGATTAGAAAGGCCTGTGCGTTTTATCCTTGATTTCGTTCACCGCAGGGTTCCTTCTCGATGTCAGGCTTTTCGAATGAGATAATTAACTGATAATCATGATCGGAGGTGTACGCTTGTATACCTTACGTACAGAGAGTGTGGGTGATCTAGATTTAAATAGAGATAGGTGGCTCGTTTTCGACCACGCAGTTCTTGCAAAATTATTTTCACCCTAGACGAGGAGAACGTTTGTTAAAAAGGAAGAAAAAAAAAATGAAAGAAACGCCTGGTTACACAATGTGAAAGATTAATGAGAAAGAAGGTGACATAACAGAACCATCTGATAAGGAAACATTTTTGGTAGAGCATAATGTAGTACGTAATGTAGTATGGAGTGTGTGATGATAAATCAAAGGGTTAAATCGTCCACCTCAAAAATTCGTCCAATAATTATTAAGTACCAGTAATTTGATATTAAACTACGTTCCACAATAATAATCGAATATATTGGATCTATGATATCTCAATTTTATAATATCTATTATAAATCAATATTTAATTCTTTTATATACCATTGTTGTTATTATGGTATATGTATTATTCCCTATACAATGTCCCCCTTTATCCGGAGCATTTTATCGTCGGTCCCATTGCGCAATCGACACATTACATACTTCTTATCTCGTACAAATTCAGCGCCCATTGTTTGCGGTAATGCGATCTTTATTAGATCAAGATCACAGAAAGGCGGATTTCTGACCACCTTGGATACTAATTTGCCCCATAAGAAATGTTCTCTTATTCTATTACGATACGAAGGCCAATTAGAACGCCCTGGTAACGTAAATCGCGGTTGGGTTCAAGGTAGGGGCTCCCCCGATAGTCCTGTGGGTGTGGTTATTACAAAATTTTTATTGCCCGTTATCGGAAAGATCTTAATAAACATTGCTGCTTTCAAATCAATCCCTCGACTCTCTATAGTTTGATTTCAATGTTCAAAAATTAAAATATCCCCGGAAATAATTATTTCTCGACATACACAGTTTAATACTTTTTTATGCAGAACGTCCAGCTGCATCGATCGACGCATTGAAAAATATGCAGTTCCATTTGAAAAAGCAATACCCACCTTTGCGGTTCCCATACGCGTCCACTTGCAAACAAATTATTAACGTCAGAGCGTAGCCTGCTTAAAACCGTGCAACTTTTATCTGAAACATTTCTCGCTGCGGGCAATAACAGTGGCGCAAATCGGGATGGTAATATCCGTTGAGGCACCCCCTATATACGGGGTGTCCCCGCGGCGCGGCGCCACCGTATCAAACAAATCGTGAACCGCTTGCCGTACGAAAAAGTGTTTCATACAAAAGTTGCATGGTTTCCAGTGCAACATACGGTGCCGCTATTGGTTCACGATTGTCTCGCCCCTTTCTCGAGATACCGACGTCCCGGTCAGTTTTTCGAATATAACGCCCGATATTTCTTCGCGAATTCGGTTAGCGTACGAAATTCTACGTCGAAAAGTATTATATCATACGGGGCCCGGAATGGATAATTACCCGGGGGATAATTGGCTCGCGACGTGTGGGAGGGCTTACGACAGTCGCATATCCGCATGGCGGTTGTTACGCGGCATTTGTCGCCGTGCTGCGTGGAACGATAAAAGGAAATGGCCTCTGGTATCGCGTATCTGTACAATCACTCTCGAGAGCACTAGGTTCGCCTAGATATGTTAATATGATTAGAAAAGAGCAGGGGACACTTGCGAGGCTTTTCCATCGGTCAGACCGGTAAATTGCCCGCTCCTTTTTATAACTGTACGTACATATATGCTGGCCGCACGTGTGCCACTTCATCTCGCGTCTCTTATTTCTTCTGTTCTAATTGAGTTGAGCAGTCGACGATCTTCTTGGAAACTAATGATAATAATAATATTTATTCAACGGGCAAGGTCCCCTTTTTCCTGCAATCGAATAATTTTACAGACGACGAGATTAATGGACGAATGAGCCGAGCAATTGAACGACATTTTCGAACATTCGTTGCTCGATATAATCGCGAGAGAAAAAAGTCGCCCGCTATCCACGTAATCCCTGATGTAACGTCGATATAAAGAAAGGAGAGGGGGAAAGTGACCAAGCGACATTTAGGAGAGTTTTCTCGAACGAAGTACTCGCTTATTTCAATTCGACAATTATCAAAGGTTAACTGCTCGGTGATTTCGCGTGCGCCAGGATTAAATTGCATTTGAAACGCGTCGTTCGATCGGTAACGTTCGTTCGAATAAACCGAGCGATCCGACTCAATGCGCAATTTAATCTTTACCTTTGTCCCAAGTCTTCGCTGTTTTTTTTTTCTTTCTTTCTTTCCCTTCTCCGCCCAACGATGACAATTAATGTAAGAATTAATGAAAGGAACGTACTAAAATCGTAACGTCGCGTCACGATTCGTCGGGTCGACCCGCGAAACAGTCACATACTAATAACTGGAGCAAATCGTTGTGTAAGACAGTGGGTGGCCGCCTTTCTCTGCAAGTTGCCAGCATTAAATACGATCGTTGTATGCGAGACCGCCGATTTCTGTGGCCACGAGGGATCGTATTTTTATTTCTCTCCTTCGTCTATATCTTTTGTTTTGCTTTTTTTTTTCTTCGCGCGGATACACCTAGCCGGGGATCGGCTTTGTGCAATAATTAGAACGGCCGCGCCACCCGAGACGAGATATTTTAATTACGCCTGGGCTTAATTGGTCCTCTTGCGCAGGGGTGTCGACAGATCGGCGGAGAAATTGATAAATCCGTTGACGTAATCAATTTCAGATATAAATAACGTTGTCGATAAGCTTGACGGATTTCATTCATTATTTTCGACGAATCTCGTAACACCGCAGGGGACGTCATTTGATATGTAATTATTCAATATGGCGAGTCAATATTTATTAATCCATTGTACACATAATTATTACAATACATTTATATTATTTTCCAACATTAATACACAATTAATCGCGCGATCAATTTTCGACGATGCGATATTATAAGAATACGCTGGATTATCATTATTATTATTATTATTATTATTATTATTATCATTATTATTATTATCATTATTATTATTATTATTATTATTATTATCATCGCCATCATCATCATCATCATTATTATTATTATTATTATTATTATTATTATTATCATTATCATTATTATTATCATTATTATTATCATTATTATTATCATTATTATTATCATTATTATCATCATCATCATTATTATTATTATTATTATTATTGTTATTATTATTGTTATTATCAACAGACGAATTACGATAACCGAAGTTTCGTTTTAAGGGGACGAACAAGCTAATTTCCTTTTCCCCTTCGACGGGCAGATAAACGATCGCCGTTCAACGCGCAGATGCATTTCGAATCGAATCAATAAGGAATCTCGATTAATTACATATTCCCGTGCCACCTTTCACTTCCCTCAAAATACATCGATTTCATTGTCGCGCGACGATTTATCGCCGATTGACGGCGATAAATAATTTGTTCGGTCAGCGTCGAGGCCGACCGATTTATTCTTCCTTCCTTTCCGTACGACACGCACACCGCCCCCCGCCGCCCCCTCCATGCCGCCCCTCCCCTCCGTCCCCACCCCTCCCGACCCCTGCCGTCTTAAATTCGCCGCCGTAGCCGGGGCAAATAAATAAATCACTTGTTCGACAGTGCGATTTCGATCGATCCGGCTGAATTTAACGGAGAGCCGCGGCCGGTTTCACCTGGGGTGGTTGAATTCGAACGGCGGGACAAGAGTGCAACGGGCGAACTGTCGCGAAGGCCATCCAGCTCACTTTTCCCCTCGCACTTTTCTCAGCTGATTCTCGACTCTCGTCGCGGCAACTCTCTTTCTCTCCGCCTTCCTGTCTGTTCTATTTTCGCGTCGCCGCTCGTGTCCAGTCGAGGGAAAAGTATGAATTCCATAGCGGCTGTCTCAATGCCGTTCGATCGAATTTTTCTCCGTGTCCTTTTTCTTTTTTTTTTTTTTTTTTCTTTCTTCGTCGAACCAGTCATTACGGCCGATCGATTGTTCCTCCGTCGATCGATCGCGTACGCAACTGTTGTGCGGCGCTGTGTGTCAATTGCGCATTTCGAATCGCGGAGATCCGTGGAATATTCCTTCGGTTATTATTATTATTGTTGTCGTTGTTGTTGTTGTTGTTGTTGGCTTCGTTTTCATTAGTATTAGGGGAAATTTCTGGGGGGAATTTTTTTATTAGTATTGGGGGGACCCCCCCCCCCCCATCGAATGTTGCGAGACGAGCCGCTATATTCGGGGAAATTAGTTTCTTCGAGGCTGTTAACAATTCATAATGATTGAACGAAATTTCAGATGACGCTCGTTAATATTCGATTCGCTAATTCAGTACTTAAGCCTGGCAAATCGCGCACAGAAATGAAAAGATCGCTTCGACGCGCGAGCCACGCCCACGCATCGGCAATCATCGTAATTGGTGATATCGTCAAATGGCTTTCAGAGGCGAGTTTCGGCGATTTCGATCTCTCAAGGTGGCAGCCCGATCGGTAGAAAGTTCGTCGAACGCGAGGATGAAACTGAAAATTCCGCGTGAAAAATTGGGTCCGAACAAGGGGGACCAGTTTGTTTTCACGTGCATATTCGAGCCACGGGGTTGGTCGCGTCGGGCACCATGCCCTCCTTTCTCCCGTTTCACCTCGTTATTCAACGGCAACCTGTAATTAAGTCGGGAAATTCGAAACGTGCAATTTCGGGAATAATAAAGCCGTGGCCTATTTTCCTTTTCCTTTGTTCCGTTGCAGCAGCCCGATCCTGAACATCGGTGTATACCCCCTTTTCCGCGCCCCTCATCAATTTCTCGATCTTGACCAGCGTCGTTGCTTTCCATTCCGAAGAATGCAGGTGCCGTTCCCTTTGTTGGCATATTATTTTTAATCCAAGGTTACCGTCCTGACCGTTCCAAGTGCTAGAAAATCACCGTGGTTCGCTCGAATCGAATGCGCCCGTTAAAAAGAAAAAAAAAAACAAGCAAACCCGCTGCCAACCCACGTGGAACAACGCGAATCCGCGATCACGCCACGAAGAGAGGAAATAATTCCACAAGGGGGTGCACATCCCCGTATCCCGAGCTCTCTGCGCCCAACGAGACGCGAGACGTCTGCGAAAAAGGGATCCCTCGGCCGTGTCCGCGTTCCCCACAGCGAACGCCGAATTATTTCTTCGCCGCTGTCCAGCGTATCCTTGGACTCGGTATCCCCTCCACTCGCTACCAGGCGACTGAGTCGCGTAGTGGGGCGGAGCCAGCGTGACGGTCCACGGCGGTCCGCGGAGTGGGGGAAAGGAGACTCCTGCGGTGCTCGTCGATCAGAGCGAGAAGGAACAGATTTCGAGCGCAACAGTAGGGATAAGAAAGCCATGCACGTACACGGTTCTCCGGCGGGTACGACGACTTTAGTCCGACGACCGCTTCCATCGAGCGAGGTAGACGAGCACCAGGTGTGTTCTGGCCCTCCCCAAACCCCCCCGTGCGTTGTTCCTCGTGCTATTCGATACCAGGAATCTCCCGTGTTCACCAGGTCCCCGCTCCTGAACCTTTTCGTGCGTCAGGAAGAGGCCCGCCGCGCCGGTACCGTTCGACGCCGCTGACAGTGATCTCGTGGAACGTTGTCCTCGCGTGGCACGGTGACGTTGACGGTTATTGTCGTGCGGCTCGATCGTTCGTAGGAATCGGTGGCGATTAACGGGAGGCCCAGTTCGGGGACCGTCGGTCGCGGTTCCAGTGTTGATCCGGCGTGGATCGTTGGACGGTGTTTGGAAATCGATTCGTGGCACGTGCGCCGGTCGAGGAATTCGTGACACGAAGAAATCGACGTGTTCTGTGCAATCGCGGTTATTTTCGTGCCAGGGTGGAGGAGGAGAGGGAGAGAGCAAGAGATTGATAGAGAAAGTGCCGGCCTGTTGACGGTATAGTCCGGTGGATTTGGGACTCGTTGGCGGATCGGGCGGTCGATGGTGTTTCTTCTGGATCGGTCTGAGAGGATGACGGAACTTGCCGGTCCCCCGGCAGAATGAATCGCTTCCGTTGCGCGGAGGCACTGTGCGTTAACATGCGCGAGATCCTGCGTGCGTCCAGGGACAGATAGTTCCATCTGTCGTGGCGAACATCCAGCCGACGATCGGCACTGTCGCTGAAACAGGGAGATTGGTCCCGAAGGATTGGCCAAGGATCGACCGGGACACGACAGGTTCGTTCCCATTGCGATCCGTAGTTGACTGTCGATATGTGCGTTTCGTGGCTGGTTTGTTGTTATCGTTTTCACCGGTACGGGGCGGTTCGATGAATAATGACAATAATAATAACGCGCTGGACGCGTTAGATATTTTTAATCGCGATAACGACAACGTATCAGCCACGTTTCGCACTTGACCCAGGATAATAATTTGTAAGGCGAGGACGAACACGACGATCGTAATAATTGTACAATGATTGCTCGCGTCAGCTGTGCTGAACACATTGCGGGAAACGCATAATTATAATAACGCCGCACGCCGAACGCTCGATAGTTGATTTCGCCGATTGAAATTCTAATCTACCGCGAACAGAACGGATTTACTGCCCCGCTTAATGGATTTCCATTAATATCGGCGGTGATAGAAATCATTGCGATCGACTGATTGCCAGGCGCAATTTGAGCGCTCGTGAACTTGTAATTACAACACCTTATAAATACAATAGAGCCGCGGACGTTATTATAAACTTGACCATAGCTGTCTGAAAATCAATTACACGCGTGTCGTCCGCGCGATACCAGGCTTGCATTGAACATAAATTCTCTTCCATAATGGCGAGGAAAAAAGAATCCAACGAATTGCATACGGTGTAAAAAAGGTATTCGCCAGCGCGAATGAAAGAAAAGACGCAAGCCCGTATTAGACGTGAATGAACAGCGTACCCGAAATTTGTCGAAAAAGCTGTCGCAATACGTCATTACTCGTATTATTTACGTGGTATCGTCGCGGTCACCGTCTTGGAGACAGTGGCACGTTCCTCTTCGATGGAAGTATAGTATTATCTCTCCCTCGGTCGCATTGTTAGTCCTGCCCGATGGAACTGCTACTTGTTGCGCAAAGGAACCGCCGATCAGCGTCGAGCAATCTTTATTTTTGTTTAGCGAGCTGCGACGGTGTGGCATTAAGAAAGCGTGCCTCGTCCGTGTCACTGATTGATGACCACGCGAAGACAATCCACATTGGGGGGGTCCCCCTAAGTTCTGTATGCCACGAATCCGTGAAATAATCGATGCTTGTTGTGAACAATAGGGGGGGCACGATAGGATTTTTGGCAGAGAAATCTTTCCGATTGTAATTGTCGGAAAATCAATCTTCCCATTATTTTATTTTATTTTATTTCGTTTTACTTTATTTTTTTTGGGGTGGAAAAAAAAATCATTGCTTCGTTTAAGAAGCGTGCGCGTCGTTGCCGAATAAAACCGCAGAGGGCGTCGCGTCGTTTATCGACGATTCATAAAGATATTTCGCTCGGTCGATCGTTGCGACTTCGATTAGGACGATAATGCGACAACGGTGCATTGATTTATGGGGGCTCGCCGCGAAGTGAAACGGAACTTCTGGATTTCTCGCTGTTAGATAACGTCCAGGGAATGCTTTCTTGTTTGCGCCGCTAGAAACGCGATCTCGATTGCAAATCGGCTGCGATAAATCCGACGAATCAATAACAAATAGCCGACTGCGACGATTCGAATGGATTTGAATCCAACGCGAACGCCGAATTAAATGCGCCTAATACAGGTATAACCTCGCGACGAACGCGTTACGATTTTAATTGAATTGATCGTTCATTTCGTCGTTTCAGTCGGCAGCGTTTTCTTTAATGTGTCTCCGAAGGATAATTAAATGTTAAATCGAAATGTTCCGTCGGAGTTTTTTGTGACAGAATTTCATTTGCTCCTTAACAGCAATAATTGACCAAATTTTTAGGTTAACTTCAGAACGACTCGGTTTATAAATTTCGATATCAATCGTCGGGTCACTGTCGCTTCACAATCATCGAACGTTGCACCGTGCATCTTCTTCGTCGGTTTATTATTTTTTTATGTGCTCGCGTTTCTTTCCACCGGCCAGTTGAGCGAAACGAGATAAAGAGCGAATCAGCAGAACTGGTGCTTTCTACCAATTAGAAACCAGCGATCGTGAAACGATCGCGATGCATTTCTCTCTTCTTCTTTTTTCCCCATTTTCTTTTTCTTCAGCCCACGTCGACAGACATCAGTTTCAATACGCACTTCGACGTGCGTGCAAAGTTCGCGTGAAATATTTTACAAAACGTAGACAATATATACGAAAAAGGGGAAGAAATCCATTTAGACTCGTATAATCGTAGGATATCCCATTAATTATCTAAGTCTGCCAAGTTAATCGCGCCGGCTTCCGGATAAACTCGATTCGTCGCGGATACACACGGTTCGTATCTCGCGCCGTTTATCCAACCGCCCGGTATCTTTATGGCGAGCGTAGCACAATGAGCCCACGTGACCGTGGGTATAGTGTAAATTCCATTGTTCCCCGTTTCCATTTACGCGGCTTCGATTCGACACAATAATTTATTGTTTGGCCCGTGAATGAACGCCTTTCTCCGGCGCTGGACCACACTCGTGGAACCGGTTCGGTTCGTGAATCGTCTATTGAATTATCCAACAGCGATACCGCGGGGAAACGATTTTCATTAATGAACCCTGTGTCTGGATATTATCGGGCCAATTACCGACTTCTTGCCAGGGAATTAATAGGCGGACGTAAATAATTAACAACGAGTTCCTTCGCGTGGAATGTTATTTTTTTCGTCGTTGTTTCCTATTTTCGTCGGGGAAATGGTTTGATTAGCTGCGGGTCCTTCCCGCGGGGATTCCAGTTATTATTAGTTTGACGGTTGGTACCGCGAGTTTGTAACACTAGAATAGAGGGTTGAAAATTATTTCCATCAAATGTAGAGCAGACGCGAGGAAACCTAGGATTGAAGGAATTCCAAACTTTATTTCGAGATTTATTTTTGCCACGCTTGCCAACCTTCAGGGACCAAAGAACCAGAAAGACTGTCGCTCGCTGTCGTCAAATATCTGTTCATTTACAAAGCGGACCGATAAATCGTCAGGAGCCAATTACGTACACATATCTTGACACCGCGAGGAAGGAAAGGTATAGGGGAATTTATCAACTAGTTCTAGGATTTTTTTCACGTTCACGGGTTGGCGATTCTTACGCACGATTACCGACCTTTAGAAAGAATGCAGTCATTTGAACAAGCGGCTATCGAAAACGAAAGCTAACTGGTCGCCCGGTTGTCCAGCAACTATCGCTGACGGCGTTTCTGGCCTTCTTGTTGGCAGCGCCGCGGTGGCCGGCCTGTATCCCACTGCTCGATAGACGAAGTTTCTCTGTTTCGATTCGGAAACAGCATTTATGTAACCGGCTGTGAAATGTCAGCCGTTTGTTGTCGGATCTTTTCACGCGATTTTCTAAAACTGTCACGTGCCGTCGCTGATTGTTCGACGGGATTTATTATAATCGTTTCACGCTGCCGTGTTTACCTTCTCCGCGGAACCTTTTTCTTCTCCTTCGCAACAAGGATCTAGTTATTTTTTTTTTTTTTTTTTCACTTTTGTATCCCTCGTTCCAATATATTTATTTTATTACGTTTCATCGTTCTATTATATTGTTTCTATTTCTTCTTTCGACGCCTTGGGTTTTTTCTTTGCTCGCTTTCGCGTGTTAGATAATACACGCTGGAAAATATCTCGTCAAGTTTGTCATTCGCTATATGTATTATCCACGATCCGGAAGTGTTCGGGTAGCTATTGATTACCGGTGACAACGATCGACGCGTATCGATTTCACATTTCCTCTCCGGGACTTCACTGCGAGGGGGAGACAAAAAAAAAAATGCGTAACGGGAAAGGAAAGTCAAGAAGATGGAACGGAAAATTTTAATCGATCGCTCCAACGGACCTACGAGAATGATTTATATTGAAATAATATTTCGAACGAATGATTTGTGTTAAATTATGATAACAGGATACCGCGTGACGCAAGCCCGTTCTTATCCGGCGAAATGCCACGGAAGTGAACAATTCTTAGTTTCTTCTCTCTCTCTCTCTCTCTCTCTCTCTCTCTCTCTCTCTCTCTCTCTCTCTTTTTCGTATTCGTTTTCTTTCACGGGAGTAGCGACACCTGTTCACGCCTATTATTTCGAGCACTCGACACGGTCAATTTTCGTATAATTTACTGCCACGGTAACTTAACCCCGGCAATTAGAGAAATGTGCCTGGCCTGATGGAATATCGTCGATGTTGGTTTTTTCGCGGCGATATACGAGCTCGGTTTTCAGCAGAATTCGACAGGTGCGTTTCAGGTGAACGGGTCGTTCTTGCGTCAGCTACGGGGTGTCGGTTGCGGCGAAAAGAAATGGTTGAAATTTCGTGTACGATGGTGATAGAACTGTAACGAAATATACACTAATAATAATAATAATAATAGTAATAATAATAATAATAATAATAATAATAATAGTAATAGTAATAATAATAATAATAATAGTAATAATAATAATAATAATAGTAATAATAATAATAATAATAATAACAGTATCGTGTCAAATATAACACCTGTACATAAAGTGTAACATAGGTTTATTTTCACCTATTTTTCAAAACTATTATCGCACAGTATATGTTACTGTACAATTTGTATTTTCTCAACGTACCTCATCCACAATTTCCGCGCACTGTTCAGGTACTTCTACCGCGGTGTTCAGGTACCTACTCCACGATTCTTGGTTCACCGTCGCCCCGCGTCGTATCATTTGTACAGATCTGTCCGGTGAACGCAATGACGCCGCGGCGTCATTAATTTCTCGTACCTGACCACCGTGCACGTTACACGTGGGCGGGGAATAACCCGTGGACGTGGACGGAATTCTCCACGTTTCCGCGTGACAGTTATTCAGAACGGGGGTTTTCTTCTCGAACCGTTCCTCCGATCCAAGCCCCAAAACGAAGCCGGTACCGTAACTGTTTTCACGTGGCCTGGTCCCGATTGCCACAGCTGATCGATCGTGTGTCGATAACGCGGCGTCAAACGGTACCCCACTCTGCCGGGACAGTCGGGAACCACCGGCAACAAGCGGAAAATTGTTGACGAACATCGCCGTGCCCGAAGAACGGGGCCGCCGGGTGGCGTATCGAGCCGTGGCATTATCATTTTGTCACGATGCTCGAAAAATGTTGCAAGATCGAAAGTGTAAATAAATTTATTTACCACGGTGCGGGCAGAAAATTGACATTTCACGGTGGCTAACGGTTGGCAACGGTAATACAGCTTTCGTAACCGTTTCGTAACGTTTGTTCTGTTTTATTAAAGACGCGCGTTAAATATGGATAATGTTACTTGCGATCGTGAACGGCGATAACGATTAATTTCATTTTTAAAAATTTTTTTTCGTTTCGAGGAAGACCTTCGCTCGGGTGGCCCAGGTGAGCGGCTCAGGTTCGGTTCAGTCAGGTGGCCGGATTCGATTCAAGTTCGTCAGAGTATACTTTTATTCGTGGCACTCGTGGTTCACTCGGGAATGAGATTTTTTTGTCAATAACTTGCGCCACGAGAATTCAGGTACCTCGGTGATTCGAGAGTCGAGGTATTTCGAACTCCAAGAGTCGCGGAGGGCGAGAGATTCTTTTCGGTGGGAAGTTTTGCTTCTTTGGAGGAAAATTCTAGGAATTCAGGTACTCGACGAATGTTCAAATATACTTAATCAGGTACCTGATAGTTATATCAATCCGAGGTCCATGCTTCTGCACCTCGGTACATAGAAATACTTGTTTCAAATAACTGACAGTTTAGCGTTCATTGAAGAATTCAGGTACTTCATGGGAATTCACGAATTTCACAAGCCAGAACTTTGCTCGCCGTTGATCCCCGATCGCAGATTTATCCGCTTGCAACGCGTCCATCTCAACGTTCAGATGATCGCTACCTGGAATCGGAACGAATCTCCATTCTCCTATTACAGACTGCGTCTAAGTACCTGTTTCGTAGTACGATCGTCCCATCCTCCACGGACGTTATACTTGATTTCGAGACGATTTTACGGAAAGTGAAAGCAAACGCAGCATCGCATCCAGCGATCAATTAGTCTTTGTCCAACTAAATCATCGGATTCTCACGAGGCCGGCGGACCTAACCTCGTTTCCATTCGATTATTATCGAACCTCGATTCGAACGTAACGCCTTCTGCGTTCGACTTCTCCTATCTCGCCAAAGTAATATTCACATCCGCCAGGTATCTAACACGAACCTAACTCTGCTGGTACTGCAAGTATCGAACCGCATTATTATTATTATTATTATTGTCTCCACAATGGCAAGCTGAATTCTTTTGCACGCAGGCACACTAATTCAGTATTGCAAGCAGAATTCCTCTGAATTTCAATAGGTGCACACCACTCCATTCATCCGTCCGACGATCTGGAATCGTTCGTTCGACTCTCTCGATCCCCCAGCCTGATTTATAGATCCCCGGCTGGATCACGATCGTTTCCCGTTCCGCGGGCGCACGTCGACGATTTCGTCGATCGATGGCTCGTCGGGTACTGGCTACCCGGTGATACTGGTCTCGCGTCGCGGGGCGGAAAGGGGAAGAAAGTTTGCCCCGATCGATTTTTACGCGGAACCAGTTTTCGGACGTGGATCGCCGACATATCGATCGATTGGGTAATAACGAAGACGAACAGCCCGATCGACGCGGATATAATTAGTCTGTTACGTAAGCTTGGCCGGATCGAACGAAATTACAGGTTCGCGAACTGAAGAACCAGTCGATGCCGATTTTTTTTCTTTCATATCAACTTTCGACAATGCTCGTTCCCATTCCCTCGTTATATCATTTTGCTCACTCTTCTTCGTTATTGAAGCTCGTTTACTCCTCTGTCACATTGTTATTATTATTCTTGCGACATTACTCGATTACAAGATTTATTCACCAATTCACTATTATTTCTCCGCTGCACCATTGGTCACCGTTGGTCCACGGACCAGGCCAAGATAAATTAAAGTAACCACGATAACAATAACGATAACAATAACAATAATAAGCGAATAAATATAGCGGCGTAAAATTCGCGTGCGCGTGTAAAATCGATAAAAATTATTACGAATCGGTCGATCGACGAGGCAACGACCCCCGTGAAACGGATCCGCGTAACTCACCGGATCGTCGTCCACATGGATCGACACGCGATGTCGCCGGTTAATATCCGGTCCAACGATCCGGTACCGGAAACGAGGATCGTTCGCCGCCTCGCGGAGGAAACGGCGCGCGGTGTGCAACGTAACGCGGTTCGATCGTCCCAGGAAAATCGTTTTCTGCAGAAACGTAGGCGCGCGCGCGCGCGCGCGCTCGCGCGATTCGTGACCTGCTGCTCGGTCGGTTCGCGATCGATCGATCGTTTTAGAAAGTCGAGGATGCGCCGCGGCTGCGCCTCTCTACGTGGATCTTAAATCAGTCCGTTGGGAAATAAATTCTCGTTGCCGTTACCTTGACACCTGACGACACTGTTATGAATATTGTAATGCGGCTGGAATTGAAATAGCCGGAGGAACGGCGGCAAGGAACGTTCGCTTATTTCTTTTTAGGAATAATCGCGAATCTTGGGTATTCTTCTTTCTCCCTCTTTCGCGAGTGGGTCGATTTTTCCGGGAGGTTCTTTTTCTGTTGTTGTCCCTCGGTTTTTTGGCGATCGTAGTTATCGTGAGAATTATTGATACAAATATGAAATAAATTTTCGAGCAATTTTTCCTTATCAAATTGGCAACGCGTAAAATCTACGGGGTGTACTGTAAATAAAAGCCCTGTTTACAAGGTGTACCGTAAATAAAAGCCCTGTTCACAGGGTGTACCCTAAATAAAAGCCCTGTTCACAGGGTGTACCGTAAATAAAAGCCCTGTTTACTGGGTGTACTGTAAATAAAACCCCGTTCACAGGGTGTACTGTAAATAAAAGCCCCGTTCACAGGGTGTACTGTAAATAAAAGCCCCGTTCACAGGGTGTACTGTAAATAAAAGCCCCGTTCACAGGGTGTACTGCAAATAAAAGCCCTGTTTACAGGGTGTACTGTAAATAAAAGCCCTGTTCACAGTGTGTACCGTAAATAAAAGCCCCGTTCACAGGGTGTACTGTAAATAAAAGCCCTGTTTACAGGGTGTACTGTAAATAAAAGCCCTGTTCACAGTGTGTACCGTAAATAAAAGCCCTGTTTACAGGGTGTACCGTAAATAAAAGCCCTGTTCACAGGATGTACCGTAAATAAAAGCCCTGTTCACAGGGTGTACCGTAAATAAAAGCCCCGTGTACAGGGTGTACCGTAAAGGAGAACAAAACTAAAAATAATATGTAACGCCATTTGTCGCGAAAAGAAGAGGAAGAATAACATCGCCATTAATTCTACTTAAAAAAAAAATTTACCTGCGAGAGTAAGTTATGCTACTTCCCATCACCGGCACTCATTTATCTACCTCAGTACCACTCCAAACGAATTTACCAGAACGTAAAATCGACTGGCTCGTCGTTCGCCCCAAGGCGTCCTTGAATTCTCTACTTTCAAGAACAGCAAAACGAAAGAAAGAAGTGGAGATACACTCGAAGTGGAGATATACACTCGAGGAGGCGGGCGAAAAATGTCGCGTACACGGCGAGGCGAACGAAAAAATTCGCATCGTCCGCCCTTAGAAGCGTCGACGCTCGTTCCCACGGGACCGCGTGTCTGGATCGTACAAGAAACGCTTCCTCGCGGAATATTTTCGGCGAGATTCGATCGAAAAGCGCGTTAAGTAACCGCAAAAGGGGAACGGCGTTGCAGAACGAGATCGCCGTTTTAACTTTAACGGCCGCTCGTTACGCAACCCGATTTGCTCCACTTATTTATGGAAATGCGAAAGCGAAAAACGAAATTGGAATTTCGATAACACGCCGATGCACAGCCGTAGAAACTGTTTGGACGCTCGCAACCGCGGCCGGTCGCGTAATAATTCGATAACGTATTTTCCGCAAATTTCCTTTCTTTCTCCTTTATTCTCTCCTTAATTTCCTTTTTTTCTCCTTTACTCTCCTTTGACCGTTGAACAAACCATTGACCGTTGGGCAACGACGACGAATCGTTCCCGTCTACGGCGCTGGAACGAAACGTCCCCTCGACGATCGACAATTCTTCCGAAATCGTTTCAACGGCGAAAAATATGCATCGAACCTGTGTCTTCTTCCGTCGAGCGACCATAGGCGTGGCATCGATCGTGTTTTAAACCGTGAAACGTTCGCGATACGGAATCGGGGAAAGTCGTTCGCCGTGGAAACGAGTCACGGCCGATGTGCCGGTTTTACGTAAGGTGAAAATCGTCTTTAAGGCGAAAGAGCGGATGCAAAGAAGCGAGAAAGAGAAACAGAGACAGAGACAGAGCGAGAGAGAGAGAGAGAGAGAGGCGAAGCTACGCTGCACACACGAGACACGCTTCTGCGTGAATCACATTTCACGCGCAACGACGGGCCTCCGTTTCACGCCGCTGGAACGCGAGCAAAAAACTAGAAACATTGTTGTACATCATTCTCAGACGAAGCTTTTACACGGCGACGCGAAACGTTCGAGACGCGAGAAGGATCGCGAGAAAAGGGTTGAAGCGATCCGACGTGCTAGGATCTTTCTGAGCGCGACGCCAGCGCCGCCTGGGCGCCCGTCGTAATCGATCAGCCGCGAGGGGAGCCGCGGGACGTACGAAATTCCCCAGAACTCCTGCGGCCCAGTTACGGTTACAGGGAGGCGAAACGAGCCACGGCTCATCGGGAATTGCACGCACGTCGATGGCGGCCGTGTTCCCCCGATTTTGTATTCACCTCGACGATGCTCGCGCGACGATCGACCAAGCGCGATGGCAGGGTCCGGGGTGGGGGACGCGTAAGGTGGACGTTTTTCTCCGTTTCTTTTTTTTTATCTTCCTTTTCTGACGTGTCACGCGAAACAGAGTGACACGCTCCGTCGGTTCGTCGCTATTACAATGTCTGACGAAACCGTTTTGCATATTGCTCGCAGGATTCCACGATTCCCGCATACCTTGTCTCGCCAGTGGAGAACAAAGGTATCGAGACCAGTGGAAATTCGGGTACCCCGGTCGAACCGTCGCGAGACCTCCTCGCTCCCAGGCCCACGAGAACCATTTCGAAGCTCCGAAAGAAACGAAAAACGAACCTGAACGTCCGCGAAAATTCCCCAGAACGATCTACGAACGTTCCGCGAGAATGAAGAGGATGAAAAACTGTGTCAGACGTCCGCGTCGATTTCTCTGAAATATCGAGTGGGCTCGTGAAATAATAACGACCGCGTTTGAGCTGGTTTCGCGCTGGCCTTAGAGCTTGTCGCCATCCTGGGACTATCCGTCTCCCAGAATGCACCTGACCGGGTCCCGGCTGTACAGGGAACCATTTCGTGTCCGTCCGTGGGCGCTGGATCGGTGGAACCGGGAAACGATGCCCAATGCGCCGGAAACAATTCCGTTTAACCGTCTGCGGGCCTGCAGAGAGGAGCACCGTTAACCGCGCGTTCTACGTGCTCGACCTGAATTAGTTCCGCTGCAACGCCGCCATTGTTACCCAGACCGAGGACCGTCGAGTGGCGTTGACGATCGCCCGCACATGTTCGGGCTTTGTCGATCATCTGGATCGAGTCGCGGCTCTGTTTAATTTCCTTTCACGGGAACCGGATTTATTTAAATCCGTTCGAACTCCGCTTTTTCTCTTCGTCCGTCATTTAATAATGGTCTGCTGTGCTTTTGGACCTTTTCATATTTGTGCGCGTGTGTGATCTGTCGAAACGCGTCCCCCCCCCCCCCGGTAATTGAAATTAAGATTATTAATATTATTATTATTACTATTATTATTATTGTGATTGGCGAAATCTTGAGGCCGCGGTTCCAAAAAGAATATTTTAGATTAGGGAATTTAATTCATTAATCATCAAAGAATAATAATTCATTAACGGAAGAAATGAAACATTGCCATCTGTTATATAACGCGATTGCGTCATAATTATTATTAGATTTTAAATACAATAATTTCGTGGACACTTCGAACAGTTGGGTAACACGCTGGGATAGGTTCAAGGGGATGGTGGGTTGGGGGGGGGGAGGGGTTAAATTATGCCTGCTGGCAGACAGGAAGAAATTTACTTGACTCGGAGATTCCTTGCACGCCTCCGTGCAATTCAACCGCAATTAGCATCGTTTAGCAGTTGCATTATCGCGATTCTCGAAAATCGAGAATCCTCTGATCGGCGTCTCAATCGCCGCCGAACAGTTGCGCCAATCCGATCGATCAGGGGCGCCGATTCGCGTGGAATCGCGCGGTTCAATCGAACCCACGCGAAACCGTCCTCAACGATCGCGTAAATTAACGAACGATTAATATCGCGCGTCAAGTTGAATCTCGTCGCAACGCACCGGACCGCGTAATAATCGAATCTGTTTGTTGTTCCAGGCTGAAGAAATCGAACGTAGCCATGAACCTCGCGCTGCATGGATTTTTGTTGCAGGGTAAGTTGTCGATCGTAAGTGTTCCCCGTTTCGAATGTGAAAAGAGGAAAAAAAAAAATACAGCAAAGAATGTCGTAATTGTTGGAAAATAATTTCGAGCAACTTACGCGCGAACCCTCCTCCACCCCCCCCCCCGCCCCGCCCCCCACTACCCTCCCGTCGCGATTCAGAGTTCACCCCCGTTGCACACGCGTCCTCGAACTAAGAGAACGCAATCGCGGCTGGAACAATGCTCCCGAGAGATCCAAGGGTTGACCTGATCCGACTTGCTCGTTGCGCGCAAGGCCCCTCGAAAAACAGAGGGAACGAAACAATGCGCGAAAATCCAGGGTTAGCGGGCAAACCAAACCGGCTTTGAGGTTAGGTTCGCGGCGGCGTCGACGGCGCAATAGGTCGCGGTGGTTCTCTCGAATCTGCCCCTGAAAGGAAAGAGGGAAAGGGAAAAAATACAGCCGTGCCACTTTTCATCCAGGAACGAGCGCGCGCAGTCGTTTCGTTCCCGTCCTCAACGTCGCGGCTGGCAGGCCTGCCGGCTGCGCAGGGGGGGACACCCCCTCCCCCACCCACCCAACAGGCAGCGCCGCACGGGAGGATCCGCCAGCCGTCATAAAATCCCAAACAAGTGGACACACGAACGTCCCACGTGCTTCGACCGCGATGCATACGTTTCACGGACGTGTGTGTCCCACGTGACTGCATTCCACGGGCGATGCAACTTCCATTTAGCTCCTACGTGAATGTAAATACGCTCGTATAAAGCTTTATTCCCCGCGTTTCACGACCGGTGGTCCGGAGGCACCGGCGTTGCGAGCAACACGCGAACAGCCGTGGCTAATGAATACGAATCGTCGTTTCGCCGTGGATCTCGTGGATAATAATCTCGCGGCCTGTAGATTTTCTCGCTGGAGGATATTTGCCTTCGGTTGTTTCTGGTTTAAAACGGATGCTGGGGATCTAGGGAATTTCTCCGCGTGGATAATTTTATGATATCGGGACCGTTTACGGGTACACGTTGGGAGTTCCATCGGTTGGGAATTGTATTTTTCCTTTTCTTCTCGTTGGTTTCACGCGTTTTATGAGTTCCGGCGGAGGGAGGCTCGGGGAGGGCGGCCATCTCGCGGCGCGTCCGCCATTTTGGGAGACTATTGGAGCAGGACAGATATTTGTCAGGGTACTTTTTATTGAAGCAACTGCGAATGTGGACTGGTTATTTTACGTTGTCATTGTCAGGTTGGCTGGCCACGGAATTTTTCCCACGATGAAAACGAATTTAGGGATCTCAGGTGTCCGAATTTTTAGCGTCCCTTACTACCTCCTATTTTTTCGTCCCCACTTTCTCCGAGTCGTTACGGCTCGATTGCATTTTGCTGCGCAGCTGCAGAAAATCGAGCGGGCTCATTCTACAGCCGTGACTTTCGTCTATTCGCCCGTCTGCTCCGGCTTAATTGGCGTGCAGGTATTATGCATTTGAATTCATCGTTTCCGCGCTTTTACCTTGCCACCGAGGATTAAATAATAAAAATATTTCACCAATTTTTTTGGTCAATATTGGTCAAGATTTTTATTATTTAATATATATATAATAATAATAATAATAAATATACATATATATTGGCTTAATATTTATTTTTAATATTTCTAATATTTAATATTTTTTAATATATATATTTTTAATATTTAATATATATATATATTGAAAAATATTAAATATTAAAAATATATATTAAAAATATTAAATATTAAATATTAAAAATATATATATTAAAAATATAAAATATTAAATATTAAAAAAATATATATTAAAAATATATATATTGAAGAAAAATATATATATATATGTACAGAGTCCATTTGTGGAACAAAAAGCAATTGCGAATTCTGTCGTTCAAGTATTATCCGGGTTTAAATATCAAATGGAATATTAAACAGGGACCTCGTGTTATCTTGATGAATACATAATGAATATGTAATAACCTGATGTGAGCGAAGGCGAGAGAAAATAAAAATTAAAAAGATGAAGAAAAAGGTCGCGAACCAAGAAGATGATCGATTAACGTTACGTAGGATGACGGCACAGATCATAACGTGAAAGCGTGGAAACGGCCTTAAGAGAGGTCGCAACAGATGCCAATAAAAGGCGAAGCAGTCGACGCTTCTCTGAACGAGAAATGACTCACTGATCGTTGCGTTCGTATCGAAAATGTTGTGGGACGGACCAAAGGAACAATCTTGCAACGATACAGACTGCAATCAAGTAAAAATTATCCAATAATAATTATCATCCCCCGGAGATTTTCTTAAGTGAAATAATTCACGTGCCCCGAAACTGTTATTCTGTTCGACAATTATTAACCTACAAAAGTTCCTTCCAAATTTGTATTTATCTCCGAAACAACGAATAACTTCCACGTTATTCAATAAATCTAGATTTACAGTCAGAGTCAGCGTAAAAATGAAAAAAATTAATTCAATATCGCGAATCCATCACCGAACATTCGAATGAATAGTGCAGAAATGGAGGAGACAAAAATCGCTATTCGTGAGAGTTAAAGAAAAAGAGAGAAGCGATTAATCGTTTGTAAATTAAACGATACAAAATCGCCCATTAGGTGTCCACGTTTCGACGTTCGATTAAAGGGCCCAACGAAACGAGCCTGTCGCCGAAAATACAGAATGACGGACAGGCACGAATTCGCGAACAGAGTCACGAATGAATCACGCTGCGTTTACAATGCGGGGGCGTGCGTCGTTGTGTCGCCACGCATGGAAACAGGCACCGTTGTCACGGGAATAGAAGAAAGTACTCGCTCACTTGCCTGCTTACTTACGACGGTGAACGAACGGCGTGGTTGCGTGGCTGTACGTGGAGCAGAAGCGTGAACAATGCGGAAGAATATTTTCGAAACGATCGAAAAGATACCGCCGGTTTTCCGCGTTTCGATGGAAATCAGGGAAAACGGATCGTGCATGTGGAAACCTTTTCATGGAAAATTAATTCGTTCGTTTCCAAGCTGGGCCTGATGAAAGTTTCAAACGGACTCGTTGTATCCGATCTAGGGACATTCTTATTTGTAATTCGTTCGATTTCATTCTCAGTGTAATCTGCGGCTCGACACTATTTTCTTCTTGTTACATTAATAGAGATGAGTCGCTGTAAAGTTGACATTTTCAATGGACAATTGACAAGGCGAATGCATTTGGCCAACTTGAAGTGCGACGGTTGAATAAATCTGTTAAGTACCTTTGCAATTTAAATACTGTGGAATACTGCCGCGCCGTTTCCCAATTGAAACGAAAGATACCATAAAGCAACGCCAATTATAATGAAATATTGAATTCCCTATTTGGGGACCGAAAAAGTAACCAGGTCTTTAGCCGGTCCTACGTCTATGCGTGACTGCGACCACGCGATAACAGCGCTAGCGAGTTGAGCTCGCGCAGTGCCTGCAACGGTAAAGAAAAAAACCCTAGGAACGGGAAATACCCGTGCAGGAACGTTTTTCTTCCTCGCTGCGATCTGAAGACACTTGTGAAACTCTAATGGAGTGCTCAGCCTCGCTCTTGATTGTAGGATCTCTAATGGCATTATGCAATTACGCACAACGGGCGGCCGTTAATCGAAAGGTCGTCAAAACGACGACTCCGGCCGCGGTTGGCAGGCCTAGAAAGTCCGTGGAATTGTCCAGTTCTGCTATAAATAACCGGCGCACCGCATGGAATTTTGCATAACGACCGAGCGATCGAAATAATTAACTTTCGCTTTCACGTGCACTCTGTATGCCCGTTGCCTGCACGGGACTATTCCGCCGTCATTATAACCCAATCACAATAGACTATTGATCGGCTGTCTTAATTAATGGAACCCTGCGGCGGTGGGGGGGGGGGAGAGGCAAATTTCACTTAATCGTAATAGGGTCTGCCAGAAACGTTTCGTCGGTGAACTTTATTTATTGCACCATAACCTCTTCGTGCGGAGCCTAACCTCAGACTAACGGTTCAGGTCTTCCAGGTGACTTTTGGCAGGGTTATGTCACGTCTTATGAATTCTAGGGAAAGTGTAATTAACGCGTGCTCGAAGAGCCAGCCAATTATTCCGTTTCAATCGAGGGTAAATATGACGTTGAACGCTTCGTTATCTTTTTTACATTTGATCACTTTTATTTCCTTGTCTTTAATTGTGAGGTTATCCAGGCAGCAATTTCATCATTGGCATAAGGTCATCCGACGCGTACACTGTATTAGGCTACCGTACAGTAAATCCGGTTACTTTCTCCATAATTAATTAGTAGGGACGGGAATAACAGTTTTTTGAAAGTGTTCGATTAAAGGGGGAATGCCATGCTAGTCACCGAGCGATAGAATTGGCCTAGGGAAACGATTCTGTAATATTTCCCATCCGCATGGACAGGCCAGTGAATTTATTGCCCAATAATTAGGGTCCCATTTAACGGTCGTGGATTTATTACGCTTGTTTTCCATCGAATAGCGATTATTAATCGAAATTTAGACATTTAACGAGCAGGCGTATATCAATCTTCAGAAACGTTCTAATTGAATTAATCGCCTAGGTGGCTAATAATTAGCCACCGTGATGCAAGGGAAACTAAAAGGAAAAAAACAAACTGCGGCGGTGTAAAATATTCCAGACGACACTTCGATCGCAAGATTCACCAGATACCGTGTCCGCCATCTTTGGCTGACCGCCATTAGTTCCGAATCAGTCTGGCCAATCTTCCTAGTTAATAACGCGAGCGGAAAGTCTTGGAAACGGCGTATCGCGAGTTTTTCATCGACCACCGCGGATTTTCTGGAATCTCGCCCGAGTGGACTCGTTTTTCCTCCACTTTTCTCCGCCGCCCTCCGCTCTTCGTCGGTTCGCGTTCGCGTTTTCCGTCCTGCTCCGGCTACCTGGCCGTCTGACTTTTCACCTTACGTAATCGCGTAACTGCGGCGCAAGGATGCGGTTAGACCTTTCGAAGTATGTTTCTGGCCGGTGTCACGTAAGCCTCGCGTTAGACAGTCACGATCTTAATTTCACTCTCCTGTATGGCCGCAGCATGATCGTCATCGCTGACGTATTCATTGATTCTCTGATAAATCAATTGTTTCCAGACGTTTCGAGCAACTTTCCCCGTAGGAAAAATTCTTTTCACCGTACTGGATGAAGTGGCGAAGATTCGTTACTCGAAATACCGTTCGATCGCGTTATGGGTTTGAAATTTATTATTAAAATTTATTATTGGCTGATCAACGATTCACTGATAGAAATTAATTGATCGTTCGTTATTCCTAGCCCGCGATTGCCTGGTCGCGTATTTACAATCCCATTCGGTTGACCAGCCTGTTGAACATGGCGTCAGGGGGAAGCACGGGAGCCGTTTAGGCGCCACGTTGGCACCACTGAGCGGGCTAATGAAGTCCACGGAAGCGTGGCGAAGAATGTTCCGCAGAAAGAACCAAGGAAAACAGAAAAAAATATGAAAGTGATCGCAGGAAAGGGGAATAATTCGTCGACATTTGAATGGAAGGCCGTCGAAAATTTCAGCTAATTAAAATCACCATAATGTTACCAGTAGGTGGGAAATTCCAATTGGGAAATTATGCGTCACAGGCGGAAGCGTTGAAATTCCTGGATATATCATTGATCAAGCTACGTACTGTATATCTAATGTAACATTCACGTAATAAGAAATTCGCGTTGTGGATTAGTATATAATGTTTAATATTTCTACAATTGTACGGCGTGTCAAAAAATATTTAATTTCAGGAATATTCAAATATTATCTATCTATAGAAATTCGGCGCGTTCGCTTAATTAATTCCAATTGATAGACACCCGGTGGAACAATGGCGTATTTCATCAGAAATCCCTGAAGTTCGCGAGCCGACCTTTCTTCTTTTCTCCGTTCCGAGTTTCACCTTGTCTGCGTCGTGAATCGACGAAGAAAATCGAGCGAGCCTTTTCAATTAGGCAGCCGTCCGATATAAACGAGCACGTAGCATGAAAACGTCGAGGTCCAATTTCGTCTAAATAGTTTAACTCGCGAATTCTGAACGAGACTCGACCGAAAAATTATTACGAAACCGAAAGAGAATCGGAATATCATAACGAGGTAATTTCGTCCGTTCGTTACTTGATTAATTAAATAAGAATAAACGAATAGTGAGGTTAAAGTACTGGATACCGGAGCGACAACAAAAAAATCACCAGCATCGTTCGACTCAACCACCATAGAAAATATCATAAATCACACGCCACCGCGTTTATTGTTGATCGAACGAAACGAAACGCGAGTCTGTTCAGCCTCGTTACGCGATCGACGCGTCGACTTCTTATTGTTGCATACCTGTCGGTATCTGGCGGCCATTAAGTGAAAATAGGAGCCGACGAAAACGCCCACGTGGCGTTCGAGGCCCTTTCACGTCTGATTTTTGCGTTCCAGGTTCAACCAGCCGAAACGTGCCACCAGCGACAGCTGGTTTCTTTTTCGCCTGGAAAAGCTGGCCGGTCGATTGGTGTCCGCGTATGGTTTCTCGGAAGACCAAGCGAACATGGGATACAAATATTTGCCAACTATAGGCGAATACATAATTTAATGAAATTTGTTGGGCAAATTTTTAGAATTTAACAAAATTGCCATTGCATTTAATAATGTATCTCCCATAAACTGTTGGCATCGATTCTTGTGGCTGTTTCACGCCTGGTGCGCCCCCATTTTTCTTGGTCGACCGCTTATACAATAACCGCGTTAGGAGATTGTTGAGAAGGAGTTAAATAAAAAAAATATAAGAAATATTGTTGCATCACGAAAGGGAAGGGGGGGGGGGGGGGGAACGAGGCAAGAAATTTCTTTTCCTGGTCGAGATATAATAAATTCTTGCGAGCCAACGTTCTTTCGGATAATCAGGGAAGAAATCTTTTTCGACCGTTTCTTCGCCGCTTTTGCCGATTTTGCCTCGTTGTTGCTTTTCTTTCTCGCTGCAGATAATTAACGCAAATCGAGGCAAGCCGGCCACCTTTCACGCGACTCGATACGTTACACATTTTACTTGATTGCATGATTTAGTGAACGCACCGGGGCAGTTTTTTTTTTTTCGTTTCGCCGACCCGCCGATATAATTAGTGTCGCAAGTTCGTTTTTATTTCTGTGAAAAAAGTATCCAGACGAAAAATAAAATGCAACGTTCAACTGTACTTATTGTGTTGAAAAGTATATTGTATAATTACGGGAAGAGTTATGTAACATAAATTGCGGTGCAATTTCGAAGCGAACCAACGGGAAGTCTAATTTACACAACACGGGTGTTCAATAACGTCAAAGATTCGAATGAAAGACGTACTTATTTGTTGCATTCAGAATTTTTGGAGGGTCTTGAAAGAGTTTCGAAATTTCTGGAGACAGAGACACAAATAATCGGCAAACGGGACGATTTTAATGCAATTCCAAGGGACCGTCGACAGTTTCCACGAAGGGGGACGTTTAATCGTGAATGACGTCGCCTCTTCGACTCATTCATCTTTCTGCTACTCAATGAAACTCCCTCGTACGCGCTTGCGTGACCAGACACGTGTCCACGTGTATACGCACGTGCTGACGACACGTGTCAGAAAAAGTGAATCACCCCAAGATTCTCTTTAACCGGGGGAAAATTAATTTGTTCCGATTAATTCGGAACATAAATTGGCGAAAAGTCTGCAATTCTTCGTTCAACTCCATTGCCATTTAAGGGAAAAGGAAGTACATTTGTAGAGAAAAAAAAGTTGTATATATGGTGTTGGAAATAGAATGCGAATAGTTTTTTTTATTTTGTAATTGTAGAGGTAATTCCCCTACAAATTCATGGATTAAGTAAAGCTGTTAAATTTTATAATACAGTGCGTTATTATTATGAACGATACAAAATAGAATTATTAAAGAAAAGGGAAGCTGGCAAACAGCAATGTTCGTTGACTTTTCCTGTTTAAAATAAAAATAGGAGAAACGATTCTTATTGTTGCAACGAGCGTTCTATAAGTTTCTCCAAACAATTCATTTTTCCAATCGCTTTCTTTACCGTTTCTTGATAATGTCGCCGCGACGGTGACAGTTGAACGCCAGTAACTCGGAATACAAGACGATCTGTGAATGTGTACTTGTCGTGTCTGCTGGATAATCGGGAACTTCCGTTTCCTGCGACGGTCCTCGAATAGCAATGACTCGGTTCTCGCCCTCTTTCTTACTTTCTTGAGAGAATAATGAACCGCCGCGCACCGGCACGTCTGCGCCGCAATCCAGAAACGCACGGAAACGCGGCTGGTTAACCGGAAGTGGTGGTGGTACCACTTGCAACCCGCCCACTCTCCCTTCTCTCCTGCATTGATTTTCCATTGCCACTTTCATGGAACGAATCACCGATAGCTCGGGATAAAGGTCGCCTCCTAATTCAAACCCGTTCCACAACTGACCCGCACTTGACCCACACCTGACTCAAACCTACCCAAACCTACTCAAACCTACCCAAACCTACTCAAACCTACTCAAACCTACCCAAACTTGACTCAAACCCACCCAAACTTGACTCAAACCTACCCAAACTTGACTCAAACCTACCCAAACTTGACTCAAACCTACCCAAACTTGACTCAAACTTGACCAAACTGAAGCTACATCGATATTCTATTAACATTTTCTCGAAATGAAGCAACACACGGTTCAGGGTACAGTGCGTGGTTTCAGAAAGATCGGAATGACCATAAATCACGTTGTTTTAACAAACGCGGCACGTGGTCCATTCCACTGTTTAACCTGGATTGACATCGTCTGCCTACTCTGTCGAGCGACTGCGTCGGTCTGGATTGTCCGGACACATAATTATGCTAATAAGCCCTATTTATAGGAGACGATGCGCCGCGGAAAGTTCTTTCTTAACTGACGAGACGTACGGGGGACGGTGCGTCAATTTAAAACCAACGCGAGAAAAGAACGCGTGAGGGACCGTCGGACAATTCATCGATAAAGGCGTTCGCCTATCAGGTTTCAAACGTCCTTCCAATCGAAACATTTATATTGGGCTCGCCATTTCCGTAATACCAACCAGCCACCTATCTCGCAAAAACTCGACGCCACAATATGGTTCCCTCTGTTAAGACGTCTGTCATCCTTCCCGTCCTCCGCCTTTCGCAATCGGCCGTTCCTCGCAATTGAAATCCCAGTCGGCTTAAATCCATCTCGCCCGTCGTTCTCGCGAATATTTCCCGAGCGACGCTGTCGAATAAATATTCAACAGCTGACCAAGATGCCTTCCCGTAGAAAGTCTCCGCCGGCCGGCTGGTTTCTAATACGTCGATATTGCTCGCCGTTCGCGAGAGGTGACGAAAAAAAATGGAAGAAGAGGAAGAAGAAAAAAAAAATGAAACAGAAGAAGCGAGAGCAGAAGCGGGTGAAAGTTTGCAAAGGACGAGAATTCGGACGGTTCGTCGTTTCTTCCTCGAGCGTTCTCATAAATATTTAAGTGACCCGATGATCGCGAACGGTGTAGAGAGAGAGAGAGAGAGAGGGGAGGCCTCGTTCGTCACTCTTTCTCTCTTCCACACGTCCGCGTGCCTACCTGTCGCGACGCGTCCTCCTCCTCTTCCCTTTCGAACGCGTAGGCAGATGTTTTGGCACCGGCTCGAGGCGCCTCGAATATTTCTCGCCACCGGGTGACCCCCTTCATCGTCGCCGTGACGAAACGAAAGTGAATCTCGTCGACAGACAGTTCCGATTAATTGTTAGAAATTTCTTTGGGTAGGCGGTGGATTTAACGGCGAGAGAAATGCGAGCCAAAGGGAAGCGAACTTTCGTCGGGTCTTCCTCTTTCACTTTTCTCATCCGCTGGAGGACCGATAGGAAAGTGAAGACTTCATCGTTCGTATTTCTTTTTTCTTTTCACTGTGCAGAGTTTCTTCCTTTTTTTTGAGAGAGACGCTGCAGTTCCTTTGCTCGTCGATTTCAATATATTTATATTTCCTTCTTCTTCGACATGTTTTCCTCGCTTCCGCGACGAGGAATTTTCAGTGCGCCTGTCCGAAAATTCATTTGGAACGCGAGCTCCGTCGAAATATCATAATCGTTAGAAAGCGGCGTGACGTATCGACCGAATTGCGAGCTTCTTCTCGTCCTTTTACCGTCTCGCCTCGATTTTGCAACGAATCTTTGCTCGCCTTCACTTTCATCCTCGCGGATCTTGCTCTCCTCGCTCTGCCCCGTCTCGAATATGAAAAATTAGAAACAAACGACGATTAGGATAATTCCGGTGGCCTGACGAATGAAATTCGTGTAATCTTTATTTCGATACCAATCGTACGATAATTACGTCGAAATATCTGCAGATTAACCTGGAATAAAAAAAAAAGTGATTATAATAAAGGATCTGTAACGGGACAAAGCGATCGAGGACGATCCACGGGAGGAAGATCGTGTCAGCTGAAAGCCGGCTGGTTTTAGCGGAGTCGAAAGGGCACTCTGGCACGCAGGTGTATTGTAAAATCACGTAAGAAGAGCACCTTTCACCTTCTCGAGCGCGTGTACCAGCCGATTTTATACCGGGTATCCGCGATTACGAGGAACGTCGATAATGGACCGAGCGTCTAAGCGATCTATCGATCGAGGAAATCTTTAAACACCCCCCCCCCCTCCCCTTTCAAGATGATGTATGGACACGCGCACATGACGAACTGTATTCCGCACACCTGTGACGGAATCAAATGTTTTCCCTTCCTGGTAATAATTCTCGTTTCATTTACCTTGAATATTTTCGTTTCGCTTCATTTCACTTCGTCCTCGTCTTGCTGGATCGATGGGATCGGATTTATTTCCTTCTGTATCTTTGATTTTGATCGGCAAGTATTACTTGGTGATTTTTTTCATCCCGGTGGGTTGGCATTGCCCCGCGTACATCGACTGGGATCGAGGAATGACTGCAATTTGGGTGAATACAGGCCTGCCACGTTGCCCCACATAACCCCAGACGCGGAGCATCAAAGATTCCACGCTGAAAGAAATGAAAAGGTAGCGGGTTACAGAGGCGGCGACCGTCGAAATTTCTCACGCACCCGTAATAAACATTACACCGGGGAGGACCCGGTAAATTGACGGCCTTGAATATGGCAAGAGAAGAAAAAAAAAAAAAACGAAGAGATTGCGCAAGCAGAAAAGTGATGGTTTCATTGAAACCAATCGCGAGCAGAGTCGAGAGCGTTCGGGAGATGAGCGCGATTGCGTAATATACTGGGTGGATGTGGTAACATCCCAGAGACGCTACTGTAACGGTAATATCACGGTAATGGCGGTAAACTGTTGCGATAATCGAGCCCCGGGGTTTCCTCCCGTTTCTCCTTGTCGTCCGCCATTTTCGCCACTGCGAATAATACACAGCTTGCCTCGAAATATTGTCGCACGCTTGTCTGCAGCTGATGTCCCGAAAGATTTCGCCAGAGGTCGCTGCTCCCTGCGAACCACGAATTCCCCTGGATCCCCTTAACGCTCGACCACCCGGTATGCGTCCTATCATTAACGAACATCCACCGAATTGTCCCCCCGATAACACCGAATATTCCCTCGACCCTTTCGTATTCTACCGACTGATAATTGAAAACGCAATCGATACCCGGCGGTGCTCGGTCGGTGAATATACGCCGTGTCCGAAAAGGAAACCGCGATCCGGTCCGTCGAAAGACGAGTCGCGTCTCGATTCGCCCGGAACGCCAGGACTGTCAAAGACCCTCGTCTTATCTCGAGTTCGACCACTCGACAGAACGAAATGTCACGGGATTCACACAGACGTTACATGCCGAAGGGTTATATCACTGATAGAGTTACGATGTTCCACGTTAGTGGGGGGGGGGGGGGGGGGGCTAAGGCGAGGAAAGAAAAAAAGTAGAGAGAAAGAGGACACCATTAGGATGGCCAGTTGGAAGCTATGCACGCTCGATCAACGGGCGGGCAACGATTGAAATCTGAATGGCGGATAAATTACGCGGACATAGATGGAGCCAGGTGATTGTGAAAGAGTACCTGCGGATGACGAGAGTGTAACGACACCACGGATCGTCGAATCGAGTCATCCTCGTTGTGTCGAATTATTTAATGGTTGTGCGAACGGTGCTCGATACGCCACGCGTGTTTTTACGTCGGTTTGTGTGTGTGTGTGGGTGCGTGTGCGTTGGAAATTTCTGCGCGAAAACGAAATTGCGTTTTCGATGGAAAAGTGGAACGTGCGATCCAGCCGATCCAAGGGGGATAATGATCGATGATCAGCAGGTGGTTTGGGTATATACTTCGGTGTCAATTGATTGCACGCTTTGATACAACCGTACACATACAGCGTCGTTCTCTTTCTTGGATGTTTTCGCTGGTTCTTTAATTCGGACGTGGGCAGAATTGTTTTTATTTTCAAGTGAATTTTGTACCCTGGAGTGCGACATTTTGTAATCATGTTTGGGTATTAATTTTGTGGATACTGAAGCGACCTTGCTTTGTGGTCTGTTTCTGGCGAGTCACCCAGTACATTGTGCACCGCTCTGCACCAGCGTTTTCTAACTTCATCTATTTCCAATTTTATAATTGCTCGCGGTTTCTCGGTGAAATTATCTTCGCGAATACGTTGCCGATTGTACGTCGCTCCGTCCACGTACCGAGTGTCTCTGAGAAAAAGTTCCACTCTTTCCACAATACCACAAAAAAGTTCGTACCCTTTTCTCTCACCAATTCGGCTGACCTTTCACCCACTTATTTCTGATTAGGCCACGTGACTACAGTTTCCGTCAATTTCACCGGAGGCGATGGTCATTAATAACGCCTTTCAGCTTTCTCGCGATGGAAGAACAGCCGTTCGACGCTGTCACTCTGGGAAAAAACACTTTTCGCGCTATGCTAATGCTTTGTAATCGTCGGATTATCAATCAATTCTACCAATCGTTAAATTTAAACGTACAATTCAATCCGCGGATTATCCGACCATTCAGCGCGACGATGATAATTAATAATTGCTACCTATAAGAGTAATACCAATGGTAATAAAAATAATATCCAATAAATCCCCAAGAAAAATCTTCCCCTACCCGTTTCAATACTTCCGTTCTCGCGTTATCGTCGACTCGCCGACGGTATCGCGAGAATCGATTGCGGCTACGCAAAAGGCCTCGATCGCGAATATTAGATTCGCGAGAGATCGACGAGATCCGGGGACGTTTGTGACTGGATGGCCCGCGTCCACACCGGATGACCTCGGCCTATAACCGGCCGTTCGATCGGCGATCGAATTCACTTCGACTGCGAGACATTCTATTTTATTAATAATCACTTCACCGACGATCGAGATCGATGTTCGAACGGCCGCGAAATTTCTTTCACGCCCGTCGCGCCCTCTCGTTGTTTTCGTTTGCTTCTAACCAAAATGTTCGTTCAACGAGTAGAAACAGAATAAATAAAATGCACGCTCGAACAGAATAAATAAAATTCACAAAACAAATCGTGCTTACCGCGTCGAAATCGAAACGGGTCAGTGATAAATAATAATTGTAAATATGTTACATCCCCTGGTTGATATATCAACGAAAATACTTCGCGATACTTGAAACGAAACGATCCGTACAATTATTACGCCCCTCGCGTTGCAGTGCCGTACGGTTAAATATAGAAGGAGAACATTTTTTCGAAAACAAACAAGTATCGGATAGTCCGGTGCAACGAACCCGGTGCGTGTCGATAGTTGCTCGTAATTATAACTGTAACTGGTGTAACAGGGTCCCCCCGGTAAGAGTTACGCAAGCGCATAAATTAATCCGACTAAATTATCACTGCGCACGATACACGCGGCCATTTTTCAATTCGTTTTCTCCGGCAGGAAAATTATTTTCACCGTTGCGTCGTGAAACTTTCACTTTTCGTGCATTTCCAACGCCCCCGCCCCCTGAACCCCTGGCACCTGTATTATCATTATCATCGAGTGCTGTCGATTGCGTCATTATCGATTGGTTCGTCTCGTTGCAGTTTTATTGTCGATCCTCAACCTCCACCATGGCTCCTTGTTGTGCAGCGCGGGGGAACCTGGCGTGAGTATTGAATCGTTTAATATAATTGAGCAAGCAGAATTAGCCGAAGAGTAATAATTTTGTAATGATCGAAATGCCGCAGCTTAGACAGAATTGTACTATTTTTAAAATAGACGTTACAACGATTAAATTAATTAAATTGGCGACAATCTCAATATTATAATTATTTAAAAACGAAAACCGCGCGGGTGATTTGAATATCGATAATTTGTTTGGAAAATTGCTTCACGAAAGTTGCGATGTATAATGAAATCTGTGTTTAAATATAATTTATTCGTCGAGGAAACGTTTGCAGGCTTTCTGTTAATTTATTATCGACAATGTTCCGAATCGTTGCGAACGAATTATTCTTTTTCCAACTTTTCCATCCAAGTATCTGGACTTCGACAACCTGCCGGAGACCAATTTCTCGTGTCAGGGGAAGGTGATAGGGGGATACTACGCAGACGTTGAAGCCGGATGTCAGATGTTCCACGTTTGCACCATTGGTCAGAAAGGTAGCCCATCGAGGTTTAATCACACCGCTCGGAATATAAGTATCGGTTTACAGTAATGTCTTGATATAAGCGAAAGACTTCTACACCGTACAAGCGAAGAGTTTATCCCCACCACTGAGGGGCATACCCCTTGAGGCGTCCAGAAGTTCGCTTGGCGATCAGTGTAACGCGATCCGGGCTCGGGTATATCGGTGAGCTAATACTAATTCGACCATGAAACTTTGCCATTTCTCGTCCTTTTCTTATGAAACTTTTACACGGCATAGCTGACAATTTTCTGATTAAAATGACACCAAACACGATATAATTTGGACTATATTTACTGCCTTAATTAACGGTAATAAGTTGGTACGTTAAACCGTGTACTGGGCCTGCGATCTTTGCCTATTGCCACGATCGCAGCTTCTCTTTTCTTTTCACTAGCTATCGTTTCCTGCTGTCGAAACTTATTACCGTTAATTGAGACGCTAAATATAGTCCAAATTACATCGTGTTTGGTGTCATTTTAATCAGATAAATGTCAGCTACGCTATGTAAAAGTTTCATAAGAAAAGGATGCGAAATAAAAAAGTTTTATCTTCGCATTAGCGGTATTTCACCCGATTCGCTGGATATTGTTTTCTGGCTCGGCTGCTCGGTCCTCTTTCTTTACTCGCTGTCCCTTTCTACGTTCGACGCTGTCGGCAAATTTCAAACAATGTAGGAACTACGCCATATAAGCGAACGTTCAGACCCGACGCATTCGCTTATATCGAGACACTACTGTATTTCCATTTTAGGTAACAAAGTCGAAGAAATCAACGAATGATCATAATTTTTAAGACGAAACTGCTCAGCAACCGGAAGTAAAATTAAAATGTAATTTAACGAAATCGTCTGTCGCGAGTCAACTCCAGCAAAATTATATCGAATTTAAAGCAAAAGAATTGCACGAATCGCCACTATGCAATTTAAAAATATCCATCAGAAATAATGATAGAATCTTTCGAATTAACTTAAACTCGATTCGACGATAACAAATTCGATTTACCGAAGGGGGAAGCCCTCAAATTGATCCGATCGTTCGAGGGATCGAGATTTGAGCCCGGGGGGGCCCGACGTTCGCCGATCGACGTTTTGTAATCGATCGAGAGATCACTCGACGGAGAATGTCACGGTCGCTGAGGAACGTTTACTGACCCGCACTAGAGGCCGAATGTACCGGCGGGTCAAGGACGCACTCTTGCGCCTTGCTCTTTTAAATACAATTTCAATGACAATAATTCTCATTTTCCATTTTCATTTGAAACGATCGCGTAGCTATTATTAATACGAGTAATGCGAAGTTCATTGTATCATAACATGGAACGTACAGCGTATCCAAAAACAAGACCCTGAAGAGTATCCCCGAATAATGACCCTGTCCTTCACCATGAGACTTGGTTTCAGACGAGATTATGGACATAAAGTTCCTCTGTTTGAATGGAACCGTGTTCGATCAGGAAACCAGGGTCTGCGAGAGGGTCGACGAGGTCGATTGCAGCAAAAGCGAGCGATTCTACAATTTGAACTTGGAGCTCTACGGCAACAATGCTGTCACGCTCAGGTAAATTAAGGCGAACTTGTTAACGCGGTGGAGAAATGGTTATTATTAAATTTCAATGACCCCTTTTCAACTGCATCTGCATTTTTTCCGTCTGCATTTAAATATCGAATTTAAACGAAAACGAATATCGCTGCTTTCGTTGAATAAATGCTGGAAAGTCTTGGTCGAGGTTCGAGTAATAATTTCACACTATTTTGTATTTCAATTAATTTTTTTTTTTTCAATTAATTTAATTACTATTTTAATTATTTTACAGGGAGATCAAGAAAAGTTAATTTAATTCATTCTGACGCGTTGAAATCGAGCAAGCTTAACCCTTTAGCTGTTTTTTTTTTCTTTTATTAAATATCTAATAGCGCACAGGAATTCATTTCGCCCGGGTGAAAATAATTATTGTCGCGACTCGGTTCACCTGTCCCCGCTGCAAAACGTTTCCACCGTCTGGACGTTCACTCGTTCGCGGTTTCGTAAGGACCAAAGGTGCATTGGTCGGCGCACTTTACCTGTTTCGCGTTCCTGACTCGCGTGATACATGATCGGGAGGCGTGGTGATTACGTGTACGATGTTGTCTTTCCTTTGTCCATCGTCCTCGTTGAAATAATTCTGTCAGCCTTCACCGAAACTGTGTAGATAATTCGATAACTCCATTGCCATTTATTCGACGCCCTATAGCGCCACGTGTGACCACCCGAAAATAGAAATAATACACGATTATTCGGTTAACAATGCTTCCCCTCGAATCGTACACGCAATTGCGTCGAACAGTTATCAAAAAATTGCAATTCAAACAATTGGAAAATGTAAATGTGGAAAAGTATAATAATTGTTTCTCCACTGCGTTATTAATAACATCGAATAACCTGTATAATTTTAAATTATATTATAAATTTAATTTAATTATTAATTTTAAATTATATTATAAATTTAATTTAATTATTAATTTTAAATTATATTATAAATTTAATTTAATTTAATTATTAATTTGAATTATAAATAATAATTATAAATAATGGAAACGCTGAAAATGTCCCGCAGCCTGCACGAAAACAACGAGGACGACATCGATCCATTGGACCCAGTGGACGACCACCAACGAACCACGTCAGCCCGACCCACGACCACAACCACACCCGCCGCGACGACCTCGAAGCCAAGCAAACCATCCACCACCCTGTCCCCCAGCCCCTTCTCCCATCCAACTGGTTACCCTGAACACTTCCAGCCCCAGCCACCGTTCCCCCAAGTCCACACCAGTCAGTCAAAGTCCCTCTACGACGACAAGAACGGTGGTTACCATCACCAATACATCTTCCACAGCGGCGAGAGGAACAACAATCAACAAGCAACGTCCTATCAGCTGTTCAGCAATCAGGGCGTCAGTTCCACCACTGTACAGCCGCCTCAGGTGCATCAAATTAGGTTCAGCTCGACGCCCGGTCCGCAGATAGTGCACAACGAGCCGTCGACGGTGGCGCCGCTGTTCCACGCGACCTCGTCCACCATTCAGACTCTGTTGAACAGCAACGTGAACAGTCCTGGACTGATAAATCCTATATATCACAATCACGGTATAGTCAGCACCACGGAGCAGTTCTCTATTCACAGTAACAATCCCAGAGAGACGTCAGAGTACCGTGAGAGCATGGATCAGAGTATCAGGCCATTGGAGGCCGTCCAGTCGATCAACAAAGGAAAGGTAAAATAGTTTCCAAAGAAAGCAAGTAAAAGGTTCCGTCGAATCGCGGACAGTGCGCGTACGAATTGTTCCAAAAGCTTCTCCTCATTTCTGTTTCTTTTGTACCCCCGTCTGTCCAGGTGTCGAAGCTGACGATATCCCCTGTGCCGACCCCGGAACCGTTACGATCGGTTCAAACGAAGATCAGTAGCCAGACGACCCAGCAGCAACGAATCACTGGCGGATTCTTGCCAACCCCGTCGACCCACGTAACCACCGTCAGATCCTTCTATCCAACGCCCAGAACGTCGTCGAAATCCTCTCAATCCTCGCAGACCAATTCCGAACAGGTCACCCAGCACATACACGTGCTGCCACCTGTTCAGATCCCCCAATTGAAGCCACACCAGATCACCATCAACCTGCCGCCACCTGATCTTCAGAGGATAGTACAGAATCCATCGTCCCTGTTGCCGTCGCAGTCCAGGGTGATCGTCACCGCCAAGGCAAGCGTCAGCGACGAGTCCGGCAGGCCTTTGAACACCACGCAGTTGGTAACCCTGCCCCTGCCTACGATCCCTGCGAGCTACGACGATTACAAAGAGGGCGACGAGTCGTTCGATCCGTTCTACAGGGACGTCCCGAAGATTCGCAACCGTCGACGGGTTCGTGGAGACGGGAGCATCGCGAGGTCGAAGAGGTCAGTCGGTCAGACCAAGAGCTCCATGGTTTCCTTCGTCTACGGAGGCGATTCGAGAAAGGAACAGGACGAGCAGGCGGAAAGGACGAAGAAGAAGGAGATGATCGGTGTAGACGGCGAGAGACAGGACTTCCAGTCGATTAAGGAGAGCCTGATGAAGTTCAGGGACATTCTGTTCGGCGAGGACTACGCTGAAGACATTTTCAGCGGTGCCTTCGGGGGCGGCAAAGCTGGCGAGGCTAACGACGGCAGAAAAGGGAAGCACGGTAAGAAGGAGTCGCTGGAGGACCTGGAGACCAAGGCGTCGAAGAGTTTCAAGGACAGGGAGTACGACGAGGACGATGCCGACGAGAAGACGAAGAGGACCGAGGATTACAGCGATAGAGAGTCCGGGGCAATCGAGATCCCTCTGAGCTTCGACACCAAGGCTTCCGATGGCGAGGAGTACGTCGACGTCGAAGGGGACAAGACGGTTGAATTAAGGCCAGAGGACGGCGAGGAGGAAATTGGAAGCAACGACGAACACGAAGAACAGGAGAAGGAGGACGACGAAGGGACTTCGCCTACTGCGAAAGAGCAGGTTGGCGAGGACAGACAATTCGATACGAAGATCAGGGAGCCAGAGAAGTTCATCGACGTCGTAGTCCTGGATCCCAAAGAATATTCGAAGTTGAAATCCCTCGAAGACGAAGCTTCTTCGAGCGTCACTGAAAAGGATGAAATCTCTACCGACGTTCCAGTTGTTTCTTCCACCGAACAGACTACCGTGACGACCGTGGAAGACTACTCCGAGGACAGGAAGCATCCAGAGGCAGCGAAAACCGACGAGGACGTTGCTGAAGAGATCAGTCGGTCCAAGAACATCGACAGTCAACCACAATCAATCGTTGAGCAAGAGAAACCAAAGGAACAGAAGGCAAATCCGCGCAGAAAGAGCTCCAGGATAAGATCCTCCAGAGGCAAAATATCCGCCAAGAAGAAGGAGGCCAAAATCGATCGCGACGCGGTCGCCAAGGTACCCGAAGAGAAGGCGTCCATTGAAAATACAGAAACGACCACAGTGGTGGTAAATTCCGAGGCAGAGATCATCGACAGGCACATATTCGACGAGCCGGAGTCGCAGACCTCGAAGGAAGTCGACACCAGGGCCGTCAGCAGTCACAGCGGGTACCCGAAGAGCCAGCGGGTCGGTAAGGATCAGGATTCGGTTAAAGAAAGTCGAAAGGGTGAAGCCAACGAGTACGAAAGTTCGCAGAAGCAATCGAAAAGCTTGGACGAAAAACCAGGAAAACTTGAAGAGGCTGTAGACCACGAAGAAACGGCTACACCAGCAACCTTACCCAAGAACGAAGTTGAAGAAACGACCAAGTACTTCAACCAGGAGAAGCCAAGAAAGCCTGAAGCAGCCAACGAAGAAGACACCTCCGGCCAGGAAGAGAATTACCACGTAAAGAAATCCTCTGTGGAGCACGAAGTAGTCGAAGACGTGGCAACCGTCGTCTTCAGCAATGAAAGTTCGAGAGAAGTCAGCCACGAAGCGACAAAGACCACCGGTAAAATAGAAAGCACTACCTACGAGGACGTCGATTATTATTCGAAGGAAACTTCCTCGAGCAAACAGGACAAGAACACACAACTGAAGGTCGACGACGAAGAAGACGAGGAGGACGAAGAAGAAGGGTCACACGAGGACAATAATCAGTCGCAGGAGTACTCGGTCATGAAAGGCGAAGAAATAAGCTCCCAAGAGTCGTCGTCGGAGTACCACGACTCCACAGAGGCGTCCTACGACACCACCCTCGAGGACGTTGCTGAGGAGGACTACTCGGACTACCAGAACTCCGAGATCTCCACGACGTCCTCGGAGCAGATCGATTCCGACGAAACGCCGACATCCAAAGGCCGCACCCTCGAGGAAGACGACCATTACGAGTCCACCCTGAGCAACCAGGAAGAAAGTACAGAAGGTGTCCTCAAGTTCACCGACGAACTGCCAAAGGAAAGAAAGGAGGACGCCACGGACAGCAAGAAGTCCTTGGAGTCTATCGAGGGCATCCCTCACGACTACGTGGACGACAATTACGAGCCCGATAACTACAAGGAACGAGAGTCCTCGGGTTCCAACAGCCTCAGCGCTGAGAAGCTGGGTAAAGAAGTACCTGCCGACCCGAAGAGCGTCAAGGACGAAGACGCAACAGACCCCACTGAACAGCCAGAGAATGCTTCGTCGAAGGACACGAACGCCGACGAAGAACCGTCGCAGACCACTTCCACTACGACTTCCACTACGACTTCCACTACGACTTCCACCACCACGTCTACCACAACATCCACCAGCACGACCACGACGACGCCTCGTCCACCTTCGAAACTCTTCAAGCCCATTTCCATCCGGAAGAACTACAATTACATTCCGCCGACGACCACGCCCAACACGGTGATCATAAGGCCCAGGTCGAATCTACTGAACCCCAAGCCAGCGAAGCCTGCCAAGTCGTACAACGAGATGGCGCCCAAGCCAGTCATCAGGAAGTTCACGTCTCTCACGCGTAAACCATCGACGACAGCGTCCACGACGACCGTTGCCGAGGAGGAGTCGACGGTGATCCCGGAACAGGTGGTGGCGACTACGGAAGCAGGCAGAAGCGAGGAGAACGTGTTGGAGAGCAAACTGGAGGCGGCTAAGGGCGACGACGATCAGGATCCAAGTCCGAGCGAGCAAAAGTCGCCGACCAACGCGAGGAAAGTTGCTGAAGAGTCCTTCACGCCGTATCCTGTCGCCAGGCTGTCGATCCTGGCGACGACTATCGAGGACACGCTGAAGCGGGTCGACTCCAGCACAGGTGAACCGATGGCGTCGAAGAACTTCACGCTCCTGGACGTGGAGGTGGCCAGCACTACGTCCGCCTCGATTTCTTCGACCAGAGCTGAGCTCGTGGACGCTGAAGAGGCGTCGACGACTACAGCGGCATCGATAGAGGAGGTGGAGACTACGGGTGAATCGTCGACGAAGTCCCTGGAGGAGGAACAGACGGAGGTACGGACGAGTTCGACGACAACGGAGATCAGCCTGACATCGGGGACCACGAAGAAGGATGGCGAGGAAGAGGAATCGACTACGGTGACGCCTGTGCGTCGAAAATTGGTGAACCTGAAGAGGCAGGACGGGTTCAATTGTTTGGAGAAGGAGATGTATCGATTTTATGGCGACAATAGGGATTGTAGACTGTTTCATTATTGCTCGCCCGGGTTCACCTCGAGGCAGGTGCTCGACTTCCGGTTCGTCTGCGAGGAGGGCACAGCGTTCGACGAGGTCAGCCAGAGCTGCCGTCACGATTCTGAGAAGGGGGAATGTCTGAACAGACAGTGGTGAAATGGAAAATGCGTTTTCTCGCGGCTGCTGCCGGGAATTTATTGTGAATTTTGATTTTGGTAATTGGCGAATCCACGGTCACCCTATATAGTGTATATTTATGTATATTGTTAATAACTAAGATGATGTCTGTGGATGGGGAGGCCTGTTCCTCAGCATTTGCCATAACCCTTGTACATGACGCTGGATTCGCACTTATTAAAATTAATATGGCCGTGTGGGTTGTTCGAGCGTGCAGCTGACGAGGGTGTAATGGAAGTGGATTTATTTTTATTATTATTATTATTATTATCGTCGTTGGACAGCGCTGGATACTCGCTGTCTTATTTCACTCCTCTGGTGTACATAGACATGCTGCGACGAGCAGACACGAAATTCAACGAGAAATTTGCGAAATATTTAAATTGAAAGATATTTATTGTTTGATTACACGTGGACGGATAATTATGTGAAACTGGCATCTACTTCGGCGCGGGTGTAATTGGCTCGGGGTAAAATCTATTTTATTCGAGCGGCGTTAAACTAAAAGAAAGAGAAATATGTAACGAGCGTAACGGAGCAAGTGTTCCGTTTGTATCAAGTGACAAATGAAATTCTTGCTCGAGCGAATCTGTGAAAATCGACAGCCAAGCCACTAGAGAGCCCTGTCGATTTTACTTTTCGAATTAGATATCGAGGTGTGTAAGTACGTCGGTTCCTAGTTGCACGATGGCCTGATCGTCGATGGTGGATCTTCCCCAGCGATTCAGCGATGCACGTGTCGGTGTCGCATATTGCTCAACGTTCGAATAGGAAAGTTCGTTTCGACTGGCTGGTCGCGATTGTACGAGTAGAATAACCAGAATGTGTACAGTTAATAATTAGAAGCGCGGATGCGAGAGGAATTGTACGTAAAATACTCGGATCGCCGCGTCGATTTTTTTTAATATCCTTTTTCTTGAAAAACTATCGACGCGTCGCGAATATGCTTGAGCGTTTCCTCCTGTTTCGTCAACGGAAGAACGAATGAATCTCCTCCGTTGAATCGGTGTTCCTGTGAATATCGATGATTGTATAAAATAAATCCATGCATACTGATATTATAGATACACGCATATTTTTCCACGTGGATTTTCTTCACGTTTCGTTTCTAGCTAGATGGATAAGTCCGTAGGATGTTACAGAAGAAAGGTTTCAGCGTGTATGCGTTCGATGGTTTTCTGTAAATACCTGTGCCCCATTGTGGACGTTGCACGCGCACGTTATCGATGTAATGAAGCCCTGTACTGTGT
Source organism: Nomada fucata (assembly GCA_948146005.1). Taxonomy (NCBI): domain Eukaryota; kingdom Metazoa; phylum Arthropoda; class Insecta; order Hymenoptera; family Apidae; genus Nomada; species Nomada fucata. The sequence goes on along the minus strand of OX411277.1, from coordinate 30,305,679 downwards.
TAATAATAATTGTATACTACGTGCAATCTATTGTTCTCGTGGTCGTCCACAGGCACGATTATTTCTTATTTATTTGCTGATCTGTACCGGTGCCAGTCCATGGACGGGACTAAAACGATTTTGAATCACCGCTAATCCTGGCGCGCTGATAGTCACGCATGCGCCGTAGCAGACGCGCGTGCGCTGTGGACTTTACGCGCGCGCTTGGTCATCGGCGGGTAATACAAATTCACCGCTGTGTACGATGTAGAATGCCGGGCCATGAACTTCTTCCCTCTCCCTATCGATATTTATATTAGACACTTATTTCTTAGCTAAACTAATAATGCGAACAATGGCAAGGATAATTTCTTTATACGAACTATTGTCTAGTTAATTTATGATCGCGATTACGCGTCGAATTTGAAAAACGAACGGTATGGCAATGTTCGTTCCTTAACGATAAGTATTTCGATGGAACTGTTTTAGCATCATAAGAGAATAGCCCGAAGTCCGTTCGATTATTACGTATAATTTCGTATAGGATTACGGATACCTTTAGTAATTGTAAATATTATTATTTTTAAAAACACTAGCCGCGGTATCGTAATTACTATTGTAGCCTGGAACAATAAAAAAACCTGAGAAACGAATCGTTTCTTTTCCTTGCTAATTAACAAACGAAGTAATACAATATCACAGCCGACTCTAGTACTAGCCATGCTGAACACCGTGGCAACACCGCATGTTTACCGATCGGGAGTCCTATTTTCAGTAATGAGAGTCTTGTTCGTGGGAATACAATTAACGCTTTTTTTCATAGAAAATTGTGTTAAAGTAAACAATTCTTTATTTATTATGTCTGAGTAATATATAAATATTATAACTATGGTAAGTAGAAGTGATATTAAAGTATACTAATAGTTATAAATATGGTATACATTTTGTGGACTCTCGGAGTGGTTTGGTGAAGTGATACATAATATTGGATATATTTTACAGTGGTTTTAGGAAAATATAAGTATGAAGCACAATAGAATCATCTTAGAACTAAAACGCAACATGTGAAAATGGATGAAGTGATATATAAGTTCATAGAAACCTGAAATAGTCAAAATTATTGATACGAAGTCAAAGAGGTTAAGTGAACACGGAAAGAGTATAAATGAACACGGAAAGAGGTTCGATAATTAGTTACTGAAGGGAAGAGTTGTGCAAGTAATTATAAAATCGTATTAAAGGCTAACTTTATAATTGTTGTAAATTTCCTCACCACCCAAGGGGTATCACTATGGCGCGTTACCTTTTTTTAACATAATGGGTGGTTCGTCAATAGCCATATCATCCCATTTTATAAAATAAAATAATTTCTTATAAACTGTAAAAAAATAAAATAATCTTAGAATAGATAACAATAAATAAAATAATCTTCGATAATAATAGAAATAAAACAATAGGAACATAACATTGACCCGTTTGGGAGAAAAAAATGTAGTAGATATTATTTTTAGAAAACAAAGAAATAAACCTTTCATATAAACAGAAAAATAAAGTATTAAAGTTTTCAACAATAATAAATAATCTTGAATAATATTAGTAACAAAACATACTCTGACATTCTCTTGAAATTCTGCTAATAAAACCTTAAATCTTGTGAAATAAAATTAATAATAAAAATTAATAAAAAGCATATATACATATGAAAATAAATAAATATGGACGAAGACAAATAAAAAACTCTATTAATGCATTAAAACATACTGGAAAGAATAAGTTAAATATAACAAAATTAATGTTATAAAAAGAGTTAAATTGAAAAACAAGCAATTGAAAATATAGTTTCAATTGAAAGTTCTTATTTTACGATTTTTAGAAACTATATGTGCGTGCATTTCTAATTGATTATTATTTATAGTTTTGGCGTAATCATTCAATAAAATATTAGAAAAAATTAATAATAATTTAAACAAAATACTGTGATAATCTTTACCACAAATGCATGTATTTGAAAATGCCAAGTGATGTATATTTGATTGAATACTAATATATGTTAATTTACATAAAATGTGCTTATGATTTCCAGATTTCAGAAAATTTGATTTCAAATTAGCACAATTTATTATGGCTTCCATTATTGCACACATATGAGTAAATATGGTTATTACTTCTTCTGTAGGGATGGAAAGTCCACCTCTTTGTAAGTGATCAAAATTATACATTATTTACAATTGTACCTTTATCCTCCACAATTAATAATTTACATATATTACAATTTAATTTTTTATAAACCTTAATAGAAGCATCAACAACACACGTGGATAAATATGCAGTATCCAAAATTTCTGAAAAACCATTTACATCAGCAGCAAGATCACGAATATCATTACTGTTATCATCTTTGGGGAATAAAAATATAGAAATATAATTTTTTTCTTTTAGATTACTAGCATAATTTCCCTTACAATTGGGAACACAACAACGCCGTGGCATTATTAACCGATAAATATAGTCTGAAACTTGAGAGAAAATTGTCCAAAAATTCTATACGTATATAATAAACATAGCTTTGTAAAAATTTATATATGATTCTATTAAAATGTTATTAATTCTAAATTAAAATATATTGAACGAACAGTAGATGTTATTAAACATATGTGCTACACACAAAGATAAAGATCTGTATAGTTAATAAATAAAACTTATCCGCATTATTGCACTTACTTTTAAATTTTCTTAAATAGCTTACTAATGATAAGCTCACACGGATTTGAAAACATTTGAAAACTAAGCGGGAAACTGAGAGTCCGATAGGGGGAGACTGGGAGGCCGGTAGAGTGGGTTGGGCTAGGTATATTGATATATATATCACACCCGGACTCCCGCTGTGTTGCCATTTCTACCTTCACCACGGCTAGTACTAGAGTCGGCTGTGCTATCGCGTTAGTAGGCCTTAATATCTAGTGACATCGAATCAACGGTCGACGTTATAATTGTAACTATCGATAGTGATAATAACTTAGGAGCGAAATTCGAAACCGGATAGGGGCACGCGATAAATAAAGCCGTACATTATTCTAAGTGCAGATCCTAGAACACTTCACTTGGAAGTTTCTAGAGCTTATTTATTACAGACCGTAAAAATACAGCTTAGTCTAACAAGTCACGTACAACCCTTGAAAAGTCGACCCCACGATATCCGGGACTGGTCACCACATGGCCTACCCCGAAACAAAGGAACCCTTGAGAACCCCACCAGCTCTTCGACGCGCTCTCCCCGACCATCCCGCGTTTTTCCCTAGTTTCCCCGCACTTTTCCCTTAACTCGCGCGCACCCTAGCTTGTCACACGGAAACGGAAGCGTTACCACCTCCACATGCCCAGCCACATCAAGAACCCACCCCATTGGACAGGAAACAGCAAAAGGGAGGAGCAAGGAACCCGGGAAGAGGAACCAGAGGCGAAAAGGAAAGAAGAAACACCCTCACAGAACAGAACTTCGTTAATTCTTGAACCACCAGTATCTCTTACGCTGAAAACCAGAATAAATAGTCGTTCTTTCTAAACTTTATAAATTGTGTTTGATTTTTCCGTGCTTCTCCACGAGCAGAGCGGTCCAGCGCTCCACGGGCACCCGAATCCACGGAAATTCCCTACATCCCACCAATAGATACGCAACAATTGATTTACTATCATACGTATCAGGCAACCACGTGCTCTTCCATCGCGTTGAAGAAACACCAGTTGTTCTGTTTACACCTGAACTTAAACTTTACGGTGAGAATATAATTGAAGAATAATTGTAAATATTATTATTGGCGTGGTTAATCCTATATTATAATGTGGGGAATCTCCGGTGTAGCTCTACGACGTTTCATAAAGGCATTTCATTCGCCAGGAAACCTAACCTATACGCAAAAGAAATACCTCAATTTCGCGAGAATGACAGACAACTTGAAAATCGGAACGCACGATGGTGGTTTTCACTGTGACGAAGCTCTGGCTTGTTTCATGCTTAAAACTCTGCCGAAGTACAAAGACGCTGTCATCGTTAGGTAAGATTTTTCATTAACATTTTCTGTAAGAGCTGGGATCTTTGAAATTGAGATTAGACGGTTTTTTAACAAATTATTTCGCATCGAGCCTCCACTTTAATTTCAGGCGTCGTTGAGTAAAATTGGCCCAGCCAAAGCTGAGATAATTGAATTTGTCTAAACAAATTATAAATAAATGTGATTACTGTCACTTCCTGGCGAGGTGCATCAATGACCAGCAGACATAAATTAAAGCCAGAAGTATAAGCTACAATCTACAATAGGTGTGAACCTGATTCCATGTGTTGTTCATTTGTTATAAACAATTAAACAATTCAAATTGTTATTGCGGCCAACTGGATATAGTCACAGCAACGGGGTATTTTTTATCGTGTAGCTTATCCGTTTCCCTTTCATTATACCAAATTTATTAAAAAACAATCTCCAGGAGTCGGGATAACAATTTTTTAAAATTTTGTCGGTAACGATATGTCGATAACCAGACATGTGGCGCCATCTCGCGTTTGCGGCCTTTTTTGCGATTTCGCGCATCGCCAAAACCGAAATCTTGGATTACATCGTTAATTTAAACAATTCCGTTTTTCTCGGCTTCTAGTGCGTATTTCTTAACCGGGTTTGTCTTAAATTAAAGCTGCGGGTCATAGCTACCTCCTCTATCAGCTGCAACAATATGGCACTTGCGGTTAAAAAGTTATTAACAATTGAAAAATCGGGAAAAATGCACTCCGGGTCACTGCATTTATCTCGGCTTCTGGATGTGTCAGAGTAATGATCGAGTGCTCAAAATGAAGTTAAAGGATGTCGCTACACGACAATAAGCGATTTGCAAATGCTGCATCCGCTATTTATTTTTTATATACAAATTAACAATTCGTTTGACAATTGCACCGAAGCTACAGACGAGAGCCAATCTAATGAGGATTCAGATTGTTCCTTGAATCGAGAGCTTCAATTTGAGAGGTCGTTGATTAAAATCGGCCCAGTGGAAGGCGAGATAATTGAATTTGTTTAAAGAAATTATAAACAAATGCTATTACTGCCACTTCCTGGCTAGGTACAGCAATGATCAGAGGACATAAATTAAAGCTATTGTTCGTAGCTTTAATTTAAGACAAGTCCGGTTAAAAAATACACACTAGAAGCCGAGAAAAACGCACTTGTTTAAATTAACGATGCAATCCAGGAATTCGGTTTTGACGGTGCGCGAAACTGCGAAAAAGGCCGCAAACGCGAGATGGCGCCACATGTCCGAACATCGACATATCGTTACCGACAAAATTTTAAAAAATTGTTACCTCGGTTCCTGGAGGTTATTTTTTAATAAATTAAGTGTCAAATGAAAGGGAAAGGAAAATACCCCGTAGCCGTACCTATATGCAGTTGGCCGTAATAACAATGGTAATTGTTTAATTGTTTATAACAAATGAACCGAACAGGTAATATTGTTAACACCTATTTGAAATGACAGTGTAGACTTCAGGCTTTAATTTATCTCCTTTGATCGTTGAAATATCTCGCCTACGAGTCGAAATAATGCATTTATTTATAATTACTTTGAACAAATTCAATTATTATCCACGTCTTAAATTAAAAGTCTCGATTCAAGGAGCAATTTGTTGCTCTTTCAGTGTCGGTTTTTGGTGTATTCAGTTGGTTATGGCAGTCACGTTGGGCCACGAATGTCCCATAAGGTGATTCGAACATATGGCGCTGCAATGTCTTTAGCGTAATTCCGCCCCTAGATCAAATTTCGTAACAAATCTGATCTTAAATTAAATCTCAATGCCGAATGTATGCGTGGACATCATTGCTTAATAACTTGCAGCTCCGATAATCATTAATTATCAACTAATGACAAAGGGGTATGCTGCTTAACGTATGTTTCTAGATCACGAGATTATAACGTTCTGAGTGCCTGCCACATTGTGGTCGACGTTGGTGGTGTATACGATCCTTCGAAACACCGTTACGATCATCATATGAGGTATGGTGCCTGTACCTCCGCCTTCGTACCCAGAAAATGAAAAGAACTGATGCAAACTCGCTTAACTTATACCTCAGGGACTTCAAGGAATCGGTAAGCACGGTGATACCGAAACCAGGCTACGACTGGACCATTAAACTGAGCAGCGCCGGTTTAATTTATTGCCACTTCGGCCACGAAGTTATCAAGCGTCTCGTCCCAGGCTTGAGCGACGCAGACGTTGAGCTGGTTTTCAAAAAAATTTACAACACGTTTATCAAAGAAATCGACGGCATCGATAACGGAGTTCCCATGTTCAACGACGAGCCTGTGTGAGTGGCCAAGAATAACTTGCGTACTAATTACACATTTCAATCATTAAGCCTCGCTTAAGTTAACAGACATTGACCGCAGACCTAACAAAGAAAAAGCTCCCTGGACACTTTTATCGTCATGTCCCGCGATCCTCGTCAGTTGAACCCCCTTCTCACCCCGCAGTCCCGGCTTTTTAGGTATCGCATCGTGACCGATCTGTCTTCGCGTGTGCATTCCTTGAACCCGTCCTGGAACAGCGAAGACGCGGACTCCGACGGACAGTTTCTCAAGGCGGTCGAATTAACCGGCAAGGAATTCGCGGATCACTTGAACGAGGCGGCGAACGTTTGGCTGCCAGCCAGAGCGATCGTGAGGGAGGCCATCGCGAACCGTTTCCAGGTGAGTTCAACCGGACGAACTGTTGCCTAACCTCGGAACGGTTGCTGCGAAACATCCCCGGCGCTTCGAGCTTTGCATAGATTTGAATAGAATGAACGCAGAGCTGAGTCGTTAGGTGGCGCAACCATTGTTTTGGTCGGGCAAACAAAAAATCTGCCACGGGTGTATACATGATTGCGTCGTTACGCAACCGCCTCTACGCCCTGCATTCATTCGTCGAGAACAAGGAACGAACCTGAGCCCCGCGATCCTTTTCGCTGTACGATAATCAATTTATGTAGAACTCACGGAAGAGAGGGCGCGACGAACAATTTGCAGGTCGATCCCAGCGGTGAGATAATAGAGTTGGCGTGCTTGGTGCCGTGGTCTGAGCATATTTACCAGTTGGAGGCGGAATTGAACGTGCAGCCTCCCCTGAAGTATATCATATTTAAGGTCGACAATTACAGGGTCAGATGCGTCCCGGTGGCGCCCGGCAGCTTCGTGTGCAGGTACGCTTGACCCGTCGGTAACAGCGGGATCGTCGATGATCGGTTGTTTAAATCGCAGTTCGATTTTCTAGGTTATTTCTACCGGAACCATGGGCAGGCTTACGAAAGGAGGAACTGGTGAATGCCTGCGGCGTCGAGGGCGCTGTTTTCGTGCACACCGTCAGATTCATCGGCGGCCATGACACCAGAGAGGGAGCCATAGCCATGGCGCGAAAGTCCCTCGAGATCGGACGAGCCGATCAATGATTCGTCTAATTAGGCCCAAATCTATTTCTCCATTTTATTCCGTCGTTCATCGAAGCTACGATACGTTGAGGTTCGCGCGAGCTGTGTAGGGGAAACGAGGTGACACAAAAGACGTTGTTGCTGTCTTTCGAAGTAAAACATTTATTACGATAAAATCGTCGTGTCCGGTGTGTGTACAAAAATGGCACGTAATTACCCTAAGTCCGTCGCGACATTAATCGTTCCAATCGAAACGTACAAGAATCGTGGACAATTGTTTATTTCTCGCGGCGGTTCGTTCGAACGGGATATTCTCGTAGACTAACGTTAACATAAATAATACGAGGTTCGTCGTGAATTAATCGTCGGATCGCTGGACAAATCCGACAAACAATCAGTATCCTCCGGCAATTTTGTGCGATTCGTGGGCGTGCGCTGCCAAATGGGCAGCTTTCGCTTCCGCGACCTCAGGCGTGTCGACCACCCTTCCGTCAGGCCCAAGGGGGGCGCTGTAGGGGTATCCATAGGCGTACGGATAGGTGGAGAAAGTAAGGGCTCCGTACGGATGGAGACCGGCGGTCTTCGCAGCTTCCTAATTCGAAAAGGTTCAAACGTTTCATCAATCATTTACACGAAAATACAAATTCTTGCGAAGGAAAATGTTCGAAAGATCTCTATCCCTCCGTCCTTTCCAACATGCTCCAAAACGGTTATCGTTTAACAAACGGCCGAAATGAACAGCAAGATGCATGGGAATGAAAGTATCGGCTCGAACGATTTGAAAGTTGCAAACGCGAGCAAATAAATCGACGCCAGCCGTATTCTCGCGGTTTCGTGGCTCCGAGTAATGGTGTCTCGTAATTACCAGAGCGTGGGCGGCCAGGTGAGCAGCCTTTGCCTCGGCGACCTCGGGCGTGTCGACGACGCGTCCGTCGGTGCCGACGGGCGCACCGTGCGCGTAAATCGGAACCAGAGTTGGCACGTGAGCGTAGCCTAGGGTGTTTCTGGCCGCCTCGTACGCTTGGGTCGCCGTGTGGACCGCCTTTGCGTGCGCCACTTCCGGCGTGTCGAGAACCCTGCCGTCGTAGGCCAGCGGTGCGCCCACGTAGCTGTACACCACGCTGGGGGCCAGGTATCCCGGCTCTGCGACGGCCAGGGCGCAGATCGCGGCCATTATTATCTGTAATTTATAAATTTTATAAATTTATAAATTTTTATTTCTATTTATAAATTTTTATTTTTATTTATAAATTTTTATTTTTATATATAAATTTTTATTTTTAGTTATTTATTTTATAAATTTATAATAAATTTATTTATTTATAAATTTTTATTTTTATTTATTTATTTTATAAATTTACAAAATTTATTAAATATGAATTTCGTTTTTCATTTCGAAAATTTCGTCGCAATATTTTGCGATAACTAATCGCTATCGAATAATGGGATAATTTCGCAAGAACCATCCCCCCTCGAATCACGAGCGATCAATTCGACAATTGCGAGATAATTAATTAATTTTCCCCGATCGAACAAAACGATGCAACACCCTTTTTTTTATTATACTCACCGCGGTCTTCATGATCAATCGAACGGCTTCGCTGGTGAACTGAAAATACACTTGCACCTCTCAACCGGGTAATCCCTAAAGTGGCGACGTTTGATGTGCTGCCATGTCCAGCAACGCTGTCCCCTTTTATATATGGGAATCTGGGAAGGGAGTACGTCGACCCGTAGGAGGGGACCACACCCTGCGAAACAGGTGCTCCGCTCTCGAAGTGCTGACATTGGCGTTACATTGTACGTCTCTCGGGTGGATCTCGAGGTCGCGTGCAATGGTTGCAAAGGGGAGCAAAAAACGACGAGACAAAAGGTGCAACAGCCCGAGGCTCCCTCTTTGGTTAGTTCCGCGAGGCTTTTTTCTTTTGTCTCTAACTTCTTTTCTATCTTTTCACCGCGGCTAGTGTGGAACCATCGTTCGACCATTATTAACACTTTACCGACCGGTGGCGGTTCGAAAATCCTATGCCCTTTTCTATGCAGTTGGTGCGTTCCGTCGTCGTAAAGGCTAAATCTTTGAAAACCGTATAAAAATATGGGTGCTTTCAGAGCAAAGCGACGAGTATCTGACTACAGCGTAACAAATGCCTGATACTTGTCGGCCTAACCTAACCGAATCTAACGGATTAACCAATAAAAAAGAGTCGATTAATCGACCGCCGGTCGGTAAAGTGTTAAAATTTCTTTATATAATAGAGTTTCGTCCTTTTTTGGAAAAATTCTTGGTTCCTTTTGTTTACGTTCATGGCGGACATACGGGGGATTTTTAATTTTTAATGTGTGTAATGGATCGCGTTATTTTTACTTTCCTTTTCTTTTCAGGGGAAATTGAATCGACGCCTTGTCAAACTCGACGGTCGACGCGCTTCTGTACTTCGTTCTCGTTATTTAAAAATCAACTCTGCAGAATTGGAAGGGACGTGAATCAGTCGTTCAATTAACACCTGACCGTGGAACCTCGATTTACCGCGAGCTCGATGCAATCCTCGACGCATCTGACGCACTTTTATTACAATATTATTCAACCGAATAATGTGATCCCGTTACACCATCGCATTTCTTCTCGAATTGATTAATTGATTAATCGAACGTCGAACAGATTGATTAATACAACGTCGAGCAGGCGATAAAGTTATCGGCACACTTCTCGTACACTGTGATCATCGGTCGGTCGATTATCGAGCCGTTAATCGTAATCGTGGCGACGTGCAATAATTAATAGGAGCCTGGTAATACCTACGACAAAAGGTAGGCGGCTGGGCAAATTATTGTCGGAAATTGCAGGTGTTCGCGACCGGTCTAATTTCTCAATTACGTTCCGGGAATATTAGTGCACGGCCTCGAGTCGAACGTCGTCGATTCAGGTGAAGAACGGGGACGAGATATAATAATTAAATCGACGGGATAAGAAGGGAGGGGAGAAGGCAGGTACGACGATCGGGACGAAGGTCGCACAAACGTCCTTGGAATAATCAATCGCGCGTGATTGACTGAAGCGAAAGCATTTTTATGGTGGTTGCAAAGGGAAAGAACGAGGAAGTTCGGTCGCTGAGGAAAATCGACGCGATCTCTTTTCGATATTTCTTTTCCTTTTTCTTTTATTTCAATTTTTTTTTTTTTTCCAATTAGGCGTTCACTGGAATTTCGCAAAAATTATTGCGCGGATATAGACGACGGGGGATTACTGGAAAAAGCAGTTCAATTAATCCGGTTAACTCGGGTTGACTGTATATACGGACCGTTTATTTTGAAAGTGGCGTAAGTCCATTTTCTCTCGTTTCGAGAGAAAACGTATATGTCGATGGAAAAATTCGGGCAAATTACACGAAGTCTGGCAATGTTTCTACCGTTTTATCAATGCGTAATTTCGGTTATTTATTTATTTATTTATTCTGTTTAACGGGTAGCAACAATTTATGTGCAATGTAATACCTTTGGTTTATGTTGTATTAATCAGTCTTAATGTCTAAACTGAACGTAATGGTCGTCTAATCTAAGTTTAAATCTAAATCTAAGTATAAATCTAGTAGCTTGTATAGTTCGCTTTTGAAGATAGAGGTTTTATAAATTTGTTTTAGGCGTATTTCACTAAACCGACATATACTTACTGGCTGCAAATGGACTCGGACCACTTTAAAAATTAGACAATTGTAAAAATCGTTTAATTTCAATTTTGAAAAGTCCAATATCACTTAAAATATACTTCATGTTAATCCAATTTTATTTTCAAATAACGACACGACATAAAATAGAAGTGGTGTTTTTAATTTTAGACGCTAATTACATTCGTTAAAGTTACAAGACATTGATAGTATTTGCTTATGTTATGCGTGTGGTAGCGTTTCGAAATATGCATGCAGGTGTATAAGGTAACAACTGCTTGACGTCTTTACATTTTTCAATAAGTAACAGGCCTGACATCTTGGTGCAAAGGCGCCAGGGCGATTTTTATCAAATTTTAGAATTCTTTCATTACGTGTAGGTGATAAATTTATAGTTTTAAATTCTTTGTCCTTCGTCGATGTTTTATATAAAATAGTGCACGGTGCACTTTCGAGAAACCTCGTTTCAACATATTTGCAACCGATCTACCTGTTCCCCATTAGTGTTTCGTCTTATCACGTTTATCTTATCACGTTTTTTAATCGCATTTTTAAAATTTTTTATTGAAACAGAATTCCCCCGTCTCGTTTCGTGTAAAACGAATTTATCGTGTTTTCTACATTGCGTTATTTGCTATTGATAATTACGCGATTTCAATTACCGACCGATTTCAAATTGTACGAAACATGGGAATCTTTTGAGAAATTAAACACTGGCTAGCTGTACATAAAAAATTTACGTTAAATTAAGTACGAATTACGTGATGTCTCATTTTTTTTTTTTTTTTTTTTTTCTTCAAAAATGGACTTACCTCGCTTTCAAAATAAACGATTCATTTAATGCTCGGGTCGATTAAAAAAATAAAGTGGCCTCACGAAATTCGACAATTACGGTTAAACACTGAATAACCAAAGAAATGCTCGAGCGAAACGCACAAAATATTTATCGATTTTTCTTTACACGGGTACAGCGCTGATAACAAAAAATCGTATCAGCTCGTCAGAAAAAATCTCGCGCCTGTAACAAGTTACGAAAAAACGATCGCCAGTTGCATGAGTCGGTTGCGGCAGGCCCTGTTTAGAAAGGGCTCACCTGGCGACACAAAAAAAAAGAGAAGAAAAAAACGAAAAAATGAGCGGCGCACGGGACAAGTGGAAAGGAGAAAAAAAGGGAGGAAGAAAAAGTCGCTGGAGAAATGTCACCGTGCTATAAATTGGAAGGAAGAAGGGAGAAGAAAAAAAAAAAAAACGATTGCGCGATTCCTGTGGAAATTTTTGTCGGCGAACAATTCCATTTTTGCACAACACTCGATCGGACCGGTGTCATGCACGTCCGCCTCCAGCTACACGCGTACGCTGTAAAGACACTTTTCCCAATCATATTTTCCTAACGTTTCAAACTGTCCGGGGTTTCGACACTGTGCGATCGCGCAGTTTTGCCCCCGGTGGTCGTAAACGTTCCGTTAGATCGGGCGTGAATAATAGAAACGCGAATCGGTTGACGGCAGTAATGATTTAAATAACGTTTGAAGGGAAAATTGATTTCTTTTGGAGGTAATGAAACGCGACGGCTGGGAAATGTGCTTCGCTGTTCCTGAAATGGGATAGTCCTCTGTTTGTAATAGAATATAATAATTTTTGTATAATACGGTGTAATAATATAATAATTTTAATATAATACAAAACAGTAATGTAATAATTTTAATACAATGCAATATTATAATATAATACTCTAAATATAATACAATACAGTATGATAATATAATAATTTTAATACAATACAATATAATAATATAATACTTTTAATATAATACAGTATAATAATATAATAATTTTAATACAAGAGAATATTATAATATAATACACTATAAGAATATAGTAATTTTAATATAATACAGAAGAATAACATAATACTTTAAATAAAATGCAATACAGTAATATAATAATTTTAATATAATACAGTATAATAATATGATAATTTTTATATAATGCAGTATAATAATATAATAATTTTAATACAACAGAATATTATAATATAATACACTATAAGAATATAGTAATTTTAATATAATACAGAATAATAACATAATACTTTAAATAAAATACAATACAGTAATATAATAATTTTAATATAATGCAGTATAATAATATAATTATTTTAATATAATACTTTAAATATAATACAGTATAATAATATAATAATTTTAATATAATACAGTATAATAATACAATTATTTTAATATAATACAGTAAAATAATACAATTATTTTAATATAATACAGTAAAATAATATAATAATTTTAATATAATACAGTATAACAATATAATAATTTTAATATAATGCATTATAATAATATAATTATTTTAATATAATACTTTAAATATAATACAGTATTATAATATAATAATTTTAATATAATACAGTATAATAATACAATTATTTTAATATAATACAGTATAACAATATAATAATTTTAATATAATGCAGTATAATAATGTAATTATTTTAATATAATACTTTAAATATAATACAATACAGTAATATAATAATTTTAATATAATACAGAATAATAACATAATACTTTAAATATAATAAAATACAGCAATATAATAATTTTAATATAATACAGTATAATAATAGAATAATTTTAATACAATACAATACAGTAATATAATAACTTCCATACAATACAATATAGTAATGTAATAATTTAAATATTAAATAATACTCAATATACTCCACAATTTTTTTATACACTCTTAAATAAGATCTCAGTAATCGTTCACAAATTATTTCCCTAATTTTTTTCTTTTTCCATCGATTCCACTTGTTCGCCGCTGCATTGTAAACCACGTTATTGACATTGGTGCCACGCGGTTAGCACCGGGATAATCGCGTTCGCGCAATCACGATTGCCCAAGGTGCGATCGAAGAAAGATCCGCTCTCGAACGGGTGCCACGAAATTCCCACCTCGTTCCACCTGTCGTTCGTGCGTGAAACGGCTCGGTTTGCATAGTACCGTCGATTATTATCAATTACCCAACGAGCGTCGGGGATCGTTTCGGCGAGCGACTCGATTTTCTGAAAGCCGACGGGACGTACGTGGCGCCTCTCTCGAAATTCCCCGGGCGCTTTTGAAACATTAGAAAGGACGCGTATCGTATTTGTGAATCCGTCGAGGTGAAACGAAACAAACGCCGTCCGTTTCCGTTCGATCAATATTTATTAATATTCACGTTTATCCCCGTACGTCGAACGAAACGCGATTAATTGCTATCGGTGCCCGCGACCGGGCAATTTAATTGCGATTGGACCGTTTCCTGGCGTCGCTGTTATTATTATTCGCCGTGACGAATTGATACTTATTAACCGGCGGGGATATTGAAATAAATGCCCTAATTCGTTTCGCAGTGAAACGAGGATGAATGAGAAGGAGTGGTGGGAATTATTTGTTGATGATATTGTTAATGATAAATGGATCGTCGATTTGAAAATAATAATAATAATAATAATAATGAAAATAATAAAAATAATAAAAATAATAAAAATAATAAAAATAATAAAAATAATAAAAATAATAAAAATAATAAAAATAATAAAAATAATAAAAATAATAAAAATAATAAAAATAATAAAAATAATAAAAATAATAATAACAATAGTAATAATAATAATAATAATAATAGCGTTAAGCAGTGACTGGTATATGTATGTCGATCTATAGCAGAAAGATATCTGATACGATAAATATTTGATTTTCACGATTCAATTTTAATTGACTCGCGCCATTTTCATCGAAGGAGAGAATAATAATAATAATAATAATAATAATAATAATAATAATAGCGTTGAGCAGTGACTCGTATATGTCGATCGATAGCGGAAAGATATTTAATTTTCCCGATTCAATTTTAATTGAATCGCGCCATTTTCAGCGCAGTATAGAATAATAATAATAATAGTAATAATAATAATAGCGTTGAGCAGTGACTGGTATATATCGATCGACAGCAGAAAGATATTTAATTTTCCCGATTCAATTTTAATTGACTCGCCCCATTTTCATCGAAAGAGAAATTAATAATAATAATAGCGTTAAGCAGGGACTGGTATATGCATGTCGATCGATAGCAGAAAGATGTTTGATACAATAAATATTTGATTTTCACGATTCAATTTTAATTGACCCGCGCCATTTTCATCGAAGGAGAGAATAATAATGATAATAATAATAATAGCGTTGAGCAGTGACTGGTATATATCGATCGATAGCAGAAGGATATTTGATAGGATAAATATTTCTTTCTTCCCGATTCAATTTTAATTGACTCGCGCCACTTTCATCGACGAAGCTCGAATAATAATAATCGCTGGAAAACTGATTGCCCTCGTAATGAACTTGTCCCAATTAGGCCCGGGGAACGCTCGTTAGAAATGATTGGCCGTACAGTTGGGTGTCATTGTTTCGCGGTTGCGTTACGCAAAGCGTAATTGCTCGAGGGCTTATTAAGAACTCGGGGCGTAGCAATACGTGACGGTATCTCGGAATAATTTGCATCGATCTTCCCTTTCGCGGATCGCTCGGGACCGGCGACATGGTACGCCGTAAGGTCCCAGGGAAATTACGGTGGAAATTGCAGAACGACGGGGGGATGACAATTTGAGGATGCGATTGATGAATAAATAATGTAACAGTCGCCCTCAAACTCAACTTGATAGAAAAGGGAGTCGACAAAAAGGAAATATATAATATAATAATGCAATGATGATAGCGATAGCAATTTTATATCCATGTACATAAATATTTTTGCCATTTAAGGTCAGAACACTTGCCATAGTGATTTTGTTTGCATTGTAATATTGTACATTTCATACATGCATTACACCAATTCTACATTTTATTTCATAGTATGCTGTATATTTTGTTTTACAATTGTTTATTTTGTTATTGTCCCAGCGCTGGTTTTGTTTGCACTATAATATTGTATATTTCATACATGCATTACACCAATTCTACATTTTATTTGATAGTATACTACATATTTTCTGTCATATTTGTTTATTTTGTAATTTTACCAGCGCTGGTTTATGTTTGCATCATAATATTGTATATTTCATACATGCATTACACCAATTATACATTTTATTTCATAGCATGCTATATGTTTTGTTTTATAATTGTTTATTTTGTAATTGTCCCAGCACTGGTTTTGTTTGCACTATAATATTGTATATTTCATACATGCATTACAACAATTCTACATTTTATTTCATAGCATACTACATATTTTATTTCATAATAGTTTATTTTGTTATTGTCCCAGCACTAGTTTTGTTTGCACTATAATATTGTATATTTCATACACGCATTACAACAATTCTACATTTTATTTCATAGCATACTATATATTTTATTTCATAATAGTTTATTTTGTTATTGTCCCAGCACTAGTTTTGTTTGCACTATAATATTCTGTATTTCATACATGCATTACAACAATTCTACATTTTACTTCATAGCATTCTATATATTTTATTTCATAATTGTTTATTTTGTAATTGTCCCAGGGCTGATTTTGTTTTCACCATAATATTGTATATTTCATACATCTATTATCTATTATCTGTATTATCTGTAACGAGCGTTTTCTTCGGTTTTTTTTTTTTTTCTGGTGCAATTGTAATGACGATTGTAAAATAAACAATTGCAAAACAAAATATGTAGAATACTATGAAGTAAAATGTAGAATTGCATTTTACTTCATAGTATTCTACATATTTTATTCTGCAATTGTTTATTTCACAATCGTCACACCGTCGCAACTTTGTACACTTCGTTACAATTGCACTAAAAAAAAAAAAAAAAAAAAAAAAAGAAACGAAGAGAACGCTCGTTACAGATAATTGAAGATATTTCTACGCACCGAATATAGAACTCCTCGAACAGGTACCATTCCCCGACACCGTGGTCCACTTGGTACCTTTCAAATTATAAATTTACGCAATCGAACTTATTTCACCTATCGATCCCGATTTCTTCTCGTTCACGATATCGTTTCCCCTGTCGAGCCGTTCGGATCGACTCACTTTTCCCGCGTTGCCAAACAGAAATGCCTTCCTTCCCCACCCCTTATTATGTGAAAATCAAGCGGAACGCGCGCGCGCGAGAATAATTCACGTACACCGGCGTGTCCGCTTGTTTACCTGTCCCAGGTGGGCGCCCGTATTGTCCCACGACTATATAAGGTGTACCACGGTCCCTTCGACAGTCAGAAAAGCATCAAGTCGTCGATCATGGCAAGCATCAAGCTCCTCGTGAGTAGCGACACCGTAGACACCGTAGAATTTAACTGTCTCGTTTAATCGTTCGGCCCAGTGAATAATAATAACGTGGATTAATAACGTCATCGAGTTAACCGAAGTACTTCGTTTAATTGTCCTTAACTGGAAACTTAAATGTTGATTAATCGTTCAAGTTCGAGTAGTATCTATTTTTAATTTTTATAAATCAGAATTTAGTATCGCAACGAGATATTGAACTTAGCAATTAATTATTCACCGACCTCAATAAAGTGTAAAAATAATTTTAAAATTATTACCAATTTCTGCGTGGATTGCAATGTAACAGTTATTCGTAACAAATGAAATGGGCACTTAACTGTTTCATATTCTGACACATCTGCGCACTTACATCTCACATTATTTAAAACTTCTAACCCCCAAAAATTTTGCCTCTTCACAAAACTCCATTACATATTTCACGCACGACGCACTTTTCACATTCACCCACGCGCCCCATGTACTGTACTAATCTCGACTCGAATTGCACCTTAAAAACCACGACCCAAAGGATTCGTCGAAATAACCGTGTTGAATTGCCAAACCGATTGAATTCCAACAACTATTTCGATTCGTTCTCTTTCAGATTTCCCTCGCCTGCGTGGTTCTGTCGGCGTCCGCCGGTTACGCCCCCTACGCGGCCTACGGCGCTGGCTACCACGGGCCCGCAGCGCCGCTGGCCCACGACGGCAGGGTCGTAGACACGCCCGAGGTGGCCCACGCCAAAGCGGCCCATCTGGCCGCCCATGCGGTCGAGTTATCGAAGGCCGCGCCGTACGCGTACGCCGACTACGAGGGGAAATACGAGAACTACGTCGCGCCGTACGCGGTCCCCGTTCACAACGTCTACCATGGGCCTGCTGCCCCGCTTGCCCACGACGGTAGGGTGGTCGACACGCCGGAAGTGGCCCATGCCAAGGCCGCCCATTTGGCCGCCCACGCTGAACAGACGTCCAAGGTCGCTCATCTGTCCTACGTCGACCCGTACGCTCAGGCCCATTGGTGAATCGATTGGCGAACGGCTGTCCCGTTGACGACGAAGGGGTTGGGATACTATTTGCGGTCGAGATGATTCGTTTTTTTTTTTTTTTGAAGTACATTTAGTCGTTTTTTTTCTTCATATATATATACAGAGAGAGAGAGATATATATATATTGTTGGATGTTTTTTTTTTGTCTTTTTGATATTTTTTGGTACAATGTTCTTTCCGTTTTATTTTATTCGCCGATTGACTCGTTCCATTGGGGACGACGTTTGTTTTGTAACGTTTTTTTCATCGTGGATTTGCGTGGTCAGGTTGGAGAAATGGATTGTCTCGATATCGATTAAACAGCAATTATTTACCGAAATACCTTGCGTGCGATTTATTCGTGTGATTCTACCTTGTCCTTTTAGTTTTATTGTTTCTTCTTCGATTTGATTTATGTGGTAACAGATTGCGCGGTGAGGGGCAGTTCGAGGGGTCACGACAACGAGAAATATGAAGTATGTAGTACCTGATTTTTTATCTCGCCGTTTTATTACTACGAAAGCATGAAACAGTATATTTGTCGATTGAAGATATTAGTTTTATACTTCTCCATTGTTATCGAGGGCCTCGTTTAATTATTATTATATAATGCAGTAATTATTAGCAATTACTGCATCCACCCCCGAATATATTCGCCTGCAAACAACTGACAGACATTTCTCGTTCGCCTGTTCCAACAATTATGCGATTAATTACAAACGATGTAAACAAAATTAATTCGCTGCTGAACAACAAACGATGAACAAAACAAGACGAATCGTGGAAAGATGCAAAACAAAAAGGAATTATAGTCCACCCCTATGCAGCCCAAACGACCCTACGAAAATAAAATACTCCAGGGATACGTAAATGGAATGAACGTTGCACCAGTCGCGTTTCGTCGAATCGCGAACGAGACGACGACTTAACTGTCGGCTGCAGCACGGACGTTTCAGCACGCCAATGCGCTCGTACCAACCCTTTCACGTTAACGCAGATCCGCGTCCGGATCGCCGTTATCAAAGCGTTGGCGACACGCTCGCGATTCCGTGCAGGTCAGCACGCGAACAATGCGCGAGGAGGTGGCGGTCTTTGAACCGGTACAACTGTCGCGATTGTTCTTTTCGCTTCGACGGGGAGAAAAAAAAGGCAGGGGCGCGAGGGGCGGGCGGAAGGAGACGGAGGAGAACGGGGAAGAGACAGAGCGCGAGCGTTATGTCACGTGGACTGTCGAAGGAATTTTGTTTCGTCCACTTGTTTGCGAGGGAGATATTTAATATTGCTTACTTCGTTGCTGGTCAATATTGTTTATTTCGACCACCTGCTTCTGAGGCAGATATTTCACATTATGCAATTGATTTGTTGCTGTTTAATAGTGTTTCTTTCGACCACTTAGTGCGAGGGAGATATTTAATATTGCTTACTTCGTTGCTGGTCAATATTGTTTATTTCGACCACCTGCTTCTGAGGCAGATATTTCACATTATGCAATTGATTTGTTGCTGTTTAATAGTGTTTCTTTCGACCACTTAGTGCGAGGGAGATATTTCATATTGCTTACTTCGTTGCTGGTAAATATTGTTTCTTTCGACCACTTATTGCGAGGGAGATATTTAACATTGTGCAACTGTTTTGTTGCTGTTTAATATTGTTTCCTTCGACGACTTATTGCGAGGGAGATATTTAATATTGCTTACTTCGTTGCTGGTCAATATTGTTTATTTCGACCACTTAGTGCGAGGGAGATATTTAACATTGTGCAACTGTTTTGTTGCTGTTTAATATTGTTTACTTCGACCACTTATTGCGAGGGAGATATTTAATATTGTTTACTTCGTTGCTGGTCAATATTATTGCTTTCGACCACTTGTTTCTGAGACAGATATTTAACATTATGCAATTGTTTTGTTGCTGTTTAATATTGTTTCCTTCGACCACTTATTGCGAGGGAGATATTTAATATTGTTTACTTCGTTGCTGGTCAATATTATTGCTTTCGACCACTTGTTTCTGAGACAGATATTTAACATTATGCAATTGTTTTGTTGCTGTTTAATATTGTTTACTTCGACCACTTATTGCGAGGGAGATATTTAATATTGCTTACTTCGTTGCTGGTAAATATTGTTTCTTTCGACCACTTATTGCGAGGGAGATATTTAACATTGTGCAACTGTTTTGTTGCTGTTTAATATTGTTTCCTTCGACCACTTATTGCGAGGGAGATATTTAATATTGTTTACTTCGTTGCTGGTCAATATTATTGCTTTCGACCACTTGTTTCTGAGACAGATATTTAACATTATGCAATTGTTTTGTTGCTGTTTAATATTGTTTACTTCGACCACTTATTGCGAGGGAGATATTTAATATTGCTTACTTCGTTGCTGGTCAATATTGTTTATTTCGACCACCTGCTTCTGAGGCAGATATTTCACATTATGCAATTGTTTTGTTGCTGTTTAATATTGTTTCTTTCGACCACTTATTGCGGGGGAGATATTTAATATTGCTTACTTCGTTGCTGGTCAATATTGTTTCTTTCGACCATTTGTTGCGAGGGAGATATTTAATATTGCTTACTTCGTTGCTGGTCAATATTGTTTCTTTCGACCACTTGTTTCTGAGACCGATATTTAACATTATGTAATTATTTTCTTGCTATTTATTATTGTTTATTTCGACCACTTGTTACCAAAGGGGATGTTTAATATTAATTATTTTATTAGCGTTTAATATTATTCATTTTGCAACTACTTCATTATTATTTATAGTATTACTCTTTAATATTACTTATTCTGTTAACGTGCATTGTTATTAATATCAACACAGCTCAATATTATTTAGTATTATGTATTTATACCATTACCCCTTTAGCATTACCCAGTACTTATTTCGTTACCGTTTACCATTAATACCTTCGCTACTATATCTGGTAACATCTATATCTCGCCGTTTAACCGGAAAATAACTAGACAAACGTGTGAAACCAAATTACACATCGACGACCGTTACCGTCATTATCATCGTCGTTACATAAATTCTGCTTTCTATCCATTCGAAAATTCGTTCACAAAAAATTCACGAGACACCAATAAATCCCAAGGCCGCGAGGAAAAACTTACACGAATGTAAACATATACGAAGTGAAAAAAAAAAAACCACCCAAATAACCTCTCCCCGTGCCTCGAGATACCGACCGTTCGACGGGCAACAAATTCGACAATCTAAACGCCGCCCGTCGAGTCGTCCACTTTCCAAACGCATATGTGGTTCAGCGCTATCTTTCTCGCGTAACCGTCGATGTCTCCTACGCGAGCCGTTGAATTTCACCGCTCCACGCGGCGGCGACGTTACACGCGTGCCCCGGTAAGCGTCCCATTCCACCGACACGAGGTTACGGGACAGAAGGTGTCATTGTTAACGGCCGGTAAATGTTACAGGGCAGGGCAGAGCAGGCAGCCTTTGGAGGCAGAGCATTTCCCTGGGTGTGGTTGTACCCCGTTCGACGACAACGGGGTGGGGCACGCGAGGCGACGCGACGCGAGCCCGACTCCCTGTACCCCTATAAATTGAACGATCCAAGATACTGGAAGTCATAATCCGTTCCGGGCTTCGACATGTTTCAGTTACTCGTGAGTATCCAGCTTTAGCCTCGGCGATCTTTTATTCCCGTTGATAAGCGTTTTTTTTCGCGTCGCGTTTGTCACGTTGGCAATGTTGACGAGACGGGAATCAATGTTGACGACGGCGATTCATTTTTAATTAATCTTTGGGACCGTCTATTTCGGGGTCCGTCGTGTACGGAGCAACGTCGGATATAATTTCGCCCTGTCAGAGTTTCTCGTCTCGCGTCGCGTTGCTGAAATCGACCGTTTACCCGTTTCAGGTACTCGCCTCGGCGCTCCTGAACCTGGCCCACTGCGCGCCGCAGTGGTACGGCGGTGGGCACGCCGCCGCTTACGCCGGCCATGGGTCCCCAGCGCCGCTGGGACCGGACGGTAGGGTCGTGGACACGCCAGAGGTGGCGCAGCTGAAAGCGGCCCATCTGGCCGCGCTGGCCGACGCCAATGCGAGAGCGCCCAAGGGACTGGGCCCCGCCGGGCCTTACACGGGGCCCGCTGGGTCCTACGCGCCTGGAAACTACGCCCCGCACTACAGGTTTCAATTTGTTCAATTTATTCAATTTGTTATATAAAAAATACTATTTTTATCGCCTTCCTCGTAGCGAAACAAATTCAGTATTTATTTAATTAACTATTTGCACAATTTGTTGTATCAAAATAACATTTTTGTCGCCTGCCTCGTAGCGAAGCAAATTCAGCATTTATTTAATTCACTATTTGCACAATTTATTATATTAAAAATACCATTTTTGTCGCCTTCCTAGTAGCGAAACAAGTTCAGCATTTATTTAATTAACCATTTGCACAATTTGTTGTATCAAAATAACATTTTTGTCGCCTTTCTTGTAGCGAAACAAGTTCAGTATTTATTTAATTAACCATTTGCACAATTTGTTATATAAAAAATAACATTTTTATCGCCTTCCTAGTAGCGAAACAAATTCAGCATTTATTTAACTAACCATTTGCACAATTTGTTATATAAAAAATACCATTTTTGTCGCCTTCCTCGTAGCGAAACAAGTTCAGTATTTATTTAATTAACCATTTGCACAATTTGTTATATAAAAAATAACATTTTTATCGCCTTCCTAGTAGCGAAACAAATTCAGCATTTATTTAACTAACCATTTGCACAATTTGTTATATAAAAAATACCATTTTTGTCGCCTTCCTCATAGCGAAACAAGTTCAGTATTTATTTAATTAACCATTTGCACAATTTGTTATATAAAAAATAACATTTTTATCGCCTTCCTAGTAGCGAAACAAATTCAGCATTTATTTAACTAACCATTTGCACAATTTGTTATATAAAAAATACCATTTTTGTCGCCTTCCTCATAGCGAGACAAATTCAACATTTATTTAATTAACCATTTGCACAATTTGTTATATAAAAATAACATTTTTATCGCCTTCCTAGTAGCGAAGCAAACTCAGCATTTATTTAATTAACTATTTCCATAAATTATTTCCATTAAATTTTATTGCAACACTGCTCAGGTTCAGGGTACGAATAATTTCGTGCGATTTTTATTAAAAGTAGGGGACGATCGTTTTCGACGAGGCAACGATGAAACGAAAAATTCGCTAAGCTAATTAATCGTTGAAACGATTACTAATTGAATTTCCTGGGTTCTCCAGCGGTCCACCGGCCCCATTGGGCCCAGACGGCCGAGTTGTGGACACGGCCGAGGTTCAGCAGGCAAAGGCCGTCCACTTCTCTCTGTACAGCGCGGAGGCCCAACGCGCGCCGGCTGTCCCGGGGCCGCAGGCGGCCCCCGCCCCCCATAATCCCTCGTGGAACCCGTCCTGGAACCCGACGAACAACTGGAACCACTATTAAACGGGACGCTGATCGTCCGCCGTCAAACGTAAACAGAAAACGATAAAGTAACGAGAGAAATCGTCAGCTAATTTTCGCCCGTAAATCGTTCGTCTACCTCCGCGCGAATCAGCCACAAGTATCTTCCCCCTCTCCGTTAATTTTAAGTCCCCCCTTCCACCTGTCTCAACCTCGTGCTCTGTGATGTTCAACTGTCCCGTCTACCTCCCCTTTCGTTCGTATTTTCTTCGCTCGCTACGCGCAGACATTGGCGACAGATCTTTATCTTTGTCGTCGTCGTCGTCGTAGTTGTCGTCCCCTTGTTTCGTCGTTCTTGTTTCTGTTTTTTACGCGTGAAGTTCGCAGATCCACGCGGGGACGTTCCTTCCTCTCGCGTTTCTGTCGATTCGGTTTCCTGCCCTGGGGGAAAGTGCGAAGCAGCGAAAGGGAAATTGTAAAACGCCGTTTCCGTTTCTAACGGCGAACGATCCCGTTACAGATGTATATCGCGTCGAGGAGAGAAAAAGAAAAAGAAGAAAGGAATCTCGTCGCATACCACGTTCAAGGTGACCGCTACTCGTCACTCTCGCGTTCCTTCGAACGACGGAGAAGGTCCGCGCGATCATTAAATCACGATTGTCAAACGACGCAAAAAAGAACTGAGCGAATTCTCTGTTGGAACAATTCGAAGCAGCGACGTCCGCCGTTGAAACGGAACGCAGTGTAATAATGTTAAATAGGATGCGTAATTTTGTACACACAATATACATACGAAAAATACGAATGGAAAAGTGTTATTCAAATGTCACGTACCCCTGGTTCTCCCCTTTAGTACATAATTTAATTCAATTTAATTCGATTTAACTTCGACGTCGATTTATTAAACAAATCATTTCTTGAACGAACAAATTGAACTATATTGAAGGAAGGTTAATAAATTATTTAGATAGTACACAGACAACATCGTTCAGAATAAATGAAGGAAACAAATGTGGGATTGGGCGCCTCCATCGAATAACAACTTTAAAAGGAACAAACGATATAAGGAATATGGTCAAGCGGCCGTGGAATAATTGGACTGATCAGTGCCTAGTGTGACCGACCGTGACCTCCGAAGGGAACGGACGTGCCCATGCGGAACCGCAGTGAATCAGTGACCCTTCAACACAATTCTTGCAACCATCGTGACAGTTTTTCATACAACCAAACATACTAAGAGAGTTATTAAGAATTCTGTTTCCCAGTGCTGTATTACTACAAACTCAGTGAAGTGAAACAAAATTGTCGGAAGACGGAAAACGGCAGAGGGGCGGCCTCCCCCTGACAAAACAAGTGAGCGCACAACACCATGTGAGCCACCAAGAAGAGTCAGCCATATCAGCCTACAAAAGCTATCAAATATAATAAACTGCAGCGACTCAACGTACAGAGGTAAGACGACCTTACACGACCAACTGTTACAGGCCTTAACAGAAACAAAAATCTCGCCAATACCAAACCTGGTGCGAAGAAGCCCCATCGCCCGCGCAAAGGTTCCTACACTCCAGCACGAGATGAAACCAAAGGCACCACCACAGGCTAAAAAAAGCTGCACCGACAGCAACAGCCAACAGCCGGACGGAGCCAAGGAGCGAAATCAAGAGCAGTACAAGGAACTACTAAAGATAATCGAAAATCTGAACAAAACTATAGAAAACCTCTCCAAGCAATTGGAAGAAGAAAGGGCGCAGAAAAATAACACCACGCCGGGAAAAACCCAACCAGGTACCTCCAAGCGCAAGGCTACAGGCGAACAGGCCAGCACGTCAAACCGACCGTCAGTGCCCCCACCAGAGGGAAGAGCGGGCACGACCGTGCGGGCGTCCCCCGCAACCGCACCAGGACCCCCAACAAGTAAGACATGCGGAACACGCATCGCGGACGCTAGCACAAGCGCGCCCCTACCTGCAACCAGTGAAAAAAAGGATGGGCAAAATGAGGGCTGGGCCACTGCCCCCTCCAAAAGGCAACGACAGAACTCAACACCAATCCCAACAGCCCGAGGAGACACCCCCGCGGAATCAACAGGATCAGAGACAGCCAGCACATCACGCAAACAAGGAAAGCACCAAGCCAATCAAACCACCATCGAGACAGAGCTACACCAGACCCAAGACCAGGCAACATCCAAGCCCCCAATCATAAACATATTTGGGAGCACCCAGCAAGTAACTTTTAGGCTGATCAAGCAAACACTAAGTATAAATAATTTTAAAATTAAGCACATTAACACCTCCAAACATTACGTACAGCTCGATAACCTAACCGACTACAACGCAACAATTAGAGAACTAACAATAAGACAAATCAAATTCTTCACCTACACCCCAAGAGCACTCAAACCGCAAACCCTCCTAATCAAAGGATTAGACTCCAGCTTCGACACGGAAGAAATCCTTATAGAACTAACGAACCTCCGCCTGAACAAAGTTAAGTTCCTAAAAGTATCCAATTTTACAACAAATAACAACTCCAAAAATAGCAGAACCCTTCCCTTCTTCCTTGTCCAAATCTCCCCAGACAGCGACATAAATGAACTAATACAGACCAAGCGCCTCCTTCACCAAGTAGTCACATGGGACAAGCTACACAAGAAAGACCCCACGATGTGCGCCCGCTGCCAAAGAGTGGGACACACCTCCAGGAACTGCAACCTGGAGTTCAGATGCGTGAAATGTGCAGATAAGCATGAACCCGGTCAGTGCAAAATTTCAAGCGACGCTAAGCTCCCCGCGCACCAAATATACTGCGTTAGATGTAGAAGTTTCGGCCACCCAGCATCCTACAAAGGATGCTCTAAGCTTAAAGAGCTCAAAACGAGGCTAAAAAATACCGCAATTAAAAAAACAAACAATAAATTAGAAGCCCTAAATAACGCAAAGAACCACATAGAAAACAGCAAAATCAAACCTAACATCTCCTTCGCAATGGCGCTAACGCAAAACCACCCACACACCCACCAGACTACAGCCCGTACCCACCCCACCCCACCACCCACTACACCACAATTACAACTCCAACCGACAAGATCCACAAATGATAGCCACCCAATCCACCCACCACAGAACCTCACTCAAATCCCATATGAAAAATTATTCAACGACCTGAAATGCTTTAT
Source organism: Nomada fucata (assembly GCA_948146005.1). Taxonomy (NCBI): domain Eukaryota; kingdom Metazoa; phylum Arthropoda; class Insecta; order Hymenoptera; family Apidae; genus Nomada; species Nomada fucata. The sequence continues at coordinate 30,278,632 of OX411277.1, read as the reverse complement.
ACTGCCACAAATAAATAGACTAGAAACAATAATAGGGAACAACACCACCAGGATAGACAAATTACACGACCTATACTTCGGAATACACGAAGAGCACAATACTACCGACACAAACAGCATCCTCAATGATTAACCCGGCCACCACAGACCTCAAGATAATTTCAGCGAATGTAAACTCCATAGCATCGAACGAAAGAAGATACAACCTAACACAAATACTTAAAACTGAAAATCCAGACCTAGCACTTTTAAACGAAACGAAACTAAATGCACATCACAACCCAAAATTCAAAAACTACAACCTCGTAAGAAAAGACAGAAACGACAGCAATGGCGGTGGCGTAGCCTTACTAATCAGAAACCATATAGCTTACGAACTCATCCAGTTAACAACAGACTCAACAATAATCGAGAACATCGTTATAAAAATCCAACTACAGAATAATAACAACCTTTTCATAATAGCATGCTACTCAGCGGGAACCAAGTCGACAGAATTTATAAAAGAACTAGCCCAAATATTCACCACACTCTCCCTCAGAAACTCAAAGAACTACTACTTACTAGCCGGCGACCTAAACGCCAAACACCAAAACTGGAATAATCGCTACTACAACAGCAGAGGCCTTGCCCTAGCCAAGTGGATTAACAAAACCACCTTAGAAAACAGAATCACATTACTAGGCACCAACACCCCCACCTTCCCAAGGAGTAACGCCTACTTGGACATATGCATCCTAGACAGTAGAATCAATGTACTAAACAAAAACACAGACAGCACTATCCCCACACTAGACCTCGACAGCGACCATAGGGCAATTAAAATACACCTCGCACTCCCAGAAAAAGACAGCCAAATCCCCTTCACCGCTCCCAGTTTCCCACTAAACTATAGTAAAACAGACTGGACAAAACTAAGAAAAGACATTACCAAAAACTGGACAACAAAAATACCCCATAACAGAAACCTAACAAACGAAGAAATTGACCACTACCTAACAAGTATAGACACAATAATTATAAATGCAATACATAGAACAGTACCCACCCTCCCAGACTATAACTCGGCGGAACTGTACGTAAACAGCAAAATCAAAAAATTACAAAGAGCAAAAAGCAAATTACTAACAACGCTACACAACGAATACAGACACCCATCCCACCTCTCCCAAATAATAATAAAAACAGCGAAGACCCTGCTCAACCAGTGCAAAACAAAAATGAAACAAGAGTTCCAACAGTCCGTAAATGCATACTGGGAAAATAGAACAAAAAACATCCCAATAAATCCGCACATGTTCCCAGAAATTAACACAATCTTTAGAAAGAAAGAAGCACTAATTATACCCAACCTAAAAATAGAAAGCACAAACAGCGACCTAATAACTAAAGCCAAAATAAACCCGAACACCCTCAACCAAGACGCAGACGGAAAATTTACAATTACAAAAGACACAGACAAACTCAACATACTAGGAGCCCACTTCGCCACAACAAATTCGCAAAACGCAGCACTAGGAAAATTGAGACTAACGGAAATAGTAGAAAAACACCACGCCACCCACATGAACGACAACGACTCAAGCAACCAAGCAAGCAGCACCTTAACAAAGTTCTCAGACACCAACACAGCTACAAATCCCAAATACGAAATCGACAGCAATTACTTCACAACGCCTACACACACAACACAACTATTCAGAAAAACGAACAATAAAAAATCCTCGGGTCCTGACAATATCCCTAACATAGTATTAAAGAACCTACCCACCAGCCTCCTCTCCAGCTACAATACCCTCTTCAACAATTGCCTGAACAACCACTACTTTCCCAATGCCTGGAAAACAGCACGAGTAATACCCCTAAAAAAAGCAGGAAAAAACCCAGCCGACCCATCTAGTTACCGTCCGATTAGCCTACTACCAAACATCTCAAAAATCTTTGAAAAACTCGTCAAAGAAGCCCTAGGAAGATTTTTCACAACGCATAATATTATCCCAAACACCCAATTTGGATTCCGTCCACAACTAAGCACAATACACGCAATACATACACTAACATCCGACATCCAACACGCACTACACAGCAAGGAAAGCGTAGCTGCCTGCCTAATAGACTTGGAGAAGGCCTTTGACACAGTCTGGTTAAAAGGGCTCCTCTACAAACTATCAAAAAAAGACTGTCCATTACACTTAATAAAAATAATTGCAAGCATGACGCAAAACAAAAAATTCTACACATCCAACACTAAAACTAACTCAACGCTAACACTAAATCTGACAGACGGACTGCAACAAGGGACAGTCACCGCACCAGACCTCTTTAACTTCTACACCGCAGACATACCAAAATTATTTCAAATACCAGAATCCCCAGATATAAAAACACTACATTTTGCAGACGACCTCATAGTGTACATCAAAGGTAAAAATATAACAAAAATACAGGAGAAAATGCAACACCTCTTTGACAAGATAGACGACTATTATCATACATGGAAGCTCAAGATTAATCCAGGAAAATCAGAAACCATCCTATTCCGAAGGCCAATTAAAAACCAGTCAAAAAATTTCTTAGGAGCATACAAATCCTTCCAAATAAAACACAGGACCACAGCAATTCCACACAAAAAAACAGTAAAATACCTGGGCATAAACCTAGACGAATTCCTCCTATTCAACCAGCACGTAGACATCCAACTAAAAAAAGCAGCAAAAACCTTTCTCAATAACGCCAAACTATTTTACTCAAAATATCTGAGCACAAAAATAAAAGTCATATGCTATATGTTACTTATAAGGCCAATAATATCATACGGCTCCCCAACTTGGTTCAACATAAGCCCCTCAACCATGGAAAAGATTAGGATCTTCGAGAGAAGATGTCTCAGGGCGTGCACGGGTCTAAACAGAAGTGAAAAATCCAATTACAAACGATACACAAACAACAAAAAATTATACAACACTGCAAACATCCCAAGAATAGACAGCTTCATCATAAAACTAACCAGAGACTACTTCGCCAACATCCCAAAAATAAAACACAACCACCTTATAAACAGCTCACTATACCCACACGATGAATTCCATAAAAAAACACTAGCAACCGGCAATATCCCCCCAGAAGCCTTCCTACTACTCGACAAAACAGGCAGAATCATGGACCAACACAATATTCCAATAATTTACCATATACAGCGCACGGCCAACAACAAAAAAATCCTATACGATCCCCACATAAATAGCAAGAACACCAACCACCGAATAGTCTACAGCACGGACGTACCTAAACTAGACTCTACAAACAAATATCACCACAACACAGACAAATACTGGTGGTTATCCAAACCTTATACAAGCAATTAACAAATCCCGTCACCAAAGCGCACTTTTTGTAATACATATATAGACGTATGTATGGATGTGTATGTTCGTGTATGTATGTATGTGTATGTTCGGGTATGTATGCATGTGTATGTGCGTGTATGTACATATACGTATATATATATGTATGTTCATGTGTGCGTATGTGTATGTATGTACATGCATATACTCTCTCTCTGTACATAATGTAAATAACCTAGACATAAATTCCCTAGTCTTAATTGCCTGCCAACTGGCAGGAACGCACGAGTGAATGCACGCGGTATGTATGTGTAGAGTGTGCAACTTTAGTTTAACCCTCCCCCCTCTTCTTCTTTTTTTTTTTTTTTTTTTTTTTTTTTTTTTTTTTTTTTTTTTTTTTTTTTTTTTTTTCTCTTTTTCTCATCCTCTTATAACAAGAAGGAACGACACCTACCACCGCGGCTTTTTCTAGTGCTTCCCAGCATTATCCTTTTTCCCGAAATCCATCAACTAAAAACACAGTCTATCCAAAAATAGACAAATTAAAACTAAAACTAAGAACAAAATAAAATAAGGGGAACAAAGCCCCCAACGTTCGTTTACAAAACTCCCCCCACAGGCTGCGAGCGTCACCACTCCGACCATGCAGCTATACATACACCTAGACCTTTTTAAATAGATTATTCACTATAAGTTATCAATGTAATCATATTCTCACAAACATTGTAATTCTGAATAAAAACCACTTAATAATAATAATAATAATCAGTGCCTAGTAATACGACGGTCTCGGGTTCGATTCCCGAAGACTGCAATTCCTTTTTTTCGGTTCCTACACAAACGTTTAATAAAAAAAAACGTTTCCATCGATGTCGTGCTTACTAATTCTAGTTCGCAGCCGTGTGAATCGATTTTGCGTGGTCGCAATGCCGCCTGGTAAAGATCTAATCTGTGTGCTCCCCTCTAATCAGGAAACGAGCACGCGTGTACGAGTAACGTGCCCGTGACACGAATCGTGTACAGTTTCGTGCACGCCACGGGATAACGCGACAACGAGAACCAGTTTAGAATATAAAACGGCCGCGTGCATAAATCCGTTTGCAAGGGGCGAATACCGACACGCGTGCATTGGCGTGAAAACGACACGCATGTATTATTGGTTCCTGTGTACCTGGGCGAACCGGAACGAAAGAATTGCTCGAACAGTTCTGTTATCTTCTTCGATTATCGTGCGATCGTTATTTTTTCTTATCAATCTCGACGTACGTGGATTAAATTTTTAAATTGAGGATTACTTCTCGGTTTATTCCATTCTTAACTTTTGTACTGTTATTTGTACGTGTACGCGTGCGCTTGTAAAATCGTGGGCGTTACTCGCATTGTCTTCCACGTGGTATTTCAGGTGTATCATTATGCCGTGACGCGGACGAGAAAGTAATTTGTTTAACGAGCCTCGTGGGGACCGTGCAATTACGTGGAAGTTACATTACGGTTACCCCGCGACAACGATTAGACGTTCTTGGAAATTCAAATAGCAAAGGCACGATGACTCAATGGGACCTCAGCCCACGCCCCCATTGCGATTCTAATTTTCTAAATCTTTCGAACTAAAAATTAAAAATGTGAGCTCGATGTTGGTCTTAATTTAAACATTAATAATTCCACATTTCTCCGAGTATTATCGACGGTTAATTAAAACGAATTACAGAACCAGCCGAGACGCGTCGAACCCCAAAATAAAAAAGATAAAAGAAGCAATTTTTCCGTCGTTTCGACGCGTCGACAGTCGCAGGTGTATCATCGACGCGGATAACAAATCTGCATTAGGATTAAACCGATCGATAATCGGAATAGCCGTATCGTTTCAGGCCCTCGAAGTGTCGCATTCCTCGTCAGGCATCGCGAAACACGTCCTTGTTGGTCCCGGCGTCTAGGATACGCGGAGTCACGGACAGAACCGGTTGAACGGTGGGGTCCCCCGGGGGACCCCCCCTCTCGCCGCCGCACCGATAAGCGCAGGGCTCCGCGAACCGCAGTGGACATACGCGACCCCGCGACTCGTTCACTCGATCTGGTCTTATCCGTCGTCGATCCCGGTTCAATTGAACGCTGATTAATCGAAATCGACGATTGCGACGCAGCGATACGCGCACGTAAACGGAAGTGAACGTTTGGGGCGTGGAAGGTCGAAGTTTCCCCACACCCCCCACCCCCACCACACATGGCACGATCGAACAGGTGAGATCGATCTCATTGCGGGTCGCTGGGTATCGAGTCGGGGTTAAATTTCGTGGGGGGGCAGCGTTTGAAGGGTTGAACGTTGGATGGCTTTCCTTTCTTTATTTTTTTTGGGGTAGAGGAAATACTTTAATGCGTATATTAATTATTATATTGTACAATTTTGTTCGCAATTTTATTTACGTCGCGCCTGAGATTGGCTGGACCGAAGTAAATAATAATAAATTACCACCTTTAATTAATATTGTAGGATTTATGTATTATTTTTATTTTGTTAATGCATCTGGGATCGATTTACAATGATAACTGTTGTTCCCTATTTATTTGCCTAGTATTGCGCGAGGAGTGAGAATCATTATCAATGAAAATTTAGGCCCCTGCTTTGTATCGCAAGTCGAGCCATTCAGGTTTCTATATTATTATTTAATCGACCGCGTAGATCTTGAATAGAACGTTTTCCGAGCGGCGTTGACGATGAGAACGAAAGTTCATCAGATTGCAAATATTTTTTTTGGAATTACGATTGTACGAGTGGAAAGGGAAAATCGAACAATAGAGCTTGGGTTCGTAGCGTTCGGGGTCTTAATTCTTAATGTCAGGCAGTTCTTATCGAAATGGAATTCGCGTTGTGCAAGGCTCGGGTCAAGCTGGGTGTGCTCTTCCTTTCGATTTCTCGTTGGACGACGCCCACGGTGTTACCTGGCCCTCTGTTTTACCCACGGCACGCGCACGAACGCCGAGGAACGCGAATTTTGTATTAAAATTTCGAGGAGAAATGATATGGTCGATGGAACAAAATACGGAGCGAATTTTAATAAAAATCGTAATCCATTTTGAATTGAATTATTCGACAGACTTCCTCTTTTCTTTTCCGTGCGGAGGGGAACAGAGAGAAGGACACCTGAACCACGTTTACATTTTATTTCACAGACAATAAAAAATGCAGAATACACTTCGGTGGCAGGAGAAACGAATTTTTCTTTTCTAATTAATACAGATCTACAATTACGTCACGCTCAGTATCTTAACACCTAGGACTATCATGGATATTGTCTTATTCTCTACTTATTATTGCTCGATTATTGGCAATCGCGTGGCCGTGAAGCTCAGACCGCAAAGAATATTAACGACGTTAGAGTAACTAATATATTATATACACAACACGCAAGCGTTCACGTTCGCGACATCTGAAATTGTTGAACAAACGAAGATCGAATAACCCGCGTCTACATAACGAACAAATTGTATCAGGTACGAATAGGGGAACACTTTGACAAATGACAGAATCAATTTCCCGACATTTTTTCATACCAGTCCCGCTTAAACAGAATTCATCTAACCGTAAAACAACTCGTCCGTTCGTATTTTAATAGTAGAGATCGTTTTGAGTGGAGTGCGCCATTGCCCGCGCATGCGCCTTCATGTGCGCCTCGCGCGCCCTCGTCACTTCCGGCGTGTCCACAACCCTACCGTCCGGTCCCAGAGGCGCCAAGGGTCCCCGATAGCCCGTGAACGGGTTGTGCTTGTAGGCGACACGAACCGGCGCAAGGTAGACGTAATTCTTCCTTCCGCCGAACAAGTCGAACTCGTAAAATTCGGACGCCTTTGAGGCTGCCCGCGCATGCGCCGCGAAACGGGGGCTCGTCGCCATCGTCATCTTGAAATTCGGATAAACGGCGAGATTAATAGGGAATTTCGAAGCGCCTTCAAATATTCCCAACAAATTCCTGCCCAATGAAATCGATACGTGTCGCGGGCGATAAAATAATTGCCACAACGTTTGGCAGGAAATTTCCATCACCGACAGCGGTAACGCGATACAAAATTTGCTACTTACGGCGGTCGGCGTTTCCGCGACGCGTCCGTTGCGCTCCAACTGCGCAAGCGCCATCTGCCTCTGACGTTTCTGCATCGCGGACACCATGGGCTCCATAATGGTCGGCGTATAGCGCATTTCGTTGTTCTCGTACGCGTCGTAATCGTTCTGCGCTTTCCGCAATCTCGCCATTGCGTCTGCGTGCATCGCGAGGTGGGCGGCCCTTGCACGGGCGACTTCCGGCGTGTCCATTACCATTCCGTCGCTGGTCAATGGTGCCGGCGGACCCCTGTACTGATAATAATCCCGGTCCTCGTAGGTCTCGGTGATCGCCGGCGCCACCAACGCGGCCAAGACTATCTGAAACAATTGCAACGAAGGATCACGTTGCATTACGCGTACGTGCACACGCGATACGATCGTACGTTCGATTGGAAGAATTCGGGCGAGGATCGACGGTGAGTACAATAGCATTAACCTCGAATCGGACGGTCACGTACGATTTCTCGTTGCGCGTTCATTGAAGCGGAATTTGAGGTTATTTCGAAATTGGCGCGCGATACGCGTCGATTCGTAGATCGGCTGTTTCCCTTTACGAAGAAATCCGTTTGAAGCGATACTATGCTTGTAATTCATACGCACGCCGATGCGTCGCGAGAGATTATTACGTTATTGCGAACGTCGAATCTATTCGGAAGCTTTATTTCAAATCGAACATGGAAATTCATGATAATAACGAATCGAATGAATTTCTGCGCATTGTAGAACTACGTTGCCACTGTGCGAAAGGCATTGTTCGTTTTTTTTTCTTCCCAAGAATCGTTAATGGTTTCTTTATGTCGCTCGAATGAAAAATTTCGAACTTCACCCGAATTGTATTCTCTTTTTTTTTCGCCCTCCCCCGCGACGATTTCGCACTTACGAGCAAGCTCATGTTGCTGAAACACCACCGGCCACGAAACGGACGTCTCGATTGCGAGTGTGGCTGGTTCGATCGGTCGATCTAGCTTTTATAGCGTCGCGGTGCCGATCCGCGAAACCACGTTAAGATAATCACACCCGATACGATAAATGATATCGTAATTATTGTTTTACTTCGAACGATGCGAACAGTGCAAACACGTTGGCAGCGAGCCTGTTGCTCGAAACCTTGGGGGTTGCTGTTACCTGTTGAAGGACGTAACGAAATCTGCTACCCTGAACCGGAAGCGTACATAACAAGAGGAGGGGGGGGGAGAGGCGACTCAAGGCAGAGTTATAGAAACAGAAAGGGGAAATTGGATGGTTAGGTCAATTATTAAAATAAAAATTGCAGGAGATTTTTCATTGAATCGTAGAATAATCGTATTGTTGTTATTGTTATCGTTGGTAACAGTACTTGTATTAGCTAGATATAATTACAAAGTTATTTAATACGCGAATTATTCTTTTGATTATTGTGTCTCGCTTATTGGACTCATTAGACCACGCAGAACATATATCGGTAACATTCATTTCTTCTTTAATTGGAAAAATAATTGTCGTCGCGACTCGTATCCGTCCTCAAGCGTCCCTGACGAATCGTCTCGACTTTTCGAGGTCGTTCTCACGTGCTCCGATCTCTCAACCCTTTCCCGCAACTTGGGCAGAACTTTTCTGCGGTTTTCTCGAGACGTGGCCGATTCACGGACGACTAGACGATATCATAGATCCACCTGGTGATCCAGTGATCATTTCAAGGTAGTCCCCTTTTCACGATGAACTTCCCCCTTCACTCCAGTGGCAATAATTATTATTGAAACTTTTATTCGCCCCACAGTTTTCACCATCGATAACTGTTTTCATTTTGTCTTGTTTAATAAGGGCGGATTTCTATTTTCTATTTTCTATTTTCCTATTATTCTGCACCATTCTTCTGCACCATTTTTCTGAAACATTTTTCCGCCACGTTATTAGACCAGGAGCGGTTTCATTAATTAAAATTTTCGATTGCAACAAATTGCGCGGAATAATTAGATCGCCAGGCCCGTTTGGTTCGATTAACATCGATACAGATTCCCTGTTTACAACGTAACACGATACAATTCGGTCGATGCCTTCGAGAGACAGTTTCGCAAACTTTTCACGCAAACTGGTTCTTCTAGTATGCAACATGTGGAACGTGCGACGAGATTGGGTCAATAAATATAATAATAATAAATAACACAGTGTGCATCAGCACAGTTGGAAACCATAACCCGTTCGAGAACGATTTAATACATTCTCCCATTAAATACAAATAATAATATCTGTTCGAAACTTACGCGTATTAAACGTTCGCCCGTATTTCCGGTCGAATCAATTCTTTTCTTATTCGCATCAGTTTTATCCGAATTATTCTACTATCGTACATTTCGTGAGAGGACGGGTATTGCGTCATAATTCGTACGGCGATGTTCGGTCGATCGATTTATTAAAAGGGACAATTATTGATTAATGGCTCGGCTTATCCCCACCAATGTTTTCACCTGTCCCCGTTCACCAATCTCGTTACAATTCTCGACCTTTCCAAAAGGGACGGATCACGTTCGATACCGCAGGCTCGTTTCTTCTCACGTGTTTCGTACAGCATCGTGACCTATGTCGCAAGTATCGCTCCGCACGTAACTGGGCACAACGAAACGTGAATACTGTTTCGGTTCGATTTACCGTTATTCCGTCGGGGAATCGTCCAGCGTTCGATCGCATTTGCAACAATTAATTGCGAAAAAAAGACGGGGAAGATACGCGACACTCGACGGTCGTTTAAATTAAAGCCAAATAAAGATCTTATCTTCGTTCGTAGATCGTAATTTTAACCGACCCATTAAAAACCAGGTGCTCCAGTTTCACGGCACTTTCGTTTCGGCATTTTGAAATTTGTTGTTACGCAAGATGGACAGGAAGTAGTAATATGGAAATTGGCAGGATATGTTTTATTTTCGACGAGTGAACGAATGTTGGCGGAGTTTACCGTTTAAACGTTGGCTTCGTTTTTTCGTTTCAATCAATTGGAATTTAACACGAGCAAATTATTTATTTGACGAATTTTGTTTCCATTCCGTCCGCTTTCCTTCTTTTACGATTTAAGAAATGTACCCGATCGACGTTTTTCGAAATCCAACGCCGCAAAAACCGCGACATTTCACGCCAGACGGCTACGACTTCTTTTTACAGTGCGATGGCAAAACTTTTTACACGCCGCTTGCTTTCGCGTGAAATCGCGCGTGCAGAAACCACGATCGTACGAGACAATCGTTACGATCGTATCTGCTAAACGTGCTGTAAACCTCTCAAAAAAAGGAAAAAAACGAAACTGTTGCCCCATTATTTACATAATCCTCGTACTGACGCTAAGACTCGTGGACATTTTTGTATCAAACTGTCGTCCAAACGTCGCCAGAAAGGTAAAAGTAGCGTCCCCTTCGTAACTATCTACTTTACATCGTGATAAACTCGTATTCCTTGACGAATAAAGCATACACGAGTCCCCCATCATTTCAATAACAACGAAAACTAAATTAACATTAATAATGCCGGCGACTATAATCGCAGTAATACCTCCGCCATAAAAGAATAAACATAGAACGCAACCCTGCTTCCTTCCCAATTAATTATCCAACTACTTTCCACCCCAAATTACTATTCACAGACGTCCGTCTTTTAGTAATACAATTAAATTAAATGGTGCAATAGCCCTGTAACGATCTGAAACCCATCTAGGAACGAAAAAAGTGTACGCGGCGGTTTGTTGTCATGCTTTTTCATTGCAGGCATTTTCCTGGAAACGCTGGCCTCGAAGAAACGAGACGTCACGCCGTACCAGTTGCCAACAGACGACGCTCCGCGACGAGCTTTGTTTATTTCACCTATATCGGAGCACAGCTGCGGTCGAAGGCTCGCGAAGATTTTCGGCAATTCGCGAATATCGCCGAGCACTTACGAGCATCCATTGCCAAGGGTGAGGTTCGACGCGTCATTAACAGTTCGATCGTCGTACCGAGCGGATCATCCCAAACGTGTCGCAATTAGAGGTTAGCGTCCTATCTTACTCGTTACGCATTGGCATCGCGTACGCTCGATTCACAGCTTCGAACAGTTCGTACGCGTTTAATTAACAATCGTTTTGCGGTCCTGTCTTGCACATTGCATAGCTATTCGAGTCTTTATCGTCGAACGCGTCGCCGATACCAGCCCTTAATGTACGCATGTACGTTCTACATGCACGCAGCTGAACAAGGACGCTTCTACCGGCGGCGTCGATTTATTCATACTGCGATCAATTAGTCGTGCGTTGTAGCCTCGCGTTAATTATTTCGATGGTAGTTCTCCTGATATTCGGTGCATTTCGTTTTGCTTTCGTTGGACGCTTTGGCGGACTGTAATGCGTACGCGTGTGCACTCGGCCTTCTTCTTTCGCGACTTCGAATTGGATTGTAACCAATGCTTTACACAGTGCTCTCCTTTTTTCTTGCAGGTACGAAGGATGTAGTCTATCGATCGTGAGCCAGGCGACCAGCTGAAGGATATTGATCAACGACGACGATTAATAAATTTATCCGACAAACTTTGATTTGGCGGATTGGTAACGTTGAATTGATTATATTTTAAAGGTTGATTTATAATGTGTGTATTACATGTCTTGTTGTGTCGCAATTGAATTTTGGCGAAGGATGTTTCTTTCGCTCAAAGGATAACTCGTTAATTTGAGTTATACGAAAATGAATGATGTATCGAATTAAATATTATGTTTAAAATATTCTAATACCAAGGTGAAATGAGAATTAATTAATGGGGTATAATTTCATTATGTCGATTAATTTAACTTTCTTTCCTCGATCGAAACTTGTTGAACACTTCTGTTCATTTTAAATAGAACTAACGATTAGTAATTCGTAATTGTAGTTAAAGCCGGTGAATTTCATTAATTGCAAACGAAATATCGAACCACGTTCGTGTTCCCCTGCATTTCGATCGCGATTCGTATTACAGCTTCCACTAGTGTCCCCTCTAAACCCTTTTATTCTCTCCGCGACCTGGTCACAGGTACGGTCAAGTCGTATTTTCGACGCACGGATTGTACGCGTAATTACGTACTTGCCATCATGCTTTTCAAGCACGATAAATAACTTCGATTTTTGATCCCCGCAAGCGGCCACGAGAATTTATAAATACGCGATTCGGGTTTACCTTCAGGGACATACGGTCGCCTTTGAACTCTGACAAAGAACAGTCACAGTATGCGCTTTTGATAAATCATTCATATCACGACATTAACATATAACAATACAGATTATCGATTAATTGAATCTGAATAATGATACGGCAGTACTTCATTAAAAAACAAAGCAGTATTTCCTCGACAGCAGTGTTTCATCAATCCTAGCCTCCCTCCCCATTTACTAACCTGTACAGATTTTCTTCCAGCGGAATCATTGATGACCGCGCGCAATGCGGTCGGTTGAGTCAGTGCTTGCTCCGTCAATGATCTTTTTATTATTCGCAGAGCGCGACCGCTCTTGATAATTAGAAATGAAATATAAATAACAGTAAAGGGACGCGAAAGTAGAGTCAGTGTTTGCTTCGCAATACGTAACGCTCTCGCGAAATTCGAGTCGCTTTGTTCGTCGATCACGATTACGAAACGCGCGCGATGAGAGTAGTCTTTTATTTATTTCCTATATTTTTATTTTATTCGCAAACAAGTATTCCGGTATTAGAGTCGACGCCTGTGCTGTTCGGCGAGTTCGTGCATTCATCCATCCGCGCGAAGAGTAAGTGCATCTCTGTATTTCTTTCGCCGTGATCTTCGATCGTAACTCGAGGAGTGCCCGGAAACGGAAAGATTTTAAGGTTAGCCGTTCTATCGAATGTTTCAGAAGCCGCCATGATGGGGTCAACGGTACCGCTCCACAACATTGATGACCGCGCGCAATGCGGTCGGTAGAGTCAGTGCTTGCTTTCGGCAAAGTTTTATCATTTCTCGAGCGCAACCGCTCTTGGCAATTATAATTATTTAAAATAATAGCGAAGGGACGCGAGGGTAGAGTCAGTGTTTGCTTCGAGGTTATTTCCTCGCGAAATTCGAGTCATTTTGTTCGTCGAACATTATTATCAAACGCGGGCGATAGAGCAGTCTTTTATTTCTTTATTTTTTCATTTCTAATAAGCATTTCGGTATTAGAGTCATGCTGTTCGGCGAGTTGGTGCGTTTATCCGTTAACTTTCATTGTAAGTATCTCTGTATTCCTTCGTTATCATTATTCGAGGAGCGCCGAAGGTGCAGAGATTTTAAGTTTGCCTGTTGTTTCGAATGTTTCAGAGGCCGCCACGATGGTGTCAATGGTACCACCCTGCAGCCTGCAACATCGACGACCGGTCTGGAACGTTTCCGCAGTTTTCATGGGGCCGATGGCGACGTTTTCGGTGGCATCGCTGACCAGTCCGCGACCGGTGAGTGGCATGCCTTAAAGTTCCTCTGGTCGCTCAATCATGTCGCAGGACGAAAGGTCCGAACCGACACGTGTGATTGGTTGTAATTACGTAGAATTCTCTGGCAAGCACTGTGACCATGGGTGTATGGAAACATACCCCATGAGTAGTAACTTCTTCGCTGTTTTATATTATACGAGGATAGGTCTTCTTGTGCAACGCGTTTCTAAATAGCTTGATAATATTAATAGGGACGGTATTTAGTATAAAATATATCGGTACGTATATTTTTGTAACAGATTGTTTCATTGAATACGTTTAAAACGAATATTTAAATAGCTATTAATTATTAAATGAATACAAAGTAACGTGCATTAGTTCGTAGCGAAGAAGTCGGATACCCTTCGACTTCGTTTATTTGTCGATTGCAATTGCTGCACGATTATAGTAAAATGCGTAATTGTTGCTGTTAGCAAGAATGTAGAATTTTTTTTCGTTTGATTATATTGTGTATAAAGCGAAGGTACTTATTTACCTATTCCATTTGTCGGAACCATCGAATAATTTTATTATTCGATATTTATATTAATCCGTGGCGCGTGAAGACGTCGACGATTTTCCGCACGACATATTAATTAATACTGAATGCACAAGAAGACGCATTACGCGAACGGGCAGATCTCGAAATCGGGGCAGCCAATTTTAAAACCGATCTTGCGTTTTAGAAACAATGCTTTGATGACGGGATCGCCCGAGGGTGTTTCCATTTCTTTCTCTCGATATTTCGGTCAAAGTATATCGAAGTAGAGTCGTTGATTAATTTCTCTAATAAAGTAGAGTCGTTGCTTAATTTTTCCAATAAAGTAGAGTCAATGCTTATTTTTTCTAATAAAGTACAGTCACCGAATTTTCTCTTGAATAAAGTAGAGTCAATGCTTAATTTTTCTAATAAAGTAGAGTCATCGAATTTTCTCTTGAATAAAGTAGAATCATACATTGATCTTGTATATAACATACGTATATTTAGCCCGTTAGAAAATCACTATGCCTTTACCATCTTTTTAGACGAGGATTTTCAGGTTTAACCCTTTCCGTGTTCACTGCCCGGATCCCACTCACGTGCCCCTGTGCTACTTGTGTGGGAAAACGGTGGTCGAGCACGACGATATTTCTTTACTTGATAAGCCATTGAACGATTTATTGTTGGCGACCGACAGTCCGTTTGGTGCATCGTGCGCGACGTAATATCCGCATTGTGTGTGTGTGGTTAGGCTGTGGATTTGCGTCGTTCCGTACTAAAACGTATTTATCTGACTAAGATAAGATGTCCATTAATTTAAAACAGATACATCATTTTTACTGTCAATTGCATTAATCATCACGACTATACCGAAGCAGAAGGTCTCGCCATTCAAGACGACAGAGACCATAGAGACCATAGAGAATCGAATTTACTTATCAATTGCTGTCGAGCACCTCTTGCATCGCTGCCATTTAATTATTCTATTATCTCAACCGCGACATGGTTTTTTCCACGCGAACGCAAAGATCCCAGCCACTGTCGATCGATTTCAGGCAAATGGTACGTACCTTAGAGTGTGCAAGTTGTGTGACGACACTTGGGTGTCGGGGGTGTCCCGGGACGCCTCTCTAGTGTAGGCTTCCGCGCCCAAGTGTTTGACTGAGAACCGTGGAGTGTCGTGTGTTGGCGTGCCTGTTTGCCATTTTTTAAATATAGGTCCAGGCAGGATAGGTAGCATACTTTCTTGTGTGACTGATAGACGTAAGTAGGTAGGGCCGGGCAGGTTGACACAGTCTCTGATCGGGTAGGCAATATTTCGCGTGTTCAACCTGTTTCAGGAAATCTGATTTGAAAAGTCGACGGTGGCGCTGCGGCGCGAACGAAAATGCGTTCGCCTCTGGCTTTGCCTATCGCTTTTTCGAATCTCTCGCGGTCGCGTTCGCGATGTAGGCCTCGAAACGAAACGCGTTACATTGTGCTCGAGGCTGCACGCGTGAACGAAGAACGATTACAATTTTAATCGTAATCTTTGCGATTTTCCGCAATCGCAATTTGTACGATTTTATTTGGTCGTGATTCGGCCGCGTGCGTTCCATTCAGCTCCGCGATTTAGACTCTTTGTTTCACCTTTATATGTTTTTTCTTGATTTCCGAGTAGAGCCTCGAGCCTAGTTTAAGTTTCAGCCTGGCCCTCGGGTCCAACGAAGGGGCTATATGCCGAAGAGGCCCGACAAACTGTCGCTCAAGAGGGCAACTACTAATGGTTCTTCATTCTTTTTAAGAATGTGGAATCATTCTATGTTACTACTTTGTCACTGTGCTTGCATTTTCACTCGTAGAATTTTTATTTGTACTTGGTCGACGCGCATTCCGGCCCAACGGTACAGGTCCTTCCAAAAACATCGCGTTGCATTAGAGTTGCGAGAAACTTGAGAACGGGTCGAATTAGAGTCGCGTTGAATGCCACGCGATTTTTAATTAGAGTCGCGAGCAAATGAAAGTCGCGATTGGTTTAGCGTTGCGCAACGATGTCGCGATTGTTCCTGCGTTCTTATTGTTAGTTGAACTGTAACATTTTATAATACATTTTACGCATGAGAAAGTTTCTAGTGTTGCGTAAATTATTTTCGCGTCTTGAGCCTTCGGCTAACTTTTCAGGGTGATCTTCAGTTTGATTGTTTTTTCTTTTTTTATATTAGAAATAATTTACTTTCTGCTTTCTGTCGGGCTTAGTAAATAGTGTTGCGAGTATGATTCGCGAATTTCAGGTAGCGTTTCCCCAACTGCTTTCAAATGGAAGCTCCCGTTCCTGAGCCACCCTGTAGGTTGGCTCGTCGTCGTCAGCCGAGGGCCATGGCCGAGTCTTCCGCGTTTAGTGTTGCGTTTGAATAGAAAATTGGTGCACCCAGTATATTAGAGTCGTTGTTTTTTTTATTAGCGTTGCGTTTTAATCGCGATTTCGCTGATTTTTCTATTATTACTAAAGATTAAATCGTCGATTGAGAATTGCTGTTTGATTTTTTGAAGCACCGCTCGCGTTTGATTTTTGCCAAATGTTTATTGCTATTTTTTTAGAATTTTTTAGTATCTAAAAATAGTATGTTAAAAGTAGTTGCGTTGAAATAATTTTTTGGCGGCCCGTCTGGCCACCTGTAACGACCCTAGGATTTTTTTTATTTTTATTTCCATTGGAGCCAATTTGCTTGCAATTTGTGCTCTTTCTTCCCAGCCTTCTGTGCCCCTTTTGCTTTTCTTAAATCGTTGCTACCTGCAACGTCTGTTGATGGAAATACTGCTAAAAAATTGTCACACCTTCCGGTTGATATTAATATAATCATTTGAAGTTTCATGCCCAGCATTTAGCAGCCTGTGTATGGCATAATGGAATTTGAATTGTAGTATTTTGTCCCTTTCAATTAAAACTAGAAATTGCGTAGCAAAAAATTACGAACGAAATAGAGACAGCTGAAAAAAAGAATAATAAATTTTGATAAATTTCTCGATTTTCTTTGATAAAGTCTTTGATAAATTTAGAATAATTTCAGATACTAGATTCAATTGTAGTGACAATACTGATGACTGTTCGTCATTGGAGTTTCAAGTATCAGATATTTTCTCGTAATCGTTGCAATTTTACTTTCACCTTTATTTTTATTTTTTTAGTAGAGCCAATTTTTATACATTTTCTGGGCCGCTTCGCGGAAATTAAAATTCACCCGCGACATCCGTAATATGTTTAAAACGATCCCTGCAAGAATAACGTTCCTGGCTGTAGTTGGGTCCTGGCCATGGCGATAGTAGAGGCGGTTTCATTTTTCACTTTCGAATAAACGTTTGCTGCTTCCCTTTTATGGAAGCGAGATGGAATGAATGCCGGCGGAACATGACTGCTTCAATTTCGAGTCTTTAGTGAAATTTTGTTTGGCATTCTCTTCGCTGTATTAATGGCTAGTGTAGTTCGAAACATTTCTGATACTTAGTTGATTTTCACCGATTCATAAAAGACCGCTGAGAAAGTTTCAATAATTTTGATCGAAGAAACAAAGTCAGTTCATGATTAATTAAATTCTAATTTTTTAAAAAAGAGTATCTGTGAATCATTAACAATTTTTGTTACGCGTGGAAATTAATTTTATAAAGTTAACAGTTACGTTTAATGAAGAGAGTTATTTAATTTCTGAGACCTTGATTCGTTCGCTTTTCATCTCGGTGTTGCTGTCAAATGTTTGCCCTGCAATGTTATTGCAATTACGAATATTAGTACAATATCAGTACAATTACGAATGAAAACTCGGTCGAGAGAGCCTCAAGCAAACATTGAAAACTTGAAGTACATAGTAGCTTCAATTATTCTAATTCTTAAATGAAAGAATATTTATAATAATTTATGACGGGGAAAGTGAAAGAATAGTATCACCTTGGTCAAAATCCAATTACTAATTGATGATTTATAATATGTACCTGCTTTTTTTTCCATATCAATTGTCATTTGTTGCAATAACCAATATTCTATAAAACAATTTATTTACAATATCAATGCAATACAATATTTCCATAATTTGATTGTATTCCGTGCGTAATATGTCGTTGCCGTGTCTTTTTTTTCTTTTTATTTTCTATTTTTCGCTAAAGAGAACTCGCTAATGGAACGCATTGAGATTGTTACAGACTCGCAGGTTAACAGAAATACTTTCAAACGAACGTAAGTAAATACGCGCAGAGGCTCGAAAGAGGAATAACGCAATAACAATCCAGCGATATCATTCAAAAGACGCAGAAGACTCGCCTGTCGAATATCCAGGATTTAACCAAAATTAATTTTCACAATATTTGACTGATATGACAATATTTGATTGTTTCAGAAACGTCGAACAGAATCAGCTGATGGACAGCTAGAGGTATTCTTTAATCGTGTTAACACACAATATACCACCCACCCACCCCTCGCCCCAACCCTTTCCACCCATTAAACTTGTTACATTATTAATTAAACAAGTCCAATTATTTAAATCTCTATGCAGGCAGGTTTTAAAACGAATTCGAATCACTCGATTTTTAATCAGTCAGGTTTTACGAAATTCGAGACATTCATGGGTTGTTAATTTTTGTTATTCGAGTTTTAGTCTGTTACAGGGTATCGTGGACCACGAGATTAATCTGGACAAATTGAAGAGGAATTACGTATACGTATATTTGTACCTACATGGTAAAAAGTATGGTATTTTTTTAGACACGTACGTTAGGTAGGATATTATCGAAAATTGTTCGTCGAATCGAACGGTTGGATTTAATATTAGGTAGGGCGATTCGATTGTAACTTTAAGTCAGCTCTTTAATCAGGTGGGACGATTCCGTTGTAACTTTAAGTCAGCTCTTTAATCAGGTAGGGCGAATCTGAATCCGAATCTAGTATTTAAGAAGGCAGGCTTTATTTTTAAGTTCTAGTCTTTAAGAAATCAGTGTTCACCACTGCAACAATTCCTCGCTGTCCAGTTTTAAACTGAACAGGACGTAATTTTTAAGAAGCTTGAATCAATTAGGCAGGCGCCCGATCGTAAGTCGAACAACACTAATAACTCCTTACGTAGGTAGGATGTATTTGAATATTTCGATGTTTAGATACTTGTGCAGGCAGGTTTCGCAGGAATTAAAACGATTAAACTGTCGATTAGGCAGGTTTTATGAAATCAAAAATGTTTGGTGCTGCAATTATTACGCGTGAGCTTCAGTCTGTTCTAGGGTAACCATGGGCCACGAGAAGAGGAATCAAGTATTTCGCATACTTGTGCTTACGCGAGTATGGTAAAGTATCTTTCACATTCCCACGTGGGTTGGGATATTATTCAAATTGTTCTCTTGATTCGCCATTAATTAAACCGTTAGACGGTGTATATTAGGTAGGGCGCTTGAATCTGACGTTAGTATTTAAAAAGGCAGGATTTTATATTCGATCCGACTCGCCTAGCCTTTAAGACATCAGTGTTCACCACTGCAATAATTCTCGAAAATTTTTGTTCACAGTTTTAACCCATTCGCAACACTTTCTTTCAGCTTTTGTACTTTTAATATTCAATTTAGCTTTCGGTCGCAATCGTTCCAAACGTGCGCTCCCCTCGTCGTCTCGTTTGCAGCTCTTTCAGTCGACGAACGTTCTGGAAACTTGCACCGAGGGGAGTTGTTCTTTCACACGAAATGCCAGTAGAATCAATTTTACCGCGATTGGAGGGTGGAAGGGTCGCGGATAGGGCGGGTCATTGTTACGTAGCAACCTCCAAGTGGTATGACCCGGGACCTCGATATTATTTATATCAGAAATTGTCGAATCAGTGTTGTAAATAATATCGTGCCAATAGCTACGATGTACAGGGTGGTCCACGCGGCTCGCGCGCCTCGAATAACTTCCGATGTATGATTCGAAAAGGTACATTGTTCATTCTGTTTATTTTTCACGCAGGCAGAAGCGAATTACGATATCACCAGAAAACAATTTTCAAGAAAAATTATGAAATTACCAATTACTAATGAAGGTCGATATTTTTTTTTACTCAGACATCGAGATTCTTCCATATTTTGGTTAGAAAAATATACTATTCCGTTTGAGAAAGCAAAGTTGACCTTGAAATCTCCGAAACGCTTCTACCTGTACAAATGACAGGTACGCTACATAACGTAGCCCGTCAAACCATGCAACTTTTGTATAAGAAACTTTTTCGTGCGACGCATACTTTGGAAGTTACGCGAGGCGCGCGTTTCGCGCGGACCACCCTGTATAACATTGAATATTAAATATTTTCTGGCAAACGCCGACGCGCTTAGTTCTCACCGACTCGGCGCCAGGCGAGATCGGATTCTCGAATTACGCCGACCGCAGGGAAATCGAATGTAGGTTGACCCGTGGCTTCTCCCACCGATTAAATAATAATCCACGACGATTTATCCGCTTAATCCCGTTTTTATTCCTAGCAAAATGAACGAGGAAGAACGAGGAACAACGTCGCCCGAATTTTCCAACCCCCGAATGATTTGAAATAATCAAATTCGACGCGTCCATCGCACCGGGACGAGAGTCACCACTGTGTGCGATCGAAAAATACGTTTTAAACGCACTACTGCATTTGTCTCTTTTCTTTCCGAGTACCGAAAGCGATTGCTTAATAATAATTTTAATAGTTCGAAGTAATGAGAAAACTTAACCGTGATTGAAGACACGTTTGTTACCAGGCAGAACGAATAGTCCGTGTCGGTGAGGGTAAAGGCTGGCGAATGAAAGGAGTAAGATGTTTACAACGAAAAAAAAAAAAAAATAATAGTATTAGAGATACAATTTATTGGCCTAGGTTATGTACAGGTGAGTTCCGGATTGTCGAGATTTAATAGGCGCCGAGGTACTGCTGCGATTGGTAGTTCTGCGGTTGGTAAGCCTGTTTGGGGTAAGCGGGTTGCGGGCCAGAGTAGGACGGCCCTGCGACGGGGTACCCACGTGAGCCAGCAGGGGCGTTGTATTGGCCGGCGTTGTAGGGTGACGGATTTCCGTAGGCTGAAATATTGAATAAACCGTTTAATCAGCGACGCTCTTCGTAGTTATTCGTTCGCGGCAGTCCGTCGAGCAGCGTCAACGTTCCGTTTCGATAACGAACGAAAAATCGGCCCGAATCGATTGATAAAGCGCGATGCCGTGACCTGTGTCAACGAGATTCGTTGTAGGCGCGTCCGGGAGGCTGGATCGTTTCCAATCTGATACTCGATCTACACGGTAGTAAGCTGTCGAAACGGTTCGCGTCGTTTTCGGGAGCGGCGATCGAACGAATCAGGGCGGAGGAAACCGGTTCTGACGCGTTACGCTCGTTATCGGTAATACGTGCGTTAATCCGAAGGGACCCCGATAAAAGAGAGAGAAGGAAACCCGTGGCTTTTTTCATCGTGGACAGGTTTCCAGTTAATTAGATACAAATAACAGCCCGATAGATCGGATAATCATCTAATTGGGCCTAATTGAAACTCGTGTATCGAATTCAATGAATATCTGGGTCGTCGCTGAATTCCTGCGAGACGAGATCGACGTTACCGTCGCTGCGAATCGCACGGGCCGGATTAGAATTGATCGGTGTAATTTTTTGTAGACAAAGGACAGAACGATCGAATCGATATTCGATTGAACGAGCAGAAAAGTTTGCCCGAATTGTTTCGTCCGAAACGTTGAACGATTCGAACGGTAATCGACGCGATAATTGCTCTTCGACTCTTCGCCTTCCAGCGAGAGTACGTTTCCCGTGGGTCGACTTGCTTCGCAGCAGAAAAGATTATCATTCGGTTTACGTGAATTACGACTTCACGAAGGGGGGGGAAGTCGGGTTGAAGCTATTACAGTTTGTGACCCACGACGTCTCCGTTCAATATTCCAGAGGAGAAACGGGGCCTGGTCACGATTATATTCGTAGCGATTAGTGGCTCGCGCAGTTCATTCTCACAGGAACAATTGAACGATTAAGTTGTTGAGCAACGGCTCGACTCTCGGATTACGTCAGGGCGTTACGAATGCACTTTACGGCCGGTCTTCTAAGTTCAAACGTTCCTGGCTCGAGGGAACTCCTCGATTCACGTCCGGCGAGCAACGTCATCAACGATATAACGCAACGTTAAAACGCGTTGATACTTCTGGCAAAGTTATTGAAGTATTCCTTCGAGGAGTATCTATCGAAACGAGTCAATTCTTCTAGCAAAGTTGTTAAAGTGACTCGTATCCTAAAGCAATGCTTATTTACGCGATGCTCTTTCCCAAGTTTGGACAAATTTCTATAATCGCGCAACGTTATTATCGACGGTAGGCAATTCTCCGTGCAGCTTTTCTCACACAGTGTTGCGCCTACATAGACTTCATCGTTGAATTAAATACCTTCCTTTTATGTTAACGACGACAATTCGATTAGGGACAGGGTGTTCCAAATTCCGCAACGGTTTCCCACGACCGTGCGCCGACGGTTGAGCGTCGCCCGACGCGATCGAGAACTTTCCAACGGGTAAAACGTTCCGACGGAAGAAGGGAGACGCAACGAGGAAGGAAAAAAACTGTCTCAAGGTCCGTGAAACAGGAACCGTCGAACGACGCGTACGTCCCACAGTCCCTTTCGTTTCTCTCGCTGTCGTGTCAACGCGCGCACGTACCTTGGCCTTGGACTTCCGGTTTGTAGTCTTGCGCGGACTTGTACGCCCTTGCTTCGGCGTCGGCCAATTCCGCCAACCTGGCGGCCTTAAGGGCGGCCACTTCCGGTGTGTCGATCACGGTGCCGTCCTCGGCGAGGGGGGCAGGCACGAAGGGGGTGGGTTTCGCAGTGGCGGCGTAGCCTTGCTGTCCGATGAAGTTGTTGTTTCCGGTGTACTGTTGTTGATAGTTGACCGGGCTCGGTTGATTGTACATTGGCGCGGGCACTGGAATTGTCAATAATTGTTTGGATGAACGATTCGAGTACGCGGTGCACAATAGTATAGTATATACGTGATTCGTAACGATTTAAATTTAAACGAGCGTGGAATAAAAATTTCGTTTCGAATTGGAACGTTGGGGGGGGGGGGGATTTGATGGATTTGAATTTGATTCGAACGTATTGTGAATGAAAGGGGGTCGGTAAATTGGACAGGGACGAATATTGAGGCAAATTAAATCGTTCGGTTGACAAAATTTCACCTGGGGCGGAACGGTAGACCGGCGCGGGCGGTTGGTAGCTCTGCTGTCTGAGATAAGCGGACGGCGCGGGTTGCGCAGGGGGCAAATTGTAAGCCTGGTGGTTGTAATCGGCGGTTTGGGGTTGATTTTTCCTCTCCTCGACGGCCCTGGCGGCGGCCCTCGCGAATTCAGCGAAATGGGCCGCCTTGGCTTGCGCCACTTCCGGCGTGTCGACGACGTTACCGTCCTGACCGACCGGGGCCGGGGGTGCGAACGTCTGGTGCACAGCCTGGGGGTGTTCACCGTATGACGGTGAACCCAAGAAACCCGCCTGGCACGTAGCCACCGCTGCCAATAGAACGATCTGAAAGAAATTTAATGATTGTATTTGAAGAACGAATAGCGGCTGTATCGGAGGGTTGAAAATGAGGGGCGCGAGAGTTTGGGGGCGGTATTTCTAAACGAATTTCTCTGAAAGTTGTGAAAATACGTAATAAATATTTTCCAAGCAGTAGTTGAGTTAATCAAAGGAAGTTAATATCTGTACAGGGGGTTGGCAATTATAAATAACATCCCCCTGGTTAAAAAGAATTTCTACCTCCCACTTCGCAAACCGACCTAACAACTCCAATAAATTTATCCAACCCTTGAAACCTTCTGAAGAAAAGAAAATCCCCACCAATCGCGATGGACAAAAAGAAAATCCCCACCAATCAGGCTGAACGAAAAAGAAAATCCCCACCCACCAGGCCGAACGAAAAAGAAAATCCCCATCCACCAGGCTGAACGAAAAAGAAAATCCCCACTCATCAAGCTGAACGAAAAAGAAAATTCCCACTCATCAGGCTGGACAAAAAATAAAATCCCCACCCATCAGGCCGGACGAAAAAGAAAGTCCCCACCCATCAGGCCGGACGAAACGGAAAAAAAAGTCGCGTCGATAGCATCGAACCACAACACAGTGACCCGATCTACCCTGACCTTTCACTTTCCTTTGTTCCCCAACACACGTCGGTCTAACCAAGGCAACAAACTCTCGTCCGCGAGTTCAAGCAGGACTCACCAGTCCCCTCATGATTCTTCTCTCTGTCCTCTGTACGTTTCTCTGCGTTCACGCTTCTTCTCCCCTTTCCTGCTCCGTGCAACGGTGATCCGACTCGAAAGCGTGCCTCTACCCTTTCCGTAAGCGCTGCCTGGTGTCCAGTACTCGCTCCGTTTCCGTTCCAGACACGTTTACCAGACCGGTCACAACGTTTTGTGTTCCTGGAGAACGGCGTTGGTAGCATTTATAGCGGCTGATCATCCGCCCCCTCCCAGGTGGACCAGTTGGCAACCGCCTGGAGGGAGCCAGGAGGTGATCGGTTAAAGCCCACGTAGCCTGGGAAGCTCGACAGGAAAAAGGATATGTGCTTCGCCCCACCCCTTCTTCCTCGCCCGGTACACTTCACCTGGATCACGTTGGACCTTGGCATTTCGACGTGGTCCGTGCCCTTCTGGACCGGAAGGATGGGGCCGGGTAAACGGCGTGCACGCCGTTGCCCTAGTTGCGCCGCGGATATCTGGGGATTTTATCTTTTGCAGGGCGAAAGAGGGTGGTCGTTCTGTTTGGGGAGTTTTTTTTCTATTATTCTTGTCTTTGGGGAACGGAGCGGGGAATTGTGTTTTATATTATATACATTATTATTATTATTACTACTACTACTATTATTATTATTATTGTTATTATTATTATTACTACTACTATTACTATTATTATTACTATTATTATTACTATTATTATTATTATTATTACTATTGTTATTATTATTATTATTATTATTATTATTATTATTATTATTATTATTCGTCCAAACGCTCTGAACGTTCTATTAAATGGCGAAACCCCGGTTCCACGATTATTATTATTCATCTAGATTTTTTTTTTTAGAGGGTCGGCGATTATCATCGACCGCTTTATTAATGCAAATTCCAGGTGGGAATATTGTGCTCGCTTCCGATGAATTTTAACGATCACTCGACCCGCCTCGATAATTGCGAAACAGATAAATTTGCAGTATCGAGTTGGGGGCGGATTCGCGATCGTTTCGAAACGATCGACGTTTCGTTGGAACGCAGGTAATAATGTCCAACGGGCCTCGTTTCGGTTCTGACGTGTTGATGATAATTGAAGATCGACGCGATTGCGATTGTTGTCATTATTGTTATTGTCATTCGGAGGCTTGAATGGTCGAAGACGTTCAACATCATGGAACGTGGATCTTCCGACGCGCGACGAGTGGGACGATGATGCACGGTGCACCGCGTACGGGGGATTATTATCATCGACGTGTAGGAATCGTGGAATTGGTAATTCGCAGGGTCACGGAAAGTCGCGCAATCGTTGCGAGAAGAATGCGAGTGTAATTGGTATGGGGATGCGGGAACGTAAAACGCCGTTCAAAACTATTCGTCGTTTAATTAAATTCGAATGAAAATAGTATCGTTAATTCGGCAAATCTGGCAAACGATTAATTTCATAAATCAACGGGAACAGACACGCGAAACACCGGTGGTAAGAATGCGTTACACAGAGTGCACGAGGCACCGACCAATTTGTCAGTCAGACACCGGCCTACCTGAGAAAACACCTGACTCGGTGCATCGTGTGAGAAGCAAGTTGCATCACGGGCGGAGGAAGTTACATTCGAGACACTTTTCACCGTGATTACGCGCGTGAAATAATTTTGCTCGTCTTGGGAAGCTGCGTGCAGTGTCGCGGATTGCACTCCTGAAATTTCATACCGTTCAATTGCGTCAACAAACGGAACCCAGCGCAGACTTTCCGCGTTAGAAATGTTTCGTCGTTGTTCGTAATTCAACGATAACCGGACGATGACGAAATAGAACGTCGCACGGTCTCCGAATCTCTACGGAGAATGTACAGAAAAGGGAATTCGTATTTAGTTGCTTGGAGTGGGGGTAAGATTATAAATCGCTTCGTTTATCCTCGACGCTTATTTGCCTCGCGGTGGTCGTTAAAAATTGATCCATGTTACACTTCTTCCTCCCTCGGTTACGTTGAGAAACTTGTCAATGGTTCTATCGGATTAGCTAGCAACAACGGCACCGATGTAGACATTCAATTACAGAATAATCATGGAACGACGTTTCTCAAGCGTTCGTTAAATAATCGTTTCAGAAAATTCACGGCACACGTCGCTGTACTAACGCGTTGAGTGAAAGTGCGTTCTGATGAATGAAATCGAATTGTGCAAGCATCGAGATACTTCGAGATTCGTTCGCTTTTCCCGTATTTCATTTCGCCCGTCGCGCGCCGTTTCGCCGTTCTCTTATCTGTCCTTTTTTTTTGTCTCTCGGTTCCTCGCGAAACAAAGCACGGCGCGTGCCCGCGTTCGAACCG
Organism: Nomada fucata; assembly: GCA_948146005.1. Taxonomy (NCBI): domain Eukaryota; kingdom Metazoa; phylum Arthropoda; class Insecta; order Hymenoptera; family Apidae; genus Nomada; species Nomada fucata. Next base: position 30,251,722 of record OX411277.1, on the reverse strand, counting down.
CTTAGCAACCCTGAACGAACGAAGGACTCACGTGGCCGAAGGACAGTACGCGCTGAAAGAACGCATTCCTTTAATATTTTTGCGTCGCCCGAGTTGCTGTCAGCTGCGCAGCGACGAAGCGCGTTCGAAATTACTGCGCTCACGACGTCGACGGGACAGTGACGAGTTAACGCTCGAGTTAACCTTAAATTCGGGGCAACGAAATTAATGAAATTGATTAATTATAAAGTGACGAATGAATTTGGTAAACGCGTTACCCTTTGTCAACACCGACAAACCCTTTGACAAACGATAAAAAAGAAACGATAATCGGTATCGAGAAGCGAGGAAAGTCTCGACTGCCGTTTTGTCACACCGTGTCGCGCGTTTAATTGAGAAATCACGAATGTTCGACCGGCGGCTCGTGTCACAACAGTGCCGAACAATATTCAATCGATGAAACGAACAATCGTGCAAAACGATTTTGTAACGTACGTACGAGGTGTATTAGAAAGCCGGGCTGGCCTTTGGTTTTTTCGTTTTTTACTATATCGAACAGAGAGTTGGAAACCCTTCGACGTTGCGACACCGAACGCAATTGGTGCTTTCCAGTTGCGCGTGCCTTGCGTTATTTTTCTTTTTTTTTTAACGTTCTCACGTGTCGCGCAGAGGCGACGATAACGATTTCGAAGGGGGAAGGGTGATTAATTGTAATCTAGACGAACGTCGGTGAAAAAGAATAGGGGATGATTCAGTTTCGTCAGCGATGTTGATAATGAAACGAACATTGCGTAATAATTGTGTGGAATTAATGTACAATGCGGAGCAAAGATATCGCGGGCTTGTATTTTAATAATGATAATGATTCGTGTAGAAAAGAGGGGGGTTTTTTTTTTTTAATTGCTGTAATAACGTCCTTTTCTGGTTGGAGCAAACGACGAATTTCGCCACGGTTTGATTAATCTAGTGACCCAGTTATTTATCTGCGGCTAATTAGGAGTAATTAAGGACTATGTTATATATATATATATATATATGTGGAAAACAATCCCAGTCGCGTTATTCTCGTGTCGCAACGTTAATTAAACTAACTGCGAAATTAAATATTTGTCGGGCACGAGAATCCAGTTATTTCAAAATTGACGAAATAATGATGATGATAATAATAATGTCAGTGTAAATATTGAATTTTTTCACTCGAAAACACTAAAAACCACACGATTTCTTTCTCCTCTCCGTTTCTTTCGTCGGGGGTCAAATTTCGTAATGCTCTGTTTTCAGAGACACGCCCTGTGATTCAGGAATCGTAAGTTGTCGACCGTGAATACCGTGATTTCGTGACTTTTTAACTCGAGTGTCGATAGAAGGTCCTTGGATTCCTTCCGCAGTTCTGTGGAACCGGAAGTCCCTCTGGTACGCGACCGCAGGCACGATATATTTCACAAGAAATAAATTTCAGAAAAAAGAAAAGGAAAAGGGAATTCTGCTCGATTCAACGCAACATTTTCATCCGACGATAATAATGATGATAATAACAGCAGAGAAATTTATTTATAATTATTATTAATATTATAAATATTAGTATAAATATTAATATTATAAATATTAGTATAAATATTAATATTATAAATATTAGTATAAATATTAATATTATAAATATTAGTATAAATATTAATATTATAAATATTAGTATAAATATTAATATTATAAATATTATAAATATTAGTATAAATATTATATATATTAATATTATAAATATTATAAATATTAATATTATAAATATTATATATATTAATATTATAAATATTATAAATATTAATATAAATATTAATATAAATATTAATATAAATATTAATATAAATATTAATATAAATATTAATATAAATATTATAAATATTAGTATAAATATTATATTTATAGTATATTTATAGTATATATATATAGTATATTTATAGTATAAATAATGATGATAATAACAGCAGAGAAATTTATTTATAATTATTATTAATATTATAAATATTATAAATATTATAAATATTATTGTTTTTGTTGTTATTATTATTGTTACCGTATTTGTTGTTACTCTTATTACTATTAATTCTTTTCACTTTGTCATTATTATCTCGAAGATTTCTACCGATTGGTTTATTGTCTTTGAACGAGCAATTCCTCGCGACGAACATTTTTGTCGACGAACCGAAAGTGGATAATTATACACCGGGTGGCAAATAAAAATCCAACTTCATTCCCGCGACTCGATGCCAGCGTAGTGTGCGAGCGTTGATCCATACACTCGCGCGAACGATACTCCCTTCGTGGGCGTAGGAAAGAGCTTAACAGCGACCTTGTCTGTTTCACACTCTTTGATATCCCGACGATCGAATCGAACGGCACGAAACGAAGCCAGCTGTTCCCAAACGGAACCCGCCGTAACGCGATTCACAAATCGTCGACGCGAAAGTGAAAGTGACAATTTGCCCGTTGGAAGAATAATTGGAAGCGACGTTTATCGTCCCAACGTCGGATGGATTGTAACAAACGAGAAGGAAAAAAAATAGAAATCAAAGAAAAATGAATAGGGGATAACAAATGAACGAAACTTGGGTCAGTTGAACCGTGCATGTATTTCTCTTCTTACAATATAAATATTCGTACAAACGCTCTGTCTAGGAATAAAGTGGCGCGTGTAAACGATACGTCCGCGTGCTTATTCCCCCCTCAGTTCTTCCCTAATCTTAAGTACGCGAACGAGGAAACGAAGTACAAGATCCGCAGTCAGGTGAAACGAATGATTCTTCGTTCACACGATATATATATATATATATTAAAAAGAGGAAGATAAAAGAAGAAGAAATAGGGGAAAGATCGGGAAGACGATAAGAACCATTCCAGAACGATCAATACTCGACGTGGAAACGGAGATTCTTAAACGAATCGTCGACGTTTCACGTCGCGAAAGCTTCCCAGGGGCGGAACATTTGGGGGGCCGCTCGAAGAAGAACGAGGAACAGCGTGGCTGATCGTTCGAGGCCGGTCGAACGATTCTTCTCTGATCGACAGTCGCGCTCGTCGACCTGCTGGAATAAATACAAACGGGGCGAATAAATAATTCGTAAAAGATAAGATAATCCGTTTCGTGCGCTCTCGAAATAGAGGGACGAACGAAACGGTGGTAAAATTGCTCCCGAGCCTCCCACGTACGAGGGATCGAGAATAAAAATCGGTTGCGGATTAATTATTCGTCTCCGGAATGGTCGGGGATTAACGAGATGTAAGAGCTACGTTAAAATAGTGCCATAAATAATCTAAACTAAAGTGGTAGTCCGCTTTCGATCGTAGCGTTCAATCTTGAAAATAAGACTCGTTTTTCTCTTTTTTTATTAATACAGTCCTGCACGGATAATTTTCATTAAACCTTCATCCTTTGCTCTTTTAAGTTTATCCGATTTATGTTTTCAATCGGTATCGCGAAAGCTATCTCTAGAAAAAAACAGCATTGCTATTTTTGCCTTTTTTTTCCTACTTCTTCAACAGTGAATACTTTTCGATCTCTTGGCTCGTTGTTAGCGCTGTGCCCTGCTGTCTCAGTGAATTTATGCAAATTTAAACACTGTCTTCCGCGACGTAGCAGTCTATCGATAAATTACGTCTTTGACGGGAATAATTGTTCGATCAGTGAGTGTTTGTCCTCTTTCTTCTTTTTTGTACTCATCGGCTCAATGTTCATAGGCAAGCTTCTCCCACTAAAAGATTCCTACTGGAGTCAGACGCGGACGACCCGTCCTACCTGACCAATTGGACAACCACGAAAGAAAGTCACAAGCGGTTCCTCGTCCCATTGGTCGACACGGAACTCCGGGAAATAGTCTAAGGCCGCGCGAGTTCACTTCGTCGGACTCTTGACACCGTCCGCCGGTGATTTCTCGTCGTCCAGCTCCAAGCCGAAGTTCGTGATCCCTTGGATGTTGTTCGCGCGAGGCTTGGTCTGTACGCGAAACAGAGAAGCAATGGGGGGGCTGAGAAGATCTTGGTCGAGCTCCCTTGGATCCTGGAAGCCCGTGAAGAAGCTCACGACTACGCCTATGAAGGTGGTTAGGACGCAGCCAATGGCGCTGTACCACAGGTAACTGATCTGCGAACGAGTGGAACGAGTGTTAACTTTTGAGATAATAGCAGAACGGTTAACGGTGAAGCTACTCGGGCCAAGAACGTTGCTGATACCTTGTAAATGGAGGAGACTTCGTCGTCGTGATCAGCCGGGTAGCTGGGGGTTATGGTCGTGGAGTTGACGCAAGGACAGGCGTCGATCGAAACTGGTTTGCCGTCCAGATGAATCTGTCCGTTGAGGACAGCGACCTGAGCGCCCAGACCGATCCACAGGACTATCGCTAGACTGCTGACGGCGCCTGTGATGGCCCCCTTAGCGTTTGCCCATGGCACGAACATGCCCAGAGAGAATAGTCCCAGGGTGACGCCTCCAACCATGCCGTTGAACGACAACGCCACCTAGGAAATAGATTTTCATTTCTGATGTACTGTGACAAAAGGTTTGCGCGATCGAATGATTGAATTGGACTAATAATTGTGGGAGGAAATTATTTCGTGGCGAATAAGAGACGGATACCTGAAGAACGCTGCCTAGACGCTCCACGACGAAAACCAACGCGAAGCTGAGCGCCCCGAAGAAGATGCTGATCCATCTGGCATAAATGGCACCCTTCCTGGCTGGCAGGTCGATTTTCAATAGTCCCTGGAGGATATCTTCGCACGTGATGGCCGCCAGTGAGTTCAGGGCGCTCGCTACGGTCCTGAAACAATCGCCAAGAATTTTCTTCACTCTGAACAAATGTTCCACGATGATTGACACTGGGAATGCAACATTGTGCGAATTAGTGGTAAGAAAAATTACCCCAGAGAGGCGGCGAATATCCCAGCAACGAAGAAACCAGGCATCCCTTTGAGATCCCCCATGAAGTTCATGACGTACAGTGGTAGCAATTGATCTTGACCGCTGATGTGACCAGCCAGTAAAGGATCGCAGTCTTTGTACGTGCTGTATAGCACCATTCCAGTAAGGAAGTTCACGGTGTATATTATGATCATGCCAAACGAGGACACCCATAGTGCTCTGGGATGAAGAAAACGAAGATATGTATATAATAAATTGAAGATATTGGATGGGAGTTATTTTTTTCTTTTTTTTTTTAGAAAATACTCACGTTCTGGCTTGGCCAATACTCTCAACGCTAAGGTACTTTTGGACGGAGGCCTGATTGCTGCAGAACATGGTGGTCCAATAAAAGGTGCCACCGATTACCACGCTCCAGAAACTATGACGAACCGTTGGACTTGGGTCCATGGTGAAGAGCTCTATCCTATCCGATCGTTCGCTTGCCTGCCATATTTGGGAGAATCCACCCTCCCAAGAAACGCCGTAGCCAACTATGAGGAATAGGGAGCCCAGGAGTACTGCTGCTTGGAAGGTGTCCGCCATTATGACGGCTTTCATTCCACCCTGGAACCCCGAAGAAGAAAACGGAAACCGTGGATGAGGAAACAGGGCTTTATATATATGGAGATTGACAAGAACAAGTAGAAGAAGAAACTGAACAAGAAAAAGAAGAAGAAGAAGAAACTGAACAAGAAGAAGAGGAAGAAACTTATCAAGAAGAAGAAGAAACTGAGCAAGAAGAAGAAGAAACTGAACAAGAAGAAGAAGAAAGTGAACAAGTAGAAGAAGAAGAAACTGCACAAGTAGAAGAAGAAGAAGAAGACACTGAACAAGTAGAAGAAGAAGAAAAAGAAGAAACTGAACAAGAAGAAGAAGAAACTGAGCAAGAAGAAGAAGAAACTGAACAAGTAGAAGAAGAAGAAACTGCACAAGTAGAAGAAGAAGAAGACACTGAACAAGTAGAAGAGGAAGAAGAAGAAACTGAACATGTAGAAGAAGAAGAAGAAGAAACTGAACAAGTAGAAGAAGAAGAAGAAGAAACTGAACAAGTAGAAGAAGAAGAAGAAACTGAACAAGTAGAAGAAGAAGAAGAAGAAACTGAACAAGTAGAAGAAGAAGAAGAAACTGAACAAGTAGAAAAAGAAGAAGAAGAAACTGAACAAGTAGAAAAAGAAGAAGAAGAAGAAACTGAACAAGTAGAAAAAGAAGAAGAAGAAACTGAACAAGTAGAAAAAGAAGAAGAAGAAGAAACTGAACAAGTAGAAAAAGAAGAAGAAGAAGAAACTGAACAAGTAGAAAAAGAAGAAGAAGGAACTGAACAAGTAGAAGATGAAGAAGAAGAAGAAACTGAACAAGTAGAAGAAGAAGAAGAAGAAGAAACTGAACAAGTAGAAGAAGAAGAAGGAACTGAAGAACAAGAAGAAGAAGAAGAAGGAACTGAAGAACAAGAAGAAGAATTACCCTGCCCGAACTAGAGAAAAGAAGAGAAACAGAAAAGGCTCAAGTGCCCAGCAAAAAAGAAGAGACAGATTCAATTGACACAATTGATTTGCAAAGTTGCAAGGATAATCGTTGGCGAAATATTGAAAAGAAGAAAATACAAACCTGTGACGCGTAGAAGATACACACTACGTAGACTAGAGTGACGGCTATGTAAGTACTCAGGCCCGTGACTGTAATAAAAGCGCCATAGGATTCAATCAAGAAATCTCGCGAATTAATTGACGGAATTGTTCGGCGCCTCTGCCGTTTTGCTCACCGTGACTTAGAGCTAACGCCGGCGCGTACACGGCCACAGACGTGTAAAGAATCATCTGCAACATGTAGAGACAGCCGGCGAGCAGTCTGCAGTGTCGATTGAAACGAAGATTTAAATATTCGTAGCTGGAGGTTAGCCTGAGCTTCATGTATACTGGCAGGTACAGGCACGAGGTAATAGGCACAACAACAATAAAAGCCACACAAGTCATCCAGAATTGGGTACCCTGTAATAATTTCGCAACAAATCCTTCTTTTAAAATAACACATTACACGATGGAAAATAATTTTCAAAAAAGTATCCGATCAATTGTCACAGACTGACCTTAGCGCTAGTTCGTGAAAAAGAAGAAATGTAATAGTGAAGATTATTATATTGCAATGAAAAGTAAGGAAGAAATGAATTGTTTTAAAGAATAAACGAGCTATAAAAGAGCAAATAATAATTTACTGTAAAAAAAAAAAATGAAGAAATAGAGAACTATAGTTATTCAATTGTTAATAAATTAAAAACAAATTTCTCGTCGCTCTCTTCAGGATTCTTAAACCATTCTTACTATAGTTTGATTTTTTTACAATGCAACCCTGCGAACGTACCTGACTATACATCTCTGCGGGGTTCCCCAGGAGCTCGATGGCCGTAATAAAACTAGCTGCCAGGGACATCGCCATGGGGAACGTCCCCATGCTTGAACCGCCCAGCAGAAAGTCCTGGCTGGTTTCCTGTTTCTTGGCGAAGAAACCGTAAAACGTGCCGATCAGACACGAGATCAGTAGCATCGTCGCTAATACTGTATAATCGACCCACGAGAAATAATGGAGGAGAACAGGATGCTCCTCCCTGCATTTTTCGTGCTCGCCCTCTGACGGCCGTTGCTCTGCCGAAGAAACGGCCAGGAAGAAGAACAACACCAGGAGTCGGGACTTCATCTTTCAGGTGCTGCAACAAAAGAAGAAATACAACTCTATAAATATTTCTTCTTCTTTTCTTCTTTTCTTCTTCTTTTCTTCTTCTTTTCTTCTTTTCTTCTTCTTTTCTTCTTTTCTTCTTTTCTTCTTCTTTTCTTCTTTTCTTCTTCTTTTCTTCTTTTCTTCTTTTCTTCTTCTTTTCTTCTTTTCTTCTTTTCTTCTTCTTTCGAAAATGCAAAGATCGACGAATTCGTTTCCAATTTAATTCCCGTCTGAAGTTAAATAGTTTCTTTCAGCGCTTCTTCTTTTCGTCGCGGCTACGTTTCTTCACCTCGCATCTCGGGTGCAAAGATTCACGCTCATCAGGAACAGTTACGGGAAGTCGTTTCGCGGACGAACCGATCGAGAGGAGAAATGTTGCACGCGCTTGGTATTGAACGGCCTTGAGCTGCATCGATCGACAACTTGATCAAATATCATCGGAGATCTAAGATCACGTGAAACGCTTAAGACTGATCGACACTTCTGCGTGATACAGATTGATTTCTATTGTATCCATTTCACTTTGGGTCTCGTTTTACCGTCGAGTGCTCAACGTTTGCCGATACATTTATAAAATTTGCGACAATTCCACCGGAATGAATTCACCGACGGTGCTTTCCAAAAGAAGAGATCAATCGGTCGAGGAATACCCGATGGAATTGCTTCCACTAATCTCCATCTTCGTTCTCGATTATCCCCGACACGTGTCGATTATTCAAAATCGACGCGAACCGTCTGCCAGACAAATTAAACCCTGCGTCATTGTGCGCTCCTTGATCGATTCAGTGTGCGACGCACACAGCGAAGAAATGCATTACAGCTTAATCGAGACCGTCTCTACCTTATATAAGCAAAGTGTAACGCACTGTGTGCGTTCTATTTATGACCCCGGGGTAGGCGTGGGGGAGTGGGGGTGGGGCGATCATTATTGGCTGTAATATCGCCGCAGTGTCGGGTGTAATTGTTTAGAAAGATTTCCAGCGTCGTTGTGGCCGTCGACGGCAGCGTTCGATCGTCGTTAAGGGGAGTGATTGATCCCGGATAGTATTAACATTGATCAGTCCGGTGACAAACGATTGTGAGTGGATGCAAATCGAAGAAGAACGGTAAATTGAAGTGCGAGTCGCGGCCATCGCGTGTCTCTTCTTTTCTTCTTTTAAACGCAGCTACGAAGGGGCAGGTTTAGTTAAGGAGGAAACGCAGAACTTTATTCTTCGTCGTGGTCGAACTAGCCCCGAAGCGTTACGAACGAACAAATCAATCGAAAATGAATCGAAACGGCGCGAGGTAAAGAAGTTGGCTGGAATTGTTCGACGAAGAGATAGAAAATTGGAGATTTTTAATACGCGACGAGTGTGTGCAAAGAAAAGAGACGAATAATACACGAGGGAACCAATGAATTTCGTAAACATTTTTGTTAGGGACGTCAATGATTCTCAATCGTAAAATCTGGTCGTTTCTGGTTAAAGCCGGTCTCGCACGAATCACCGCGATCTCTGCTCACGTGGCGTTGGTAGTCGGCTATCGAAGAATTGGGCTGAATTAATTTCTTCGCTGCCGGACAACAGATATTCTTCACGATATTAACTTTTCGCGTCAAATATCGCAGTCGAGCGATCAAGAACAAAACCGAGCTTCCCGTTTGATTAACATTTGCCCGACGATCTAGGCTTGGAATCGGCGATTAAAATTTTCCAAACGAAAGAAGGTAAATACGTTTCTTCGGTGTCTCCGGCCGCTGACGACATCGCGATTGTCAGCAGGTCGATTTAGAAACGCGTACGGGTGTAATTGTCGCGAGGACGAGGCATTGTCATCGCGAACCGTTTGAAAAGTCCGGAAACATAGGATCCAGGGATCCGTGAATATTATTGGCCATTAAGGACCAGGTGAATGAATGAGCGAAATAATGCGCGGTTATTTATGTTTCCCTCCCATTGTGCGTTGCCACTCAATTTCATTCAATGGCACAGATTGATCGTTACAGGATGTTCATTCTGTAATTTCGCGTGTAGAATGAAAAAGAAAGACGAGAATTAGAAATGGAGATCGCGATACAAATGTGTCTATGGCAAGGAAACAGTTAATGATTGTTGAAAGAAGTGTAACATAAATGATTTAGAAATTAATTTTTCCTGCGAGGAAAAAAATATGAATATTCTAAATTCTCGCTGAGAAAAAGTCGCAGAATATCGCTCCTATCCTTCATATTATTCTTATTATTATTATTACTATTATTATTATTATTATTATTGTTATTATTATTATGGATAATTTTTGGACTGGTAGAAAGTCTTCCAACGAATATTCCTTCCAGCAGGAACCCTGCACGTTATTTGAAACCATCGAGAACAATCGTACCGAGCAATCGAAAGGAAGACACGCGAAATTGAACGGCATACCTCGTCTATGGGGAAAGAGGAACAGCGTTCTTCGTCCAGCCAACGTGAAACGCGTGCTGTCCGCGTCGAAGAGAAGAGTAGACGCACGAGAGCTGCTAACGGTGTCCCGCGGTTGACAGAAAGGTGCGAAACTGCAGCTGAATAATGTTGCTGCTGGTCGTCTTCCTGACGTAACGCATAAATGCGCCAATTCGTTCGACCCTCTTCTTTGTCGAACCGTTTCCTCTTCTTGGGCGCGTGTTCTCCTCTGACGGAATCCGCGTAGAAACGGGACGAAACGCGATACGACGCCTCGCCTCTTAATTAATTAGGAGCTCTCGGTTTCACTCCGTCCGTTTTCAACGATAGCCGACCGCTCGTTATGCCGGAGAAACGATTTCAGACTGTCGTTTTAATTGTCACATGTGCCCATTTATACGGGGCGGCCCCTTCCAGGCCGCGTGTTTCTTCCATTCCCGCGGAGTTATGGAAACGGATGGCGATAATTGCGTTGCTCTTCGACGGTGGTTGCGGGGGCGCGGAGGGTTGTGAACGCCACCCTGTGTAACGGGTAAGAGTATGGGGAAGTTAGGGTGCGCTGTATTTTTTTGTTTTCAGAGAAACATTTCGCGATGGGAAATGAGAATTTCAGGTTTCATTGATCGAAGTGATCAGAAAGAGGACGAGAGGCGAAGTGAATAGTTAATAATCGAAGGAGTTGTTGTACTGTAAAAGAAGAAAAGAAGAAATGACTGCGTTGTAGAAGTTAGATATGCTTCAGCATGGAAGTTGTAAAAGAAGAAAAGAAGAAATGACTGCGTTGTAGAAGTTAGATATACTTCAGTATGGAAGTTGTAAAAGAAGAAAAGAAGAAATGACTGCGTTGCAGAACTTAGATATGCTTCAGCATGGAAGTTGTAAAAGAAGAAAAGAAGAAATGACTGTGTTGCAGAAGTTAGATATGCTTCAGCATGGAAGTTGTAAAAGAAGAAAAGAAGAAATGACTGTCTTGCAGAAGTTGTAAAAGAAGAAAAGAAGAAATTACTGTCTTGCAGAAGTTAGATATGCTTCAGCATGAAAGTTGTAAAAGAAGAAAAGAAGAAACGGATGCGTTGTACAAATTAGATGGGCTGTAGAATGGAAGGGAATGAAATGAATGAATGTAGTGACAAAGTAAAAGAAGAAATATAAGTATTGATGAGTGATAATGGCGAAAAGGAGAAATTAATTGTAAAAATAATTTATTTCAATCGTATTTCCATGCCTGAAAACAGTTTTCTTTCCTTTCCTTTCGTTTCTGACGCTCTTAGCAATAAATTTGGTTTATTCTGTCCTCGTGATCGCACAACCTTTCAATATTTATAAAACACTCACGTAATGCGCATACTCCAAATACTAACAAGACACAATTCAAAATAAAAAAAGGTGCTTACACTGGAAACGAATCTTTCTTATCCTTTCACGCAATATTGTACTATAAGAATTATTGTCACATTTCACCACAATTGTAAATTCTTCAAATTCATTTAGAAAAGGATGCTGCGAAGCACTTTCATGTTTAACAAAATCGTGCGCCAAGGAAACAGTGTTTGAAGAAGCATCCGAGTCCAAGAAATTGCACGAAAAAAAGAAGAAATAACAAAAAAAAAGTCCAAGAAGAAATGGAAAATTCTGTTTAAACGTCTGCGAAGAGAAAAAAAAATTGAACACAAACTGAAGTATATATTAATGCTTCCGTTTCTTCGTTACTTCACTTTCTTCTTTTCCCATCGACTTACACGTTCCGTTCTCTTCCTCGCCATAGTTCGCTCGGGGAAACTTTTGCACGAAAACATATTTCCATCAAGAGACACCAAAGGATAGCGACCAGAGCAAACTCGGACTAGCAGTGATGCCCAAGATATAGGGGGCTAAAAAACTGCTGCCGATTGCTTTGCAAGCTGAACATTGAAACGTGAAAAATCGACCACGAACCGGAATACACATGAAAATTGTGTTTCGAGTCGGTTGGAACGAGATTCAACCGGATACTGTGCGTAGGGTTGCAAGCAAACGATGTTCTAACAGGATAGCAATTCGATACAGTCGTCAAGGAGTGAGAAGAAGAAAAAGAAGAAATAATAATAACAATAACAGATCCGTAAGATTCGCTAATCGAATAGCCGTCAATTTATCCTCGAGGCATTTGGTGAAAGAAGAAACGATGCAAATCGTCTAATGGTCATTAACTAACGATAATCAATAGGAATTCAATTCATTTATCGAACAATGAGAAGATGAATTAATAATAAATCAATGAGATTCGCCAATTGAATACACGTCAATTAATCTTCGAGACGTTTGGCAAAAGGCGAAACAGTGCAAGTCGTCTAATAATTTCCAACTAATAATAAGTTTGGGTGTCAGGTTCAATTATTCATTTTATCAACAGCCAAGTCATGGGTTTCTTCTGAATGAATTCCTCGCCATTTTATTGCTCTTCCCGGACTCGATCTGGCTGTTAATCAGTTCACTATGTACACAATTTATACTCCAGGCATGCAACGTCTTGGCTGTACAGTCAGGAAGAAGGTGATGTTCAGTGCTATTTGATTCTGAAGAAGAAGAAGATAATACGAAGCATGCAGCGAGGGTTTCCAGAGGACCTTGACTATCAAAGTCCCCTAGCAATGCGATAGAACACCATGGCATTGGGCAAACCTCATTTGGGTAATATAAATTAATGCCACTCGCTGTCACGGTCCATAAACTTTGGTTCCTCGAAATTTGTACTCCACTAGGAGTTGTTTTTGTCGATCAATTGGTATCGATCCTGCTAATTAAATGGCCTGCCCTGGGGAGGCGGTTAAATTCTCGATCGATTAAAATCGTTTAAGCATTCCTCCTTAAATTTGATTTTGAATTAACCTAGAATTATAATTCTTTTACTTTTGAACGTATCACCACTGTCCGCTGCTGGTGAACGATCGCAGTGCGACAAAGGAATTCGAGAAGAAATAGATACTCGAGGGATTTATCTATGATAGGAACACGATACGATGATACTGTTCTCTTCCTCTATTAATTATGATAATTCTTCTGGGAACACGATGACTCACGTCGGGTTAAACAAGTTGCACCTTTCGTGAATGGACACGCACACATAAATAGCGTTACCATTGACATACATACCGCAGATCTAATATTTTATTTAAACCCATTATATCGTCGATGAAACAATTATCCAAGAATCGACGTCGCGGAAATTAAGTTGGAACAGTTACAGTAGAATTCTAAATGCCTCCCGTTACAAGGGTTTGGAATATTTCCAAATATGTCATCAATGTAATCAATGTAATCAATGTAATTTGCATATCAATGTAAAAATGTATAAAATATATACCTGGTGAAAGAAACTGTTAAAATACATTAATAATTCAGCGTATCGATTGGATCCGTTCCAATGACATTATCGTCCAGAGTCCATTTTCAATTCCAACTCGAAATGTGTATAGCTCACCCCTTTCGTCAATGAAATCTCTTCTCCGCGAATGATTTGTAATGGCACTTTAATTGTCTCTACAGATGTCGTCCCATAAGACGTCACGCGCCGGCCGCACAACACAAACGTAAACACTGTTCGGAATCCCTGTTTCAATTCACCCGGTTCTAGGTTACTTGCTGTAATCCGTTCGTTTGCGATTAAACGACGGGCTGTTTCGTTCGTTTACTGTATAAAAACGGGGCATGAGCACTGCGAAATTGGACATACGGGTGCCGTCGATCTTCTGGACTAGACACGGGGATTCTGTGCTGCACGAAATTCTACGGGAAGGAGAGACGGCAAGGGGGCGAGCGAGGCAGACGCAGGCAAAACATAAACAGAAACGGGCGTGTCATGGCGAAGGTGAATATGATACACCGTTCGAACGTTAAAAATGCGTGCGACATTTGTTCCATTGCGCGTACCCATTCCGAATTTGTTTGATTGAACAAGCCGGTAAACAATGCCGTAATTATTCGATGATGTACGTGACCCCATCGTGCATTCAATTGACGATAATTCCGTTTCGTTTCTAAGTAAAATCGGCCACGAAAGTACAGAGTCCTCGGGGGCCATAGGTGGCCAAGATATTCGTCAGCGAAGCTTGCGAGAATAAAAATTCCTCCGGTTGACTAAGTCGCCCGTTAAAGAAATTACTGTGGAAAACGGCCGCCGCCGGTTTCGCTGGAAAAATAATTAAAAAGAGGCTGGTGCCGATCGATGCTCGAGTCACGGGCATAAATTGAAACTGGTTTCAACTGGCCATTGTTGGTTAGATCTGGGCACGTCCGAGACTCTCTGCAAGCACCTTGGACCGTCCTCCTTCCTCTGCAGACGCGTCTTTTCAAGTATTTCGCCGGCCAAGTGATTCAATTTTCGAACCGAAATAGAATTGCTTGGGGAGAAAAAATGAATTGACACGCTCGGAACCTCCTCCCCGGTGGCCGCTGAAGAAATCCAACATGGCGGCCCGATTGCATTCGACGAACCTGCAGGATTACGAGCGTAACGAGAATTAAATAGCCGAAGAAATTCTTCGTCGCTTGTGTTCGTTGAATTCGTTCGAAAACTATGATTCTTCTGTAGAGAATAAATACTGACGATACTTGCGCGGCTCCATTGCCTTACGGTTCAGTTGTAATTAACTCGATTCTTCGTTGGGCTAGCAAGAGGGGGAGGGGGGAGAAATAATTGCCGCAACTCTTTGGCGTCGATTCCTTTCACACATACACGTTGCTTTATTGAACCCTGCGTTTCATCGTACATTTAAGGCTTGAACAAGTGTTACTGTCCACGACACACAGGCCTGTCGAGAGGGAAGTAATGGGGGTGGTGGGGGGGGGGGGGGGGCGAAATTGTTTTATTGTCGGCTTGGTCCAACGATCTTGTTATAGAAAATAACTATCCATTCGTTCTCTAGCTAGAAGAAAGTACACGGCTGGTGCGTTGTGCAGGCCGGTCTGTTTGCGAAGCGTAGAATTTTTTTATGTACAATGTGCGACAATGCGACTGGTCAAGTAAGTACCATTGATATGTAAAACAAAAACACATTTGTGCGCACGTGTTTTCCGCTTAATCGTAGTAAAAGAAAGTGGCGACCGTACAAAATGGCAGTTCAGGAACAACAAATGGAAGACATTCGGCAAAAAACAGCGAAACGCACCACGAATAACAAAGTAACCCCTATGACGACGCGAAATCAGCAAGGGGACTTAATACGTCTAAACTTATTAATGTAACACATATCAGACCAGCTGTTTGAAGATTAAACCACGCTTCGAACAATAGGTAACAATAACCAAAAAATATACAGGCTATTCGTTAGCCGTAAAAGTAAATACAATTAGTAAAAAAAAAAGATATTAAATAAATTACTAATATAAATAGTAATCTGTATTACTTCTCACCTGGAAGGGATCCAACTATTCTCTGTTGGCCCCTCCCCCAATGAAAATACTTCGACTTGAGACGAAACGAAATACGGAATGTCTAATATTTAGAATGCCACACGAGCCCATTAACTAATTAATTAGTAACAACAACGTCAAACTTTGGTAGTGCTTCGTTTCCCCGAATTGTCCGAATCATTAATCGGGTTCGCAGTGAAGAGGTACTTCCTCTGCGCACTAGAACCATTCGACAGCTGATTCTCTCCTAATCTACGACGTATACGATTTGCTATTACGGGAAAGTAAAGGTTTGGATCCAGCTTGACCTTCTGCTCGTTGAATATCCGCTTGAAGCAGAAACTGAGCAGCAGTCCTACGACGAATGTCATTAGGAATCCAAGCGGACAGTACCACATGTACGATAGCCTGTAGAGGTAGAAATAGGACGGGTCAGCAGGCCTTCTGAAACAACGAGACGGTCCAAATGAAATTTTTCGACAGAAAAATATAAATTCGTGGGCGAAAAATCGGACTACACACTGGTGCAACGAATGTTGGAATGTAGAAAGGGTCGCGTTTAGGCAACCAACGTCGGTCACTGGCAGCACCGGAGGCGCGGGTCTGGGTTGACCGAAAGCGATCCAGAATAAAAATGCCAGGGACAGAGTGGCGCCGGTCACAGAGCCAGCTTCCGTGGCCGTTTCGGTCAGCATTCCAAGGGTGAACAGTCCCAAAAGTGGACCCCCGACTACGCCGAATATCGTCAGGCCAGCCTGCAATACAAGAACACGAATTGTACTAATTGTACGAAAAGTACAGCGTGCGAATTAAATCCATGAAAAACGAACGATTACCTGAAGAACGCCGCCCAAGAATTGAGCTAAAAACGCAAGGGCAATGGATACGATGCCGTAAACGAACGCGAGCAATTTCGCTATAGTCGTCGTCGTGCCGAGAGAGAACTCCTTGTTCCAGCACTTTTTGCACACCGGTTTCACGTAGTCTTCTAGGGTTACCGCAGCCAGAGAATTCAACGCCGCCGAGATAGTGCTGAGGCCGGCGCTAAAAATGCCTGCCCAAGAATTACGTGAATGAATCGTGAAGCCCCGAGTCTTGTTTGTACATTGAATACCGTTTGAATTGATTTACTGTTTGGAAATTGAAATGCACTGACGACTACCTGCTATGAAAAGACCGGGCAGACCAGGCTTGTCGGACATGGTGTCCATTACGTACAATGGCATCAGCATATCGGTAGAGGATATTCTCTTCTGGAGCAACGGATCGCAGTTGTGATATTTACTGTATATCGCCAGTCCTGAGAAGCACGTGGTCATGGATAAAACAGTCAGGATCGGCCACGACAGCCATAGAGCTCTCTGAGACGCTTTCATGTCCCTGAAAATATCGCAGAACGTTGATCATCGTCGTTCCTTCGCTTTGCACCCGTGATCACTTACTACTCACTTGACGGTCAGCAGGCGTTGCACTTGAACTTGGTTCACACCGTACAGTGACAGAAATGTACATAAACCGCCGATGGTGAGGGACCACCATGTGTGTCTCACGGTGGGGTCCACAGAAATACTGGAAAAATATTGTTCCCGTTCAGATAGTTCCTTGGGATCAGTTAGGACGCGAAATTATAATTCAAGCCGTAGGTACCCGTCGAATTCGAGTCTGTTCCCTTCACCAGCTATCCTCCAGATCTCCCCCAAGCCTCCGACTTGGTTCGCGGCCGTGATGATTATGATGAAAACGGAAACGAACATGAGCAAGCCTTGGAACACGTCGGTTATAAGGACAGCCTTCATGCCGCCGATGCTCGAGTAAAATGAGCAAACCAGCCCGATTATTATGATGCTGCCGGTTTTCAAGATCCCTGTCGTCGCTTCCAATGCTAGGGCAGGGGCGTAGAGTACGATGCCCGAGTACAAAAGCAGCTGCAGCCAGTACACGAAACTGGCCATCATTCTAGCCCTGACTCCGAAACGTTTCTCCAAATACTGAAACGAAAAACGAAGCGGTGATGGATGCCGCACGCATTTTTGTGGCAGTGTTTCGACTGCAATTGTTTGTACCAACCTCGTAAGCGCTCGTCGCTTGAAGCTTGAAGAATACTGGCAGAAAGCAGTAACAAACAATGGGTGTACCTATCAGGTACGACAGGTTGATTACCACAAATTGTGTCCCGTACGTGTAGTTCTCCGCAGACACTCCCAGCAACGTTATGGCAGACATGAAGGAGACCACCAACGCGACAGCCACGGGTATCACGCTCATGGATCTGCTTGCGACAAAGTACTCCTGTCGAGAACATTGTTTCACTGTGGTTAGATCTGAGAAAGGTTGCCTACCACGGATAGGCGACAGTTGCAAGGATGTTATGTTTACCTCCATAGTCTTCTGACGTCCACCGCTGAATCGATAATAGATACCTATCCCAATGCTTATGCACAGCGTGGCTGCGATAACCAGATAGTCCTCCCATTGTAAGGTCCTCGTCAATTCCATGCTATCGCTCTGTTCGCAGAGAAATATGCTGATCAGTGCTGAATGGTGACAATACTCGCGCAGGAACGGGCGAGACTAACTCCATAGATGAAAAGAAACCAATCTAATCTACTAGATCCGCTTTATCAAGGCCTTCGGTATCTTTATGATACAGGTCAAATAAATAATATTTGCCAAAGTTATTAAGTGGAAGCCGGAGCTCCCAGCACGTGTTGTACTCGACTCCTTATCGTGCCTCCGGTCCCAACAATTCATTAATCACATAACTCTCCGTGCAGCCAATCAATCTAGGGGGCAGATAGAATCAGTCGACTGGCAGGCCAATCAGTGGAAATATCAGAACAATTCAAAGAAGGTTGCATCGACTGCTGTTCCATCGTTCGGCAAGCAACTGATGACATGATTAAACTGTAACGGCGAGCTGCCAAGGCCCGCTTTCTAGCATTCCCACAGGGAATCGTACGGTTGCACGTAATGGCTAATACTTTTTCTGTCTAATTTCTCAGCTAATTTGAGGCTCCGCCTCTCTTATTGGTGATGACCAAAGGGTCGTCGTGAACCGTCAATTAATTGATAATTTATGTTGTTCCCGTTACGTCAACAGCAACAACGTCCACCACGTTGAGAACTTACCGGGAGCGCGTCGCGACGTCCAGCACCGACTCTCCTGGCAGAAGTGGCGACGGATCGCAGGCCCGATCCGTTGTCGTACCTGTGTGACCCCCCTTCTTGACCGTAGTTAATTGCTTTCGACAGGCTGTGCGTTTTTTTACCTTAAGTATTGTCTGGCTGTACAGGAAGGGACACGTGAAGCGGAGGTAGACAGTTACTAAACAACGACCGGGGCAACTTTTTTCTGTTATCTTTATTCATGAATGAGATATTGCATAATTCGGAGAATTTCTTTTCGTTTTATCTCGACACTTAACAACAGAATCTTCCCAGACTGCGAGAAATATTGGATCGAGTCTAACGGTTATATATTTGGCGTCAGTTATTTTTCGTTGGATTCTTGTTGTTGGAAGGAAATGAATGTATTAGCATGTGCTCGCGGCTGGTGTTTGTCGAGAGATCGCCGATTTGTATTATTTACAGATTATTGGCTTAGTTAATCATTCTAAGGTGCGGTAAATTGTTTATTTTAGATGTATGGGACGAAAGAGGGGTTAAGGAAAGGATTCGAAGGTTGAGAACCGCGGTTCGTCGTTTTATCGAACACCTATGACCGACGTAGATTTCACAAAGCAGGGCAAAGGTAAACTGCATTTAAATGGTCGATTTCCATCCAGATATTCGTGTGCATTTGTATTATAAACCTCGTTACATTTGTTTCCCCATATAATTCTTGTCAGATATACCGTAAAATAATTATATATAAATTTATGTTATGCAAAAGTTGCGTGACACGGCCGATGTTCTATTTCGAAATCACTTTATCTGAATTTATAATAATTAAAAGAAAAAAAAAGAATCAACAGATTCGATGAAGCGAAAAAAGCCGGGTATGCAAAGAGAAAAAGGAAGTGTAATCAACATTTTGATTAATTGAAACGGAACTTTGCAAACTATTTGCATACATACTAATTTATTTTTTGAGTAAAATTTGATCTGCAAATAATAGAATGACAGAAAGATATATCATTATAATCGACGTTAATGGGAAAAGATATATTTGTTACAAATATTTCAATAACAAAATTAAAGTAGCTTAGTACTGGCTGACCAATAAGTGCTGTATCTACTGTCTCGCGATTTTCTAGGATTTCTAGAGATTTTATCGCGATCTAGGTATTTAGTGATGGGGTAATAAATGGCGCGAAAATTGAATACCAAGGTTGTACATCCAACTGTAAAGTTAAAGTAATCGAGATTACTCGAAGACTGCTTAGAAATTTTATTACAAAAACCATTTTCGGAGGAGATTTTTATACAGTTTGTTAATTTGCATAAACAAATATTGCATTATTATAAATTTTGGAGTATACGTACATTAGAATGAAGAAATGTGAATTTAAATCTAAGAATTTAGACAAACGAACTCACACGATCTTAAATTCAGAACAAGCAGAAACGATTACATTAGTTTGCTGCGAATTAAACAAAAAATTATTAACAATCGTCCACAGCGTAAGCATTTGTTAGAATTCCCTAGCCGGTTAATACATTATTAAACCATGCGTAATCCTGCTTTTATTAACAAAAACGAAGCTCAACGTTGCGTACAAATCATAAATAATAAACAAAAAATACAAATATTTCCATCGCCTCTCCATCGAAACAATTGTACATGATCTCGTATATTTAAGAAAGAAGAGGGGCTGACTTAGGAATTGCATCTCTAAGTATTTCTCCGACGAATTCTCCACGAATTACTCCCGTGCAGGCCCTGTTGCAATTCCCCAACACGAAGCAGCAAAGAAAACGGAACCAACCACCTGTTCGACTAATTCCCGAATTGCGTAACATCGTCAACACAATAACGATGCAACAGAGGCTCATTCGTCGATGAACGAGGCTTTAGATTCGTGACAGTCTCCGCCTCCCACCGACTGTCACCGGGAAACTCGACGCTGTGGTCGTCGTTCTCATGCAAAACAAAAACAGTCGAGTTTTCACGTCGCCCATGAACACGCCAAAGATACTCAGTTGATCCAGAGTCTCATTTCCGCGACAGCGTTCTCAATTGGTCGAACTCGTCTTGAACGATGAGCTCCCCGGTGTCCATAGGCAACACTGGCCCAACCACTGGTGCCACCGGAATGGAAACAGTAGTGGCCGTTGCTCTTGGCGCCCTTGCTGCTGTCTTCCTCGGAGCCCTCCTGGTCCTGCTCGTCATTTGCAAAAGGCAGAGATGCTACTACGTAAGTGGAACGCTCCTCGGTTCCTTCGGGCAGCAAGAAACACGGTTGTGTAATCTATAACGCCTTTCCAGAATCAGAAAGACTCCCCGGATCTCAGCTCTGATCTGTTAGAAGGAGAGAGCCTCTCCTGTCTAGGCTTGGACGCATGGGAAAGCGAGGAATGGTTGGCTGGCGCCGAGAGGTAAGGGTTTTTCCAGTTTGTAAGGCGAACATATCAACAATGTTCTCACGCTTGCAATTCCTTTGAACAGATGGGTGGACGACGCCACGGGTCTGGCGCCTCTGTGCATCGCCGTGCTGAGATCGTGCCACGCTTTGGCATCCAGTCTCACTGCGATCGCAGGCACAGTGAACAGTAACACCGTTCCGTTGGAAATAGTGGATGTAAGAGAGCGTTTGTTTGGTTCGGAGAACATTTTGTACTGTTTGATTTACGTTCCTCAGGTTGCCAGGCGTATTCCGCCCCGAGTGGACGACGTGGTCCGAAGTTTGTACCCGCCTTTGGACGCGAGACTATTGGAGGCCAGAGTGGCGGCTTTGGTGTTGGCGGTCACCCATTTGGCCTTGGTGACCAAGCACGGTGTGTCGAAGAATCACGCCAGGAAATTGGCGTTCATCGATCAGGCCTTGGGCGACATGGATTCGCAGTTGTCGATTTTGAGAAACGCCGCGTTGGCTCAGGAGGTGGCCTGCTCCGTTCCGGCCTCGACGCCGGTTTGAACGTTTCGTTCGACCTTCGCGGGTAACAGATTGTTCTTCCTTTTATCCGCGTTTCAACATTGCTCTCGTGCCCCTGACGGATCCGGGTCCGCGCGACGCACACCTCCTGGAGCTCCGCGTAGGATCCAAGGTGATAGGTTTTCGCGAAAGAAAAGTTTCGGTATATCATTGTTTGTATGCTGTTTTTTATTTGATGCCGAGGTCTGAACACCCAATAGTGCGATTTGGCGCTTTCTACCGACAGTATATTCAGCGTATTACATTTCGTGTAATCGTTGTCGTTACAAAAATGCATACATTATTTTCGTGACGTATTAAAAAATATTGTAAGATATTTATATTATATTTTGAACGTTGTTGTTTCGTTTTGTTGCACGATCAGAGAACACCAGAGATATACGTTGTGTGATATGGATGATGCGCGAGACTGTTGTCTTCCATGATTGTTAATGTTAGATCAGAGTATTTTTTTATATATATATATAAAAAGTTCTATCGGAGATAACAAAAATTCTATCTCGAAAACTGGATCGTTTTGCCGCATATAATTAAGTATTTATAATTACTGTTTGTACACATCTAAATATATATATATATACTTTTTTTTTTATATATCAATCGAGAATCAAATTAATTTATATATTTAAAATAGGACTTTGTAATAAAGTTGAGAATAATAAGAAGAATTCGAGTATTTGTTGCTTGCTTTCGTAATACTTAAACGTGTTTTATTTTTCCGTAATACTCTGTAATCTATTTTATATGCATACGTATATGTTCAATTTATATTTTCTAGTAGTACAATTAGCGTGCAAGATCGGATCTTTAAATTATCATCAGCATGGCGGAGGAGCCGGTGCCATGGTTATTCAATGTTCTCGCAGAGTAATTCGCTGTTCTTCGTTTAAATAAATTAACTAGGAAATCCTCGATGAACACTGGCGAACGCTACACAGCAGCGCGAACTCAGTGCTACACGCGCACAATTAAATCGTCCGAAAAAAAAAGGAAACAAAAAGATTGCAGAAAATATACAGGGCAGGTTTCTACTATAATAGATGAGGAGAGAAAGAGAGAGAGAGAAAAGGTGGAAGAGGAGAAGGAAGAAAAGTGTACTTGGAAATAGAAACCGAGCAGAGCAGAGTTACACATCATTCATTCGAAAAAATTATTTTCCCCTATGCAGTTCCTTTTGTCTCTTCTGATTGTCGTTCAGGATCTTATCTTTCAGATGCTCCTTGTAATCCAAGATGTTTCCACTCCATTTCGTCACTGCTCCGTTTTCACACACCCAAATCTCTTCCGCCACCTAATAACAGCAATCATAATTAGCGAGTACTTATTTATTGGCAAACGGGGAAAATTTCGTTCAAATCCCAGTGTACCTGATTGATTAATCTGAAATCGTGAGACACTAGAACCATTCCGCCATCGAAATCATTAATGGCGTCAGCGAGTGCATCGATCGTTTCCATATCTAAATGATTCGTAGGTTCGTCGAACAGTAGTAAATGGGGCACTTGCCAAGCCAGCCACGCGAACACCACTCTGCACCGTTGGCCGTCGGACAATTGTCGAATCGGACACACCTGTTACAATAAACAAAATGGAAATAAGATTTCCACTGTGTCGCAAACTCGTCTATTTAATTCCTCGATATTTATAAATCGCCGTACTTGTTGGCGACCGGTTAATCCGTAACGACCAATAATCTTCCTCATCTCCTCCCTCTCTTTTACATCCGGGAATGCCCTCATCATGTAATCCAAAGGCGACACATCCAAATCCAATAATTCGTGCAAATGCTGGTGGTATCTACCGATTCGAAGATGGCTGTTTTTACGTATCATACCACTGCTTGGAACCAACTGCAATCAATCACGCACGAATAAATAATTATTCCGCTCCTCGAACTACAAACACGAGACTCTGATTAAAACTTACATCCCCGTATAACAGTTTCAACAGTGTACTCTTGCCAGCTCCGTTCGGCCCGACCAATGCGAGTCTGGTATCCAAATCTATGCCGAACTCTAGATTTTTATAAATCCAGGGGGAATCGTCGTTGTAACGAAAGCTGACATTCTGCACCATTATAACTGGCGGTGGAATAGTTCCGCAGGATGGAAAATAGAAATTCAGGACTTTGTCGTTCACCACTTTCTCCGTGAGACCTTGCGCCACCATTTTCGCCAGGGTCTTCTCCTTGGACTGCGCTTGTCTTGCCAACTTCGCGGAACCGTGACCAAATCGTGCTATATAATTCTTCATGTGCGCGATCTGATCCTGTTCCCAATTGTACTGTTTCGCCTGATTTTCCAACAATTCCATTCTAAACAGGGATGACAAGTTTTATATAATGTTTCACCCTTTCGTTGCCCCGTCAAGCGTTGGACAAATCCACATTTTTCCCCCCTGCTTACCTCGTTTTCACGAACGCTTCGTAGTTACCGGTGTAGTACTTCAGCTGTTTCTTATTCACGTGAATGATGTTTGTGCAAATGCCGTTGAGGAAATCCTGCGAATGGGAAATGATAACCAAGATTCGTTTGTACGTTTTGAGCTCCTCCTCCAGCCATACACAGGCGTCGAGATCCAAGTGATTGGTTGGCTCGTCCAGTAGTAACAGGTGGGGTTTCACGTACAAGGCTCTGATGGCAAAATAGTTTGCGCTCAAACGACACGTTTATCACACTCGACGAACGAATTACATACCTGGCAAGAGCGATTCTCATTCTCCAACCTCCGGAAAAGTCTTTGGTGGGGGTCTGCTGCATCTTCGCCGTGAAACCCAGACCGTGCAATATATGAGCAGCACGGGCCTCCGCCGTGTCAGCGGACATGTCCTCCAACCTTTCGTACACATCCATAAGTTGTTCCTGCACAGAATGAGAATTGTACAGCGCGAATTGCTTGACCGCCGAACCGATCTACAACGTTGCGAACATCCGGCGCACCTGAGCGTCTTCCTCCGCGCACTCGACCAGCTCTTCGGCGAGCTTCTCCAACCGCACGCGCTCCTCGTCCACCTCCATCACGCACTCCAAAGCAGTCTTATTGCTGGCCGGCATCTCCCTGGTCAAGTGGAATATATCGATCTGATCAGGGATAGGAACTTCTCGCTTTCCGAGCACAGCCAACAAAGTGGACTTCCCTGAACCGTTCAGTCCCAGCAAGCCATAGCGTCTGGTGCAGTTCAACTCCAGCATGGTGTCCTGCAGCAGCTCGCAGCCGTGGAACGTGATGGAAAAGGTGGATATCTTTATATCTCGACTCCTTGGATGGGAGGCCAACGTTCCCGTGCAGGATCGCGCCTCGGCGTTCAGTCTGGCATCCGCTTCCAGCTTCAGGCACAACGCCTCTGTAACCGAACCGACGATCAACCACGTCCCGTTGCTCTGTCAACCCTCGACGTTACCTTCCACACTGATTGGCGGGGTGCCGTTGGTCCCATTCTGTACTACGCCTACCCCTGGGCTCGACTCCTTCGCATCCTCAGAGGTTCTGCTCTGCGCTGCCTGCGGCTGCTTCTTTCCCGACTGCCTAGCCTTCGCTGCATCCTTCTTCTTCTGTTGCTGCTTCTTCTTCGCGTCGGACGGCATGATTCACCTGAAACTCCAGCAGACACTCCTGCAGCAAGCTGCACACGCCGAGGTACACTCTAGACAAGTTATGTAAGTCCCCAGGTTAGATATCGTGGGCTGCACGTGTTTCGGGCACGAGGTCGATCGACGCGGTCTGGAGATTCGAAAATTGAAGAAAAAAAAAAAAATTTCTCCGCGAACGACCCTCGTCACACGAGAGACCAGACGAACTGCCAGTGCGAAAAGGACAGACTGCGGCCGCTTGGGGGTGGGGAGAAGGAGACGAGGAGAGGCGACGTGTGGGACTTACACAAAAGAGGCAACGGAGGTAGACAGGAAACCGAGAGAGAGACGAGAATCGCAAATTTTCCTGTCGCCGCGTCGACAATCGTATCGTCGATCCCGCGACAAGAACGATAAGGGAACGATGTACGGATCGCGATACGGAGACGACACGGCGGAGCAGAAAGGAAAGGAGGAAAAAAAAATGAGAAGCGAGAGGAGATACCTCCAGCTGAGAGACAAAAGAAACTTCGTTATGTACCGATACCCGTTGCGCGGGGTAGTTATTAGTTAGCGGCCGTTCGACCGATCGTTTCCCTTCAGTAATGCTCGGAGATATTACCTAGTTGTGCGCCAAAAATCGAACGATCCGTGCGACACGCGACACACGTGCATGGATAAAGGCGAAGCCGTCAAAAACGAAACCTTGCTTGGCCGATCGTCGGCCAGATGGCGCGCGGTTGCACGTTCAAACGTTCGAGGAGGGAATTGTCGGGACCCGCGTGCGGAATTTCAAACAGTCCGACAGAACGAACGTTGAACGTCTCGATTGTTTCAGGGGATTCTGCTGGACTGTCACGGTGGTTGGAGAGACACGGTAAATTGCGTTTTTTTTGCCCTTGTTGCTGTCGTTCGTACAGCGCGATTTTCTTGTTCGAATTGTTGGAATTGCGCAGCGTTCACGTGAGAACGGTTGAACGATTGTTTATCGCATCGAATTGTCAACAGGTAGCTGTTGAATGTGCGTTTTAATCGTATTTGTTCGTCAATCGTTTGAAATTGTTATCGATGCAGGGAAATAATTGCGATATGTAACAGCGATTTTCATTCATCGAAAGAGGGAAATAAATAAATAAATAGTCGTAGGAATTTTGGTCGATGCGTATGTCGACTAAATTCAATTGCGGCGTATTTTTTTCTCGCATGATGCTTCCAATGGATTGTAATTCGCGATTTAATTCAATCCTTGGGTGCAACGAGACTGAACAGTGCTGTGTTTAATTATTTCGTGTCGTTACCGCGGAAGAGAAGAATCGCTCAGTCGATATAAAACTATGTTTTTAGAAAGGGCCCGAGAGCAGGTGAGAAAATGAATATTTTAGTTCTCATAGACGTCAGAACATTTATTATAATCGACTGAAATGTTTTACAGTTTCGTCTGCAGTTTTCATTCCGCATCGAGGCTGAGGGAATCCGGCACAGAAGTGATTTGCTCAATCATGGAGGAACGCGGCGGTGAGAATCTTATACATAGATCTTTTTAATGCTGTAACCATTTGCTCCAGAAGGTCTTTCTTTTTCATATAGGGAAGCAGTGATTCAACGTAGACAGAATTAAGTCATCCATGCCACTTGGTCTGTAGAATTCTTATGCTAAAGGGATTTGTCTTTCGACTGCGAAGGGGCAACAGTTTGGCACACTGCTGGACAACGATACGCACCATTGGAACACTGAATACCAGAGGGTTTCTCGCTAACGTAACAACAGAGCCATGCAAACAGAAACAGCCACAGCGAAAACACTGTGGAACGAATCATGGTGAACCCACCGTAGCCTACATATAACTACAAACTCTACTAAGAAGAAATACGCTGGGATCTGACTCTTCGTAAGATGCGCTGCAAGCATTAAAGGGTTAACAGTCCGCTGTGCATCCATCGCAGACCAAAATTCTATTCAACGTTCAACCTTGTTTTCAGATCTGTCCAACCGGGAACCGCCGTAAGAAAGCAGCAAGACTAAGAAATCGGCGTTCCAACTAGAAGAACACTGGTGTTCACGAATTAAGGAAAGCCTGCATCGATGAATGAACGAATGGATAAACGACGGTTGCCGGTATAGGCGCGGTAAAAGAAGAGACGGACTTGCGCCCCTGCAGGTACGCGGATCGTTGGAAGGGATAGGTGGATGTAGGACGTCGAGGGGTGAGGTGATGTTGCCGGCTTAATTGCACCGCATCACAGAACGTAGTATTTCGTAGTACGTGATGGTGGGGGTTGTAATGCGTCTAACGTCGTCGTCGTCGTCGTCGTCGTCGTCGTCGTTGGCGTCGTTATTCGTATGCAAAGCTCGGCACGCTAGCTCGGATCGACGTGTGCGTACCAGGGCCGTACGTATTCAGGTTCACCGTTGGAATTGATGTCTCAGTATCGAAATATTGGGACGAGATAATTCCTTGTACATTATGCAATCTAGGTCCTGTAGAATCTCCAATGTATTCGATTAGAATGTTGGAGGAACCTTCGTTCGTTCAATGCTTGGTTACTCGGTGTATATATATATATATATATACAGGGTGTTCCGTCTAACGCGACGCACGATTTTCACCCAGTCGCAGCCATCTGAAGAAAAAAAGTTTGGAACAAAAGTTGCATGGTACAGGGTGTTTTTGTAGATTGAGAGGTGCTTCATCTTTATGATTAGTTATTGCAAAAGAATCGTAGGTAAT
Source organism: Nomada fucata (assembly GCA_948146005.1). NCBI lineage: Eukaryota > Metazoa > Arthropoda > Insecta > Hymenoptera > Apidae > Nomada > Nomada fucata. The sequence goes on along the minus strand of OX411277.1, from coordinate 30,223,879 downwards.
GGTACGATTAATTATCGAAGGAGGATCTCGCGTATAATATTGATTTTTAGGTAGATGTTTCTGGCCTGTAACAAATCTTTTTCCTTTCCCCGTTTTATTTGATCGTTATTGTGTGCGAGGAGATATATCATCGAGCACTTAATTGCGGTCCAAGTTTTTCATCCGTGCGCTGTAATATCCAGTGATCTTGACGAATTCAAGAAGTTGCAGGAACTTTCTAGGGGCCAATTTTGCCCCAGGCGAAGCACAACTTTGTATCCCGCAATCCCGTATACGCGTTCCCGTCAATATTTTTGGGGAGGGGAAATGTATTATACGAATGGAATTTTACGAATGTAGGCAAAATTCTCTTTCCTCGTTACAATTTGATTCGCATGGTTCTAAATGAATGTATTAATCGTTTGGACGGGGTCTTGGATCGACTTGGTGACTATAATACGGACCAATCGGCAGGATGTACTCGACGAACGTAATAATCGATCGGCTCAGGCGTTTGACACACTTTTCCAGGCGGACAACGATTAATTTTCGACGATGCAAATCTGCCTCCACGAGGATGGAAGTGGGATTTCGTGGAAATAGGTGGAACAAGAGGGGGGGCGAGACCTATTTGTTTCGTTATAAATAATCGATATTGTTCTTAATCCATTGTCGAGGAACCGGCGGAATTAAAGGGGGAACCCCTCGAGCGAGATTCAATTCGAAAATAGAAGACAAATGTTCTATTCGAGACGTCCCCTTATTAATAACGGGGATACGGCGTTTCAAATATTCGAACAAAAATGGCCAGCGTTTAAATATATTACACACCTGCGTTCTTCACTCTCGGATTATATATTTGGTACACACAGTGCTGATAATAGGAGCTTTAAATTATATATCGCGTCCTCTATCTATTATTTATTCTGAAATGAGACTTCTCTTACTTTCGAATATCTTGGAATTGAAAAGAAAATATCTGACCGCTTTCCAATTGATTTCCATCTGCCCGAAAGAGTCGTACAATAGGAATATAATATTAATATAATATCCTCGAACGGTTAATGTAATATGAAAATAATAACAAATGTAATACGAATATTGTAGTGAAATATTGGTTACATGAAAGATATGTTTCAGGGTGTCCTCCTTGGTACGATCCTGGTGGCTGGTGTGCGTGACGTGGTAGGCACACGCTCACGTTGCTCGCGTGTCAACTACCGTAACCCTCGAGTGTACATCGGGGGTGGTTTCACGGTGGACGGGATCGTGGCTGAAAGGAAGGGGCTGAAAAAAGGTGTGAATGCCGGATAGCATTCATTCAAATGCCGTCCAATCACAGCATCGTACTCCAGGTCGAGTAGCAGGGCCGGCATACGTCTGGAAAATTATTTCAAGTCCTCCGCGCGGATTCTCTGCCCCGTTTAACGAGCCGGATTAACCCGAATCTAGAAGCGGAGCTTTCAAACAGGATAAACTGTATATATAAATCCTGCAGATTACCGTTGTCCATTTGTAGGTACACTGGATATTCTAGCACGTATTGGAACGCTACGATTGCCAATGATTCAATGGGTTGAACCGTGGAACGATTCTCTTGTTTTTAGCGTCTGTCAAAAAGCACACCTTATTGGAATAACGATCTTGAGGACAAATTTTCTCATTAATATTATCGAAAGAAATACGTTGTTTCCCCAACTGGAGAACATATTGTATGTACGAAATAAAGATTAGAAAATTGAGGAGGTCGAATTCAAATGAAGTCGACGCGGTACATATCCCGTTAAGGGGGAAGCAATTTTCGATAAAGCTAATCTCTCGGCCCTGTTAGAAAAACCTGTGCCCCTGAATTAATTGTAATTTTTTTTTTTTTTTCAGAGCACGAGTCGAGAGATTCGCGACGGAATTTATGAGTCTCTCTGGCAGAGAAGTAGATCTGGCTCGAATCGACGAGCCCCGACGTCTTTCCGCCGAGTGTTTTTGACACGAGCCGAGTCTCTCTCGAATCGATCCAGGCCGGAACAGCCGAACCGGAAGTGGGACGTTTAGGCTCGATGGGAATGACAACTAAGAGAGCGACTTAACTTCGAATCGTGTCGGTGTACTCACGCTGCGAATCACTCGAACGAATTTCCTCGATAAGATAGCTTTTCCACCGCCTCCCAACCCCCTCTGGTCTATGGGAGAATCACTTTCGTCCAATGGGGGGGGGGGATGGCAACGGGTGGCACATACACTTCGTCCTTAACGATTAATTGAAAGGGAAATAGTCGACACCGGGTAGCAAAAAGACACAGTCCTTTCGTAACCTCCTCTCGACTGATTTCACTTACAAAGTATTTGGCGAAGGGTAATTTCGAAGAAATAGTTCGTGCGTCGGGGAATCGAGATCGATTTGATTTTCATTTATCGAGCCCTGCGTCGTTTTTATTCGAGACGAATGCATACAGTCGTTATCTATGTGCATAACGATTCGTCCGGCTAATTGTGACGGAAGTCGGAACGATAAGGGTGGCGGTGAACCGTTTTGGGGTAGATCTTGTTTCACGCTCGCTAAGCTGGTTGAAACCGATACAGTCCGGTCCGAAAGAACAAGTAAGTTTCATCGATCTTGTTCGGTGATCCCGTCATCCCCCTACCCTCGCCGCTGCACCCTGGAAATAAACCCTCTCGTTTTTTGCGTTTAATTGCTCGTCACGGCGACGAGCCTGGTACCCGAATAAATTTCAAAGCTGTCCACGGGAAATTTTATTGGACGTCCAGCGGAAACTCTCTCCGGTGAGGTACACATATATATATATATATATATATATATCCGTGATCCACGCTTTCCCCCCTGAAAATTCTCAGGAAATTGAAACGTCCTTTTTCTTTTCCGCTTGAAAAGAGAAATAAATATTCTGCACAGCTTTCGAATTCACAATAATTTCTGCGATTCTGCCTATTATTATTATCCTTCTTTTCCTGGCAATAGTTTTTTAAAGAGCGAAAGCACTATTGTTTTGCGAAGTAGATGGCGAGATGTTTTTGAAAAAAATTGATTTTGTCAGGAATTCTGCTTCGCTTCAAGTAAAGGTTTAAAAGAAGCAAAAAAAAAGGGGGTTGCATGAGTAGTATGACAATTGCCAGATGATTGCGTTCTCGCGCCCCCCCCCCGCGGACGGTGGCCGAGGGAATAAAAATTAGCGACAGGGGTGGCAATCAGCGTGTCTCAGAAGTGTCGCGGCCCAGGTACCACCGTGGCTGTATCGACCTAATAGTCTGTAGTTGGTGGCAGTTCGTAAAATACGGTGATTACGCCGCGTGATTTCGTGGAAAACCATAATAGTCGACCCTGACCGTCGAGAAATCGTCCCGTTGGAACGAACACCGAAGAAGATCCACCCCACCCCGGAGCCCCGTACAATTTATCGATACTGCAATTCCACCTGGAAACACCCGAGAACAATCGCCGAGTCTGCAGAGTCGATAAATTTCGAATTTTTTTCTCGAAAGATAAACCGCTATGATTTTGTACAGAATCGAATGATTCGAGAAGTAAAATGAAAAATTCCCGGCAGCAAAATTTTTCGGAACGTTAGCGAACGATAAACGAGGAATAATTCCGTGCAGACTCGTTGGGACCAAATTTCGAGGGAGGTCCTTCCACGGATTGGAGGATACTCGAGAGCGAAAGAAGAGATAAAAAGAAGGAGAGCTTTTGGAAGGCTCGATAAGCATCGTTTCTTCGTATGAGGGACTATTTACAGCGGGGTAAGAAATTTAATAAAACTCGGGAGAAGCCGGCGTGTGGAAAGCAATGTAGCACTGTGCACACGCCTCCTCCGTCAGTGTCGACGACTCGCGACGACTTTGGCTGAGGGAAAAATTTCGACGTCTGCGTGTGCAGAGGGTTCGACAGCCTGAGAACGAGCACGAGGAGCCAGGACCGGGTCGCACAGTGGTACAAGAATCAATTTTCATGGCGAATTAAACTACTCCCGAATCCCGGCTCTGAAATTTCTCAAGAACAGACTTACAGTCCTCAAAAAATCCCAAGAATAGAAACTCCAGCTCTGCAAAGTCTCAAGGACAGACTTACAGTCCTCGAAAAATCCCAAGAATAGAAACTCCAGCTCTGCAAAGTCTCAAGGACAGACTTACAGTCCTCAAAAAATCCCAAGAATAGGAACTCCAGCACTGCAAAGTCTCAAGAACAAAAGGCCTACCCTGACGAAACTCGTGAACCAGAACTGGAGACGTGAAAAATCTCGGAACTCCAACTCTGAGACGGCTGACGAGCAGATCTCCAAACCGGAAAAGGCTGACGAATAGAACTCCAGCTCTAAAAGATCCCAATGCAGAACTCTAACTCTGAAGAGTCTGAAGAGCAGAACTCCAGCTCTGAAAATTCTCACGATCAGACCTTCAGCTCTCAAACATCCCAATGCAGAACTCTAACTCTGAAGAGCAGAACTCTAACTCTGAAGAGCAGAACTCCAACTCTGAAAATTCTCGCGATCAGACCTTCGGCTCTCAAACATCCCAATGCAGAACTCTAACTCTGAAGAGTATGAAGAGCAGAACTCCAACTCTGAAAATTCTCACGATCAGACCTTCAGCTCTCAAACATCCCAATGCAGAACTCTAACTCTGAAGAGCAGAACTCCAACTCTGAAAATTCTCGCGATCAGACCTCCAGCTCTCAAACATCCCAATGCAGAACTCTAACTCTGAATAGTCCGAAGAGCGGAACTCCAACTCTTAAAATTCTCACGATCAGACCTTCAGCTCTCAAACATTCGAATGCAGAACTCTAACTCTGAATAGTCCGAAGAGCGGAACTCCAATTCTGAAAATTCTCACGATCAGACCTCCGGCTCTCAAAGATCCCCGAACAAAGAAACCCGGCTCTGAAAGTTCTCACGATCGTACGTCGAACTCTAAAAAGTCCCGACGCAACAGAACTCCAACTCTGAAATATTCCCACCGTACAAAACTTTCGGCTCTCGGAGATCCCAAGAACGGTGGAACCCAGCGGGAATCCCAAGACACCGCGCGCCAGTTGGGAAACGGTGTCTCTCGCGTTCCTCCGCGGAAAAATTGATCCCCCGTCGTCTGAAGGGCCGGCACAGTCCGCCAGAAGAGACAAGAGAGGAAAAGCTGGGGGCGCGTGTGCGCACTGCCGTCCGCCAACATGTCCGCCCTTGTCCTCCGGGTAGTCGTGGTTATGCGGCGCGGCGCGCAGCAGCACATCGTCGTCGCGTCCAAACCGTTCCCGGTGTTTCCCCGTGCTTCGGAACTGATAGTGCCGCGCACCGTCTCGCCTTTCGTACGGCCGTACTACGCCCCAGTGTCCTCGCTCGTTCGTTCACGAAACGACGGTGACCGCGGCGACGCGCCAACTTTACCATCGGCCTCGCACGAGGTGCTCTAGACGGCCCCTGTGCGACTGCAACCGGCGGACCGACACACGTACACGCCTGGAGTGCTGTATCAAACGGAGCGCGTACAGCAGAGCAGAGAGGCTGGATAAGAACGAGAAAGACAGAGAGAGGGTGAAGTCGTGGCAGGCGCGCGTATTGATTCCCGCGTGGCGTTATACGGTGAGGTGAGAAAGCTGCAACCGGAAGACTCGTGCCGCTTCCTTCATGAAAAATCGCCGGGGACAGCCTGGACTTGTTTTCTCGGTTAGACAGGCCCGCTTGGAAATAATCGACCGAGGGCTCGGGCCCCTCGCTTGGATACTAATTTAGGATTAAGGTATGCCTCAGGTGCTTCCTCTATTTTCTTAGTTCAGCGAACAGAAACGTTTTCGAAAATGTTTTTCTCCATATATGTATATATATATATATATATATATGTGTATGCATGTATAGTGTGTTTGCGTCCGTGTTGGTCAATTTGATTCATTCAGCAGAATCGTTCGGTGGGAGAGCGGGAGGCACGGAGGGTGTGTGTGTGTGTGTGTGCGTGTGTGGTCGGTCTGGCTGTGATGGTCGAGGGAGGGTTGAAGGTACTCTCGAAAAAGGGTATATCGATCCGTTGGTCCGGGACCATTGGCTCTGGCACGCCACCACGAAATCGTGCCTCACTCGACCCTCTTCATCCCTTTCTTCGCCCTTTCTTCGGCTCCTTCGGTTTTACGAGGCCCACTGTTTCAGCGTCGCTCGGCCCAGCCGTCCGCCCGCTGCACACCATTTCCTACGTACATTTCCGTTCTATTTTTCGCCTGTAACATTGCCACCTTGTATTGTATCCCCTTGGTTCGTCTTTCTTTTTGTTTTTTTTTTTTTTTTTTTCTTTTTACGTGCAACCGGCCAAGGTGTTCCCGACGCTATTGTCAGTGTCACTGGCAGGTGTCGCTGGTTTTAGAGGTCTCCCTGCGAGGAACAGAAGGAAGCAGAGACCTTGCTGGCTGCTGCGTTGCTCCCGTCGCGCTCTCTCCCTCCCTCTCTCTCTCTCGACACTCGCCCTTAAACGTATCCCTTATCGATCCAGGCCCGGACTACGCTTGCCGTACAAACCGAAATTGCGCCCCACGAGCTTCTTCTCCGTCCATTGCCGCCTTATCGACCCTCCGGGCATCTATTTTTCACCGTTAGGAATCGCTTCTTCTGCCCGCGGACACGTCGTCGTGCTGCTTGCTGCGATGGTCCATTTTTGAAGGGCCAGGTACTGTTGAAGAGAGAGAGGGAGAGAGAGAGAGAGAGAGAGAGAGAGAGAGGACGAGTCGGGAATTGCTATTAGAATTTTGAGCGATTTTAATTGGCGATTCGTACGGGCGATGACTGGATTTAGTATCGCAATGTTTTCCTTGCAATTCCGTCAGTATTTCACCGGCATTCCTCGATACCGTGGAATTGCAAGTTCAAGAAGTTGCGGGACAGGGTGGATCGTTTGATATTTTTTACTCGCTGGCTGGTACTAGTTAACGCAGCGTCCGTTGGAATTGTCGTACGATAGTTCGAGTTCCGGGTTAAACGGCTTTCTTCTTCCACTTTTCGGCGAGTCCTTTTTTTTTTATGGGACGATTACCAGCCGACCTGGCGCAACGGAAAATCCATAATTAGAATAACGACACCCTCGGGGAGAAACGGCGAGGAGCGTATAAATAGCTTTACTTTCCACCTTCTATAACTTTCTTTGAAGATAATGGCATCGTTAAACCGGCTGCGGGTTGCAGCTATATCTCGGCTCCACCTGGAGCGGCGTGAAAATTCTTTCGTCGTTGCGGCAGGTTCGAAATTCCGCGTTGCACCGTTTTTAAACGATGGAAAGTTTGTTTGCTGTCTCTGTCTCACCCCGTCCCGCGAGCAATTTGGAATTTAATGTCGTATAGCCGTTGTTCGTAACACGATTCGACTGGAATCGTTGCGCGTTTCTGTAGCTACTATCGGTCGGTCTCTAGTATCCGCTCTTTGTGCAGGAGCTTTGCGCCTCCTCGTTGCCCTGTGTCTTCGGGAATCGATGGAACGTGAAACGGAAAGCGGAATCGGAGAATGAAGTTCAGGAAACCAGTTGAATGTCGACGGATCTCCGTCGCTTCTTTTCTCTCGTAAAACACCGACCAACGGGCCACGAGTTCCTCTGGCGGTGTACATTCACGACGCTCGAAACAATGTTCCCCTTTCCGTTGGAAAATCCCGAGGAATTTCATCTCGATTGGCCAGGAATGTTTTATTGGAACGTTTTTCTTCACCCTGGAATTGTTCGTCCCGGAACAGGTTCACGGATTGTATTCGAAAGAATTCCTGTAGCATTCGGAAGCTAGTATTTGGATTAAAGAATTGAGTATCGATGACGTGGACAGTGTTGCAATTGTTTTCAGACCTCGTATCGCGTGAAGCGTTAGTCGAACGAAACTTTCAGACCTGTTCAGAGCAAGTATCCGAACGAATTCGTGCAAGTATCAATTATTTCCAGCGATGCCCTCGAAGCAACGTTCGAGATACGCGTTTCTGTGTAAAGAAATACTAGTGCGAAGTTACGCAAAGGATGTTCAGCTGCGTTACATCGCTAGTAGCATTGCGATGTAATTTGTGGGTTCGGATTGAGTTATCATCTCCGGCGAAGGTGACTGATATCACATGGACCAAAACGGCGATCGAACCACCCTTACGACAAAGATTTTGCGCAGTGTGGTTCCCCCTTTTATTTAACGACCCCACACACACGTTCTCGCCCACTTTGAGACCGCGTCCCCTTTCATGTGGAAGTCGCGTCGTCTACTCATCCGTGAGAGAACGAAAATCGTGCCGCGCGATGTTGGGCGTTAAGTGGCGTGTACGACGTTGTTAAGTTACGCTTGGCGTGAGTCGGTGTAGTTAATCTCGCGTGCCTCCTCGTGGACAGCTTTTCATTTCTTAGTTTTGTCTTTACGCTTTTCTTTATTTCTTTTATTTGGTTCGTTTTTAACAAGGTGTTATACTCGCGGTAAACAATTACGCCGATTTTGTGCGAGATATACGGTGAATCGGGTGCTGGTTGCTCTGAGTCACGGTTTAATCGGTTCGTTAATCGGTGAGATACTTTCCGCAGATTACTTGACGCGTACGGTTCAATTCGGTTTACCGCGCGTGAGATACTAGGGGAGTTGGTCAGAATTTTCCGACTAGTATTCCGTGGAATTGCTGGAAATACTTGCAGACATCTGTGTGTTTCGTGTATAATAATTTGCTGAAAATTTTCAGCTAGATTATCTGAAACTCGACGGACGATAGCGTCGCGAGTGTTTGCTCGAAATACTTTTAACGCCACTTGTTGATTGGTTTAGCGCACAGTGGCTGGGCGTTTGTCGAAAAGATTCGAAACAACCGGAGGACAATTGGCCGCGCTGCGTTGAACACTCATTTCCATGGAAGTATCAGGACTGATCTCTAACATATTTCTCCTTTGCTTCAGGGGCGTAGGAGAGGGTGATTCGAGGACCACAATGAGAGAAATCACCCGATTCAGCTCGAGCAGGGACCAGTCGGCCCTTCGCGCGAGAAATGATTTTTAGAAGGTACCGATCAATCACGCAATGCGTCTTCTTTACTGTCTTCCTCGACGAAGCGTATCCCCTCTGTGTGTCGTGCAACCGCGGCGAACCGTTTGAAAAACTCCAAGTGTTCCCAGAGAATTGCTTTGGCTGGAAATTACTCTGGAGATACTAGTCACCTGCATGGTATGCCTGCTTCCACTTTCCTTCTTTGGAATAACTTTTTCCCCACGTTTCGATGCTTCTTGACCGAAACGTCGAGAGTACGGAAAACCACCCGCCTTGCGTCGAGCGCTGTGCATGCTTCGAGTAATTATTAAATATTCGTCTTCTTTGCGTTCATGAAATTACACGCGACCGCGGTGCGCTGGCTGGTTCGATTGTTGAAATGCTTTGCTGAATTCTTCAAGTATCTCTGTTTGAGATACTTGAGATACTGCTTGGAATTGCTCGTGGCTTAGTACCGTCTTTGTACAGGATACTTGGCTGTTAGTTTGGTACACCTTGCTGGAGGTTTTATTTCATCAACTTTATTGCTCAAGTTGTTTAAGAATAAATGAAGGACATCGCTGGTTAAATAAATTTGAAGTGCAGTAATTTTGATTTAAAGGAAGTCGTCACGACAAGGAATATTCTCCGTTTGGCCAGTTAGATTTGTTTAAAAAGTCGAGAGTCAATACTGTCCTAAATAACGAACGATCTTGAGTGGCAATAGGTTGGTTGTTACAAAAATCCTGCATGAAAATTCGCTTCGGACAATGTGCGCCAGGGGAGGAGAATCCATGGGGAACGAAACCGGGGCTGTTTACCCTTGTACTGCATCATTATCATTACGCTGCACGTTTTTTTTTTTTTGTTTCCCCCCGTGCAAGTATTTCCCTAAAACACGTTTCCTGCCAAGAGCATCGCAAGGGACCGATTGGTCGTTTACTCGGGAAGCGTTGCGATGTTGTTTATGAGGCTGCATCGTGCTCCACTGGAGCACCACGATGTACATACTAAATTATACAGCAAGGGGAACGTCTTATTTTACAGGAAAAATCTCTGTCCTCTTATTTCTCATGCATACGACAGTATGCGGTAGTTTCATCCATTCGTGGGTCTCGAGGTTTGCTCGAATGCGTACCTTTTTTCGTTCGCCAAGACGTGCGATAGGCAAAGTGGCGAGAAATTACCGGGCAATTCCAACGGTAACTCAGACTTGAAGAAAGGAACCACGAAATTCCGACAACGGTGAACCCAATGAAATTCCAACCCAGTGAACCCAATGAAATTCCAACACAGTGAACCCAATGAAAATCACCGACAACGGTGAACCCAATGAAATTCCGACAACGTTGAACCCAATGAAATTCCAACACAGTGAACCCAATGAAAATAACCGACAACGGTGAACCCAATGATATTCCGACAACGTTGAACCCAATGAAATTCCGACAACGTTGTACCCAATGAAATTCCGACAACGTTGAACCCAACGGAATTCCAACACAGTGAACCCAAAGAAATTCCAACACAGTGAACCCAACGAAATTCCAACACAGTGAACCCAACGAAATTCCAACCCGGTGAACCCAACGAAATTCCTGATACTAGTGCGCGAAAGCAATTCCGGCGAACAACCTTTCGGTTCAGAAGGTAGAAGCGCGGTTGTTTAGAACAGAATCGTCCGAGAAAATGTGTCCCGACGCGCTTGAAGAGTGGAAACCCCATTTTTAGGGGGGCGATTCCGGCAAGGGAGCGAAAGGTCAAGGTTGTGCCGCGACAGCCGCACGCGGTTGAGTATTTCATTGATTCTTAATGAGCCGACGCGAGCTTGACACAGAATGTGTCGTATGAATAGTAACCCCGATTGAATTGAACACCGAGACATTCGGTCAGGATGGACGTCGCTTATGAGATTCTTGGCATAACTCTTGGGTAGCCCTGGGTCAACGGCGATACCGCCCAGCCACGTGAAATCGATTATTCGATTAACGTTAAAGGGTGTACAGAAAGGATTATAGTCCTTTGATTTTCCAACTTCGTTGACCAGTTCGTTCGTTCCACGATGATACCCCGAAAGGTTTTCCAATTGAGCTGACAATTAGGTTAGGATTCGTGATAGGCTGGAATGGCTCCTCTCCGTATCGAGTAAAATTCGAATTAAATGTTCCTTTGGATCAACGTAGCTTCCAGGACTAATATAATTCTAGTCTGTCCGTCGATATTTATTTCAACTCCGATGATTATCGTCAAGATCGGTACAACAATCTTTATACCGATTTTTCAGATTGGTGCAAACCTGCTGAATTATTCGAGGCAGAATTTTATTTTATTTTCGTACTGTATAATCAGTGATTGTAAATGACGAAAGACAGAATACGCTTCTTCGTGTGTATCTTCGCCTTTGGCCGTTCAATCGCCTTCTAATTCAGTCCCCGAATGAATATTTCACGGTTTTGTAGGTTAGTCTAATGGGACGATAATATCGGACGAAATATTCCATGGGTGTATCAGACACGCAGAGAGTGACCTAATAACTTTATCCCCCGGCAGTCGATATCGGGGCCTGTTAATTTATTAATGGGTAGAAATCCATCCATCGTTTCCCAAATGATCGAACGATTTTAATTTGGCACGCGATACGCCTGCCTCGTTCCACATTCTCCCAATGGGGTATCTTTTGTTCGTTTGCGTTTGTTATCTACGGAAAATAAACATACATAGTCGCCGGTTCCATCGATTTATCGACGTCGTTTCTTTGCCGGCGTTGCCGCCGATACTTTTTTTCTTTCTTTTTTTTTTTTTCAGCAACGTACCACCAGCCGTGATTAAATTGAGACTCATTAATTAACGCCGAACCTCAGGTACCACGTGTGTAACGGCGTCGTTCGCGGCAACAGACCTCTCGTCAGCTCCTCCAATTCACTGTCTAGTTGATTTTTTTTTCTTTCTTTCTGTTCGACTGCCGAGTCCCTGTACTCCATTACACCGTGCTTCAATTTTTCTATAGGTATCTGTGAAATTGAAATCTTGAGTAATTGCAACCGCGTTGAGTGCTCGCCATATTAATTTACTTATTATTTTTGGTAATTTTAAATAACTTTTTTTATTTATAATTGCACCGAGTGTATATTTATTTCAGTCTCGTTCGTTTGTACTTTCGTTTCTTGTTCCCCTCATTTTTCGGATACTAGTTTCCAATATCCTCTTACCATTCTCTGTCTGGTAATAAGGGGAATAGGTTGCGTTAGAACCGTGACTGTTTAGAAAGAGAATCGATAAAGTTGGTACGTTAAGAAAAGACAGCTCTTCGATAACGTTCTGTTTGGTTGGAAGATGTCGAAGGTGAAGAAAGTTTCGTGAATAGACCGAGGGAAGTTGCGGTTGGCGATAAACCAAATCGGAAACCACGAAGACAACCTCGAGCGTACGCGATTCGCGGGTACAGCAGAAGGTGGCTGATTTCGAGTCGGTCGACTTTCGACATTCATAGAGCACGTACGTGGACGTTCTAGTATCTTGGAATTGCCGGTGAACTCGTGTATATCGCAATTCCGTTTCAATCGCTGTAATCTTTTCTGTTTCCTGGTATAGCATCGGTGAACTAGTATCAGTATCCAAGAAAAATCTGAACCGGCTGGAATTGTTCAGATATTCCCATCACCGAAATACTTGCAATTATGTCTGTCGATTTACATAATTCCAAAAATAACGACGGCCATTCCAACAGCTGAACACACATATATTTCTATATATCGTATTTACAAAATAAAATAATAAAATTTGTAAAAATTTACAAAAATTAATTGCTCTGTTCATCGCTGGATACTATCTATCATTTCTTTTGAAAGACGTTCAACCCTTTCGCGACCAATGGGGACGAATATAAATACGCGTGTAAAAATTCATCTGAATTCGATGTCCGTCGCTTGGGGGGGGGGGGGGGGGGGGCCACGATATTTGACGGACTAATAAGAGACCGAGGAAAAAGTAATTCTGCCGCGAAGGGGTTGAAGGTAAAAGTTTTGCAAACAACGAAGGTTGTCTATGGCGTAGATTATAGAGGCGTTTAGCGTGTAGTAGAAGCAGCCAGTCGTCGGATTCTCTCCCTGCTACGTATCGATCGATCTGTCCTGCTTTCCCAGTAGGGTGGCGAGGGTGTACGAGACGGGGATAGGGTGGGACAGCGACTCCTGGTATCCTTAGCTTCAGTAAAAATTTCCTACTACGAGCAGCTTTGCTAACAAAGTGCATTAGCCGTACGGCAACACCCTGGAAGCCTTTTAGCAACGACGTGTTACGTAACGTTGATTGCTTTTGATAGTATTGTGTCGTGCCCCGAGCACATGAAGATTTTGAAATTCCCATTTGCCCCTTAGCCCGTCCCCGTCCAGACCCCGGGCTCATTAATTAATTCTTGCGGCCAAGTTTACGGCCCGCAGAAACTGATTTAGGCAGCTCCTTATTTAGCCAGCTCCTTATTGAGCCCGGAGCTGTGCAGCAAGGTTTGGGGAATGTAAGAGTTTGTACGCCCCAGGATCAGTAGGAATTGTGTTTGGAAAAATCATCAGCAATTGGAACGTCAGTTGTTAGATTTCGAGAAATATGTCGCAGGAATGAATTTCTTGAAAATTCAACTAGTATCTGACACCTCGAGTAACGTAACAATTCCTCAGTTACTCTTAGTTTCTAATAGACAACGTTTGTCGCACAGATTGACAAGTATCCGAGGTTATTCAATGAAATACTTCGTCAGATTAATAATTTTACGTAATTGAAGAGTAATTCGCGGCGCACTGATTCGTTTCGAACTTTTTATTACACTCGTCCTTCCCTCGCGACTTCGACCCATTGCACAGTAATTGTTTCTCTTTGCCCTACTGACTTCTTTCATTAACCGCACGAAGTTCCACGTCATTGCCGACACAAGAGTTCTAAGTAACAACTAGTATCGCCGCGTCAGAGGCGGGCAAGACGTACAGCGCAAAGGGTTCAATCCAACCGACTAATAGTCAGCCTAATGGTAGCCTAACCCTGCAAATCTGTTCACAAATTGCTTCTCCCCTTCGCCCACGATTGGTCCTCCATTGGCCTGGAATTGCGCGTTACTAGTATCCGTCTGGAATTGCGATACACCAGCGCCCGGCTGGAATTGCGCGTTGCCAGTATCCACGCTGGAATTGCGGGTTGCTAGCACCCGGACTGGAATTGCGGGTTGCTAGTATCCGGTTCGGAATTGCCGGATACTAGTATCCGATTTGGAATTGCGGGCTACTAACGTCTGGCTGAAATTTCAGGAAGTGGGCATGACGCACCGAACTCATGCAGTGGCGAAAACACGTGCGCATCAAGTACGGTGGTCGAGTCGGTGTCGGTCAAGGGCAGCGGGAGCGGGAGCAGGTGCACCTGCAGGTGCGCGTGGTGCAGCTGCAGCGGGAAGGGGGCGCACGACTCAGCTACGTCTGTCATCAGCCTCAACTCTCGTCGACGGCTCGCCGCAGCTGCAGCGCAGCAGCCATGCTCTGCTGCGGCCGCAGAAAAGTGAGTACCGTTCCTCTTCATGATGCATGCACGTTGCGGCCGCAGCCCTGGCTGCGCCCCGCCGACAGGCAAACGGCGAGAGTGCCTGCTTTGCATGGAAATGCGACGAACCCTTGAATCGTGAGGCTGGGATCCTGCTCAGAGACTTGTATGCAGATGCGAACGGGGGTAGTATCTTACGTGACGCCGTCAGGCGTTCTCCTGTCGCCTTACACCTGACGGAGTTGCGTAAGAGGAGAAATCGGTTTGGTTATTCTTGTGTTTCGTTCTTATTTTCAAGTGCTCCGTATCGCGGGGATAGTTTTATTGGCACTGGCCAATTTCCGCTGGTATTAGCCCGTTATCGTTTGGAATTGAAAGCGATGCCCAATTCAGGTCCCAATTGTTGCATTCGCTCCGAACGGAAGTCATTATTTAATTTTTAATACAGTAACGTCCGGACCTGCAACATTTGCTCTATAAATTTTCACGCGGTGCACAAATTTGCTACTCTTTACCAAGTATCTCATACTCCCAGGCAAATCAAAAGTTCGCCATGACCGGTTCCCAAGTAAATATATATATATATATATATAAATATTTTTAATAATAATTAAAATAATTTTATATATAAATATATATATATAATTTATATATATATATAATTAAATATATATATATATATAATTTATATATATATATAATTAAATATATATATATATAATTTATATATATATATAAAATTATTTTAATTATTATTAAAAATATTTATATATATATAAAAAAAATTTATTTATATATATATAAAAATTGTTTAAAAATATATATATATTTTTTTAAACAATTTTTAAACAGTACAGATGTTTCGTGTAGCCAGGAATGTTGTCACAAGTGCGAGTCAACGATATTCTCATGCCTGCCTTTAAGTAGTACGCGTCAAAGATGCACAGACGTATCCTCAAGTAGTACAGGTCGATGATTTGTCCGACAAGCATATCTTCTCAGGACTTCGCGTCACCGGTCCGCCACGCAAATTCGTTTCGCGGGGACTGCGCGTGCGCCTCAAAGAAAACGCGTCTCCCATTCCAAAATTCACTTTTCCCTCCCGCACCCGGAACAGTTCGAAGATATTTCTCGCCCCTTTCGATTTCTCCCCGCTTGATTTTTCATCTCGATACTCTTATCGGCGCTCCGGCGCGAAGCATCGTATTTTCGTCGCGAAACCCCCGTTACGCGGAAATGGAAAACACGGCGATACGGCGTGTGTGCATCGACGGCTGGGGGACACCCCCCCCCCCCCGGCGCCTGTTGTAAATCAATATCGAGATACAGAGCGGAACGGCACGGCTTTTATCGCATATATTTGTCACACTGCCGCCCACAAATATCCGGCAGCTCGCCATTATTTTCCATTGTAATCGACGATACGGGCACCGGGATACGAGAACGTTTGGCACGGCCCTGCGATCGACTTGTACGCGTGTGTCTCGTCGTTCACGCAGCGGACGATCGTTAGCTCGCATCGCAGCGCAACGAATTGGACAAAAGTTTGTACAGTTCTGCGGCGATACTGTTCTCAGTATGTCGATTTGTCTCGTTATCTGTTCGACGACCGTTATAGTCGACACGCTCGAGGATCTTTTAGTGTTTATTGCCACGTTTTTATTGTCCTTAGTATTTAGTACAGTAAAGTAAAGTAAAGTGCAGGTTATGTCACGTGTATCGAGGACGTTCCTGGGCCACGTTCACGGCGAATTCGCGAACTTTCCTCGCTGCTTTTCTCGCCGGACGATTCGCCCCTCGTACGGCCTCCCTTTGCTGCAGGTATGTGCGCGTTCGTTGAAAGTACTGAAGCGTCACAAAGGGGGACCTAACACCTCTCGGCAAGTATCAGAAGCGTCGCGACGCTGTGCTCGGGATCCTCGCGTTTCTCCGCTAAAAGTCGATGCATTAAATTTCATCCTCCGCAACGTTTACGCAATTTTTAATTGGCAACGATTGAAAAGTCTGTACGGGATCGACGGAACCAACTTATTCGCAATTTATTTTCTCCCTTTCCTGTGGATGGTCCTCGAGCGTTCTCCTCGAAAGTCCAAGCGTTGAATATCAATCCTCGTTTCGTTAAACAATACTCGGTTATTTCTCGTCCGTTCGAAATTGGTTAAAAATTCGTTGAAAATTCGTTAAAAATTCGTTAAAAATTCGTTTGATCGTAATTCGTGTGAGGTTGGAATTTTTTTCGGTCCAATCGATCGACGAGCCAATCGATCCTTTCCACGGTTGAATTTCGACGATGCAGTTTGTGACGCGACGGTTACTCGCGATGGGTCGGGACAGTAACGACGGTGTAAACGTAGCGAAGGTAGCCAAACGTTGTGCAAACGACGAATAAAACTGTCGCAAGGACGAAGTGGCTCCCGGACAAGTTTATTTAAATTCCACTAATGACGTCATTAAAATAATAAACGATGTCGTTTAGACGGTTCTCTCCTCCACCACGGTCAGAAACTCCCTGGGAAAACTAGCCCCATCTCCATGAACTCTCTCTCTCTCTCTCTCTCTCTCTCTCTCTCTCTCTCTCTCTCTCTCTCTCTCTCTCTCTCTCTCTCTCTCTCCCCTCTACGTCACTCTCCGTACGAAAATTCCATCGGGATTCGATGCTCCATTTCTTCTTTCGATCGTCCAGTCGTAATATCAAACGTATTCTCCCACGAATCCTGCTAATTTTTACGATCTATTCGATCGTTCATTGGGCCGTTTATTTTGAAAGTGGTGTAAGTCCATTTTTGAAAAAAAAAAAATGAGATATCGCGTGATTCATGCTTAATTTAACGTAAATTTTGTATGCACAACTAGTCCGTGTTTAATTTCTTAAAAAATTCCCGTGTTTTGTACAATTTAAAATTGGTCGGTAAATGAAATTGCGTAATTATCGATTATTAAAGTGGTGCAAGTCCAATCGACGGAGGTACGATTGTTACGATGTAATGACGCAACGTAGAGAACGTGATAAATTCACTTCGCATGAAACGAAACGAGAGAATTTTGTTCCAATAAAAAAATCTTAAAAATTGCGATTAAAAAACGGATAAGAAGTTTGAGCACTAATTAACATATATGTCAACCTTTAATTTTCTCGAAACAAGAGAAAATGGGACTTACACCGCTTTCAAAGTAAACGGTCCAATTGTAAACGTCAATTGTATTTGTGTCTTTTATTTGTGTTCGTTTAACGTTCCACGCGAGCCGTCGATTCATTTATTTATATTTATTTGTCCGAATGCTTCTTTCGATTATCGATTATTGTTATTATTAATATAATACAGAGTACGCATTTCAATAATTAAATACAATTGTCGATTTTGCAACTGCATCGCAGCTGTTACGTTCAATTAGAGAAATCTATTTATTGTCCAGTTTAACTTCGATTTGTTGCTCCGTTTCGCGTGGATCTGTTCGCCGAGACTTTTTCTCGTCTGCAATATTTATAAATCACGATTGCGCGATCCCGTCGGGCTGATTAGTTTAACGGCCAGGGGCGGGTTACCGACGGTGGTCGTAAAGGGCGCTTCCGGTTCGATGTATTTCCATAATGTAGGTTTCCGGCTGTTTTACGTCCCTTCCGCGTATCACGTGTGCCGAATGTTTTTTTTTTTTTTTTGCACGCTTCCGCGAAACATTCGCCGCGGATATTGCGTACTCGTTGTTAAGTCGAGGCGCGTTGCGTCACGATCGAACACACGAACCGGATGTTCCATCGGTAGAGCGGTCTCTGCGAAATATCGGGTGTCTCGAAAGAAATCGTTTTACGAGCCTTCGAAGGAAACCAAATGAAATTTCTGACGGCGAATTTTCCACTTTCGTTTATTCGAATTTTATTATTAACGATTATTTATTATTAACGATTTTATTGATTATTGTTTAGTCAATGGTCGAGAGAGTTATCGCTGGCCCGTGTAATATTTCTTTCCCTTTCTTACGCGTGCATTATATCATTCGAATGGGAATACGATAGAAACAGAATGAATATTAAAAGGCGTTACAATCGCTTCGCGTCTCTGCGGGGAGCGCGTTCCTTTTATAAATCTGTCGGGTTTGAAATGACACGGGGTAGGCGGGGTTTTTTTTTTTATTTTTACGTCCGCAAATAAACCACGAAATGTGGAGCACCGTGTACATTTTTTACCGAAACGATTCACCGCCGAAAGACGGCTGTTTTTAGCGGACGAAGTCGGGGTCGCTTGTAGTACAACCGATAGTTCGTAAATATAGATGCGACCCGACCGGTCGACGAGTGAATTTTTCAAATCGTGACCCGATTTCGTCCGCGAACGAACGACAAACGAACAATCCTTTGAAAATTATAAGAAAGTGCATGGAGAAAAATTATGCGCTGATTGAGTATATAACTTTGGCGAAAGTATCGCAGGATATCACGGTATCAATCGTGGGTTGCCCGTTTTAATTTTAATAGAATTTTAATACTTTTCACGAGCGATTTTTCCCTTCTGGAATAATTTAAAAGTTCCGGAATTAAGACCACGGTAACGGGGTTCATCGAAAGGAGGACAAGACACCCTTGGCGAGGCAGTGGAATTGAGACAATGGGATGGGAGGGGGTGGATTTTTTCAAAGGGATGGTCAAAAGAGTAGGGAAAATAGGGGCGGAAGGTTGAAGGAGCGAGTAATATGCAGAAGGTCTCGACCATCCTTTGATTTTAATAATTCAGCCAATGAACGAGTGGGGGACCCCTCCGTTATAACACGTTAATGAATAGCCGTCTATCTTAACGCTGCTCTAATGCGAAATCAATATCTAATTATCCTTAGCTGGCCTTTCTTCATTCTGAAGCAACTGTTCGGACTGTCGATGCCCCTTATCGGCAGAACAAATTGCCTACGATCATTATTATCAGTCTGAACGGTGATGTAAAATAGTGCAGGCAGTAATTTTTACTAATTTTTGGTTTCCGATTAAAGCAATGCGTGATTATACAGCATAATAGGGGACACATAGTAGACGATCGAATAAATTCTGAATAATTTATGATAGGAAAAATTTTCGAGCCACCCGTTACACAATACATTCGACAAAATATAAATAGATGCAGCTAGAAAGTGAAAGTAACAAAAGGGAATGAAAAATTCTGGATAATTAATAAACGGAAATTAAAGATACAAGTGTACCTAAATTTCCGAGCCACCCGTTACGTAATACTTGCAACAATAGATAAATAAATCCAGCTTCAAAGTTAACGTAACAAAAATTCTGAATAATTAGTTAACTGAAAATAGAGATACAAGTGTACCTAAATTTCCGAGCCACCCGTTATGTAATACGTGCAACAATAAATAAATAAATCCAGCTCCAAAGTTAACGTAACAAAAATTCTGAATAATTAATAAACTGAAAATAGAGATACAAGTGTACCTAAATTTCCGAGCCACCCGTTATGTAATACGTGCAACAATAAATAAACAAATCCAGCTTCAAAGTTAACGTAACAAAAATTCTGAACAATTAATAAGCCGAAAATAGAGATATACTGGGTGCACGTAAATTTCCGAGACACCCGTTACATAATACGTGCAACAATAAATAAATAAATCCAGCTCCAAAGTTAACGTAACAAAAATTCTGAAGAATTAATAAACCGAAAATAGAGACATACTGAGTGCGCGTAAATTTCCGGGACACCCGTTAGAGAATGCATAAGTTCCCCATCGATAGCAGGCGGACGACCCTTCATCGTTTCAGCATCGACACGAAAAGTTACACATGCACACGACGCGTTCGATCGGTCACAATCTACCCCCGGCACAGTGAACAGGAAGTAAACCGGGGGTGGTGGGTCGTATGTGACCGGCCCTTAAGCGGCCTTCCTTCCACCCTTCTTTTCCGGGTCACCCGTTACCCCGACGAGGGAGGCTTCATAATTGAGAACTAATTGTCGCGTCGCGGCTCTGCCGGGGGTTCGAACCGGTTGGATAAGAGCGACATAAAGAGGCTGGATAAAAGAAGGACAGACGGGAACCTTTTTATTTCTGATGATTTTCACGTAAACGGTTGTCGTTTTAATCGTAATCAATTTCCCTTTCACCGTATCCGTCCTTTAAGTACACCTTACACACAGCTATTCCATTGATTTGTCGATTCTCTTTCTTTTTCCGTGAACTTCGGCGCCGATTTATCTAACACGACAGAAGAAAGCAGGAGGAACGTTGAATCGATTTCCGCGATAATGAATGAACAGAACACCGCGAAGGATTAAGCGAAGCAAGAGAACCCGGAGGACCGACCCCGGTCGTTCCACAGTGGAACGACGGAAGCGGGGGATGATAAAAAAAAAAAGGAAAAAAAAATGGGGCGTAGATGTCGGTCGAAACGGAAGTCCCTTTGATTTTCAGGCGAGCCGCAATTATCCCCCTCGCACGTTCCACATACCGGAACTGGAGCAGCCGGATCGTTACGATGCCTTTCCTCTCTCCGTCCAACCCTTTCTTCTCGCAGCCACCTACGGCGTGGTCCCCCCCCCCCATCCCCGCCGTGAACGTAGCCCGCCGCGAAAAAAAAAAGGAGAAACGCGTGAAATGATTCAGGGAAAAAGACCCTTCGGGCGAAGGGGTGGCGGGCGCGCAGGGATGCAACCAGCCCGAGGGTATCGGGACTTGAGGGTGGGCTGTAAGGGGGTTGGATCGGTGGTAGCGATCGCGGAGACAATATCGGCCGACTGAATGGGAGAGTTCTCCTTGTTTGTCCGACGAACACGTTCGACCTCATTAAAAATCATTCGTGAAACGTTTTCAAAGCTGATTCGGAAGGCCACGGTTAACCGCCGCCGCTAAAAACGAGCCACCCTTTATCGGCTCGCTTCACGCAGCCACCCTTTGTCTTCGACGCGCGATCAATCGCGCCTTTACCTCGGTTCTTTCTTTTCTTTTTTTTTGTTTGCAAGGCGACTCGAATTGGAAATGGAAATGATAATGGTCATTCGTTTCTTTAGAGGGCTTATTTGGGTGGGATTTCTTTTTTTAGCGGATGATGATTTCTGCGGTTTAAGGATTAAGAGCTTCCCATCATTGAATCCTTGGGTTATTTGATACCTTGGTACTTGAATTCTTGACCGTCTGAATCCTTGAATTTTTAAGTGACCGAGTTCTTTTTAAATTCTTGAATTCTTCAGCAACCTGAGTTCTTGAGTGTCTGAGTTCCCGAATTATTGAGTCAAATTCCTGAATTCTTCAGAACGTGAATTCTTGAGTGCCTGAGTTCTTGTATTCTTCAGAACGCGAATTCTCGAGTGCCTGAGTTCTTGAATTCTTTAGAACGCGAATTCTTGAGTGCCTGAGTTCTTGATTTCTTCGGAACGCGAATTCTCGGGTGCCTGAATTCTTGAATTCTTCAGAACGCGAATTCTCGAGTGCCTGCGTTCTTGAATTCCTCAGAACACGAATTCTTGGGTGCCTGAGTTCTTGAATTCTTCGGAACACGATTTCTTCGGTGCCTGAGTTCTTGAATTCTTCGGAACACGAATTCGTTGGTGCTTAAATTATTGAATTTTTCAGTGCGCGAATTCTTGAGTGCCTGAGTTCTTGAATTCTTCTGTACTTGAATCCTCGACTGCCCGAATTCTACAACTCTCTAAGCTCTTGAATTCTTCAGAACACGAATTCGTTGAGTGCCTGAGTTCTTGAATTCTTGAGTACCTGAGTTCTCGAATTCAACCGAACCTTCAGCTTCCCCACTTTCTCGAGATCGCTAACTCGTTCAATCTACAAGGATCTATCTATAAATGTGGAAGCTAAAAATTCAGGTCGCATATTCGTTAACAAAAGATACGTCTCACGTTCCGTGCGTATCAATCGAGGGTTGGGGGAGAATTCTCGGTAGCCGTGCGCTACGGGGATTATTGTTTTCGAATAAAATCGTCCCGCAAAATCGAACGGAAAGGGAGGCGTACACGCGCTCCGCACGACGAACGGAATAAATATCGGTGACAGCGATCGCCGAAACAATCCGCGCGAGAAAAATGAGTCTCGAGTGTCCCTCTCAATTCCATATAAACTATCCCCCCATAAATCCTGCCGATTTTCTATGAAAACAGACGTGAGACCCGCGCGATTAATTTCCATACATCCCTACTAAATCATTTCGTTTGTCATTCACTCGTTTCGCGGCCCGAATGCTCGCAATAAACTCGTGGACAAATTCGAATAATAATTAAAGTTCGTTTAAATTAACCGGAAAATTACACACAAATTGTGTATACATTTATAAACAACATCGCCCATCTCGTTTTCGTTACTATTTCTTACTTCCCACGAAAAGTGCGTGGAAAATTTTAAACGAAATTACTTTGCAATAGATTTAAACGAAATTATTACAATCGAACACACTTATTATTTAGCGTACCTCTTTATTCGGAATAAAAAAAGAGGAGGAAGAAATTGTGAAACATTCAAGCTCACCGATATATCGATCACCCGTTCCATTCAGGTGTGTTACATACATGTACAAAGTGAAAAAGAAGAAACGAGCACGGAACGGCTGGAAAAAATATATAATCCTGGCCGAAGTGCAAATCGACGTACACACGGTGCACCGATTTTTCTGCTTATTGCAAATGGGCCGTATATTCGGCCTCGGGGGTAGAGCTCCGCTTCGTTTGAGGCTCGTTGATACCTGCGCGAATTGTGTGCACTATCTTTGATATGCATGGCGGGAGAGAGGGAGAGAGAGAGAGAGAGAGAGAGAGAGAGAGAGAGAGAGAGAAAGAAGCGATGGGTCAATCGAGCGATGTGCATGCGAAACGAAGAAATAAGTGAAAGAGGAATCCGTGAAATACGTGTGGATTTTTTTTTTCTTTCTTGTTTCACCTTTGATACCTGACGCGTTATCCCTGCACAGGTGAAACACTCCCGTGGAATTTTTTTCCCGTACTCTCAGACACCTCGGATATTTCGTTTCCACGTGGTACCTCGACACTGGTTATTCTGCATTTTCGTCAGGAATTACGAACTGTATAATTCCGATATATCACCAAGAACGGAATTAAATTATTTCTGTCAGTGGAGAAAGATATAAGTCATATGTTTCTCGGTTTTCTGTGAAACGTTTATCCCTCGTTTGGCGTTTTAATTTGCACGGAAATTCCGCGAATTAACCGTCGTGTTCTACTTCGTTTTCGTCGTAACTACTTGTTATTAGCAATCGAGCTTCTCGAGGACAATGGAATCGCGAGGTTATAAGCGTTTCTCCTTTTACTTTCTTTGTTCTCCTTGTTTTTTAGTTCGTCGACTTCTCAAAGGGTTTCGCCACACGTTTGGCATTTAGCGGAGGCACCGCTGCGTACAGTCACTTGATTATCTACTTCGGGAAACGGCGATCGATCCCTCGACATCATTCTATAACCTTTGACCGAGATGCCCCACCGGATTGAATTACTCGCGTTCGTTCAATTACGCCCAATTTCATGAACTCGCAACACGCCTCCATTATTCCCCCTATCGGATTAATCGGTAGATTTCGGACAGCAGAATTTTAACTCTTCCGTTTTTCGTCTCGACAGCGATCGCGATCGTTGAATTGTCTTAATATCGCCGGCGGTGTCGTCGTTATTACGCTGAAATTAAATCTTGCGAACCGTCGCCGTAGCCTTTCCATTTCAATTACTGTATTCACGGGGCAATCACGTTTCTCGATAAATTCGAAAAGGGGAGGCCCCGTTTTATGTATCGCCGCGTTCTATCGGGAAATATCAAGTTTATGAAAAAAAAATTCTTCCCCCGGCGGCAATCCGTTACGAGCGCGCGGTATATTGCCGGCCGTTACAGATTTTAACGAGACCCACCGTGCCGACGTTAACTGCGACATTAAATCGCGATATTCGCTACAGTCGCGCCGCTTGTTTACAGCGATTAGCGCACTGGCTCCCCCTTTATCGTAATTGCGATCGCGCCTCGTCTGGCCCGCATCTGAGCTCATCACGTGGGCTGGCCGTGGGCCGCCGGTAGGAAATTAACAAGGCGGCCCGAACGATCGAGAGAAACGAGGCGGGTTCGCAACGGAGCGACGATCGCGGTGGCCCAGGGCCACACCTAACCGGGCCAGGAAATTCCACGGTTAATCCCCGATCGATTCCCGGCGACACGAGTTCTCCTGGTCGCATCCATCCGACCAATCCTTTCGCGCAAGTTATTGGAAAAGTTGGAGCACCAGGTCTCCTATTGGGAGGCAGACACAGCTCGCATTTTTATGCCGGGCCGGGGGAACGCCGACCTTTGTGGAGCTCGAAGCCCGCCTGGAAATATCATTATACTCGGCGTGAACTCGCTGGAATATTTGCACGGGGCGCCCCCCCCCCCCCCACCTAACCCCCTCGGTGTCGGGTTATTCTCCGTATTTCTCGGCGAATTTTATTCCCACGCTGCAACGCGATGCGTACGTGATACGCGCGAGCAGCGTATTTTAGATTAATCGCTGGAACGAAATTCCTAGACGGTGGTATCAACATAGAGGGGGGACAGAGAGGAAGAGTGTTGAGGTTAGGTGTCCGAGAAGAAGAATCATATCGAACGTCGGGCGGAAGATATTTGTAGACTCACCGGAGCAACAGAAATGGTCGTAGTTTGTAGGGAATTTAGTTGTTTGCCGTGTACTTTTATGGTCGCGAAAGTTGGACAATTTACTGGGCCCGGGTATTTCTGGAAACCGTCGTTTGGACAGGACGGAACGAGTGCACTCGTCGCGCTAACAATGGCCGAACAATTCCAGGAATCGATTGTCGTCTGAACTCGCTGCGATGATCCTTAAACGATTTAGAATGTATAATCGCTGCTAGGTATTTATACATGTGTGCGTACGTGGGATTTCTATTTTTCTTCGCGAGGCAACGTATCGGTAAATAAGTGCCGTCTGTGTGTTTGCGGATGCAGAAAGATTGGAAGGTTTTCTGGAGCGAAGGAAATCGAGAAGACAGAGATATTCCTGTATTTTTCTTCGATAGGATTATAGGCGTAGCTTGTGCACGGACGAGCAGGATTACCCAATAAGCGGCTCTTTCTCTTCCCATGCCCGATAAAACCCTGGCAAACGTGGCCGATTCCTGGCGGATATCTTCCAAGTGACCGACTCGGCTGCGAAGTCGAAAAGTCCTCTTCGGGCCCGTTCAAAGCCTATCCAGCCTGTTCCTTTTATCGGAGTCGCATTCTGGTGACTCTTTTCAGAAGCAAACACACGAACGATGGTGTGTGCAGTCTTCTAATTCCTTTGGGAAGACAATCTTTTTCGTTTGGACACCGGTGAACGGGATCAAGGTGGTTTTTGGGTGTTGCTTGGCTTAGAAGATGTGAAGAAATGAAGAAATGAAGAAATGAAGAAATGAAGAAATGAAGAAATGAAGAAATGAAGAAATGAAGAAATGAAGAAATGAAGAAATAAATAAATGAAGAAATAAATAAATGAAGAAATGAAGAAATGAAGAAATGAAGAAATAAATAAATGAAGAAATAAATAAATGAAGAAATGAAGAAAGAAATAAATGAAGAAATGAAGAAAAGAAGAAATGAAGAAATGAAGAAATGAAGTTTCAATATTGGGTGACGTTTACAGCCGCCAATCAAGGAGAAGAATAGTTTACACGAGGCGGTTCATTGTTCCTAGAGAATGTCTGTGAAATGATGCCTGAAGGTTGGCAGAATTTTGTGGAACTATAGCTGAATTAATGGTATCCCTCAGTCGGCAAGATGGTCCGCCGTTTCGTTTCGTGATTCCCGTTTCACTCGGCTGAGACTAATTGGATGCTCCGTTCCAAAAGGTTCCACGAAACTCCCCTAACAGTTTACAAGGGAGAACGCAACCTTCTGCCTTGCGGGGAAAGGAAAAAATGTAAAAGTTCCGTCAGCGATTTCCCTGGAAGTCCCGACGATTACAATTCACGTTTATTAATTTGTGGAAACGCCGATCTTTCGCGAGCCTTGCGAGGTTGGGAGCAATTTACTTTGCTAATTGCGAAAGTTTGAAGGCCCGTGCTCTCGAGGCTGGTTATTAATGTCGCCTACTCTACGCACTGATACACGTGGGCTCTGATTATTGCAAAGATGGCGGCCAGCTCAACGTAACTCCGAAATCATTTGTCAGGTGAATCCGATTTACCTCGGACGAACTCTTCGTTTCCCATATTATTGGACGAACTTTTATCGTCCCGCGTACAACGCTCGCCAGGTGGCAGCAGTGAATTCGAAGAGCGTTTTATGATTTCAATAAAACTGACCCAGTTAGGGTGGAACACTCGTGTGTGCTTTCGACGCAAAGTAGAATGAGAGGAATACAGTTGAACGGTTTCCAGCGTGGGGGCGAGCTACCGAAAATTTTATTGCGTTCACCCTCCAGTGGAAAACCCTAGGACTGTTTACTATAGGGGAGAGTTAGCTCGACGAAGCACGGTCTGCGTCGAGTAAACTACCTGCAATTTATTTCTTCTTCGGTATCCCGGTGGAAGACGATATTGTCGTTCAGAAAAATGCCACAGAACCATTGGAATAAAATAATACCCCGGCCCCACTAGACATGGGCCAGCGAAAGGGTCGCCGCCTCAGAGATCCATATCCTTCCCAATTGAAACCAAACGAACGTCCTCTGCATCCGGCCCGCAGACACTCGGGAACCGGGTTCCCCGTGCACGAAAAAAGGAAAAATTGAACTCGCAGCTTTGTTGCAATCAACGCTACCCATAGACGGCGTATTAACTTGGTAAAAAGCAGGTACATCGGCGCAATATATGTCACGTATTGTACGTACTCGGCTGCGTACATACGGGCCACATACTTCTCGCCGTACACCCCTTATGTACATATGCCGGTAGACACATAGTGAGTGCACACCGGCGTGCATCGACCTCCGGGGAAGGCGTGCGCACACAGACCCAGTGTGGAAATGTGGTCAAACACCCGGACAGAGAGGGCTGGAAGCCGAGTGAGAAAGAAGAGAAACTGGCACGTATAGACGTACACACACAACCCGACGCACACTCTGTGTGTGGCTGAATTCAGTTCAGCTCGGAGTCACTTCAGGATCGCAAGACGCAGGCGCTGTACCAGTGGCGTCGTATCGCAGGATCCGCCCCTCTGTCACAGAGTCACCCCTCTGGTTTCTCAATTTTTCCCTTGTCTCTAATTCTTTTTCTTCCCGGAATTGCGCGGATCATTCTTTGGACATATTGGAAAGGTTTTCTTCGGCGCACCATCTTCTTTTCTTCTTCTCTTCTTTTCTTCTTCTCATTTTTTTTCTTCTCATCTTTTCTTCCTTTCTCCTTTTCTTCTTCTCATCTTTTCTTCTTCTCTTCTTTTCTTCTTCTCTTCTTCTCTTCTTCTCTTCTTCTCTTCTTCTCTTCTTCTCTTCTTCTCTTCTTCTCTTCTTCTCTTCTTCTCTTCTTCTCTTCTTCTCTTCTTCTCTTCTTCTCTTCTTCTCTTCTTCTCTTCTTCTCTTCTTCTCATCTTTTCTTCTTCTCATCTTTTCTTCTTCTCTTCCTTTCTTCTTCTCTTCTTTTCTTCTTCTCGGCTTCTCTTCTTTCCTTCTTCTCTTCCTTTCTTCTTCTCTTCTTTTCTTCTTCTCGTCTTCTCTTCTTTCCTTCTTCTCTTCTTTTCTTTAAATCGCAAGCCGTATCGCGTACCCGCGACTGTAACTCTTCGGCAGTTGGTTCAAAAGAAGGATAATTTCCGGTCTGATTAGAGTGGTACGAAATACTTGGCGCAGTTTATCGCCTCGTTCGCGTTCTTCGGTTTCATCTATTTTCTTCGCCGGCGAGCTGTGATTCTCACAGATCTTGAGATACCTCCTCTTCCTCAGTTTCGATCGCGTCCTGGCCTTTCTTCGGACGGATTTCAGCGGTGTTTCTTCTTTTCTGATTCATCCCCAGCTGTCCTTTGTCTCTATCCAAGCTACACTCCAGTAATTCCTGTTCAGGCTGCACACTTTGTGCCCCTTTTGAAGCATACTTCACTTGTTCTTGCCCAGTCTCCCTAACAATCGGTATTCTTCTTTTTCAAGCATGCTTTGACCCCTCCGTTGGTTGTCTTCTTCTTGTAATTTATATTCGCCAGGTTTTCCATCTTTTAAGACCTCCCTACCCCCCGCCCCCACACCCTCCCCTCCACCGTATTGTTCTCCCTCTACAGGGTACACTTCATTTATCCTTGCTCGGGCTGTCCCCTTCGCTGCCTCCGTCCCATGGGACTTTTTCTTTTGCTGCGCAGCCTTCCGCGATTCACCAGAATTCTACAGCCCTGCGAGGCAAGTGGCAGTGTTCTAGGGGGCAAGTTCTAGAGCTGCTTGAGGCGAGCTCTAGAGTTCTGCGCGGCCAACTGTTGAGGACTCCGCGGAAACTGTTTGCCCAGCGAAAGATCGAAACCAATTCCAGGCTCGAACCACTCGTCTCGATTAATCGTTGAACAACGATGACGAGTGCGTCGGTAAATTTACGAATTCTTCTCGCAGCGATTTGGCTCGCGCACGGCAATTTGTACGAAATATTGGACGCCACAATCGACTGTGGTAACCCTTTCCAGTGTCCTCGTCCGTCCCGCTACACCTCTGTTCCCCCCCCCCCCTTCGACGCTGATCCCCACCCTTCCAGCGGGTGATCCCCTCCAGCAGGTGGTGCATCTCCTTCCGGCGAACCGCAAAACGATCCTCCTCGCTCCCTTTCGTCCTCGAATCCCCCACCACCGCGCATTTTTTCGACCCCGAACGTGCGTACGCCTGCGTACACGCCGTTACTACTTACTACTACGTTTTACTACTGATACTTCCAGGCTACTACGCGCAGTGGCGTAGCCTTACGTTTCCACCGCACCTCCGCCACTTTCTTCGCGGCGCCAATGAACGGGGACAGTTATTTTTTTTCAGTTTTTTTTTTTCTTTTCTTTCTATCGACGAATCGACAACGCGGCGTTCTATATGCTCGTTTCGTCGACCTGACGGATTCTTTTTCGCCGGATTTAGGAATATGGATGATGTATATTATTCGGATTCGGGTTTTTTCGGATTTTTGGAAGCTATTATTTGGAAGTAATATTTGTTATTAAACATTCGAACGATATTTTCGAATAATTGCGATTTGTGACGATCCTTTATAACTGTGTCTGTTATTAAAACGTAATAAATCGGTTCTCGAGGCTCGTTCTAATTTCCAAGTAATTTTTGATTCTCCATCGAGGAAGCCCCGTTTCATTTTACTCTCCGTCGAGGTTGATTCCAACAAGGGGAGAGAGAGCCAATGGAGCGGTGCCAAATTGAAACAGAAGCAGGGTAAATCGACTGACTTGAAATCCGGCCCAGCGGGACACGTTTCGGCGTTAGGCTAACCCTCTGCCCTCCTTCCACGTTTTTCAACCCTTCAACGGACTCGCCCGGTTTCGTGGCCTATGCCTGCCCACTTCTCCGCACTCCGCCAGCCGCGAAATAGCCACTCGAAACTCTGAAAGTAATTCATTTAACGCTGCCGCGCTGTCTTTAAAACTCGCCCCGAAACGGCCACGATAAATCTCTCGCCCCTTATATTTTTTTTCGTTTTTTTTTTTTTGGTCCACCCCATAAAACTATTCTTCGCTTCTGAAGTATTCGGGCGGGCGAATTTTACGCGTCCCCCTGTGTGTTTAACGCGTTCTCAGTGCAGAACGTTAGGGGTTGTTTGTACTGGGGTTGAATTTTTCTCGTTTCACTTTTGGAGTGGCGAGAAATTTTCCGGAGGAATTAGTAGTACGGGATAAAGTGGTTCCTATCGCGGATAATTGGAAGAATTTGACATACTGCGCCGTTTAGGTATCGGAAAAGTAGATTATGAGGAAGTGTGATAATGTATAATGTACAGTTCGGTTTAACAAAAGTACTTTATTTTATATAGTAAAAGAAGGCACCGTCCTCATTCAAAGGAGAAGCTCTAACCAATGAATATAGAAGAGAAGTCCTTCTTGATATAAACACTTTTGTACAAGCATTGGAATTCTATACCCCAATATATTCCCAGAACTGTGAGAACAATTTTTCTTTAACTGGCTTTTATAGAAAGCATAAAACCAACATTAGAAAATTGGGGAATAAAGCGTGCGTTCGAAGTTGCGTACCCAAGCTATCGGAAAATTGGGAAAATCCAGCCCCGGAAAATTATAAATTAACGCCCCCGGAAAATTGGGAAAATTGGAAAAATCGAGGCACCGAAAAATTACCAATTTCGCGAGCTCGCGAAAAGGGAAAGGGGTGTTCGAATGAAACGGAGACCTGAAAAATCTCACGAGCCCCCCTCCCCCCCTTAAATATACTAGTATGTTAACGCACCTGTGGGCGCACTTCCCACATACACCGCTAGGGGGCGAGCACGACGATCCGTCTCCCGAAAGTGGCTGTATAGGTCCGCGCGACTATATATATAACCTCCGACCATTCCCTACTGTCCCTGTGTCTAAGGCAGGGCCTGCTAGTACGCCTTACTGGATGAGTTCGCTGGCAGCAGGCCTTGGAACGAAACACAATCAACCTTCTTCTCCCTTTCCTCTTTCTATTCACGACGAAACCTCTCCTGTCCACGCACCTGATAATTAGTATCGACTCTAGTACCGTACTCGCGCCATACTAATTCCAACCGAAACGCGTCGTTGCGCCGCGGAGCAGCGCAACAGCGTGTAAGGGCTCGTTTAATCGCCTCGAAAGGGCTGAAACAACGGCGAACGAGAGGAATCCACGAGGCCGGAAGGCGTGTGCGTACACGGGTCAGGACACGTAAAATCCGGGCCGGAAAGGTCGTCACGCCTGCGCCAACAATGTCGTACGGGGGAACTCAATGAAACGGCGGCCGACTCGTTGGGAAAGAGTGCCTCCATTCAAATTAATTCCTCGCGAAACGATTCGCCCGTTACGACGAGAAGTAGAGAAGGGCACTCGAGGACCCCAGGCGTTTTCAGCTCGGAAAAAATGAGGAAAAACCGAATTTTCTTATCCAGACCAGCGCGAACGAGGAATCGCGCCGAGAAATTAACGGTCGCCGTTTGTATTTGATCTGAAATTTCCGCGAGGAAAGAGGAGAAAGGTTTCGCCGATTTTTCCGAATGAATTTTACAATACACCTGTATCGTCGTAGACCGGGCAGTGTTTCATTCGAACCGGTGGCGAAGTTTTTGTTCGACCCGCCGGAAACAGGGTTAATGAGAAAATAATTGGTTTCACGGAGTTTGTACGCGAGAGAGAATCGCGTTCGCGGCGTGTGCCCGCACTCCGACCCGAGGTCCAGTTCTGCCGGCGATTCGAGGGGCTATCCGCGGAATATAATGTACACGCGTGGAGGAACGGTTTCGTGGCAGCTGCGCGATATTAAATCTCGCAGGCTTCCCCCGAAGACAAACTTGCGTGCGATATTTTCCGGCTAAGTGCGCCGGGGTATATTAATTTCAGGCGTAATAGGCGGGACAATTTTTTAAATGGGTCGATAACTGTGTTGGGAAATATTATTATTATTATTAATGACAATATTAACGGTGTCGCGAACAACAGGCGTGTTTAAGATTAGAAACACAAGTGTAATAGGCGAGACAATTTTTTACATGGGTCGATAACTGTGTTGGGAAATATTATTATTATTATTATTATTATTAATGATAATATTAACGGTGTCGCGAACAACAGGAGTGTTTAAGATTGGAAACACAAGTGTAATAGGCGAGACAATTTTTTAAATGGGTCGATAACTGTGTTGGGAAATATTATTATTATTATTATTATTATTATTATTAATGATAATATTAACGGTGTCGCGAACAACAGGCGTGTTTAAGATTAGAAACACAAGTGTAATAGGCGAGACAATTTTTTAAATGGGTCGATAACGGTGTTGGAAAATATTATTATTATTATTATTATTATTATTATTAATGATAATATTAACGGTGTCGCGAACAACAGGCGTGTTTAAGATTAGAAACACAAGTGTAATAGGCGAGACAATTTTTTAAATGGGTCGATAACTGTGTTGGGAAATATTATTATTATTATTATTATTATTATTATTAATGATAATATTAACGGTGTCGCGAACAACAGGCGTGTTTAAGATTAGAAACACAAGTGTAATAGGCGAGACAATTTTTTAAATGGGTCGATAACGGTGTTGGAAAATATTATTATTATTATTATTATTATTATTATTAATGATAATATTAACGGTGTCGCGAACAACAGGAGTGTTTAAGATTGGAAACACAAGTGTAATGGGCGCGACAATTTTGTAAATGGGTCGATAACTGTGTTGGGAAATATTATTATTATTATTATTATTATTATTAATGATAATATTAACGGTATCGCGAACAACAGGCGTGTTTAAGATTAGAAACACAAGTGTAATAGGCGAGACAATTTTTTAAATGGGTCGATAACTGTGTTGGGAAATATTATTATTATTATTATTATTATTATTATTATTAATGATAATATTAACGGTGTCGCGTACAACAGGCGTGTTTAAGATTGGAAACACAAGTGTAATAGGCGAGACAATTTTGTAAATGGGTCGATAACTGTGTTGGGAAATATTATTATTATTATTATTATTATTATTAATGATAATATTAACGGTGTCGCGAACAACAGGCGTATTTAAGATTGGAAACACAAGTGTAATAGGCGAGAAAATTTTTTAAATGGGTCGATAACTGTGTTGGAAAATATTATTATTATTATTATTATTATTATTATTAATGATAATATTAACGGTGTCGCGAACAACAGGCGTGTTTAAGATTGGAAACACGAGAATTGGAGCGACTCCAACTGCAGTAAAGTAGAAGCTGCGTGCGCCATTTACAGGTATTCTTCCTGCAGTGCAGCCACTACAAACAACCATAGTTACCACCATCGCCACCTCCGTCACGAGTAACATTATTACTCGCGAGCGTATAGGAACCATTTCACCCTGTCCCTCCCTCTCGCTCTCTATCTCTCTCTCGCTCTCTCTCTCTCTTTGCACAGGGTTGAAACGTCGAGTTTCAAAGTGGAGGGGCGTTGCTTGGACCCTGTGGTGGGTCGAGAGTGGAAGGGGGCACGTAAAGAGATAAATAAGAGGCAGAGAGATAGAAGACAGCGGGAATTAGGGTTGGCTGGGTTGGAGAAATCAAAGATTAAAGTGTCTGGATGTGGGGAAATCGGAAATTATGTGACGGGGCTGCGAAAGATGAGGGTGCCGAGACGTTGCACGTTAAAACGAAAATAAACTTGTGCGGTCGGACAACGGGACCATCGCGTGAAAACGTTAACAAGGAACGCGGTGGAACGTAATGTGGTAGCGGCTAATCAGCAGCCACTGGATCAAGTAATTTACGGCGACGCAGCTGAGAAGAAGGACGCTTCTTCGTGGCCTACGTAGGGATGAGCGCGGGTTCGTCGATTGACGGATAAAACGAATTGTGTGTCGCGGGATAAAAAGATGTCGAGAGACACGGCGAGTTGGATGCAATTAGAGAGGTACGGGCCGCGCGGCGAAATGAAAGCCGGATAAATGAATATCGAAGCGGGGAAAAATGGGTCGGGGTAAAAATAATGGAAAGATCGATGACGAGGATCCGTTGCACGAAGGGAGACAGATACGGGGCGCAAGAAACGCGGAGGAAACGAAGAAGGGGCACACAGGGACTCCGTAAATCGTGAGAAATGAAGAGAGGACGGGAAAGAAGCTGGACAAAAGGGGTATTGATAGCTGCTGATGATGAAGAGCGAGAGATAGGGGGCCGGGTTGAATTGTCTAGGGCCTCTGCAAGAAGAAATCTACGACGATGCTGAGAAACCGGTTCGAAGATTAGCCGCAGTGTGACGAATTGTAGTCCTCGGCGCAGTATCCAAAGTTCTCATTGGTCAATCACTAGAATCGTGCAGGAAAATCTAACCAACAATAGAGAAATGACAGCACGGACTAAGACTTCCTCAGTCTAAGGAAGAAGACGCGTCAGACTTCGTAGAAAGAAGAAGAAACATCTTCTCAGAGGACCATAGACTATGCCCAAGAAACGATTAAATCTCCACGCAAAAAAAAAGGACAAGAAACCGACGATTTATTCGATCGAAGTGAAACCAGAAACTCCATTGCGGCTGAGATAAGCGTTAGGGCTCAAAAGACCTAGTACTGAACAGCCAAAACCCAAACCAGACCCAAAGCAGACCCAAACTTGGCCCAAATCAGACCCAAACCAGACCCAAAGCAGACCCAAACTTGGCCCAAACCTGGCCCACAACAGACCCAAACCAGACCCAAAGCAGACCCAAACTTGGCCCAATTTCAGACCCAAACCAGACCCAAAGCAGACCCAAACCTGGCCCAAACCTGACCCAAACCTGGCCCACAACAGACCCAAAGCAGGCCCAAACCAGACCCAAACCTGGCCCACAACAGACCCAAACCAGACCCAAAGCAGACCCAAACTTGGCCCAAACCTGGGCCAAACCAGACCCAAACCTGGCCCACACCAGACCCAAACCAGACCCAAAGCAGACCCAAACTTGGCCCAAACCTGGCCCAAACCAGACCCAAACTTGGCCCACACCAGACCCATCACTGACCATGCCAATCCAAAAACTCCACTAATACCGACAGGCTCCGCTTTAGCGTCCGGAAGAAACAGTCGGCGGTGTAGCGGAGTCCAAGGAGCGTACGCGGCTCTGCAACCTATACAGAGAAAAAGAGAGAGAGAGAGAGAGAGAGAGGCCCAGGTAACCATTAGAATTGAGACACCGTGCCCAGACAAAGATAAAACGACAGCGTAGGAAACGGGAGGCGGCGGTGTAACCGAGAATCACCGCGATAGACAGAGTGAACCTCTCCACCGCTCCCTCCGCCTCTTGCGTATAGGGGCTGCAGGGGGGGTTGGTTGGTTTCTAGTGACGTCACGTCGGGTCGATACTCACCCACACTCCGTATCCCAGCAGTCGTCGTAGACGCAGAGACGCAGGCGCGGCCTCGTACGCTCCTGAGCGCACCTTCCCGCCATATTAGCCAGCATGGGGTAGGCGAGGATGTCCGACAGGGTTTGCACAAGGTAATCCTTGTACACCTGTACACGCCGCGGTGTCGCGTGGTCCGCCAAGGTGGATCGCGAAAGGAGGAACGGGAAGAAGAGGAAGAAGAAACGGTGGCTGACGGAGGACCAAAGGGGGGACTAGAGACACCTGGTCCAGACTGGATTAGCCGGCACAATTCGGTGACGGGGGGGTCAGGGTGGTAGTGGTGACACGACTCTCGGCTTCGCGGACTCCTGGTGGAACGTGTGAAAGCCTCGCCACGCATGGATGAACGGACAGCGGTGAGAACTGACCCGGGGACGGTCCCAAGATGGAGCGAGGACCATCGAGGTGCTTGGATACAGGAGAACAGGGACAGGGTCGGTGAGAGCTGTACGAACAAGGCTGACGAGATCCTGGCAGCTGGAATTGCCGAGGACGCGACGAACAAGAGGGGCTGCAAATCGGCCGCGCAAGTGTGGATGTCTTTATTGTCCCTGTGCGACCGGATGTGCGGATCCACCGCGTGGCTGGTGCTCTTCACATGCCTCCACGGGGTGCGTTTATTCTTTGGTGACGGCGGTTGGCCGATGGGATTTGTGAAACAAATTTAGTGAAACGTTTAGGGGGTACGTAGCGGATAGGCCGTGCAGGGTTATGGAGTTGCGGTCGGTGGAATTGCGCTGGGTTTCTGGTGGAATTGAGGAAACGGACATAGTATTATGGCCTACCAGTATGGCAGCGCTAGGGAAGTTTGAATGGCCTTCTGTGACACCGTGGCGTTTGGTCGTTGGGTCACGATTATTGTTTCAATCGGCCTACCAGGGGACTGGGTACCTAGGTCACTCTCCGTGACCCAGGTCAGTTAATCCGCAGACGTTCAATGCAACTCTGATCCCTCGATGACTATAACCGACAGCTCGAGATTGAAACTGGTTCGCGAGAACTTCGCGTGATTGCGTTGCCCACGGTGTACACCCCGACGACGTGGAAATCGTATATTCCGCAGGCACTCGATGAGAGGAAACGCCGCTGCCTCCGACCGATTCTAATTGAGGCAGCCTCCGGTAATAAGGGGCCGCTACTCTCGCCAGACCATTGTTTGCTACTCTTAATGAGTTCTATTGGGGCACTCGTTCCTCAGCGCGGATCGGAAGAGCCGTCGAAGGAAAGCTTATTGGCCTTCGAGATCCGCCGCGATGAAAGCAATTTCGTATTCAACGTTGTTCCCGAGCGATCCCCTGAAAGGGGAACGATCGTTATTCCAATTCCGCGAGACGATCAGCGGCACCGTAGTGTCCACTCGTGTATTTAATCGATACGTTTGCGTGTAATCCGATCGGTCCTGGCCGAACTATTTAAACGGACGGACGTCGTGCGACCCGGTCGATCGCCGTGACAACATTCCTGTTCCGTTCGTCCGTTTCAACGGGGACGGTTGGCTAGGCGAGTCGGGCGAAATTTGCAACCCCGTCGACCAGTCGCGTCGACGAAAGTGCGCTACAGAGTGGGTCGCGGATCATCCCCTCGGGGTACATTGATCCGCGAATTAAATCCGACGCGAAGGAGACGAATTATTAATGGGACGGCTAATTTAGAATCCAGGTAGGGACAGGGGGGGGGGGGGTGGACAATTGCGATGGCAGCCAGTGTGCTTGCTAGGGGATGATTATTGTGTCTGCGCTGGCGGCGGTGGTGGTGGTGGTGGTGGTGTTGGCTTTGCATCGGTGACCGACAAAGGGATTTCTATTTTCGGCGAACCCTCTGAAGCTCGGGTATCTCTGATTGTTCGTAATTTCCACGGGGGAGGGCGCTTGCAATTTTTATGAGCCCCTAATCAGCCACGCTGATTGAATCTCGCGTGCAACCACCGGCTAGGAATTCCCTCCAGCTTAGCCGTGATATCCTGCTGCTTTTAAGGGGGTTGGAGAGTAGCTGGCTATCTTGGTGGTTGTTTTTTTTTCTACCTGGAAATCGTAATTATCCCTCGGAGAGGAGGGCACTGTTCCACGAAGATACTCTGTTTCAGTATTCACTGCGGTCTAATAATTATTAAAGAATAATAATTGACTGTAAATTAACGTAATCTTGGTAGATTTTTTTTTTTTTTTTTTTGCGAGCATGAGGGTTTTTTTATTTAGCGATTTCCGCCGTGGTTTTGGTTGTCCTGCCGTTAAAAAACACTCTGCGCTTCGAACAATTATAGTTAATTAATCGTGAAAGTAGATTTTAGAGTGTGCTAAGAAACTGTCGCTAATGATGGCGTTAATTTTATTACAGGAGGGCCGGGGGGAAGTGACAGACATCAGCGCAAGTCCCGGGAGGCAAGCACCTGCCAACCAGTTGCGCCCCAAGGAACCACCCCCTATGGTTATTCAGGGAGACTTCAGAAAGGTACATTGCTACGCAGTGATTTACTTATTTTACACCCGGTACACTGTCCAGAGCTTAAAACAGACGTTAAAAAGACAATTTCTCAGCGAAACACGCACCTGGTTACCCTCCCCCTATCCCAGGTCACAGATATCCCCAACGATTAGACTTCCTCCGAGCCAACTGACGAACCCAATTACGGCGACAAAAATTGCTCTAAAGAGACAAAGGGGAATCGGATCAGGGGACGAAGAAACTGTTCCACCGATCGATATCGATTGCAACGAGGAGAGAGACCAAAAAAATCTTAACGAACCCGAAGATCTTCAGTCTTCCGAGGAGATATTAATAAAACCTTATGTGGGACTGGGCGCCTCCATCGAACAGCAACGTTAAGAGGAACAAACGATACAACGAATATCGGGAAGGGTCCGTGGCGCAGGTGGTCTGATCGCTGCCTAGTAATACGGCGATCTCGGGTTCGATTCCCGGTTGCCTGCCCTACATTTTTTATTCGGTTCCTTACGCCTTATTTTCATAGACGCGATAATATTTGTAGAGCTGGGATCATCGATTATACGTGGAACAGTTTCTTCGGGTTTTCTACTTTAATTACAAATGCTGTTAATGGGTGCCTGCTGGTTGAAGTGGAAGGGCCTGTCGTTCCAGGTGAGCGGGATCAGCACGGAGATCTTCAAGCAGATCGAGACCGTCGAGAACGATCATGACGCCTCGACAGCAGCGGCCCTCGAATCTGTCGAACGAAGGGGTGAGATGGTCGTCCGGGTCATCGAGCCGCGACAGATGGGCAGACAGGCGGCCGACGCGGCCAAGAAATTCATCGCGATGCAGGTAGGTGGTGTGCCATCGGCCAATTCCCTTCTTCTCTTTCTCTTCCCGTGGCCAAGAACGCCTCGCGGCCCGTGGAATCGCGTTTGCCTCGAAAGAAACTTTGAACGTATCTTAAAAATCCAATTAACTTTCCTTGACGCGCAAAATCGATTCGCCCGGCGTAGTTTTATTCCCCGCGACGCGTCCATGGCTGCGTTTGGCCCCCTCGAAATAGCCAGAGGCATGTCTCTGACACAACGGGCACCGCTATTTCAGGATCCGAAATATCCCATCCACTTTGTGGAGATAATCAAAAGGCCGGGACAGACGTTGGGGCTGTACATACGCGAGGGCAACGGCGTAGACAGAAACGACGGTGTGTTCATCTCTAGAATAGCCCTGGAGACCGCTGTCTACAACAGCGGTTGCTTAAAGGTGAGGGAACCACTACCACTACCAGTTGTCCTCAGTCCCATTTAATTGCCGCCCAGCAACGGACGCCAATTTCCCTCTTGGAATCTTATTATTTTGGTCCACCCAATAACAGGACTGTCAGACCCCCCCAGTATTCTTACGGGACTCGAATGATTTAACTTTATCATCCAATTCCCGATCATTCGTTTGAAATGTTCCCTGGTGATCAGGTCGGGGACGAGATTCTCGCCGTGAACCTGGTCGACGTGACGCACATGAGCCTCGACGACGTCGTGATCATCATGTCGATACCCAGGAGGCTAGTCCTGGCGACGAGGCACGGCCAGCATCAGCCAGTCTCGCACAGTCGTCAGACGGAGCACAAGGCGCCCCCTGTAGTGGTCATTAAACGAGAGCTGAACGAGGACGAGAGCGATCATGCCACCAGCAATCATGTCAGGTGATTAGATAACACTGGAATTGTCAATTGCACATTTGTCGACGTTCGATTGAACAATAATGATATTCGTTTCGTTTCGCTAATCGCAGGGACACCAATCGTAGGCGGGGCGACGGTCGCGAAATGTTGCCCTCCCGATCTAAATTGGGCCTGACGGGCCTGGGGTCCAGTCAAGATCTGGGATCCAGCAACGGGGACCTCTACTACAATTCCAGACCGGAGGGGCACTGGTCCTATCAGCCGCCACCGCCGCCAGTGATCACACACCAGCCAAAACCATCCAACACGCAACACTTCCAACCGTACGAACGTGGATATCCGAAAACGTTGGAGAGCCTGGCCGAAAAAGTATGTTCCATAGTGTTGTTCCGTTGCTTCCTCCTCTGAAACTGCCGACGCAGGTCGAGGTTTCGTTTGCGGCAAACCGGGTGCCTCGTTTGTTGCGACAGAACATTGTGTACGTTTGCGACGGAACGTGCGAGTGTTTGTTGTCGCGGAAGTTTGGTGTTGTCTGTCCTGTTTTTTCACGGGTTAGAAATCTCCACCTGCAAAGGGAAATAGATCACATAGATGTTCTAGACGATGTGGATCGAGCACCCTTTCATATACCTGTCTGCACCAAGTTGACACTTGTTTGCCCTTCTCTGTCTTCAATTGCGATAGCGATTCGAATAAGAAAGTGGTGAATTCGTGGCAATGTCTCGAGACACTCCTGATAGTGATCGGTACGCTGTGCACCGTCTCGCGTTCCAAGCGAATCAAACCGGTACGGGAAATACGAACGATCGTTTGCGAATGTTTCGATACGTTGAACGGCTTGGATGGTAGACGGTTCACAGTTCGCTCGTGTTTCGACCACGTGTTTCACATGACTAATCGGTTCTATGAATGAATGCTACATTGATATTAACCAGGATTTCACAAAGGTAAAGAAACCACCAACTCTTTCTTGATATCTAGACTTATGTATGCAGCCATTCCCTGCACCGTAACCCCCACACATTGGATAACGAACAAATATTTCTGTCTTTGAATCCAAAAATCCAAAAAAACAATATATACACGTATGATTAATTGACGTAGAGAGTTGTCTCGATGAGAGTACAGTAGAATAATAAATATTTGTCAGTGTCCAGATCGTCATCAGTTCAATCATCTGTCGCTATTTATTATGTGATCCCCGTTTTTGTTGTTGCCTTGTAAAGCTTTGCTCTTGTACGTTCGTTCTTTCTATTTCTTTTCTATCCATGGTCGTTGTTGTACGCCGAACCGGACCCATGAATCCCTCGTATTAAGTGGAAATTAAATGGAGTGATTCATGGATCGTTGCGGCAAAGTATACGAATTAGAGGAAGCATCCTTTGAATCACAGTTGACACGATCCTTCGAACAATGTTCGGGCAAACATTTTCAAACGGCGACGAAAGTAAAACGTCCACCGTTCAGTCGACTGTGAACTGAAGGGAAAATCAAATTTAAAACAAAAAAATACGAAGCGAACCGTACAGGTATCAAGCGTTTAATATTAATCAATTTCGTTCAATTTAGGTACATTCCTTCTACACGGGGCCGGTGATGCCCTCTAATGGGACACGCCGGATGTCCACTGGCGCTGGAATGCAATCAGTCGGCAGCAGACTGTCCAGCCAAACGCAGTCCTCGCATTACGGCTACGGCCAGCACGCCGGAACCGGAAGGATCATGCCGAGAAGCGGCTCAGATCAGCACTTGCCCCGCGTCGATTACACCAGCATCACCACGCCAGCTCGACACACTCTTCTCAGATCCAGCTTAAAATCAGGTACGCGATTCTCTATGCGGTACCACGTCCACTTAAGCAGCGCCAACGCTGACCCGCTATGTCGAGATCGTGGAGAGGTTCTTCGACAGACCTGCCGCTGCGGCAGGTACTAAAATCGTTCAGCAATGTTAGACGCGTTTTATGTCGTGTCAGGTTTTATGTCGGTAGACGCAATGTTAGACGCGGCAAGCAATGCCGTGTTTCGTAACCTTTAGTACCGACCATAACCTCTTTCACGCCGAAGGAAACGACTGAAACACTGGTAACGATATGCGCGAAAGGCTAATGCAGAGAAAACAATTCCCACGAAAGGGTCTGAAAAAATATCCCTTCGAATAACGAAATTAGCTCGACAATCTTCTTGCTTTTGTCCGTCTGACAGGAACGTCGGCATTGAGATACAACACAAGGTACGGGGCCCAGGGGGACACCGCGACGTCCACCCAGAGGCAAGGACAGTTCGGTACGTTAACCAGGAGGCATCGACCGTCGTTGGATTACGCGTCGGACACAGAGGCAACGTGCTCCAGTTCGCCGAAGTCCGCGTACTACTATTACAGGCACAATATGAACAATCCTCCGCAGAGTAGCGCCGTCTCGCACCTCGCGACGCTGTCTAGGTCACAGATCGGTCAGAGTTCCTCGGGTTTGAGATCGAATTCGTTGCCGCGAAGCAGCAGAACGTTGCCGCAGCAGCCTGGTCTCAGGACCGGGCTTAGCACGGTTGCGTCTGGCCTGATCGATCAGGAGGACAGCGATGGCGCGTTGTCCGCCCCGGAATTGCCTTCCATCAGGCGCGACAGAGGTGAGGACAAGGTTAAGGGTGATTAAGAGGGCCGGGGATCGATTATTCGTTGACAATTTATTCTCGTGGCAGGGAGAATACCGTCGTCGCCCAGTGTGTTCACGTCGGACGAGTATCGAGCATGGCTGAGTCGAACGCCAAGCACCAGCGCCCTCTACGAACAAATTAGAGCCACCACTACTAGACCGCCGCGGTACACCTACAGCGCAGAGAACATCCATGCAGCTGTTAACCAGGTGGATAGTCTGTTCGTCGTAAAGCATAGAGATCCTCCTCGTCTGATGTTTCTAATTCATTTTGCGTATTCATTTCTTCCTTTGAATTAATTTGCAGGGTGAATACGGAAGCTACGGAGCGTACAGGCCACTTTCCAGCACCTTGGATCGTTTGTCAACGAGGTCAGCCTCCGCTCAACAAGTGAACCTAGCCAACCTGAGGGCCTCGACGGCGATTAGCTCAAGCTGTCATCGTGGAGCGGGGAACCCGAGACCAGCCTCGGTCGCGTCGAACGCCAGGACGGCCCTGACCAATCAGAAACCGTCGTTGAGCAGCACAACTGCCCAGAGGGCCACTTCCGTGAGGAGAATCAGGAACCTGTTGGACCTGGAGTCCACGCGAAGCATACCCACGCCAACGCCTACCAGAACTCAGGATCAAAGACTGCTAGACATTAATCCTGCAGGTAGACGATCCTTTCCCAATTAGAACTACGATCTTGTTCCGAATTGCTAGCACAGTCCAGTTAGTCAACGTTCCTTGTCCGAGCCTGAACATACTTTGCTTCCAGAGTTCCTCAAGTATAAAATAGAAAAGCCACCCACCGTGGGTACCCCGAGCTCGACCAGCTCACTCCTGAGCTCTCTCGGCGAGGCCAGCAGCGGCGATCTGGCGAGTGGCGTCAGCGGGCTGCTCTGGGTCCATCTTCTTGCAGGCCGTGGCCTTCGTTCGACAACGTCCTCCTCGGCAGCGACCACACCCTCCACTCCATCAGGTCAGCCTAATTTAGGTACGTTCGGGAGTCTGCACATCCTTTAGAGGTTATATCCACTGCACACCCTAAATTAGCTAGTAGGAAACTCAATCAACACTGTACACTTTGTTTCTTCTTTTTTTGGGGAGGGTGATGGGGATCTGTAAGTAGATCCTTCTAACCTAAACTCTCGAATGTTACGGTATATACAATGATACAAAACTCTCAGAAATAGGAAATCCAGTGGAAAGATCGAGAATAAACAGTAAAATATTTTCGTTGCCCTGTACCAATAAACAAAAAACAGCTAGCTGTGGCTTGAGAGACCTGTACTGCGTGCTGGAGTGCGACAGGGTGCACAAAGCCAGGACAGTGGTGAGAACGGGTGACTTAATGTTCGACTGGGACGAGACCTTCGAGCTGGACCTCGTTG
Source organism: Nomada fucata (assembly GCA_948146005.1). Taxonomy (NCBI): domain Eukaryota; kingdom Metazoa; phylum Arthropoda; class Insecta; order Hymenoptera; family Apidae; genus Nomada; species Nomada fucata. The sequence goes on along the minus strand of OX411277.1, from coordinate 30,180,312 downwards.
GCAACCGGCAGCTAGACCTTCTGGTCTACTCCTGGGACCCGCAGTACAGGCACAAGCTCTGTTACAAGGGGTCGGTACATTTGGCGACGCTGCTGAAAGAGTCTCCGGTTCATCATCTCGCTGTTAAAGTCGAGCCACGCGGCACGATCTACTTAAGACTGCAATACACCGATGCCCAGCAGACGTTCAGGAGAAGAGGACTTCCGGTCATATCGCTGGCCACCAGAGTGGCGCCACTCTTCGGCGTTGATCTCGATACAGTGGTACGTCGCAGTCTCCCGTGGTCCTTGAGTTTGATCCGGGTCCCGTCGACTTTCACCAAATGATTAAGCTCCTTTCCTTTTCTTCACTCAGGTGAGTCGGGAAAGTAAAACTGGCGGAGTTCCCGGCGGGGTGTCCACCGCCCTGGCGATGGGCGTTCCAAACGTGCCCATCATCGTGTGGCGTTGCGTCGAGGAAGTCGAAAGAAGGGGTCTCGACATTATTGGTAAAGCGATTTTATTCATTTCGAGTGGTATAGGTCAACGATTACGATTACCTTTGATGGCTCTGTAACGTTTGTATCCTTCTACGCAGGTCTGTACAGGCTCTGTGGATCGGCCACGAAGAAGAGGATACTTAGAGAGGCGTTCGAGAGGAATGCTCGTTCGGTGAATCTGTCGCCTGACAATGTGCCAGACATCAACGTCATTACTGGTAAAGTTTCTCGAGCCACTGCATCGTTCGGTTAATCGATAGTCCGCAGCTGTGGGACGCAGTTGGATTAATTGAAAATTCCATTTTCAGGGGTGTTGAAGGACTACTTGAGGGAACTTCCAGAACCACTCTTCACCAAGTGCCTCTACCAGATGATGGTCGACGCACTGGCCGTCTGTCTGCCGGACGATCCGCAGGGAAACGCGAAACTGATGTTCAGCATACTCGACTGTTTGCCCAAAGTGAACAGGGTTCGTGTCTGCCACTGAAACGATTCAGCCTCTTCTACAGAACCACAGAATCAAACGTAGTAAAATAATGCTCGTCGTTCAACAGTGTACGTTGATCTACTTGCTGGACCATCTGGCCATGGTGGTGTCGCAGTGCAACAAAATGTCACCGGCGAGTTTGGCGGTCTGTTTCGGGCCAGTCCTAATGCTTCACTCGGACGAGAATGGGCCTCATCTCGATTTCCAGCAACCGATCGCGGTGCTCAAGTACCTGCTGGAAATCTGGCCGGTTAAGTCAGGTAATGTCGTCATTCCTAACAAACATCCTGACGTAATCGCTATCCGCCGAATATTCGCACGACATCTTTGTGCAATTATTTCTGAAAAATTGTCGAGCTTCTATGCAATGGGACAAAATTATTCTAGAAGCTAAACGCATTTCTCTGTTGACCCATCCGGTGTATTTCCTTCGGAGGCATCGCGAAACAGCCGTCTTATCGTTACATTTAGCTTCCAGGATAAGGTTGCCGCGAGTAAAGTCAGTAGACAAAAGTTCGGCCCGATGAACGAACTGAACCGGAAGAATAAGAGCCGAATAATCAGTCGCTCCTTTCACAGACAGTTCGGAAGATTTCTTCAGTCGCTTCAACGCTACCTCGAGTTACGCAAGCAGTCGAGCACAACAGCAATCAGCAGCAGCTGCTGCAACAGCAGCAACAGGCCCAGCAACAGGCCCAGCAGCAGCTGCAGGGAACATTGGGACGCACAGGGCTGCCCTGGCAGCCTCAACACTCACTTCATCAACATCCCCAAACTACGGTGCCAGCCGCAGCCCTCGTGCAATCCACTCGTCCTCCACCACCGGTCAAGCCTCGACAGGTCAGTATTCCATTCTTCACGCTCTTCACTTTGGCTGTGCGATGTTCGTACCATTTCTCGCCATTCTTGTTATCCCTCCTCTGTACACATTCTCTGTTCAGTCTGGAGGTAATTCGATTGAACGAGGAATTTTTAAATGGGTCGAGAACATGGAAAAGCGTAGAACGAATCGTGGTTGGAAATATATTGAATAATTGATAGAATCGAATCGGAGGCGTAGCGTCCGAAGGAACGTGTCGTTCGATAATCTTTTCATTTATTGTTGCCGCTTGTTTCAGATTTCCTTAATGTTTCGTAGAGATTGATGTAACATTGACGGGAGTACAGAGGGATGGACAGAAGGAAGGTGGAAGAAACTTTTCTGGTCTGACGTTTGATCTTTATTTTATTTTATACGATAACATAGCTAGAATTGTTTATGAATGAAAGAAGGGCCAGGAAAGTTGAATGAAACGCTTCGAAAAAGACAAAAAAAAAAAGACAGAGCAAAAAAGAAAAGAGAAAAAGATTGGACAATTATCGTGTGGCTCTCCGCTTGTTACGTCCGTGTACCACCTACTGTCTGTGCATTATCTGAAGCGTGTGTGAACAGCATGGTAGGCAAAACTATGGACTCTGTTCTCTCCCTTTATCTTTCATTTCTTTTCGCTTGCGCAAGAACAAGCCCCGTCGAGTGCTTTAATAATTTCAAAATCATTCGTACCGCACAAACAGTGAAACGTCCGTTTCATTCATTTACTCATATTCATTCATCTGCGTTCGTTCGTTCATTCATTGTCGTATCGTTTCCTTTTTTTTTCACTTTTTAGGTTAAGTCCCGAGGACCCTTGCAAATTGTTCGCCATTTGCAACTGTCCATGTCATCGTTCCGTTATATGTCGTTCAACTTAGATCAATTTACATTTCCGTACATATCTATTGGGTCTCGAGCCTTGACAGAGGAACCTTTTTTTCCAACTCTACGTGCATGGAGCAACGCCGTCAATCCAACATGGCGGAAGATTGTTGAATGGAATGCCGCATATTCGATTTTAATTGTATCGTTTGCAAGGCCTATGGAAACGGTTTTAGGCTCGTCCAATATCGCGTGTATCGTTTTCTGCGCGATCGAGTGTCGCGGCGCTTTCGACGAAGGCTTACGATCGCGGCCGAACAGTTTGCAACCGTCACCGACACGTTCGTGTACATACGTGAGACCCGAAATGTCGGAACGCCTTCGTGCATGCCCTTCTATGTCACTCAGTACCTGGTTGTCCCATCGGTGTGAACGGTCGTTCGCTTATGATTTCTCTTGTTCCTCTCTGCGCCAGTTCTCACGACGTCTTTCACATTACTATAGTGACGATTTACGTTGTTCTTCTTTATCTTTTTTCGTTTTGGGCACGTATTCTTCAGAGCAAGCGCAAATTGCCGGCTCTACCAAACCGCTGACAGCACAGAGACGCCGCTTCTTGCACAGGTATTATCGTTATTATCGTTTTCATTCGCGTTTTACTTACGTACGTCAGCCTTTAGTTAAATATTCGTTCTGTCACATGCATGGCCCGTACAACAGACACTTAACCATACATCATTCTCGTCTCTCACGCGTCAGTCTCATCGCATTCATTCCTTTGCACAGAGTGCTATCGTCGCACTGTTGTTAACGGCATAACCGAAAAGAGTGCTCTGTAACCGTGTACATGGAAACATGTAAATCCGATTGCGATGAATATCCGATCTTCGTGAACTTCGTCGGCGGGTCAAAGGATATCCACGGTGTTAAATATTGCATGGAGGAAACGGCAATGAATCTCCTGCGAATTATAGTAGCGATGGAATACTTTGACTCTGCCTTGCGGTTTTCTACTGTCTACCTCCCCCTCCGTTACAGACTCGTACTTAATCGAAACACAATCGAGCGTAGGAAGGCATAGGTAAACCGATCCCTCTCGAGTATAATAACGTCACTTCAATTAACCGGCCACTCGAACTGCGTTAGTCCGAGGGATCAGATTAGTGTTCCTAGCATGCTGCGATAATTGCACCTCGAGAGCCCGTCTTGTATCCAGTCAAGAGTATGTATTACGTATTCCTAACCTTGTCGAGGAGTAAGACCTAACCTATTGTCTTCCACGAGGCCAAAGGTGCTCCACAGCGCGCCGAACTCGATATTGATCCCCACGTAATCCTGTTATTAATGCCCACCCTAGAATCAGCTTCGTTACATGCGAAATAGAATATCGCGAGGCTAATATCCTCTAACAGACAACGGTATACAGTGTCCAAGGGTTGTATGATTAATGTAAAACGACGCTGGTGGTACGGCGTCTCTGTTCGCACAGGTGATAGTCTCGTCTCCCGGTTCACCTAGCAGCGAGGAGTCTGAGGCATCGCCGGAGCCGATTAACAAGAGCCTCCTGGGCGGTCTGGGACTCGAGAAGAGCAACGATGGGGCCACAGGGAACTCGACCGGCCCCGGAACAGAGCAGATCACGCCTACGAGCAGCGTCGACACGGAAGAGGGCAACACAACGCATCCTGAAGAGGGCGAGAGGGGTGTCGAGGGCGACGCAGAAGCGAGCGACGACGACAGACATCAGCACGCGTCCAAGACGCATTAGAGTCTCTGCGAATAGTGTAGGGTGTGCGCTCTGCGTAGCTCGAGCGTCTCGTATTCAGCGATAAGAAATTATGCTAATTGTTCGGGGAAGCGAAGCAAACCGTGTTGGGCATTAAGCAAATAGATACTTTATAGGCGGTTGGAATTTATTCGAGGATGAAAGACGAGGAGATTGGTTTAGCTCGATTGTTAGTCGTTGAAGAAAACGTGACTTAAAGTCTGCCTACTGTTTTCTCCGAATTTTATAATTCTTCAACGTAGCTCGGTTACGACCGATCGAATATTATTGCCCAATACCGGTTGAAGCGTCTCTCGCGAAGAAAGATGGCGGATTCGTGTATCCGCTGACGTCAGAAGTGTGCGTGCCGGTTAGACTAGGTCGACACGTGTTGGTTTTATAAGGCGTTGCTCCCCAATCAGAATAACATCGAATTTATTAACGGGTCGTTGAGGGCGTCCTCGATCGATTCTGAACATTGAACGAACGGTTCACTTAACCGCAGAACCTTGCGGCGTGTGTCGGCGTAAAGTGGAAGGGAGATGAAACTGTTTTAGTCGCGTTGGCTGCTTCGACTTCGAAACTCGAGACTGGTCTTTGATATTTAATATTTGTCAGCTTCTTTGATATTTCATATTTGCGAGCCGCGCAGAGAACGGCGATGACCTGATCGGCCGTTGAATTGTCCAGCGAAATCAATCTCTTCTGTTAGGAATATTATCGTCGCACTGTTGGCTGTGTTAAGAGGAGTTTCCTTTGTTGCGTGACGTTGTGTTTGGAAATGTTTATTCAATGTTTTAAGCGGCAGTCAACGCGCAACGGGGCCGAGTTTCGTCGCCGGACGTTGCGTTAACGGCGGCCATATTGTTTCCCAAGAAACGACGCGCATAATGGGACCACCAGCGAGTATCCGTTAGAAAATCTCCGCCAGCGAACGAGATTCGTGATGGCCGACCACGGCAACCTTGTCTACGTATCGTTCATCTGTCGCGACGCGGACTCGACACACCAGGGAAGAGAACTGCGAACAGAAGAGTTACTCTTTAATATATTTGTTAGGGAAGGCTCGCTCTTTGGCTGCGGGAGATATCATTGTCACGGGCGAGACAGAGGTTCCTAGTTTGAAAGCTCGTTGCACAAAATTCCACTGCTGGACTGTTAGACGTTTTCTTCGCAGTTGAAGAGCCTCGATGAATTCACGAGTGCCCTCGAACCTATCCTCGAGCACAGAAACGCCACGGACGGGACACCGTCGACCTTTGTCTAACGTCTATAGAGACCCAAATGTCGCTGAAGAAATGATGCCACCCGCTGTATACGAAGCAGACGGAGGCAAGAAGAGGCAACGAGTAAACAAATGAATATACATATACTGTTACGGTCCCCTGTATCCTAAACTGCACAAATCTATAAAACGACTGATACTATAATATCCAAGCTATTGAAACTGCTATAACAGGGGTTCTGGGGATGATTACGCGGTTCGCAGCACACACCCTCAACGTCAAAGAGGCTCCACCGCCCCTACGGTTGAACTTTCCATGGAGTTCGAGTTGTCTCCTGGCCGGTCGAGACTGATATCTCACAGAAACGAGTTCCGGATGCTACAGAAGAAGAAGAAGAAGAAGAAGAAAGGCGAGAAAGAACTGATCACGCTGGCACTGGAAGAAACCATGTACGCGACGAAGAAAGAAGAGAACGGAAGTAACCGAAAAGGTGGAAACGTACACACATGACGCAACAGTCGGTTTATATACAATATACTATATATATATATGTATGTATATATATACATATTATATATACACATATAGGCTAGTCACGATATACATGTGCTTTTGATAAAAAAAAAAAATGAATAAAACTATTACTTGTAGTAGTTAGCTAGCCCTGGTATACAAAACGCGAAGTATGCTGCGTCCACGTATACCTGCATATCCGAACCTGAGAGACTACGAAGAAGAAAATGAAGAAAATGAAGAAAATGAAGAAAATCGACGATGAGCTATAGGGGAATAGTAGCGCGGTATAAGTGCACGCAGACGAATAAGATTATACATAATATACATAACGTTCGGCGGGGGCCGAAGCACCGACTCCCGGACCTCTTGTACATGTTGACAATAGCGAGAAACCGACGAACTGAGAGTTGGCAGAGACGGAAGAAACGGATGGATAGAATTATAAGAGCGAGGGGAGAGGGGTCGAACTCACCGAGAAACGATAATAATTACCAGTAAACGGTTAATTGTAACTTGTAAACGACTAAACGTAGCCAGTATTATATTGTGAACGTGAAGAAGATAATATTCGGATGGAACGTGCCGGGTGAGGGCACCCTTGGCCAGGGTACTATCATTCCCCCGGGGTTCGTTTGTTCTACGATCTCGTCGACAGGGACACGAGTGGCCACCATGTTCATTATAATTATTGTCGTTAGATATTATTACGGTTATAGATTTATCGCACGGTGTTTTCGTCTACGAAGGTTATGTTTGGCAGTTGGGGTGGGGCAATTTTTGTTTGGTTAAGTTTGCCGTCGTTGTGTTTCAAACCAGTACAGAGTTGATTAAGGATGGTAGCTCTAAAGTGAGCGAGGATACTTGTGAGCCAGGCTGCACAAGTGGATGTACATTTCGTTCCGAAATTAAGAGGATTATCCACTCGTTTCCCTGCGTGTGAATGCGATCTGTATAAATGGCGTATACAATAATGTTATACATTGCAACAGCATTGTCCAATGAAACATTCGTGCAACGTTCAATGCTCCCTAATTCCACGTTAATTCAACCCTCGAAATTATTTACAAAACGAATAATCCGAAAAGAAGGAGGAGAATAGTGTTTCTTCTTCTCATCTCGTCCAAGGATTCATTTGAAATGGCAACGGTAACAAGTGCAAACGAATCTACGAAGGTGAACGAAACGAGGATATTGCTTTTCGACGATTCAAAAAGGCTTTATTGGATAATACTGTTACGACATTCGAGGTATATATGCGTAATTGTATTTACACGTACCGCGTATGCATACAAAAGTGCGCTCTCTTTTTTCCGCACAGTGTTAGTTTAAAATTGGCGGCATCTCGGTAGAGGATGCCACCAGGTGACGGTGTTTATTTCGCGTAGCCGAGAATCGAGGATCATTGTATAGCTCAGTGTACCATAATTCGCATAACCATAATCTAATCGTATCGAAACCCCGACTGTTCGACTGTCGTTCGATGTGCAAGCGCGATGGGACGTTGGATAATATTCTCTTCTCTTCGAGATTTTCATTCGTTGTAGAATATTCCTTGAAAAAAAGAAAGAAGAAAATAGGAAACAGAGAGAGAAAAAGCTGTTGATAGTCGTTAAATATAATGCAGTGCGAAGCAGCTGTAATAAATGTAATTAAATGAACGAATTGGCTGGGGAATTTTGGAAGAAAAATAGTTATCGCAGATCATAGTAACTTCTATCTATTGACTATTGAAAGAGAAAAGAAAATTCGGGTTTCGTTATATCTTTTGAGACAAACTTATACTTTGTTAATGAATTCTGTTTCGAGACGAAGAAGAAAAGATTCCTGACGTTCCTCGACGTTCCTAATTTTAATAATAACAAGGAAATAACTCAGTACCATTAATTAATATTATACGTGAAAGCACACTGCCGCAATTTTGTATGATTGACTGTTGTTATATATACCTATACCTACATATATTACGCTACGTATACATAATTATTAATTGAGACTTGAATAGGAACGATTGATACTTCTCCGACAAAAGGTTTCCAGATCATAGAGGGCGAGAGATCCCTGTAATTTTCCATCCATTTTTGATCCTTCAATTCATTCGACGTATTGCAACAAATTCAAATATATCGAGGATAAGAATAACGTAATATTAATATAATATATCGAATATAACCATAATTTTTGAACGGCACGAATTGCCCGAACAATTGTTTGACGGGTGAATTGAATACGATTAAAAGGGGATGCTGTTTTCTTCGTCGGGCTTTGAATTCAATTTAAATTGTACGAGAGAAAGGTACTTTCACTTGATTTATGATGGATCCAGGAATATTAGTACAAAATTCTTAAGGCATTAAAGTGGCAGATTAACTAGCTGAAAGCAGGATAAGACAATCAACTTTTGAATAATAATTAAGCAGCTACAAACACCATCCTTAGTTAATCTGTGGCAAAACATTTTTTACTTCAATGGGAAATGACACGTTACCTTATTATGGCCTGGAGATCCTTTGAAAGACATGGTATCACCCCGAGGCAACACCTCGGACGATTAAAAAAGTTGAGCGAAAGGACTAAAAAGTGCTGATATATGGTATAAATTCGTGCTCTCGACTTCTCCCATTCCTTTGCGTTATTTTCGTTCCCTATTTACGCGTCATTTCGACGACACATGCGTTACATTTTATTCCCTATTCTTCATGCTATTATGAAGTCGAACACAATTTACATTTTATCTTCCCTCGTCCCTTTTTATAATTTTCTTGGAATTTAAAAACTCGTCACAACGACACTTCGAGGAAGGAGAAAGTCGAGGGTCGCAATAATTTTTTCTTCTTGTTTTTTTTACACTCGCGTGATTTCTGAGGTTAAAGAGAAGGGTGGAGGAAAAAATGGGTGAAGGTAACAAGGACGTCTTAATGTCGATAGGAAAATCTAATTTTTTATTGTGCTCGCATTACCTGATTATCTTGCGCAAAAGAAAAAAGAAAACATGGCGTACTTCGTTGAACACAACCATATATCACGAACCTTTCCTCCGACGAATTTTTCGCGTGGAAAAAGGAAGGGAGATAAATGATAACCCGGCGGCTTGTATTTTCTACCGTGGCACACACGTTCTTCGTGCGACTTTATTCTTCTTCATGATAACCCCGCGATATTTTATAGGCTGATTATTTTGATAAGCTCGAGTGCGTCTTTTCCCGGAAGTGGGGGGCGTGTTCGCCCTCCGCTGGTACGCGTCTCATTGAAACAGAACCGTCGAGTTTTCGTTCGAGTTGAAGGGAAGGAAATATTGAGAAGCATTGAAGAAGAGATGCTGCAAGAAGAATTGAAGAAGTACTGAAGAGATGAAGAAAAGAAGAAAATTGAAGCGGAACTGATTTTATTTAGGAGGCAAGGAACCATTAAGGAAATTCGAGTGTAAAGAAGAGACGTCGAAAAAGAAGAAAGGAAGAAATGCAATATTCTTTGCAGATGAGAATTTCTTCGCAAAGAAGAAACTTTTTCCTGTGCCTCGCGCGAAGGAAGAAATGTGTTTAACGAGCAGTGACGCAACACGAAGAGTTAACGCGAACGGTATATGACACTGTACTTTATACGAAATTTTCATGGGGTGCGTTTCATATTGTTACCACGACGGTTCTGTTAATTAATTTCGCACAATGGTAAAATTCCGCGTTCACTTCAATGATTCGTTGGTACCAGCGTCGTTTCTGATTTCCCCTTATACAGGTCTTTTTAAAAATCGTCAGATCCTAGCGCTATAACATATATATTGAACTACGTATATACGATGGACCACGTTTGTCATACTGAAACGTTTCTAAAAAAAAACACACAAAAAATATGTGCGTGAGAGGGAGAGATTGAGAGAGTTTTTCCATGACTTTTCTATGATTTAGAGGCAGATAAATAATGAACGGGTGCAAATTGTGTCTCTCGTACCCCCGAAGAAGAATTCAATTTTCCTCGAGGAAGAAGATTGAACAAAAATATGAATACGTCTAACGACTTTCCAGGACTGAAAGAAAAACAGGAAGAAATTCTTGTAGTTCGCGTCGTATAGTTTCTAACTGTTCCTCGGAAGTCCTCGAATCGTCGCGAGGTTCATGAATGCGTTCCTTCTTTCCTCTTAATATACTTAAAATCATCGTCGAATAACTTTCTCGCTCGTCGAATTTATTTCTTCACTTTCTGCGTATATCAATTTCAAGGAACAACTTCCACAATGGTGGATTTCCTAACCTAATAAAAAGGAAGAAATATTTTACTGTTCGCCCCATTCACTGGAGCAAGAAACCTGAGATTTCTCTATTTCCAAAGAAAAAGAAGAAAATTTCACGTTGCTCCGTTACAACGAAGAAGAAGGCGAAACAACCAAACTTATGCTTCTTCGATACAGATACGGACCAGGTATAGAAAGATTCGGAATTCTTCGGAAGCAGAAGAAAAACGAGGAACGAGGAACAGAAGAAAGAGGCAAGCTGAGTGAACCTCGAGACGATTCCCAAGCAGCTTGGCTACGATTTACGTTGGTCTTCCTTCGTCCTTCCGGAAGCATTAAACGATTAAACAATCTTCTGGATATATAAATATATTTATATAGACATTAGAGAAGCCAGTAAACAGATGGGGAAGAAAATAGAACGAAAGGAAGAGATCGAATTCCTCGAGCCGCCGTTCACCATGACGTAGACGTAGAAACGACGAACTTCATCGTAATCCTATAAATCGGTGCTCAACGAGTTGAAACAGCCATCACACGGATAATATAGCAAGTAGCTGGCCAGTAGCCACGAGTCGGTATATCAGGAAACGGTGAGACAGACATTTTTCCAATCATCGGACGAAGCACAACGAGCCAGCCAGTGTGTTTATCACGACAGGAGGGGAAGAAGAAGAAAAGAAGGAGAGAAGAAAACGATCAGAGGAGAAGAACGCAACGTACATTCTATGTCGATCGTTTTCTGAGCCACAGTTCTCGGGGGATTCGAGACGTGAAGCGGTTTTCTTCAGCGTCGAAGAAGAAAACGAGTAAAGAAGATATACAGAAAGGTGGATGAAAATGTGGATTAGAAGCTTGTAAATAAGTAGAAAGCGTCTCGTTCGTCACGTGTTTGGACTTGGTCTCTTTGGTAATTCTGTATTATTGTACTCGGAGGGGAAAGAAGAGAAGAAGAGATGAAGAGATATATAAGAAGTATACACAGATGATCCATATGGTGTACAGTGTTTTTTCGTATTTCGTTTTTCTTACTTTCGTTTTTTGGTGTCTGTAGAGAGATAACAGCGCCCCAGAAGATCTGGGTACAACTGTGCTTAAACGTAGAAGAGTATAGCTTCTCTTGTATAATTATGTGAATTACAAATAGAGAGACATTTATCTCCTGGAGTCGCTGCGAACACATATCTGGATTCAGAGTTCATTATGTCGAAGGAGAGAATGGAATGGGTGACGGATTGTAGGTTATGTATTTAATCGTGGGCCATTTTTTTCTTATCACTTCTGTTAATCTAAACAACTTTAGTACAGGAAGTTATTCTTGATACTCCTATCTATCAACGGTGCATTCTTCTTTTAAATCGAAGAGATTATATAACGAAATATAAACATCTCCCTCTCCGTGGGGCCTGAAATTATGTTGTCTTTTGGAATACGTTTCGTTTCTTCTTCTTTTTTTTTAACGACACGCGTTTTAGGGCCCACAAAGTTTAGAGAATAATTGAAACGATCCGTCGATCAAGGTTTCCTTTTAACTTGATCGTTTCCATCCTTCGTCGAGCAGGGGCGTAACTAGGTCGTAGGTTTTACCCTAAAAGCTTTCATCGTCCTACATATCATAGAGAAGGAGAGGAGAAAAAGGGATCCCTTTGTTTCTGTGGTGAAGAGATGGGCCTACGAAAGAGAAATTCTTCAGGGTTCAGCGGAGTATTTAATAAACGAAGAAGAAAAGAAGAATAGAGGAAAAGGGGGAAAAAAAGAGAAGGAATAAAAGAGGGCCTCTAATATTTGATAGGGAAACGTGTCGCGTTTCGAGACAAACGAGAAACACGCTTTTTTAGGATTAGTCGCAGCTTCGACCTAGCCCCCCACCCCCCCCCCCCCCAAAGAAAGAAATGTAACTAGGAAGCACAGTGGATACTGTTGCCCTCGAATTATTTACCTTTCTCTTAATTATCACGAACTCTGCTTTTCATTTACACGAATGGGCTAATTTTATTCTGAAATTGAAATCGGTGGAATTCTATTCATTTTCATCGGTACGGAATTTCCGGTGAAATTAATCCATCCATTGTTTCATCATTGGTGATTGATCGCGAAGTGTATTCGTGCGTTGTTGATCTTTTAACATTCCTCGAATAAATGTCGATTGTAAAGTTTTTCGAGATTGGATTCAGAATCATTCGAACGAGTTCTCGATGATAACGAAGAGAAAGGAATATCGATGCAGCTCATCGAATCATCAAGTTCTTCGACATATCCATCGTCTGACCTCGTATTTTTCATAAATCAAGATACACGACATGCACATCGCCCCCATCTCTATAAGTATCGTCGACAAATTATTTTCGCAGTTCGACTCGTTCGATATTCACCAACTACTGGCAGTATTACTGATAATCGATTTCGTTTTGAATTTTTTTCACTGTTTTTGTACAAACGATTTAGACATTTTTTACAGCGCGAATGAGTGACAATGGCGAATTTCTCGCATCACTTCCTTCCCTCGTTTCTTTCCTTTTCTTCCTTTCTTTCTTTAAGAACACGAACATTCCTATCGCTTTTAAATTGTTTGACAATAATCTCGACTGATGAATACTTAGAACGATAATTAACTGAACTTTACAAAGGGGAAACTGGGTGTAACGATATTTAAAATAAAAAAAAAAAAAAAAAAAATGGAGAAAACAAAAAATAGAAGAGGAAGAAAACGAGTATTAACTGTATCAAAGCGCGAGAACAATTGAGGTGCGACAATTTCTATTTCAGCGAACGTTCTTAATTCATTCCACGTTTATTGATCGACGAGTTTTGTAACGCGTAAACGATTCACGTTATCATTTGTACGAGTTGATGTTTCATAGGAGTTTCTACGACAACCAGAACGAAGGGCAAAAAAATACCAAAAAGAGAGAAACAACATGTACATATAATCAATGCTTGGATCGTTGGATCTCCACACGTAAATATCGCTGTCAGTCACTGTCAGTAATGAAAGGGGCGGAGTTACGAAGCTTACGATTATTTAGAGAGGAGCCTGTGAAACTCTCTGTTAGCCGAATATAGGATGGTTGGGTAATTGCAATTCACTTGTTGTATCATACACCATAGTCGATGGAAATTAATTGAACGTTGGATACGCTTGCGAACGAAGATGAACGTCGCATAGACACCGCGGACGTTCGATTCAATTAATCCATTATTTAATCGGTCTGGATAAGTGACGAGTGCGCGAAGGATACGAACGGTTCAATTTGTTCCTCTTTATTCCGCCTGTTGAGTGTTGTGATCCAGCGTGCAACTAATTTCCCCAAGAATACACTTAACATCCATTGAGGAACGAACGGGAACGAATGTGCGTGTACGGCCGACGAAAGGAAGTATGCGAAGACGATACGGGAAAGCCAGGCGATTCGATCGCCCAGAGAATTGAGAATTCTATGTCTATAAATATATTTACGAAATCGTGTGCTGTCGCGGAAAGTGAATAGATCGGAACGAATGAACGAGCGAATGTACGACGAAACGAAACAGAGAGCGAGGGGAAGAAAGCTAGTGAGTGAAAGGGATTAGCGTGAACGAGGGCGAAGACCGTTAATTGAACAGTAAGAGTATAAATAGTAGAATTAACGAGAATCGTTGAAAGGTATAAATATTGATTTGCAATGGGAAAGGATTGCGAAGGGAAAAGAAAGAGTGTGGAGGACAGTGGTGGGGGGGAGACGAAGAATGAATGTTTCGTGCAAACAAACAAAAAAAAAACCAGAAAAATTAACAAAGTCACGAGTTATAAGAGCGTTTAATGAAATAGTAAATCAATTGGTACGATTGAACCTCCAATCGAAGCTGCTGAACGGATCCAAAGTACGAGTGTGTGCGTCCAAGCAGTATGAATGGTCGGACAGAAGTGAAAAAATTATATAAATATATATATATATATATATATAAAAATTATACATATAGAACGAAATGGAGGAGAAAAGAAAGCAACTATCATTGATCGCTATATCAAGCAAGTAGATATATATATATTTATATATATATATATATATAAATATATATATATATAAATATTGAAGAATATATAGTAGCGTGTCGGTATAATTAATTACGATTTGAAAAAGCGCGCGTCGCGGCGCGTCAACATTTAAATACGCCCATTGACCGCTTATGCGAACCAAAGAATTACTATGGAGGACGAACAGAGAAGCATCGATGAGAGTGTAAAAGCGAGAGAGTCGTTCTGGAACGGAAAGTAGACGACAATGCGTGTTTACTGTGTGACAGAGTCAATTGTAAATGCGATCGGCTTTTTATTCTTTTGTTTGCAAAGTTTTCCTTGCATCTGGATATATTTTTCTAGCCGTTGATAACGTCGTTTAAAATTAGAAGATAATGCGAACACGTTTTGATGGAGAATCGTCCATGCAGTGACTAGGGAAGTTTTGTATTTATGTTGGTAGATACTCGTAGTGTTACCGGGGCGTCGGGGGATTCCACCTGAATCGCGTCTAGTAACTTCCCCGACCCGGAAAAGTTACTAAGCATGCGTTCGATGAAAATTGTTTGTTATTTTTGCGATAAGAGCTTGAAAGCCGAGCGCAGGTTAAGAAAGTGTACAAGCACAGCGCGCGGATTAAGGAGGAGGAGAAAAAAAAAGATAAAGAACCTCAACACCAAAACGAAATGGAATTTCCTGCAATACAACATAGATTAGATCAATTATGGGAATTCTTTGTAGCTAGTGATTAAAAATATTCGTATTCTTCGCTGTTCTTGCGTGTCACGCGTATTCGTTTGTCCGAGTCGCTTAGTAAGTCCGCATAGTAACGAACGCTCTCGTGATAAAAGATAAAGAAGAACGATATAGGAATACAATGGGGGAAAAAAAAATCACTACGAAGGGTTGACGGTGTTTTTCGTTTCCTTTCGTCGTTACGTTTGAGTGTAATGTAAGCCAAGCACGACGTGTGAAAAGGAATTTCCGCTTTCGAGGACTGACTTTTTTTATGTCGTTCTAAATAAATAAATAATTGTAATAATAACGATAATGGTAACAATAATATTAATAATAATATTGATAACGATGATATAATAATAATAATGATGTGCGTTCGAATTGCTAATAATAATAATATTAATAATAATTATTATTAATAATAGATATACTTTAAGGCACGTTTTCACCCGGCGTGCTTGGCCACCGTTTCGTGTTTTCCATTGCTTATGACGACAAAAAGCTTTATTGCGTCGCAGATATTTGTTAAACGACTGAGAAACGATTAATTAAAAACAAAAACAAGCAAAAAAACCTTTCACACTCGAACACCCGATTACAACGATATCATGTACCGACGTTTTTCGATTGCTTTTTACAGTACAAGAGAAGTGTACAAAGTCGTCTAGGAGGAAAGGCATATGGCGTAGGGAGTTTCCTCGTGTTGCTAGATGTTGCGTGCGAATATTGAACACGAATATAATTAAACAACGTAGGTAAAATGTTGTTCGAGTGAGGAGGGTTAATTAGTTACTAATTAGCCAAGAATCGGTCGGCCTGTAGGGACTTTTTTTTCATTTAATTCCGCGATCCGTTTGCTGCCATCATAATCAGCAACACTAACAAATAATCTAGTTATATTTTTAAGCGTACTATAGTTTTTATGATTGAAAAAAAATGTTTTATTAGAAAAGATTCTTTACACTATCGATTATAGATGGCAGCCAAAGAATGAAAATACGATGCTTGATAGCGAATCGATAAATCTCGCGCAAATGAAATGAAAATTAGATATGTAGGGTTCTGAAGTCGCCGACTCCGGTGATAATGTAGTCAGTGTTAAGTCCAAACTAATTCAAGAGGAAGGATCGACGGTGCGCGCGATCGTCGATCGATTATAAATCAACAGTAGACATATAGTAGAGCGTGACAATTTCAGAATGGTAGTACTATCGTTGTTCCGTTGATTGTTTTAATAGATTTTATTGTGCCGTGACCGCATCGCGTGCTCTTGCTAAAAACGTTCGTTTCAATTGCTAAGAAGAAACAATAAATAATCGACTTATTAAATGTATCTCCATTCTTGATTTACTAGAATGTTTTTTAAATACGCCGTTAATCGCCCGTGGAAAATAATTCGGAGGATTAACAGAGTTCGTGATAGAAAAAGCTAGGGATTTTCCTTCGTAATTTGCAAGGAGCAGGGTTGCCTTTAAATTACGAAGGCGCAACGGGGAATCTAGTCAATTAGATGATCTTCTAGGGTATTTTCCGCGGGCGACAGGAGCAACTATTTAATTATTCCTAAATGTTATCGTTCATCAATCATGATTACAAAATCAATTTTCTCTTATATTAAATATTTAATCAAAATTTCGATCTTCGTGAAGTGTAATCCATTAAGAAGAATATAATGAAAATCAAATCTTCTGTAATTCTGTCTTCAATAATTAATTAAATATTGTTCGAAAGACCGTGTTTTATGTAAATAAATTTCTATTAGGAGTAATTCTTTTAGGGAAATTAAGAACCGGTTCTACCAACGGTAAATAATGACTTTACGTATAGTTGGTACGTTCGCTGAAAGTTCCCCGACCGGGTCATGCAACCTGAAAGAATGAATTCCTCAGCGCGATCAATATCGATTAATCGTAGTGCAAGTCGATAGGTTACAAATCACCAGTGAAATACAAAAGAAACACAAAACTGATTGCAAGGTCTCACGGGACGCGGCCACGACTAGCCAGGACTATTTTTCTAAGTTGCAAAGCATAATAAATTAACAATGTTGCATTATCGTTATTAGAGTATATATTAACAGTGTACATTGATATTTTAACTAGCCGAATAAGTATGAGATAATGTTACAAGTATAGTAAACGAGCTGCATATATTATACATATACATATAAATATGTAGATATTTGGTTGCGATCGTCGACTATCGATTAATCGTGCCGGTTCGCACTTGTGGTCGATACACGCGTGCGCACTGCGATGCGCCATTAGCCTGATATATTAATTGAAATTGAAACGAGAACGGTAATTGCATCGCGAAGAGGAAAAGAGAAATGTTTCTTTCGCCAATTGAAACGCCCCATTATAAGTTCCAGCGTCGATCGATTCATGATCCAAACGATACGATTAATGCGGATAAAGAATTCCTAGATTGCGCGTAGACACGGCGCTGGAACGCATAAATGAGCGTAAGCGTCTCTGCGCCTGTATGCATGAATGTATGAATGTGTGAAGTAATACGATCGCGGTTCTGATATTCGATCAGAGAACAAGGAGAATTAAACCAAAAAAAAAAAAAGAAAAATATGAATCGTTCTGTCAGTCACCTCACGTATATTATACAATGTCATAATGCTATGCTGCCATATGATATAAATACATGTCTACGATAAGGAGTATATTACTAAAAAAACATTATAAATAAATATGTTATAAGTAATTATACAGTGGTTGAATCCATTTTAACTTAACGAAACTTTTTCCCCCCGCTTTTGAGTCCACTTTATTCAAAAACTCGAATTTAAAAAGAACAAGAGTAACGCCATTTCAAATCTACCGCTCTGGCGTAATGAGTGTTCCTAGGTTAGAAAGCTCGACGCGCGATGGCGCTTCGTGCGCGCAAAAATATACCGCAGGTTTTGCCACCAGTGAAGCTAGAGTCAGTGATCGATGCGCCCTCGCGTAGGATAACATGACTTCGTCCGTTTAAGTCAGTGTAACCTCACTTTTTCTAATGTCTAAAATTTTTAGAAGCTCACTCGGGAACGCGCGAAGCGTGCAGCATTCTATTTTCGTACGGTCCGTCACCGTGTGATACCCGATTTCACTCGGTTCTCGTACCTCGCCGACCGTGAAACACTATTCCGTCGCAATAACTTTCCGCTCGGAGGTTATGATCGTCTTCCGTTTATTGTTTATAAGGAAATACATTTTCGTTCGAAGTGTACGTGCGACCAGCGTGTAAACATTCAAGCGTGGCGTTTAGAAATTAACCAATTTCGTTCACGTGATTCTCATGTTCACAGATACCATTAACATCCGCACCGTGCACAACCGAAACTTATGTTTTATTATGAAGCGACGTCAAAGAAGGCCCGTTTTAGAACTGAATCAGTCGCAGTCCGGCAATCACGGCGAGCACACACAAAGTAAATATGGAACTATTGTTCATTTCGGTAGCGTCTTAATGGTCTCTGAAGGCGTACGCGATCGGAGAGCATTCTGTTGTCTGCGGACCTTTGATTTCTATACAGAATGAACAAGTATTTATTCTTGAAACGTTTAACGTCGATGCATGTGCCGCGCGATATATCGATCTTTGATATTCCATTCAAGGTAAACGCAAGCATACGAACAACGATCACCACGAACAGAACGCGCCAGCGAACCCGTTGGCAAATCTGCTCTGCCACTACAATTCGGACAGCGACACCGAAGAGTCTAAGAAGGACTGCAAACTGGACGATCAAGTGAACAATTTTTTCAAGGAAATTCAACTCATCGCGCCCAAGCAACCGGCCACGGACGAATCCGGCAATGCTGCGACGAATGCGCGACTACCGCAGCATATAAATCAACAAGCGTTGAGTAAGATTCATCCGGAACGATTAACGCGAATATCTTCGAGCTGGGCCTCGATTAACTGTGTTTTAATTCGTTCAGTGTGGAGGGAATGTTTGGACGAGTCGTCTGGGTACCCCTATTACTGGCACATAGAAACCAACGAGGTGACATGGGAGATGCCGGAAGAACTGCGATATTTAAAGAACAGCGGGAAGGCGAATTCTGCTGCGAAACCTCCTTCCACGCAAGAATCTCATTGGGTGGACTTCTCGTCTGTAACATGTAATTGAACACCTTTCGCGAGGTCTCCTTTCCGTTTCCTCAATAACCAAGCCCCCTCCTAACAAACGAAATATACTTACAGACCAGCAATCTCACGAAAACATACCGGAGGGTATGATACCGAGGGAGGTGGTGGCCAGAAATCGCAATCGGTATATCTGCAACGATGTCGCGCAGAAGCAGGACCCTCAAACTGATCACGACACGACCAACACGTCCGACACCATGGACAACGACTCCGACGACGGGTACGTTGAAGCATTATGCTCCCTCTATAAGTTCCAGTCACGTTCAAGCGATAGGAAAACACGAAAAACGATTATTTCAGGAAAATAGAAATGATAACTTCCTACGGGAGCGAGGAAAGCGACTCCGAAACCGGGGACGAGAAAGAGGCAAAGGCCGAGGTGCCCTCAGCTGCCGAGCCGAAGCCCAGAAGATCCTTATCGAAATCCAGGAACACCGTGAAGGTCCCGGCGCCGGTGATACAGCCGCAGCTGCCAGCCACCGCGCCGAATTCGACGCACGAGTACAAAACAACCGAGGCGACGGAAACCGACGTTGCGACAGATGCGTTGAGAAGCAAGCCCGGCGAGGACGCGGAGGCCAAGCACTCGAGGAATCAAACGAAGCACCAAAGCGCGGCGGAGGAAGTCGAGGAATGCCCTGACGCTGTTAGCAATGAGAATCGAGGGTCCAAAGAGTCGTTGGCGACGAAGAACAACGTTAAACGGTTGACGGAGTCCGACGTGGACTTTCGCGTATCTTTGGTGCCCGGCTACGACGAGGATTCGGACGCCGAAGAGGAGTCTGAGGTGAAGCAGGAGAGGAAGGCTCTGTTTCCTATTCCCCAGACCGAGCAGATCGTGGAGATCGTTGGGTCGCGGAAAATCACCGTCGACGAGAGTAGAACGACGGACAGCAACGACAGCGATACGAACGGCGAGAGGGGAAAAATCGAGGAGCAGGATAGCGGAGACGTTTGCGACAGGCTCGAGATCAGAGAGGAGGCGAGCGTGAAGCCCGAGGAGGACCCGCAGAAGGGAAACAAGTTTCTGGATAATTTTCATGGACGAAATAAATTCTTCCAGAGGAAGAAACGCATCGCGTTCGACGGTAATACCATTGTACTTCGTTGCACGTTACTATTATTATTATATCTCTCCCGATTGATTCATTGAGACCGGCGTAATGCTTCGTGCAAACAGTTCCATCCGTCATGGCGAAGACGACCGAGGAGGCTGAACCGAGTAAACCAGAAGTACAGGTGCAACGGGAGGAAACGAATTCCTGCGACGGTAATCCCGGTGAACCGGAGGCTGACCAGAGCGAAGAGTCGGCCCGTACGAACGAAAACGTGGAGGAGAACACTCAGAATTCCAAGGACGAGTCCAACAACACCGACGAGGAGACGAGCGCGCCGGAAACTCAGAGCGATGCGAAGGAAGACGAGGCGGAGGTTAATTTATTGTCGCAGATAATACTAGAGAAGTTGAAATTCCTGTCGGAGGGAAAGCCAGGCGTATCTCCGGTTCAGACGATGTCCATACAGTTACAAGTATAAATTGATTCGATGATTTTGTCGACGTTGTTGATTGATAAGACCGACTGTGTGATTTGCTGTTCGGTACGCTCACGGACATTTATATGTTTTAGACACTGGTTGTTGCTTGGGAAGCAGGTTGCTTAGAAAAGAATTACTTGCGTAGATGGTTGACTGACACTAGTCACGAATTGGAACGCTTGGAACAAGATGCCGCACCACCCGGATGGCTTTGTCAGTGGGATAGGTATAGTATACCATCTAAAATTTGTGTACTACTTCGTATAAATAAACATGAATCGTTTTCATACAAGACATCGTGTATGTTATACACGTCATTATTCTGAAAAGAAAAAAAAAACAATTCTTCAAGTCACGCAATTCTCTTTGCACTTGTCATTACAGCGAGACACATTATGGTCCCTCATTTTAAGTCGTAATTCACATACGTTTGTGTGCCCTTTTTTCTTCCTTTTTTTTTTTTCATCTCAAGAAATGTTCTATCGAATTTACGTAAACGTTTTTCTTTCACTTCCAGCGCAGGGAACAAAATTTCGATATACACATTTTAATTCAACAAGTCGCGGGTTATCAGTTTGAGAAGGAAGGACTTAATCAATTTGATCTTTATCAATTTCAGAGTAAAACATTATTATAAATCCGTAAAGATTTTTCAGTGCGCTTAAGTGAAATGTAAATCCGCTCGGATGCAGGGTTTTGCTTTGACATAAACTCGCACGAAAAGATTATATCGCGTTTTCACTTTCATAAACCGTAATGGAAACGTATAGGTCTGTGTTCAGAGTGGAGCCTCAGAGACCGTACGTGCGATTGTCTCTTTAAAACCGTGTACAAAGATTACGCAGAAGAATTGACGAACGTTTAGTGATCCAATGCATGAAGAGAGTACGTTGTCGAAATAATGCCCGAGTTTTCACAAGAGGCGAAACGTTCCAGTGATGATTATCTCTTGCGAGGAAGAACCGTATTGAACAGCATAAAACTGTAGGAAAACTTTTCATTCGTTAAAAATCCACCCGACCGGGTCAACTTCGAAAGCTAAATACAAAGATATTGCCAGCGAGCGATAGAATTGCAAAATCTTGTGAGTGTTAAAACGATAAAAAAGAAAGAAAAGAGAAAGAAAGGAGGACCCTAGTGAAGAACATACTTAGTGCTAAAACGAAGTCCTTGGACCATACCGGACGAAGGAACACGGATTCCAAAGAAGCTGCCCGTCGAATAGATTCACAGTGAATCGATTGGAACAAGAGAAAGCGTAAAGCTGTTAGTCGAACATCAAAGTAACAATCCTTGGTAGCCAATCGTAATATCTGTGTGTTACGCGGTATTTTCTCTTCTTATTTTATATTTCCAAGCTCTCGTCACGTTACATTCTCTGTGCATATATTTAAACACCATATATGTATGTATAATATGTATTCATATATATACACATATATATATATATACATTTATATGTACATATGTGCCTGTATCTATAAACGTGATTTATTTTCTTGTCTTAAACACCTCCAATCGCTCCGACGATGTGTTCAATTGTAACAAGATATTATTCCAAACGGCGTTTCCAAAGCAGTTTCCCTACGAGTGCCACGTCGTCGTGTGTGTCCTCGAAAAGAAAAGGAGAAAAAGCAAACGAAAGTCACGTATCAGGCTCTGTTGCGCCCTTAGCCGTACGCGTAATCAGTTCACTTAATATTTCGCTAGAGTAACGCAGAACCGTTTGTCGACCGTAATACACTCGATTGTACATGTTTGCGGAAGACAGCAGCTTGCCTTCCCCACGTAACTAAGTAACACTTAATCCTTTTGTAATAAAAGGGCCTCGCTGAACTTAACGGCACACCGAGCTACAGGTAGGAGTACTTAACTGATTGTTTTCTAGCTAATAAGTAAGCTTCCGTAACTCGGGCGGACGTTCCTTTCACGGAGTGCAACGTCCCTCGAATGTTTTGTCAGAGTAAAGAAAAAGTAATAAATGAGAAAAGAAATAATTAATGGAAAAAAAAAAAAACAAAGAATAAGCAATGCAAGTAAACGGTTTTCATTTGTCTGTGTGCTACATACCCAGGTGGGCTTTTTTACAGGTCGCATAAGCAATATTATTACCAGAACACTACCACCGGAATAACGCAATGGACCTATCCGGACACCGGTATCGCTGGCGGTGCTGAAGAAATGGAAATTTGTTCCACGCCTCCTCCGACCGAACAGGAGGAAATTATCGTGCCCGGTAAGAAAGCCCGACTCTTTGTTCGTAACGATGCTGTATCGTGGAATGTCTGTGTAACGTGCAACGATTCTTGGACAGCGGACGAGGATGGATCGAAGTCGAAACCAAAGAAGCAGCAGGAAAGCGGTGTTATCAACGGGGACATGACCGGACCGAGGAACAGCGACGTCGAAGCCCCGCCTCCGCCACAAATCTCGAACCCCAGCCCGCCTCCACCTCCGAGAATATACGCGGAGGATCTGAACAGGGACAAGAGGAAACAGGACAAGGGAAACGAAAAGTTGGACGTCAAGAAGCAACGGCTCGTAGAAGGTTTGATCTTTATTTAACAAACTAGAGAACTTCTTGAGACAGGGTCGACAGCTGACTGTAATCATATATTAATTCACCGCGCAGAGGGAGCAACGATGGTGGAAGTGAAGCAGCTGGAGAATACGGTGACGGTTTCTCATCCTTCCGCTTTGTTGTCACCGCAGCCCACAAGTCTAGCGAATGTAACCACGGCGGAGCCTCTGCCCCCGGGCGTGGATCTAACAGAGGCGCCGTACGAAATATCCGCCACAGCTCTTAAAAGAATTATATACGGTGCTGTGCAGCCTCAAGGTGCTGCGCTTTATGATGCATCCGGAAGAGATCCTACAGTTCCTATTCTGAGTCATCCGGCAGCGATCGTGCAAGAGCATTATCTTCAGTATCCTGCTTATCACCAACATTTACATGCCGTAGGTTTCTTCGTTTGTATCACCTTTCTTTCTTTCATCATTATATATTCGCGCGAATCGTTTCGTTATGCGTGCCTCCTCTCTGTCGAACAGCCAGCGGCCTTGGTACTTCCACATAAACACAGCGTGCAACCAGCCATTCAATTGATACCGGATTACACGCCTCTATACGCGAACCATCATAAGGTCATCGAGAAGCCGCCAGTCAAGACGGCAAAGGAATCGTTGGTGTCCGCTCTGGACTCATTCTACAGCGATATAGCGCGCATAGAGAACGTGGGGACAGAGAAAATTCCGCAAAGGGAAGATGTAGTAACGACGGAACCGCCTCCCGTGCCGATGGAAGAGGCGAAAATAGAAACGGAACCGGAACAACAGCAGCAGCAACCTGTTCCCGTCGAAGCCACCATGAAGGAAAAGAAAAGAAAAAGGGTAACGGTTTTGTCGGTAATTGCCTCGAGTTTCGAAAGGAGAAGATAATGAGTGGAATTTTGTTTGCAGGCGAGAATTGGCATTAGTAAAAAGCATAAAGAGGTATCCAGTATGGTAGCAAAGTGGCAAAAGGTGCAACAGAATTTCGAGAATACATAGATCGAAGATGGGAGTATAGGTGAAGTGCTTTGTTCTGCGAAGAGGAAAGGTAATACATCTGTTTAGTTCGAATGAATTACGTGCATAGGATATTGAGATTTATTTATTTGACGCCGAATGATAATGGTTATTGTTCTCAGGTGCAACTTGGCTATACATTTAAGTCGTTGAACTCGAATAGTACGCTGTACTTCGGCCAGTATAGTGTTCCTGTACCTGCAATTAATATTCTTATTACTCTGTGCTCCCTTTTATATTTTTCAAAATCGTTCTGATTCGAGGGATAGCGTAAATTTTCGAGGGGGTCGTTCTCGTAGACACGATTTGTTTTTTTTTTCTTTCTTTCTTTGTTATCATGCGTACAAACGTTAGCTGTAAGAAAATGACGTTATTGCAATTTATAAGCATTTATAATAAATGATACGTTGCGATTGAACGACACGCCCCAAACTCGACTGTCTCCGCGTAGTTAGGTTCATATTATTGTTCGCGCTATTTAACGTTTCATTAAAATCGGACCCGAGAGTCGCAGAGCAAGAAAATGCGATCGCCTATATAAGCGTAGAGTTGAAAACGAAAGATGTATTTAAGTATCGCGTTTCTTAAAAACGGCCGACCACTTCCTGAATATATTTAGAACGATAATTTTTCAGCCGATCGTTTATTTACGAAGCGATGAAAGGTAGAGGCCATCCGAACAGTTTGATTTGTCCCCCTTCAAAGCGAACGAATAAAAAACAGGAAACAGTGATATAAGGTATAAAATTAATCTCCGATGAGAGGCAATATTTAGATACAAGGAAAGTAGTATTTTTTAAAAATAAATCTACGCAGGAGTTCAGTGTTCGAAAATTTATTTATAAGATCTTGCGCGTTACGGAATTCTTTCCTTGTAACGATATGTACATACGGATTTAACAAAAAATATATATATATACATATGTATAAAAGAGAAAGAACATTATTGTCAATTAAAACTTACCCTATTTTAAATTTCGGTTCTGCAATCGAACGCGTTTCGATGCGATTCGATACTTACGTTCGATCATGATGTTCGCGTGAATCGTTCGTATCGATGTTGAACGATTGTCAAAATTAATATTGAGTAATTGAAAAAACATGATGAACCCTTCGAATACCGAAAACAATCGGGCAAAAATAACCGGCTCGAGAAAATTACAACAAAGCGATCAAGAATTGACCAACCCTTGCTGGAAGGTATTTCTATTTGCACAGTAACGTTTTGAAGGTTAGGTAACCTACGTTTCGGAGGTTTGGTTAACTAATCTCTCTCTCTTCTTTGAGGTTAGGTAACCTCACCCTTGTTTCTAATTACGACGAGAAAAGTTTCGACACGAATCGTGAAAGTTTATTACCATTTCAGGAACATATCCTAAGTTTCAAGTGCCTCAACAGAAATTTTTATGATTACGATAAATGTCAACTACAATTTGAAAACTACAAAGTCTGCAAGAGCTTCTGGGTGCATTTACCTGCTTATTCAAATGTAAGCACTCACGTTAAATTGCAAACTGTTTTACGATGCTATTATTCTAGGGAAATGTAATAGCCGAAAGAAGGAGGCGCAATATTAAACCGTATGTACCGTTGCCCGAAGAGAGAGACGAAATAAAAGCCAAATATCTTAGCACCGGCAGATTATAAGTACCCTGCGGTCATAGAGAAATATTTTACTTTTTGTATATAAGTGTTTCGGTAAGCGTGTATTATTTTTAGCCAACCGAAGAACTCTTGTAGATGTTCTCGGCGCACGTAATAAAATGTATTTTACGCCCCGATAACACATTCTTCTATTCGTTTGTATTACGGAGGAATCACAGGGACTTCTAGGTGCAAGTAAAGAATGCAGGTTTGTCTTTTTGTGCTTCGTTTAATTGTACCAGCGATTACATTAAAAGTAGGTAAATAAAATATACACAATTGTCAGGGCGAACGGAATACAGCTTTACATAAAACTCGTATTTAATATCTTTGGCAGAAGCGAACGTTTTACGGAATATACGTTTACATGTTTTCATTCGATTGATTATAAAGTGTACGAACTCATGAACAATCGATACGTAAATTACAGGCGAAGGGAGAAACGTTGAATATCTTGGAAAATAAAATTGTCCAAGTTTTGGAGTACGAGTCAAGAGAAGTTATGCAGCTTTCGTTCACTATTATACGCGAGAGTGTGCCATAAATTCTTTTGGTTGTTTAAAAGAATTGACTGCGCTTCTCCCTCGAGCCAGTGTATGTACACATACGCTATATACTACACAAAGGGAGAAAGAAATCTTATTACCACTACAACGATCAGGTTCTATCTAAAATTTCAAGCAAACCCCTAGATCTTATTATAAAATGCAACGTGTTACCGTTTCTTTCTTTATTCGATAATTAACGCGCACCCGTGAAACAGGCTAGCTACACGGTAATTGCACGAATCAGAAATTTCATTGATAGTCTTACTCGGACCTTCGCATATCCAATTTACAATTGTACAGTACTAATGAGTTATCTATAAAAGCGCATTGTTCAATCGATCAAATTTATTCTACGTTGACTTACGTGTTAGCGTAACATTTTAACTTAAATGTCGATCGAATTCATTTTCACGACGCGGGGGCTAATTAACAAGACCCGGTTCGATTACAAATTGAAAGTTTCCATTATAATTCGTTCCGCGAATCTCTTCCCCCGCGGTTGAAAATATATAGATAAAAAAAAATATACCAATTCAACGTATCTCTAAAGTAATAACTAACTTTTGCATCCGCGACAGAAACAGAAAATTCGATTCATACGTTCCTTCAATTAACTCCGTCCGATACTTCAGTTCGGCTAAAATGGAATTGTTCAATTGAAACTTCATCGTCGTCCCTCCGTCGACAATTCATTTCCACTCACGGAATCGATATTAATAAGTATAGCAACATACGCATGCATCCTTACGCAAAATAAATAATGTCTCTTGCACTATATCTTATTACAAGTGTACACCAAAAATGTTACATTCCCTCCTCTCTTATCCTTTACATCAAATGTCCAGCAGAACTCCGGTTTGCTCAGAATTTTGTACACACTGTGAAACGAGAAAAACTGAGCAAACCGGAATTCGAATTTTCACTTCTCAGACAATACACGTTAAAAACGAAGGGTTCGAACAAAATTCTCTTAAGGGGAACGAGAAAGTAAAAAAGATAATGGAATTCATCTACGCACAGAGTTACGAACAGAAAACACAACGAAATGGAACGTTTGAACTCAAGCAATGCAAATCCATCTAACCATACGCGAGTTGTAATACGAAAGAATCATTGGCAAGCTGATTTCTATGCGACTGTATCACGGCAACATGAGATTTGAATGATTCGCAGCTCCCCTGCGAAAACGAAGTAAACAATGCCACTTAACACAGTTACTCTCACTCTCTCAATCTTTCGTTCCATTTTGGATATGTGATGAGCGATGGTTGCATGCCTCAATTAACCATTATCAATCTCAAAATTGTCAGCACTGGTTATAGAACCGTTTGTTCGAATCGTGTCCATCTATTTCTTCCGTCTGTCCGCTCTGTACTCACTCGTTCGTAGCTCGTTCTCCGACTATATTTTTTCTGTTCGTGCCTCCTCCTTTTTAACATGTATCGTCGGCAAGTAGTCAATCTGTGCGGTCTCTGATGCGGAACGCGTGAAGACGAAACGCGCGACACATCTGACGAACCTGGAAATAGGCGCAACGGTTAATGTTAAAACAGGCCGAGATAAACGCAGCGGAATAATAAAATAAAAACGACGAAAAGAACTTACCACGCAAGTTCCATAATGAATATGCGCTAACAATGCTACGACGGCGATTACATACGTGAAACCCAGATCTACGCTGGGCAAGATAAACGAGACCGTGGCAGCAATCGCTACGGGCAATAATATCCAAGATAATAATTCGCATCTGGTGTTTCCCATTTGCGAAACGATCAAACGACACTGCAAATTTAATGTTGCGTTAATTTCCCATGGTCTATCGGCGGTTTTTGGTTGATTATTGCGTTAAATGTTGTGCTCTTACGCATATGTTGGCGAAAATAGTTCCGATAGTCAAGAAGATTATTCTCGGATCTTTCTCTATGATATCGCTAGGCGAATGCACCACCCAGATCGTTGAGATCGCGAATAGCGCTATCAGAGATAGCAGGGGTCTTATGGCGTCAAGGAATGTTCGCATTTTACCAGTCCTGTCCCTGTAAGACCTGCAAATTCGACGGAAAATATTTCCCATTAAACACTAGTCGATTACTCGAGGATATTAGACGGAATGTTTTATTCCACTCACTTGTATATGTTCCACAGAACCACAGGCAAGCTGGACAATATCGCAGTGATGTACAATAATATCTCGAAAAGCACTCCGACCGACATTCCACCAGGAAGTTCAAATTTCCAGGCGCCGTGTCCCCAGATACTTGATATAATGAAGACAATAATCGTACCCTAATGGATCGCGACGACGTTGAATGAAATTATTCGTTTTTATGCATGGTTTTTTTGGTTTCTGGTGCCGCAGAAATACTCACTACCATAGATACGTCGTATCCCCATGGAAGAAATAATACCCCGGTGTTATACTTCTCCCAGTGCGTCAAATAGAAATTGATAAACACGTTCCAAAGAATGAAATACATTCGCAACGGTGACACACTGTGGTCGGTCCTGCCGAACACAGAAAACATGCAAACGCTGATAAGCATTGTCGTCCAACTGTCCAATCCGTGATCGAATAGCTCTCCCAGTGGCCCGCATATTTGAGTTCGTCTGGCCTGCTTCCCGTCTATGCCATCTGTCAAACGAATCACCCAGTAAATAATAAGCCACAGCAAAGTAATACAGATCGATTCGAAAAAGTACTCTTACCGAGTGTGTATGCCATAAACACGTTAAATGCGCCCAGAGCGAAGACCCACCGTGGTATAGGCGGATACTGAGGCATGTCGTCGCTGGAGGCGTATAGATAATAATCGTAAAAGGAGAATAACGTGAAATTCAGCACGGTGAATAGAAAACCAGAGAAGGTCAGCATGTTCGGAGCGACCCATTTCGGGCAATACTGCAACAGAACATTGTTATTAACATACGAGAAACGCAGTCAATAGTACTATGCATTCGACCAAATTCCTCACCTCGACCACTTTGTTCCAAAACGGATGCATAACATACACGCTGAGGGGGCTCGTGTCCACCGAGCTATACTGAAAACGCAAGTACAAGGTAATTAAATAAAACCTCACACTTGAACTAGGCTCGTTCAATCGTTCCCACGCCATTCAATGCAAATGCGAGTCTTACGAAACTGGGTCCACGTAATGCCCCAGTGTTGAGCAAGCGTTGCGAGTCTCAATTGGTTCCCAATTGGTTACTCAACCGTTACATCGCTCACAGAAGGTTCCAGCCCACCCAACACATCTTCCCAACCCGTTCTCAACCGCCCAGTTTCCCAGATTTGCACACCAAACCGTGATGGTCAACCAAACGAAAATCAACAATAAAGGTAAGCTCACCTTGTAGCTCTCGAAACCGGCCAGGTGTTCGTCCGTGAGGTACTTGACCTCGAGCTTCAATTTCTTATACATGATGCCTCTTGGTGATTCTTCTCTCAGAACCGGCCGCAGTCGGTGACACGAAAACTCAGACCTATCCGATGCTTCGTCGTTCTCACTTCATCGAGCTCGTTAATAACCGAATGGACTACGGATACCGTGGCTAGGTTAGGATCGTTCGCATCGAAGGAGAGTCCCTACTGGAATCGGCACGTGTACCTACGTGGAGCGTAGCCCGGTCGAGCGTCAATTCATGGTGAGGACAGAACCACGCAAACGACCGCCCCGTGAAATGGCCCCACTCCGCGGAGCGTTGCGTAAGGGCCGGTTTTCACGTGAGCGAAAAAAGCGTGCGATCGATTCGACCCGAATCGAACGGCGGCGCGCGATGCACGAATGTCGCCGCCTATGGAATCGCGTGTCGAAAGCGCGTCACTCGCAAATTGGCAAGTTCGACAAGCGTAATAAGCGTATGATAAGATAGAGTTGCTGTCGATTGATTTGGGAGATAGGGTTATGTCGTCGATCAAACTGTCTGATTGATTAGAAATTCGGTCGTTTGATCGCCGTATTGGAAGGGGACGCGAAATTGACAGAGGGGGTAACTTCGTCCGGGGAGGGATTAATGCTGCACGCGTTTATTTATTTTTCTATTTATCGTAATTTATTCGAGATAGGTTATGTAAGAGGAAGAATGTAACCCTTGCGTTTGGTCCGCTTTCTTCTCTCATGTCTTTAGCGATTTATGTAAATAATTAATCGCTGCGACTTACGGTGGGAAAGGTCGTAATGTTTATTTCTAGATTTTATCTTTTAATAAGAGGCGCAATTATTAGGATCGATTGAGGTTAGAATCGGTCTGTTGGTTTTAACCCTCGGATAAAATGAGCCGGTCTATTATATTCATGGCAAAGGAACGTGAAATAAGGGATGTACATGTAGTTTGTTTCAATACTTCGGTTTGATAACCTAACATTTTATTGAATGAACACGGTTCATTCTTTCGAAGTCATATTGTCTCTGTAACTTCGCCAGTTGTTATGCGTTACGTAAATTATGTCAAGAGAAACAGATAGAAATGGAAATTAGAATGACAGAAAATTAACTGCAATTGAAATTTCTTTAATAAACGGAACAGAGACGTGATAACAATGCTTATCATAGAAGAACCTACAGGCATTCCATTTTCTAGTGTACCGAACATAGAAACGAAATTGATCGTTCTATATTCTACATAAATGACATCTTTATTCGAGTTTGGTTTAATTGCTGTTTTATTACAAGTGTATGTACTTTACATGCTTAATATCTTTTATAACAATGGGCACAATAACTTCACTAACGTTAATAAAGTAGCACCTGAAACATGATTAAATGGTACTGAGCATAAGTGCACTAATGCACGCATGGTAACGGGAAATTAAACGGAAGGAAACTTACACAATTCATTTTTTTAACTGATAACGAAGTACAAGGAATGGTATAGCGAATCCACTTCCGAAGAATCCAATGAAAATTCCAGTTACAACGTACTTATTGCCAATACTGAACGGAAGATTCTGCAACAATGATTCGATTAACCATTTTTCTCCCTTCATCCGTTACAGACATTTAAACAACTTAATTTATTAACTTATTCTTATCGTTCGGTTTTATTTCAATTACTTATTTTTATACGAAAATCCCATTACGCAATAGACTGCTTTTATACTTACAGCACCAGGGAAACCTTCCGGTTCATGGTGACCACTTTTTTGCACAGCAGTGGTACGGAATGATCTGCTGAATCGTTGAAGAACACTCCTTACTGCAGACATTTTTTCAACTTCGTATACTTCGAACTGTTAATCCACCAAATTCTAAATGCGGACGATGGAGATCGTCGTCTGCTCTGTATACACGGTAAGGAGTATTTTCATGAAGACAAATTATAAGATAGAAGATAGTACAATTTATCCGTATTTCGTTTTTAATGGAAGAGTCTTGAGGAGTCCAATGAAATAAAAGGATCAGTATTAATTCTTCTTGCGATAGGTATAATAAAAGAAACGCAAAATTAATTCGTTGTGGGTGGTTTCCAATTGTAAGCAGATGTAGAGTTTCTATTGGCGAAGAATTCTAGGAGAAAGTATATTCGAATACTTTTAATTGAAATTGCACTCCTCGTAATAAAATAATGTTATTACCCTAAAATAATATTTAAACTATTCGTACATTTAACGAATTAATTTTAAGAAACTGTACTGCCATCTATGCGCATGTGGTTGAAACTACTCTTACCTCTTCCGTACCTACACACGAAAGTCGTATACATACAAAATTGCTTTTTTCTCATTTCAAGGGGATATTATAATAAATTCAATATTGCCATGCATTATTTAAACACCCTGTAAACTAATTACATAGACAAGAAAGCATTTGTATTTTGTTGCTACTTTTGAGTTCCGATATGGCAGAGACTCGAGTTGTTTCAACTACTTCCTCGTAGATGGCGATACTAAATGCTACTAGTGGGTATGCGCACAGGCGAGATATATTAATAGACAACTCAGCCAATGCATTTTTTCGGCTCGAATTTTTGGGTATCTGAGGGACCCTATTATGTACTATTCTGAGTACAATTGATATTCCGCTACTATATGCGTATATTATGATGTTTAGGGAGAAAGGCTGACCCTTGTTTTGTTGCCTTAGTTAGCCAACGCGGAGTCTGGTCCTTACCAGTAGTCATATCGCTGACTATTTCGCTTTAAATCAAATAAGAAATGGCTAGTTTACGTCTTAAATTAAATTAATTGATTAATATATTTGAGTATTTAACCCCTTCGCATCGAAGTAAGAGATATCTCGCCGCGTGATTTCGTTCATGATATGCTTTGGACGAGATATCGTGCAACCCAATGTCTTTCATGCGATGCTATGTACAAAATATCTCCCATGCCATTTTATTACAACGCGATATATCTCGTCCTCCGATGCGAAGGGGTTAATTGCAGTACATGGTAGATGGTGTTTACAGTGCTTCGATATCTTACCTGGGTTAATAATTGCGGACTTTCCCCTCTACGCTTGCTACTTTGTTAGGTACTCGGGTAGTGTATCTATTATAATATATTTAGACCAAACCGTCTTCTTCCTGTTGCATCCCAGTCTTTCTCTTATGCTTTTGGTTTGACCCTTATCACTTTCTGTTTCTTCTAAACATACCTTAATAGTTTTCTCTCTCGTGTTACATACCTACCAATATATTCTTTGTGTGTGCAGGTTTCATGGGTAAAGAAGGGCAGAGAATTTACCGGCATTTCTCATCTTGGATAGGAGCAATGAAGAGAAAAGAATAACTTGCGCCGCATAGATTAGTTATTGTAAATTGATTTATGAAAATAGTTTGCAACTTTTAGGGCTTCAGTTTAATTTAGAACAATTGTGTAACTAAGTCTTGCGAGCACAAGTTGCACAGTTGCTGTAAGTTAAATTTTGAAGGTTCTACATATGCGCAGTACAAATTTTAGTTTAGTTTTATCCGGAAACTATATTGTAAATTGACTTTTAAGAATAGTTTATAAGTATTAGATTATTTATGTTTATTCTATCTTTTATATCACATAAATATTGATTTATTATTCCTAGCTTATAGCATTGAATTGTTAATTTAATGTATTGTAACATGTATTCACATTAATTAGTTTAAATAAATCGTCTATGAAACGAATTCTGCTACTCCTTTTATTTCCACACATTAACAGTCCTTAAGAAAACCTACTTCCAATTCCTTAAACAAGTACTGCCGCGTTGGAACTTTAAACACAAAGTCCAGAAGCGAAGTACTTGTAAAAATCGTCCTAAACATTATTAAATTGTATGTCCAATGCAACAATGCTTACAAATAACGCCTCACGAGATGGCAAGAAAGTTGCTAATAGTGTCTCGCAAGAACGTCACAAAGTGGCACAGGAAAGTGCTCTAAGTTCCAGTAGTTCTGAACTACAACAAAGTTGCAAAAACTTGGGTGAAAATTTGCAACATTGTTGCAAAAATTTGGGAGAAAAATTTGCAACATTGTTGCAAAAATTCAGGAGCAAAATTTGCAACATTGTTGCAAAAATTCTGGAGAAAAATTTGCAACATCGTTGCAAAAATTTGGGAGAAAAATTTGCAACATTGTTGCAAAAGTCTTTGAGAAAAATTTGCAACATTGTTGCAAAAATTTCGGCGAAACATTGTTGCAAAAGTCTTTGAGAAAAATTTGCAACTTTATTGCAAAAACTTGGCGCAACATTGTTGCAAATTTTACACACAGGTTTTTGCAACTTTGTTGCATTTTTGCGAGGCGGAACTTGCAACATTGTTGCGGTTTCTTAGAGTTCAATTTGCAACTTTGTCACATTTTTGCGAGGCGGAATTTGCAACATTGTTGCGGTCTCTTAGAGTTCAATTTGCAACTTTGTCACATTTTTGCGAGGCGGAATTTGCAACATTGTTGCGGTTTTTTAGAGTTCAGTTTGCAACTTTGTTGCATTTCAGAACTCCTTGAACTTAGAGCACTTGCTTGTGCAACTTTGTGACGTTTTCGCGAGGCGCTATTTGAAGCTTTGTTGCATTTCAGAACTCCTTGGACTTAGAACATTTACCTTTGCAACTTTGTGACGTTTTCGCGAGTCGCTATTCGAATCTTTCTTGCTGTAACGATGTATAATTTTTTTGCAACTTAGTTGCGCTCGAACAGCAGTGATACTTCAACCATTTGTGTGCAATACGTAGTGTTAGCGCAAGGCGATTAAGTATAAAGAAATCGAAGCAACTATGTTGTTTAATTGCGCCGATGTTGCATGAAAGGTTCACAGTAGAAAGAAATAACCAGGCGTATCGATTAAATAGAAAGTTTATTTCATTCCTTTATTACATTGAGCTCGTATAAATACGTACACAGAATTATAGAAGTTCGACGATCGCTTAGTAAAAAAAAAAGAAAGAAAGAAAGAAAAGTACAAGCCTATTTGTGTTCGCAATAATAGAAAACATTACCATGTACAAAGTAGACGTAGACATAATGTAGTTACTCGCATGTGTATGTAAAAAGATCATCGTTAAATTATCTTAACCAATACATAATATGTCGTTAAATATCAGTGAAGGGTGATTATACATATAAATGTGCGTGTGACTGAGTGGTTTAAGTATAATTCATTGATACAAAAGGTAAAAGCTGTAAAACAAAAAAAAAACGATGGAGGTCCGTGACGGTTGTCGCCCAAGATGGGGGAGATTTGTCAGGTTTTATTTATTATGACGATGATACATATTCGTGACCCATTACTTCCGATAATTTCCACGGGGTGGTAGATACTGATTAGTTGCACCAGTTCCACCAAATCCTCCAGCTGCAAGACAAAAGTTTCAATAGCTATTAAAGGAGGCCGGCGATAACAATTAGAATTACAATTGAAATAAATATTAAGAAAGAAACAGTCTATTCAGTAACATCGTTCGTTGAAATTAGTTAATTTCTATATGCAAATATATATTTCATAAGAGCTATTACTTTTTATCAAATTATACTTGCCTCCTTGGTAGCCACCCTGGTATCCTCCTGCACCTCCTTGATAACCACCTGCTCCACCGTAAGCTCCTGAACCTCCTCTGGAATATTGAGCCTGGCCTTCGTATTGAACATCTGCGGTGTACCCGTTCGCGTCGTCAGCCATGTACTTTACAATCTGCGTCCTGGAGTCCGGCAGTAGTACTCTATACTCCCCTTGGACTATGCTACCGTCGCTGCTCTCACGCTGAGAGTAATCGTTGCCACTAGGCGGATCGTATACTTCGTACTGGAAGCTGTACGGCTGAGGCTGAAATAATAAAACATATCGAATTATTCACTCATGAGTTTGCAAACTTAAAGGCCTGGGACACGAAACATTCATTACACATTATTAAAAAATAAGACATATACGATTATGCGTTGACGACTTAATTGACGAATTAATTTAACACAGTCTTACCCTTCCATTGTCACGACCAGAATATCCACTGTAGCCACCCTGCTGGAATCCCCCGTCTTGGTACCCTCCGTTGCCACCAAATTGTCCTGGAGCCCCATATGTGGAGGATGGTCGTGCGTTAAATGCACCAGCATCGCCGCCACTTCCTGGTGCTCCATAAGAGGAAGATGGTCGTGCGTTAAACGCACCAGCATCACCACCACTTCCCGGTGCTCCATAAGACGTGCTGGGTCTCCCTCTGAAACTTCCGCCAAAGTCGCCGCCCCTCCCAGCTCCTAAATCTCCAGTGAATCCCCCAGATCCACCGAATCCACCGCCACTTGGTCTGCTGTATTGGTAACCATTTCCACCAGTGCCGCCACCCGGCAACAATCCAGCGAGTGCATCACTAGCGAGACACGATAGCACTAGTAGCACTTTCGTTAACTGAAACAAACATTATTAGGTGTTATTTTGAATGTAGAAATTGCTCGGATGGATAAAAAGATAAAGTAAGTTCAGTTTATATGTGTGTAGAATAGTCGTAAGTGAATGTACAGGTTATGTTGTATGTTGGACAGCCTGTAAATGATGTTTAAATGAAAACTCATTCTGCTTGAAATTAGAGAAGCATTGAAAGTTTTGCGGTCGAAGAAAATGAATTAATATTAGTTTAGTAGGAATGAATAGTAGAATGATGGAAGGGATTGTAAGGCCGTAGGCTGTTGGCCAGCCTGGATCGTTCCAGTAAACTAGCTTGGTGTCTGATTACAATCTACGAGTGCTGCATCTTCGTTAAGATCCCGAGATATTAATTCTCGTAATTAATGGCCGGAGATAGAGGTTGAAGATCGTAATGCAATGAATGGATTTCAGAAAATTAATTTCAAACCTTTCAGCAACATCGAGATGAATTGCTCAGATGATAACATAGATTAGATATTCCGATAAACAATTTATTAAATTTCTCGAGCGACCGGAATAAATAACGATTAAAAACTGTATATTTGTACAACTTATTATTCATGTACTTTCCATGCGATGAATCGATTGCTTGATTTCATCACTGAACATCATTAACGGGTGGCAAAAAAAAAGGGTCAATAGAAAAATCCAGTGATGTCCAGTTCAATGGAAATCTAGAAATATCTCAGGCCAAGGACTTGCCAACGACTAAATTATATCCCACTGAAAATGTCTCCGATAAATTGAACAATTTCCCTAGCAAAGTTCAAACCGATCAATTAATCCAATCAATAAAATCCCTGCACAGAAAATATTAAACAAAAGAATAAATAATTACAACACCCCTGAAACAAATTCCACTATCCTGCCAGAGATGTGATTAACAATCTGCAACAGGAAGGATGGCCTACCTGATGGTAATTCATATTGCTGTTATGAGCGAAGACCCGAAGCGAACTGAAGAGATGATCCTCCGACGAGTTTATATACCATTCCGGACCCTTTGTTACAGTTTATCCTTAACGTTGTATATCCACGTATTAACCAGCACGTATTAGAATGACCGTCTGTGGGTGTGGGAGGTGGAGAGGAGCAGCGCATCTTCCCTTCACTCTCGGTGATGCATCATGGGATGAGATATCCCCGTTGATGATGACTGAAATGGCTTTAAATTTTAATTGGATCCATGCACGTGACTCGTTGATCGCCTGGATCATTCGAATCTGCGAAGAAAAATGGAAAGATGTTAGTGAAGTTGCAATAGTTAAATAGGTTAGGTTCGGCGAAGATTTTGAACGTGTGTTCGAATGGTGGACCCCCATTGGTGGACCCTCCAGGATCATCACAAACAATTGGTACTTTAAGCAGATAATGTTTAATATAGTTTTCTCCTTTTGGATCCTTGAACGAGATTTTTTTAGGTTTAGGTTTTGCGTTATTCTTCTATATTATTATATTTGCGAAGGGGAAGTTTCTTTTGTGGACCTTTTATATTATTTTATTATTGTATTAAAGAATCCTAACTGCCTGATTCTGTATACTTTGTTTTAGCATAAAGTTGTTAAAACATATCTGCTTTATTTTACGTTGTAAGCTTGGAATTGCGTTTAAAAAATTAGGGGATGCTTGCGGCTTTCTTCTCGGTGCTTGGTAAAAGTTTCAGGAGAACGAAACGGTGAATAAGTTTGTTTTCAATGATTGAATTGTTCGAAATGACAATGCATTATACATGCACGGTTGCGCAATTCCTTGTAAATCTCTTTGTCAACATTACGATATCGAAACGTCCCATCTGCATTGAAAAATCCAGCGTGTAAAAAAGATTTCAATCTTGCTCGAGTGTTCGAATGTGTTGAACCGATTACGAACTTGTAACACGAATGAAAGGTGGATGAAGAAACAGTCTTGCTGTGTGGTGATTGAACGGAGCAACGGGCAGAAAATAAAATGATGGGCAGGAAAACTTGTCTGCTTTAACGCTTCCATAAAACACCGACGGGATTCGTCAATTAACAAAAATGACAAAATAAACGAATAAAAGAAAGGAGTGCACGCAAGATTCGAATGTCCCATTAAACCACCTCTTTTATTTCTGATTTCAACCGGCAACTCGGCGTAATGTTCAATTGAATATGAATATTGAATGGCGCAACTATGTAATTCTGTACCATTGACCGAAAAAATTTTACCCGGCATCAATCTATTAATTCGTCGCGACTAAATATTTGTGCAGCAAAGTAGACACACGACGGGCCCGTAAACAGAGCAGGTCGAAGTTCAACGGTATTCTAATAATGAATACAACTCGAACAAAAGAAATGAAAAAAGAAATCGCCGTTGCGTTCATTCAGAATATTCCCGACGAATGCCTAATCGGATTTGCGTCTGAATGGTGCATGTAATTGCACGTTCACGCCGAATAATGAACCTCTAAATCGTTGTACAGTTGCGCCGCCACTGGCCGAACGAGGAATCTGTCTTGAAACGGATTAAGAATCGACGGCGAACATCTTTCAAAATTAATTCATCGACGGCGGTCGCATAAATGCATGTATTCGCTTAATCGCAGCCTTTCTTCTTTCTCCCTTCCCCTTCTTCAGTTCCAGCTGAATGGGTCTGGCGTTTCAATTAAAATGGACTGGACACAGTCGTGTGTCGATATCGATTGGTTCGTGCGGAGCAAAATCTCTCTGGATGGATTGCATTGATCCGCGGATTGCACAGAGATGTGACCCGATGATTTCACGTTTGCCAGTAAAATCGAACGGGGCAGAGGCATTCCTCAATCCTGGCTAATTACTGCGATCGATTTGTCCGCGAACTTTGACATCACGTGGATGATCTAACCGGCACGAGAATTCACAAAATCGAGGTTTTCATTCATTTCACATTATTTTATTCCTGGACAAAGCAATTGTTATTTGACTAACGCTTAATGCAACATTACAGGCGTGAATCTATATCGATATATTATGTGATATAATGAATTTTCTACCGCCTGGG
Source organism: Nomada fucata (assembly GCA_948146005.1). NCBI lineage: Eukaryota > Metazoa > Arthropoda > Insecta > Hymenoptera > Apidae > Nomada > Nomada fucata. Next base: position 30,140,923 of record OX411277.1, on the reverse strand, counting down.
CAAATGTTTATTTTACCTAAACGTTGAACCTAATAAGAGGTTTATTTAACCGGTTACAGGTAAAACGGCAGTCTGATTACGAAAATGACCAGGTGGGGAATTTTTTACGAGTGTCAAGATTGATCGCCAGGCCTGGCAGGGAACGCGTGGGGAATTTATCTGGAGCTGTTTCTATTCAGAGGCTTGACTGATGCTGATGGTGTTTAGAAACGATTTCGCCAAAAGCATTAACTCGTCTCTGCTTGACACGCTCCACTCCCACACCTGAGCGATGCTTGCATCCTTTTTTTCTCTCGGTATTTCTGCCACGCGAATCGCTCTCTCTCTCTCTCTCCGATTTTTAAGGTGCGCAATATGTTATCCGTCCGGATTAGTGCCAGTAATTTTTAAGCAACATACATCGCTGCTCCCCAATTCATTTATTTACTAACTTCTTTGACAACACTTCTGGCGCCTTCGTTCCCGTTTTTTCGTCTAATTTTTATGGAACACCGAGTATCCCAGGAGAGTTTCCAGACGGGACGAGCGCGAAATACGCAGGTCGGCGCAACAAGTTAAGTTATAAAAATCGAACGGAATAGCGTGGTAAATAATCGTACGAGCCGAATGACATGATGGCCGTGGAGCTCTGCCATTATATTCGTTTCGTAAAACGTATTACTCGCCCAGGATAGCCAGTGGTTATGCTTAAAACGCCAAACGCAGGCGATTCTTACAACACGATTCGTGCTGCACGGTTGCCGGTAATCACTTTCCCTGCACCCCCAAGTAAAACATAATCATAATCATAATCATTAGTCCTTACTCCCGGCGGCCACTTGAGAATGTGCCACTTGAAAGAAATACACGTTGCTTCGGATAAATGGTATTAGTGAAATCCTGCGGCGCCTCTAGCTACAAATGTGACGGACAATTCTGGATGTATTTGCCTCGGATTTATCAGATTTGCCATATCTGATGTATTATTTAATTGTACAGCTATGAGTAACAAAGAATCAATTCGATTATTAACTTTGTAATTTTATTATTAAACTGACAATCCAAATAATGAAAGAAGCAAAAATTAATCAATTATCGAATGCCACGGGGGGATACAAATGGAAGGTACGTAGGCACGCAGGAAAATTTCATGTAAAGCCAGGTACATAATTGCGAAAAATCCGGTGTCCCTCGGGCACGTACCTGGCCAAGTCACACCAATTTATTATAATGATTCGCCATCGGCGGTATTCCGCGTCAGCTAATTCCTTCTTCTAATCTGATTTCGAAACGACCTAACCTATAATGCGAAGCTTGCGTTATACACCTGGATTGTATATCCCCGATACAAGGTATTTACAGTGGCCAGGACACGTTTAATTAATCCCGACAGAATTGCCGCTAATTACACCCGACACGGAACGTATTTCGATGGCACGTATACATACGCCTATGCAGATACGTACTCTCTTTTCTTATTATGGAATTACGATGGTGAACGTTTTTGATGGCTGGCCGTACGTACACCGTGTATATGTATCGAGGATAAACGGCGATTACGTAATCGTTACGACGCGGAAGACACGTGGAGTATTTTACCTGGATAATATACTTATGCTTATGCGCGTACGAATTCTGTCACTCTTCTTTCACAAGATCCAGCTGGAAGCAATGGATCTTTTGACAGTATCAATATACGATCGACAATTCTGCACACTTTTTTTGGAGGATCTTTCGAAGAATATTGTGGCTTGATATTTTTTTGGGGAAGAAGATTGATTGATAGATTTCTGGTATGTGTATATTGCATCAGTGCAATTAATACAATGTACATTTTGCACATCGAGGCGCTCAGAAAAGTGATAAATGTTTTTCGTCGTCCCATCCTCCATTCACGTGGAATTTTTCGCCACGAAACCAGAGCATTAGAGGCTCATATACCCCCGCCGTCATTATCCGCGTTCCTTTGCAATTGCTAACGTCTTTCATGTCGAAGGAACGCCGAGATGTATATTACATATTACATTCGTGTAAGTACGTTCAGTCGAACGCATTATGGATTACGACACCGTTCTACGAAACCTTTTTCGCAACTTTAGTCCATCCGTGTTCACCCTCGCAACTAAACAAGTATATATATGTATATATATATATATGTACTACAGATGGATAGAAAACGTCCGGCTACCATCGATTGTTATTATGTCCTAACAAGTATGAGAAACGTCCGTTTCCTTCGATTTAAAGGCGCACATTGTTACCGTACGTTTGATTATAATTGCCGTGTTAAGAAAAGAATACGCGGTATATGTGGTATTCCATTTGACGTGACTATTAATCGATTGTTATTGAGAAGTGCGACGCAAAAGAAACGTCCGTTTCCTTCGATTCTATAACCGGGTAAAAGGTTACAATTCTTCTCATCAATTAACCCAACTTTCCCTCCATTCGGTTATTTGATTTTATTATTAACTACACGTGGCCCCGTAGTAAATGATTGACCAACTGCGAAACGATTGATTCGAAGCGAATAAATATTCCCAGACTGTATTTCGAGTTGCAATGCACGCACTCTCGCGAGATGTTCGACAAGCCCCGATAAATAATGAACGAGGGCAAACAATACTCTTAAATAGAAAAGAGAGAAAGAAATCTGCCGGAACTTTTACCCAGTCAGACAGAAATCAACCGGCCATTGTGTACCGATTGATCCCCGATGAAACGGCACAGGACCAGATCCTATCATTAATCGTCCGTGAAATACGCTATTCTATATTATACACGTTGGTAATAACGACGCGACGTATCGTCAGAATCGCTGACCGTTCTCCCGCTATTTAAACGAAGCCAAGGAAATTATCTGTAAATGGAGCGTCTCTCGAATATACCCGCAGAAAGCACTTTCAAAACTGTTGTGGCATCGATTGAACGGGCATCTCTGCACACGTCTGCCGATTTAATAGTCCGCGAAGAGGCAGACGCCTCCTAACCTATATTACGTCACGTCGTTTTCGTAAGGTGATTATAGTACGGCTGTAATAAGTCGCGATTGAGAAAGTAGCATAAGTATTTTGTTCTTCGTTTTGCGTTCACCTTCACCTTTGCTGTGGTGTCGTGTGTACCTACAACATCCCCTGTCGACGGTTCGGCAAAGACCGACATGCGCGCGCATGTGTGCTTCCGGTTGCTACTGTTTAGGCGTCTACTCATCGGTGGACTGTAGCACGGGTCTAAGAGGAAATTTTGAATACCGTATTACAATGTACACGTTTATTTATGTATACAACAACTCTATTAATAAAGGCTGGTCTTCGAACAGCAACGCGACATTATCCGCTCGTTTATCACGTATCAACGTTCGCTACGTAACAAAACTGATTTCACGCAGCGTCTAATGATTAATCGATCGCTATTGAAATAGATCTCGCTGGCTGCGCAACTACAACCCCCACCCCTTTACTAATTATTCGCCTGTAGATTCATAGATAAAATTTCGCAGGACCCGGGAAAATTCGAATAATTGTAATATTATTTATTTATACAAGGAACGATTACTCTGGGATGGTCAACAATATCTGGATTTCTTACATGCAATAGATCACACTTGCTTTCTCTATCTCTGTTACCTTTTATTTTTGCAGAACAGATAAATTAATAAACATCGATATTTTAACATCGTTGAGGTGGAGATTTTATTCAACACGCATATATTATTTCTCACTGTTCTATAGTAAATGCTAGACGCTCTCTTTAATATCGATTAATTTTTTCCACTGTATTTCTGTTTGTTTTTTTTTTATATATAATAATATAGGTACTCAATAGTACCAATTCAACGCGCGAAAAGGAATCACACACGTACATTTATTGAAAGAGAGCCATTCTTACAGGGCGTTCCTTATCCTAAGGCTGTTAATTAAAATTGTACTAAATCACTTAAAGGCTGGCCCGTACGTCGACGACGGCACCCGAGAATTATAATTATTTCGCGCTCCGAAATTGTTGTAGCTGTTGTCTAACGAGTTCGTACCAAGTTGGTACGGGTAATTGTTATTACCATTATTGTAACTCCCACTGGGTTGCTGATAGTTGTATCCTCCATTGTTCCCTTTAACAACAATATCACCGATCGTTCGACAAAAAGAATAAACATAATTTATAAATCTGATTCGGGTCAGAATTTTGTCAGGCAAGTAATTTTTACCAAGCTCGCGAACTATCGTGGCGGGCTGTTAGTATAATTGAACATTTATCGCTTGTGCTGTTAATTGAATTAATGATGCATGATTTACTGTGAGACTGTTAAATGAATTTGAGCGATCGAAACGAATGGTATTACCTGTATTGTATCCAGTGGCAGCATTGTTACCATGGTAGTCATAGCCTTGGCCATTACCACGATTATTATTATTATTGTTGTTGTTGTGGTTGTTGTTGTTATTGTTATTGTTATTGTTGCTGTTGCTGTTATAGCCATTGTTCTGAGTGTTGTATTGATCAGGATATGTCGCTGTGCCTTCGTATCTAACATCTGCATTGAAGCCTGTCCTCCAGTCTGCAGTGTATGTAACTATCTGAGTCCTGCCATCCGGTAGCTGGACCCTGTACTCGCCTCTTACTGTCTCGCCATCGCTGGTCTCTCGTCTGCCGAAGTCGTTTCCGGACGCCTGGTCTTTTACAGCGTAGCCAAACTCGTAAGACATTGGCTGAAAGAATACATTCCCAAACGTGGGCATTATTATTATTATTATTATTGATTAATATTAATAGTAGTATTATCGGTGTTTATATTAACTTTATAGTTTTTTTTTCCATTTCAATATTATCGATGCCTATGTTGATTTTAAAATTATCAGCGCCCACATTAGTTTCGACATTGTTCTGTGTTGTATTTCATAATTGTTCTGTCAACATCCGATCGCTGTCCTCATCAATGATTACAGCAGGAGTCAGTGCATCAGTAATCGCAAGAACAATAGACCGGTTGCACTCTATAATCTACATTGTGCCACGTGTAAAGCTTATTTGCATGTTAGGTGCCGGATTAGAGTTCCTCTCCCTACCCAACGACTTTCTACTAAAGTGCCTTCTCAGGTTGCCACTTGGCAAATATTTTCCTAACCCAATTCGATCGTTTCCCGACCGTGCTATTGTCTCGTACAAATTCAATAACGAAATCCTTTTTTTTCCAGGTAACAAATTTTCGTTACCCCGACTTCTTTCAATCGAAATAAATACGGCAAATTATTTGCATCTTGGTGATTCTTTTCCTTTTCCGCCTCTCCAGCTCTTTCGAATAGTTGTTACTGAAGTATTGCAGTGACACGACCATCGATAATAAATTAATTCGACCCGTTATGGAATCACGGTGTTCCGACCAGCGAATACAAAAATACAGTAAGGGGAGATTACGATGTTACGCGGTTGAACTTTCTTCCAGGCAGAAGTGGAGCAACCCGGGCGGCTGTAAACGAAGAAGACCAGGAGGACTGTGATTTAATCTGTCTCGACCCTGGTGCGAGAACCGCGCGGATCCATAGTTATAACTGGATCGTTTAGATCCTCTAGACGATTAGCTAATCGGTAATAATGATTTTTACCGTGGATCAGGAGCCCGCGGTTGCGGTTCGCCCTATTAATATTGTTACGTCAGCGTCGGTTTACGACACCGTTTGTCCTCGTGAATGTGTAACATTACGCGGGGCATACCACCGGTATCGTCACGAGCCCTTTTGACCCTTTTCTTTCCCCTGTGTCTCTGTAATTGTTTTAAAATAACGCGGACAATTTTTGCCGCGTTATTCGCCCGACAATTTTCCATTTAATATTGTCGAGGGGACGGGTGACCGCGAGATTGCTTTGCGAATCGTTATGAAAATAAGTGGGGAAAAGAGGAAAAGATTAATTGATTATATTTCCCAGGGATGAAAGTATCGTCGTGGACGAAACCGCGCGGTTTCTCGTGTGGTTTGCGACACTGTCGGTGCTAATGTAATTTCATAGACGTTTCAGCAGTTAAGGAGTGGTTATTGTTGTCTGACGCGACCGCGTTAGGGTACTTTAAGAAGCGCATAAATTCGCTTAATGGCAGTACGATATGATTAGATAATTCGCAGTCTTGGCTATGGTTTAAACGATTCGAAACGGTGACTCTTGGTCGAATTTAGACAAACTATTATTATTATTATTATTATTATTATCTACGAACCTCGTTATTGTCAGAAGGAAATAATTAAATTAACTAAAAAATCGTTGCAAAAGATTTAAATGTCACTACCAGACACTGGACAGAAATTAATTTTAATTAATTTTCCATTGCAACCCTTGCATTCATTTGTGAGAAACGGTTTTGTGAGAAATTGTTTCTTTTTTATTATATTAATAACGATGACACGAGTGAAAATTTCGAATAAATATAAATAATTGAAATAATAGTAATATATTGTTCAGTGAATCTGTATAATTCCGCAGCTTCGTTAACTCCAGCACGAGATTACCAGGGATAACATTAATCTTTTCAGAGAACGTAATTCAGTTTCTATCGCAACAGAGGGAATATTGTTCGCGTCTCTCGAACAGCCCAAGAAACGGCAATTAAGTTTAAGCAATCGTGATCGTTAGACGCCGCAAAAATGAACGTTCCTAAATGGCGTGCGATAAATAAATTATTCGAAAAATGATTCGTGGCAGTATCGAATTTATTTTCGATTTTATTCCATTCCCTTTCCAATTTCATACTTCTCCTTAAACCCGTTCGAATTGTTCTTCGATTTATTTAATTTGTTAGACTTATTTTTTAGCCCGCTGTAAAATAAGTATTCTAAACTGGTTTTATCAATTTTTCTCCCCCTTATTTTTATATGTATCGAATTTGTTATTATATCATTTGGTGTATCACCTGGTCAACGTAATCGTTGTCGTTCCCATGGTCGTAATGATGATTACCAATGCCATTGCCACTTGATGTTCCATGGTGGTTGTTGTTGTTGTTGTTATTGTTGTTGTTGTTGTTGTTGTTGCTGTTGCTGCTGCCGGCGTAATTCCCTGGGACACCATACTGGGTGTTCAATGGGGGCTCGCATTGCACAATTCCTATGCTTACCACCAGGACTACGCATAACTGACAAAAATGAAGATTTCGATCGTGATGAATAAAGCGTTGAATGAATTAATTCGGAGAGCTGGAAATTCCATGTACGATAATAACAAGAATGATATTAAATATAAATATAATCACAAGAATAATATTGATAATGACAATGATATAATAATTAGGGTATTACCAGTCACAGTAATCACAATAATTATTACTTTAATAATAACAGGGGATACGTGAAATTTAAACACCCCTTTCGCAGTCGAAGGATATACCAGCGGTGACTCGATTAGACAATTAAATTAATTGTAATATTAATTTGAAAGGTGCATCATCCGATGAATTCCCAGGTGATACGTATGTGTGCACAGGTGATGCGTTCCACGTGAACGCGAGACGATCAGGTTTACGTTCTCGTTGCGTAGGCGAGAAATTAGAGTCGTGAACCGCTGTTTTCCACCCGTGTCTGTCGTGAGAAAGCGTCGAAACGTTACGTCACAGCGTTTTCCTACCATCCGTCGCGGCAGGGGATCGAACTCGCCGAAAAATGGATAAATAGATCGTCAAATATTAATTGCCCGACAGATAGTAACTGGAAATTAACGATGGGCCATAATGTTTCTTGGCGCTTGTTAATGAAACGTTATTTATAATTGACGGCGAGGAAGACGTTGAAATAAAAGATATCGAGACGAGGATCGTGCGATTTAAACCACTTTCATAATCGCCTGCTCAATCGGGCACAATTTTCATCCGGATGCAGATGGAAGACTTTCCTTAATGAATAAATCAACAGTGACTAGTTGTACGTTGTTAATTACATAAGGCAATTCCTCGTACCGATACTTGTCCCGCTTTTACATCGTTATTGTTCATTTCTAATTATTTACCCGGCACGAAATTATCGTAACGGAGCCACCAGGATAAGTGGAAAATGACTATCGAGGGCAGCTGTATGGAATTGAAATTGTAAAATTCCATTTCTGCAGAGAGGAAGATGACATTGACTTCTAGGAAATGAAAGTCTCGCCTGCTTCCATTGGAATAGGAATTCTCTATCTACGAAGACGGCAGATCATTCGAATAATTGGTTAATCAAGGAAGGACTTCCTAGTGGTAGAATTTTTTTAATTACTGTCACTCGCGAAGCGTAGATTGAAGGATTGTTGGAAAACACAATCGGAATTAAGAGATGACAAAGTGGTATATACCATTGTTCGAGAAAGTATGTAGTCGCCAATTACCTGCGATTGTTTGCCCGTGTTGTATTTAGTTCGCGTGAGAAGTTATTAGATTCTGATTGCCGGAAAATTAACCCAGATACACCTTGTTACTACAAAAAAAAAAGGAAGTCCCGCGATACGAATCAAACGAAAGAAATTAATCTCGTCCCCAGTTACCGTGATGTGCCCCTACTTGTGAGAAGGATTTTCGTAACAAGCGCTGGCGAACCGTGCATGATGTCACTCAAACGCGATTAATGTTAGAATAGTTGCACGTACACCCATTGCGAAATGCTTGTGTTCTTATTTATATTCCCGTGTAAAGCGTGGACGTACGTATGCGCGAGTGTGCATTGAGTGAGATGATTGCGGGGGTCCAAGTGCACTTACATAATGAATCGCAACAGCCTACTGTGTGTGCACCGACAGAACGAACCGTGTAACGCAAGTATATATCGTGCGCAGATGCGCGCCTGGATGCAGGCAACCCGTACACGCCGCGCGAAGGTGGGACACCGTCCCGTTGATCTATATCGCACGGCCGTTGCTTATCCACTTGTTGCGTATCCCCGTACCGTATCACTGTTGCGTACCCACTTGTTGCGTATCCATGTATCGTACCACCGTTGCGTATCGATACGGACGAGGGAGCGTTGCATCGTTGCACATAAAAATATGATACAAAGATACGATACGAGGGATACGCAACGATGGTACGACAAGGATACGCAACTTTACGCGTTCCCCGTTTGAAACTTTTCACTCTTTCGACCGTGTACCACCGTTCACCAATGCATCCCAATGTGCTACTGTCGTGTTACGTACTACACGTATGGATATACTACAGTACTGTCCACTTCAGCGTCCATCGCTGTCCTCACGATCCTTAACAAGCGTCCAGATAAGTCACCGGACCACGGACGCTCAAGTTGGCAGTACTGTATGCACATCTCACGTGCACCCGTGTGGCCAGTACGAGTGTTATACATCGACCGTTCCACTGGCCCAACCGTAGGCGTATACGTAGACTACTTCGTTTACCTGTCGCGCCACTCTGTCCATACTTGTTGTTTCTAGTATGCCTCAAGTAAACCGGAGCACCGTGCGGGAATGTTGAATTATAGTGACGTTTCTGGCAACATTGCTGGCTTATATATAGAGAGCACGGTCTCTACGCCTACGAAGATTCATTTCCTGTCGTCCTCCTCCAGCCAGGGACGCGGATGGGCCCGCGCGTGTATCCCCCCATGCAGAAAGCTGCTGTCTCTCCTTGGGTAGTCTAGTTCACATAAGAACGCAGAGTATGTGGAAAGCCCGGGCGCTTTATTTCCCATTGTTCTTGCGCGGCGCGACGGGCATGCGCGATTTTTGGGACGGTTCGCGCGTATGCGAGAGGAACGTCTTCCAGAGCAGAGAAAGCTGATTACTTCACGTCGTGGGACGGCGGCGCTAATTAGCTAATTGGGTTTGGAATAATTAAACCGCCGGGACCATTGTCCATCCACGAAATGTTGTGTATGATGCAATTGCATATATATTTATTTATATTAATATGTACGCACGTGAATTCCATTGGTGCCATCTGCCCATCTAAAGAAGAATCAATGTTAGATGGAATGGTGAGATACGAGGGGGTTACTTTATTATTCCTTCGTGGGTAATACAGGTTTGATGAATCGCCGGTATTGTTGAGGTTGGAATTTTAAATGGGAATGACGCGAATGTATGTATGCATTAGGAAAAAGTCTCCGGGGGTCTAGGTTGACGCGAACTTGATCCCATCTATGCGACGACTTCCGGCCTTTTTTTTTGTGTAACTCGTTAGAGAACAAGGTTGTCAGGGTGAACGAAACGGGCCTTGCTCTATGGACACTTGTTTACACATTGTAAACCACGTGTGGAATTCCGAAGACCAAGTTTTAAGTTCGAAAATTCGAGAAATTACGAAATTACGAGATACAAAGCCGTGACGCAAATTGGCATACATAAAGGGGAAAACAAATTCACTGATCCGCATTATAGGGGTAGTTCCGTGTTGCCTGGGCCTTGCCCCCTAAACGAACGCTGCCCAATGCAACGACGAGGCCCATTAGTGCTACTATATACTATGTCTCATAACTTCTTCAACAGGCGGAAATGGAATATTGCTGGGGTGATTCTGAATAACTTTTTCCTTCCCCGAAATATTGATTGTCGGTTCGTTTTTGAATTATTAACGAAAAACACTGGCCAATCAGAACACGCGCTGTGCGCGCTCAACCACGAGAGTGTTGGCTTTAATCCGTGCTCGATCCTGGTCGTGAACAAACGCGCTGGCACCGCGTGGTTACCGAGGGAAGCGCGTCTCAAATGTTACCTCGTCATAAATTCAGAATAATGTTGAATTATGTGTGTAACGCATCGATGCAGTGGTGTATATGCGTGATATTATCGACGAGCGTTGTAACTTTCCATGATAACGCGACCAAGAGTGGGGAAATCCGAATCAGTCCACTTTAGTAAATAGACGCACGTGGTCGGTGCACAACATCAACTTCGTCGAGTACTACGAAATGTACGTATAAAGAAAAAAGGCCCAAAGGTAAGGCGCACTCGAGTTTTCACGTAAAATGACGGAAGATATTTACAACGGAGGTAAGACATGCAGTACTTTGAACCCTTAAATTGAGTAGCAAACGACATTCCAGATAACTTGCGTTTTCTGTAGTAGAAGAAGTCGAGACAGTAATAATGGAATCAACAGTTAATGCATTGCGGGATGCCAAGCGGAATGGAAAACCTGTGGCCGGTTCTGGATGTGACAAACGGAGACGCCCCATCGTGGACACAGTGGATGCGCCACGGAAGAGACTGCGCGAAGAATCAAAATTGCCCAATGGATTGAGGGATGAATCCGAGCAGGATACGCTCAATCCTTGTCGAACCGATGGATACAGGAGTAATCTTCCCAACGGTCTGATCGGACTGATGTATCAATTAGACCTGTCGTTGCTTTGCTTGCTTAGAAAGTTGACGCACGAATGCAAATATCCTTCGTTAACTTTGGCATTTGAGGATTCAGCAATCGATAAGTTCAACAATATTGCGCTTCACAGGAAGAAGAGGTCCATACGTGTGCAGATTGAGAACGTAGACAAATATTATGTGAATAACGGTATTAGTTACACCGGATTGTTTACCAAGGACAAGGAGAGACAACAATTTTTCATCAACACTTATTTTGACAGTTTCGTGAAATATCGAATCTCTAAATTGGATGGCTCGTCGAACGATATAAAATATCTTGTTGTGTATACTAATTCAGGCTTGGATCTTGCAGAAGGTAGGACACTGAAACGTGGGCGATCCAGAAACTATTACCCCTTCAAATTTGATTGCGTGGACATGGAGGAGCGTGAAATCTTGAAGGACTTCTTATACACGGATAATAAGACGCAGGGGCGAGGCTTTTATCAATTCTCGCGAGAGAAACAAACAAGGGACGAGCTTTTAAAGCGATTGGAATTTTCGCCCGCCACCCAGAAAGCGATGAAAGAAAGAAATCTTTCTGAGGAATTTGAGAAACAAATGAAAGAAGCATTTCCAGAGAAACTAGTATTCGCTGTTAATCAGCCCAGTAGAGAAGAACTGAACAGCATTATTAAAAGCGAAATGGAAGGAAACAGAAACGTCGACGACAATTATACAACATTGCTGGATGGAATGTTGAACAATCTGGTAACTCCAGAGAAGCACAAAAAGCTTGGGAACTTTATATCTAGAGTTACATACGAGTTCAATTTATTACTGTTCTGCTTGCACGACATGTTCTCGCAGAAACATATATTTTCTATAAATTTCGAGGGGAAAAGCAAAGATATATCGCACGACATTACCATCAATTACAAAGATAGAATTACGTACGTAAAGGCTCATAACGCGGACAGCGATATCGGTTACAGTCAATTATTCCCCAGCAGAGAAAAGGGAGAGGGGAATGTCTTTTCTGTTAATAAACATTTTGCTCTTTTCGTTGATCAATTGAAGAACGATACGAGATATTTTATTATCTACACCAACGGAGATCTAAGTCTTACGGAAGAACAGAGATTGAAGAAAGGGAAGGCCAAAGACTTTTCTCCTTTGAAATTCGACAACGTAGATATACAGAAGAAGAGATACAAGATTTTAAGAAATTGTTCGTATATAAATAAGAACAGTCTCTATCGATTCGCGCAAGAAGAAACGACCAGAGAGAAAGTTCTAGGCCTGCTGAAGCTTCCTCCCCGCCTGCAAAAAGAAAAAGAAGAGGGACGACTGTCCGACGAGAATGAAAACGAAATGAAGCAGAAATTTTACGACAGGCTAATATTCGCCGTTAAACAGCACGACAAGGAAAAATTAAACAGCGCAATTAGAGATCAGATGGACAGGCCCGACGTTCCGTATAACCACGAGGAGTTACGCGAAATAGCTTTGCGTTGGCTCGAGTCCCACGAATTCGGCCATATCACGAAGGAAATAATGGAGAAGCTCCTGGAGGATATAAAAAATGATAGATCCAGTTACCGAAACGTTCGGAACAGAGACATTAACGAAGAAATCAATTTTGCCGCAGGCGTGGTCGGCAGTCATGGCACACCTTCGTTTCATCGGTTCCTAGATTTCTTAATTAAAGGAGAGGGGGTGGACTGCCTGCGAGTTTTGAAAAGGAACAAGATAGATCTGGCCAACATGTCCAGCATTTTAAACAGAGCTGGTAACAATGCTGTGAAGGCATTCAAAGGACTGTACGGTCTTTGGTTCGATGAAGGGGCGAATAAAACTCGATATTTAGAGGCTCTAGAAAAAGAGGGAATTAATGTAGCTAGTATGTCTGGCATTTTGAACGGGGCGGGGAACAACGCTGTGGATGCTTTCAAAGGATTGCACGATCTTTGGTTCGACGAGGATGGAAGTAAGACGCTCTACTTAAAAGCTCTGGAGGGCGCTGGGTTAAACCTGGCCAATGTGTCGAGTATATTAAACGGAGCACGAATTCGAGCGTCCGAGGTTTTTAAAGGACTGTACGGCCTGTGGTTCGACGAGAAGGGAACCAAGAGGCGGTATTTAATAACTCTGGAGAAAGAAGGAATAAGTCTGACTAACGTGTCCGGTATTTTGAGTGGAGCGGGAATAAAAGGACCCGCGACTTTCAGGGACTTGTATAGCCTTTGGTTCGATGAACAAGGAGAGAAAACGCGTTATCTAAGAACTCTGGAAAAAGGACGAATAAGCCTGACCAATATGATCAGTATTTTAAACGGGGCAGGAGTTAAAGCTCCTGCCGTCTTTAGGGAGTTGTACGATCTGTGGTTCACTGAGGATGCAAGTAAAACGAAATGCTTAATAACCCTGGAGAAGGGGGGGATAAGCCTGGCCAATATGTCTGATATTTTAAGTGCAGCCGGGGCTAACGCAGGGAAAGCTTTCAAGGGATTGTACGATCTGTGGTTCGACGCAGATGGAAACAAGACGCGGTATTTAAAAACCCTAGATGAGGAAGGAATAGATATAGGTAATGTGTCTAGTATCTTGCATGGGGCAGCAGGTAACGCTGTAAAAGCTTTCAAGGAATTGTACGGCGCCTTCTTCGACGCGCAAGGAAACAAACGACCGCGTTTAAAGCATTTTCTCGGGGACGAGGATGGGAGGAAAAGTTTTACGCTGGACGACCTGTCCAGCGTGTTGAACGGGGCTGGGGCGAATTCTCAAGGCGCCTTCGATAAGTTGCACGGCGTGTGTTTCAACGAGAAGGGAAACCGAACGAAACTGTTGGACGATTTTTACGGGGCAAACTTTGAGGCGAGCCATTTATCCAGCATGTTACGCGGAACCGGTGTCCGTGCCTCTTTCGCGTTGAAACGGTTCCACGGCGTTTGTTTCAACGGGCAAGGGAAAAGGGCGAAGCTTCTGGACGATTTCTATGAGATGGGTTTCACGCCGTGCGATTTTTGCAACATGTTCAGTGGAGCAGTAGATGATTTAGAAAAATTCCACGCCGTATGCACCGCGGGAGGGATAAAGAAGTACTTGAATCGTTTCATAAAAGTGGCGAATTTTACGCTGAGTGGTTTATGTAGTATACTGCACGGAGCGAGAGCTAACGTGTGTTCCGCTTTGGAAGATTTTCATAACGTTTGCTTCGACGAAACTGGAACCAGAGCTCAGCTTTTGGATGATTTCTATGCGGCGGGTTTCACGCCTAACGATTTATCTCATATATTATCCGGAACAGGAAATAAGGCCGCCTCTGTTTTGAGAAATTTTCATAAATCTTGCTTCGACGAAGGGAATCGTTTAAAACACTTCTCGACGGGCGATGGGCTCTTTACGGTGAGAGATTTATCAAAGATACTACACGGAGTAGGAATCAATACCTGTTCTATTTTCGAAAAATTGCACGATCGTTGCTTCGACGCGACGGGGCACAGAACGAAGTATTTAAAAAATCTGGTAGGAAGTAATCGGGACGTGGTAATCGATATATTGTATAGGAAAGTGAGAAAATCTGTTTCAGGATAGTCGAATTTGTTGTGAAGATGCTTGTAAATATTGTACATGAAATTAATAAAACTTGTTACATATGTTGATACGCGATTTGTTGAGGGACAATTGTAACAGTCGCGTTGCGGCGTCAACACTTATTCATTTCATCATCGGCGACGCATCATCGTGAGTTTGCTGGCCGATAAAATCGAACGTGTAACGACGCGTGACAAGAAATGGCACGGGACCGCCATAATTTGTAACGCAAATGAATGTGTACATACGTACTGTATGCTCATAGGGATGAACGAGACTGGCACGCGGGACCGATTTAGAAAGTGATGTTTGTTTGAATGCCGTTAAAATCGCCTTTCCACCTGGCGATTTTACTTAAACGGCCTCGTTGTAACGTTATTGCCAGTAATTCATGTTTCGTAATCGTTCATCATCGGCCGACGTTCAATTGGAACGGATTTTATTTTATCCGTATCGCCGAAGGAACTAAAAATAGACGGGGATCTTATTTTCTTTTTATGACCACAATTGATGCGATAAATAATTGACTATTAGAATTTCCTCGGTGATTTATTTTGTTCGTTTCTTTTTGTACAATTAATATTGAAAATTAAAGCGAGGATTCCCCTCGTAAAAATGAATGGAACAACACTTTTCCTAGGCTCTCTGTACAATATCCCTAAGTATAGGATCGACGTTGAAACGCTACAATTAATTGCATTATCCTATTTCTTTCGTTTTCTTCTCTCGTGTCCTAGGACTTGTCTGACGATAGCAGGCGCAACGAGATCAGCAATCGTTGATCTCGTTTAGGACAATGGATACGATTATCGCGAGCATCGATCTAATCTCCCCGATCAACGAGTCAAACGAAACCTAATCAGGACTGGTTTATTGTTTATTTAGTGTGCGAATTCCCACTTTCGATTTCTTTCGTAACCTTTCCCCGATTGTTCACCCGTTACATGAACGGAAACAGTTGCGTCGCGATAAACACGGGTTCCATCTGGGGCTCGTTCGGTTAATTAGAAATGCCGCAAGTTTTCGGTACGTTTTCCAGATACGGGGGAATCGGGGGATGATATTGCTGGGCCAAAAAGTTGGCTTCGTTACGCAAAACGGGACGCAAGCGTATTTTTCGTTGACACTGTTACAACGTTGCAAGGAGAACAGAAAAAGGAACAATATATAATTTTGTCGTGTTTCATTTTTGGCCGAACAATTATATTCCTCGCACAATGGTACGATTCTCTATTCGTCACCTTGCCCAATTTTGTATATTTCCCACTTTTTCAACCTTCCTCAGAAATTACTAGAGAATTGAACAATGGTACTATATACATATACCCGTTTCTTGCCTGATCATTATCGAAATGTCCCTCAAAGCAATCTCACAATCGGTCGATAATCTTGTTCTCTCTCATGCGTGATAGACAAGGTCACAGTGCGTTCAAAGGATGCTCTAAATTGATCCCGACGTTGCGCAAGCATCCTCCAGCACAATTTTGCCGATCTCTCTTTCCCTTCGCTCCGTACACTCTTTCGTGTACCCTAGCTAGTTGTGAAACGGCCGCGAGGTGAATAATGAATTAACTGGACGAAGAAAGGTACCAGTGAATATAAATGTAAATGCAAATGTACGCTAATAAAAACATCATCAATCTCGTCGTGGCTGAGATCATACGAAATCTTCGACCCATCGAAGAAGATGAATAAAAAAAGAAATATATTCTAAACCTTTCCAGATTATCATTAACATCCTCGATTGCAAACTATTCAAATTACTTCCCCGATAATTAGCTGGCGTTTATAAGAGGACACGATCATTGACGTTAGGAACGATTTATGTAAATTCGTAATGCACACTTTCTCTGCTCAGAATGAAATGCAATAATCTCTATCTGTACCTCGTGCAATTAGAAACCGTGACATTATGAAATCGTAATAGGGGCAAACAGCGTCAAAAATTTAAATTAAATTGTCTCGCGATGGATCTGCGCCGACTACTTACGTACAGAACTATGAATACACGCTTATCTTTCCAGATCTATATCACCGGAATAATTCGTATATCGGAGCGAAACAAAATAGCCGATCTAAGGACCGAAATTCATGTTCTGCGTGGCTGCACTAGGCACGCAGAAGAAATGATAAAATCTGTACGATACTTTTATTAAAAAAGAAATAAAAAGGGGGCTCCGAAATCATACTATTAGACGCTACACAAATTATTACCGTTTCAATTGGCGATCCCTTTTGAATTTACTAACGGGCCTAGTATCTTTAATTTCTTCCACGTCCACTGGATTCTCTTTTGCAATCAACGCCGAGCTCCTTTCCTTGATATCCTTCACCACCTGAAAATAAGAAAACTGTGTCAGTTAGAATAATTCGTACACTGTATCGACGACCTTACAGTTTCGTAAGCCGATGGTTTAATAGTTTCATCGTCCTCCTGCTCTTCTTCATCTTCTTCTTCTTCTTCATCGACCCAACTGTATCGAAGGGGCGTACCTTCTTCAGGATTTACGTCGTTCGGCGATCTCTTTAGTATAGATTTGGGCTTTGTGAATATCCTAGATATATCCGCCGGTGATTCTATTAAATCCCCATCGGATTTTATTACCGGGTTGTTTTCTGAATGGCTAAATTCTATGCGTACAATATCCTCCTCGATATTTTCTTGATCTTCGCTACATTCTGTTTCTTTCTGCGCTGAACTATCCTCTGATTTTTTAAGAATATCTCCTGGTTCTGCGAATGAGACCGATTTTTTAATTTTGCAACTATCCGGAGACTTCTCTGGGCTTTCCCTATTGGAAACAGAAATGGGATCGTCCTCCTTTCTAGCATCTTCTTCTTCTTCTTTAGTCTCGGCCTCGCTTTCCGAATCATCGTAGTATTCTTCTTCTTCTTCTTCTTCTCCATCTTCCAATTCTTCGCCAAAATACTCGTACTTTTCGTCTTCTAATCTGTTAATCCAGAAAGCCCATCAATAAAATATAAAATTTAGAAACTGTTGCAAAGTATACCTATTAAATTCATCCGCCAATTCTTCTTCGATCTCGAGCTGATCTAGTCTGTCAAACAGATCTTCTTCTGTCTCGATTTTCTTCCTTTCCTCTTGCTTAAGCTTCGCTAACTTCTGATGATAATCCCTTTCTCTTTCTCTGTGTTTCCCTGCAAACGGAAATACAAGTTCCCTGTAACACCTGTTAAATACGAGAGGAAATGAGAAGAATTTACTTTTCCATTCTGCTATTTGATCGTCGTTCCAATGCTCTACGATCTCTTTGCCACCAAAGTCTTCCAAGAGATCGTTCGTTGCTACCATCAGTCTAGTTTCGAACAGATTTATCTCGGCGTTTAAATTTTCCAGCATCTCTTCCGCCTCTGATAAAAATTACACGAGTGTTGTTAATCAAACAGAAATTTCTTCCACGTGTATACTATTTTGCCACATAAGAAATATACTTTTGATTCTCCTTTCGCAGAGGGACGTTGCGCCTGCGGTGCTGTACTTCCCAAAGTATCCGTCTCCCAAGCAAGCGAGCACTTCATTAGTGTGAATCAATTTTCCCTTCATCAAAGCCCGTTTGCCGATCGGTACCATGCAGTTCACGTACAGATCTTTCTGAAAGGACTGCAACGCTTCTGCGACTTCCCGGTGGCTCTTCTTGTACTCCGCCCATACTTTGCGTTGCTCCTCGTTCCGTTGAATACCCTTTTGGGAGATTACATTAGCGATTTAATATTTAATTCTCATTCATCTTGCCTGTGTAATAGTCTACCTTCGTGAGAGCTTCGTCCAGTAGTGCCCGTTGAATTTTCACTACATCATTTTGGAAACTCATGGTCGAACCAAATCGTGCCAAGAAAAATGTATCGAGAATCGATAAGTGCAACTGCCAGACATTTATCAGCAGTGCCGTAGAAAAACAATGGTATTCGTGTTCTTATTCTACATTAGACCATACCATGGAACATTCGATCTGGAAATAAATTTAAGCAATTACTAATCGACCGATTGCCTAAAATTTAACGTTCGATTGTGCGACGTGTACCATTCTGTCCCACTTTAATTTCAATTTATATTGTCATAATCGCCGCCGCGATTATTCTATCATAATCGCTAATTTTTCTCTGCCTAACCTAAAATATTGTATTCAAATATTCAAGGTCAGCCTGAAACTATACGAAGATGTGCCTGCGCAATGGTGATAGCGACGATGTGGTTGTAAATATGATCAAGAAACATACAGGAACTCGACGATATTTATTCACAGAAGGTTAACGAAATATTTCATCGATATTATTTCTGCGAAGGAATTTTTTAATTTTAAAAGTGTGCGTTTTTTTCGGCGATAGTTTAATAGAAATTTCAATCGCCAGGCGGACGCAATTCCGTTGTTCATTGCTCGACGAAGACACGCATCTATGTGGCCCCTTAATTCGTGATTTTCTTCCTTGTTTCTTTTTCCATTGAGGGGCATAAGCGCAAGATGGTTAGTGATTCCGTGGAAATCTCTTTTTCTTTAAAACATCTACGTCGATCGTTATTTACATGTCTCATTATAATCATTTTAATCGCCGCACGGAGCAAAATATGTGAAAAGTTTTCGCGCCTGGATACGACCTAAGATATATATTTACACATAACCTCCGTTTTTGTTGCGAGATGCTTAACCTTATACGTTCCTCTAAATATATCCTATGGGCGATGTATCTCCGTCGCATACAGCAATAAATCAAACAATGACACGATATAATAAATGCAGTTTAATCGAAAGTCGAAATACCCCACGAAATATTTTTCTCTGTGCCGTGTGTATTATTAAGGAGAACATGTGTCGCTCGGTGTCGAGATGATGATCGAAGTGGTGTACGAAAGTGTATTCTAAACGACAGTGACGTGTTTGTTGTTTCAGGGTAAGGTTAAGTGCACCGATTTGAGGACAAAAGATAAAAATGAGTTGCTCAAGCAGCTCGAAGAGCTCAAAACAGAGCTTACAAATCTCCGAGTGGCTAAGGTTACCGGTGGTGCTGCCTCTAAGCTCTCCAAGATGTACGTATAATGTATTCAATTCTGTATGTAATTCTCTATCCGAATTTCCTTAAGAATGTAAGCTAAGGTAAAGTAGTTCGATGTCCCATCTCCACTCCAACAATACCGCAAATACTTTCTAGATCAGATACGATTCTGATACGTCGTGCGCATTAAATAGATTCAACCTAAACTGCTAAGCATTCGTGACGTTCAGCTTTGTTGAGAATAGGTTAGAACTAAATATTTGATTTTTATTATTGTCGAAGCGCGGGACCCTCGATCCTCCTCGCAGCGTGGCTCGAGTCGTAATGGCACCGCGGAGACGGCGCGTCGCTCGTAGTACCCCCACCCTTCCGTATTCGCGCAGTGGGAGAGCGCGCGGAAATTCGAACGCTTGGCTTAAGAATTTTTATGTTCCCTTGTAAGAACGTTAATAATATCCGATAATCATTTCAGCCGTGTGGTGAGGAAGGCGATAGCCAGGGTGTACATTATTATGCATCAGAAACAGAAGGAAAATCTGCGTCTGTTGTACAAAAATCACAAGTACAAGCCTCTGGATCTGAGGCCAAAGAAGACTAGGGCTATCAGGAGAGCTTTAACACCGTACCAGGCGAACAGAAAAACACCGAAAGAGATTCGCAAACGGTCCGCCTTCCCCTTGAGAAAATATGCTTTAAAGGTGTAAGCTAAGAGGTACTGAGGGATATAAAATAAAGGTTTTTCTAAAAACTCCAAATGTGCGTTACTCTCTCTCTCTTTCTCAGCCTGTTCGATGATAAACTCCATAAGTATTGGCGAATGCTTTTTATTTTATATAGAAAATAATATAAAAGATAGAATTAGACGGGTAAGCTTCTACTTGATACAGGGTCTAATACAATTCTCGACTATTTAATACCTAAACACCGTTCGAAATTTATCGACGAATTTGAGGACGGCGGTATATGAACGATTTTGTACAATTAAATACGAATGAATAAATTTAATCTAGGATCTTAACGAGTACCGATTGATGTATAAATTAGAAATCACACGAGCAGAGAAACGATCTTGCATCTCCTTGTACCGTCCTCGTTGCATCGAACGGCCTTGTCTATTGAACATTCGAGAATTCGTAGAGGCTGCAGGGGATCGTTTAAACGCGGATACCAGGGTTTCTAGAAAGCACAAAGTTCAGGAGTTCGTCACTGTCTTCGCAGACGAATGGTTTTCTATGGTGGCAAGCCACGTCGTGCCACTTGATGCCATCGTTGTAGAAATTGTTCAGTATCGATAAGCAGGACTCGTCGTTACCCTAAAATCAGAAAACAACCGAGTAAATCATTGAAAATATAGGGCAATACCAGCGAACAATTCAAGATAAAGCACCTGAGCAGCTTCACGGTTGTCAGGTTGTGGCTGTCCGTATCCGCCGGTGTTACTCCAGTCACCAGTGTTACGCTGCGCTGTGGAACCGATCTTGGCACCGGAGCCAGACCAGAACCATCCGTTGATGTTCTGCGGCTGAAGATCTGGCCTGTCGCAGCCGTTGAAGTTACACTTGCGGCCAGAAGTCCAGATGAACCTTACGTTTCCTACGCGAGAACGTTAATCTACCAGTGCTCACACGGTGAACTCAATAATAATAATAATAATTAAAATTCTATCTTCCAGTCACCTCGAGCGAGTCTCTGCTTGATGAACTCATTTTCCTGCGGCGTCTCGAGGGACACAGCGTCCATACAGTGTCTGCGACAGATATTACGAGCGTCCAACCAATCTACTTCCAAGGATCTTGTGGGTTGGTGTTCCCAACTGAAGAAGTACGAATGTGCAACACCTCTGGCGTCCCTGTAGGTAGCGTGTCGTACACCTGAGGCAAAAGTACGATGAACTTAGCACCTGCTGTTTCACCGATGAACAATTTATCTGATTAATCGATAATCGGGAAGGAAAACTCACGGTTCGCGCAGCTACGCGAGTCTGGAAGGGCAAGACGACGCTGTGCGTTCGCCACAGCGACGACGAGTAATAACATCAGCCATATCGTCCGCATATTTGTAACTCTGCAAGAAAACACGACGAAAAAAATTAATTACGACGACGGGTCTGGTATATAAATTGGCGAGGGAGGAGAACGAAAGGGAAAGTGATGAATTGGGAAACGTATGTAAAAGGTTGTCTTCCAATGTTCTAATGATACGTCTGACGGGTAAAAGTTTCCTGGGAATGAATCGTCGTCGTGCGAGGGTGAAAGGAGACTTTTCAGCGGTGAATTATGATTCGAGGAGCAGAGGATTCTTCTCTCTCACGGGGACGATGCTGAAAAATGTCAGGAGATTTTGCAACAGGTCTTCGATGCGTCTTGTTTTTCATTTAGCTTGCCGTTAACTTTCCTCGGAGGCCTCCGCGGTACGGTTGCAACTTTCTAAATCGTCCTCGCGACAAAACCGTCGACTGATTCACAATTAATGGCCGGATTTGTCTGAATACGAAGCAATTACTCAAACGAGGTTCTGCAACGCTATTCGTACACGAGCCCTTCGGTTTCCTAAGTATTGTGAAAATTCAACTTTCACAATACTTTATACGCTCGCTTTACCAGCGACGTAAAATTGACTCCAATTTCTCAAACGCAGCATGTTATTAATATAATATTTATTATCGTAATGAGGATTGCGTCGTGAAAATTGGCACGCAATTTTATTACTTTAATAGCGGAGAAAATTATACTCGTAATATCGAAGCATAATTAAATTTCTTTCCGCGGGCATAATACTTTCTATTTCATAATGCGGATAATTGATCCATCTAGCGCAATGGCCGCCATCGCGTTATCCTGTTCATGTTCGATTACCATGCTGAATAACAATGAATTCATGTTTAGGATTCCACAACGCCGCAGACTTAATGAAGCACCGTTCTTAACGTCGTGGCTTTCGCTTAAAATTAGTGTCAGTGGTCGTTCACCTGGTTCAAATAAGTGACGGTGGCGTACCGGAAGAGTGGATTCAATTACAACTGAAGATTACTATAGAAAACAACGCCAAACCGCGGGGAGGAAAGTTCAATGCACTGCAGACTAGATATAATTTAAATAATGTATTCCGTTGGCTGGGATAAATGCTCGATTCGGTTAATTGAATAATTGCATGATTTCCGTTATAATGACTAACACGAACTCAATTGACCGGAATGGGTAAGATTTAATCGTGGTGCTTCTGTAAACAGCGAATAATAATAATTCGCTGTGAAAGTGAATTGCTGATTCAATTAGGGTTTGAAAAACATGAAGAAACGACTCGCGAAGGCTGCCGAGGTCGATCTGCCGATTGTAATTTTAGATAAAGCGCTTCCACGATTTCGTCAATTCTCCGGAAGGAAAATGGGAGATTTCAAAAACGAGGATGAGGCTTTCGACAGAACAGCCTTTAATGCAATTACGCAATAATTCTAGGCCCGCCATGGGGATTAGGAAATTATAAAATACTTTCATGAATCAGTTTGCCTTGAGAGGCGAATTATGACCTGCGCTACGTGGCAATTCAGAGGGTTCGCAATTTTATTCGAATTATTCCAGCGCCACGAGTCTATAACGCCACCTTCTATGCAACCACTGCAACAATGGGCCGCCGTTCAGTGATACATATTTATCGGCGGACGATAACACATTTTTCAGTCAATTACCATTCGACAGAATTCGAACTGGTTTCGTATATGATTCTCGCATCGATTTGCGAAAATATATTCAAATTCTCCAGCTCTATGTAATATATGCCCCCGCACGTGGGTTTAATTGAATATCCTTTAAAAGATCGAGAAAAAAATGGGGAGACGCGGTGGCTTTATTTCGTATCCGCATGTATGCTCGTGGAACCGTTATCTGGCCGGCTTTATATCGGCCGGTTTGCGTGTTGTCTGCGTGTTCCATGTCTTTCTTAACGGCTTCTCGTCTGCCGTTGAAGCCCACACTGGATATGCGTATTCGGGACGAGTACAAACGATATAAAAACGAGACAGGAGCGAGCCAACGCGTTCTACGGGAGAAGAAAGGAAACGAAAGAAAAAATTTGCCGGTTCGATTTCGACTTTCGCCCGATCTAGATCGATCGTGGTTCGTTAGGTCGTTCCGTGTTCCATTTTCGTTTTTTTCGCTCGTAAATGTTTTCAGGGCACGTTTCGTTCGCGGAAGGAATTTTTGGTGCTGCCCTAAACAGAGTGTGTGCGTGTACGTATGTATTGAACGAGGTATATATTTTCACCGTTGAACGTCGACGAACGGCCGAGGTATCCTCATTTGTATGTTAAAGCCATAATTATGCAAATAGCTGCTTAATGGCATGTGGGTCACCGGTGACAACCACTGTTCTATTAGAAATTAGGTGTACACGTTGTTAAAATGTACAATGAATTTTTCGTTTGGCCCTTTTCTATGATAACAGTAATGGCAACACGCGAGGATAGTTAATCCTATCGAAATATCAATAATACACGGAATGCGTACATGTCTGTAGAAAAAGAAAATTCGTTCGACTCTGAAGGTAAAGCAGATTCGCAAAAACGTTCAGCAGCACAAGCGAGTAAATATTTCACGAAGATTTTTCATTTTAAAAAAAATTGTTCTCTCGTCTGAACTAAAGAAGCATGGTTCTCTACTTTTGGTACGAATCGGTTTGCCAACTGGCTTGCGAATGGAAACCGGAGTTGCTTTTTTTCCACTCCTTTTGCGGAAGATACCGTAAGATGCAATGAATTCTCCGCTAAAGTAATACCTCACGTGTTCTACACAGATTGCATCGTTGCGTAGACCTGCAGCGATCTTACGCAAGGAAAGTACCTTTGCGAAGATAAATCCAATCGCCTCTCACGAATCGAAGAGAAAGAGAAAGCGATCTTCAAAACAAGCGTGTTTACCTGAAAACCGCGCTATGTGAGGAATCTCGCGCTTGTGCAGAATTTTTAAATCGGTGCAACTAGCCTAATGCGGCGACTATTACTATTATTAGTAGTAGTAATAGTATTACTATTATTATTAGTAGTAGTAGTACTACTATTACTATTATTATTATTTTCGTCACGAGCGATTATAATTAGTTCTGTTAAGTTCCTAGGCGTTGAATATGGAAAGCGTGAGAACCAACAGACGAGTTCTCATGGTGTGGTTGGCAAAACTTTGAACAACAATCTTGCAGAGCGCGTATGAAAGAAAAAACTCTCAATGAAATAGATAATTGCAGTTAAGTCATTAGGCGAAGGTGAAATTGCATCCTTAATTAAGAAGTCAACATTTATTAGCGGTTTGTACACTAACGTGGTGGCTCCAAATTGTTTTCGTTATAATTAACTCGGAGAAGGTAACTGCACCTCGCTAATTATTCGCAATTTTTTTCTACCAAAGATTAATTTAACTCGTAAGGGATTTTAAGGTATCAATAAATAACGGATTTAGAAAATTGTTTTAACTATTCGCGCAGGTAATTTGGATACGCTGAATCTGCAATTGTTTTCCAAATTACAAGCACGATTTTAATTATTACATGCACCCCAGAAGAAAATTACGACGAAAATTGTTACGCCTGATACTACGCAAACGAATAAAAAAAAAAAAAAACAGTACAGTCCATTAACTGTACTCCAAAAAAAAATTACAGTCCAACGCCCATACGGGAATAAACAAAAAATTATACGTCCATCAAAGTTAAATGTAAATCGTCGTATACCACTAAAAAGTAAAACGTGTCAACTACCACTCACAAAAAAGAACAAAAAGAGGAAATATACGCTGGAAGGTAAAAGCAACAGGATCGAGCAGACCGAGCACGATGAACCGTGTCACGCTCGCGGTTTCGTTAAACCGAGCAAAAACGTGCACTCGAGATAGTAGGAGGACGGTCTAACAATAAGAGAAAGCCCGTGGTGATCCTTCTGCGGGTCACTCCGCGTTAACCATTCGTTCACGGGGTCGTCGCTTTCGATTTCTCCGGCGTACACTTACCTAGAAAAAGCTTCCTGGTGCCTCGTAGTCGACGCTCGCCGATCCTACGGATCCTTTGGATCGAATAACTAGGATGGTAAAATTGATTACACGCGGTAACACCGATAATACATAGAATATCGTTCGATGAATTCCCTCCGTTGGCGCTGCGAAGAACTGTTCGATGGTTCGTTTGATTTTCAACTGGCCCAATGGGACGTTAGCTCGTCGACGACTTGTCGATCGCGGCGAGAATGAAGAATGAACTGCGGTATACGAGCAGTCGACCGGTATATAGCCGGCCCACATTCCCTTCTGGCTCGAGTAACCCAGATTCTTCCCACCCGGTTGTCTGGTGAACATCTTCGGGGGCCTGAAAGGGGCCCTCGATAATTCCCATCTTGCACCTCTCACTGCTCGTTTCCCTCGCCCGTTACTCGAGCGACTCTGTCGAAGTCCCTTTCGGGTGATAGAATTCGTTGTTGATTCTTTCTTTATTTTTTTTCCTTCGCGCTGGATCGATTCTTCTCGCGGAGGGGTCCCTCTTCCGTCTCTCCGTGCTCGTCTATGGAGTCGCTGCAGTTTTTTGCGCTGGCGACGATGCTTTCGACGGAGGCGTCACTGCATCGGATTCATGGAAATTGTTAATGTTAGTAGCAGTAGTGATCGACGATTCTTTTTATTGATTCGTGTCATTGCTTACGATATTAACTTATGCAGGATCTATTTACAATTTCATTTACAATTACACTCGGCTACATGATCCCGGAGGCTTCGATTGAGCTTAAACGTTGCATACAAGTATGAAATACCGTGCCGATTATTCGTAGCACCGCCCGGCACCGAGCTTATAAACGTTCCGCTGCTCCTGTCGCATGATCGGTTTATTTATTCAGTCTTTGAGCGCGTCACGCCGTAAATTCTATTGTACATTGTTGTGCACGTCGTTCCAGGTACTACGGTCACTTGCAATAGTACTAAATCTAATTGGAAACCCAAGCACCGCAAAAAAACACAGGCTTTCACTCTTCTTCTTGGATACATTTCTCCACTAATTCCCTCAAATTAGGATTCTCCATTGCTGCTG
The DNA here is from genome assembly GCA_948146005.1 of Nomada fucata. Classification (NCBI taxonomy): domain Eukaryota; kingdom Metazoa; phylum Arthropoda; class Insecta; order Hymenoptera; family Apidae; genus Nomada; species Nomada fucata. The sequence goes on along the minus strand of OX411277.1, from coordinate 30,114,013 downwards.
CTATCCTCTCCTTGTCGTTTATCTGCTTATTTACTGAAGCAGAAATTATTCCCACGCCATGATCGGGACATTATGTTTGCGCTGCGCCGCAGCTTATACTCACTTTCTTGTTCCGTGGAGTGTGCACCTTCCTTTATATATATATCAAGTTTAAAAAGTGCTACCAAATTACGCTCCAGCTTAATTCTGATGCAGAGGCCGATCAGCGTTGCCAGGGAACAATGCGGCACAGTTGGATTGAATTCGATACGAATAACGGACACACCTTTGGGTGTACGCTTGGAAATCTCTACGCAATCTTCGTACACGACATCCAATTGCTCCAAAGTCTGCGGTTTCTCCGGATCTCTGATCGTTCTCAATAGATCTGCGATAAGTTTAACCTTTGTCAGACCCGACGAAACCGTTTCGCTCCAAAGAAACAAACAATTGTCACGGCGCGCAGTTGATTCCAGCGTGAGCATCAGCCCGGCAACAATGACCTTGCGATACTGAGCTCTCAAGATTTACGCATCATATTGTCTCGCCAACTGGTTCATTGCATAATCGTACTATTGTTAATTGCTTTGGAGTGTCAACCGAACGATGGACGACGAACTTCGTACAATCGTGAATTATTGCGACAGTAGTCGATCAACGTTCGAACTCGGAGCAGAAACTTGCCATAAACGGATTCCTTCAGCTCGGTGTTCGATCTCGATACCAGAGCTCTGTTTTTCGTGTCCAGATACCCTTCAGTAGCCTCCATTTCGTCGGCCGTTGGCACACCATCTCTTATCTTGCCTCCGATTGAAATTTTCCGTAAAAATGATAACATTCTTACCCCGTACCCCCCTGGCCACACGCAACTGGCCTGGTCAACGGTACATCATTAGAATTTTGTTTATATTATGGCTGACGAATGTAGTAAACCTAACCTCCTCAATGATCGAACTAAAATAACCTAACCGATGAACTTCTTCGTTTCGGGCGTGTTCCTCTTTTTTCTTTTTTTTAACGGAACATGAATAGCAAAGTCCTCAACCCTCGATCAATGAATACATACTATCAGACGTTTCAGAATCCAAGAGGCATTTCCAGGTTATGTACCCTCCATCGAGAATCAACGCATGCCGAAGGGTGGACGATATCCAATTGAAAAATACATATCGATTAATTGTAAGGTTGGATCGATTTGCAATTTGGACTCGTCATTCGGTGTCGATCGTTGCGCTATCTGTCGATATCTCGACGAACTGTAACGAGTATCGCTTCGTTCGAGGCATTTCAAATTTTCTTTACCTAGTTTTCAATGAAGCGAAAGAAAAACCGAAAGAAAATTGCCGTGTAATATGAATATGTATAAATTAATGGGTTTCGTTAATACATTTGCATATTGTACGACACATCTATCTGCGATGACTAAATTATGGGCGACATACTAAATACATATGTATATCATGGGAAAACAAGCAAAACCGGTCGCAAGATATGAATATGTATATAGTTTTAGTTTCTATTAATTCGTTTATTTTCACTTACTCGGATTGATATATCAAAATGTAGTGCAAGTGTGCATAAATTTGCTATTTATAATTTTGTTGGAAATCCATATTAGCCCGTTTAAATATTCGTTTACGATTATAGAGACGTTTTAAGAGAAACTTATCGAATTAACATGAAAGTATATTTCCGTAAGTTCTAGCTAATCAAACCAGTTTCAGGTAACTACGGGCGAGAAAAGAAATTTCGTTTCTTCATTATCATACTATTCGCGCGCGTCTTTCCACGCCATTGATCATAAATAATGCAACAGATTCATCGTATCGCTGACATATCCTTTGTGTCCCATAAAAATGATTAATAAAAACCAAGAAATATAATAAATATATATATATATATATATATATATATATATATATATATATATATATATATATATGTATACATATATGTATATATATAATTACCAATAAAGGAAAATTAATTCGATGGTTAGCCTTGCTTTTTAAAACCAATGTTACACTTTTTCTACCATATAGAATGGTGGCTAGTATTCGGTGGCCAGTTCACTGATCCAAGAACGAGATCTTTCAAGGTCACGGTCGTTTCGTTAATGTCTGCGGTCATTTCTTGCTGGACCATTTGGTAACATTGAATGGCCTTGTTAGAAGGATCAATGAACTCTCTACTCATTAAGAGCTTGGAATTATTTTGATTTATTCACTAATCGCAAAAAGTTTTTCCTAAATTTTCCCACCGTCAATCGATTATTTGAAAGGACAATTCATTTATAAATTTAGGATTATCAATTTGTAAATTAAAAAATATGATATCCTAGAACTATTTTCAACCGGCTCGCTTTTCTAAAGTTTTTTAAAGATTTTTCATTCATTCTCGTGCATAACTCGATATCTCTCGAAAATTAAAATTCCAAGGATTCATTTGGCTTGTGTCTTTTTTTAGCCTTTCTATGTATACCAGTGTAATAATAAGTTTAGCGGGTGGAAAAGCAAGGAGAAGAGTTGACGGAGGAGGGTCCACAGTACATAGATCACGACCCAAAAACTGCAGCAACAAATAAACAGAGAACGATTTTGACGCGTTCTCTGGTGTCGCATCTTGCGCACGCTCCGTTCCGCAGCGTGTAAGACACGCAGAGAAGGACCAGAGTGACTCCGCCAGGAACACTGGCGAATTCGTGGAAGCTAACGGCGGTCGCGTCTGGGCCCTCCGTGAAACTGATAAACGCATTCAATCCGGCTGGCCGAATGAGGTTTTAAGGTGAGAGAACGGTGCAACGCGTGTCGGGTGAAGAATGCGTAAGAAAGCTTTCTAGAGGGCCCGTTCATCCTTCTCCTTTTTTAATCTTTTTTTTTTTAATCCACTAGCAGCCAGAGCGTGGAACTTACAAAAAAAATCATAAAAAGAGTCGACGAACATTTTTGTGTCTGTGCGTGCGTGTTGGGTAACTTTCGGGCCGTTCTACCGATCAAGTGTTCTGCTTGTGCCACTAAAGTGTCTATTAAACGAAGGAGACGACATTGAAGGTACATTATCGGAATTTCCGCGGTGGATAAAACAGGAAGGATTGTGGAGAATTTCCCTCTTGTTTGGGCCGCGTGGTGTGGGGGAGACTGTTTCTCGTTTCGTGGCGGACTAGGGACAACTGGTAGCCATCGCCTTGGAACGCGGTATAATAACTGTAGTCGATGATATTTCGGAGAAAGTTCGGGCAGACGTTACCACGATAGGCTATCGTGGTCGTAAAACGGCGTTAATTAATACGATTATCTGATTAGAATATCTTGTAATTCTCTGATTAATCTGGTAGGATTTATTGTGTTTCGTTGTTCGTTGGTTAGTTTATCGGGATGGCATTCGCGTACATACATAAATAATAATTAGGGTGCAAGGATTATGGAGATTCAAACGGTGGTAGATTACGGCAATCGCTGATCTTCGAGCTTTGCTTAAGTAGAAAGTGTAATTTTAAAACTGTGTCGTCATATCAGTTCTTCCTTTCGTTGGTCCATGAACTGTTTACTCTGCTTTCTATTTGTTTTTGCAATTAGGCTACGGGGTTCCTCCGCGATGACGTAACTGGCCAATTTTTTTTAACACCAATTCATTACGGAATTGTTGTATCCGAATTTACGTTTAACTAGTTTGTCAACTAGTTCCTAGGAATCGGAAATGCGGATCATGTAAAATTCAGTCGAAAGAGATCGAGGCTATCGATTAACTAAGTCACAGTGAACATTCAGATTTCACTCGAGGTCGAGTGATTCGTATCTACAAAGTACATGTATGTCTGCGACAGTTCTCTATTCGTTCAAATAGTAAATTAAACGTGTCATTCAAATGCAGCAAAAGTAGGCAACAATTGATGTAGATTTTGTGTAGATTGTCTTAGGGAGAAAATGCATTGCCTGAAATGTTGCACTTTGGATTTAGGAACGTGTGGTAACCGTCCCGATCGATAAGAAAGTATTTTTATCGTCGAAACTGTTGCCACGAGTTACGCGACGTAAAAACAGGGAAAAATACTAGTGGGAATGATCTCTGTTGAGACTCGACAGACTCGTAAGAGATATTCAAGTAACTGATAAGAAATATCTCTAACTACGAAGCTGATATATTTGCTGCGCCCGATTATGGGAATCGTGAAATGATATTCCGTGCAATGCTGCAAATACTTTGCACCGATATATAAATATGAATTTAAATTTCATATTCCTCAGATCTTGGAGCGTACCACCAAGCTGTAATAATTTGCATCGAAAGCACCAGCCCCTTGCTTATCTATTAAGCGAATTTATTCGATAGCAATTCCAATCTCCTCCAGGATTCGATTATCCACCGAGAATTCCAACTGAATCGAATTCTACGCGTTTCTGCGACATTCTAAGTCGTACGTTAAGATGTCGCATCGATTGCATTCTGGATCCAATAATATAATTTCTTCGTCCAGTTGTCGATTAAAATCGCACGGGGCCGATTTTTAAACGTCTTCGCGACGTTGATCATAAAAATCTTGCATTCGAGATTCACGAGTAATTTTTATTTTTTCCTTTCGTTTTAGCGTCCAAAGATATGACCAAAGATATGTGTTGCTCACAAGGACCAACAATTTCGTACGTCCCTGGCCCCAATATTCCGATCCCTTTCATCTAGCGCGCCTGTGCAGCAATTCCACCGAGATTCGGCGTGGTTCGATCCGAAAATTCGATTAACAGGTGTTCACCCAATCTCCAGTCTCCCGTAAGTTGCGTAACGTTTTACCTCCCACTGTATCTCGGCCACATAACCTAACCATACAAACCGCGAGAGAAAAACACCGAGCGTACACGATCCACCTCGGGGTATGTTACCTTTTTTAAAAAAAACACAATTACGTAACGCGTGCCACAATCCGCAGACGCATATGCCATCAACTGTATCATCTTTCCTCCAAGTATGTACAGAGTGACTCAGAAAAATATATTATGTCCAATGTAAAATGGCCTTTGGACGAGCGATATTCCGTTGGCAGCCGTTAAACTTACAAAACACCCTCTTACTCGGGTGATAACTGACCAGTTGATGAATTATGCGTACACGTATGCAAAGCTAATTATATGCAAATGTATACAGCAACTTATCAATGTAGGTGTGAACAGTTGAAAATCTAGATTTTTCGAACGGATAATTGTATTCATTTTTTCCACAGTGTATGTATATACCGTTCGGCGATATTGGTCTTTATCTATCTAGGTATCGCACGGGTATCTGAGTCATTCTCGTTTACTCAAGTCTAACATCGATGGCCCTGGTAAATTTATCATCAGCGTTACAGTACTGCCAATATGGAAACGAGCGGATTAACGTCGATAAGCATACAATCATCCGCGAACGTTCGAAGCGCGTAGAAAATTCTGCCACCCCTAATTAGTATATCGGCCGCGTGGAATTGCATTCGTTTCTTAAATTAGTACATTTGCGTTCCAAAGAAAAATCATACATAGGAGATAATCACTGTAACGTCTACCGCCCCTTCCCGCCATTGATATTTCCACCAGAACCAATTATAACCCACCAGATATAGTAAAATCAACTTCCAAAGAAACTAATTCAACGTGTACTTATATATTACTTCCACGACACCTTGTGCATGCAGTCGCGTTTACTTTGCAGACGCAGCGCAGGCGCTGACAGACTCCTAGGACAAAATTACCCGGGTCCGACCAAAGGTGTAAGAGCAAAAGGTACCGAGGATCAACCGGGTATAGATAAAAGATGCCGCAGGCACGCTGGTGGAATGCTGTTATCACGAGCGGCCGGCCTAGGACGTGGGAACAATTAACTACTTCCGCGGGGTCAGGGACGTCCGGAGGCAGAGGACGCCTGGCGTCCGCGAAGGCGTTAGTCCAGCGGCCGGCTGCCGACAGAACACTCCGTCGCGGCATGGCGAGCAGTGCAACCGGAGGCAAGGTCCTCACCGAGGACAATGTCTTCACGAACCTACGGAAAATGGAGTACGCGGTGCGGGGACCATTGCTCATACGCGCCCTGGAGATCGAGAAGGAGCTCCAGAAGGTAAGGGAACAACATAGTAGCACAGAGCGGAGTCAACGTACTATTTACGTTGAAACCAGACGGATTAATTCGTGGCGGGCGGTGAAATCGATCGGCCTTTTAAATGCACGCACACAGCTTCGTGTGCGAATCTAGGGGAACGTCGAGCTACGGTGAAGTTACTAGTTACGAATTTTTGCGGGCTGCATGTCGATTGGGCGAGTTTTTTTAAAAACTTAATTGAGTCAATTGGGGCGAGCGATAAAATTGCGTTGGGAATGGCAGATGTTAGTGCTGCGTTTTTATAATTGGGGTTGGTTCGGGAAGGTTATGTTTCTACTTCTGAACATCGCGAAATCTATTGGCAAAAATTGGTAATTCTGTGATAATCCTTTCCCTCAAAGGGGGGGCTTTGTTGATCTTTTTTCCCATCTGTTGATAACAATAAGTGGATTATTTGAGATCGTTGGATGATAGGATGAAATCGTCAACACACTAGAGAACCTTCAATAATCAAGAAATTGTTCCTGAAACGAGGGGGTTTTGCAAAGAATGTGTATCAAGCGCGATGGTTATTTTCGCGTTAACAGATATTGGTGTTAAAATGTTCTAGCATGGCGGAAATGGGGGAAAGTATGAGTGAGGAATGGAATACCCTATCGAACGGATAAAATCGACCAAATAAAAATGTCCTGGATGCAGGTGTCATTATTATTGACGATAGTGATGGAACCACCTGTCGCTGAGGGTCGGCTTCTCAATGTGTAGAGCGACTAAATATAGCGTTGCAATTGGCGTATCTATCTATCGCAACAAACATACGTAGGAGCTTGAAATAACCAAAACATTGCTATTTTATCGACGAAATCCTCTATATCCAATCCACCCTATAGTTTCCAATTCATTGATTAAAAAATTCAAATTTCGTAACGTTTACAACTGTCTTGAAAATAGTATATACAAGGGGGAAATTAATTTAAAAATAATTATAATTATTATTCGACTCATACCGCTACCCGTGCAAATAATTATTATTTTTAATAAATAGCAAAAGTTTTGCAATAATTTAACGAATTATTTTTTCCTAATAAATAGTTTCCATTGTGATAAATCTGATTAATTAGTCGAACAGAACTACTGTTTGGGTCAAAAGTGGCTGCATCCGGAACAAGTTACTATATTTGTTTGGTAACAAGACCCGTTTAAACGGCGTGTTATTTGGCCGAGTAACTCGATCCTGTAACCGAACGAAATATGGAACATTATGCATATAAAATGCCTGTAACTGCTTTCATATGGTAGCAAGCGTTCACGTCACGTGTCAATAATATTTCTTGTTGGTCCAATAACATTCCTTTTGGTACTTTTTCGTGTCGCCAACATTTTTCTCGAACAAACAACCATTCAAAATTGACTGATCGAACGAGGGTTCATCCAGTAATTTCTTGCTTCTTTGAAATTCAGAAATTTGCTTGTTACCTAATGCGTCGTTGCGATTTTTCTCGCGGTGATGATAATTCGCTTAAAAAACAAAATAGAAAAGTTGGGTACGTGACTTCAATGACAAATTCTTAACCAAGGCTTCAGTTCGTCAGATAGAACGGAATTGTTCTGACTCACGGGAAAGAAGCAATGCCAACGTTGGGTCATTAATGTTTGCGGATTGAATGTCACGCTTTGTGCTATAAAACGCGAGCAAAACAATAGATCGTCGCATCGCCAATGTTTCTCCTGATACTTCCGCTGAATCGTCGAAAAAATGATTCACTTATCGATCAATCCCTGAGCACAAAAATCGGCCAATTTTTCCTTCCTTTTTTCATTATCCGATTCCAAACTAGTTCATAAATGAAATATAAACAGTTCTTTGCCAAAAATAGCGATAGCGACATCGGTACCGTCATTTGATTAAATAAAATAAAAACTTGTCTCTGGTCTTCATTAGAGTCTCGAGCCTTATCCGCCAGCCATTTTTCTTTTTATCACCTAGGTGTTCGTTATGACGCAGCTTATCTCTCTGATAAATCACATTGCATTGCGTAACAAACGTTCTCGTATTATCCAGCCTCGTTGCTTCAACCGTAACCAACGCGTTGATGGAAAAAAAAACTATATCCACCGACCCAAGTAATCGAGCGTAAAAACTTCGATTGCCTTTCAATAATGATCTAATAAAAGCTCGGCGATCTCCCGGCAAGCCCGATACTTGCGTTTACGATAACCGTTTACGCTACTAGGCGTGCGAAACTAAAAATAACGCGTAATGGGTGCGCAAACATGCAAGCGTTTCCTACGACGCTGAGATAATAAGCCTACACATTTACAGATGTTAAGTAAAATTCCATGAGAGTTTTCACAATACTTTCTTCTACTGTATTATTGGTTCACCCTGCCGCTGGAATTTTTCAATTATTTAAAATTATTATCGTTCTTGTTGTTGTTATTATTATGATTAAATAATTATACTAATTTAATTATCTATTCGCCAGGGTGCCAAAAAACCGTTCAAGGAGGTGATAAAAGCGAACGTCGGCGACGCGCACGCCATGGGCCAGCAGCCCATAACCTTTCTGAGGCAAGTACTGACCCTGACGGTGTCTCCAAACCTACTGAGCGATCCCAGTTACCCAGAGGACGCGAAGGACCGCGCCAGGGCCATCCTCTGCTGTTGCAAAGGTGGAAGCGTTGGCTCCTATTCAGAATCGGCCGGCATCGAGATCATCAGGAAGCACGTGGCCCAGTACATTCAAGATCGTGACGGCATACCTTGCGATTATCGCAACATCATCCTCTCGAATGGCGCATCCGATGGAATCAAAGTGTGCAACATTATTTCTATCTTAATTCTCACTACGTATAATTATTTCCGTTCGATCGTCCATTCCCATCGGAGTGTCAAAGATTTCTTTACCACCGCCCTGAGAACGTCTGTCCGCGGTTCTGTATAATTACTGGCCCGATACGTTCGGCGTGTTACAGTCGTTCCTGAAGCTGTTCAACGAGAAAATGGACGGCAAGCCATCAGGCGTGATGATCCCGATTCCTCAGTATCCCCTGTACTCGGCAACGCTGGCGGAATTCGGCCTGGCCCAGATCGGTTATTATCTGAACGAGGGGAACAAATGGGCCCTGGACGTGTCCGAGTTGGACAGAGCGTTGAGCGAGTCCAGAAGGAACTGTAATCCCCGTGTACTGGTCGTGATCAACCCGGGCAACCCGACTGGTCAGGTCCTGACTCGCGCGAACATCGAGGACATTATAAGGTTCGCCTACAAGAATCGTTTGTTCCTGCTGGCCGACGAGGTGTACCAGGACAACGTCTACGACAAGGACAGCGCGTTCCACGCATGCAAGAAGGTGATGACCGAGATGGGGGAGCCGTACTGCAAAATGGAGCTGGCCTCCTTCATGTCCGTGTCTAAAGGTAAAGGGTACTAGATATTGGGCCCAGACATTGGTCCCGGCTGGTCGAAGGCGATCGTTTAAATGAACAAATTGTCCAGGCTACATGGGAGAGTGTGGAATCCGCGGCGGATACGGCGAGATAATCAACATGGACCCGAAAGTCATGGCGATATTGTTGAAATCGATCTCTGCGATGCTCTGCCCGACGGTGCTTGGCCAGGTGGTCATGGACGTCGTGGTGAACCCGCCGAAACCGCAGGAGCCGTCCTACGAGCTGTTCCAGAAAGAGAAGGAATTAACTTTGCGATCCCTGGCAGAGAGGTCCGAGCTGGTGGTCGATACGTTGAACAGCATTCCCGGCTTCAAGGTGCTCGCTGGAAACTGACAGACGGTCGATTGTTGTCTTTCCATCAATAATTCTGGATAAAATGAACGATCGATTGTATTGTACATAGGTGAATCCAGCTATGGGTGCCATGTACGTGTTCCCGAGGATCGATCTGCCGAAGAAAGCCATCGAGGCGGCGGAGAAGGATGGCCAGCAGCCGGACGTCTTCTACGCGTTTAAACTGTTAGAGTCCACCGGGATCTGCGTGATACCTGGTTCCGGTTTCGGACAGCAACCGGGCACGTATCACTTCCGGACGACAATACTGCCGCAGAAGGAGAAAATCAAGGCGATGCTCGAGAGCCTGAAACAGTTCCATCTTAAGTTCCTCGAGGAGTACAAATAGTGAGGTCGATGGGATTGTTTGAACGCATTTTTACGTTTATCCTCGAAAGTGCCGGTAATCGTCGCCGTTGCACAGCACTCAATTTCTATCGAATCGTATAGTTTTCTATTGGAAATATTGTTTCCCCATTTTCGTCCCCTCTTCGGCGCCGCAGTCGCAATCGTAGGCGCGAGATTCGGCACGGAGAGGATTAAATACGAAAAGGGAAGAGAAACGTAAACGAAAAATCATCGAACAACTGTAAATAATATATAAATGTATAGTTACGTTAAGAGACGAGCTTCTTTTTTTTTCTTTTTTTTTTGGCAGAGTTGAGGAATGCACGGTGGGTGTGTTTGCGCGCGTGATAACGGGCATAATGATACGCTTTGATAATACTCAACATTCGAGCAGCCTGTACCTAGAATTTGCGAATTTATTATTCAGCCGTGAACACGAATTGAAAAGAGAAGAAGTTCAGTGTGTACAGATTACGTATATTGCGAGCACGTTGAACTTTCACCCACCAGAGAAACTTGATTTATGTGTTCACGTTTGTCCAAGATCCTCGATATCAATAAACTTATACCAATTGAACAGCCGACATCGCGAAACGATATACAAATACATTATCCACGCTCACCTATGATACTAACACGGTTTTACAGACAGGGGGCGACAAAATCGACTAAACCCGCGAACAATAAAACAGCGTTCGCACTACTACAATGTTCCGCACCGAAGATCCATCGATCGATACGATCCTGCACGACGCGACAATATACAAAACTTAAATAACAAACAGCCGAGACCTCGAAACGAAAGTTTACCGTAACGAAGGAGACCAAAAGTTAGACACGTCACGGGCGAAACGTTAAACATAATAATGCTGCAATTGTACTCTTTGCGCAGTGACTCTGCCCGATCGTTATTAAAAAAAAATACTTTATTCACAGTTTCCGTAGTTTCACTTAAGATTATACTCTCGCCTTTACTTCTCGCAACGCGGTATAACATCCCCACCCCCCAGGACGATTCTAGAGATCGCTCGCGAGCCTCTCAATCTCCTCCGCGAAGAACCTCATGTCCGCCTCGGTCAGTCCAGAGTTTTGCAGAACGAATCTAAAGAAATTGGGCAGCTCCCTCAGCGGTTGATACGTGATCAGCATCGAGCCTTTCTTCACCATGCGCTCCTTAACGACCGGCCCGATCTTCTCCAGGGCCTTCAGCAGGTCGCCGCCTTGCAGGTGCCGCTTGGAGGGCGGCACGTACCAGAAGCACACGTTTGTGCACTGGGGTTCCATCAGCAGCTCGAAGCCGTCCCTGCGTCTCACGTAATCCGTGAAGTATTTGGCCAGCTCGAATACGCGATCTACGTGCCTCTCCAGACCCCTGGTCCCCTTCGCCTTCCACATGAACCAGAACTTCAATACGTCCGCCCTGCGGCCGCACTGAACGTGCTTGTCCCCGCAGTCGAAGGAGGTGTCGTAGAACTTGTCCGGCTGGAAGAGATAGCTGGCCTTCGAGCCGTGGGCGGCCTGCAGAAGGTCCTCGTGTCGCAGCAACAGCGTGGAGCATTGCTGAGGCGCGGCCAGCAGCTTGTGCGGGTTCCAGGTGACGGAGTCGGCCAGCTCGACCCCGTCCAGGAGGTACCTGTGCTTCTTCGACATCAAAGCACCTCCGCCCCAGGCGGCGTCCACGTGTAACCATAGATTATACTTCCTGCAGATGGTCGCTATGTCCCTCAAGGGATCGTAGGCACCCAGGACCGTGGTGCCCGCCGTGGCGGACACCATCAAAGGCGTCGCTCCCAGCTCCAGCGTGTTCTGGATCTGCGTCTCCAGGTCTGCCACGCACATCTTCCCCTCGTTGTCAGTGTTCACCTCGTAGACGTTGCTCGTGCCTATGCCAAGGAACGCGGCGAGCTTCTTCACCGAGTAATGAGCGTCCCTAGACGTGAACACTATTAACCTGCCGGCGCTGGACGAACCCAGCTCCTTCAGTTCGGGGAACCTGTAAATTCGAACGCTAGAGGTCGCCCCGTCTTTCGAGAGATCGCGTGGAAGTACCGCGATACAGTACCTGTGATGACGAGCCAGGTTAATCGCGTAGCCGTTGGCGATCGAACCACCCGGACAGAACAGCCCCTCGCCTCTCCCGTCCTTCCAGCCTATGACCTTTCGCATCTCGCGCAGTATCTCTTCCTCCATCAACGAGAACACCGGGGACACCTCGTAGGTGTACACCGCGGGATTCAGGGCGTCCGTCAGCCATTGTCCAAGGAGGCCGTAAGGATCCACGCTCGAGTACAATTGATTCACGAATCTGGGATGGCCGGTTTTCACGCTGTACTTGATCACGTTGCGGGCAAGGGTTAACAGCTCGTTGTGAGAGACGGGATTGTCGGATAGCTTCAGGTCGACGGCGGAACGAAGCGCGGCTGGCTCCATCCACTCCACCACTCTGTTCCTCCTCGAGGTTCCCTGCGAGAACGTTCGTTTCAGAAATATTTTATTTCGCGACAAATAATTTACGCAACAAATTGGCGAGCCTAGCCGCGAGAGAAAGCATCCTCGAAACGAATCGTTAGAGTCGGCAGTTCCGAATGTATTCGAGAGGTTACAAGTTCGATCTTCGCAGACGTTTCCATGAATCGGCATGGGAATTCGCTTCTACGACAGCGGCAGTAGTTTCTTTGTGCAACATTGTGTCGGGCAACCTTTGCTCGCTGGTAAATAGGGTAAACGTGAATCCGATTTGCGGCGCAATTATACGTCCATGAATTGGCAAATGCTCATTAAACGAGCGCAAAGAAATAAAGAGGAAAAAACGCGTAACCAAGGTTTGCGTCACGCTGTACGAGGAGGAGAGGGAAAATTGGTTTTCTGGTGAATCAATGAAGTCATTCGAGACTCGGAATTCTGCCTCAACGATTGCACGGGATAATTTAATTGAGCGTGAAGAATGTATTAGTCTCCCCCCCCCTCTCTCTCTCTTGATCTCGTGCGATTGAAGCGACAGTGGCGAGTGTGCATGTTTGTTTTAATAATTAGCTGCTCGGATTGATCGCCGGGAATCCAGTTTTTTTGTTGTTGTACAATTTATGCGTCAAGAATAGCGGGCGATAACGGAGAACGAGGGAGGAAAGAGGTTTTTCCTTGGCGTTGCAGGTGTGTTTGAAATGTACACCTCCAAGTGAATGGCTTTAAAGTAAAAAGGGGGAAAAAAAAAAAGAGGAAGAAAAAAAGTGATTGCGGGCCTTCGCTGGTAATAATGTGTGACGCAAATGTATGGGGAATATATAACTTTTTATCCCCCATTTCTTACGAAATCTGGTGGAATTTATGAATCACCTTCGGCCAAAAAGTATCGGACGAAAATTATTTTTTAATATCCCCGCCGTTGTACAATCGACGGAAGGAGAGAAGAAATTCGTCGAATGGAAACGAAATTAAGCGTATGCTAATACGTTGATAAAAATTGAATTGTTCCAGATTAATCGCGAATTAATTATCGTCGTTGGCCGAACGGGAATAAAAACGATACGTGCTTTCCCGGAGATAAGCATCGATTTCGTTACAACCTGGAAATACCAATGGCACAACAAAAATGCCGCTATTATCAGAGCATGTCAATGGGTGGCATTTTTTCCCGGTAGAACTTGGAATCGTTCTTGCGATATCATTCCGCATATTATATATACAATCGCGGAATGTATGTACTAATCGCGTATACACACGGACTTGGAGTAGTACAGCAGATAAAGGAAAGCTATAAAAAAAAAAAAACAGTATGAATGATTTATGCAATTCCATTATACTGTACTCGCGCACTCGCACGTCGTCTTCTTTATCGTGCATCAGCTACGAAGCAATGAACTTTGTAGAATGATTACAGCAATTAATGAAAAAAAAAATTGTTTAAAATAAAAGAAGGGGTGTATATAGTATCAATTATATAGATAACAAATTTTTGGCACAACAGTTTCAAAGAATATTCCAATCGCTATAAAATGGCACATATTAATAATAATAATAATACAAGGGGTGATTAAGATAGTGCAAAAAAATGTAACTGCAATGGTACGTAAAAAATAAAATAAAAGTAGCAACGAATTGCCAATTAAAATGCTAAAAGAAAAGCAGCATTAAATAGTAATCGCAATACTGAAGTAATAATAGCGATAAATGGCGATTGCAATGCAGAAACAAAGGTGGCAATAATTTGCGACTAAATGCAATGGAAATACCAAAAGAAAATCGGCAATACATAGGAAACTGAACCTCACCTCGAAAACGGCATCCTCCAGCAGCAGATCGACGAAGCTCCTCATGAACTGTTCATGGCGGTCCCTAACCGGAAGACTCTTGTAACAGCAATCGACCTCAACAATATCAGCCGGACAACCGTTCTTCTGGCACGGGTCCTCGTCGTCGTCGTCGTCGTCGAATGGCACACGACCGATCGTGTTATTATTCTGCGAGCCGTTCACGCAGACCTTCTTCCCCAGGAAATCGTCTCCCGTCTGGTCCGGGGACACGCACAGTGTTTCCTCGTTGGCCGGCATGGTTGTGCATCGAGGTTTCCATCGATCTGCTCCCGTGGTTGCTCGTACAGTTTCCTTTATACGTATTAATCTCCGCGGACCAAGGACAAGATCGTTGCGTGTTAACTACCTTCGGCGCGTTTATTCACTGAGTTTTACACGACTGGTTCTCCTTTCCTGCCTCTTTTTCTAAAGGATACCGCGAACCGGGGCCTTGATTAATTGGGAAACATCAACCGCGCCACCGTTTTACCATTATACGTTTGTTGGCCAACGTATCGCCACCGACCACCTGGGGGAATATAACCGATTAACCTGACCCTGGGACGTGGCTGATTTTTGGACGCCGTGGCGAACAGCGATTTTGGTTGAATTGTTTCGAAACCGTTCTAATTCTGTCCGACTCTTTGCTGTGGTCGTCCGATGCAACGAGGCTTGCGTTGCACTGTTTACAAATATTCGTACGCGTTTACATGGAACTTATTGATCGTGCGAGATATCAGTAATACTTTCTCAATTCCAGATACTTTTTTCCATCCGGCAGAACACTTTCTCGTTGCCGGTGTAATGGTAACGATCCGTGTTTCCATCGGGAAACCTGCATCTCATTACATAATTTTATTCTGCCTCTGGGCTCTCGGTACGCGTCGCAGTCGACCCGCGATTGCGCATGCATCTCCATTTTCTAAAAGCTTTTTCGAATACGCTGGAACGATTCTGTGAAGGAAGAGCTACGCTGCACGCCCCACTCTCTTAATCTGCAAAAAGTTATACGCACAAGATTAATTAATTACATTGAACAGAAAGTGGTGAAATAATTTTGCATCGCTCGTCGTGCTCGCTGGAAATTAATAACAATTAATAACTGTACAATGCCGTTTCGTCTTGTCCAGGGAAGCCGGCGACGGTTAATAACGATTGTGCGGACTCTAACGACAAAAAAAGAAAAAAACAAAAAACAAAAATTAACCAAGCGTGCGTACATAACGCATGCACAAATGAATATGCATGCCTGAGATTGCGAAAGTATCATTCACGTATCGCGTGCACGGTGTCAAGTATCATTACGATGATGATACTCTCTCGAATTACAAACCGGCAATCTCTACGGATTTTCAATTACGCGGGGGAGAATTATTTACGTACCGGGAAAATGATAATAGCGAGAGAGAGAGAGAGAGAGAGAGAGAGAGAAACGGCGAAGGAGGAAATAAAGAATTTAATCGACGTGCCTTATTCTAAGCGTGTACGTATATTATGCTCTACGCGTTACGCAACGCAATTCTACAACGAATTTAAACACTTTTCACGTTTCACTTAATTTTTGCGAATTACCGCTGTATAATTCATGTACAGGTTTTCACAGATTCCGCAGGAATTCGTAACAACAACGAGGATAAATTTTTCGTAACAATTTCGTAACGGATACGGTTCTAGACAGCTATATTAAATAACATACCCTGTGTCCCACCCTCTCGTCCGTCGTTCCTTCATTTTCTTTTTTCCCCTTGCTCGCAAACGAATCGTTACTTTAGAAAAATATTACGTTCTTTGCTTTCAGGTACTCAGTATCGTATAACACGGTGTGCTTTTCTTAGAGAAGAAAAAAAAAGAAAAGGAGAACGTTCCCGAACTGCCTTCATTTACCCCGTTTGAACATGGCCGGCGTGTGATTATTGTTTCACAAAAATACTGCGCCCCCTCCATTTAGAAAAGTACAAACCGCAATGCATGTGGTAATAAGAAATTTTCTCCGATACAAAATCCAGTTTCTTTCGTTTCACACACCATTGGGAGAACGATGTGCCTTGCGATCCCCTTGAGATTCAAACGTTTCACACACGCTTCGAAAAGACAGACCACTAGCACATATAGATACTATTAGAACATATATACGCACCAGGAACCGTCACTGTCAAACAATGACAAGTATTAAATACAAAAAAGCTCGTCGAATTCGTTATCTGCGATCAATATGTATATATACATATCATGGGTTGATCGACAGTTTCAAAAAGCACTCCAAAACACTCGACATATTTCTCCACGTTTTTCTTTATATAAGCTATTTAGTTTCAATGAAGTCCGTTTCAAATAATCACAGCTGTATCTCCAACACGCGTTATCGTTTACCTAATGACGTTCTTTTTAAATCACCGATAAGAGTTGTCATACAATACGCCTCCAGCTGCGCCTTGAAATATGCAGCAATATCGCCGTGTACCGCTTTATATAATATACGTTATCGTAAAATAAACTGTAATGCAGTGCAACAATGTTAATCTTAATCCCCTGCGTGATGATTTTCGAAAGTATTAGAAATCGTTAACGAGATAACGAGATTACACTTCATTTCGTACAAATGAAATATTAAGCACGCTATATAATATGCACCACCGTTACCGCGAAATTATTTTCCGTTTCAATGATCGAAACGGATCGCCGTTCAACAAAAAAGAAAAAGATTCATTCGCCGTGCTCGTTCTCGCGTCTCCTTAATCCATATAATACGTATACGCATACATCAATCAACCATTGCATTCGAATCTTCCTATCAATGCATCTCCGTTCTCAACATCGCGTTAACCAAAATAGGCGCCGCAGTTTGAACAGCGTTTCGTTTTCAGCAGCAGGCAGAACAGTATTCCAACAGGGAAGAAGAAAATTGCGCACAGCACTCCAAGGCAGGTGTAATCGTCCTCCATCACGCCCACCTTAATATTTGTTTCAAATTTTATCCCATCTTACAATTTAGAACACCTCGCTCTGTTTAAGGAACGATACTCACTCTGCACGCTGGACAACCTCCGACCAATATAATCTCCGGCATAATCACTGTAGTGGACTCTGTGGAGCCGTACGACGGCACGTAATTGGAATTGGCACCCGCAGCCGCGCTGGGATAATAACCAGGAGGCGGAGGGCACGAGCCGATCCCCATGCATCGCGCGGACCCTGGATGCGCTCCGTACCCGGAACTAACTAAACGAAATGAAGGAGAAACGATGAAATTTGAGTAACGAAAAGAAGATTTTGAGAATCAAGCTGCGCTTGACAGTGTTTAGAAATAGATACTCCAGTGGAAAGCACAAAATGTAAACCCAGGTTCAGAAGTGTCGCTCACTTTTCGGCGCAGTGGCAGTGGAATAAGGCGGAGGTTTGTCGCCTTCCGAGTTCAACGGCTGTTTCTCCATCGTCGACCAATTAAAGGATTGCTCCCCTCTTTATCGGCTGCTCAAATTCGACCGATTGGATAATTACCATCGATACAGAGGCCGATCCCTTTCACAACTACCAGTTGGGATGCGCCGTTGTTGGTCCCGTGACAACTTGCTTCCAAAACAAATAATAACACATCACTGTCACCGTCCGGGTGGATTCTTCCAACGGCCGAGAGATTAATACTTTTTCTTTTGCTTCTCGATTAGGTATCGCTGTCTCATTGGTCAATTGTCGGTGACGTCATTTTTATTATGCTCGTTTTATTTGACGAACGATGGAACTCTCGTTACACGCTTATGCACCGCGTTTACGTATCGTACCTGCGAAGTATATGCGTATTGTAATTAACGAAGGAATGAGTCATTTGCTAGTCGAGCACGGGGGAAACAATGAACTCATGGATCGACGATTAATTCCTAACCGGTATCCAATGGACATCTTATAGGTAATAAGAAATTCGTCCCTGAGGAATAAGGCGTAATTAAGTTAGCGAACGTAATGGACATTTAAATCGAGTTTAGCAAACTGCGCAATATTCTCGATGTTCTGTTGCATCATTTATAAGCTCAAGATAATCTATTTCGAAGTTCTGTTACACTTGTCAGTCGTTTGTACAAGCTTATTTCGGTCCCAAACTTTTAGCAACAATTAGGAATTGTCGATTACTTACGTACGTGGTTAGAACCCGTTCCTCGATTAAGTAATCCGTACAGTCGTATAGCGCGTCGACTGGAAACACTAGGATAAAGAAGAATTTAGTTCGTCGACACGCAGCGAGTACTTAAGTGCACAAGTGTAACACGATTTGTTGAAAAATTTGCTCGATTGTATTGTTGAGAAACAAACAACTTCACCCCTGGCACACTGTGTGCAATAACAATGCAGCTATCACTGTACGCACTTTTGTGTTCCACGCTCGACTGCCGTGCCGCGTGTGTATTTAAAACTGATTTGGGTGCCTACTGTTCACAAGTGGTGGCTAGACGGTGAACTGTTATTTACTGAAGCGGCACTGTCGGTCAAGTGTTCGATAATATCGTTTTCTGTAATCTGTTGGTAACGTTGAGGGGTAATGATAATGCAGTTGTATTGCTTGATAAAACAGGGAATAAGATAATACTTTGGATGACGGCTCCGTTCTGTACTTCGTTTGTGGTACCAATCTAGATACATTACGCGGCGGGAAAATTTGTATAAGCGCATTTTTCATAAATTGGCCAAATGCAGAGAGGGATCTACAATCGCGCGTTAATTGGATATAACACAGTGCACGTCGTTATTATTCGCGTATTAATTCGATTTTGATTCGTAATTTTAAGAGAAACGAATATCTATACCCTTACAACTCACAGGACTGTCCACGAATAGTGGTCCCTTCTCGATTCAAACCTTCATTCCTCAAATTACACCCCAACAGCATTCCTTCCAAACAAACTATTACCCTCCGCATTACAGTCTTCAATTAAGAAACATAAAAACTTTTCTTCTACACTTGAATAAACCAGGAAAACTATAATGAAATTGCACCTTTGACCTCTAAGACTATTTCTCCAGCCATTTCTGGTTTCTCCCGCTCTCAACCGCGTTGCCATGAAAACACACAACGCTTCTACATACTAAATCCTCATTCGTCAACAGCTCTTGACTATCGCACATCACCTACGCGTCAGCGGCAACGCGCATGCGCACGGTCTGCAACGAATAAGTAGTGGGGGAACGCTTGCCCGTCGAGGGGCAACTAATCGTAAAAATCAAACCGCTCTACAAATCTAGTGACCCCCAGATCTATGCGCAATATAACTAGGGCCTATCGAGGGCGCCACATGGTCCTCCTTCGTCGCTCAGTGTCTGTCCTCTGTGGTTCCTCTGCTGTTTCGAAAGTTTCCTGTCATTTTCGACGTTTCGTCATCATCCTGACCGATTACCAGCGAAATGATCCAAGGTGGTTCCTATGTCGGGATCTGGTGAATTTTCGGTGATCCCGTTCGTCTGTCGTTCACCGTGCTACCACGATCGATCTACGTTTCCCGAACAGTCACCGCGGTAGGTGCCGATCACCGAGGACGTTACCCGTTCTCCAGGAGGTGCTGCGATGCACGACGAGGCGGTTCGTCTATCCAGCTGGTAAAAATGCGAGGCTCGAGTCGGGTCGCGTGCGCCGCGGTGCCAGCCTAGCAGAGGTGACCAGCGTGGCTCGGCGACGATGCGAGATAACTCCAAAGAGATGTTCATCATCAGAGCTTTGGAAAAGATCCTGGCCGACCGGGACGTCAAACGGTCGCACCTCTCTCAACTCAGAAAATCCTGCGAGACTGCGCTCGGTAACTAATTTACAGCACACGTTGCAGAAGAGATACACGGTGGCTGCGTCCTGCGTTTATGTAGAACAAGCCACTGTAGTTGCATTTTAGACCGTGCAATCGGTTGTTCGACGGATGGTATTAATTGATCCTGCGTATGCTTGAAGAATTGGCCGCTGCATAAAGTGCGATTAATGATTAACCAGTATTGACGTCCATGCATTCTTTCTGAATTATTTAAACTCAGCGATGCGATCCTTATACTTGTCCTACAATTGTTGAGTAGAGTTTAAATGATTCCAAGTGTTACAATTCGAGAGACAGAATTGCGCATTTCCTGGTCTTCACTGTGGAATTCAATTGGATTAATTGGACACGCTTCGACGCGTTGCATCATCTAGATTCTTTTATCGAGCCTCATATAGAAATCAGTTATATAGCTGTTCGAATGGCTTTGTATGTCGTAACGTATTGAATATACGCGTTGATACAAAAATAGTGATCGACTTATACGTTGTCGGTTTAATCGAAAATAGAAGCATCATTTTTGCAGCACAGTCAATGGGATGTCTTATCGTTCATTTCAGACAACTTGCGAAATGAGATCAAGGAGGGCACAGGCACGCAGGTGTCGACGGCCCTGCCGCAGCCTCGGAGCGATTCCTACGTTATCTCTGCGGAGAAGTATTTCTTGCCATTCGAGCTTGCCTGCCAGAGCAAGTCCCCGAGGATCGTGGTCACTGCTCTGGACTGCCTGCAGAAGTTAATTGCGTATGGCCACCTCACCGGAAATATACCTGACTCTACCGAGCCAAACAAGCTGCTCATCGTACGCATCGTGGAAACAATATGCGGCTGTTTCATGGGGCCGCAGACGGACGAGGGGGTCCAGTTGCAGATTATAAAGGCGCTGCTCACAGTGATGACCAGCCAACACGTGGAGGTTCACGAGGGAACAGTCCTGCTCACCATTCGCACTGTCTACAGCGTCTACTTGGCCTCCAGGAACCTGGTTAATCAAACCACCGCTCGGGCTACGCTCACTCAGATGATCAATGTTATATTCGCACGCATGGAAACACAGGCGGTAAGTGTAATGCAGTGGAACATCTGCGAGCATAGAATTTACTCGACGTAACGAACGTTTCATGAACCGTTTTATTTGCCACGCACAGGAGGAGGAGATTGTGCGGACTGAGGCAGAGCAGTTAGAGGCGAGCAACGTGAACCCCGGCAATTGCACCGCCGGCGAGCTGGAAACCGAGCCGGTGAACCACGAGGAACACTCGACGGAGAGTAGTCAGGAACCGCAGTTGATAGTGCGAGGAATACTGGAGGACGTGGTGAACTCCGTCGTCCCCGACGAAACGATAAACGTGAGCGCAGTGACTCCGGAGGAGGCTAGTCTAGACCAAGTGCCTATCGATGAGAATTCTGACGAAGCTGTCGCGGAGAGCGACAATATGGTCCGGGCAAAGTTCACGCACGTTCTGCAGAAGGACGCCTTCTTGGTTTTCAGGGCTCTCTGCAAGCTCTCTATGAAGCCGCTTCCGGACGGCACACCAGACCCCAAGTACGAGTCACAGTTTTACCTAAAACTAAAGGAACGGTCGATTATTATTGTCGTTCAAATGTAACACGTGTTGTATGATTTTGCCACTAGGTCACATCAACTGAGATCGAAGATTCTGTCGCTGCAGCTGCTTCTGGGCATCCTGCAGAACGCTGGGCCTGTGCTGCGCTCCAACGAAATGTTCGTCATAGCCATAAAACAGTATCTTTGCGTTGCCCTGTCGAAGAATGGTGT
This sequence comes from Nomada fucata, assembly GCA_948146005.1. Taxonomy (NCBI): domain Eukaryota; kingdom Metazoa; phylum Arthropoda; class Insecta; order Hymenoptera; family Apidae; genus Nomada; species Nomada fucata. The sequence continues at coordinate 30,091,984 of OX411277.1, read as the reverse complement.
CTCCTCTGTACCGGAGGTGTTCGAGCTGTCCCTGGCGTTATTCCTGGCCCTGCTAGCTAGATTCAAGGTTCACTTGAAAATGCAGATCGAGGTTTTCTTCAAGGAGATCTTCATGAACATCCTGGAGACCTCCAGCAGTTCCTTCGAGCACAAATGGATGGTGATCCACGCTCTGACTCGCATTTGCGCGGACGCGCAAAGTGTCGTGGACATATACGTGAATTACGATTGCGACTTGTCCGCGGCGAATTTATTCGAAAGGTAAATAATAATCCCTGGGCATGAACTGCGATAAATTGAAGCGGCATCGCGTTCTAACACGCCTCTTTGCAGGCTCGTGAACGATCTGTCGAAGATTGCGCAGGGCAGGCATGCACTGGAACTGGGCGCGTCTCCCAATCAAGAAAAATCCATGCGTATCAGGGGCCTCGAGTGCCTGGTGTCCATCTTGAAGTGCATGGTCGAATGGAGCAGAGATTTGTACGTGAATCCAAGCGTTCCGGCCGATCAACAGCTCCCATCCGAGCCACCGGACCCTCCCGTGGGACCTCCACTTCCTCGTTACGGCAGTGCCGGCAGTTTGTCCAGCGCAAATTCGAGTCTGGTTGGGAACAAAGAGATACCGGACAGCCCGGAACAGTACGAAGTACAGAAGCACCAGAAAGAAGTCTGGGAGACTGGTATCGACATGTACGTCCTTCGGTTCCTTGTTCTATTTACCCGCAAAGATACGGCCGCGACATTCACGCTTCTAAATTTCGATTCCCAGCTTCAATCGGAAGCCAAGCAAGGGGGTGCAATATCTCCAGGAGCAGGGTCTCCTGGGTAACTCGTCCGAGGACGTAGCACGTTGGCTTCACATGGATGAACGGCTCGATAAAACCGCCATAGGCGATTTTCTCGGCGATCACAATCACAATCAGGTCATGTACAGCTATATAGATCAAATGAACTTCGCCGAGCGCGATTTAGTTACCGCCTTGCGATATTTTCTCGAGGGCTTCCGGTTGCCCGGCGAGGCGCAGAAGATCGATCGTTTGATGGAGAAATTCGCCAGCCGTTATTGCGAATGCAATCCGAAGTAAGCGGTCCCTTTTATCATTATTATTTGTGCAATCATGCCCGTCCCGACGAACGTAAATTAACTCGGCAACGCCATTCTTAAAGCAACGGATTGTTCACGAGCGCGGACACAGCGTACGTCTTGGGTTTCTCGATCATAATGTTAACCACCGATCTCCACTCTCCTCAAGTGAAGAATAAAATGACCAAGGAGCAGTACATCAAGCTGAATCGTCGCATCAGCGACAACGAGGACCTGCCCGAGGAGTACCTGTCGAAGATCTACGACGAGATAGCCGGCAACGAAATTAAAATGAAATCCAATCCCAATCGACCTGGGAAGCAGGGTAAAATAACAATGAAAGATATCGGTCGTTTGATACCGTCAAATGACCTGTAAGGTCATCTGATCTGTAAGCGCGCATTTTAATCGAGATTTCGTTAATCCAGTGATATCCAGCGAGAAGAAGCGACGGCTCCTGTGGAACATGGAAATGGAGGTAATCTCAACGGCAGCTAAGAATTTAATGGAGTCGGTCAGCCACGTGCAGGCCCCGTTCACCACTGCCAAACACTTGGAGCACGTCCGACCGATGTTCAAAATCGCGTGGACGCCATTTTTGGCCGCGTTCAGCGTCGGCCTTCAGGACTGCGACGACCCGGAAATCGCGTCTCTGTGCTTGGACGGCATCAGATGTGCAATACGTATAGCTTGCATATTTCACATGACGGTAAATATATATCGGCGGCGTCGTCGAAATAGCAATCCACGCACGCACCGCGACCGTGCACTGTAATATCTTGTTTTCGACTGCGTCACGCAGAATTGCCTTCGGACATTTTTCCGTATCGGCGGAAATAATGATGCGATCGACCGTGAATTATACCGTTCGTTCTCGAATTGCAGCTGGAAAGAGACGCGTACGTGCAGGCTCTGGCGCGGTTCACCCTGTTGACCGCCAACTCGCCGATCACCGAGATGAAGGCGAAGAACATCGACACGATCAAAACGTTGATCACCGTCGCCCACACCGACGGCAACTACCTGGACACCTCTTGGCTGGACGTCGTCAAGTGTATCTCGCAGCTGGAACTCGCGCAGCTGATCGGCACCGGGGTCAGGCCGCAGCTTTTGGGCCCGCCGTCGAAGCCGCACTTCCCGTCGCCGTTGGTCAACTTCAATTTAACCCACAACAATTCCCATCAGAACAACAATCTGAATCTCAGTTCGTTGGATCGTGAGTAATTTCGTTCGTTGCATCGACTCCGCGAACGAGTCCCATTAACTGTCCTCGGATAAAATTCCAGCCAGCGTGAAGGAGTCCATAGGGGAGACGAGCTCTCAGAGCGTAGTGGTGGCCGTCGACAGAATATTCACCGGGTCCACCAGGCTGGACGGTGACGCCATTGTGGTGTTCGTCAAGGCCCTCTGTCATGTGTCTCTGGAGGAGCTGTCCCACCCGACGCAGCCAAGGATGTTCTCTTTAACCAAGATAGTTGAGATCTCGTACTACAACATGGGACGCATTAGGCTTCAATGGTCCAGGATTTGGCAGGTCATCGGCGATCACTTCGACAGGGTCGGCTGCAGTCCCAGGCAGGACATTGCCTTCTTCGCTGTGGACTCCTTGAGGCAGCTTGCGACCAAGTTCATAGAGAAGGGAGAGTTCGCCAACTTCAGGTTCCAGAAAGACTTTCTGAGGCCCTTCGAGCATATCATGAAGAAGAACAGGTCTCCGATGATCAGAGACATGGTTGTTCGTTGCGTGGCGCAGATTGTCCACTCACAGGCGCCTAACATTAGATCCGGATGGAAGAATATTTTCAGCGTGTTCCATCACGCAGCCAGCGACAGGGACGAGGCTGTGGTCGACCTGGCGTTTTCGATGACTGGGAAGATAATTAGTGAGTGTCGGAGAATTCTGCGAATGGGTAATTGTATGGGGCTCTTAATTCGACGTTTGCGTGTCGGTCCACAGATGAGCTCTACGCAGAAGACTTTAGCATCATGGTTGACTCGTTCCAAGACGCCGTCAAGTGCCTCAGTGAGTTCGCTTGCAACGCCTCTTTCCCCGAGACGAGCATGGAGGCGATTAGATTGATACGTTCGTGTGCATCGTACATCGATGCCAATCCAAACCTCTTCGCGGAGGGTATGATGGATGACAGCGGAATGGTCTCTGAGGAAGATAGAGCTTGGGTTGGCCTTCTTCTAAGTATCGATTGGACGTGCGTAATTTGTGATACAGAACTCCGGGCAACTTGGTTTTTCATTTTCAGGTGAGAGGATGGTTCCCCCTTTTGTTCGAGTTGTCCTGCATAGTGAGCAGGTGTAAGTTGGACGTTCGAACTCGAGCCCTGACCGTTCTGTTCGACGTGGTGAAGACCCACGGGGCCTCCTTCAAGCCCCATTGGTGGAAGGACCTCTTCCAGGTCCTTTTCAGGATCTTCGACAATATGAAACTCCCCGAGCAGCACACAGAGGTAGGCGAACGCTGGAAACAAGTATAAAGAAGGTTATGATCAACGCGCTGATGACTTTTATAACGTTTCAGAAAGCGGAATGGATGACGACGACCTGCAACCATGCCCTGTACGCAATCGTCGACGTGTTCTCCCAGTTTTACGACACCTTAGGACCTCTTCTCCTGGAACAACTGTACTCCCAATTACTCTGGTGCGTGCAGCAGGACAACGAGCAGCTGGCGAGATCGGGGACCAACTGTCTGGAGAACCTGGTGATCAGCAACGGTATCAAGTTCGACGAGCAAACTTGGGAGAAGACCTGCAGCTGCGTCCTGGACATCTTCGAAAGTACCCTGCCGTCCGCGTTGCTCGCGTGGAAGCCTCAGTCGCCGAACAAGGAGTCTGACCTGGACGTGATCACCGGTGAAGCGGACGGCCACATGGGCATCCTAAAGACCAGCAACAGCTCTCAGAGTTTGACGAACGGCGACACAGCGAAGAACAAAGTGTTCTCCGCGTTGTTGATCAAGTGTGTCGTTCAGCTGGAGCTCATACAGACCATCGATAACATCGTGTTCTATCCGGCCACGTCCAGGAAAGAGGACCAGGAGAACCTGGCGCTGGCGCAGGCCGACATGTTCAACGGCAAGTCCTCTGAACTGGGCGCCAGAGCTGGCGCGGACCAGCAGAAAGAGGAGCAGGGTATGTACTGTGCCCTGACCACGGCGCACCTGCTGCAGCTCGTCGAATGCTTATTGAAATCTCACAGATTCGCCAAGAGTTTCAACTCGAACCACGAGCAACGCAACGTCCTGTGGAAGGCCGGCTTCCGGGGTAACGTGAAGCCGAATTTACTTAAGCAGGAGACCCAGTCGTTGGCCTGCGCCCTGAGAATTTTGTTCAAGATGTACAGCGACGAGGCCCACAGGGCTGATTGGGGCAAAGTGGAGTCCAGGCTGGTGGAAGTCGCCTGCGAGGCGTTGGAGTACTTCCTGGCGTTGTCCAACGAGGCCCACAGAGGTGCCTGGACTCCCATACTGTTGCTGCTGCTCGCGAGGATCCTGAAGATGAGCGACAACAGATTCGCTGTCCACGCGTCCAGCTGTTACCTGCTGCTTTGCGAGGTTATGTGCTTCGATCTCAAACCGGAACTGCGCTCCGTACTACGAAGATTCTTCCTGAGGATCGGCCCGGTCTTCAGGATCACGCAGCAGTAATTGCTGGAATTAGTGTTGGTTAGGTTCGGGTTAGGTTTCGTGGAGCGAGGTCGGATATCATTGAGTCGTGCTCTCCCGAGATTAACCGGTAGAGATTTCGGCAATTCTCAGCGGTCGTCCGTCGGTTCTTTTCGAAACGAAGATCGATAATTTTATACGACACGCGGAAGGAATATGCATTGCTCGCGCGACGATTTAAAATGGCGTCTGTCTGTGATCCTTTTATTTTCACCATGGCAGCGGGGAAGCAACGTAGAATTTCGATTTATTTCGCGAAAGCAAAGGCGGACGAATTAATTGCCAAGGAGTTCGTGTACCTACGTAATTTTTGTTCGAGAAGACCTTAATACACGCGTATGACTTGAAAACGATTCCTCTCCGGCGAAGGGCGATAGAAGAATGTTAAATACGGAAACTAGTTTGGCGTCTGAGAGAATAATTGCCGGACGAAACGAAAACGCGTTGTCAGTAAAATACTAGGGACGAAGCATGATGTGCATGTATTATTGTATATGTTCCGAATCTCCTTTGTATTTAACATGTTCTTCATTTTTATAAGGGGAGGAAATATCGCGCGACGAGTCACTATACTCCAGTCGATACCTGTGTGTATGTTCTTTAGTATGGACGAGTGTGTGCACAGGGTATTTAATAAATAGAGTATTTTCTGGATGCAACAAAAGAAAAAAAAATTGTGCAGCTACGAAAAGAAGAAAATACGATGATCTTTTTAAAGCTCCAAGCGTTAGTTTCGTTTTAAATGGAATATTCGTCGACTCTAACTGCGTATGATTTAAAACGATAATGTACCACGATCTTATTGTTAGACAATTTTTATTGAACTTCGATTGCACCGTTGCATATTGAATATCGGAACGAAACATTCCTGATTTAATCGTTGATTATTATTGCTCGATAACGCAGGGTATAAGGTGATCTGTTCCCGTTAAACAAAAAAAAGTATCGATTAATAAAAATTGTAGAAAGTTGTAATTACTGCGCCACCGATATGCTTGGCGTGTCTGACAAGAGAAGGCGAGAAAATTTGTGTTTCCTCTTCTCCCAGGAAATGCGCTATTTATCAAATGATTTGTATATTTGAATATTATAAACTTATACAGTGTGTGTCTCTTGAAGTATACTGTATCGTAGAATGAATGACATTGCCGAGTGAAAAATAAGACGATTTTCAATATTTTTATAGAATTGATTAGCAATTTCGTAACTTCCGAATAATTTGAGAACTGTATGACCGATAGCCGATAACGTAGAAATCCACCCTCAGGCAAGATTTGTCTTATTTTTTTAACTTGGAAGTCCAATTTTACAGTACGCTTCTCTGGACACTGGTATATGTAATGAATCAATTAGGAAATGATGGTATAAGCGAGAAATGGCAGATACTTAATTGAAAGTTAAATCGACTTCGACAAACGACATTCTTTATTAAAAAAAAAAAAAAAAAATAGAAAAGAAGGAATAATAACAATACGTCCTTATTTTTCTAAGCATCGTAATCAAAATTAAGGACACTCACGTTTTAATCTTATTGTCTCACCGACGTAGACGCAACAAACAAACTGAATCAATTTCTGAGCCACCATTTATTTATTTTCTCTTCAACGTTTCAAAAACGCCCGATATTTATTTCGCGCAGAAATTTCTCTCTCTTACGTACCCTCTTGTTTGCTTCTGCACGCGTTTCGCTTCGCCTATGCCGTATAAAGTAGACTGGGTCGCTGAAACTTGAAAGGGAAAAAAAAAGAAGAAAAAAGAAAAAAAAAGAGTGCAATACGGTGGCAATTTACTATACGTTTTAACGAACGGCATCATCATTTCTAGCTTGTACTACTCTTTTCGAGACATTCGATAGTCCGTGCAAGGAGTGCGAACACGCGCGCCATAGTCATCACCGAAACGTAGTCACATAAAATACTATATTATAAATATCCATCGCGGATAGGTGTTCAGACAACGAGTGATAGAACTGTCTAAATAACTCGCTAGGGTTTTCGATTTGTTATATACATAGGAGTCAGTTTAACGATAAGACAAGAGGAATCCCGTTGACACACGTTGCATGTATATTCACATCGCATAGAAACTATTTATGCTTAAGTTAGATTAATTATTTACATAATGCAGCCTTATTTAAATAAATTCTAGAGAAACGACCCGGCCCGCCCTCGTCTCCTGTTAACGTCTATCACCTTTCCATTCCGAGTTCTAAAACGAGTAACTGGGAACGGGGCCGCACCACTCTTGAACGAAGGCCAAAATATCGTTGAGATTGGAGTCTTGCGGCGCCTGGCGCGCCGTGTTAACCAGCTTCGTCCAGTCGTCGCGATCCGCCACCTGTTCGCCCTGAAGAAGAACGCCAATTACTATCCGGGTAATCGCTACAACCAATCTCTTAGAAACGGCAATTAGATACCTCGGGAAATCTGATCACTGGTCCCCGTACTGGGTAACCGGTGAGTACACAGCCGTGGAGTACCCCAGGACCGACCGACTGAGAAGCAAAAGAACCCACGTAGACGCCACGGTGATCCGTAGGTAGCACTTGCTCCACCTTCTGGTCCATGGACACGGCCAGAACCCATTCACGCGCCTCTTCCCTTTGGTCCGACGACAGGCTCAGCGTGTCCGGCAGCGGAACCTCTACGGGGAAGTCCGTCACGGCCAAGTCGTCCACGTCCAAGACAGCGCTGTCCCCTTCCTCGATGCATTCCTCTAAATCCAGGAAATGATTGAGGAAAACGAAAGCCTCGCTGTTCAGGCCAGCTGCTCTCGCTTCGACCCCGGCCTCGTAGTACGCTCTGTCCGCGAGGAGCAGGTCTGTGTATCTCAATAGGGTTACGGAGGCTTTCATAACCAGGCCAGACAGCACCGGATAGTCCCTGCACCCAGATTTCACTGTCGAATAGTGCGTGACCCTGAGCAGTCTATCGAATTTGGCCTGGACGCTGGATTCAGACTTCTTCAGGCTGTTCCACAGATCCAGCAGCACGGTTCGCAGCAGGGCCAAATGTTTGTACTGGTGGTACGCCTGAAATATAGGCAGAATTGTTGGAAATATTCGCGCGATCGAACCCCATAGATGTCCCACCTCTGAATTCAGAACGCGCTCCGACAGTTGCAGGTACAGGTTAAAATTTTGCTGAATAGCAGGCGCGCCGTATTTAACGTACAACTGCAGAGCTTCCAGCGGGGAGTTCCCCTTCAGAAGCTGAACAGCCCGCTGCGCCACGTATTTGTGCAACGTTTGAGTGCCCTGGGCGCTGGCGGTCTCGAACACCTGATTCCATTGTCCCTTGCCGGCCATAACCTCCAGACCGGCGTTCGCGTCGATTTCCACGAGCCTGTCTATCCGTCCATCCCTCAGCATGGCCTCCTTGTACTTCTCTTCGAGGTAGGGCTCTATGTCCGGCGCCAGCTCGTTCACGATTCGCTTGGCCTTCTCCCATTCCCCGACCGACGCCAGCGCGTCTATGGCGTCCTTCAATCTGTCCGCCTGCAGGAACACCTGGAAGAAGGAACAAGTTGAAGCGCAAAGATTGACCTCGATTTGGGAATGCTTGAAACGCGAGGTGACACCTGTGCGGCGACGGCGTGCTCTCCGATGGCGAACAATCGTCCGCCAAGGTCCCCTCCAACCTGGACAGCAGTCTCCGGGTCGGCTTGGTGCAGCAGAATTTCGGCCGCCTTAATGAGAGACGCCCTGGATGCTTGGGGGTCGAGTATCAGAATGTCCAGAGCTGCGCGCACCTCCCCGACCTCCAACCACTTTTTAGCCTCCTCGAAAGCATTCGCCCCGGCCAGGGAGGCGCTCTTCTGGCCCAGTTCCCTTCGCAAGGTTGCTTCTTGGCTGGGCAGGTATTCTCTGCACACGCGCAGCGCTTCCGACCACATGCCCGCTTTCTGTAACGCACGGGGAGGATGTAGTAGAGCTACGACCGGTACCATTTAATTTGGTCCAATTATTACTTTGTAATGGTCTATGATCATCTCAGGCTTGTGCGCCCTCAGCAGCAACGTCTCGGCCAACGAATAATCCTGGGCCTCGGCCGCCTCGCCGGCCCTGGCGATCAGCACTTGCGTAACGGCGTCCTGGTCGATCGACTGGGCCACGTCTTCGGCGGCCTCCCAATCCCGTGTGTGAATGTACATCTGCACGGCCTCCATAGTCTTCCCGGCTCTGACGAACTCTTTCTCCGCGTCCGAGAAACGACCGGCGTCCTCCAGAGCCATGGCGTGTCTGTAGTGGACCTCTCTCATCTGCTCGGGGCTGCCGTACTTGGCGATGTCCAAGGCCCAGTCGAATAAATTCGCTTCGCAAGCCAGCTGCAGACAGTCGTCCAAATAGTTCAATCGGATCAGCAGTCTGGCAGCCAGTTCTGGGGCCAGGGTGCGAGCCCACATCAACGCGACCTGGAGAACGAATCGCTGGGTAAGAATAATTTTCAAAAGAACGAAGAAGAAATCGGCTGCAATTATTTCGTACAACCTGCTGCGCCGCGGAGTCCCCGGAGTGCTGTTTGGCGACCCGCAGGGCCTCCTCCCACATGCTGGCTGATCTGTAAGCAGTCACAGCCCCTTTCCAGTCACCAGCCGCTAGATAATGCTCCTCCGCTTCTCTGGGTTTGCTCGCGGCGTCCAATTCCCTGGCCAGGTGAGCGTGAGTGGCCTCCAAAAGGTCCGGCCTGTACTTGCCCACCAGTCTGACCATGTCCGCCCTACGACCAGCCTTCCTGTACATGGCTATAGCCGAATCGTGCTCGCCAATGGCTAGATACAGCTCCTCCGCGTGCTTCAAGTCCCCCGTTTCGCAGAGGGCTGTCGCGTGTCTGGCCAGGACCTCGTTGGCCTCCTCGGGAGTCATGTACTCCTGGGCTACCTCGTGGGCTCTGCTCCAGTTACTGTTCTGGACGTGAACGTCCACCGCCCGTCTGGCGTCCCCAGCTCTGACGAACAGTTTCTCCGCCAGACTCCTCTCGCCTATGGAGGCGAAATACTCGGCCAGCTTCTCGCACTGTCTACGAATGGCCGGATCGTCGTCCTCGATGACCTGCATTATCTGCAGGCCCTTCCTCCATTGCCTCGCGTTGATGGCCGCGTCCAGGGCCAGGGCAGTTTCGCCAGCCTCTATGAAGTGATTGATGGCTGCGTCGTAGTGACCCGCAGTGGATAAATGTTTGCCCCAGTCTCTCTCGAGATCCACCACCGAGGTTGGATCGACCTTTCTGGCCAGTTCCAACGCTCTGGCGAATACCCCTGCCTGCGAGTAGCACCTAATAGCCTCTAGGGGCTCGGAGATTCTCTCCAGCAGCTCTCCGGCGAGCTCCATCAGGTCGGTGGCCTTTAGAACCCTGACGATTTCGTTAACGATGGATTTGTCCTCTATCAGTTCGTCGTTGGTCAGTACCAGCCTAGCCGCTCGCCCACCCCTACGAGCGTCCAGGTACAACCTCACCGCCCTACGAGGATTAGCGGATTCCAAGATGGCCGCCGCTCTAGCCGCCTGGCCGCTCTCCAGCAACCAGGTCAAGTGTCTGTCCCTGAGCTCCTGTAGGCCCGGCCAGCCTCTGTTCTGCGCCAGGATCAACGCGTCCTCCCAGTGCCAATATTTCTGATACATGTCCAATGCCTGGCTCAATTCGTTCTGCTCTAGATAGATAGCTTCCGCGGTTTTCAGCTCGCCATTCAGAATGGCCAGCTTGGCCCAACAGTCCGGGCTGGACAGTGGATCGTTACCTGTCTCCGCGCTGTACGTCTCGCTGATCTCCACTATGTTCTTCAAGAACCTAGACGAATTTCGACGTCGGTTAACAGAGTTCTCCGTGGCGGAGTTAAAAATCTATTCCTATAAATTAATTTCATGGTTAAACCTCGAGCAGGCGACGTCTCCGAGAGCGGCGTAACACCTGGCGGCGATCAGCAGTTGTCTGGCGTTCATCGCGTTCCTCGCCACGTTCTCCCACATGGCCTCCGCCTGGGGCCTGTCGGCCAGTTCCTCCAGGAACAACAGGGCCCGCCCGAAGTCGTTGTCGTGCAGTGCCGTGCCGAACTCGATCAGCGGCTCGTCCAACAGATAGGCCACCTTGCCTCCAATCTCTTCCACGGTGACGGAGGTTCTGCCGTCCTCCCTGACGATGTCTACGGCGTCCCCGCGGACGGGAATTAAAGTGGCCACCTCGGGGGCGTCGACGTTGTACCAGACGGCAAGAGTCTGGCCGGTTTGCGCCACTAGGACGTCGCTGCCCAGCACCCAGGATGCGAAGCTGACCCCGGTCAGCAGCAAGGTTCTACCGCCCATCTCGTCGCTGAGCCACAATCTGCGAGAACAACGGAGATTTTACGATCTTGTTTAGTATTTGACAGACGCGTTTAAATGGTGCAATAGACTTGGCAGACGTGGTTGGGTTAGCAGGTTAATTTCGCGAAGATAGAAAGAGGATAGTGTACCTGGCCCTTTTGTCCCTTGAAAGTAGCCTGTGACCGGTTTCACTGAGCTCCAGCCAGTCCACGCGAACATCGTGCGAGATCATGGCAACAGTGAGCCCTGTCATTAGGTCCACGATACGAACCGTCCTGGGATCCAATAAATATGCCAGTCTTTTGTTATCGGGCGCGCCAGCTGCTTGCCTCTCGTTTATACGAACGCTGACCACGTGGGGATTCACCGCCTCCGTTCTAACGGAGCCCAGAGCCTCGTTGTTCCCGTACTCGACAATAGTGAGCTCCCCGGAGCAAAAGATCAGACACACTCTAGGGTACTCGAAGAAGAACTTCTCGGCGTTGCTCTTGTCTTCCCAGGGGATTTCACTGATCAGATTTAGCTCTATGTCGGCGAGGAGAAGCGTGTTCGCGGTGCGTGCCACCACGTTATTGTCGGCCCTGCCAAGTACCTTCACGTCTTCTATTTCGTAGCCGGTCTGGGATCTGATTATTACGGGACGATTGCCTTCCTGCAACGGACGGATGACCACCTGACTTGGGCCGACGTAGGCTACCTCGTGGCTACCTCTGATGACCGTTCTCTTCAGTACCGTCTCGAACTGCTCGACCGACCCGCAGAGGCTACCTGCGAGCAGTCTGAGGGAAGATTTTTCAGAACCGAGTTAACAGAATTGTATCTTGGAAGACTGTTCAAATAATAGTTTGAGGCTAACCTGGAGCCGTCGCGACGCCAGCATATGGCAGTGACGGTGTAAAAATTGGGCAGAGACCTTGCGTTTGCCTCCTCCCAAATGGAACGCCTCGGGCTCCAGTCCAATATTCTGATTTTATCCCACGAACCAACAGCTACGCTCTGCCCACTGGGACTGCAGCAGGCCACTGCGATCTCCTTCTCGTTCTCTCTGCTGTAGTCGAAGCTTTTCACCAGTTTGCCACGGGAATCGTAGAATGTCACCCTTCTGTCGCAGCCAGCTGCCAGAATGTGGGACTGGGGCCAGGCTAACGCGTACGCTGGTACGGCGTGAGTGCAGATTCGACCGGAGGGTTCGTGGCCACCGTCGTCGGTCAGGTGATACTTTATAATACTGCCATCAGCGTGGCTGGACAGGAAAGCTGTCCCTCGAGTGCTGAAATCGAACAGAATTATCAATATCAATACATCGAATGGAAACCTTTTCATTAATACAGAGTTGAAATCGATTTGCTTGCGCAGAGTTTCGGTCAAAATTACTTCGAAGCCAGTGCAATCGTCATAGAGTCTGCGGTATAGAGAGTCTGAGCTTTCTGGGACTTCACCAAAGCAGCGCGAACTTTTCCATCGATCAGGCCAACTATGATCGGACCCTCCGACAGCCAGATCAAACAAGTGACCGCCGAACTCTGGCGAAACTTGTTGCAAATCACTTTCTTGTCTCCCCTGTAAGCGATTCGAAGTATTAGAACGACCAGGACAATTGCGAAGTAAAATTATCCCATGCTTTCTACGGCTTACCATTCTTCCCCAATTTTGTATACATAAATGATACAGTCGGACTGTCCGACAGCGATTTTTGTAGAGTCCGGAGAGAAGGCGACGCCTTTGATCACGTAACTCTTTTTGCCAAACTGTAAAAGATCGTTTAGTGCATCGGCGTTAACAGAATTACTTTGGGAAACACGTTTCAAACTTGACTACCTTTGACTCTATCGGTTTCGTTGAAAATCTGTCCCTCTTTATACACTTCTCATCGAAGAGATATATGGAACGGTCGGAGGATGCAACAGCCAGCTTTAAATTATTCGGTGACCACACTATTCCCACCACTCTGTTCTCGCACTCCTGTTTCATGTAACATTCAAGCATAGATTAATTTGCGAACGGTACAACGAACGTCGTGGCACATTATTTATATAAAAAAGTTAATCTGTATTTACATGTGGTGGCATAACATTGCCCAAATACTTGAGCAACATAGCGATGAGTTGACGACGACAAACAACATTGATTTGTTGCAGAAAATTATCGTAAATATAATCACGTACACAGTTTTTACCGTCACGTCGTTTCGCCTCGAGTAACGTGAATATTCTGTATCGTAACTTCGTATGTACAACAGGGTTTTGTATACACCGGAGTCGCTTAGCAACGCGTTTGGAACACGAAGAGTGGTGGAGAGACATTACTATTGATAAAGGATATCGAGGGATATCATAGATCTCGTTTTCGATCGATTTATTTAGATATATCGTAAAATATAATTAACAAATGAACGAATCTCTGCTCTGAACGTTTTAATTGGAAATAAATCGGATACACACTATATTTTTGAAATATTCCTCAAAAATATTTGAAACGAACAGTCGCCACATATATCTCTTTATAATTGAAAAAGAAATTCTTGCCGATAAAAGGGATGAAAATGTTTTATTTAAGCGGACAATCCCGATAATGTAGTAATAATGAATGAAAACAATGTATTCTACAAACTACTATATCAGTAATAAATAAATAGAGCTCCGGAGAACATAATTGTCAACGTTTATTCGATTGGATTGTTAAAAGCAATTGGCACGTTTCGAACTAATCCTGCTTCGTGGCCCGGCAAGAATGAAAATTCGAGGCCTTTACCCAAAAACTTTCCAAGCTACTGCCACAAAAAAATGAAGAAAGTGTGAGATCTAGACATTCAACAAGCATTGAAATCCCGTTTATCACAAGTCGTAACGATATCGAATGACGAATCATTTCGAACAAGATGGAAACTATTAAAGTAAACTATTATTTTCTTTTCTCGCTGTTCGCGTCGAGCGTCAATTAAGGACAAACGATCTCGCAATAAAATACATCCATTCACACGAATATCTAATCGCTAGAATAATACGGTGAAAAAGAAAGAACAGAACACAAGTTCAGGTATGCTTTCGGCAATCAAGAAACCCGGCATCAATCCAGCTTGCAGATTTTTTACCGAAGATTCTAATAAATATAATTAATCCCATAAGTAAACGCATTCGCAATTGATGAGTTTCTTTTCTTTGTTTCACGCCGCTTCGAGCATCGAGGATCGGCTTCTGCCGTTTCTTTTCTTTCGAGGAGACTGGAACTAGATGCTAAGATTCGTGTCGAGCAATTCGTCTTTGAGCGGCTGGATTTGCACGGTGACCGAATTGTCGAAGAACCCGCTCGATAATAATCGCACAGATGTCACGCTGTATTCTACTGGTTCACGATAATCTGAAAAATAACGATACTGTTATTACATTGCAATTACATTAATGTGCGTACCATTGCAATCAATGTTACAAATATGATTGGCTAATAAATGTTATTTATATCGCTATAATTCTGGCTTGTTTAGTCTGCGCCCTCTTACCTAATACAATAATATATATAACAAAAATGAATATAAATATAACAATTGAAATTAAGCGACTATTGTTGATAGCTCGTATCTCTCGTCTGACAAGATTACAATTTACTTTAATTAATCGCGTGCACGGAGCCCTAATAAGGCAGCACACTCGAATCGAAATCGATACGAGGCCAGAAGTTATTAATCGTATTACCTGGTTTCGAGTCGATCCCACAAATAGAATCTACTATCTGGACTTTGGACGTGTCCAAACCGTAGCTTCCTCCAATTATTACCTGATCACGTGAACCGGTTTCGTCGCACTAAAAATCACATATTAATATTTTATTAAGAACGTTCCATGGTAATCGTACATTAACGTATAATACTGCACTTCTTTTAAAATGCTTATCAATATTTGCTCCAATCTGAGCATGATTTGAATAAAAAAAAAATCAAAAATAGGTACAATACAGGAAAGCGTAGTACAAACTTTTCGCAGCGTGCCAGTTTCAGTGGTACGAACAGAGCCGAGGAAATTGGAGACACCGACCCCCAGTGCGATCACTTGAACAGTTCCCGGGTACAGTGCCACATAGGTGCAGTTTATACGACGTCCATAATTGCGTAAAGTGAACGGTTCACTTGTGCTTGCTGCCAAAACGTTGCACGCTGTAAAATTACAGACAAAAACATGTTACCACTGTAACATAATAATCGTAATAACGAATATCGAAGTGTAGCATAGTTCCAAATGTTTGTAGAATAATTCGAATAATAAATAAACGTGGAAAAATAATTTTCCAAAGGTAAATTAAAATATCTGAAGATGAAAAATTCCACGAATTCAACGCCCAATACCTGCAGCTTCCAATAAATAAAGAAATATTACCGCTTATCCGCGTTCTGTAAAAAAAAAGATAATAATAATTCCCGAAACATTCCCCATTTACCAAACTGTTAATTACAATCTGAACATTTCTACCGCCTGTAAAGTTATATCCTTCGTTTGAAATTTCATCTCTGGCGGCGAAGGACCAGCGTGGACACATGGTGTACCCATAGAACAACTCACGTCTAGGGTTCTTCAGGAACGTAGCAAGCACGGTGAAACCTTTGCCGGGCTTTGGGATCCTGTATTGTATAACGGCGGCGTTCTGTGAACTCGTGAACGTCCTCTTCACGACGATATTTTTACCACAGAATTCGCTGCTCCTCTGCTTCAACGGCAATCGATGATCCATTTCGCTGGGGAACACCTCGCCGTTTAATTCCCATCCATCGACGACCTGCGCCGATATATAAAAATACACTCTGAATGGGTTCGTTTTCTCAATGCACACAATGCACCGTCTACTTTCATGGTGCATTGGAAAAAATACGCCACTGTGGATTACTCTTTATTACAAAGGGAAGAAAATTAAAAGAAACTGGCAGAGTGGCGAATCTGCAGAGATTAATGTAATATTTCCGGTGGAAGATTTATTTCTATTATTAATTTGCTTATTTATTTTCAGCAAAACGATGCTCGATCATATTTATATTTCATATCTTCGCACGTGGAATACTTTACTGCTGAACGCTACTGTTTCGTTTTAACCGATAAAGCTTCCCCGTTTTTACTATATCTAGTTCTCGTCTGAAAATACGAATTCCTCTATATACCCGTGTACATATATGTCTTTCTACCGTTCCATTTCATTTATTACCGAGACCAGCCCATGGTGTTCGCAGGGCACGTCAAAAGTGATGAAGTTGATTTCCACTTTTTGGTCGGGCCCCGCCAGGAAGTAGATCCCACAAACCTCCTCGTCGTCGGTCTTCGAGGTGTATATAAAAGATCCTGGCTCTGACGTGACGAACATGCAGTCTGCGAAACGATGAAAGAGAAAGAAAAATTGCTGACCTATCGTTCTCGACGCAATAAAAGTGAAGTGGAAAGAATGATAAAAGCGAAAAGTTTTTCTACTTTAATCGAGCGTTAGGAAAAATGTTCATGGATGAATGAAACGTTCCTTGTTCCCCCAATAAACGTTAGGGAAGGGCGTGTATACCTGTGACGGGTGTGAAACGCCTGTAAGAACTTAGCAATCCATTTTTCCCGTCCGGATGGTAAATGTCCTTTGAGAAATGATCGCCAGGCAACTGCGAATGAAAAAGTTTTCGTGTATCAGTTACATATTAACGAGTTACTGTCATCGAATACGATTAATGTCCCACAGTCGAATTGAGATACGTCGGAAGGGAGTCCATGATAATAATAGTGTCAATAAAATCGAATCGACTAGAAGAAAATCAAAGAAGAGTCGCTGGGGTAGGAGTCAATTTTCGGCTGAAATAACGATTGCTGTTTATAAAACTCCTGCCAGCTGTATTCCGTCTGCTTATACATCGCGTATAATATCGCAGACAATCGATGAATGAGTAATAACCGAAAGAGCCTGGGGGTTGTTTTTACCCTCTTGCGTGACATTTCACGGACGTATATCTCTATCGACGGACGTATATTACGCAGTGATTGTTACCAACGACGGCGATTAATGCCCATTCCGTGTCCTTAACAGATTGAATAACTCAATGCTCCACTGATTCTTAATTAATAATTAAGAACCGAGAGATGATTACCGGCTGCTTGGTAAATTTTCCCTAGAATTCAAGCATCCGCATTTTCCCCGAATAAAGCGTGCAGCGAACGTTCGAATTTTAAATATTTCTCAATTATTCGACCAATTAACGGTTGAAGAATTCTATTTGATTGGAGCATTGAACGACTCTTTTTTTTTTTCTAACGTAGATTGACTGAAACATAATCCTGGCGTTCGTGGAGAAATATTCGACGCGAACGGCACGGCAAATTGGATTTTTCGAAATACAAAAACGTCGTCCGGCGGGATTGTACGTGGAAGAAAAGCGAGATTACTTCTCCTGCGTGACAATTTGTCGATCTCCGATGAATCGCAAGGAACAGACTCTCGACTAACGGAGACGTTAATGGGCTCGGGGAATATAATTCCCCGAAGGGCTGTTCCACGATTAGTTCTCCACGGTGTAGCCGGCGACCGGATGAAATTCAACGAACTGGCTCGCCAGTGGCCAATAAATTGATAAGAAAAAAAAAACCAGTCGCCATTCCGCAAAAACCATTCTCGATCCCCTTCGCCTATAGAAAACGTATAAAATCAATTTACGCGCGAGCGTAGAGGGGGAAATTAAGTATCGTCGAATGTTAGTGACAAATAGTATCGCATAGAAAAGGATCGATTCATTTCTTTTACTTACCAATAAAAACAAAGAAACAAAAGTATAGTAAATTAGTCGAGTATCGTTGAAAAATTCCTTTCCTCGTTAATTTCCTCCGAACTATATGGAACAGTCGCCTACTTTTGTTAATTGATTTCGTACCGCACTTTCTTTTTGCCTGCAAAATATTTCACGATAAACAAGAATCAAACGGAAGGGGGAACGTTGCGCTCTTGTTTACAACCACGTTCTGTCTGAAAATACTAGGGGAAAAGTGTACGCGTTAGGTAACTCGCGCGGTGCGAACGGTCGAACTATTTAAGGGTTGAGGGTCACGGGAATAAATGGACCCAGTGATGTCCGTAATGTTCGTAGAAGCGAAGATAAAACCCGTGAAATGACGGCATTCGACCAAGCGATCCTTTAAAATAGTCGACAAGCCAATTTCCTATTCGATTCGGACCGATTCCACATTTCACGTCGTCCTCCATTTCAAATAGTCAGCTGAACGTTTCGAACGGAAGCCGTTCTGGTGTTTTTAGATCGTACCACTGACAATGGTACCACGGTGGTTCCGGTTTATTAATACGCGCGCAACGCTCGACTGACCAGCGTGGTACATTAAATAAAAAAGAAGAAGAAAAGTCGATAATCGATTGTGTTTGAATTTTACCCTCTTTCGAATGTAAATTTGTACTGCTGGAACAAGTTATTGCTTTACGAATGATGGAAACCGAGTATACCTATTGGATATTTACCTTCTTCTTTTCTATGGTTGCAGCCTCGAAGCATAATCATGGGGTTTTCAGATAAATCATGCAGCCCAGTTTTCAAACAACGCATTCTATTCGATATAACCGGCCACTGATCCTTTCGATTTACGACGATCGAACGTACACGCGTGTCATACGAAATCGATAAACATAACCTTAAGCGGGCGGGAAGATAACGTCTACAAAATCGATGATCGATGATCCCGACATCTTTCGATATTTCGAGAAATTGCCAAACGGCGTATTGTCTAATCTGTGACTACGTTACAACCCCATTTATAACCCCTTAATGTGTCCCATGAGCTTTACGGTGATTTCGAATCGTTTCATCGGATTAACTCGGCCCCTTTTTTCGGTCGAGTATTATTTGAAAAATTCTAACTATCGATATACACCGCCCGCTTTGAACGGAACGAAGCGTGTGGCGTAGGAAGTTTCGAAACACAAGCGAGATTACCGTTGTTACATGTTAACCAGACGTGTTGCGTCTTCGATTTACGGTCGACCGAAGTGCTCGTAATCGGGATACAAACAGCGGAACAGCGGCGGCAAATATTTGCTATGACACGGATTCACCTTGCAACAAATGCACCACAATGGAAGAAGGATATTCGATGGTTAAATCGGATCGGATGAAATTCGAAGATCTTGATGTTCGACGGGTACGGGGACACCGTCTCGATCGTCGATAGAATCGATCCAGAGTAATCGAACATCGACGTACGAAAAAGGTTCCATTTTGAAAAATAACTACGCGGATCAATTGAGCGTTATTCGAATCTGTTTCATTTAAAAGTTAACCTCGCATTGTTTCCATCACGCGAGAGTAATCATTTTTCATCTGAATTCCTGCGTTTGATGTAAAGCGTATCTGAGCATTGGATAACTGGAGCTCTATTCGTTCGTATTTCTCTATAATTACGATTCATATCCCCCTTAATTAATTAATCGAGATTAAAGTGCCTCATCGTTTCTCTCTGTTCCCGTTGTTCCGCGTATTTTTGCACCGTTCCACGTTTATATCCAGAGCCATTATCCGGCGCGTATTGAATGGGATAGTAATTACAACATTTTATTTCCTTTTTAGTATAAAAAAAAAATTGAACCGACACTTTTGCGACACCGTTAGCCTGGCTACTAGTTAGCACGTTCAAAGTGTACGTTGATGCTCGTTTTGTTGCAATTTACTCGAGCGCGTTAAATTGCGTTTACACTGACAACAAGTAATTTCTCTTCGCAGGTTGTGCTCTCGATAAGCCTCCGGAACGGAGAAAATGATTCGCCTGCATCCACCGTCGGTGGTGCGAATGCTAATTCGTAAAAAGAAACGATGCAACGTTGAATCACGTATACAGGGCGATTCACGAACTGCGATCGACCGAAAATGATTATTTCGCGCAACGATATTTATCGCAACTATCTCGAACTTTAAAATTTGCTCGAGAAGAAGAAGGAAAGTCGAGTTTAAACAATTCTACGGACCCAAGGATAGAAATTTTATCTTATAAAAAAGAAATCAAAACAACTATCGAAACAACGCCTAATCATTAGTTAAACAATGGTGGAAAACATCTGCGAGCCTTATCGTTCGCTTTTATATTTGCAGGTTCCAACCCCGGAAGTTGCGGACGCGCCTCGTAAATTCTACGTTCAATTTGAATTACGAAACCTGTTACGACACTGTGAACAGACGTTCGATAGCTTCCTACAACACGGTTCGCCCTAGGTGGACACATGTGTCGAGCAGAAATTTCGTTGCAAGAAAATTATTCACGGTTCTTTTTTTCTGTTTATTCGATTCATTTTATTCAATTTATTTATCGTTTCAATATTACAAGAAAACATTTCTGTTCCCAGGGGTGGCAGATTTAACGGGACCAATTGCGGGGATATCTATGGAACATTCTCAATGCTCGAGGAGCAACAATTTGAACAAGTATTCTAAAATCAACAACGAAGGACGTTGTACAGTAGATTTCAGGTTCACCTTTGCTTAAACAGTGGGTGGAAACTTGGTATCGGTATCGAAAGGGAACACCGAGGCCTTACATATGTCGAGTTCGCTTCGAGTTGCTCGTTGCAAAGTAATTAACGCGACAAAGGCAAGGGAAATGTACGCAATGCACGCGTAATGATCGACCAAGACTTCGTTATTGGCAATTCGGTATTTCCCTTCGCCTCAAAAGAATCCCCGCGGCCAACGGAATTATTAAACGACACTCGAACCGAGTTGCAGTAAATTGCTTTCCAAAAAGTAGCATCCCTGAGAAATAATGTTCCACAAATATCGGTAAACAAAGTTCCACTCGGTTCCCGATATTTCTACCGAATCGTCGGCAAAAGTGGCTGAACAAACGATCTACATTAATTCAATTGCAACACCCAGGAAATCGATCCGCCATTAATCGCAAAATATCTCGATTACATTTCAGCGAGCAACACGCGACGACCAAACGCCCCGCCAATGGGATAGGAAACAAAATCTGCGTTACCTGAACGACGACAAGGATTGCTGAGCAAAAGGTTCTTCCACATACTGCAAGAATTCGTACAATCAACACTAGAATTAACACAAATCACGAACACGAAAGTGCTCGATTGGGGATGAAACAAAGATATATTAATTGCCATTCTGTCTTACAGAAGGTCGTCATAAATTGCCGCAACAATACCTGTACGTGAACAACTTCGAAGCAAGAAATCTGAGACCAGTAGTTTTCGACTGACGAAGCAACCGGAACCAACTCGTTCCTAACTGATCGAAATCGTTCCAACGAAAATCTGTCCGCGTGACGATTAGCCAAACGGAACAGACTCCCCAGGAATCAAAGAGGAAACGCGACGCCCTTACCTGTTGCTGATAGCGTTGATAATCAGAGTTCCCCTTTATAACCGCAGACACAAGATTCAGAAGCCCGGCGACGATGAACAGCCGGACCGAGCGGCCTGCGGATCCCTCGGGCGACATCGTTTCACCTCCACGTGAACGGGAACCAGTGAAGGGAGACCAGGAAACCGGAAGCAGCAACGGTGCGCCGAAGAATCGTTTCACGAGCAACGCGTGCACCTTCCTGTTCGCCGACTAAACTCCTGCCTCGGGACCCTCGAGAGGGGGCTGCTCGTACGGGGTTGGGGGGGTGGGGCCAAGGGAGACGGTCGGAGTTAGCGTCAGGACAAACTGGAGATTGTGTGGCGTCGCGACGCGCGGCGTCCCTCTTTATAGCCGGCTAGTCCAGGCCGCGATTCGTCCAACGCTGCGCATCCCCGAACGGTGTGCAACGTAATTTGTACGCGACGATAACGCTGATAAAACGTAACGCACGTTCGTCCGCACGCGGTTTTTCCGCGATGTCGAGGACCTTTTGGCGACGAACGACTGGGGTGGGGGGGCTAGCGAGGGGGAGGGAAACTAGGGGATTTTGATCGGAGAGCGCTCGTTCGGGGATGATTTTTCGTTTTTATTTCTTAATTTTCTTTCGGGTACACTCAACCCCCGTGCTACTTCGTACTTTACAGACTTCCTCGTTTATCGATTGTAATTCGTGGTTGCAGAGTTGATGTTACTACGCGATAGCCGACCAAACTTGAGATGGACAAATTAGTTTTTGCATTTGTTATACTTATTCATGCGGATGACGAAATTCTGCGAAGTTGAATCTGTCGGGAGTTATGAGATATACTTGAATTTGCAAACTAACGGAAACAATTGTTTGCTGTTCAGCAAAATTCTGAATTGATAACAAGAATGATGATTTTGTAGTAAAATGGTGACCGTATAAATGTTTATAATTTTCATTGACTAAAATTGTTCTAAGAAAAATTGAACAGCTAACTACTTTCTGGAAACGTGTATGTACAAAACATTGTAGAGTACCTTTCGAGAGTTTAAGACAATGTTCGTAAAGTGTGGATTAAATTCATAAAATTTGACCGCATAATTGCAGTATAATGATACGAGAATTTAAAAATTAACATAATGATGCAGAATAATTTTGATTTCAGGGAACCGAATTTCCATCCCGAAATGAAGACTCCAAAACCAAAACGACAACCGACACTAGGCCTCGGTTTTAAAGGACCGAGGGAGATACAATTAATTACTATAATTTGCCGGATAACTCTTTCCCCAGGAACTTTATGGAACTTCGAG
The DNA here is from genome assembly GCA_948146005.1 of Nomada fucata. Classification (NCBI taxonomy): domain Eukaryota; kingdom Metazoa; phylum Arthropoda; class Insecta; order Hymenoptera; family Apidae; genus Nomada; species Nomada fucata. The sequence continues at coordinate 30,069,285 of OX411277.1, read as the reverse complement.
ACTACTGCCCCGGGATGATTAATCCTTGTAACTTGGCTCCATTGAAGCGACGATGAAGACCTCCCCCAAGTTCTTTCTTCCCCTTTTGCCTTCGTTTTACCATTTTTTCCCCCTGGTGGGGTTCAGTGAACGTAATAAAGCGCAGTTCCATCGTAACAGTGGTAAGACGAGTCCTCTGTTTGCTCTACTTCTTCAGTTTGAACCGGTGGAAAACTTACGAGAGAATAAACACGACCAACAGTTTTTCCCCTTTCTATTTTTCCAGGGGAATGGAGAAGTGTGCTTGGCCTTGCGGTGGAACGTTTAAGAATCTGCGTGTAATTTTACCTGCGAAAAGAGGCGCAATAGAAAATTCCAGCTGGCAAGGATGTAAATCAGGAAGGAAAGTTACCAACGTGATGACTCCGGGGATGCATCGTCGGAAAGGAGAACAAACTTTTATGCCAGCAGTGGAGGACAATTTTTCCATTCTTCCACAAAATAGTCGTCTTTCATTTTCTTCTTTTTTAATCATTCGAGTGTTCAACGAGGGCAAAATGGAAGAAACTGCTCCGCACGATTATTGAGATTGCGATACAAGAATAGAATGTTATTCCTTACACTTGATCAAGCAGTGGAAAAAAAATTGTCTACTCTTCGACTAAATAGAATTCTTCTGTTTTGATAACTCGAGTTTTCAACAAGAGCAAAATAGAAGAAACCGTTTTGCACGATTATTGGGATTGTGATACAAGAATAGACTGTTTCCCTCGACTTGATGAAATTGTTCCATCGTGCTGGGGCCAAAATTAACGAGTTTATCTTTCATGGAGCCCGTGAATACAATCGAGACGGGTGTCCCGATGCAACAACGTGGCTGATAACGAGGCTGACGTGCGTGTTCCACCTTGCAAGTTCGAGACACGTAAGAACGTTTTTGCCAGCTGATTGTGTCACGTTTCAACGGGCCAGTGAAAATTCGCCAACAAAGTTCAGAACGGTGCGACACAGTTTGAACTTTGCTGTACAACTTCTGTCGAGCGTTTCTTTCCTCTCCCTCCCCCCTCGTTAACCGTCCGAATGGTGTAGCGCACCTGTCGTGTAAACTGTGAAAACGAGTACAGTAATAATGGTAATTCATTGCGGTAAAATATCTTTTTCATTAATTCCACATGTTTTTTGTCTTGTTTTTTTTTTTTAAAGAAGAAGAAAAGAAGAAAGTGCTGTCTGAACGTAATACAATTTAACTGGCCGCAATAATGATTGGCCTCCCGCGACGAGGAGAACAACGATCTCGCAGCATCACCGACTGCGAAAAAGATGAACGTATGCCAAATGCACCACGTCGTCGTTTACGTTTCATCCCCCTTTCGTGGCCAAGATCAATTAAGGCCCGCTGTCCGTGATGTTTACACGAAGCCGGTAATTGCTATACGCTGTACCGACGATCGCGACCAGGCGGGTATTTTTGGGAAAAACATTCCGTTTCCGGCTAATTACGTTCACCCCTTTAATCTCGTCCGGTGGCCCTGGTATCTGTAATTATTATTCCTTCGTTCGAAGGTGTCGGCGAGACAGTCAAATTCGTTCTGGTTTTCGTTTCTTCTTAGAGCTATCTATTAAATATTAAATAATGCGTTTATTATTATCTATTATTCGGTATATACTCTTACAGTATTCCGCCACTTTTATATCTTTCCGAGCACGTGGAAATTTCTTTCCTTCAGGTTTCTTTTAATCCCGGGTCGTTCAACGAGGCTACCCTGTTTGCAACGTCCTGTAGGATCTCAGTGGAACTCTTGCGTCGTTGGACAAGTTCTAAGAGGACCGTGAACACGCAATACATATTTTAATTGAGCATGAATAAGAACAGGAATCGACGTATTTACGATAGAGTATCGATCCTGCGAGAATACATAGACTGCGATGCGTTCAACGGAGACACTGAATTATTCACCGCGAGTGCCCGCTGAATTTTATTCAATCACGTCCAAGAGATTTACGAACGTTGCGACCACCTTGTAGGTGAGCCACGATTGTTTGAACAGGTGAAACGATTCGTGAAACTTCCCATTTACCGTGGCGTCTAATGCCCTTAATTACTAAAAACCGCAGTAATAATCGACGATACAGTCTCCAGCTATTTATTCACGCGAAACAATGGAAACGGTGATCGTTTGTTCGCCGGAGTTATTCGTCACTCTTGTTTAAGGCGCGAGGCGAGAAATTTATTCGCAATCAAGCCACTTCTTTCAGGACATCCGCAACGAATTTTTCCTCCGTTTTCCAGAATTTTACGTTCGTTGCTGCGTTAAAAAAAAAGAAGGAAAAAAGGAATTCTAAAGTGACATTCAATGGCCTCGCGCGTAGTCTCCACCACCGGCAACGTAATTCCGTTATTATTTTACTCGAGGCAAATATCAGACAAATCCTGTACGTCGCATAGTATACTGTAATTGATTTCACTTGCAAAACATGGTTTCAATGGAACGCTGCCTGTTCTCGCCTTCCCCAGAGTTTACGATTAACAAAAAGATGCTCCAGCCAAATGAGATCTGGAAGTCGATTCTCAGTGGTCAGACATTCGAACGGCGATGCAATGTGACGGCTGTCTGACCGCGGCTCGAACAATCTACTTGTCGTCTTTACCGGCATTATGCATGAGACAAGAATCGGGGCACGGATGGGCGTGAATATCTTCAAGAAAGTCCGGATCGAACGCGTCGTTCGGTCGTACTTTAGGAATAAAGGTTTGGTCCGGAAAGCGGTGCCAGGGTCACTTTTGACCCGAAGTTTCGTTAATCAAAATTTGAGAAAGGAAAGAACACAGCATCCCGCTTAAAAAATTATTTAAAAAAAAAAGACGGAAACGATAGCCGGAAGCGTCTAGCGACAAATACGCAAGGGTTTCGATCGTGCCGTGAGAATATTTCGGGAAACGGTTCCTCGGTGTAATAAGGGAATGGGTTAAGGGCGAATATGCGGGGGAAAGGGGAAATCTAGATGCGGCGGTGGTGGCTCTTGTATCTGACTCCTGTCGTGCCAGCCGTCGGCGGCATGGGTGTGATACAGCCCGTAATTCACCCCGTTCGTCGCTATTTTCTTCAGGCCCTGAATGCTGGACAGGATCAGGGCCATCTTCGCGAGCAGCAACGCCTTGCCGCCGAGAACAGCGAGGAACTGGAAGCCCATCGGTATCAGGATCGAGCCCATCAGCAGGAAGCCCATCATCATCAACGGCACTATGTGACCCTGCCTGCGTCGATGGCCACGTCTGCGACCTGAAACATTTCGATCGCTGCCGCTGTAATACTTATTTGGATACCACGCGTGCGAGAAATATTGATGACAATTACAATAGGACTTAAAATTCGGATTAATCGGTGAATACGGCTCGGATTATTAATTGTCAATGATGCTGACAATTATTGGCATTAGCATTAGTTTCCTGATAATATAAGGTCACCGTTTATTAGGGGATTGACCCGGAGATTCTGTCTGTAATTATTGTAACAGCGACGATAATAATATTTATCATAAGGGTTAAAGCCCTTCGTTATATGGCGATTATAAATATTAACATGTAATATATTTTGTCTAGGGACCAGGACTGTGACTTGAATCGCTGTTGCTGAATTTCGGAGCCGGTTATTCGTTAAATGGTCTTGGGTAAAGAAAATAATATATTCTGTCAATTTTTTAGAGAAAAGAGCAACGGTAAACATACCTTTAACTCGTTCGTGACGGAAGCATTAATAAAAGTGCACACACTCACCTTCGAACATATTGCTATCTACATTTGTCTCTGAATTGTTGACAGGTGAGGTGGTATTGCTAGTAAAATGGTCCACGTCAATCTTCAGCACGTGCGTGTGCAGAACCCTGAGGAGTCGTTTCAAAATGAGTTCTGTCCAATTGGTGTCGTCCCCGATTTCACTGAAACAGACGAAACATAATCGGTGAGTGCCTGTTCTAAATCTGAAAAAAAAATTTATTGCCTGCAGAGAGGTTTAATTGAAAGAAATGAATTGAGATTCTCTCCGCAACGTTACTCGTCTGGCCAGGGCCTTAGGTTGACTTCGAAAGTCAATTGAAAGAAAAGGTGGCTTAAATTGTCGATTTCTGAGTCACGAGAGTTTGCGTGACTTGAAATTTGTCCAAGGGGAAAGCCAATCGCAGGTGCTTTGTATCGCCCACGGGAACGGTGTTTTCGTTTATAAACAACGGTATGAACGGATCAATTTTCATTCATTAAATTCGATCGGGGAGGAGAGAAGAACCGATGCGTCGAACTTGAAATTAACTTTTATTGTTAACTTTTTCTTTCCTGTTTTCTCAGATTTGAAGCAGTCTACATCGCGCGCTTGATCCACACGAACGAGAATAGAAGTTGAAGCATATTTTTCAATGAAACGAGCTTCGACACCACGACAGGAAATTCCTCGACTCTTTTCGGACAGCTCAATTTCGAGCACAGCGATTGTCAGACGCCATCAAGGTCTCGGGTGAACAATTGTTCCGAAATTTTGTTCGACTTTTTACCTAACATTGTTATGGAAATATCTTTGCGAAGTACTTCGCCCGTATTTCCCCTCAAATTCACGTAATTAATATTCCGCTGTGCAGCAATAGTTCGTTATTAATCGAAAACAAAAAAAAAGAAAGGCCAACTAGAAACAAAACAAACTACCTCCGAAAACAATCGAACGAATCGACGTCGCGAAAACAATTCCAATTAAATCGAATGTACATATACGTAGCGGCAAAGTATCTCCCCCGAAACACTCGCCAGTATGTTCAAATAGTAATAGTTAAAAAACTAAATTCGAGCTCAATCGAATTCCAATGAATTTACCTGTCCGTGTAATTATCCACAGATTTCGTCCAGTCCGCCTGATGGTACCTTACCAAATCCAGCCCGTCGAAAACGGGGATAATGTCGTCAACGAGAAGGGAGTCCAAGGCGGCCAACGCGTGCTCTTGCACGCACTTCCGGAACGTTTCCAGGAAATCATCCCGCCCGGAATTGGTCCAAGACTCCAGCGGGCAATTGTTTAATACTGCACGCAGGCCGGAGTACCATCGCGTTTTGTCCTCACAATCTGCGCCGCCAGCCGCGAGGAACACCAGCGCAAACACGACGGGTGCACGCGGGTGCATCTGCATTCATGGGAAGATCCACGAAAAACGTTTGAATGGCCGATCGTAACGACTCGCAAACGCCTATAAAACCTCGAGAGATCCGAGGCTTGGCCGAAGCTCCGGCGCTTTGTTTCGAACTTTTATTGCTGTTATTGCTGACTGTACACGCCCTCTGTATAGGACGCAATAAAAGTTTCTCGCGAGCGGGATAATTTACGACGGTTTTTCTTTTTTTATTTCAACGTCTTCCGGCCACCATGTATTTACTTTTCGCGTCTGGTCATTAAAGCAAGTATTCTGTCCATTTAAGAATATCCCAGAGACGAAGAATACCGTTATAAATATTATTGAACAACCGAATCACACCGGGTGTCGTTTATTACTTTTGCAAACTGGAGGAATATTAATTTGGAATGCGCCATCGTACCACTTCATTGTTAAGATTCTCGCGAGGGAATGGAATCAAATATCGCCTGTATCTGTTATATTGTTCGAAATATTTTTAAATATCCCCAAGATATCCCGCCACAATTATCTCCGCGTTTCTTAATAAAGAAAATGCTGATATTATTTTACAGAGCTTCAGCCAGCGCCGGTTAACCGAAATTCTTCGTTCACCGGTGTACGAGTTTTGCTTGACATTTATTTTACCTCGGAACACGAGTGCACCACCGGAGACACGTTCTCCAAGTCGCTCGCGATTCACTGTAAACGTTCTACGGCGGGTATATGAAGATTTATAGACGCAGGAAATAGGCTAGAGTGCCGGCCAGCTGGTGATTACGATTCATCGAAGGGCAACAGTGGCAGCGGTCAAAAGGCGGCACCATTCATGCTCGAACAGGATCGGGTCTGTAATCATCGACGGACTCTCGTCGAAGGCTTCACAATTGCCACTTGGCCCGGGAATTGTTCTTTCAACTAATCAATAACACCGCGTGCCCAATCGATGAATCGAAGTACGACAGGATAACTGTAAAGGAGAGAAAGAAAAAAAGGGCAGCAATTCATTGTTTCGAATCGTCGAACATTATCCTCGATGCAAGTTCTATTAATTATTTTCGATCGATCGACCGATCGATCTTGAATTTTTCGAAATTAACATTCGTGCCCCGCTGTTCGTTACAAAATATTGTATCTACACGTTTGCGTGTTATTTCGATTGTAACGCTGCGACAGCTGTTCGTGGTTAATAGGCAATAATAATTACAGGGGACGCTGTATTTATAAATGGCCGCCATTTTCTTCGCGGACGGTGCACCTCTGCCGCAGATCGGAAATCAATGGTTGCCTGCAGAAAGAAAAAAATTGCTAACTGTAAATCTATATACCACGCGTACAAATTATAGTACGTGCCGTTCCTTGTGGTATGCATTTCCCAGTTTACGGTATATCTGCCTTTAAATGTTACGGGGAAGTGAACAAGCAGAGGAGCCAGGGTTTCGAAAAAAAAAGTAATAAGAGACGAAGAGATCCTCCTTATCTGCTGCGGACACTTGTCAAACATAACTTGTTACGTTTACAACGGAACAAAATATTTTGTATTAATCGTAAATGCTATGATTACCAAATATACTTCACAGTTTAAAAAAAAGAAGCAAAAGAGGAGACAGGATCTTTACGTACACCTGCGTCTTCTTCACTGAAAAGAGTACATAACATGCTGTGCTTCAAAAAATAACAGAGAGTATTAAAATATAAATCGCACGATCAGGAAACAAATTGTACGCTATATAATACAACCACTCAGACGATTAATTGTTAATGAGCATTTTTTAAAACAATGAGATCTTTTATTTCTGTCAGTACCTGCTATAACTCCCTTCGTAACGAAGAAAATGCCACCTTGTTCTTTTCTTTCGGTCCACTACAAAGGCCGGAATCGTGCCAGCCATCATGACACCTTTTTACAAGTTTTCGTCGATGACACATGCACGCTACAATCTTACGCATTTTTACTTGAAAAAAATATATATATATAATATGATTAAAATGTTGATGACCATATGTGCAAAAGGCAGTGTTCATATTTAAAAAAACAAACAAATACTGTATGATAACCAACGAATAAAAAATACATCCGAAACGTAGTACTGCTTTCCCTTGGCAAACATTCGTCCCTATACAAACGCTGGAAATTAAACAAGGAACTACTCAGTCTTCCCATCCAACCAGATTAAATCTACGTTTTGCAAACGTTCGAGTTATAGCTGCAAATGGAGTAATTATCTTCTGGTATAGCGTCGCGCTCCTCGTGACGCGAGTTCGCTTCGTTGCTCTTCATTCCCTTCAGTCGATACTTATTTCTGGGCATACCGGAGCTGATACACAGTTCCAATAGGGCCCAATCCTCGATGGAACCGAGGGAACCCTCTTCGCTGAGCGAGCTCGCGGAACTGTGCCTCGAAGGAACCACGTTCGACTTTACGGCGTTCCTGCAGGACTCGTCGTCGTCGTTGTCAGCCCCATTACAAATGGGCGATCTGCAGTTGGGAATTTCCGTACGCGAACCGGTCAGAACGTGACGATTTTCCTGTTCTGTTTGGGGGAACTTCCTGGTAGACGGGACCGATGGATTCGTTCTTTCGTATGCGTTTATTCCATTGATTTTAACCGCGTGTCTTCTATTGTCTTGGGCCTTGTGAAAGGCGTAGGACGAGGGCCCACCGTGAAGCGGTGGATAACTTTCGGTTGGTTTATTGTGCATCGATTGGGCCTGTGCTGTTGAGTTTCTCGTTGCGTCCGGCTTGTACGAGTAATAAGAATTGCCGGCGGTGTTCCTTGCTTTGGAATACTGCTCGGGCTTCTTCGTGGTAACTAGGGACGGGTTTGAGGTGACGTTTAAGGCCTGCGAACGAAAATAGTAATTAGTGTGATACATGACGCAGGTTGACACATTTTTATTCATAATACTTAGAGGAAAATTTTCTCAACTCTTATGACTAATGGAACACAAAATACCTTTGGCATGCCCGATTTGATACACTGTGCCAACATGATGTCCTCTTCTTCCTCAGAGAGGCTGAAATTATCCTCGAACGGGGCAGGTTTATTCGTACGATGCTTACTCCGCTCAGGATACTCCGGCTGACGATACGTCGACGAGGATTGCTTCCTCGTCGCAGTCGTCTTCGTTTTCTCTACAGTTTGAGCCTGGCTCACCAGCGTCGAGATGTTCAGTCTGACCTGCGGAACAAACGATGAAACACCCTCTGTAATTAACGTTCCCAAAGGCTAAGAAACAACGAGAAGCAACCTTGGGCATGGCGGATCTGATGCATTCGCTGAGCATCGCCTCGTCGTCCGAGTGATTGGGACTATCGTCAGACAGATCATTCTCGTTCTCCAAACTGGTGCGACACATGGGTTTTCGGAGTGCGGCGTTTTTACTTCCACTTTCCACGGGGGACGAGGACGGGGTGCCACAGATATTCAACCTGGGCGTTAACACGTCCGCCTTCTGGACGAACGGTATGCAATTGGTCGGCGGTGGAGTTATCTGTCGAACCTGAAATAGAAACGGCAGGTTCGGTGCGCTGGTTCGCCCACAATTTTCTGGCGTCTCACCTTCGGTATCCCCGACTGAATGCACGCGTCGAGGATCTTCTCGTCGTCGCCGGACAAGTTGGAACTTTCGTCCGAGAGATCGTTCCTGTTGCACTCGACCGTCGCTTTGGTCTCCTCGATTCTCTCCACGTCCTCCTGGACGCTGGGCATGGACAGGGCCGACAAGTTGGACTGCGAGCCAACCGGGGAGATATCCGCCGGGGTGTCCTCCGTGCAGTAAATGTGAACGGTGTCCGGCGCTGTCACGGCTTCCATCGCGGTCTTCGTTGGCTTGGCAGCCGGTGCCGGAGTCTCGCTGGACGCGGCAGGAACCGAGGCAACCGGGGCCGGCGTCTCCAATCTGTTCAAAGCTGGCGTCCTTTGGCAACGTGCCACTGTGTTCGATGTTTCCTGCTGCACGGGTTTCTGAGTCGCGGACGTTTTGAAGGATTGCCTGTACCTGTGACACATATGTATATATATTCATTTTAAACCGTGAACAGACTTGGAAACGCGTCGAAATTGAGAAGAAGGAATTGGGAAAAGAAATTGAGAAACGCATCGCGCACCTGTTGTTCTGTATACCCATACTGATACACGCGGCCAACATGTCTTCGTCATCCTCGTCACCGTCGCTCACCTGCTCCTGTTCTTTCTCAACCTCCGCGTTACTCGGTTTGTCTACAGGGGACTCGACCTTGCAGTTGCTCCCCGTGTCGTTCGACGCTTCTTTCGACTCGCTCGGATTATTGGCGGCGCTCGGCATCTTCACTTCGTCGTCGATGGTCAGAGAACTGAGACTTGTGGCCGTGGAGAATTCGATGGGGGTCGACTCCTCTTTGAACGTCGCGATGTCGTCCTCGAACACGCTGGCCCTCGGTGCGTTGCACTTCGGGTACGCTGTAATCATTCGCTGTTGAGACCACGAAAATTTCTATGACCGATGAGTTTTTTTAGATTTCTTTCTTTTACCGACAATCAATAGCATTGCATACATAAATGTCGAACCGATGGTCTTACTGCTTCCTCCGGTATTTTGCCCGCAAAATCCGCGGACTGATTCTTGTGGTTGAGCGGACTGGGTGGAATAGTTTGCGTGGGCGAATCCGGCAATTCGCTGGGCGACACGACGCCGCTGGTCCGGCGGCTAATTAAAATAGAGGACCGTTTGATTAATATAATTTTCGACGAAACGACCTGGTCAACATTTACTCCCAAAGTACCTGAAATCGCTGACAATGGAGCTACGATCGTCGTGTATGGAATGCTGCTCGAAGCCGCTTAAAGAGCCGAGAGAACTGCAACGGGAGAACATTAATGGAGTCTGCTCGGCGTAGTAATCCTGTCTGCTGAACGTCACCATTTTTCCTGAAAGCGACCCAAGAAATTAAATATCCGAAGGTTCAAATCATTGATCACCACGAACCTTCTTTGTCTACGACCCTGGCATTGCTCTTTCCATCCACTGGACTGTCGGTTTCGTCAGGAACCTGCGATACGTTAACAGCAGCGCCTGCTGTGCTACGCTCCGCCCTCTCCGACACGCTGTCCAATTTACCAGCAGACTCAGCGGAAGGTGCCTTGGAGATAACTCCAGTGGTGTTGTTTCTCTGAGTCGTCGCTGCACCATGCGAATTCGTATCTGTGCGAGGAAAGTTATCGGGCGTACCAGCCTGATAATAATCGAGCAGCTTCTCTGGCGAAAGACAATTGGATTTACAGCCGTCGCTAGCTTTGGTTGTCTCTAACTCTTTGTCAGGAGTGGCGGCGCTATCTTCGCTGCGATTAACAGACAACGTTCGCTGGTAATTCAACTCCTCCTTGCGTCCGAGCTGTGGATCTTTCTTTGTGAGTTTTTTCTGGGATTCGACGGGCTCCTTGGCGTCCTCCAAAAGCAGATCGGACATGGATGTCGCCGTAGAGAAATTGAAGGGCGTCTCGTACGGCGTGCCCTCCGTACAGTACGTCTTTACGGTGTCTTTAAAGTACTCTGGACTCTGTATCTCGTCTTCGTCGGTGTCGTCCTCCGCGTACCGTAGACTGTAATCGGTTGGCTGGTCGAGATCAGTTTCTGCGTAATCTCCAAACAAGTCCACCTTATTGTTGCGCTCTCCGAACTCTTTTTTGCAGGATCTGTAGGCTGGAGGGAAATTGTCGATTGTGCGACTATCGATTACCTTTCTGTCGTTGTACTTTTTATTGCAATACACCGGCTGCTCGCTCGTCTCTTCGTTGTATCTCTGCCCGGTACCACGATCCATAGCAACCAAATCTCTCGATCTTGTTCGTGAAGACTGATTACGAAATTCGGGAAACCCTTTTCTCTCCCGTACGTGAATGTAAAGTTAGGAAATTTTTATCGACAGATCAGCGCTCAATTACTGTCATCATCCTGCGTGATCCCCGGCATTAATTGTCCGCAGCGATGTGGCCAAGGTGAAACGCAAGTTTGACACCCCGTTGTCAGCAGTCGCAACAGCAGCCAGCGTTGGCAACGCTGTCGAACTTTTCTTAGATCTAGGGATACTTTTTTGGACGATCTGAATTGGCAACGCTGACTGTAGCCTGGTGAAAACTACCCGCTAGTGGTGGAGAAATATCGATAGTTAGACCATCGATATTTCACCCCCACTACTACATACGTACATAAAGAAATACTGGCAGACTTCCCTTTTTAAAAACACGCATTCAATGAATATAAAACTTGTTTCGCGACAAAACTACGAGAATTACATCAAGTCCACGTAAAAATATTTTACAACCGAAAGAAACGTAGTATTCGTGTGCAGAAGCTGTACACGCCAAAGGAAGAGGCGACTGTAGTTGAGAAGTATGGAAACACACAGCATTCGTTTATTGTAATACATGCAAATTGGATCGTTTGGGAGTCGGAGGAACGTCCTTTACAAACAGTGTAAAAAGAATAGTCACAGGCTGAATTCAATGGTCTTTCTGTTACAACGCATCTTCGCTCGCAATCCTTAAACGTTAACCCCGTCCCCGTCCAGCTTGAGATCCGCCCGGTTGGTTCTGTTGATTGAGCCAGGGCGCAGAACCGGTGCCTCTGCCCCTCTGATTCTGTCCTCGACCTCTACCCCGAGCTACAGCAAACAAGACGAATAACGTAAGCAAAGGTTCTACGGGGCAAAAAAGGAAGGAGAAAAGAATAACAAAAATATCGGGCACGATCGCGAGCTTTCTCGAAAGCGCAAAAAATAAAGGAAAAACATCGAACGATGTGGTGCACCAGCGTTAGAACAAACTCATCGTTAAATGAAATAGTGAGTTATAGTTCTGCACCGTTCTAAAGGGTTCAAACGAATATGTAAAGCCCAATTGATACACCTTGTGCTCGTAGTATAGCGGATTTCCCTCTGCCAGCCGTGCCGGAACCCTTCCCTCCCGGTCTCTTGAACATCGGGGCGTTCTTTAACATGTCCGGTAATATGAGAAACCTGATCTTTGAGCCTCTGATATAAACGTTCTCTAATTGTGCCTCGCGACCGTCTCTGTAGGTTACTGTGATATTCTCCATTTGACAGTTCATGTTGTCCTCGGCTTCCACCAATTTCCCACGGTACACTTCGCTCGTGTTTGTTTCGCAGGTTATGGTATGGCCCTCCGCTTCGTGGAGTACTTTTATCGGTACCCCGATCGACATATTGGTTAAAATTTTGGTGGATAGAACACACAGAGGGATACCGTCCAACGGGCTGGATATCACGGGTTCGTTTCTGGCTATAACAGCGATAAAATATATATCGGATTTCGAACGGACGCGATAACCTCACTCTTTACGCGGCTTAGCGTTCACACAGTCGCTGCTCGACGCTGCGCTAATTACGGTAGAGGGGGGGAGCGTGATCGCGCATGCGCGCGGATCGTGGTAAGGCGGGCAGGGAAAGGAAATTCGAATCTCGACTTCCCTCTCAATCGATATTAATTTTTTGTTGCGAAATAGAAATTAAACGCGTCGAGGTTGATAAATATATTTTCGATCAATTAGGTGAACTCTTTTCGATTTGCATTTAATAGTGCTGTATTATTCTTGTGTCCTTAAGAATAACTCTTAGAGTTCTATTTTCTATTTATAATGGATCTTATGTTATATTGGTCATTAACTTCTAAAAGTGCTTGACGAATTTGTGTCTGACGCGTTCGTCGGAAATTTCATCGTGCCGATAAATGTTACATGTAATTGGACTAATTCAGTTTCATTTCGGAAGCCTTAATACAGCAGTCATTAACCAGTTATTTTTGAGCCAAGCTTAGTGTGCTAAAAGATTGCATTCACTCACTTCCGATTCGCTAATAATTCGTTCTAATTAAATTTCCTCCTAATTTATTCGATCGATAAAACAACGATACAATCGATCGTCCGGTATTCCAGGTAAAAAAGAAAAAAGAAAAAAATGGCAGACTAGTTTTCGGGAAGCTTGGTCGAAACGCGAAATAACTCCATCTACCGCATTTGTTTTCGGGGGCGGTAAATTTATATATATTTCGTCTGTTAAATATACATAAATATAATCCACTATAATTATATAAACGTTTAAGAACGATTTAGAGAAAGAGACCGATACAGACGATCGAAGAATGATTTGTTGCAGAATCAAGAAGGTACGTGAAACGAACATAGAGGGGCTGCATAGTGAGAGGGAGGTGGGGGTGTGTAGGAGTAGAAACGAACAATACATCAAGTTATTTTCATTTTTTTTCTCCACCTATTTTAAAGAACCTAATTCATTAAGATATATCTAAAAAGCGTTCTTGTCAAAAGGATGGTAAAATCGTGATGATATATAATATATTAAAGTCGACATTACTTCTTTTCGTTTTAATCGCTTAAACATACTAATATCAATCGTGTAGTAATTACAAGCATCATTACGTCCTTAATATAGTCAGCCGAGCACGAACACGTCGCTCCTATTTTCCTTTTTTATCCGTCGTTCATTTTCTTTTTGTTTCCGTTTTACCGATCTCGAAATTAATTCTCCTTCCGTCCATTCATTCGAACCGTTCACACACTCTTTCTCTCTTTATACACACGTGTCCTGTCTTGTCACCCGCTATAGGCAAGATTCTACTCCCCGATATCGCGTTACAATGTTAGAAAAATATGCTATACCTAAAATAGGATGAAGGCCTGAAGGCAACCATTCCGTCGATATTATTGATAATCGGTGTGCGTACCTCCCCCCCCCATATTATACGTTACTTGGATCAAGCTGACACACTTCCTGTCTCTTTCCCTCTGAGCTGCGAACGAAACGAAAAATTGATCGCAGCGCAACGAATCTCGAATAAAACAAGTAGGGAATTTCGAACTTTCGATAATCAATCGACGAGGATCTTCTTTTTTTCCTTCGCGAAGAATGTTAAATAATAATCGTATGATTTCAATACACGCGTCTAACAATGACACCCTCAATCCTTTAATTATATATATATAATGTATTCTTGTTTTTCTTGTTAGGGATAAGAAGAAAAGAATATCAATTTTCCGTAAATGGCATCGCCGATATTATCAACAGGATGATCGACCGAAGATAACGAAGGTGAACTTAAATTCGACTGTTTCCGGCGCCATTTGCAAAAAAGAGATTTCGGACAGTCGCGAGAAAACGCTTCGGTTGTTTTTCTTCGTATATATTGAAACAATACGATTTTTATTTCAGTAACATCTCTTTCTTAATTACGACGATTACAAAAATTGGAAAATCGTGACGACCGATCGTGTCCTCACGCTGTACACATAATATAATTATATTGTCCATAGACATTATGTTCAGTGTTTTATGTATGCGTGTGTGTATGTACGTGTCTGTATGGAAATCATGGCAAATATAGAAATTATGTAAAGTCGGAATCGCATATCGAATCAATTCTCACCGTTCGTATTTTAGAACAATCCGGCATTATAAAAGTAAAGAGAAAGAAACGAGGACCGTCGATATTATTCGTGGCACTGAAATTAAAAACGATTTACTTTATTCTACTATAACGTAATTTAATACAAGAACCTCTGTTATCTGTATCTCGTAAGACGATTTTTCTCTCTTCGATATATATACATATATATGTATACAAATACGTATATATATATATATACATATATATACACACACACACACTTTTATTTCTTTTCATCGCTATATCGGTGGTCACGCAAAAATTTCAGGACGAATCCCAAGGACGAAGGACCGATAATCGTTTAAAAAAAGAAAGAAAACAAAACAAGAAACGCAAATATCTCGAAAAACAGCAAACATGGTGATGTGATGTACACAACAGTGTAATGTTTTCGTCTCTTTCTCACCCTATACACTCTCACTCACATTCTCTCCCTCTCTTTCTCTCCGTATTTCTTTAAAATCGCCAATGACCCACAGAGTGTGCGACGACTATCGATATTTCTTTTAATTCTTTCCTTTAATTAACGCACGCTCGAAAGAAGACGATATTTATGTGGAAAAAGCAACTCTCTCTCCCTCCCTCTCTGTTTTAAAAATTCACGAAGCGGCAAGGATTATTTTAATAAAATTGATTTCCTTGTAAAATTTACAATACGCTTCGTGGCAACAGTTTCATTTATTAATCAATTAATTTATTTATTTCTTTCAGTAGAAGCGACATAAAACTCAACATCTACGTCAACTCCCTTTCCGTCATTTCACTTTCGTTCTTTCTACTACGAACTAGTCTAAGAAGAGTCGGAGACACGCTGAACGAAAACTGAGACGTACATATTCTTCTTCTTCTTCTTCTTCTTTTTTTTCTCATCCGCTGATTTTCTTCGTTTCGTTAAAAAGTATTGCAACACGGAAGAAAATGGTTAAAGACAGACGGAGAATATATATATATATTTTTTTTATCTCTTGTTTTTCCTATCGATCGATACAACAGGGCGATAGTCGTCCCTTCGTCGAGGGGCCTCCAATAATTTAAAAAAAAAAAGAAAAAAAAGAAACGTTTTTTTATCTGGCTGGCCTTTAGACGTTTCATCGTACAAATTGTATTTTAGCACCAATATACAATAATAAATTCTTACTTAGAAGGGGGAAAAAGAAGAAGCTCGAGAAAACTTGAACTGGACGACTCACGTGGCACAACCTAATTTTCTTTAAGTAATTGTAATAATAATAATAATAATAATCATCATAATAGTAATAATAATAGTAATAGTAATAATAATAATAATAACCGTTAGAGAAATTAGAGCGAAGAATTATTATATTATTACATGGGCTCCTCATTCTGATTGTTTTTCATTTCACTCACTCTCTCTTTCTCGCTTTCTCTCTTTCTTTCTCTCATATTTCTTTTCCTCTTATACTTTTGCGGAGATTCGTGAACGCGCGGCATAAATAATTGATTTGCAATATAGTTTGAAACATATCTTTTTAATGAGGAATAATGCTTGGTTATATTCACGTGAAATTGGACATAAACACACAGTACTACTTATACTTCATTGCATTATTTATGAATCAATAGACTAATATACTTAATAATTATTAGACTAATCGTTAACCTAGGATTGTGATCACCCATCAACGTCAGCCACTACCTAAGCAACATTCCCTTTTATTTTTATTTTTTTACCTTTTTGGATATACGAACGAAACAGAAATATAGATTATATGTATATATAAAATTTCACTTCTTTTTCCGTTTATCTCTCTCTCTCTTACTCTCCCTCTCTTTCTATCACGCGCGCGTACACACACTCTCGTTCGTTCGTTCTCTCTCGCTCCCTCTATCTCTCTCTGTTTCTATTTTGTCGATTCAAGAAACCAGAATTCCTGATGAGGCCCCGACCGACTGCACCAAGAATTCTCGTCTGTTCTCTACAATGTTAATTTGTTGATTTGTTTAATATCATTTAAGAAGAAAAATAAAAAAGAAAAAGGAAACGTAAAGAGCAAACACTTTCGTATGCGAATTTTGCATATGCTCTTTTCCTATCCGTTTGTTTGCTTTGTAAAGTAAATTAATAAACGTAATATAGAATAATAGTAAACCGTGATAATCGTAAGATAATGATAAAGGTAGTAGGTAGTAGTAGTAAGCTGGCAGCAGTTAGAACCAAAATAATTATTCTCGAATAAAAAACTCTTCGCTAGATGACAATAATCTGACATGGCACTAGCATTCACAAAATTTCCACGAGACATATGCGCTCTCTCTCTCTCTCTCTCTCTCTCTCTCTCTCTCTCTCTCTCTCTCTCTCTCTCTCTCTCTCTCTCTCGTACACGCGGACACTCACTCTAAATTTCTGTTTTGTTTCACTCCTTCTCACACTCTCTCGCACGTTAAATCGTTTATATCGTTCTTCCATGTAAATTATTTCCCTACGTGTCCACCCGGCGTAATTTTATAATATATATATATATAGTATTTTGCGTATCGTGTACAAACCAATTTTTCGTTAATTCTCACACTCTCCCTTCCCCTCTCTGTCGTCATAAGTTCTCATTCATTCTGAACAGCGTTCTAACACTGTTCCTCTAATTTCTTTCATACCAAAACGCTCTCTCCCCTCCTTTTTCATTTACTCATTTTCACCCTACTTCTCTCTCTCTCTCTCTCTCTCTCTCTCTCTCTCTCTCTCTCTCTCTCTCTCTCTCTCTCGCGCGCCTTCTCTCATTCGTTCACGATTCTCACATTCATCCATTTGTTCGCCCCTCGACGTGCAATCAGCTGCCAGATAATTTATCTCGTTTTTTCTCCGTTTTTTTTTTAATATTCTGTTTGTTTATATAGTTATATAACCATTTTCCCAACGACTACGCACTAAATAGTTCAAATTTTTTGCACTTTTTCACCAACAACAACTGGATTGTTGCGCCGAATTTCTTGAGCGCCCATTTCTCTGTAATCGAATTTGCAGTCGTGCTTGTCACTGTATCGATGCACAGAGCAGAATAGTCCTCCACAACGACACTCGAATCCTGAAATATATATGTGTATATATATATATATATATAGACATATGTATATATACACACAAGAAGTGCGTTAAATTGAATGTTACAGATATATTCCTTAGGTTTAAATGGCAAACATCAATGGAAGTTCATCACTCACCCGTCAAACCAACTTTTTTGCGACACACGGCGCAACGATTTTTCTTCTTCTTAGATTCTTTGTCAGTCTCTTTGCTATCGAAGCAGTCGTCTGCGTCCCCGCTACTCACAGATCCTTCTGCCACCGCTCCGCTGCTTACACCTACTTCGCTTTCTTGATCTTCCCTGTTTATCTGATGTTTAACAGCAAAGCAGGATAATCGAAGTTAGTTCCAATTTAAATCACCAATCGTCGTAACTGATCTTACGAATGAGAACAAAGATACACCAAAAACTAATCGACCACTCAACGATACAGTGAAACGTTTGCTAAAATTCGATATTTCGTGTATCTATGTTTCAAGGGGCTCGTTAATATTTAGCGCTGCTCGCATGAACATTAGAAATTTTCTTCCATGATTCCGAAAAATAGCCTGCCCGAAGATATAGCAGTAATGGTACTACTTTCGCTTCGTCTCTGGTTTAATTCAGTTTCTCTAATTGGATAAATGATTCTTCATTAAGGTATTGAGTAAATATAATCAATAACGTACAATGTATTGCAATACAATAGATGAAGGGAGGGCGTATGTAAACGGCTGTATATCTTACTTCTTTGGGGTTGGGCAGATCTGTCGTTGGTTGAGGTATGGTAGGAATGGTAGGTTGGGCTGTAGTTCCCGTCGCCGCAGGACTACCGTAACCGCCCTGCAACGTGCCAGCGTTACCAGAGACGGTCTGTGATGTTGGTACGGTAGCAGCCGACACGGGTGGTTGTTGTTTCTTCTTCAGGTTTTCTTTGTAACAAAGAGAACAAAGGCCGTCCGTGGCCGGAGAGCCATAGAATCCGCAGCCGCTGCGGCACAGCGCTTGCATAGGATTGGACTCTCGTTCCATCTTGTCCGTTTCTTGAAGTACAATTTTCGATGATCAAAAAAGTCCTTACTTTTAATCCTATATGCAATCACTCGAAGAAGGCTTCCGAGCAGTTGCAGTCAGCTAAACGGCAAACAATTAAGCTTCTCTTGCCACGGCTCGCTCTCCGGTTGCTCCTTCACGACCGCGTGTCACCATATATTCACCTGTTGAAAAGCAGCCGTTTTAGCATCCGTTTATCCCACACTGCGGTAATCCAAGCTAATAAGGACAAGGTTGATGGTGGACAAAAGGGAATGCTACCACTACAACTACCGTCGCTAAATATTACGGAAAGGAAACGTGTGCCCCTGCAAATGTTCCCCAATGGGATGAGAAAGCGCGAAGTGGCTCGACTCTGTTAGACAAGCCAGCGAAACGCAGAGGCGACTAGAATTCACAGAGCGGATCAGCGGATACATTATTCCAAGCTGGAAACACTGTCGAGCTGCAATAAGCGGGGAAGCCAGACACACGTTATTTCCGCGCCGAAATTTTCGCTTGAACACACACACGCACACAGTCGCGCACAACGGAATCTATACATAGCCTAGCGAAATCGTCAGCAGCAGCAGTAGAAACGTTATCTTGAGACAAGGGCCGTTCCCTCGTGCATAGCACAGTTCGTGCACGAGGATGGCGGAGAAAGATAGAGCATAGTTCATCCAAGGCACAGAGAAATACAGAGAATTCGAGCAGCAAACGAGGAAACAATTGACTGTGTATTAAACATCGAAAAGAAATGCACACATACGTCAGAGAGGTAGAGAGAGATAGAGAGAGAAGGCAGAAACATAAGGGAACAAAGTTTATTTTAGGGGGGTTGGAATTTTTCTCAGCATGTTGTCAGATTTTCACGTTCAAGCGCAATATAAAATCGGAGTCGGAGAGGCGTGATCGAAAAGGGGGAGGAGTGACCGATTGGAGGGAGGGAGGGGGGAAACGTGATATTACTCACTTTCCAACACGCAGTCGTGTCGCAAGCAACGCACAACATGTAGTAAGAATTCGTTCGAGACATTTAAGTTGGCTCCCCGTGCTATCCCCTTATCGCTGGTTAGGAGAGGATGTAGATGTCGGACCGTAGTCGATCGGTGGGGAGGGAGATGTATTTTTCTTTTTTTCTCCCTTTTCGTGCGCCCGATTTTAGGTAAAAAGAAATCTCGACGGCGCAATACACTCCTTCGCCTGGCCACTTTCGACGCGCGTGGTATCGTTACAAGCTTTGTCTTCGCCGAGCCTCCCGTCTCACTCTTCGCCACGGCTGTAAAACGAAACGTTACCGAACGGCCCGTGTATTCCTCTCTTTCTCTCGCGCACACCTTGCTCGCTCGGCTGGCTCGCTCGGCTGGCTCGCTCGCTCCCACGGGACACACTCGCGCACGCACACACGTTTCGCTGCTCTCTAGCGCGCTCTTTGTGTGCAACTTCGCGCCCTCGCGCGCTCGATATTACTTCGATTCCGTGGAATCTGCAAGGACGGCGGAGAGAAACAACGATAATAACGACAACGACGACGACGACGACGACGAGACGAATGTTTTCATGATGGCGATCGTGCGGCCTCTGGGCGGACGTACAACCGACTACACAAACGCCGCGCACACTTGTCACCGATAAGGTTAGGTGTATATCTCCGGGAGGCGTAATTGCGTACGGAACCTCGCCTCTTGTCCACGCGAATAAAGCCACGGATACTCTACAATCACCTTCTCGACCGTTCGTTCTCTCCTCTCGTACAGGTTATGTGCATAACGGGTAAACAAGATATCGCGCAGAAATTGAATGAAACGCCAGGTGAATACTTGAATTTCCGCCACTTATTTTCGTCGCTCCTTTTCTCTTTCTGCTTCGAATACGCATGTATTTACGCGACTCACTTTTTCCCCCTCCGAGCTACACGTGCCGCGCATGCGCAGACACACGATTCTACACCGTGGAGCGTGCAATGTTTTCGCCAGTGTTTTGCAATTTTCTTTTTCGGGCTAGTTAATTGATACGCGAGCGATTTCACGCGGGCAGAAATATTATCGTGAGATTCTGCGAAGTATATCGATAACGATTGTGCCAGAGGAATGGCATGACTTTGTGTTCTAATCGTATTTCTCGAATGTATCAGTAGATGTCGTAGGCGATTTCTCGAGGTTAGGCCACCTAATGAAATAAGGCGAAAACTACAATCCGTTTGACGCATGCCGACGGATAAGAAACTGAAAGACAGCTTCGTTGTTTGCTTTCTTTGCTACTAACCTAAAAGATACCAATTCATTTAGTTAATACGTCGTTCAACGAAGCACGCTTTTCGCAATCGTTCAAGCGTGAGAACAGCTTATCCCGACACGTTTAAATTCCTTCGTGGCACCCGTATATCCCGCGCGTTTTTACTTTCGCCGTGTAAGAATATATTTTTCGTATACACATACATCGTCGAGCAATGGACGAATTGTCTTGTTAAATAAATAAATCAGTGTAAATATATCAGTAGTTTCTTTCTGTAGATACGAGCGCGGTTAAATGTCCCTAGGGCAATATTTGACAGAAATCATTTAAACCTGTTGCTCTAACAGCTTTAAATGAAAAGCATGTGGAAGCGGCGGTTGTTTTGCGAGGAAAAATAATCGGTGTACGTAACGATTAACACAGCTTGTACATAGTTTCGGCGAAAAATCGCCGCAGGGTACGAAAGGGTTAAAACGCCAAATGAACGGGATTTAAATCCGTTAGTTCCACGGAACCCATGACGTCACTACAGCTGTAATTGAGAGCCGAATCAAACGCAAATCACGTGCACGGAAGTTCGCGGAGAAGAAATGATGAACAAAGAAATTTCCCGTTTAGTCACATAACCTCGTTTCACTAGATATAATTTTATGCGATTTTTAAAAATTCGAACACCCCTCGACTAATCGTAATCGAGACATACAGTTTGAGTGTCGGACGTGTAATTTTCGATATATCGAAATAGCAGTCTTGAGAACTATCGATATGGAAGTCAATTTTATATATCGCATCGCATTATAGAAAATTTGATTAACGCACAATTGAGAATGCTCCTTGAGTTCTAATATTAGTTGTCTCTTAAATTGCAATCGTGCAACGAACATATAATTAATAGCCAGTTGTGTATCAAAATTAACAATCGAATCACGTGATGTAACAATTGTCCATCGTTGCGTTAGGAATAAATACTGTTTCTAATTGCGTAATTTGTTTTCTGTTACATACCGAAATTCACTAAATATTCACTACACTATAAAGTAATTTAAATGTCTGCCGTCAAATTAACCGAAGCCTTTTAAATTTGTGAACGTTCTAATACTCTCCCTTTATTCAATTATTAAGTCATTATGTTCACCGCAAGAACGCAAGCAAAACGTAAACGGCTCCTGAGACAGGGTTATCAATTGTTTAACTTATTTACGATTATGTTGGATACAAGCGCGTACAAGTGACCCAAAAAGTTTCATTTCCGTAAGCATCGCGATAAAAAAATTATCTAATAATGTTTGTCGGCCGTTCTGGTAGTAAAACATCCTATGTATCTATCGATATTTGCCAAATATCGGAACGCACTCCCATTAATCGAACTGTTTCGAAATTCAAATTTCAATACCCGAAACGCAGGGTTAAACTAAAAACAAAACGAAAAATACTTCTTAAAATAAAATTGCCCTGTAATGTACCTTTCACAAAGCCGAACAAACGCGTCAAGAAATTTTGACGCGTAATTATTTCGCACGTTTCGTGCCAATGGAATTGACGAATTTCATTGATCACTATTTTTATCACAACATAAAGCTATTCTCGATCCAATGATCCGACAGTGGCACTAATCGCGTCGACAATGACAATAACGCTGTGCCACAACCAATTAAAAACAGCGACGCTAATGAAAGTTTCGTTTGTGGATACAAATAGAATAGAAACACTTTCTAACGAAAAGTAACTAGACCAGCGGGCTTCGTTACGGGAAAAGGCGCACAAGCATCGGTCGAGCCGACATATACCATCGGCACCAAGAATGACAAACCCGGTTCAAATTTTAACGCGATTGCCTCCACGTTTGAGTCATTTCACGACACGACGCATTCCCGCTTTACTTATCTGCGCATGCTTTTGTCCAGAGATCAGTGAAACGTACGTTTTTTCACGGCTGTGTCAAAGGCCGAAACAATGGATCTTACTAACCGGTGCTGTATACTTTCGTGGAAAACACATGGTCATCAAAACAAAGGATTATCACGGTTTTTTGTTTATACCAATAACCAATGATTTTTTTTATTTACCCTTGCAACGCGTATTAGTCTCGTATATTAAAGATTGCATTAATTTCATTATTAGACTATGGAAAGTTTTTCGATTCTATGTGACAGAATATTTGCGCAACGATAATTAATTATTATCGAATTATGTACATCAAAGATATATTATATTTATAACAGTTATATTGATCTATAGGAACAGAACTGTAACACCGTACGCCATATTTAATTTTGATTGTTCGAAGATCGAGAATCGATTAATAGAAACGAGCATTAAGATTGATATTGATAAATGCACGAACTGTAAACGGAGCAGAAGCCAATAAAAAGCCAATGGTCACACCGACAATGTCAAAAAGCCGTTTTATACTCATTTCTGTTATTTATTACTATTTTATAATTAAGCACTTGGAAAACACTTTACGGGACACTGTAGTGAAGAAAAGTACTTGAAAGATATATCGGTACATTAGATTTTGCCTATCATTCCACTACAGTCTACTCCCTCATTGTTCTTACGAAATTCGACTGTACAGTCAATGACACGTGGTAAGAATATCTTTCGGAATCGCACACGTATATGGCTGCTGATTTTAAATCACATCCGTTTAAAATGATAAACGACTGACTCATCTACCTCTAAAAAAACCATGTTCTACCACAAAAAAAACCAAGAGGTTAACCCTATTGTCAAAATTCATTGAGAAAAAAATCCTAGTCAACAACACCCCCCTCCACGATTCATGCAGGGACGCGTTAGCGAGCGCACCGCACGCATTTACCGACGATCGACAGTGAAATTCCTCGAAAGCGTCATCACAACCAGAAGATATTATTCCGCTGGTAATTCCACATGCAGCCATTTTACGCTATATCACGCCCGTGACGGAAGAAAGCGAGGTGTGGCTCGGGTTAAGTTCTAATGAACGCACACAAGATTAACCTGTTAATGGGATTTCTATCGTTCGGTACGATACGACCGAACCTGTTGGTTTTCATTTCATTCCCCGCGTCATTAGCAACAGAGCAGCCATGACACGAAAATTCCATGTTGATACCGATCAAAATCGTAAACCTGCCCTCTGTCCACTGCCTACGGTCGATCGACCGATTTTATAACCTCGTGAATACCACCTACGGGAATCCTTGCATACGAGACTCATACATACACCGACCTCCTCTATACATCCTATTCAGAGACGCTGCACTTCAGCGACACACAGAGGAACAGAGCTACGCTTGGTCGGTGATAACGCGAAAGGCTCGAGAACGCGTGAACACATCGTATGACGAAACTTTTCAGATCGTTTTGCTTGCCAAGCGTCGTAGATAAGGCCCCGGACTGGGAAAGTCGAATTCTACTGAAAGAAGGGGAGGAAGGAAAGCTAGATCGGGCCCATAACCTCAAATGCACTATCGAACGTTATAACCTATAACGATCATACAGTTGCCAGTTATTAAGAATATTCGAAAATTCGATTTAACCGATGCACCATTCGTAGTGATTCTCATTGGGGCGGGGAGAGGTGGCTATTGTGTAACTAAATTAGTCGAAAGACGGAGAGTAGAATATGGTGATCGCCAATTGAGTAGCAGAACGAAGGGCCAAAGGGAGAACGGGAGGGGAGTAGGATTTAAGACCAGTGCGGATGTGGGTGCATGAAAGAGGGGTATGAAAACCGCGGGCGGCGGGGTAGGGGCACAGGGGAGGATAAACGCATAAGTGTGCATTTGCGCTTGAATCGTATCGGCGCTACAGTCGTGCGGGCACACACGCATGCACGCACGCACGCAGCATGTAGGCACGCAGTCAAAGAGCACGAAGAAACGGAACAGATACTGCTAGGACAGAGAGTAGAGACATGGCTCCTCTATCCTTGAGAGCACGCACTTAGTCAGAAATTGCGTCGCTCCCTTTGTCCGACGGTAAACGCGTACAAGTCCACGTCGCGCCGGACATCTTTTTATCGAGAGAGAAAGAGAAACGCCGAGACGGGGGGATTAAAGAGAAGGGCACGAAGCGAGAGGGAACGGGACGAGGCGAACCGTGCGAGCCAGGCTAGTAATGTAATCTCTCCGGGCAGCGTAGAAGAAAAGACGAAGGGAAAAAAAACGAAAGGGGGAGAGGAAAAAAAATTAAAAGCGTACGTTACGATCGAACGTACGGTTACGCGTGCGAATTTCACGGGTATCCGTTAAAAATAGTCACCGCCTGATGAACGGGTAGCGCGATTGCGACACTTACCAAGAGCTGTTGCGGTGTAGCAGGGCGCAATATGTCAGCTGACTTGACGTGTGACCGATCGTAATCCTGTGCCAGTATCCGACATAATTCTCAGCGGAACATTAGGCCCCTCTGTTACGAATCCAGTTAATTCCAGTTACTGCCGCGCAACCCGCACTCTCACAAAACACAGATACTCGCTTATCTAGTAAACTGGCCCTTGCACCAAACTTTCGATTACGGGACAGACGAGGCAAAACTGCGGGCACGGGAACAAATACTGCCAATGACTGGTGTAAAGTTAGATCTCTTACCCTCCCCCACTCCGCAACACAATGTACTAAGAACCAGGGTCGACAGGCTCGAACAGGAGCTGACTTGGGTTGAACCGTCTGCAGGCAGATGGCGCTACGCGCGACTCGCGCGCGTCGCTTCTTGAAAGCGGCTGCTTAATGATCCATCAGCCTGCATGGATAATTACATGTTAATTGACATTGTTTTCCTTTTTATGCTGTAGTTTAATCAAGATTACAGTCTGCAATAAATTACATTTAACAAACTGCGCCTAACATGTACGATTTAAATAAAGAAATATCGAACTTCCTAACAATCTTTCGTACTTCGCACCCTGTACCTCGATAAACAATATTATTTACTCCGAAACGAACGATTTTTCACCGCGCAATCGGTAATGCGCGCAAAATATTTTTCCTTCTTCCCATGAAAACGGTACTTTGCGTATCGTTTTCGAGGTTATGTCGCGCGAACCGTATCGCGCCTAATGGAGAGTTTCCATTACCACCTGTCGTGTCGCGTACCCACGAAACTATGAATCATTAACGGCAATGTTTCTCTTTAATCGGTTCGGGGGGGACTTGTTCGACGAAGAACGGGCCCGCAGATTAATGTAAAAATCCTGGCGATTTTCCGACATGCCCTCCAATTGAATAACGCGTTGCCTGGGAAAGAATCGCGTCACGATTGGCAAGCGATGCAATAGTACCCCAGCTGAACATGTATTAACATGTCAGTGTGCATTACGTTTGCCGCTCAAATTGGTTAGCTTACCTGTTCAAAACGTACGCGAGCGTTCCCTTTTCCCATCAAATGCAAATTAATGCGACTACCATTCGACGGACGTATCCGCGTGAAAATGCGACGGCTGTTCGTTCCGGCGGTTTTAACGCTCGCCACCGGGCTATATACGTAGCAGGATGCATTGAAAACAGAAAACATATGCAATAGAGGAGGCTTCCCCGAGCTGTAGTGCGGATGATATAACCACGTTAGTTAATCGTTTACAACACGAACGCAATACGGGAAATCGTGAGAGAAGATGAACACCCCGCAGTCGAACAAAAAAAAGGGCAGGAGTAGAATCGGTATTAATAACGATAGCGGCAGTCCCGCGAACAACGAAACGCTGAGCACGCAGGAAACATCGAAATTTGTTTTGGTATGGAATACGTATTTCGACGCAATGTCCGTAAATCTGCCCAAATAATTCATTGAACATTACCGCAGGATCTGCCGGTGACGAACAAAAATCGTCAACATTCATTTTTTCAGTTATCCGTAGAATATGTAACACCTCTGTGCATGCACTTCGACGTAATTGTTATTTTCATGGAAACAAGATTTCGTAATACTTCAATGCAAGCCAGACATGCCGCCACACGAACGGGATATCAATGAGAAATATAGTCACCGTGGTGTTTTCGCTTTCAAGGTGACTCCCATCGGCGAGGATGCAAACAGGACGTTCAAAGTTGGAATCGCTGATTCGATACCTATTATCGGCTTGGAGGGGAACAGCTTCGACGAGAAGAGCACGGTTCCCAAGGGGCACGCTGTATTGTCGGACAAAGACAGAGATGAGAGGAGCGTGCTCTGTAGCCTGCCGGTTGCTATGGTAAAAGAATTGAACGGATACGAGCAGCAGTTGGGTGCGGCGGAGCCCCTGCCGAATTCATATATTAGATTCATGGAGCGCAGCGGCGAGGAGCTGGACGGTATATAAATTCTTTCGTCAATTCGTTCGAATTGTTTCAATTATTCCCGTTTCTATTCATCCCCTGCTTCCAGGAGAAGTAGAATACGACTTAGACGAAGAGGACACCGCATGGTTGACCATAGTGAACGAGAGACGGCTCGCGTCCGGCCTGAATCCTCCCCTCGAGCCAGACACGTTCGAGTTACTAATGGACAGGCTGGAGAAGGAGTCGTACTTTCAACAGCAGAGCAACGGCGGGGGAGGCGTAGCAGCCGACGAGGACGCGGTTTGTTGCATCTGCATGGACGGAGAGTGTCAGAACAGTAACGCGATACTATTTTGCGATATGTGCAACCTGGCCGTTCATCAGGACTGCTACGGCGTTCCGTACATTCCCGAAGGGCAGTGGTTGTGCAGGAGGTGTTTGCAGAGCCCGTCGCGCGCAGTTGATTGCGTTCTGTGCCCGAACAGGGGTGGCGCGTTCAAACAGACCGACCGTCCGGCCACTTGGGCCCATGTTGTGTGCGCCCTATGGATACCGGAAGTGAGATTCGCCAACACCGTGTTTCTAGAGCCCATTGACAGCATAGAAAGTATACCCGCTGCCCGGTGGAAACTCACGTGCTGTGTGTGCAAACGGAGAGGTTCGGGCGCTTGTATACAATGCCACAAGAGTAACTGTTACGCCGCGTTTCATGTGACATGCGCGCAGCAAGCCGGCCTGTGTATGCGCATGAGGACAGTACAACCCGCGAACGGAGAACCTATGTTAGTGCAGAAGACAGCTTACTGCGAGGCTCACACACCACCCGACTATCAACCGTCGACTAATCCTGCGGACGCGAGAAGGCGAGCTATCGCCAATAAGAAGAGCTCCTCTGCGCCCGTTATATCTATTCCCACTATACCACCCGAACGTATTAAAGAAATCGCTAGGTAACGAACATAATGATTATTACAAACGAAATTTTGGATGTAATTGGAACGAGAGGGAATTTAATTTATCGCCGTTTGCGTGATATTAATTAGCCTAGCCGAGGGATTGCCTAAACGAAGCCAACTGATACAGCGTCTTATAGCGTACTGGACTCTGAAACGCCAATACAGAAACGGTGTTCCGCTACTCAGACGGCTGCAGAGTTCGCATCCGCAGTCCAGACCGCCGCTAATCGGCGGGAACTCATCGCCGCCCCCGGACAGCGAATTGCGTGGCGAATTGTATCGTCAATTGAAGTATTGGCAGTGTCTGCGTCAAGATCTCGAGCGGGCTCGACTGCTCTGCGAGTTGGTGCGGAAACGGGAGAAGCTGAAGAAGGAATTGTTCAAAGTGTAAGATAATTGCAGGCGACCGTACAAAACTCACGCATAACTTCAATATTTATTTTACAGCAAAGAGAAATGTATGTGGTTCGAGCTGCGCCCGTTGGAAAGCATACTGCTCTCTTTACTGGAGGCGATTAAAGTGAAAGACGTGAACGACGTGTTCGGACAACCGGTCAACACCAAAGAAGTCCCGGACTACCTGGAAATTGTGTCCCGCCCCATGGATCTTTCCACCATGCAGGTAAACCACGCGACTATTTAAATAAGACGCTCGTCCAATCCACGATTCTACACGGACCACGCTTTTGTCAGGCCAAAATAGAAAGGCAAGAGTACGATACTATCGGAGCTTTCGAGGCGGACTTCAACCTGATGGTGAACAACTGTTTGGCCTACAATCGCAAGGACACGATGTTCTACAGGGCTGGGATTAAAATGAAGGAGCAAGGCGGTGCTCTCATAGAACAAGCGCGAAAGGACCACCCCGAGCTGGACCCCGTTGGCGAGAACGAGCAAACTGCGTCCAAGTCCAGGAAAAGGGACCGCGCGAACAGAAGCCGTGGTGAAACGGACCTGCACACCGGCGAGAAGGAAATAGGCGGCGGCGGTGTAAATAGAAGGACAGCGGTACTGTTCACTCGCAAAGCCAGAGCAAGGGCGAGCAGGAGCAATCAGATGTTCGTTGTGGAGGACGACAAGAAGAAACAGAGCGACAGTTTCAAAGTGTACAGGTACAAATTAAATCGTCTAGTAAATAATTGTTGAATGAATGGTGTTTCGTGGTACGAGTTGGAACGGGTATTATTGTTCGCAGAAGTGGAACAATGGATAGTGACGTGGGAGAAGGTGAAAGTCAATCGTCGAGTTGCAGCAGCTGTTCAACCAGCAGATCCACTACTCCTGATTTAGATGACGAGAAACAGAGACGACAGGAGGCGGACGAGGAGGCGAAGAAGGAGCTGGAGAACAAACAGGGAGCGGCTAGTAACGGCCTGGAGGCTTTGCAGCTCGTATGGGCAAAGTGCCGCGGTTATCCCTGGTACCCGGCACTCATTATAGACCCCAATACGCCCAGGGGCACCGTGCACAAAGGTGTACCAATACCGGCACCGCCTGACGACGTACTAGCTCTGGCAGTCAATTACAAGGAACCAGTATTCCTTGTCCTCTTCTTCGATACAAAGAGAACATGGTAATTTCTTTTTGTTTCACTTATGAATCACCGCGACATCCCTAAGAGGGTATTTGTGTTTTCAACGCAATTGTTCGTGCTCTTAAGTCAATTAATATACATATTGTACACTTGTGTTGCACTGACGGTGGAAAGCGCTCGAATAGTAATTTCTGTTCGAACCCTTTAAATATTTTCGGGAACGATACCTGGAATATTTCCATTTGTATATCGTGCATTGCTGATAAAATTGTTGCTGTTGCAGGCAATGGTTACCGGGTGAGAAGTTGGAGAAGCTTGGAGTGTCACAGGAATTGGACGAGGCGAAATTAATCGAGTCGAGGAAACCAGCGGACAGGAAGGCGGTGAAGAAGGCGTACCAGGAGGCGCTCCACTATCGGAAACAGACGCATAACACGTCGCTAAACGCCGGCACGACCAGCTAATCTCGTGGATTAAGATATAGATCTTGTAAACTATGACAAAAGAACAGAACAGAATGAAAGAAACGTAGTTCTCTTTAAGGGTTTGTAAGTATGTAAAAAGAGTTTTAACGTACGGATATAACGTAACTTATAGACTTATGTTTAAGTCGCACTTTTTCCAGAATTATATTTATATTTTTAAATAATGACTGAAATGAAATAAAAAAACGAATCGTTGTTTGTAAAAAAGAAAAAGAAAAAAAACAAAAAAGAAACGAAGAAAGGAGAAGAAGAAAAAATATCAGAGACGGTGTCTTTGTCCGTTGAGAATATGTATGAGAAATACATGTATATTTTTTTAGCACGTTTTCCTCCAATTATACATGTTTAACAAAACAGAAGAAGAAATTTGAAAAAGAAAAAAAAAAGAATATGTGCCTTTTTCATCGCCTGGTCACTGGCTTCTATTGTTGCTGGCCCTCTTTCTCTTGTACCTCGACGTTCTTCTTCACGAACTCGCTCAGTTCCTCGGCGTACACGTCCAATCGTGCTGTCATCTGAAACGAACGCAGAACGAACGAAACCATAAATACATATCGAATTTGAAAATAACCATGGCGAACTTTGAATCCGTATAAAAGTATATCTCTTCCTCACTCTCAGACACCAGAAGTCCTTCACCTGGCGACACAAGTTCAGGTCCATCTCGCAGACGAGAAGACCGTCCTTGCAGCGACTCAGTCCGGGTGTTCTGGTACCGTCGGGTGCGGTGATGTAGCTGGACCCATAGAAATGGCCAAAGTCGTGGTGAGCGGGGGCCCCATCGCCAGATGTAAACTCGTTGGGGAACATCTCGACGCCGACACGGTTAATGGCGCAAGTGTAGTAGCTGTTGGCGATGGCTGCGCATCTCGCCTCGATGGACCACAACGGCTCGGACGTGTGGCTGGTGGTTGCCGACGGGTTGAACACGATCTGGCCGAAAAAAATCGCATCTCCAATTACCATAAATGTCCACGGGGCCAAACAAGCTGGACGATCGTTAACGTGTTATACCTCAGCACCGTTCAGACCGAACATCATCCAGTTTTGCGGATGATGACGTCCGTAGCAAATGTTGATAGCTATGCGCCCGAAGCATGTGTCGAACACCGGGTGTTTGGTGGTACCCTCCATGTAGTAAGTGGACTCGTTGAAGTCGCCTACTCGTGGAATGTGGTTCTTCCTCTGTTTGCCGATCACTTTGCCATCGTGTCCAATCACTACTGAGGTGTTCCACAGAGTGTCGCCGTTCTGAGTGTCCCGCTCCAGAATGGGACAGACAATGACCATTCCATGGCGTTGGGCGAGCTCGCACATCAGGACTATCGTCGGTCCATTCATGCAGTCCTCGGCCAATTCGCACCACGGGTACTTCTCTCTGGTGCAGAACGCGAACGGCATGGCTGAAAGTATGGGAAAATGTTTCTTGAGCATCGTCATTATTGTATATGGTTGCGACGCACGAATGGGTATAAGATTGCCGCCATCTTCTTTCTTTTTTTTTTTGGATCTACAGAAAATTTCTCTGCCGCATAGCATATGCGTTGCTCCGTTCTTATCTAATCTATTGGAAGCAACGCAGCATCGGGATTATATAATTCCGTTTTGTAGGCAAGAAAGTAGAAAGCTTATGCGGCATTATCGTCGAGTTGCAGGCTAATATTTGAACGGCGTCCGATAACGGGCGGTCAAAGAAATGTTTGGCTGGCGTCGTTTTGACAGAGATATCGAAACGTACCCCAAGCTTCTTGGAGGCAGAGTATGTTGACGCCGCAAGTGGCTGCGTATTGGACATATTTTTGGATCTTCAAGTGCAGAGCATTTCTTTGTTTCTGCAGGGGCTCCGTGGTGGGCAGTACGATTGAGTTCTGGATCAAACCGACGCGAACGACTCGTGGTGGACGCAGTTGTTCGGTGACACCACCGCCCATAATGTAGCCCTGGACATCGAGGTCCTGGGTTCCCTTCCAGTCAGGAAGGTCCAGGGACCTGAAAAAATGATGCGAAAATTAGGAGAAAATTGGGGATATATCTGTACAATATAATTTCTATTGCAAACTGCATCGATTTAGTAATTTCACTGCAATATTTAATAGCTGAAATTGCTTTGTGAAATTGTTCGGAGAGATTCGTAGATTTCAGCGCTCTTTGTTCGGGGGAAAGATTTGGACACCCGGTACGTAGATCTATAAGACGCGGCGCTTTTTTCAGCGCGGTTCGAAATTGCCTTTGCTGCGCGAATGTTTATTTATAGAACGATTTTCCGACAAAATTGTCCCTTACACGAAACGATTCACGCGTTCCAAGTCTAAAAATATGTAAAATGAGCTTGCAATAAATGCGTCCAAGTAAAGACCAACGTTCTCGTTTAATGATACAGCAAAATCATCGGGCGCTCTACGCCCTCTCGTCTTTCTCATCCACGTTAATAGCCCTCTAAAGGAATTCGTATTAAAACTCGAACTAAAAATTTGAATAATTCAGAGCAAATTAAAAAAATAAATAACTCTTACTGTAATTCACGGCCGTAGAGCAGACGTTTCACCTCGGTCAGCTCCTTGTCTGGCAGACTCTTCTCCAGAATGTCCTCAAGAGTTTGGTTGAAAATCGGTTTGGTGGCCATTATTCGTCGTAAGAGATTCTCGAGTAGAGAAGTCTAGCTGAGGTTCTATGTACCGTAATGCTCCACGCGTTACCGTGTCCCGCAGGCGACTTGATAGAATTATGAGCCAGACGCTTATTTTATATGAGACGGTTTGGAGATAGGGGTAGAGCAACGCTCGTTAATCTTTATCAATTCATGCTCCTCGAATAACGTAATTAGTTATCGTTCCAGCGGCTGAAATAACTTTGGCCGAAAAATACATCTTTTGTGTACATACAAGGGAGACAGCGGGAGATATGTTTTTTTAAGTATTACCAATCTGCAGTTAATTAAGCGTATCTTGTACCGGTAAATCGGTCGAATGTTAAATAGCTGGTAATTTGAAAGATCGAGATATTCGATATCTCGTTTTCGATAGCACTCACGGAACTTCGATGGATTCTTTTTATTTTACCGATCGATAGAATTTAAATATAGCGCCGTTAAGGAGCGAAATTTCGATAGCGGCTCAGGTGGTATTGGGTCATCGGGTAGCGATGATAGAAAGGACGTGAAAGATATTTTTTTCTGACGAATACTTTCTCGATAACCTGCAAATTTCGATGAAAATATTTTTCGAGAGAGGATATACGCGGCATTATGTGTCACGGATCTTTTGACTCCGTACTCAAGGCGATTCCCGTATCTGTAAATATAAGAAAGCGAAAACAGTTAGCAAGCAGCCGCGCCCTACAAATTTTCCACGGGCATAACGATGTGAATTGTTTCTTTGTACAATCTCAGATATTAAATGTAATCGTTCTTTGAAATAATATTGACGGAGTGAAAGCGAGTTACTAACCGTTATTCACCCGCTCGAGGCCTTGATTCTATACTAGTTATGAAGCTTAATGAATATTATTATTAGTTAAACGATGTATTATTAAATTTCTTTTCAATAAAATCTGGTAATGTCAATTTTTTCCCTTTTCTTACATGACTGTAATTATCTTCGCGCCTTTCAAATTATCATTTCATTCGATTTAAAGAAAGGGTATGTCCACGGCTTGTATGACACATCGCTTCAATGAAAAAGTAACATTGTAGATAATATTGAATTTGAAAGTGATTATCGAACCATCTTCGATACTATTATCGACGGCAACGGTCATCGATAGTGGCCATCAAGAGCAACATCAATTATCGATAGCCATTTATCTGTGGCCATATTAATTATCGATAGACATCCCTATCGAAAACGTAAATCGATCCTAAGATACTGTTGGTACACAATGTACGTAAACAAGAAAAAGACAGAAATAGGAAGTATAGAAAAATAACTAAATATTGAAGCAAATAATAAAACGATTCCCGCAAACGTTTAAAAATTATACACCTTATACTCTCGAGTAAACTGTTTAAAGATACGCGAAGGTCCAGCGTACGATTTTCAGGTTAACGTGGCATAACCTAAACGCTGCTCATTCGTTACTCCGATAATCCAAAGTTGAACACGAAGGAATAAAACGATACTAAGAACAATTGTTGCGCGATAGTATCATTTGATTGGGAAACATGGCAGTCTCCAGAGAAAGGCGTTCGAACGCCGGTAGTAAAATGGCGAAATTGCTGAACGAAGAGGAGGAGGACGACTTTTACAAGACAACATACGGTGGATTCGAAGAGATCGAGCAAGATCATGACTACATGTTGGTATTTGTTGATTAATTTAGTTTCATCGGTTGCATGGAATCTTCACGATTGAGTTGAAAGCAACTATTTTTTTCAACGCAGGGAGGAGGACGAGGCAGAGGACGAGGTAGATTCAGACTTTAGCATAGATGAGAACGATGAGCCAATT
Organism: Nomada fucata; assembly: GCA_948146005.1. Lineage (NCBI taxonomy): Eukaryota > Metazoa > Arthropoda > Insecta > Hymenoptera > Apidae > Nomada > Nomada fucata. Next base: position 30,034,747 of record OX411277.1, on the reverse strand, counting down.
TCCGACACCGAGCAACAGGAGGGCCCCAAGAAGAAACGAAGATTGGTAACGAAGGCTTACAAAGAGCCTAAGGTTCAATCTCAATTGCCCGTCAAACAGAAGAAAGTTCGGCAACCGAGGCAGAGGCACTTCATCGAGAACACGGGTGAATCTATTGGAAACGAGTGCGGACTCATGTTCGCAGGACGTTGCATTGCAATGTTGTTTTTACAGAAAGGAAATCGATACGTCGCTCTACTGCGGCAAAATCAGCAGCAACGCAGAAAAGACTAACCGAAAGGCACGAACACCAAAAGCGAAAGACTAGAGTTGTGAGGCACGACACTTGGAAACCTACGCAAGAGGAGTTGCTAGAAGAAGCGTTGCAAACGGAGGAAATTAACGTGAAATCGTTAGGTAAATCGAGTGATACATGTAAAAGTGGTTGAGGGGCAATTGAATTATTTGTATTCCGTTCGCTTATCACCCTTTAGAGAAGTATCAGAAGTTGGAGAACGAGAAGAAGAACACCAGAACTGTAAGAAAAGCGCAGACTGGGCCTATGATTAGATATCAGTCTCTGTCAATGCCCGTTATGATACTTTCCGAAGTGAATTACGACAGGGAGGAGGATAAAATTAACGTGGAGGGGGACGACGAGAAAAGCGGCGGCTCAGAAAATAAGGGACCGGATGATACGACGGACGGAAGGTGCGGAGCGTTACTTCTTATCCCGAAAGTATGATCTTTAATAAACATTTGTCGATTGCAGCGATGTGACAGTAAAATTGGAAAAGGAGACGAAGCAGGCTCCCAAAAACGACGACCAAAGCAAAAATAAATATTACTACGAACAATCGAAAGGATATTACGAGCGAACGTTCATCACCTTCGAGAACGAGCAGCTCTTCAAGGAAGCTTTCAAAAGACCGTCGAATCGGAGACCACCAATGAAAGCTCTGTGTGCGATCACAAGGTGAAACGATTGATGTTTAATTCTATGGCTCCGGGTTACCGTATATTTAATTATGCGAAATGTTTCAGGCTGCCGGCGAAATACTTGGACCCCATGACCCAGCTTCCGTACAAGAATATACAAACGTTTCGATTACTGAGGGAGGCGTATTATCAACAATTGGAGGCACGGACGGATATCAATGATACATCGCAAAGTCCAGAATTATTACGGTGGCTCGAATGGAGGCAGAAGGGTCACGGTGGTGCACAGAGGAATACTGTACGCCTTGAACCGGCCTCCGCGAGCATGCCAATGTAGTATTTCCCTACGTACCGCGGGGCACTATTATTATCGATACTTGCGCAACAGCTGGAATACGCTGTTTCAAATATCTAATTTCCGTAAGAACCGAAGGCGTTCACAAGATTTATCGAGGGAAGAACTTTTATCAACTAATGAAAGATAATTCGGGTCAGACCTACGATACTGTGGAAAAATGAGGAACTTGTAAATAATTGTATAATTTATTATCGGGCGCCACGTAAAATGAATTGTAAGTCGTTCGCATTGTACAGTCCTTAGCGCTACGGCAATGTATCAATTTGTCTGTAGCCGCAAGGTACATGCCCCTTTCCTGGCAGCAAGAATTGTACAATATACACGGCGGCACATGTGTGTTCAAAGCAAAAGTGATTTTTATTAATAAAATTATAAAGTACAAAGCATTGGTTAATAAAACGTTCGCGGTTCCCGCGATCGAATCTTCTATACTCCTCTCTGCCTCGTATCTCTAAACGGCAGAGGACAAACTCATCGCGATAACGTCTAAGGAAATTCAACAATTCGAGTATACCATCGGTGGAAATTCGTGGCCGCTCGCTGGGGCACCCAAACAAAAAGAAAAAAAGGTAACATAAAATGGAAAATAAAACGAGGCGTACCACCTGGAGGGAAAGTATGGTTGCTCTTTGTCATTTTTTTTCTTCTCTTTAATTGATCGCACGCACCGACACGAAAGAGTGATCTTCAATTACCATTGTGCCTTGTGAAAAGCAGATCGTTCCAGCACCGTGGGTCGTTCAGAGAGTGGCAGGATATACCGGAAGTGGAGGACTACTTCTTGCGTCTAGCCGCGTACAATCGCAACAGACTTTCCTAAATTTAGCACGCATTAATTTATTCGTCTCGCAGACCCGTGAAAATAAATAAAGTCGAATGATTATTCGACGCGGCCGACAAAGTATCGTTTTACATTAAAAATTCACGTAACGTCCAGTGATTGGAATATATATATATACATATATATAGTTCTACGGCAAACGAGACAGTTGTGTTTCTAATTGTCGGAAATCGTGCGGGCTTCCTTTCCAGACACTCGTCAATTTTTTCGTTGCTATTGAATGGAACTCATTTTCGTGCGTAAAATGCCCCTTTCGCGTTTCTTCCCTTCGCCTTTGCCGGGAACCACCGCAGCGTGCCGTCTCGGGGCACAACGAGGCGTAAGACATCTCAATATATTTCAACGTTTCACTCACTCTCTATATTTATTCATCAAGATACAACGAGGACTTGTAACGATAACAGATTACATTGCGGCTACACACATTGAAGCAATACTTATTAGACGCCTAGAAAGTACGATACAATCTCGCAAATTGCTGGCACTTTCCCCCTATCGTATCACTCGATTCAAGTTCATTGTACCCTTTCCCATGTGTTACGGAAGAAGACGGAAAAAAAAAGAAAAATAAATGAAGGGAAGATAATAAATTACCCCCTCGAAAGCGGCTCAGAGTTTCGGGGCGGAGGGCTCCTTTATCGTACTTCCGGTGACAATGTCTAGAAGGTGCAAATTCGAAAGCAGAGAGTGAGCAACAATAAAAGTGTCTTTCACGTCCGATTCTCCTTTTGTCGTTTTTTTCTTTTTTCTTTTACTTCTCGTTCGTTCGTTCTTTTCCTCCCGTCTCGTGCACCTGTATAAACCTGACCGCTCAAGACCTCCCGCAATTGTTCGAATAATATGGTCCGGCGTCCGAAACGTTTGGCCGAATTAGTTGCAGCGGGCACGCGACCGCCGAGGCAGCGAGAACGAGGAATAAAAAGGTTCCCGTCGATTGTAACGATGACAAACTCTTCCCGCCTGGCCAGATAGTTATTGCTCGTCTTCCCCCCACCGTCGACCACCCCGCTTCAAACTTACAACATACGCAAGGACAATATTATTAACCGCACGCTCCCCGGTGCTTTATGTAAGAGGCCATTTTTCGTACGCGCGCAGCGTCGCGCCCCTGACGATGCAGCACGAAATACTCTCGCGTATCCTCGAAAAAGAAATTCGACCAAGCATTTCAGGCGCGTCTCTCGCGTGATGCTGGCGAGAACCATTCGTCGCTTCTACGTGTCAAGTAGAGTAACACATGTATCACAAAGAAGCAGTAATACAACACTGACTTATCGTAACGTATCGGAGATAAAGTATAGCGAATTAGAGGAAGGGGAGAGATAGAGATTAGAGTGTGGTGTTTATGCGTGTCGGGGGGGGGGGGGGGGGGGGGGATGAATTATTTTTCAGGAATAGAAGTGCTTACACGCGTAGTCTTCGTTTCATTGTAAATATTTCTCACGTAGTGTGTATTTCTTTCTTTCATTCGGCTTGCAACGATTCTGCGCTTTGCCACACGGTTATCCCTTTTCTATAACTCGTACCATTATCTGGCTATTGTGTGTAACGTGTCGCTAGATATTTCCCCCGTAATCCTCGTGTTTTCGTTTCCTTCTAGCGGCGGGGTGTACAATGGATCTCGTTCCCAAATAATCCGAAGGAACTGGAGGTTTGTTACGATATTAAAAGTCGCGTTTCGCAGCAGGAGCACGAATAATGTGACAAATTCTGATTATGATGCGATCGATTAGACGGAATCAATTATATGTGTGTGTATATATATGTATGTATGTCTATATATATATATATATATATATATATATAATAACTATATATATATAGTTTACATTTTTGTTGTTTTATTTTTCACTGAATCGAAGCTAAGCGACCGTTCAAAGAGCAAAAGATGTAACAAAGAATACTCTTCCATTTAAGTACGGCTCGCAAGCGGTGCACTCCAAATCTACATGGCGTTTGTTGTCTGCGGTTCTTGTAGTGTGTCAGGCAGAAAACACTCAACACTTTTTTCTTCGGTAGTTTTGTTTTTCCTCTCCTATTCTCGTAGCATACCGAACGCCGGATTATTTGGGAAAATATTATTAGTCGTGTATACTTATACTCGTAAATAGTCTTGACTCTTGTACTGTATGCACCTGTTACGTTTACCGCCGACCACTTCTTTTCTTTTCGCCTCTGCCTCTTTGTATGTCCTTCTGGAAGCACAAAGGTACGCAAGTCCCGGTTATTATTAGGAATTAATAGGTCCCGTGGTTATTCTTAGCGCAATGTTTTGCATTAATGACACACGTTCGCAGCGGAGAAGTTCGATCAGAATTGTAAAGTAAATTGTAAAGAGGGATATGGTTTTTGGTGTTTTTTTTTAGATCCTGCGGTCTTCACCTTATCCGGTCGAAGTTATCGTGTATGATAACTTAGACCGTATAGACGGCGATTTACGGGTTCAAATATTGACAATTTTAAATAGAAATTAATTTTCAGATATAATTTTTAATCGCGGGACCAAGAGTTTTGATTATTACGATAAGCAATAATATTAATTAGCATAGGCTTTCTTTCTTTATATATGAACATATGTACATTATGAAAAATGGGTCGCGAGAATTCGTGAATGAAATTAATAAGCAAAATCTGGTAAGGATTACGTTACAAAATTTTGGGTGTTCGAACTTAAATGTACTTTCGTTGTTTAATATGTACTATGGGCAAATGTTCGCGAAACAAAGAAAAGCATGTTGATATGTCAAGAACACGAGAGTATGTCTGAATAATCGAAAGAAATGTTTATTTAGCCGAAATTTACACACTACTACTATTAGTCTAAAGAAATGCATCGTAGTTTTCAGGCGTTCGTTACACGTAAGAAAAAGAATGATGGGGCGGTGTATTTCATACATAAATCAGTTTCGTACACGCTCGAGTAAAAGTTACACTTGCGATCTTTTCTTTTGAGATTAAAAGTTATCAGTTCCTAAATATCTCTTAATAATTAACATCTTCACAGACCACGTATTACATATGTATACATTTAAAGTGTGTGCTATAAAAATAGGTAATAAAATGGTAATACTGACGAAAATGAACGGCTCGATGTGTTAAGTTAATATTTTTTCTTTTTTTTATCTTTAATATATGTTTATATATATATATATATCAAAGTTTCTGAGAAACTTATCGTTGAGAAGCACATAAATTCTCAGTATTATTATGTTTAATACAGTCAACTTAAATGTCTAGCCTAGTGTTTGGAGGAGTAGCAACATAAAAGTGTGTAGCGTAAAAAATAAATTACGTATTGGCGTAATTATAGTATCAATGAAGATCTATTGCCGTTCATACGAATGTAATGTTTCAGTTACTCCTATAAAAAAAAAAAAGAAACGTAACGTTTAGTCGTGTATGCATATTAGGTATATGTATATGTTGCAGAGTATTCAGTCTATATGTATAATTCCATTCTAATTTGATGATACCTTTTCGTTTTCTTTTTGTTTCCTTTCTCACGACACAACAAAAAAGACATCACTCTTACTTTGTAATGATAATAATATTAATAATAGTAACGTTGGAGATCGAATATTGATACGCGTAGACTGTACACAATAAACTAGACAATTAGTAACAAATAATTGGAAGAAAAAATACATAATAAAAGTGTCTTTAGTAATATTTAATTTTTTGCGTATATATATATATATATATGTGTGTGTATGTATGTGTATATATATATATATAAATATATGTTAGAATTAACTCAATTTACAAATCAACTTAATATTTAATAATTAACTAATCATAGTTTTCTTATATTAAAACTATGCTATCGTACAAAGAATTATCCCAGAAACTTTCGTAATTATTTCTTGCTTCCTCTTTTTTTTTGTTTTGTAATCATTTCCCCCCCCCCCACGTATTTTCGTAATTTCGTTTTCCATTTCCCGGACCATAAGACTAAAAACTCTTTGATCTCTTTAGAAACGTGGTATTATTCGAGTGTACTCCCGTGATATTGATATTGTATTTGCGTGTACACACATTTTAAGCAGCAGGGTGAGTCACTGGCAGCACTGTTTACGCATTCCCTCTGAATTCATTGTTGGCTTCACGTCGATAGGTTCTACGTTTTGTGGCCGGATTGTATCACCCTCAGGAGGATCGCGTATCTGTTTCTGCGATACGATTCTGTAGATTTCTGTAACGATCAAAAATCACCTTGTCACTTTGCGCTCTCGAAACACACTACGGTCAGAAATATGTTACAATTCTCTCGGAAAGTATAATTTGCCCCGTCACGCCTCCGCAGGAAATATAATACAGACGACACGTCTACCTGTTAATATATTTTGAAACGCTGTCTCAACGTTCGTTGAGTCTAATGCGGACGTCTCAATGAAGGAGAGGCCATTTCTCTCGGCGAACGCCTTCGCCTCGTCAGTTGGGACCGCGCGTAGATGCCTCAAGTCGGACTTGTTCCCGACCAGCATAATGACAATGTTCTGATCGGCGTGATCCCGCAGCTCTCGCAACCATCTCTCCACATTCTCGTACGTTAGATGCTTCGCAATGTCGTACACCAGCAGGGCTCCAACAGCGCCTCGATAATACCTAGAGATTCACAGGCTTGCTTAAGTACACAACTTAAGGAACCGAATGCAACTTGTCGGAGGCATTAAATTTCCCTGCAAAATTCTTCTTCCTTCTCCCGATGCCACTTACGCGGACGTGATGGCGCGATAACGCTCTTGCCCCGCTGTGTCCCAGATCTGAGCTTTGATAGTCTTTCCGTCCACTTGTATGCTACGCGTGGCGAACTCGACGCCTATGGTTGACTTCGACTCCAAGTTGAATTCATTTCTCGTGAATCTCGACAACAGATTACTTTTTCCTACGCCCGAGTCGCCGATAAGAACAACTGAAACCAGAGAAAATTTGTTGAAAAAAAAAGAAACAGCACACGAAATTAATCTGAAGAGAGAAATTCAATTTTAATGGGTTCAGGCACGAAAAGCAATTTCGTGGCCAGAATTGGCAACAAGTAGGCGGACGGCGCGCGATACGTGCAGAGGAATGTGCGAACACGATCGAACGATCGACGGATAAATTGCCGAGAAATCATTTCTAACAATGCACGAGTGACACATCGTACACACATACGTATATGGATGTAATGTATACACACAGGAATCCGCGCAAATGGTGGCAACAGATAGCCACGAAACAGAAATAAATTCAGAGATAGTTGACTCATGCGATTACAACAGTAATTCTCGCTCTCGAGCACGTCAGACACGAATTGGCAACCGCGAGGAATCCATCCCGAAGACTTCCTTCATGAGCGACCGCTACCTGTGATGTCATCGTTTAATTCCCGATTGACGTTCATTGGATCCACTTTTAATGTTATTGAGCAACGATGACAATTGTTGATTTTCTCACTGATACAACATGCTCATGCATAATATAATACATTATATATATATATGGACACATAGATACCATTACACTTTGCGTGTAAAATATAACGCGGAACAGCAGAAATACGTGTATACGAGCATATACATACACATGCATACGAAAACGGGCGAATATGCAAATGTGTAAATACGTATATGTGTACGTACACGAAGTGCGTGTATGTGCGTGTGAAGAAAAATGTTGTAAAATGTCATTGTGCGAAAGGAAGTTTGCGAAAGAAAAGTTTACGATTGCGTCGTGGTATTACCTTTAAATAAATAATCGTATTCGTCGTCCCGAGTGCCCATCGCGCCTGGAGCAATAAACCCCGTTTAGTAGAGTGACGGACGGTGCCTAGTTATATCGGGGATACACTACTACGAGTTGTAGTTATTTACAAAAAGAAACCGTTAGGAGCCAGATATCGGCCCCTCGTGCACTCGTTCTCTGTCGGGACGCAAAGGCGAAACACCGTTGTACGGTGTACACGGTAAAAAATAGGAAACGAAACAAGCACGATCACACGATGATATAATTATTTTCGTTCTTTCAATTTAACTGTACAATATGGCCTCCTTTCTACGCCCCTCCAAAACCGATATATTACGCACGCGCAGTGGATACGCGAGCGTGCGCAGGCGCGGGTCGGTCATTCGTTACGTTCATTGTAGACGAGAATAACGCGACGGAGGAAAAGATCTATCTAGCACATTTTGTTACCCTAGTCTAGTATTATCTAGTGTTTGGCGTTCGACTAAAAATACACGATTGTTGTAAAAGCTCGTTGCAATACAATTTTTTTCTTTGTTCAAATGGGGCTTAGTTTTCGATGTACTTCACTCCTGAGCAATAAAAAACAGGTATTCGTAAGATAGCTCGTCCAATGAATGGAGCCGCCGTAAACAGATGTGTGCGGTGAGCGGCCACTTTGGCGGGATAATTCAAATTCAGTAGTATCGATGAACAAAATGAATTGAGTTTAGGTTAGGTTTCTCTTAAATTTAAATTTGAATTGCCTTGGAATTACCTTACTTTATTCGGGGAACATTGAAACTTAATCGGCAACGAATTGAAAATCAAGTTCAATTATAATTCCTTACCCGTAACCTCCTAGTGACACTTCGTCTTTTTCTCGAAATTCGCTAACGTACATGCAGTTTCCAAACATAGAGTCGACTGATAAATGGTTGAATATGCAGGGTGATGTTGTTTTTCGATTAATTGCGGGCCGGTTTACAAGTATGTAACACATTGACTGTGCATTTATGTTTTTTCAACGCGAACTCGTAATTTCACGATAGAATCGAATGTTGTGTAAGCATGGGACCACGTGCTTGGTGAAAGAAAAAAACGTAAGTCATCCGACGACGTACAGTAATTTAAGTGACACGCAGTTCGATCTATAGTACAATCGACAATTTCAACACATTTTACAAAACAAAAATATCCGGCAAATTTCCCACGCGTTATTAATATGTACATATTTGTTCCTCGTTTTCTTCTTTTTTTAGACAATCCACGTTCAACCGGCCCCGATCGAAACATTACGGAAACGACGAATTGACACAAACTTTATCATGTTAGTACACACGTGCATTATCTCGTTGACTCTTGATTGATAATGATACTATTTTTAAAGAAGAAGAAATGTTACTAAACGTAGAAGGGAAAGTTCCTAAATGTTGTGTCTACGTAGTACAAAGACAGTAGCAATCCGAAATGAATAAGCTAAGCAGCATACCGCCGGACTTGAATTTAGAGGATCCAAGGTATAGGATCAAACCTTACCAACAGATCGTCGCCTCTTGCACGGGCGCCTTTATTACGTCTGTTTTTGGTACGCGATATCAGCCAGAAAAGATTTGTTCAATGCCGCAAGGTCTAACGAGAGTAACGAGCTAACGAAATCTCATTTGCAGTCACCCCTTTGGATGTGGTAAAGATCAGGCTTCAAGCTCAACAGAAGGCGATGCTTTCAAACAAATGTTTCCTTTATTGCAACGGTTTAATGGACCATTTGTGTCCTTGCCCAAACGGCAGAGGTCCACTTTGGGCCTCGGGAAACGGAAAGTTCAATGGCACAGTGGTATATTCATATTTATTCTTATTATTATTGTTTTTCTATTTAACCCTTTGACTGCACAGAACTCCTATAGTAAGCAGCGTACCATTGCTCAAGAAGCATTTTCCATATACTTTGTACTCGGTTAAGGTTTGATTTATTGTACAAATCAGGACTAAGTTACTAATAGTAGTTAAAAATGGGATAGAGTATGTTATAAGCAAAGTTTGAATGTTTCACGAGAGCTAGAAAAAAGGTACAGTCTTGAATCAGACCGGATAGATTCATAACCTTTTATTTAATAGGAGAACAGAGCAACATTTATTATATTTAATTATATTTAACAGAGACGTGTTAGGAGTTCGATGCAATGATTGATAATGTACGATAAGGCATCCACGTTCATAGCAGCCGAAGGGTTAAAAGAAGATACCAAGAGTTTTATTTCGCTACTATTAAAATCGCAAGATGTAGCTGTACGAAACTATGCAATTATACCGCTTCTGTTCACAGGATGCCCTGATGAAAATTAGTAGGAACGAAGGTGTTCTTTCGTTATGGAGTGGTTTAAGTCCCACGCTTGTCCTAGCAGTACCTGCAACTATAGCATACTTTGTTTCATATGAACAGTTAAGAGTATATTTTAGGGTAAACAAAGCTTTTTCCGCAAATTAATGCCCAAGTGTCTTCCTTCGTTAATTGTTCTTACAATTGTTTCGTTCTGCAGGATAACTATAATAAAAGATACAAAGAGGTGAACAGAGTTACCATGGAACAACCATTCTGGATTCCCATGCTGGCTGGAGCTATGGCTCGTGTCTGGGCTGCGACGTTAGTAAGCCCTTTAGAATTAATTAGAACAAAGATGCAATCGCAAAAATTAAGTTACGCGGGTAAATACAGCACACTCGTGAATTATCTTTTCTTGCTTTCCTCAATTATACGACCAGCAAGTTACAATACGCGCATTCTTTCAGAAATTATGCAAGCGCTGAAAACTGTTGTAAAATATAGCGGAATTCCCGGACTGTGGATGGGTTTAGGTAGCACCCTTCTACGAGACGTACCATTTAGTGCGATTTACTGGTTGAATTACGAGACTATTAAGCAAAAGTTTCGAGGGCTGCAACATACTTTTACATTTAACCTTGCAGCAGGTGCTATGGCCGGATCTGTGAGTATATCCCTCGTCTTTTTTCAATGTGAAGACCGAAAGAATGTATACAATTACCTGCACAGTCTATGCATATTTATCTTACAGATAGCTGCATTCTTAACGATCCCATTTGACGTAGTGAAGACACACAAGCAGATAGAAATGGGTGAAAAAGAAATTTACTCAGGTAGGATTAAATGCCTAATTATTTTGTATACTTGGAGCAACAATGTTTAAGCCATCAGGATACTAATTACAGATAGACCTGGACGCAGCAGCAGGACCATGATTATAATAAGGAAAATTTACATGCAAAACGGTGTTAAAGGACTATTTACAGGATTGATTCCTCGTATAATTAAAGTGGCTCCGGCATGCGCGATCATGATTGCGACGTTCGAACACGGAAAGCGATTCTTCCAGTTGCACAACGCTAACCGAATACTTCAGGAAGAAAAGGATGTACAACTTTTGGAACACAAACGCAAAAACGCGTAATGACATAATACGTAACTCTATATTTCAATAAAAGGAAAGAATTTTATTTTAAATCTTGTTTGAAACTTCGATCTAGATCGCTGTTCTTTGGGAAGTAACCACAAACACAACCTAACCCGACTGTCTTCGCTACTTACAGTTCCATTATTTCGCTATATGAGGCTCTTATATTTATAGCTCAATTAAACAGTTGCCAACTGTCTATGTTAATTACAATATACAAATGAGAAATTTTACTCACACTATCGAATATTAATAGACACTACAATTCTAACCTCCGCGTTTATTCTTGCTTCCTTAACTCTGAACCGCGTTGCCAAGGAAACGGCTGACGGTCCACGATCCTCATTCGTCGATAAATGTCAACTGCTACGCGCTCCGAAAGCACCAGATTTACCGCACATGCGCACTGCGCGCAGAGAACCAGTGGTGGGAGAGGCAACCACGCGAGGATCACCGACATTGGTCAGTACTCCTCGCAGCCAACTTCACACGGACTAATCTCGACAGCTTCGCACCAGAATAGATAACCAGTAACGCGCGCTAGTCAAACGAGCGCCTATATAAGTCGATATTCCCGACCATTAACATCCATTTATCGAAAGCGTTACAAACGATTTCCCCAATAAGAAGCAACGATAAAAAGAAATACGAATTTTAGACTGCACTGTTTTCAGGTCTGACAACAGCTCGCGTTCGCCGGAAGTGCTTAACGGCAAATGTACCCACCAGTCAATGCGGACTAGAGGCGACTCGGCTAAATTCGGCCGGTCGATAGACGCAGTCGGCGATAGTCGGGTTGTTGGAAGTGGAGAATAGGTCATCGCACGGAAGTCGGCTTCTCTCGTTCAGTCGGGATAGATTGTTCGTCGAGCGTTTCGTTCGCTGTTCACTCATCAATTCAACATTCCAAAGGCCGGGTCATCTCACCCCTGGTAAGCGCCCCGGCTCGTACGTCTCACCCTGAAATTAAACGGAAATACCGAAAAATATCTCATTCATCCAGCCTCGTCGATATTAACGTTAATCGCGTAATAATTCCGCGTGCACTCGGGACCGATCGGTGATTCTTAGATAATTCTTAGATAATCGTCAGGTAGCATCCGAGGTCGTAATTGTGTCAGGCGACTGGGAGTTCGCACGAGAAGTGGCCATTTTGTCAGCCATCGTCCGCCATTCCGTTTCTGCGACGATTTTTATATATCCCCGTGTCGGCCGCCGAAATCCCCATTTCGGTCCTATATAACTAGAGTATCGCGTGTCGATTCCATCGAGACGTTACGTAACCGTAAGCGGCTACGTACGTTCTATTGGTGCGCCTAGTAGGTTCTCGTTTAAGTTCACCGGGTTGGCGCGCGTTTATTTCACGCGAGGACCCGCGGATCGTCGTATATCTCGATGATTATATTTTTTTCCCTCTGCAGATAACATACTCTAAGCGACCGCACATCTACAAACGTCAGCATGTTCGCCTGCAGCAGATTCATCGCACCCGTCGCCAGATCGACCGTGAGTAGTTTTTTTTTTATATATCCCGTCATTATATAACTTGGGCGAATAATACGTTGGTATTTCCACAGTTGGTCTCTGGAACCAAGAACTACATCCGGCCGCTTAGCAGTGCCGTGGTCAGCCATAGCCAGTCCATACAGCAGAATCAAATTCAAAGCCAGCTTAGTGCTGTGAGTATCCCTTGGCTACATTTTTTTTTCTTTTTTTTGTGGCCCCCCTGCATTGCATAACATCTCACTGTTTCAGGGTTACATAAGCGGTTTTCGTTTTCACAATGTCCCACGCTTTTGTCTTTCAGGAGGATATTGGAGATCCTTCGCAAGGGTGCCAAGTTGTATTTGCGGCAAGGGGGGGGGGGCTGTGTTTAGTTACATATCGTGGTTCCGTTAGGGGAACACGGGTATAGATTGGAACGGTGCAGATTCTAGGGACGTACTGATGGAAATCAGTTGCTTAGGCTTCTGTTTTTAAGTAGCAAGACAGTTCTTTGCTCGGTAATTAAAATTTGAAAGATCTTGCAACTTCACGGGTGCAACGTCAATGTCCAATATTTGTGTCATAACATTGATCAATCAGAGATTATATAAGTCGCAGTGTGACACTGAAACAGTTCTTCCATCGCCATGCCCCTTACATCAAATTATAAAATGGCATCTGCTATTATTTCGATAATTATTTTTCTTTTTAGACACCGCTGGCGCAGTCCCCAATTTTACGTAGTTTCCAAACCTCCGCGATTAGCCGCGACATCGACAGCGCTGCAAAGTTCATCGGTGCTGGCGCTGCCACTGTTGGTGTCGCTGGATCAGGTGCGTACATAAAATTACAAGAAACCCAATGATCCTTTTCTCTCCGTATCTCCTGCATCGACGTGTATTCCGTGTTCCCTAATCTTTTCAGGAATTGGTGTCGGTGTAATTTTTGGATCCTTGATAATTGGTTATACACGTAACCCATCCTTAAAACAGCAAGCTTTCAGCTACGCTATCCTTGGCTTCGCTCTGTCAGAGGCGATGGGCCTGTTCTGTCTAATGATAGCTTTCCTCATATTGTTCGCCTTTTGATCCCAGTTTATCCCGTCCGTGGTAACGTTATGCCGCACACAATTTCGTAGTTCGCATAAAATGTTCGAATGACAATTGTGAACAGAAGAACATCTGTTTCGCTTACAGGAGCTGGAATTGGATCTGTGTTCGGTTCTCTAATCATTGGCTACGCCAGGAACCCCTCGCTCAAACAACAATTGTTCTCGTATGCCATCCTGGGCTTTGCCTTGTCCGAGGCCATGGGTCTTTTCTGCCTTATGATGGCTTTCTTGCTGTTGTTCGCGTTCTAAGTCACAAAAATCGCATGAAAAACCGATACTGCTAGTTTTTAGTGCGTCACTACACCGTGTGGCGATGCCCCCTGCTTCGCGTACGTGAAACAGAGGGGATTGCCATCGGTGCACGGGATGCCATGAAATCATTAGAGATTCTCGAGTATTCCGGTTCGACGGGGTATGCGACGGTACGACAATGAACTGAAAATGGCGGCTGTACACGTGTTGGATCATCGATCGAACCGTCCTTAACCCGTTCAGGGCCTGCCGAAATAATTTGTAATTATTTCATGGTCTACTGTATTCATGTAGCGTTTAAAGGAAGAAAAACTCACATTATACAATAATCGAATTTCATTGTAACGAGGAAACGAACGAGCAACGTCGTAGAAAGTTTATTAAAGACGAAAAAATTGAAAAAGAAACGAAACAATAAAAACATTGTCAGCCTCGCTTTGTAAACCCATACTATATATATACGCTTGCGTATATTTATCACCTTATTAACGTTATGAATTATAAGGAAGTAGTACACGTCGGTCATTTTTGTTACCCCGGATTGGTTCATCATTGTTGTGCCATCGCGTGCGCACGTTGTGGTAACTTGACGAAGAAAACTGTACAGAGATATCGAATAAACACTTTTGTCGTGAAATTATTACCGAACTTCTACGATTCGTTCTTCTCCAAACTATCAAATTTCCTTAGATTATAAGTAGAGTAGTTTCTTCGATGGACCCAGTTAAACTGTGCCTGGCTTAATTGTTAATATATCTACGTAATTGATTGAACTGGAAATCGGATTTAAACTGCATATATATATATATATATATATATATATATATTTGTTAAACCAATGCGTAAACCTAGGCCAGATGCAAGTAGTTTTTCCATAAATCTTGTAGAGAGCAGTTCTCTTTGTTCGAGATATTGTTGAAAAATTCTTCTCCAAATGAAACGTATATTCCGTTGCAAATAATTCTGGGAAATGGAAAGTATCATCTTATGCGTACCCGAATGAAAAGTTTCACGCCGTTTGGTTTAAAAATTAAATTCGATATTATTAAGTTTTTATACACAAGTATATCACGATATTGTACAGTATGGTAAAAAAATTTAATTTAATTTGCGGCAGTGCCGAATCCTATAGGTTCTCCTACATTATTGTGTGGTAACATGTTCAACTGATCCAACAGATTTTCTCTCTCTCGAAGGCAAGTCCACGCTTTCTCCTGCTCCTTTTTCGTTAACGGCACCTTCCTCTGTTTAGCTACCATGAGTTTCTTGTAGTGTTCTATCACTTCGTTGTCGGCAGTGCCTATTTTCCTCTTCAACGCCTGCCGTTTGCTTTCTTCCTGCGCCAAACTCAACAATCGTTTCAGCTGCGCCACATTGTGATTAGAAAGTGCTGTGAGCTCCTGCTGGCACCTCTTTATCTCTGCCAGAATTTCATCCTCCTCTTGACCCTTCTTCTGTGGGTCTGGTTCTAAGATCCCTTGTTCCACAAGCTCCTTGTGCATCCTTAATTCTAAATTAATGGAGTTTTGAATAGTGAGATCCCTTAAAACAGGCGGATCGCTGTCCCTGAACAGCTTATTATCCGTATTGTTATTCGCGACGTATACATTCTCCTCCAGCAATGCGGAGACTAATCTCTGCGTCAGAGGTCCCGCTATGCTGTGCGCCTTTTTATCATTCTTCCCCACCAACAGAGACACATCAGAACGGCTCTTCTTCTTGTCTCTGTTCGGATTTGCTGCGTCTTCCTCCTGCAGCAAGTCACTGTGCGCCCACATAAAGCTGTAATGGCGACCCAAAGGAGGAATCTTTCTAAAATCGCTGATGTCCCCGTGGGTGGAGATCAATTCCTCCAACAGCTTGATATCGTCGGGCATGATGTCTGTACAGTACGGGTCCACGGACGCCCAGAATTTATTAGGCGTGTCGTTTTTTGGCAGCAACAACTTTGGCGACTCAGACTTGGAGCCCTCTATTCTCGCCGCTTCGTGCACATTTGGAATGACCTGAGAATTGGAACCGGCCACAGCCTTCTGTTTAAATAACTTCGCCGGCAGAGGCGACTGCGTTTTAGCGTTCAGCTCCTTCAGCTTGAACTTCTCCTCCCTGACCTTCTTGTCCAAAAGGGACAAACCTTTCCCGCTCTTCGACCTCTTGTCCCTCCGCTCCTCGGCCGTGGACAAATTAGCTATCTCCTCTTGGAGCATACGGTGTCTCACCACCACAGATGACAGAAGCATCTCTAATTCTAACTGCAATGTGTCCAGGTCCTCCATTCCCACACCTTCTTCACCGCCCCGTTGCAAAACGCTGCTGTACCTTGGTAGTAGCCGGCTATTGTCTGCGATCTTTAGGATCGGCAGAGACATCGTTGTGTCCAAGCTCTCTGAACTCGCGTCCGAATTCAGCGTCGATGGCTGTACGGTCTTTCCGCTCTCCCGTACCTTGACGATAGCCTTCTTAGAACTCTGCTTCCCTTTGCCCGACATGGCTCGCAAGTCGTGCAACACACAGACGTCTCTAAAATATTGCAACCGTTACTATACTAAGAAACATTCATCTTTAAACGATTTGACTGATACGTTGAATCATTTTGTCCCTTCTCCTCCCAATCATAACCTTCTCGTCTCCTTCGTATCAATTGTTCGATTCAACGCATGGCAATCGTCCTCGTATTATCCGCGAGGAATTCCACTGCGTTTCAGTTAGAGCTACCTCTTAACGCTCGATTGGTCAACACGTATATCGTCGCTCTTATCGCAGGGTGTACGAAAAAGTTAGGTTATGAAACGTACACAAGTTGTTGCGGACGAACAGCGTTACGAGCAGCCGCCGGGATAACGTGCGAAATATACGGGCAACGTCGCCCAGCTGCGTTTATAACGGCAAATGTGATTTCTGCCTTAGTAAATCGAACGTAAATATCTTTATTCGATGCCTCGCGTTTGGTAAACTGATACGAGAATGGTTAGTCGACTCGTCATACGATCCCCTCGTCTGCCAAACAGCAGCACTATCGCAGCTGTTCTATTTACATGCACGGTGAGCGTGCGCGAAAGGAAATACTGGTGCGAAAGCATTCAAGGCTTATCAACCTAAAATCAACTATCATTCGAATCGAACGGTTTTAATCCTGTTGTTAACTGCACGAACATAAACATGCTGTGTATTTTGATAATGTCGCTTCTCGGTGGTTCCGGCTCGCGCCGCTAGATGTCTCGATATTCACACTTTTCTGAAGCGCGCACCGACCAATGCTGGCGTCGCTAGCGCGATGGCTTCCCCCACCAGTCGTTCTTTGCACGCTGAGTGATATGCTCGGTGCTACCGATCGCCCGTAGAGGGATGGTCAAGAATGGAAGATCGTCGATATATCGATAATAAGTGCTATCGTCTGATTACCATTGACGATTCCGGCATATTATACTCTAAATATCGATGGTAGAAACATCGATACATCGTGAATGAATATCGGTGTTTTCGAGCATCGCAATGAAGACCTTCCGCAGCATTCTGTGTACACTTCTGTACGTGCAAACGTCGTATCGTCACGTATCAAAATGTCACACGAAGATACGCTCCTTAATATACTCATTGCTTTTAATTGATTAATTCGGTACTATTGCGATCGTCACGTCAGGAAACTGCACGATGACATCTCGCAATGATACACGTATACCTTAACGAATTCAAATGTATCGCACTTTCTGTGCGCACGGTCGATTGTTAATGCACTCTGCATTTTACGCATAAATTTCGGGGATCGCTGGTCGCTGCATGAATAATGACAAGTTTGGTGATAGCGTTTAAAGAGAAAGAACGAAAATGGCAGAGAAGGGAGCGCATTTAACTGGGACGACTTTGATAAGGCCTTCCATTTTCGAAATTGTAGCGCAACAATCGTTTGCGTCCACTGTCGAGCCGGCGTTTAAAAAGTTTCTATCGGTAGGTTAAGTTGTTCACGATTTATTAAGAAAAATAATTTACAAAGCAAATAATTGTACCCCTCTAAGAATACGAAAATTCGACACATTATAGAGAACGAATTACAATCGAACAATTTACTTGAAAAGTTATAGTCGATACGAGGATAACAATTTTTTCCTCCGAGATACGCGAACCGGAAGTCCGGTGAAGAATATAAGTTCGAATGAATAAAATTGTTACATACTAAAAGATCGCTCCCCTGTAAATTTAAATGCCGAAAAATATAGGATAAACAGTTCGTAATAATAATTAATATTTGAAACAAATCTGAATTTTAGTATATCGTGTCGTTCAACTTTGAAAGATACGGACATCTTCTTAGATGGGCCGACGAGGGCTATTTAATTTTCAATATAATTCTCCAGCGATATTATTTCAACAAATGTTGTAAGTAACCCGTTCATTTCTCTATTAACAATGATACGCAACAGAAAAAAATTGGTACGTTTTAAAAACATATTCCGTTCTGCAGCTGCCTCGTTTTCCGAGGCCTTCTACGGTTTGAAGCGAGTAACGCTTACAGACTCTAAAGTTAAGAACAGGCTGACGAACAAGCAGAAAAGGCTGTCCTTAATGTTCATAGTTTTGTTCCCTTACATCAAAAATAAGCTCGCACAATTGAGCAACAGATACAAGCTCGAGCAAGTAGACGGTCAAGCTCCAAAATCTGTAAGCAGACATTCGTGCGCAATCTAATTATTTTGACATAATACATAGTTCAATGTTTGTTTCAGAGATTACAGACATTGTATCGTAGTTTTGTGATCAAAGGAAACGCGATCACATTCATGGTATATGAATTTCTGGTTCTGTACAATTGGATAAGATATATTTCTGGCAAATCGCAATACGCATCACCACTTCTGAGGCTTCTGTCTGTTGCCCTGACGTACGCAGAACCCCAGCCAATAATTAGTGTCTCCGATTTGCTGCGGAAGATCAGAAACAATTCCTTTGGCCTCAGCGACGGCATAGACCTAGCGCAAAGAACTGTGACCACGTCACTGGAGTTCGGTGCCTTCTTCCTCCAGTTCTTGTCCTGGTGGACGCAAGAAAATAATTCCACGAATTTAATGTCTCTGCCTGTTCCGCCACCGCCACAGGCAAGATAATCGCTCGTTCGTCGCATGATCGAGTTAGATAGTTCAACGAACGACCAGGTCGCATAACCAAAATACGTAAAATATTCCTTTTTATTTGTCACAGATTCCAGAAGCTGCGAAGCAGTACAAAGGCTTGTGTCCGATTTGTCGTAAAACGCTCAGGGTGCATACAGTACTTCCCATATCTGGGTATGTGGCGTTTATAGGTAGAACAGCGTTACAAAAATAAGAATTTCATAAATCATTCGATTTTACAGGTACGCATTCTGTTATCAGTGCATTCTTCCTGCGATAAGAAAAACTGGAAGCTGTCCGGTGACTAATTATCCTGCCAGGGAGGACGATTTAATACGTTTGTATTTAGATTAACTGACGGTGTGCATATTTTGTCGTACAAATTTTATATATATATACATATATAATGTAAATATAAAAGAAGAGTTACTTGATAAATTCAATTTGTTCATCAACGTGATGAAAATACTTTCTCTTGCCCCCATTGTTTACCGGTATCAGTTGCACGGAAGAAGGCACGGCGCGTAATAAACTAATTGATTAAACGTTTTGCGGACAACATATACAGGTACATTATTCTATGTTACAGTGGAATACTGATTTCTTTTTTGTTTAGTCCAAGGATTACTTTTTCTTCAATTGACGTCCAATACTTTTGGTAAGATATATTTGTATAAACGTATAACTCAATACTGAATATTCCGACGTTCCATAATTCGTACAGAATCTAGGAATAAAAATGATTCGTAAAATAAAAGAGCGATATCTAAGAGCTAACAATTCGTATTTATTATTCCTGTGCTTTTTTTTTCTTAGCATTATCTTAAGCAATCAGTGTTCGAGTAGTTAATTACATATAAATTTATCGACAATTTGTAGGGCAACGTTCCATTCTTAATAGAGAGCTTTCCAAAACTTGGATATGTTTTCCTCGAGCATACGCGATCTTGTACTCTTATTTTAACAAAAATTATGGCACCCTTTGATACAAACAAAAGTATACCAATCTAAAAAGTAAAATCAATCATCCCCCCCACGCTCCACTTTGCCCCAAAATTTGACTTTCTTTAATACGGAACAATTGAGGACATTCGGGGAAATCAGGATCATAAATCGTATACAATTGATTATAGTATAAAAAATAGAATCCTTTTTTCCCCCATTTAAACTATCGTGCACATTCGTTTCTATACTAAAATAGATCTGGAGTTTGCTATATGTTAAAAATACTTGGAAAGCTCAACTTACTCAAGTAGAATACTTGAACACTGACTTCTCTACTACTTTGATAGGAACATTTTTGTCAAAGGCCACAATTAATGCACGAAGATTCTAATGCTCTAGTCTAATTAAACTAACTATACACA
The DNA here is from genome assembly GCA_948146005.1 of Nomada fucata. Classification (NCBI taxonomy): domain Eukaryota; kingdom Metazoa; phylum Arthropoda; class Insecta; order Hymenoptera; family Apidae; genus Nomada; species Nomada fucata. The sequence goes on along the minus strand of OX411277.1, from coordinate 30,014,137 downwards.
CATATATATATATATATATTTAACGATAAATATATATATATACACATAGTATTCTGTTAGTTCTGTTTCATGGCATAAAAATTGATAACAATGATCTGCTTTACACTTATGTATAGATGACCTAAAAAGAGCGTCGCTATGTATACTCGTCATACATTGGTCGTATCTTTACATTCGTCTTTTCATTTATATACAATTCTATCGTCTTAAAATTAGTGCTGGTTAATTATCTCGAACGAACAATCCTTCTCTATGTGTGTGTTTTTAACAGCAAAAGAGTTAAAAAAAATTCACCTAAATTCGTTTATGTAAAATAAAAACTACATAACAGGGCTTTCTCTATTTTGTTCAAATAAATTTGTCAAAGTGAGTACTCCTCCTTACTATCAGACTTACTGGAGTTACTACGAATCTCGTCACTTATTAAAATTAACGTCCTCCATTCTTAGCTGCGTTTTCAGGCAATTCGAATTAAGTAAAAAAAAATGTATAAAAAAACCAACAATTTTGTCGACAAATATTTTTCGGCACGATGAACCTCTCCATAAATTCTAAAAAAATATCTCTGATTATCTGTGCCTCATACCCAATAGAGCATTCTGGCCTTCGGCCAGTTTATTTTCACGAGTTGTTTGACTAGACTGCAGCTTCAATTAACAAGGTCCCTTTTTTCCTTTTCCGTTTTTGTCTCGAGCACGCGCATACGATTCTTTCTTTCTTATAGGCACATTCGATCATTTTTCACTCTAAAGCACGCATTACGATATTACTAGTTTCCTAAAAAATCAATCATATAAAGGCTTCAAGTGAAAGCATCAAAAGGTAACACGCCTCTCGAGGATACCTGCTGAACTGTTTACAGTTAAAAATAAAAATTAAAAAAAAAATATATATATACGCTTCCTTCTTCAAATGTCGCCCGCCTCTGCTCGATCGTTAACACCTACTGAGTCTATTCGTAATTTTGATTTCAGAGAATCTACGCTGTGACGCCCCCCTAAAAAAGATAATCGTTCAACAGTGAAAGTCGGGCCAACGGAGCAGGTGGGGAAAAAGAAAAGAAATCTACCCGGGTTGGGAGCAAAACCCGGGTCCCGCTTACCAATTATTACCCCAAGGATCGACACTGTGATCAATTAAAGCGTGCATCATCGAGCCAACCGCTCATTACCTGCGCGCTAAACAGAGCTTTACGTACGTTTTCAAGTATTCTAGAACGTATACGCATACGTACGTGGCCTATCCGACTCGGAAATCGCACAAACGTTTCCTCAATCGAGAAGAATGCATAGACCATTCACAGCTCCTCGAAGAACGCTACCCTGGCCTTGGTCGATCCGGACTTGACCTTCTTCAACGTACTGTACTTATTCTCACCGAGTCTCACTTGCTCCTCGTGCAGCTGATCTAACTCGCACTGCTTCTCGCCGACCTTCATTACCTCGATCTCCGTTCTCAACTCTCTCAATTGCTCCTGCAAGTGTTTACTCTTCTCCCAGTAATCCACCCTCTCTTTCTCGATCTCTAAAGACAGCTGATCAACGTCGCCGTCCGTAATCAAGTCGTAGGACGTTAAATCGGCGGGCAACGGCTCCGTGTCCAGTTGCAACGTTTGTAGGTCCGCCTGCAGGTCCGATGGAAGCACCTGCGTCGACGGGAAGAGATTCGGCACGGGCTGGAATAGAAGAACGCGCAAATTCGTACGTGGCAATATTGATCCTGCGGCGTGCAAAGTTCGTGGAAAATTTCGCGTGACACGGATATTTACAGCTATGGTGGCCGTGTAAGCGTTTCTGCTGAGGAATTCCAGCAGCTTCTCCTTCGCCTCCTTCTCGGCGATTCGAGCACGGAGCAGCTCGTCCTTCAATTTATCCGCCTCCGCGGCGCGTCTCTCCGACTCCTGGACCAATCTCTCCGTCAACAATTCGGCCTCCCTGGTTTTCCTTTCCAGGTGAACCTTCTCCTCCTCTGTCTTCATGTTGTTCAGCCGGATACGCGTGATCTCTTGCTCCGCCTCCGAAGCTTTTTGGCTCAGCAGCATCGCCTCCTCCTCGGCTACGCGACTCTTCTCGGCTAGGAGGTCTGCGGTTTCCTCGGACCTCCTCTGCAAGGCATTTAATCGTTCGTGAAGTTGAAAGAAAAATGTGTCGCGCGTTATTGTTAGACTGTCATACAAGAGCCTCGTTTGCCAGACGAATTTCATCTTGATATTGCAACAGACGCTGCTCCAAGGCTGCCTTCTCCCTCTCCGCTGCTTCCCTCAGCTGTTTCTCTCGCGCCAATTTGTTCCTTTCGATTTGCCTCCTGGTCGAGACAACGTTATTCGTAAAACGGGGAAATTGTACGAAGGTGACGATACTGAACGATGAAAACTTGCCTGGATTTCTCCTCTTTGGCCTGCGCTTTCATCTGCTGCACCTCCATGGAGTCTGGCTTGCGTCTCCTCATAAACAGATCATGGTTGCCGATACACAGGTCCAGGATCTTAACAAATAATACGTGAGCAGCTTTGTCACTGTTACGTTCGTCCAATCCTAACGCTATCAAACCCTTCACCCAGCTGCCAACATCTGACTGTGTTTTTACCAGTTTATTCATGCGAACTTTCTGCGAGAAGAAGACGAAGTTCGGCGACGTTTTCTCCACCGGCTTAATCACGAACTTCTTGTCGTCGAAGCTGATGTGCCGTATCTCCGACCACGTGAACGTCGTCTTAGGCGCCAGCTTGTTCTCCTTCTCGTATATGTTCAACCCGAGGGCGGTCACGCCCAGCCAAAGGTCGGTCTCCTTCTTGTTCTATCGTTCGGAACAGAATTGAATACGGTACGGGCGCAGGCGGATAGAAACGGGCGAAATATTTACCAATACTTGAATCGGACACGTACGCTAATAGGGAAATAATTTACACCGTACATATCGAGATCCTGTGCAATTTTTAGATACTCCATCTCCGCTTCGTCTCTGGACATCCCGCGATGGTCAGCGTACCAAATCTTTATCCTGTCCTCCCACATTTCGGGGGTCATCTGATATTGATCGATAACCCTCTGCGGCAGTAAGTCTTCGCTCGCGAGCATCTCTGGACGGTACGATACCTCATCATAATCTCCGTACTAAGGACAACAGTGACAGTAAGTCGACGAGCCAACATTCGAGCTGACTATCGATTCGAACAGAGCCTCAGTTTCACCTTCGCCTGAACGGCGTAAGAGGCCAGCAGTACGGACGCCTCGGGCGGACAATAGATGTCCATAGAAAGAATGGCCTGCTTCACTTGCAGGAAGAACAGATGCTGCGTCACCTCTTGGACCAGTTCCTCGGCCACGTCCTCCGGATAGAACTTAGCCAGGAACATGAACGGCGTGGTGGGTTGCTGGGAAATGCATTGATCTTGCACTGTAACAATGGAAAAGACCGCCGTAGCCAAAACAATCTACGAAGGTGGATCAAACGACGCGCTCTCACCCTTCTTGTCCAACTTCAGCCACGATATGAACCCCTTGGCGTCCTCGTACTGCAGTCCAAAGTACCACGTCTCCCTCAGACCTATTGTGCGACAAACCAAATCGAAGAGGTCCCTGCCCGTCGATCTCCACTACGAGCGAGAAGACAATAGATAATCGCGTGACAACGCTTGACAGCCGGCCGAGCAACGCCAGTAGAGTGAGTGCGAGAGAAAACTAACCTCCAAACTGAACTCCAATTCAGCGTCCAACGTACAGACTTTAACGGGGAAAGATTTTCCAGACTTTTTCCTTCGAAACGGTGGCATTTTACTCCTCATTATGTTCACTCAACACATCACGAAAGAGAAGGGTAATCAATATCGCAGGGGAGAAAGAAAGAAAAGAAAGAAAAGTGAGGGAGAGAGAGTGCGAGAGAAAAAAAAAGACAGAGCTACTCTCGGCAGCGAGTAAGCGCAGGCCAGTCGGAGAATGTTTACATTCTGCTCGAGTAAAATTATATATGGAAGCGGAATAATGATAGATAACCTTACCTACGCATTCGCAACATATTGACGAGATACATTGGGATACGTAACAACAGTTCGTTCGGCTCGTTCCCCGTGGAAAACCATAACAGCACGATACGCCAGCCTCCACGTTCAATTACATCGTGTTGCCCTTTTTTTCTCGTAACTTTATTCCTGGAGAAGGCGAAGAAAGTGAGATTCGTCTCTGGTCGGACGTGGAGACGGACCCTGACCCTCTACCGTTTCTTTCGAAACAGTTCGTTCGACAAAAATCTCTCGACTCGCGTAACTTCGCTCTAAACAATGACCATACACTGTTAACCTATAGGCAAGTCAGGAGTAATCTCGTCCGCGGTGATAGGTCTATTTTTCGTCCAGTCTGCGGTGGTCAGCGCTGGCACTTTGTAATCGGACAGTGCGAAATCTGCAATACCTACAGGTCGGTAATGTGATTCTTGTTGCAGTCGGTAGGCTCGTGGCCACTTGTTGCGTATCCTCGCAACGTATCGCCGCTACGTATCCGAAAGCGATCGGCCTCTGCCGCATGCGCAGTCCGTCTGCCTGTGGTGCTTGCCGTTGAGCGATGGTTATTGGCCGATGGTTTTATGGGCGTTGTTCGTCGGGCGATGCTTATTGGGGCCATGCTTACTGGACGATGCTGATTGGGCAATGCTCATTGGACGAGGCTTGTTACATGCGCGACGCTTATTGGACCGTAATTATCGAACGATGCTTATTGGACGCGCTGTATGTATCCTTCTTCGCGAGCATGCACTAATAAAAGTACAGGAAACGTTAGGATAGCATGAACCGAGGAGGTAGTCTGGCGTCGCGTCTTGCTCGCACATGTACCTATCCTTGTCGCCAACCTCCACCGGTATTCTACATTGCAAATACAATATTAGCAAAAGAGTAGGCGAACATAATCTACAGTAAGTAAGCATGTTCCATCTTTGTCGCGACGTCTCCCCTCCTTGTCTGATGCCTCCACCGTTTTGCTGTGTTCCTAATAACAAACGAGATTTTTGGCGCTAAATCATAATGCAAGGAGGTCAAAAAAATGCTGTCTCCATCCTTCTATTTTCCTCCTTGCCTAACTAATTGACTTATATGGACATAGTGTTTCGTACAGCCTGCGCTTTAATTTTTATTCATTTAGGACTGTCCTGCTGTTCAATGACGATTTGCTTACATTTTGTGACAAAAGATACTGTTCAAAGACACTCTGTAATATAAAATACGTGGAATATGGTAATTATAGGATTTACGATTTTAACAACATGTAATTAACATTGTTAGTCATATATTTTTTTGGTTCCGCACCTTCCAAGCTAGTTGATAACAAATTACTGGTATGTCGTGCAATAAAATATATCGCGGTGATACCTAGGCCCGCCAACGGGTGGCACTGCAACATCTTTAGTACAATATGTGAAGGTATAAATATTGATATCTTCGCATTTAGGTGAAATTTTTCAATCAAACCGGTCCGAAATGTAATGTTAAAATTTAATGAAAACGCCTTGTCAAGCTTCCTCAAATCTCAATCGCGAATAGCATTCGAAGATACCCATATATCCCAAACCCCATTACTGTCTACCAACATTAATTGGTATTTGAATTCAAGAAATAGTTCCCGCGTCCAATGGAACTGAGTAATACGCGACAATTAAAATTACAATAATAATATCGGAATTATTCCCACGGTAAAATATATTATTATTCCAATTGTTACGCGTTCACCGTATTGCGTAATTCTTCTTTTACATGGATCTAATGAACGAACGCTATTGCGGTTGTTTCGTTTAATTATTCACAGAAACCCATCCTCCCTGTTGGTAAGGCAGAAAGTAGAGCAGGCGTGAAGCACTTTTAGACGGTGAACTAATTGCAGGCAACGGAATGCATCTTTTATTCGTTCGGTTAAAAGGAAAAAGAGTACGTACAGTAGGATCGTAGGCAGTGAAAGGTGGATGAAAGTAAGCATTATGGCCGAATAGCCAATCCGAGACTATTTATTGCTCGTTCTGTGATAAACTGGAGGAAAAAGTATATGCATATGTATATGTGCTTCGGGTGAAACCGTTACGAAACATAATTCATTCACGTTTGAACGGATTCCCTAGTAAATTATCCTCGGTCGATATTTTCCCCAATTTAATGCGAATAATACCGGTTGTCATTAGCCGTGCAGTTTCTCGATGTATCATAATTAGAAGGTGTCGCCGACAAATAAATTGATGGAATACTGAACGGTATAAGGGATGGTTAATTATTGATTGCTTTAACGAACTGTTTCAAGTGCAGCGATTTTGTCATCCTTTTTATGGTGAATTTTAGAGGTACGAGAGGAATGGCAAACTTTCCGTTTCTTTCGTGACACTTGAAGGCTTACGTGAGTCTACCTTGACCAAGGACTCGGCAATTAATTGCTGTAATAACTGAGTAAAGAAGAAAGGGAGAATGGCAGAACTGTGGGGAGATACCGCTGGCATTGTCGTTTGTGCGAGATATTTTTGTTACGCTGACTATAGTCGTAGAAAAAGTTTAACGGAATAAATTTTCTGTTCGCAGTCGACTCTACAGTATAGTATAGTATAACGATATATACTAAGGGTGACTATACAGTCTAGAGTTACAATCGGATCGACTATAGATAGTATAGTAGTGAATCTCGAGTGACTATACCCAGGAGAAGAATATTCCCACCTACTATATTTCGTGGGACAATATTTCGAAAGATTATACGATATATAAAAATATTTTTCCAGACATCATTCTGCCCACAAAAATATTAGAAACGACTATAACGAACGTACGTATGTAAAACTATATTCCGATTATATTGCTAGCGACTATTCTGACTATATAAAAATATTTCCAGTAACTATACACGACGAAGCAGTACTCCAAGAGGCTGTACTACATATAAAAATGTTTTCAAGAAACAACTATAATAGACGTACGTACATTACCCGTAATTTCACTATCTTATATAGTGATTATATAGTCAAACAGACAGACTACATACGATGGTTGGCGACTATTCCGAGTACATAAAAATATTTCCAGCGAACAACGCCAAGTGACTACGCACAACTATACTTTCACCCTCAAAAATTAAGCCTGCTTAACTGTACGCAACTACCATTCTCTAAATCGCTTACAAATTGATCACCATCTGCATTTGACTATACCACGATCAACTATACGCTCGACCAATTGCCAAATCGCTTACAAATTAATCACCGTCTACATTTGACTATACCGCGAACAACTGTACGCCGAATCCCGACCTCCTTGTGTCTCGTTCATTAGTTTCGTCGAATTCTAATCGATATTTTTATTTTTCTCACGAGACTGTATGCTAACAGGGATCGAACGGAGTATCGGTGGCGATTGCTATACCGATCGGATGCTGGCCGAGGTATATCTTTAAGGCGATCGTAGCTCTCTTCGAGCTCCTTTGATGCGTGGGGATAACTGGAGCTACCAGTTAAGTCAAGTGTATCGCTTCGGGACGAAGTAGTACACTGTTTCTTTCCGGAGTGCGTGCATCGTATCGAGGTTCCAGAGGATTGGCAGCCGTATAAGAGAATAGAGAAGAACACATCCTGGAAGTCTGGGGAAGGCCACGGCACGTAGGAACGACTGTTCAACGACTCGTTGATCGACACAGAAGAGCCATGAAATTCCATTGCTTGGTGAGCAGTATATTTTTCTTCGTATCTTCATTTCGAACGGTCCATTTCATTTCTCACTATATTGTCGGTCGCGGTACCATCGTCGAGGAGCATTCATATAATCCTTTTTTCCTTTGCCTTTCTAGCTGAAAAAAAAAATAGTGGTGCATGTTGAACGGCCGTGGGTACAATCGATACGCAATGGAGAATTCGGAAATGCTAAAGACTTGCCGTTTTCGTTGATGTGTCGATTAGGCGAACAGCGTTTGATTTGCCGGACAATTTGTGCGATTCACGATGGTGTTACACGGGCGATTTAATTGCGGTTTTCTCATTGAGTTGGCACGAATGAAAGTAAATCTGTTGTAATAATAGGATATATTATATAGTGAATCGATTTGTATAATCGTTGCCAGTTTGCCGCAATTATTTCACGCCTCTCGCCATTATATTCTTCGCGTGTCTCATTGCGAATCGCGTAATCTTCCCAGGTGATATGTACACCTGTAAACTAGACATTTTTCTTGAATTTCATTTTCCTGTACGTTGCAGCGAGTTCGTTACAGTTCGGCAAGTTCAATCTCTCGTACGTTTTACATTTTTGTTACGAAACAAAGGAAGGAACGGCGAAACTGGTCAAAGCATTCGATTGTATCTTCGATATTTGATACGTTGTACAAGTTGTTGTTACGCTATTTCGCGTTTGCCTTAATTGTTTGGTTCTTTTTCGGCGAGGAAACATAATTTCACGGCACAAATCGGTTCTTGTTACAGGTGGCTGCGGTTATATGGACAGCAACCGTGACAGCGACATCGGAATCCAATTCCCATGGAAACTGGAGCAACGAAAAGGTAAACGCGAGGAACTTTCCTGTATCATAATACCGCCGCGATTTGTAAATACTCCCGAGTGGTTTCATTTTCCCACCGGTCGTTTCGATCGACCGATCGAAGTTCCTTTCGTGCACAGTGTCGAAGGCGACGAGAAAATGCGAACGAAACGGGCGGAACATCGTGCAACCTGCCTAAAATGAATTCGAATCGATTATCCAAGCTTCTCCGTCGATTGGAAATATCGAAAAATTCGAGCCGAGCAATTTGTCAACCATTTACGAACGGAAGGGGGAACAGAAAAACGAGGAACGACGAGTTTCTAAAGCGTTATTAAAAAAAATGTCGAACCCCATTAACGCTTCCTCTCTCGACCAACGAAAGGATCGAGATTAGATAACAGTTCCACGCAATCCAAGAGAGAAATTTCAATCGGCAAACCGGGGGGGGGGGGGGGGAAACGACGCGTCGAGGTCGTACGAGAGCATCTACCTCGAGGAATTCAACCTGACCGCTCATTTACCATCCCCCTTCAATAATCCTCGCCGATTCCGGTTGCCTAGAAAGTTTCCTGAACCGATCGAATCGCCGTGATTACCCCCGAAGGCGTTCCAAGGTAGCAATGACCATCCTGTGGACTTCCTGAAGCTATATTAATCGCCGTGGCACAGCGACAATTACGGAACCCGATGATATTAACGAGCTCCAGCGGGCACTCGTGCAGACAAGTTGATCGCAAAATTAGCTGGAAGCGAAAGCACGTTTTTCTTTTCGTCGACGAATTCTCTTCTTCGGGTATCGCATAATGGCAGGAAGGTACTGGCGATTGGATTTCGTCACTCGAGGAGGATGAGCAGAAATAACGAGCATCCTGAAAACGACAAGTTTATTATTATCAGAATTGTCAGAATTCGTTTGCGAATACGTTGCACAACGAGGATGCAACGGGGTGGAGGGAGTTACTTTCGACATGGGACGAACAATGCAGAACAAGTTTCGTTGCCTTACGTAAAACGGGAGAACCTTTCACGCGTAACCCCCGGTGGACTTACACATAGACACCATGCGGGGACATCCTCAACCTTCGGGCATAGAAATCTTTAACCTCGATCTACTTGCGGGCGTCGTCGAGTGCTACTTCAGCGTGCTGCCTCCGCTATGTTGATAGATCAATTAATTCCTCCGCGCAGATCAACTGCTCAATATTTCTTCATCCGCTCGACACTTCCGCGACTTCAATTAACGGACGTTTCGTATCGATTCGGTCGTTTTGTTCGCAAGAAGTATCCGGTATCTGGGTTTCAGTGGTTCAAGATCCCCGTAGTCAGGCAGCGAGCATCGAACCCAGAGGTTCCTCTCGAAATACGCCGAGTAATTGGTGTGATCGGTATCGTATCCGTAGTGAACTGAAATAAAAAACAAAAAATGTAATATCTTTCAGGTGCACGTTCGTTTGGCTCGCGAGTGTACAGCAAAGAATGTCGAGAATTAAAGGTGGTTCAGGTTCGACAGTATATTTCTCCGCGTTACTGCTACCGCACTTCGCCGATCACTTCCGGCCGCGAACGGCCTTCCAAGCCAACCTTCGTCCGCAAGTTTTAGGTGAAAGTCGTCCTTAACCTTCGCCTGCTGCCTAGGTCGTTTCACTCGCGTTTCATTCTCTTCCGACATGCCCGTCGAACAAAGTCTGCCTCGCACTTTCCCCCTGCAAGTATGCAACCCGAACGCGGAAACGTTTACCGGCCGTCGATCCATCATTCACACGCGTCGACGTACGGCTCGGTGAATGCTCGTTTGTTCCTCGGCTTACTGGCAATATGCCCGATAGTCGTCGGGACTAAACTAATTTCCTTGATATGCATGTACTTACGTGCGGATAATACTGTAACTCATTGAAAACGGTTCGACTGTTTTTAGCAATGCCATTCTGGTTGCCCTTCGCACCGTTCTGCGTCTTGGATAAAGTCTGGAATATTTCACGGAGATTCTACTTTCTCCTGAAATGTAATTCTGTAGGTCACTTGCGATGGCTTCTTCCCGACAAGAAACGCAATCTTCTGTAATTAGGGTCTCGCGGCCCAGCACGTCTCGTAAGGAAAGGAACGTCGCTGAACTGTTAATTGCTAGAAATCGTAATTAATACTTCGTCGGATCACAACCAGGGGGGGTGAACCGCGAGATATTCTTGGTATATCAGACGCGAGTTAGAACATCTATCATCCGACTGCCTCCTTCCTTTGTCTCGAACGAATGAAGTTATTTTATTCGCGAGCTGTTAAGTATTTGACAGATCGGCGAGTAATGGATATTTGCGGATATTTGCGAAGTGTGCGGATATTTGGTATTGAAAAGGGGAGAAGAACGAGTCCGAGTGCAATTCGTTGAAGATGGGCCCTCCTCGATGTAACGAAAGAATCTTCACGGACAAGAACCCGCGAATACTTTCTCCACGCACTTTCAGATGAAAGCTGGCTCGAGGGTTGACCCACCTACTGTCAAAAATCGATGCAAAATGGTCCTGCTCGTTCCCTTTCTCTTTCTCTGCTCCTCCTCTCGATCGCCGACCAGCAGATCCGCTCATCATTTTGTTTACGTCCACTCTGCTCCACTTTGCGCTTCACAGAACCATCGAATACTCGTCCTGGAAGCGCCTCTGCCGTTTTTAAGGCCCGCTAACTTCGATTCTTCTTTCAGGAGGAACAGACACAGGGAGAAAGTTTCCAATCGAAAAGAAACGTGCATTTGGAAACGGCTGAATTTTTTCCTATTCGTTGTTCAATTCCTGGGGAATCTTCTCGCCAAGAATCAACGTTCCATGAACTGTCGAATATCCGTGGAACGTTTCTATTTATTCCAAGAACTGCATTACCGGCAGATCTAATCGCCGGACAAGTAGTTCAAGATCTCTGGGCCTTGTCCCTGACGAAGACGCTTTGGCCATTCCGGGACGTCTATTTTCTTTCTTACAAAGAGCTATAAAACAGTGAAAGTGGCTGCACCGCGTCGAAGGTGTGTCACGAAAGAATGTTTCAATCGCGCCGGAGATTCGTTGCGCGTGCCCCGTAATTTTACGGACCCCTTGCTCTTCGCCGTTTGTTCACGAACGAAAGGGAGTTTAGACAATCATTTTCTCCGAGTAGTTAAACCGAACGGCGGTATGCCATTAAATCGGAGCAACGATGTTTCTTCTTCGCCGCGGAACGCGACAAGCCAGCGTCCGGAATTTGTTTTAGAAATTGTACCACGCCGATTTCTCTTTTACCGACCTGAACGAGAAAACGGATCGAATAATTATTCACGATATTCTTTCGAAAAAAAAACGCCGAGGAATCAAGAACAAGTGAAAACAGCGTTGACCACATTCAAGTGGACTCCCCTTTTGGGGAGAAAAACCTCTTGAGAAGCCAGCAGGAGTCGGGACTAGTTTCTCCGGCGATTGTTTCCAGCCACTGTACGACCAGTTCTTTTAGAAAATTCATTCAATCCCGTCAGATAAGAACAGTTGCGCAGTTATAAGATCAGCCTAACGATGCCGAAAATAATCTTCCTGTCGTGCGATACAGGAACTATAATACCTACACAGCACTCCGTTAAAGTGTGACCTTTTTTATCGACAGGTTTATCTTTCGGTGCGTACAATGGGCGAGAAGTATAGCAGAATGTCGTAGAGGTCGGCAAATGGTAAAAAAGAAATGAGGACCGAGGGCTTGTGATTCATCGAACGGAGTCCCTCCGTCGCGTTCTTCAGAATAGTCCGCGTTTAATAAGAGGCCGAGCTGGTTCACGACTCTCACTGGTTTTTCTTTTGCACAGGCTGCAAGAATGCGGCGCGCATCTTTTCCCGTTTCGCCTTTCTTCTCTCTCGAACGGTGCAGGAGAAAGGGAGACCGGCCGTGGTACCGTAAGTCAACCTTTCTCTCATCTCGACCAGCTGCGTTATTTTCAGCGTCCACGCTACTCCACTTAAGCAAAATTCGTACGACGAGTGTCGCCGACCGATTCCGCAGACACCGTTGATCTTCCTCGATTCACCATGGCCCGCGAGGGCCTGGATTTTCGTTGCCAGATAATGAAGGCTGGAGAAGAGTATTCGTCGTATCTTTTCGGGTGGAAACGCTTGTTGTACTTTGTTCAATTTTTCTAGGGGCCCCTTTATAGATTGATTATGATCCTGCGAATTTTCTGCACATAATATTTCAATTAACGGAACAGGAAATGCTTTGCTCAATTAATGTTCAATTATCTTGCTATCCCGTTTGTCCATGGGTAAGTCCAATTTTTGTATCTTTCATCGAATGTTCGCCTGGTAGACTGTTGCGTTGTGTTGCGTTATTTCGTTCGTTATTTTTACGATAGGCGTCGTCGATTTTTCTCGTGTTTCCACGCGATCTGTTCTCTGCTTCTGTTTGAAATAAATTGGGTCAGGCGCTCGGCCTCGCCCACTGGTACCACTCTGTTTTACCGACGCAGCATCCCTTCTCCGAATCGCGAACACTGCAGCAGTATTTACCTTGCCAAATCGCGGGGAATTTCAAATACTTTTCCACGACTTTTATTGTTACTTTTCAACCGATATAGCAATTTATATTAGATTCACGCCACATTATTGTATCACAATAATTACGCAAGTAATTTTCCTTCGCAGGATCCATTAACAGAGAGCCGCAAACCGGAAGTAAATGGCAGCCGAACAAAGGAAGAGATAAAAGCTGCGGAGGTGCAGACGTCGACCATTATAAATTCGCAGGAGAGGATCTTCGATTCATCGGGAAACGATAAATTCGTTGGAAAAGAGAAGGAAGAGACCGCGGCCGCGAAGTTCGTCAACAAAAAGGAGGAAGATCGCAGAGTGGTTGGTATCGATCGAAGAAGAAAGAGAAATAATCCCCATGAAATTGCCTGGATCGAATGGCTAATCGATTTGCTTTTGAACGACCATGAGGGACGTAGTTCTCCTCGCTTTCCCTTCCTGATCGCTGGAAAGTATCATTCACTTTCGATGCAACGAGCGCCGAGGACACCCGTCGAAAAATATCTGTGTCACACCGTTCGGCAACGAATCGACCGGAAAATTCGTCCACCGTTCGCCGGCCTAACAATTCCAGCGAGAACAGGAAGCGAGCGTCGATTCCTTACGTCAGAAATTCGTATCGTCGCGAATTCCACGTACCCTCTATCGGCAATAATACACTGACGCCGCACCTTTCACTTGGGCGTAAAAGGAAACGTCCTGACATGCAATTATTACGCTGTCCAGGTGCATTGCTATTCATTCTTTTTCATACCAGAGGCCACGTACCGCGAGAGTCGATAGCCAATGTTCCAACCGACAATTGTAACCTGGGTTTAAAAATGTCTGCGCAGATGCGTTACATATTCTATAAAATATTTAACACTAATCGAATACCCTTCCTTTCAGAACGAGGCTCAGGTATCCAAGCAATTGGTCCAACCGTACCCCCTATCTTTGAAGTCAAGAGCCGTCGACGGATCGGTCAGTCTCAACGAATCCCTCGACGGCATCCCCAAGTCGACGGAGACGAGGCAAAGGGCGGAGAACGAAACGGTCATCGTACAGGTGGAGTACATTCCTCCTCGAGAGATAGCGGTGCAAGAGTCGAGTTCGACCGAGAGACATACGGCTGGTCAGGAGGGTAGTGCCAACGACCTGGCCCAATACAGTCCTGACGGAAGCTTGAACGTCGAGGAGATCGGGGACTTCGGGCAACGAGTACGGTCTTCCTTGTCCAGACAGAGAAACAGGACCTCGTCCTCCTCGGAGGACCATAGAAAAACATACAGAAAGCCCGTCAGGTCGCACGGTCTGAAAAGACTAAACGCTTCGGACAGTAATTCCAGTGTGTCGTCGAAGGATCGACTTCCCTTCACGCTGTCCAAGTCCGCAGACTCGCCGAAGGGCCCAATCAGGAAAGAACCCGACGAAGTGCATAGCGAAAACATCTCCGGGATTAAGGACGTCTCGTCGTCAGTCCCGGCTCCGTTAACCTCGGTCTCCCTGGGCAAATTCTCTGGGCCAATAGTTGTGCCTGATTTGCCGCGTCACAAGAAGTATTCCCATGCAACGACGACGGGCCCAGACGAGGTTAATCGGGCAGCAAAGTCGACCCCGGCACCGGCAGATGGCCAGAGATTGAGGATTACGGACAATGGCTATCTAGCTGCCTCGCAGATCGCGCTGAATCCTCTCCAGGTCGGCGTCGCCCTGATGAACGCAGGGCAGGATATAAATCTGATCGACGATCAGGCGACCAAGTCCGATCTGACCGCTGAGAACATTGGCAGCGAAGGTTTCGTTCAGAACGACACCCCTGACTCGAGCCTCGGTTACCAGGACGACCAGGTGTCCCAGCTGGAGCAGGCCTCAGAGGTTGTGGCGCTGAATGCTCCGAGTCGTTCCGTGGAGATCCAGAAATCCGTGGAAATATTCCACACGGCGCCTGTCCATGAGATCCACTATCCGGCAGAGTACGTTCCCAACGTTCAGCAAGCTCTGCTGAAGCAACGATTCCAGGAAGACTACAGAAAACCGTCCAGGGCCCAATTTAAAGACAGAAGGCCCAGCCAGAGTATCGTCTACAGGTACAACGAAATTTCTGACGAAGGCGTCGGTTCCAGTAACCAGGACCGCGGTCGATACGAATACAACGGGAACGAGAACGACGTCGTCGCGGACCCCCGTCTGACAGAAACGAAGCCCGTCTACGAGGTCGCCGAGCAGGCGGACAATAGTCCTCAGTACGAACAGACAACGGTAAAACACTCCAAAGTCCACGGAATATCTGATGTTTCACAGTCGACTCGGTTAATAGATAGCCTGTCCAGCCTGGCGAACCTGGACAGTCTTCAGGATGCGTCGGAGGGGCCTCAAGTGTTCCCGAACACGGCCATAAACGAGGGGCCCAACGAACTAAGGCTGCTCATACCCGTCTCACAGCACTATCCAGCGGAGAAAACGCCTTATCCGTCCCACCAGGTCGATCTGGCGGACAAGAAGCTTCCATTCTCCGTGGAAAAGATCATAGAGAAACAGGTGACGATCCCGCAGCCGTTCCCGGTGCACGTGCCGGTCGACAGAGTTGTGGAGAAGCAAATACGAATACCGTATCCCGTACACGTGGAGAAGGTGGTTGAGAAGAAAGTGCCGTTTGCCATTCAACGATTCATCATACCTATGCCGATACACTTCAGGGTCCCCCAGCCGGTCCCTGTTCCTGTGGAAAAGGTTATAGAGAAGGCAATACCCATTCCAGTCCCATTGGAGAAGAATAGACCGTACTCGCTGGAGACTACAAAGCTGATCAAGACAGGCCCGATTTACAGCGCGCAGAACGATGGCAATTATCAGCAGTTGTTGATCAGACAGAATTATCAGGTGCCGTTGAGGTACGCTTATGGGACCGATAACGATCAGAATCATTATAATATGACGGGGCAATATTATGGGCCCGGTCATCATTACTTGGCGCTGAACAGGCCTGTCGTTAGGCAACCCGTGATACACTCGTTGCCAAAGAAGTACGGTCCTTACAGCGTTCAGTACCCGCACTCAGCCAGTTACGCCCTGAGCGGCAACGGTGGCGGTTACGGACGAACGTCCGCTGATATGGAGAAGATTAAGGACGAATACGTTGGTCCTGTGCCAAGGAAAGTCTTGCAGAGTTCTATCGGGATACAGTCCAAGTCTTTGTACTCGTCGCCAGAAGTTCAGGCCACATTGAGAAGGACCAGACAAGAGACTGGGAATACTGGTAGTTTCAGACAGTCGAAGATGGAGTACGGCTTTAAGCCACCCATGGTACCGTCTGTGCAATACGACGAGCAGACCGCGAGCAAAGTAAATTAGTATGCGATGTAGGAAAGGCTTTTATCTCTGTATTGTTTTATGGGAGGATACTTTATGAATGTTCGAATGATTGTGCCCGCATTTTCTGCTGTTCTAAGAGTTTCTCTATACCTTTTTTAAACAAGTTTGAAACTCCTGATTACTCTTTTGCGGAAAATCGGAGTTCAATTTTTTGGGAGTGAGAGGATTCTTCTCTCCGGTGAGTCTATGTTTAACTTGAAAAGAGAAATGGGGACAGATGTGTAAGGTTCTCTTGACAATCTATTCACTGATCATAGGATGTAAATATAAAACAATTAAAAGTGTATTATATTTATTGCACGTGCAGCCACATTTTTCGAAATATATTGCGTAATAATTAGGTGAAGAGATTTTGTGAATTCCGACGTACGTTACATTTGTGATTTTGTCAAATTAATTATATTTTAGATAGTAAAGACTGATATATAGCGTAAGGATGTACTTCAGAAGTAAGATGTTATTCGAATTGAGGTACGAGGTACTGGACAAAATTTCAATATTTTACTTCAATCTCAACTATATTAATTGCAATGGATAATTGTATAAGTATTTAATTAAGAATATTTAATACTTTTTTATTTGATATGATTTGTGACTGTTAGAAGTGTATTGTAATTCTTATGTATTTAATTATATACAAATACTTTAATCCATTTTTTACATCTATTATTGCTAAATATACTAATTTTATTCGAATTACTTATTGTATTAATTCTTATCAGTACATCCCCTAGTTACTAGTAAAGGAATTTAATCCTCGGGATCCGGACTTCTATATTAATACAAAAGGAATACTAAATACTAGTTCCCTTTGAATTTTTCGCGCTTCTCATTTAATGGACTATCGTATCGCCATCTATAATGTAGTGCTTGAAACTACTCGAGTCCCTGCTTTACCTAGAGTCAGAACTATTTTATCAATAAATATGTCATAGGCACGAGTTGTTTGACACATCTCATCATAGATGGCGACACCATAACCATGGCGATACGATAGACCATTAAACGAGCAGCGCGAAAAATTCAAAGAAAACTAGTATTTATTATTCTTTTGGTATCAATATAGAAGTCTGGACTAATTTATAGTTATTTTGCAATCCGTGTTGAAATATAAGAAAAAAAACTCATATAGAAATTGCATAAAGGAAAGGGAATAATATAATTAGAATGGTCTCTCGTTTATGAATGTGTGTATATATTATCGTAAATACAGTCGATATAAAACGTCCTCGTGTTTCCGCGCGATATCAATCCATGATATAGACATACAAACTCGCGTGTTGCCTTATCGTAGTAAGATCGCGTATAAAAAACGGATTATTAGGATGAACTTACTTCTACCGCCGTAAGAGAGTCGTTGGTTCCCCCCTTTACGAGATTTGGCGAGCTTAACTTCAATTATCCTTGAGGCCATGGGATCCGTTCGCAATAAAAAAAAATGGAGCGTGCTCGTTAGCGCGTATACGAATCTTGTTGACCGCGAACAATCTCGTAGAAACAGAATGAGAAACGATTGCACACTTACTCGAGAAGATCCTACGAAAGCTCTTCTAGCCGTGGATCCTTCACAGTCTAACCACGAGTTCTCGCCTGAATCGACTAAGTACTCTGGCTCAGGAAAACTCATTCTACATACACGCTTTCGTCACAATCAAATCCACCGATTCTAAACACTCCAATCATGGTTCCTGCGCAAAAAATAATTCGTCTCTTTTACACCGAACACTACGCCGCGCATCGCCCAATCTCTTATTTTCATTCGGGCATCAGCTGAAGAATCGAAGACAATGTTTGCCTCCCTGCATTCCGCTAATACCTCGATTTCTCAGTCGTTCGGTTGCGCATCAATGCCCGCAGCTAATGCGCGATAACGAACAGATTCAAGCACGAGATATCAAGCGGTAGATATCTCTTTTCATTCAGGAACGGAAAACCTTATTGTTCGACGTGCACGAAAAACGGATGAAAGAAGCTAAGTAACATTTACTTAGGCGATTTCGGTAAGCACTTGTTCGGCTTCGTTTGAAGGATACCGATAGAAACTACGTTCGGCATGGATCTTCGATCGCTCTCGTACGATACAAAACGCTGCGGAAACGTTACAAACGCTACCTTTTCTTTAACCCCTGCTTAGTCGGCCACGCGAAATTACTCTGAGCAAATTTGTTCCACGAATTCGAGCCCGTGCTGCAACGAAACTGCGCGCGCAAAGGAAGTTTCATTAGAAAAAGGCTCTGGTACAAAAAGTGGATACATGGAAAAATATTTTTCAATTAAGCTTCTTTTAAGACCGGACAGGTGTCGTTGCAGCGCCCAGCGAATCCTTTCATTCACGATGGATATGTTCTTCGATTCAAATTTTCCAAACATACCCAGTGTCACAGAAATCATGCAATCCATAGCGGAGTAATAATACAGACACACCGATCGGACTATGGTTTCCATGATCTTCCAGGCACTTTACACGAGAGAGAGAAAAGGACCGAAAAGAAAGAGAAAAAAAAAATAGAGGAAAGAATTTTGCTCTACTCGAGACACCTAATGAGTAGATGTGCATCATAGTAGAAACATTTCCTCTATAGAGAGATTGTTTAATCGGTATAACGCGAATCTCATTCACGCTTTTACCCAGGCTAATCGAGAATTTCTCTATCGTTCCTTCACTCGTCCTGCTCGATACCTAATTTAGATCCTACGACTTAACAAAGTTCACGCGAAAGCTCTCCTTTACCAGAAAAATATAAAAGTCAATCTTACTGAACACAAAGATTCCATACATAATATTTGGTGCTTATCGTACCCTACTACCGGGTAAAAAACATACAAAGGAAGTCCCCCTTACCCCCCCTTAATAATAATAATAAAAAAAAAACATACATCGTACCTAAGAGCTACAAAATATTCTGCGTTTGTGAAAAAAAAATCATCACTCAGGCTCCTGGATTTTGGATCTTAGATCTCAATAAAATATCATAACAAGTAGCTATTATCTACTCTCCCAAATCTCGTTCATTTTCACGCACACAAACACACACACTCTCTCTCTCTCTGTCTCTCCCTCCCATTTGTGCTAATTTCTTGCGATAATAACGCAATACACGACACGTTTCTAAAAATCTACTACTTACCCGATACGAATTCGCGCTTAATACAGAAATGAAGAAAACTGTGGTTCATCGAACACCGTTATACTACTACGTACAGCGATGGTTTTACAGAAACATGGTGTGTGATGGATACGATTTAAAATTCTAATCTACTACGGTGCGCATGATAACCAAATAATAATACCGTGCGAATATTATCTTTGGAATCGTGAAAATTGCTGGTACATCAGCAAGTACATTCATACAGCTTCCTTGAACTAATGCAAAGTTAATGGATGATTGCTAAATGGTCTCGGCGCGGCGTTTCGGGTTCACCAAAATGACCGCCAATGGTGCCGAACGATTTCATCTCTTATTAGACGCGTCACGCGGTTTACTAACCGCGTAATTCTTCCTCGAATTGCAGAGAACATAATGAGTAAAAAAAAAGGATATATGAAAGATGATTCATAGAGAGTCTTTTTGATCACTGTATCACGCGATACAATTGATTGTTTCGCTGCTTCGCGTAGGCATCTTAATACTTTCTCTTAACGCTCGCCTAACTAAAAATGCAAAATATTTATGTATACGCTATGATTTCTATTCCACACGATAACCCGATCAAAAAAACCTGATCAGCGATACGATTATTGTGCAAATTATCACATTACGTTCGTATTAGACGAAGAAGAAGAGGAAGAAGAGGAAGAAACAATTTATCCCTTTCTCCCCGACAATTGAATAAAAGAAAAGAAAAGAAGAAGCTATTACTCTGTGCAGGATTGCCCGGCAGAAACGCGCAACAAGAAAATTCAATTATTTTACACAGAGTAAAGTAATGAAATAATTCAATCGCTCCCTAGATTTAGTAACCTAAGCTAAAAAATCTCACCCTGTATAATTCTAAGTTAATCAACGTAATATCTATATATAATTTCCTCTCCAACGTATCTTCGACGATAAAGATAATAATTATTTCTGCCGGGCAATCGTGTAACCGATTTCCACGTGGATGCTCCACCGGGACACGCGCCTCTCCTCCTAGACACGTCAAGAAACGTATTCAAATGCTACCATCCTCGCTCTACGCTATCCCTAAAATAATAAATAAACGTAGCATTAATATCGTCCGAGCACGGACAAAGAACGAAAAGGTATTTTTCAAAGAAAGAAAGAAAGAAAAAGAATAAATTCTAACCCAACACGCCCAACCCCCACCCAAGCGTGATCCACGAAGATGCTTCCACGTTCCAGCATCCTCTCTTCGAATCCAGAACTTAAACCGCCGCTGTGTCGTCCGTGTTTCTCAACAAAGCGGCCGCCTTCACCACGTCGCCGCCACACTGATTCAGCATAACCTTGCAATCCTCTAATCCAACGAAGTTGTTCTCCCTTTTCAACAATCCCTGCAAACGTTCCAGCTTGATCGCGGCAAGCACGACCCAGTCGGTCACGTTCAAAGCGGCTATGCACGACTCCGGGGTCGACTGCTCGTGCAGCACCTTCATCATGATCCTAACTTCGTCCGACTGTTCCCCGTTTCGTGGGCCGCGAGTTCTTCTTGCGTTGGGCCCGTCGCAGGCGAACTCGAGCAGGTCCTCGCAGGACACGTGGTCGGACTGTCTTGACAAGTCGCTTGTCCTACCCGGCACCTTCTCGCTCGATAGCCTGTTGTAGGTGCCTGTCAGACCCGCAGAATGGAAACTGTCGTTCGAATCTGTAACGGAGGACTCTTTCGTGATCTCCGGCTGTTGCTTGCCGGCGTTGCAACACGGCTGCGACCCATTCTCTGAATATTCCCCGTAGTCGAACTGCATCATGTAGTTTGAAGGCCTCTGGACCGACGGCGTCCTCTTGGATGGCTGCAGTTTGTTGCCAGCGGGGTCCCCCTTGGCGGACACCGCGGAGTCCTCAGATTTGTTCGAACCCGTTGGCGTAGTGTTCCTGCTGGCCTCCCCCGCCTCGTTGTCCTGCGTGCACTTGGAGGCGGAGCTCCTGTGCGAGCCCTTCGACTCCACGCTGATCTTCCTCTGGAGTCGTTCCGTGGAGGAGTCGGTGGACTGTGCGTCGCTGCCCTCCTGCATGCTCTGCCGATACTCCGGTGTGTCGCAGTCGATCAGATTGTCCGAGAACTCGAGCAAATCTTCAGAAATAACGCTGAACCGGTGCAGCCGGTTCTCATCGGCCGGCAGGGAGTCCAGGGCTGCCAATTCCGAGTCTATACGCTGCTCGAACTCCTCCGGACTGAAAACACGCGATGCACGATTAGTCGCAAATTTCCTTGATTAATACAAACGCCGCTGAAAAGACAATCTTAAAGCACTCCCAACCTATTTGCCGAGGTCTCCGACGAATAGTCCTCCTGCAGAGATCCGCTGGCCACGGACGAGCTGGTGCTCTGCAAATTCCCGTCGACCTGGTCCTCTATGGGCGGCGTGGTAACCGCCATCTTGGCCAGGGTCCTCGTGACTCCTCCGCCAGGTATGATCAAAGGATGCTTCCTCTGGTGTCTGGGCAAGCTGGACTTGGGCTGCAACGTCTTGGACCGATCCCTAGGCGGCAACGGTATAGGATTCTCGTCCACGTTGCTCTGATTTTGATTGTTCTCTATCTCCAAGGCAGAGTGATGCCTCTCCAGGTGTCTCGACTGGGGCAAAGGTGGCGGCGCGTGCGGCGGCGGCGGCGCCCTGATCTTCGGCAGGGTTCTCGAACCGCTGTTGTAAGCGTCGAAGTGGAACTGTTCGGTGGACAGGTCCTCCTGGTGGGGCACAGGGTGGCCCAGTGTGGCGTGCTTGTTCCCACGGATCCTGGGCCTGACAATTGGTACACCGGAGCGCAACATTCTCAACGGGTTAGTGTCCGGCGTGGCCTCGATACTGGGTGTCTCCACGAGGCTGTTGTACACCTCCTTGGCCTCGTCCGACAATGTGGCCTAAACAAGTCGTGGGAGGGGATAGATTCAGGGAAGAAGAGAACAGAAATTAAAAGAAACGAAAATAAGAAATAAAGGGAAACAGAGCGAATAAGAAAGATAATGAGTGAAAGCGGTAATGAAAGAAATGCCCTTATAGAGACGTGTACACGGACCAGGGAACCTCTCCGAAACGAAAGGGGCAACACGTAAGCGTGTTTGGGAGAGACAACGCTCGGTGTCTCAAGGTACAGGTCGGTGTGAAGGAGGGGGGAGAACAAAAGGGTGAAGTACATTCGACGACACAGGCCCACTAGTGATGCTACTATAAACGAAAGGGATGCTCTGATTGTTTTGTGTCACCGCGTATGTGGCCTGGGCGTATTCGTATTGCGTACAATAGGTGCATGATTTTACGATTAACATACTCCCGTTCCAGTTCCATCTCCAAAGTACAAACGGTATAAACGTGTAAATGCATCGAAACGTATTAACCACTAGACGTTATTATTCTGTTAATTAGTATGTAACATGCAAGCATGCTAAGCGTATGCGACACGAACCGTCCGTGGACAGCCCTTCGTTAAGTACACTGTATATTGTCCAGAGTTCGGGGAATGCCTAGGTATTTTGTTAGCGGACCAAGATCCCAAAATGTGTCACTATTGAGCAAGGTTTTACGTGATTGCGTTAGGGTCGATAGAATTCCGTTGCCAAGTGAAAGAAAAACATTGCCGTTCCATGGATGACACATTACAGGTATAGGGCCCCAGGCCGTACAGAAAGCGTAAGGGAGGGATGGGCCCCGCGGTATTTAGGGGGCTGGTGACGGTGGGAAAGTCAGTATATCGTTTGTGAACTCCGGGTACTCTGAGCTGGTGTCGGAATCCAGGTCAGAGTTACTAGTGAACGTTAAACTAGAACTTGGGGCGCTCTCCGGCCACGAAAGCAGGTTGTTCCTGGAGGAGAACGGCGGCGACAGTGAATTCAAGAAGCTGGTAGACGGGGGCGGTGACTTCCCGCAGAGTTCTATCGACGAGAAACCCCTGGCGGTCTCCGGGTGGAGGAAGTGGCTCTTGTTCTTGAAGTTCAGCCGCAGATTGTGCGGAAGCTTCTTGTGGCGGCGTTTGTAACGCAAACGGCTCCTTATGTCCGTTTCCGAATGGGAAATCGAGTCCGAGTCCTCGCTGGAGTCGTTCGTCGGATGGAAGGACCTTCTGATGTTTTTCAGGGGCGGCTTCCTGTTCTCCGACAGGGAGGACGTTCTGTGCCGGTACATGTTGGTGGCCGCGCTCATTTTCTCCAGCAGCACGTCGGTCTTCTGCAATTCCTTCCTGGTGTTGTCGTTTTGATAGAGCTTGGGCGGCTCGAGGATGTGCTGATGAATGCTGGGGCTCGACGGTGGGTTCGAGGGCCTCTGCGAGGTCAGGTTCAGCTTCATGCTTATCTGCGGCTGACACTGAAGCGGTATGTTCAGGTCCAAGTGCTTGGGCTTCTGGATGGGAATGTTCAGGCTCCTCAGCGGGGTCTGGGCCTGGCCAGACATATCCAAGTTCCTCATGTTGGTCATCAACGACTTGGGCGGTGCGGTGTCCATGTTTCTCGAGTTCTGCGCTATATTCTTGCCCAGCTGGATCATGTTCTGGGTCAGCTTACCCAAG
This sequence comes from Nomada fucata, assembly GCA_948146005.1. NCBI lineage: Eukaryota > Metazoa > Arthropoda > Insecta > Hymenoptera > Apidae > Nomada > Nomada fucata. Next base: position 29,990,104 of record OX411277.1, on the reverse strand, counting down.
CCGAAGTTCAGACCCTGCCCCTTCTTCGAGTCCAGATAATTCTTCACGCACTCCAAACCGGACACCTCTCTCTGATACTTCTCCGCCAGCAGCTTGCTGTTCAACTCCACCTGGTTGTTCGCCTCCGCGTCCGACTTTCGCCTCAGTCTCTGGAAGTTCACGCGAAGGCTCTCCGAACTGCTGTAAACCGGGGATTCCTTTTTCTCCGTCTCTGCGATGAACAGAGGATTGTTGGATATCACGAATGGAAAACCGTCGTGGCCATTCTGATTCTGTTCTATCTTACGGAAACTGTGTATGTTGATTCTCACGGCGTCCATGTTCCCCCTTGGACTGTCCGAACCGCCGCCGGCTTTCAAGTTAGCCTTTATGCTATCCGTGGACCCGTATATGGAGCTTTTGCTCTCCTGGCTGGGGTTCCTCGGGACGAACGGCACCTTTCCGCCCCTGGGCTTCGGCAGCTCGATCTTCTTCGGGAACTCCGGGACGTTCATCTTGGCGGAATCGCTGAAAGAGGTGGAGATCTTCGGCCTGGTGCCCAGATCGACGCTGGCCACCTTGTCCCTAGGCTTGCCGCGGGCGAACTCAACGAAGTTCGAGGGCCTCTCCTTAGTCAAATCGAAGCTGGCCGTCTCGTCGCACTGGGAATCGAAGACGGCCGCGTTGTTGTCCTTCGACGGTTGGTCGCAATTGGCGAATTTGTTCGACAGCTGCTGGCTGTGCTTGCCCCCCATAGCGACGTGTGCCTGCTGCTCCTGAATATTGGTGTAACAAGCTGGCTTGCTGGCCGGCTCCACGTTGCCGATCTTGTCGTATTTGTCTGGCCTCTCCTCCCCGAAGTACGGAACCTTCTCGCTGGTGCAGGTCAGCGTGCCGTCGTCGTCGAAGTATTTCGGATGCTCGAAGTAACGGTCCACGTAACTGGTGGACACCCTTTTCTGCTCCCTGGGAAAGTCGAAGTTGGAGTTCTCCAGGCCCAGCGGCGGCACCTTTCCATTGTGCTGCAGAACGTTCAGCTTCCCGTTTATATCGGTCACGCTGTCGCAGTTGAAGGCGCCCTTCTTGTGGCCGTTCTCCAGGAACTCCGTCGACTTGACTAGATTCTGTTTCGTGGCCGCGTTGTCCAGGATGTGGGCGTCGAACTCTATGTCCATGTACGACGTCCAGGCGGTTGGCTTAGTCAGAAGCTCCCGGGACTTCGCGAAACAGAACTCGGCCGAGGCTTTGTCCCATAATGGCAGTTTCAAGGTGGACGGGGCGCCCAGGGATTCTATACTCGAGACGGTGGACGACAGAGATTGCAAGCTCGAGCAGAGCCACTTCATGGTCGTTCGTTCGTGAGACGCATGCAAATTTCGCGAACGTGGAAACAATAAGGCGGTGGCAAACGAACGAGAGACGAGGCGGGCATGCGGGGAACGGCACGGTTCCATGCAGATTGCACACATTTTTTGTGACGGATACAGAGATTTGTGTGTGAGGTTTCGATGATCGCACACAAGAGATCGAAAGAAATCAAAGAATGTTCGAGACAATGGCGATGCAGTGACGAATAAAGGTAACGAAATTAACCGGTGGTAAACGATTGTGAAAACGAACGTAAAATAAACAGACAGGATAGGATTAGAGGAAAGTCGAGATTAGTCTTCCTTGTAAATCAACAAGCGTCTTATCAAACTTATAAGGTACAAAACGAAGTAAAGTTGGGTTGGAGTTCTCAGAACGGTGCACGTTCTGCGACCTATTCAGATACCTACTCTTTTCTTTCGTGTGCGGCATCAGGAATTAACTCTGTTCCATAACAGTTTCTGATTAAACGTTAAAACGAGAGCGCTTTCGTCGAGAGAAAGAAAATAAAACATAGCAAAGAATCATCATTCATGTTTCTTTGGTGTACGGAATGAATAAATCATGTTCATGTATCAACTATGCGAGTGACTGTTGTTCTTGTAATTAGGCTGCACGTTAGTATCGGCAAAGAGGTAAATCGGGAGTTAGTTTTTTCCAGTAGAGAGAATCGCATCGTGTATCATGTATACCAGTGTACCTTTTCTTTTAACAGAAGTTCGGTGATCTAAATGGAAAGATGTTTTATTGTACCTGTATGTCAGGTATACTGGCAGCTTCCTCTGAAAAGTGTCGTCTGTCTGGTTTAGGACTGTGTTGATGTGGCAACTTAAAAGAGAACTTTCTGCGTCTTGAAGGACTGGCGGGTGTTCGGGGAGACTCCGGTGGATGTTCAAGATCTGTCATGGAACGTGCTGTCAATTCCTGTGCCATAGCAATGGCTGAGTAGAGTGTTTTCTGATCGGCTGCTGAGATAGGCTTCACCTAAATATATAAGAGAAACGTTCACCATCCCTCTGGTAAATGCAATAATATATAATAATTTCTGCTTTTTCCCCTCGAATCCGATTTACCGTGAAACATACCGCTGCATAATACGTTTATTACGCATACTCTGTTCGCCGACGCTGAGAATATTGGGTTCTGTTATGCTTCGACATGCGAGTAACGCACAGTAAACGTGTGAAAGAAAAATAGTGATGCGTGGCGGCAAATAATGAACAGGAAAAAAAACAGAAAAATAAGAAGAAAAATAAAAACGAATGTAAAAAATATAAACGTTCAACTAATGAAACAGGTAAAAGCATAATGGTAAATAAGGCAAAAAAAATTACTGTACATTTATTGGACTCACGGTGGCTTGTTTCTTTTTATTGCTTTGCTTCGCCTGGATCTCCCTCAGCTCGTTTCGAACGTTGCTCGACTCGTGCTCGGTCGACAGGGGATGAGCAGGCGGCGGTGGAGGAGGTGACGAACCTAATAAAGAAAGAGGGGTAAATACACGAAGAAGAACTATTCGACACGACAGAGATTAATACGCATCGCTAATTTACCTAGGGATCTGAACATCTGATCCATTTCAGCAAGCAAACTCGGACCGAAATCGAAGTTCAACGTTTTATCAAATCGCAGCGGGCTATCCTGGTTTTCTTCGTCGCTGATCTCGTGATACTCGTGATCCGCTCCGAGGATATCATTATTGCCAGCCACGTTCAACGGAACCGTTTGTTTACTCGAATTTGCCATGTGGCACACTTCCGTACCTGCGTCTGGCCACAAGCTCTCTAATAAAGACACAACCGATTGAATGAACCAAGTCCGTCAGCAATGGGCCACGCTGAAACAAATACGTACCGCTGTGCTTGTTCTGAATGTCCTGCTGCGCGCCCCTTCCCTCCCTCGACAGCTCTCTGTTCGTTTCTGCGCTCCTCGCTTCCTGGCTCAGAGCATGACTAGAATTATCTGTCACATCCTCCTGCGGCTTGTACGGCGTGACCACTTGTCGTGGCAAGTGCGGATACTTTCCACCGAGGAATCCAATGTCCCCAAAATAGGCGCCGTCCAGCCCGACGTGCCCGGTGTGCTTCAAATCACCCTGAGGGGACGAGATCATGTCCGTTCGTATTTTCCTCCTCTGGGAAGAGAAGGCGTTCTTCCCGTCGCCCCTGGTGAATTCCCCAGGCTTGTTGCTCGGCAAATTGGACCCGAGGTACGCTATCGTGTGAGCTGGATTGAAGAAGCCAGTTTTCCCGTTGTTCAAGACGCCCTTCCACAAAGAGTTATTGCCCCCTTTGTCCAGAACCGTAATAACATCGCCCTGTCTGTAGACGAGCTGGCCAGTCTCCGCTGTGTCCTGGACGGCCTGAACCTGCTCCGGTTTGAGGTCGGGCAGGAGGTTGATCAGCTCGAAGAACTTTGGTCGCTTGGCGGGCTCGTGCTGCCAGCACTGTTGCATCAGCGAGAAGTAATCCTTCGGGCAACATTCGGGCTGTTCCAGTCGTTGAAAATTCGGCTCGTCGATGGCCTCCAGAATCTGATGACCGGTCAGCGCCGCCCATGGCTGAAAACCGTAGCTGAACATCTCCCACAGGGTCACACCGTAGGCCCACACATCACTCGCGGATGTGAATTTCAAATAGGATATGCATTCAGGGGCGCACCACGCGATAGGCAGTTTCAGGTTCACGTTGAAGTTCGTTTGGTAATAGTCTTTGCCGACACCCAAAGCACGGGACAAACCGAAGTCGGATATTTTTACTTTGTTCTTGGAAAACACCAAGATATTCCTGGCAGCCAGATCCCGGTGTATCAATCGTTTCCCCTCGAGGTACTGCATACCGTCGGCGATTTGCACGGCAAAATCGCAGAGGGATAGCACCGGGAAGCTGGTGCGCAGGCTGGGCTCCTTCAGACATTCCAGCAACGATCTAAGTGGCGCCAATTCGGTGACAAGCATCAAGGAATTGGTGTCCAGAACTACCCCATACAGTCGTACGATGTGTTCGTGGTCGATGGCGTGCATGATGGCTGCCTCTTTCAGAAATTCAATCGGGTTGTTCTGCATCCTTTCCCGCGACAGGCACTTGATCGCCACTTGTATTCTCTCTCCGTCATTTGTCCATACGCCCTGCTGTACGACGCCAAACTCGCCGGTTCCCAGCTCCTTGTTAACGATTATCGCGTCAGCCGGTATCATGTGCTTGTTTGGGACGCGTATAGGCGGTCTGTCCTGCCTCTCCTCTGGTAACATCGTTAAAGCACCCGTGGCCGGCTCCTCCCTCTTGGGTAACAGCATTTTCTTAAACTTAGAGAGGTAATTCTGCGGGAAGTGCTTCTGGAAGTACTTCTTTAGACGACGCATCTCCGGTTTGCTCATTCCAATCGCGTTCAGATCCTCCTCGGTTACATATTTCAGTTGAGCCGTCGTCTGCACCTTCAAGTCCCCTGTTGGTACAAAGAAAGCACTCGTTTAATCGTTACGCCACCCGGTCCTTTCCGATGAAGGTTCCAAAGGAGCGCACCTCGAATCCCAGGATAATACTGCTGAAGCTCCGCTTCCATAAGGAATTCGTACAAGCCAGGTCCAGTGTTGCGGGACATTCCTCCTTGTGTGTCTTGGAAAAGAAATACGCGCAGCTTATTAATGGCAAACCTGGGACGAGCCGTAACGCCTATTCTACACGAGAATTACCCGTAATTCGATTAACATCGTATACGCGGGCCGGCGCTAAATTTGCATCGATACGTCGATCGTTGCCAACCAGCATCGCTCGAGAAACCCACTCGAGGCAATGTGACCGACGTGACCGTAGGACCTTGCAGTTTCCCGACTACGGTCGACCGAGTACCGTGAAAACCCCCACGTAATACGAACCGCGCATTATCTCTAATACAGCACGTTGCTTTCAACGTCAATGACAAAAATTCGCGGAACGAGATGAGCCTGCACGCGAACGGAAAGCACCGTGCCTAAACGCAGGAACGGGAGGGAGAAAATAGAAAATAATAGGGGCAAACTGGAGTGGAGAGAAGAGTGGAGGAGGGGGAGGAGGGGATGGCTAGGAAATTCCTGGCATCCGAGCCGCGGGTCCACGTCGCGTACCGTGTGCACCCGATTTAATAATACCGTGAAAGGTACTCAGCCCGAACAGCGTGAGAAAACGCAAGATATCGGCGTTACGCGATGGATCGAGAGATTTTCGTGCGCCGTGGTCGGCGGCCAGGCGGTCGAAACAACAGGGGAACGAGAAACGAAACGAAGGGTCGTAGTCATTTCCACGGGCAGACACGCCCCGGCGGCGTGCATCGAAATAGATGATTATTTTTACGAACGAGTCCGTCTTGGTGCTCGTGCCGCGGCACTCACCCATTCTACGATGACGCAGCACGGTACACTCGGACCTCCTCCCGTTGTCATGAGACGCTTGCGTCTGCCACTTCGTTCAGGCCGCACGGCGAGCCGAGATCAACCGAGACTTGCCTCCTCGTCCTTGCGGCTCTCCCCACCCCCGGTGCGATCGGTGCCTCCACCTTTTTTTTCATTCGGGCTCACATCTTTTCGCGACCAGCGTACTCATCTCCGCCTCCCTTTTCGCGCGATTCCTTCGATCGGGTGGTCCGCTCGTTCTTTACCTTCGACGTTCTTGGCGGTCGGTTGACGAACGGCTGAAAGTCTTTGCAGAGACTTTTCTTTATCGCCGCGCCGGCTCGATTAATTGGCGATTCGAGCGTCGAGACGCTGCGGTTCCATCTCGGACTGTTCTATGTAGTTCTATGTGGGCCTTCGCCGCGCACTGTGTAGCGACCGGCGTTACCGATGATGCGGGCGCCATCTGGAACCCCTGACATATATCGTAGTGATTCTAGCTCTTGGAAGTTTGGCACACTGGGTTTAAATTGACGTACTGGACAAGTAGCTTTGTAACGGACACTTGGCATTATTGGAAAGGTATTGCACGAAGATTGCGAGTGATGTCTATAAATGAAGGTCTCAAGCCTTGTCGGCGCGCTAGTATTCCATTATTTCATTGTCATATTTACGCGCTTTCCCAGTTTTACCATTTCGAATCTACCGCTACAACCGCGGCCACCGTGGTGCCGCCTGGCGGCGAAACGACGGACCCTATAGAGCAGTTTCTTCATCACTCCAAAGGAACGCTTGCGTTTATGAGAAAAATTTTGCGGAACAGCGAAATCACTATGAAAACTGGCAAGAAAAAGGTACACGAGCGTAAACTTTCATAAAGTAAATGATAGATCACAAATTGTGTTACAGCAAAAAACGAATAAATTGTTTTGGAAAATTATTTTCTAGCGTTTCGATTAATAGATAGGCTACATTTTCCTTCTGTAACTTTTTCGTCGCTCACGCAAATCACAAAAAGCGGTAAAATATGTTCGCTTCTCTAATAATTGCACTCCTATTACCGATATAAATACGGGAAAACATATGTTCCCTGTGTTCTTTCTAAAGTTATAGCGACGAATCGACTTACCGGCAGCACTCTGTTTTACCGGCACGTCGGTTTTGAAACGACGGAATTACGATGGAATTGAGCACCGCTGAAGGAAACCACAGGACTATCCTCACGGATAGTACTACGCTAGTGTATATGCACAGGGTAAGGCATATAATGCAATGAGTATTTATCGTCTCGTTACCCGTACTCAATTCCATCGCTATACATACTACTAAAACAATATTCGTTTCAGTGCGATGACATCGATATTCTGTGTCAGTGCCCAAAGAACGAGACCTCTCGGACGTTTAACTCGATTATGTAAGGTTAGTACTTTCCGAATAATGACCACAAATAAACCATTGTTAGTCCCTATTGAGAGATGCCGGTTTTCAGTTCAACTCGTTATTCAGATACGCCCACGACAAATTCGAGCAACTTCACGTTATCGTATTCGTATGTTCCCCAGACGTCAAACAATCACAATGTAGCCCAAGTGGCTTTCATGACGAGGCTGGCTCTCAAGACTGACCTGGCCAAGCCGCCGCCGTTTCCGTATTGGAAGAAGCCATGCACACCTGTGGCCATGTGGTTGGATTACACGTCGCTCCGATATGACGAAAATAGTAGGTTAATAGTGGTCGATGGCCCGCCGGCCATTGGGAAAGGCAAATTCTGTCAGAAGATAGCAGAGGCGTTCGGGCTACTGTACATGCCACCACCAGTGCACGACGATCTGTACATAAACACCTATGGATTCGATATCAGAGAGCTCGATTCACAGCTACCCGTTAGTTGCCAAAGCTACGACCTGAAACAGTTTCTGGCCGATCCTTATCACACCCAAGTCCCCCACTGCCAGTTGGCCTACTTCTCCATGAGGCTCGAACAATACATGAACGCGTTACTGCACACCCTGGCGACCGGGCAAGGGGTGATACTCAATCGAAGCGTCTTGTCGGACATCGCATTTGTTCACACCATGCACAAAACTGGGTACCTGACCAAAGAAGAGGTGAAAAACTTCGAGGGCATGAGAAAGGTTGCTATGGGGTACATCCTGAAACCGCACGTTGCGATATACCTGGACGCGCCACCTGATTTGGCTCTGGTAAGTGTCCTCCCCCTGTTGCCTGTTCCCAAATTGCCTTGGTAAGAAGCACGAGGCAGCATTCTATGCGAGCGTATTTTGTAGCAAAAGATCAAACGAAGGGGAATACCTGCCGAGGTAAATTCGAAAGTCCTCAACGAGAAGTATCTGGCCGACCTGGAAGCAACGACGAAGCAGGAATATTTGTCGCCGTTGTCGTCTCACACGGAGATACTGATGTACGATTGGACCAAAGAGGGGAACTACGACGATATCATTCACGACATCGAATGCCTGGACCTGGAGGCCGAAGAAAACAAAACGAAATTCCACGATTGGGTGTTCCTTACCACCGAGGACGTTATCGGGCGTATGCTACAGTTCCAGAGCAAGGTGGACGTATTCGAAAACACGATTTACGCCGAGGATCCCGATATAACTAAAGTTCCAAGATTGTGGATATCGGTGGACGACGTTAGAGAAATGACAGAATTATACAACTCTGTAAGCATTATCGAATAGCGCTTAATCAGCCTTTGCATAAAGGTGCATAAAATTAATTGAATATTTTCCAGATTGATCAGGTGAAATACAGCCCCGGATTTAATCCAACCTTCGGTGATAAAGTTCTTTTCACAAGTCCAGAAAAGATATACATTAACGTCGTGAGACGTTCCCCCCGCGATTTTGTAAATGCTGATTTCATGAAATCGGTATAAACATATTTGTAATATATATATCTAGAAGTGAAAATAAAACGTTGTTATGGTGAATAGAGACCGTAATCGATGTTATTATATTTTTAAATGAGTAGCGATCGAAATAATCGAATTTAATATTATCATTATTTTCATTTCATTTCGCAAAACATATATTTTAAAAATATAAATATGTTTTTAATATTACATACATACATCATACATACATATATATATATATATATATATATATATATATATATTTATATACTTCGAACATTACAAGTTTGCTTAAATACCGATCAGACAGCTTGGTATTAATCGTGTAAATATATGTTTAATTATGGGAGAACAAGTCGTATGTAGTAACTTTCATGATTCGGCTATCTGTGAAGTTTTGTACAGTTCAATTTACAAATGTACGTCGGGAGAAACTTCCTCGTTCTTTCATCGCTATATTTATTTATTTATTCGTTTTGTATTCACAAAAATAAATTCTAATCGCACCCAACTCAATCGAAATTGCAGGAGATCGATTAGTTAGGTGAATAATGCAGAGCGACAGGGAAAGAAAATATTGTTATACTAAAGTTATGTTACGAAATAAAATTAAGGTAACTGTTTGCAAAGCTATTCTCTATTTTTTTTTCTTTAATATCCCACTCTAAGTGAATTTAAAATATTTCACTCGAACCGCGTATTTACTTGCTCCTATCTAGCGAAACATTCGTGTTCCACGTGATCTTCGTTTTTTCCGTTTCTTTTCCTCGACACACGAATGGAAATAAAAATTTGGAATGTACCTCTACGCGTGTTACGAGCTTGATTCTCGTTTCATAAAAACATTCCTCCGAAAACAATAAAAACGTTGCGAAATCAACCGAGTTCGGCAGTATTTGGTATACCATTTAAGGTGCACTCACACACGCAATATATATACAAAGAATCTGTACACAAAATATGAAATTTTGCACAGAACGCCGGTTATAGAATTTATAAATTATTCCCATTAATCGAACCGCTGTAAATACTAGCCTTTCGCACTAGCCCTTGCACGTCCGTGCAAGTAAATTACAGTTACATTTGCGAATTTCATCGGCGAAAGGCTTTAGGGGGCTAAACTGCAGCAAGAGTTAGTTTTGCGCGCGGTTTTGTAAAACGCCTTCGACTGAGCGCTAAGACCTTCAGACTTCGACACCAGATCGTCCAATTTCTCTCCCCTCTGTAGAACAGCTTCCAACGTACTGTGCTGCAATATTTATAAACTGTGCAAACAAACGATCCAACGCGCAGGAGCCTCATTCAATTTCTACGCTTACCAAAATGATCTTCGTCTCGTCCAAATCGTTTTGCATCTTGGTCAGAGCGTCCGCTTCGTTCGGGTTTTGATATTTCGCCAGATAAACGTTAAGCTGCGCAAAGTCTGTCGTGGCCTCGTTCAATTCGTCCCACAACGACTGCGGATACTTGGACCCAAAGTCATCCATGACTTTGGTGATCAAAGTGTGTGCCACTCTCCTGGGATACTCGTGGTCCGATATGAGTACGGCGGCTAGATTGTCCGCCCGTACGTACACGTGACACATGTAATCTGCGAAAAGATTCCCCGTCTTTAGAGAAACGACCATACATTGGATCACTCCGCTCCGGTGTTAACGGTTCGTCTACACGTTTACCTCCTTCCTTCACGCTTTGCCTCGAGCTGCTCTGAGTCCTCTCGACGATCGTTTTACTCACGAAACTCATGAACTCCTTGATGCTGCCCCTTTGAAAGAACGAAAAGGACTCCACATCGTAAGCGGCTTTCAACAGTGACGCGGACGTTGGGTGTTTGTACAGGAGGGACAGTGCGTACAGCTTCACCATTTTTTATACTGAAAAATCCAACTTTACTCTCGAACTGAACGGGATGCTCCGATACATATTGCGTGTCTTACATGCGACCCAGAGGCACCGTAGTGGACCGTGAGTGAAAGTAATCCCATAAAAAGTTATTTACCTGATACCAAACCATAAATGGCGTACACGTCTCCTCGAATCTCTCTCGCTTTTCCTTAACATGCAAAACGTAGCGGACTTTGGTTCCCTATCGAACTCTTGATCATTCCTAAAGAGGAAGGAACGAGTATTATTTTCATTTACGAACTACACCTACTCCGATTATGGAAACAAGGGAATCGCCATGTTTTTTCGTCGCGAGCAGTGGTTCTCAGTTGAGGACGACCATAAATCGATGCTCCGAAAACATCGATATCTTCGCACGATATATCGACGCGTTCGCCGAGATCACGGGAAGATCTCGTCTCGAATATTTAAGTCCCGGTTTCTGTTCTCGGTTCGACTTCGGGAGAAGGAAAAGTCGTCCAGAAAACGGCGAGCATCCGCGAGGCGTCTGTTTATCCCGTAGTTAGGTGGCGGGTTATCTCGAGCGATTAAGCATCGTTTCCCGCCACACGGTTAAAGGTTGGCAGCCATGTGACTAATGTCTATTGCTCTCCGCTGTCTAACTCCGATCGATCGTTCATCTTCACGAAGTTTCGTCGGGTTTTTTTTCCCCCCGCAGATATTATCTGACAAAATACACCGTGGAAATTGACGGAACACCGTTTGGCTTATATGAGGCGGAAAATATTCCACCATCTTTCGATCGAGTGAAAGGAGAAAGATGACGACGGCACTGTATCTGGAGCATTATTTAGACAGTAAGCGTTCAATCCTTTTTTTTTCTCTCTTTTTTTCCTTCCTTTTATTTTCTCACGTCAAAATTCCGGAAACAAGTGTTTACAACTGTTTTACTTCCGTATCGCATTTATCGAATACGAAACGGCGCATTTCAATTGTTGCAATTGTTCAACGAACTGCCTGACGCAGTTTAACGTTCGTTTTAATAAACCTTGCTGCAACGACAGATGTGCCAAACGATCGGCTAAGAACTCGCAACTTTGTTCCATTAGGTTTGGAACATTTACCGATCGAACTGCAGAGGAACTTCACGCTGATGCGAGACCTGGATGCCAGGGCGCAGGGCCTGATGAAAGACATAGACAAATTGGCGGACGACTATTTGAAGAATGTGAAGAAGGAATCTCCGGAAAAGAAGAAAGAACAGCTGACCCATATTCAGAATTTGTTTAACAAGGCAAAGGAATATGGCGACGATAAGGTTCAATTAGCTATACAAACGTACGAGTTAGTGGACAAACACATTAGGAGGCTGGACTCCGATTTGGCTAGGTTCGAGGCGGAGATACAGGACAAGGCTTTGAACAGCAGCAGGGCGCAGGAGGAGAGCAACGCGAGTAAAAAGGGCAGGAAGAAGTTGAAGGAGAAGGAGAAGAGGAAGAAGGGCGCGGCTGGTGCCAGCAGCGAAGACGAATCGAAAACCGCTAGGAAAAAACAGAAGAAGGGTAAGATTAGTCTAAGCAGCGTTACATATTAATTCTTTGCACACCGTCGTGCAAAAAGAAAATAAGTATTTTCGTCGGTTTTTTAAATATGCGTATACCATTTTAGGGGGATCCGTTGCATCTGCTTCGTCTGCCGGAGCTGTTGGAAGCGGGGTGCAAGTTGACTCCACTGCGCTTGGCCATCCAGCAGACGTCTTGGACATGCCGGTCGATCCTAACGAGCCGACCTATTGTCTGTGTCACCAGGTGTCTTACGGGGAAATGATCGGTTGCGATAATCCGGACGTAAGTCACTTGATGCACGATTGCTTGCTTCAACGTTTCGTGCATTTTGCTGTTTTCACGCAGATCGTTTTCTTATTGTCAATGTTTCTGTTCCAGTGTCCTATAGAATGGTTCCATTTCGCGTGCGTCGGATTGACAACGAAACCTAAAGGAAAATGGTATTGTCCGAAGTGTACGCAAGATAGGAAGAAAAAGTGAGTTGTAGGAAATCGCACGGATACGTTGTATCTGTTCGAGGAGCAAATTCGTACGTCACTTCTAAAACTAGAATCTAAATACGTTTCACGGTCGAACGTGAAACGCGGTTGAATTTGTATAAAATCGAGGGGAAAACGAAAAGCAAACAAAAAAAAAAAAAAATAGGAAATTTGTAAAGAAATAATGAAAGTACTAAATGAATGGATTTGACATTGCATCTAATGTTGCCAGAAAAGTATATAGATATGTTGTTTTCGTGATTGATGTGACATTACTTCACGTAATTGTGGATGATGTTTTTAAACGTTTGTGTTCACATCAGTTTCACTGAACGTAATGAAATGTTACGTTTAATGATACTCGATATCGTCGGTAATAATAGATGCAATGAGACTAATTAAATTTATATACAGCTTATCACAGGGGTGGAAGATTTGAAAATCGGCCATAACTATCGTTCTCTTTCTAATTCTTTCTTTCTAATTGTACAAAGTAGTAATTTATTATCAAGTGGCCGTTTTTTGAACGTCTGTGATTCGCACGAATGAAATCATTATCACACGAGTATTGAATCATTAATTATAGTATTAAAGCGAAATTATTACTGTTTTTATATTTTATAATTCTAAATGACATTTGTATAGAGTAAGTTCTTTTTTTTTTCTTTTTGTTGAAATAAAAAATATATATAAATGAATTTCATATGTACATGTGAGAAAAAATATATTTGATTTACAAAACGGATGTATTCATTTCTCTCTCTATTTTACGTATACATAGAAACGATATTATACGAGAAATAGTTATAATAAATATTGCTTCGCTTATTTATTACAAAAAGCAAATGTTCCACGACGGATTATCATTATTTCGTTATTGTTCGTTCATCGAGCAGTTAACTATTAAAACTATTGAAGCATATAATATCTCTGTGCAATTACCTATAGAAAAATTCAGTAGAATACTTACCGACGAATTTAGTTGGCTAAATCGATTTCGCACATGCATGAATATGCGGGGCGATCGAAGAAAATATACTGACTAGAATATCAAGTGTAAAAGAGGATAGTCTTTAAGGAATGCCCGATTGCGGGCTGCAGCACTGGCTAGGCGGTACAGTCCAATTGTATTGGTAGCTCATACGATTTCTCGTTTCTTTCGTGCACAGTGCACCGGATGCTTGATAATATTCGTGCATGTTCTTCATACTTTCGACGGTCTGTTTGTGCGTAACTATGTACTGATTCGAACATCCACGTGATCTGTACTCCGTGTCAAAGCGAGCGTCGTGTTTCCTTTCGATATTCGCCAACGGTGCTACCCAAAGACCAACAGACACGTCTTCGGCTTTGTGCAATCTGAAAGGAAGTCCGATTTAACCAGATGCCTCAACATATTTCCTACTAGCTTGGCTATTCCCCGCGTAAAACCTTACTTCAGAATGTCAGCATTTGTTGCAATGAACTTGACCAAATTGTAAGACAAAAGGTATCCGCCGCCAAGGGCGTAAGGCAGATAATAATCGCACAATATCCAGTCCGTCTCTTTCCAAGGGCCGCTCCTCTTGACCTGCGCCTTTCCATTGAAAAATCCCCAATACAATTCCCTTCTGGTCCCTTTGCTCTCCCATTTATCCAGCGCCTTTAATATCTTGTGCACCAGGACGTACGTATCATCATCGCATTTCATCAAGTAATCATAGTCATAATAGTCGTAGACTTCCCTGAACGCATACAGAACCTTCTTCGTCAAGGTGCCGTACGAGTCGGGCAATCTCGACAGCAAGAGCAGATCGTTGAACTTCTGCTCCTCGGAATGCAACGTCTCCCTCTGCTCCGGCAGGATGTCCAACGTACCTATCGCGAACAAGTGCTTGACGGTCGCTTGCCTCTGCGACAACCAAGTCTTCCTGATGGTCGCCCTTCTCTCCAAGTTATCAGGGCTGGATAGCACGAGTATCACGAGCCTGAATTTTGATTTGCTCCCTGATGCACCGTGATCGTTCGACGAACATTTCGTGGACGGCAAATAATGTATACATACGAAAACGATGGACAATATTATCAGCAGAGTCAGCACGTTCAGTTTCAGGTGGAACTTTTTTTTCATCATCATATAGAAACTCTTCGACGATGGTTTCAACGGTAAACGCGTTACCGAATCCATTTGATACATACACGCTTGTACTCACATTCCTAACCTATCCTTGTCCGTGTACACTTTTAACAGTTGCTTCAACGGCATACTACCTTACCTTTTTCATTCGTTTACTTTGCGAATTCATTCGAGCATCCGTTTTTGCAATGAATGGAAGCGTACTTTGCCTGTACGTTGCTGTTCGAAGAAAGTTTGCTGCGACCTGCTTTGGTCGTGGTCGGGACAGACCTAGCTTTACCAACGCGTACGATCAGCTGTTTAAGCTTGAATTAAACGAAATTACCCCCACCGTCTTTTTTATCAAACCTGAAATTGAAAAGCTCCTTTAATTATACAGGGTTTTCCGTAGACGATGAAAAATCCGGAAATGGGGGATTGCTGGGGGGATTCTGAATAACTTTCTTCCTTACCAAAATGTTAGTTCAAGGTTCGTTTTTGAATTGTTAAGGAAAAACGCTGGTCAATCAGAGCGCTACGTGGCTCTCAACCGCGTTCGGTCGTGGTCGTGAACCAGTGCGGTTGACAGTCACGCCATTATGTGAAGCACGCGTTCTACGGGCGACTCCGATTGGCTAATGTTTTACGTTAGTAATTTAAAAAACAGAGAACCCTGTAATAGTATTATAGATGAAGTGAATAACGTTATTTAAATTAAACTCGCTGGGACTTACGAAAGGACATATTTATTAACGTTTTATCGCATAGATTTCGCTCAATGTACAGAATATTCTCATCTTACAGGCTATGCAATATGGATGTTGTTCACTTTTCGACCAGGTATCCTGTTAGTAGAAAACCATCCACACCGCTGGTTAATATATCCGGATGCGTTCTGTCCTGTAATACCTGGTACGAACGCAGAAAATTGGAGAATAACTTTAAATTGAGGATTTTGTATTTCTGTTTCAGTGTCATGTACGTCTGTTGCAGGGGTTCCTTGTACGGGTGATAAATCACAAATGGTCTGGACGCTCCCAAGAAAGGCAAGAGAGCCATAACTATGTTTTCGGGATGCTCATTGGCCACAATAGCTAATCCTCTGGCTTTCGTTCCTCGCAAGAGATCTACAGCATCGTGCGCTTTTAATAACCATTTAGGTTTGCGGGGAATGTTAGTTTCCAGAATTTCATCTTTGTCCGAGTTGCTTAATTTACGTTTCAGGCCACGCTTCGTACCGCCTCTATCACCAACTTCATTTGTCTCATTGGCGTTGCCTGGTACCTTGCTACCAATATCCGACGACCCATTAATAGCTTCAGTCGCAACATTTACATTGTCCGACTCGTCAATAATATCAGATGGTATATTAACTATTTTAGAGGACCCGTTAGTAACGTCAGATGCTGAATCAACGTTGTCCAATGTTTTGTTAGCAGTGTTCGACGATAACTCGTTAACAATGTCTGATTGTACATCCATACTTTCTGATGGCACATCAGCAGTCTTTGTCTCCTCCTTAACATTGTCCTGTATCACATTAAGAACGTCCGTTTGTATGTCCATACATTCTGGCAGATTAACATCGCTGGCTATTGCAGCTGTATCAGTCTGCTTCGCGCCAAGCCTCGAAGCATTGCGTTTACTCTTCTTCCGCGGTGCACGAGCCGCGCACGAATGCTTTTTCCACGCAGCGCTCTCCCCTTTGTGATACAACTTAAAGAAAGTATAAATGTTAACATAAATTAACCTCTGCAATTGTTCCGCAGGGAAGTTCATGGCGTTGATAATGGTATGGGACGACGTAGTTGTAGGGGTCAAGTAAATCAAACGTCCATCCGTGTTCTCGCCGATCCTGTTCAACATCGCAGCTGCAGTCATACCGGACGATCCGGTGTCGTACAGGATGTACAGCCCATCCGATTGGACGTCGCTGTAGGACAGAAACTGCGCCAACGTATCCATCCGTAATCTGGATATTTTGGTGCAATCCATGGTGAAAAATGCGTCCTGTAACAAGCTTATCGTCGGTTTGCAAATGGTTATATATTTCATATACTTCTGCTCCTTCTTTTTCAGATACTTCTCTTGGGAGTATTCCGTACGATCCAAGAACGACTTGTTATTAAGAATTAGTCTGCCCACTATTTCCCTCCCGCTCTTGCCGGACTCCTGCAGCTGTACAATCTCCTCCTTGGACAACTTCTGCGACGTACCATCGTCCATAATGGAGCGATTGTCGCTGCCGCTGGGTAGCTGGGTCAGTAGATCATTCAGGGACTCAGTTTTGGTCACCTCTACGGCTCGAAACGTTCTCCTGTTGTAGCCAAACGGTACTATCGCAAACGTTGACCAGAAACGTTTTCCAATGATCTCGTGC
The DNA here is from genome assembly GCA_948146005.1 of Nomada fucata. Taxonomy (NCBI): domain Eukaryota; kingdom Metazoa; phylum Arthropoda; class Insecta; order Hymenoptera; family Apidae; genus Nomada; species Nomada fucata. Next base: position 29,973,146 of record OX411277.1, on the reverse strand, counting down.
ATGTGCACCGTATTCTTACGCAGTATAAGAATACCATTGGGCACTACCCTGTACACCTTCTTGAACTTTGACTTTTGTATTATCACGTACTGGCCCACCCTGATCACGTCGTCCTCGGTCTCACACATGTCTCCTCGATCCAAATCCATTTGTACAAACGTAAACACGTATCTCGCTGTTCCGATTCGCCCCGGTTTAGGTTAGAATCGTTTTGTCCGTAATCCCCGTGCGATTTCGCGCAAAAATTTGATCGCTATGACTTCTGACGATGCTTCGGCCTCTTACAAATCTACATTTATGTCGTTGCAACGCTCTCGACACGCGAACGGAATTTCACGAGAGTGTCGCGCGAGTTAACCTAGACGCTGCGAACGCTGGATAACCTAACACGTTGTCTCACGGGATGCGGACCCTCTGTCACTGGAGGTTATTAAGGTACAGCCGCGAGGAAGACAACAGTAATTCGGCCGCCCGATCATTTTTTACGTTGTCGTATTTTGCAATTAACGTCGATAAGGGAAACGGAAACGTAAACTTTATATTTATTAGCGGATTTATTTTCTATATTATTATCAATCTTACAATTATTATTGTTATTGTTTACTTATTCTTGCAGTGGCTAGAGAGAGGATGTCACCCTGCAAAGAGTTCCAAGCGGTGGTGCTGGCCGGAGGCGGTGGTTCTCGTATGACAGAAATAGCGCATGGACAACACAAATGTTTACTACCGATTGGAAATGTACCCATGATTTGGTATCCCCTTCAGTTGCTTGAACGGGCCGGCTTCAAAGAGGCCATCGTGATCGTGTCGGAGAATATGGAGAACAACGTCTGGCTGGCGTTGAACTCGTTGAATCTGAAGATCAAGCTGGACATCGTTGTGATTAAACATGCCGAAGAGTTGGGAACAGCGGATTCCATCAGATTCATTCACGAAAAGATTTACACGGACTTCTTGGTTATATCGTGTGACTTGATTGCTGACATCGATATACCCGAGGTCCTGAACTTGTACAGGAAACACAACGCCAGTATCACCGCTCTGATGCTGCCCGTGCCCAGAGTGCCGGACGATTTGGTAACACCAGGTCCGAAGAACAAGCAGAAGCCGGAGACAGATTTGATTGGCATCAACAACGAAACCGGGCGTCTGATTTTCCTGGCCTCTGCCTCGGACTTCGAGGAGACTATTAATATTTCTCGAACGCTGCTCAGGAAACACCCACGCTTCACTATTCATTCAAAATTAATGGATACCCACTTGTATGTTATGAACAAATGGGTGGTGGACTTCTTGGTTCACAACAAGTGAGTATTATTGTATAAAAATAGTAGTTCGGTTTTCTGTAATAAAGTATCTACCATTCTTGTAGGAATTTAACTACACTGAAGGGTGAACTCCTTCCGTACATTGTTAGCAAACAATTGTCTAGGCCCCCTAAGCAATGCACGGAGGACAAGAACACCTCCATGATACAGGTGAACTTGAAAGAGGATATTTATCGTTTTGCAACTGTGAAACCGCTCGACGAATTGATCAGGAAGATGTCCGCGTACAATGATCACGATACCGATGTGGAAGACGCGTATCATGGGGATATAATAAGGTGTTATGCCTGTATCGGTAGCGGAAAGTTTGGTCTGAGAGCAAACACCATACAAATGTACCACCTTGCCAATAGCAAGGTAAAAATAAAGGAGGAAGAAAATGCATTTCACTTCGAACGTTTCATTCCTTGTTAACGAAAAATTGACCAAATATTCCAGATATCAGAATGGTGGAACGACGAGGACAATGGGCTATCTCCTATACCGAGTATTTCTGCGGCAGCAATCATAAAAAGTACGCAAATGCAAGACTGCCACGTGGATCATAATGCCTGCATCGAAGAGAAGACATCGCTCAAGCACAGCCACATTGGGCGAAACACAATTGTCGAAACCAAGACTAGAATTTCGCAGAGCGTTGTGATGGACAACGTTACCATCAAGCAGAGGTGAAGCATAAATTGAGAAACTAAGACAATCCGACTATTTTCTATTCAATAATCGATATCTATATCTGTGAATTAAATTATTTACAGATGCCTGATACACAATTGCATATTGTGCAACGGTTGTGTGATCGAAGAGGGCACGGAATTAAAGGACTGCATAGTTGGCGCCCAACACACCGTACCTTCTGGAAGTCAACATTCCCGCGAAGTTCTCACAGATCCGGATAAACTGATAGAAATCTAATTACTCTTGATTGTATAAAACATTTTATTATTAGTCGTTCTAATAAAAAAGTAACGTTTTATTTATCAAAATAAAAATGATTCGTTGTCTTTCATTTAAATGACCAGCACCCTAAAAACTGTGACCTTGATAGGACTTGTCTCGGTCATTGCAAGGTCAAATGCACATCGACGTCATACGCTCCCCCGAAATCGTTCAATATTTGTTTGAGGTATATCTGTTCCATATTTTTCGTGATATTTACGCGTTCCCAGATAAAACGGACACACTGTATATGAAATATTGTTTCCCGTTATTCACTTTCTTTGCTCCAAATGAGAACCACTGGCGCCGCCAATAGCTTTGAGCACACCGATTCGAGCGAGGGAACGTTGCGTTTTGGAACGCGAGGAGCGATCTCCTCTTTTATAACGTTCCTTCGTGCAAAATGGTAAGCGGCTCTTCGATCTATTAAAATCCGATAATTATAACGCGATCGTGTGAATTTTTCAACGCAAAGATGTTCGAAATGATTTATCGTACTTTCGAATATCGAACGATTCGCATAGTTGCGGCATAAAAGCATCGAATAATTATATTATTAACGTTCGAACGATGGCGTACAGGTTATCCGACAAATGTTTACGTCTGGGCATGAGGACGCAGACTGCCAAAGCTATATATACGTTTAAATTGCAGGAATGATTCCGTTCGTACGGTATAATAATTTATTTCGTTCTTTCATAGACGAAGGGAACATCGAGTTTTGGTAAGCGGCGAAATAAGACACACACATTGTGCAGGAGATGTGGTCGTAGCTCGTACCACATCCAGAAGTCGCAATGTGCTCAGTGTGGATACCCGCAGAAGAAAATGCGATCATGTAAGATTTCTATTTGTGTTAATTTAAATCCAGTGCTTGTAAATAATTCGTTCATCGTTACGAAAATCCTTGGACACCTGACGTAGAACTACAGGTCGTATCGTAAGGAATATCGACTCTGAGGAGTTTGGTATAAAGTAAAAGATCAGTCTGTGAGCTTGATATTTGGCCATCGCTCCTACGGAAATTATAAAAATTATATTATTCTTTCTCAATGCATCGATGAAGAAAAAAGCGACCCTAGAATACTCGATGCTTGTTGCGATACTACCTGTACGATAACGAGTGATATAACTGGTCTATGATAATAATCTACTGATTCGTTTCGTATTAAATTTCCATCCGAATTGCATTTAATGCTCAATTACGAATTACAGATAACTGGTCCGTGAAGGCCAAGAGGAGGAAGACCACCGGAACAGGTCGCATGCGGTACCTGAAGATCGTTCGTCGCAAGTTCAAGTGAGTTCAATGAGAACAACCTTAACGAAATTAACTCCGCCCCAAAAAGAATTCCATTTCAAATACAACCGTTCGTTCGATATTTTTTTCAGGAACGGATTCAGGGAAGGTTTACCAAAACCAAAATCAGTACAGGCTAAATAATTTCCACCTTTTGTCACTGTTATATATATATATATATCTAAAAAATTTCGACATCTAATAAATAACTTGAAAAGTCTCCAAAAAAAAAAAAGAAACTGGCATCGTATTCTTATTGAAGTTGATCCTTGCTATAATTAATTCGCAGTCGAATGTAACCGCAGCAATGAATCGTACGCGCGAAGCTTGTACTTGGCCATTAGATTTGATTTTTTTCTGCCAGGCTGAGAACAGAAGGCGATAATGAACGAAAACAAATAGGGAAAAGTCGAATGGTGGGGTTGCATTCTATCTGCGCAAACGCGGCGGATCTTTCGTTTGCATCCGATCTTATAATAACCGCGGTTTCGTTTATTTCTATTCAGTAACATGTAGATTTGTGTTGCAAAATGGTAACTTATATCTGTTGCTGAGAAGTACACGTTTTACGCGCGCTCTCTTTTCCGCCAGTAGAAACGGTATGTTACCGGGTCGCGTTCGACCAAGATTCCGTCTTCACAAGCATCAAAAGATCAAGATCCACCGGACCGTATATCGGTGAAGCAGAGTCTTGAAAATAAAGGGGAAAAAAAACGAGGAGAAAAGAAGAAGAATCAGTATTACAATTAAAATAGAAACCTGACGGAGTAGAGAGAAAGAATTCTCAGGAAGTAGGAAGAGGCTATTTCTGACGGAGCTAATTATAGAAAGTGTTGCTCAATTAATTTTCAAGTCAAAACGCAAATGACTGTTTGGACGAAATTGTTCGGTAAGTTTCGAATATTTTCCAGCTGTTCGTGGAACCACCTCGCATCTGCGAGCCATTTGCCATATTCGACAATTCACTCGTCCCATAATTTTCTCGCGTGAAATGAAGTATTCCTATCGATCCGTGAGTAATCGAATTCGTCTGAATCATGGACACTTTCTAGGCAAATATCTTTTAGTCACGAACACCGTGAGCTGTGGCCTGATGATGGCCGCGGGAGACATCATTCAACAGCGCAGCGATCACTTGAAGAAGAACAGATATATTCCAGGAACGTCCCTGGTCTTGGCGGCGTCACCAGAGGACGAGAGGAAATACAACAATTCTAAAATATCGGACGCTTACGCCCACGACTATGTGCGAACCAAGAACATGACCGTCGTGGGCCTTCTTCAGGGCCCCTTTCATCATTGGTTTTACATGATACTGGACAAATTTCTTCCCGGAAGAAACATAGCCTCCGTAGTGAAGAAAACTTGTCTGGATCAAACGATCGCCAGCCCAACTTGCTTGGGAATTTTCTTCGTTGGCCTTGGCCTGTTAGAGCATCACAGTCTCGAGGAGATCTACGAAGAAATGAGAGTGAAGTTATACGACACTTGGAAGGTACCTTATTTTATTCCTTTCATTCTTTCTATTGTCGTTGCTAATCGGTACGACTGAATTCCTAAATATCGTTTGATTTTTAAGGTCGACTGCTGTTTCTGGCCACCGACGCAGTGCGTGAACTTCTTATTCGTACCTTTTCGTTACAGAGTGCTGTATACGAATTTCATGACAATGATCTACGACATTTTTCTGTCGTACATGAAATACGTAAGTCCTTTTCTCCGGCTCCGGCACCCCGTAAAATTATTCTTGTATTAATTGTCTTCTCTGTTCCAGGATGCACAGTATCAATGATCCGATGATCTCGAAGCTAGTCCTATTCTCCGTATCGTACTTAATTTTAATCTGCCTGGTCCATTGTGCACCGTTTTCCAGCATTGTACTATATTGTACAGTGTATTAATTAAGTGTATATATACAATACCACCGAATTATAATGTAATACTCGACGAAAGACAATGTTATCGCTTGACAATAAAGGAATTTTTGTTTTTCGTAATGAACATGTTTGTAATTGTTGGATACCCATTATCGATTTAGACGGGATTAGATTGTAAGCCGTAAACACGTGTTTGTTTGGAATCGATGCCTGATAACGATGTGAATTAAACGGGCAACACGTTGCGATTGTTTAATTTCGTCATCGGCGTCGAAAGTTTCGACACTTTTATGCTTCGTCGATCTCTTCCTGCCCGAGTAATGTTCGCACGATATTTATCGGTGTTGCAATTTGCCCGTGATGCATCTCGCAGGAATTTTTATTCAATTCCTTATCGCGTGTATCTGTACAACAGTCCATTGAATGCAGGTTGTTTATTAATACGAGAGCTCTTGTTTGTCAATCGGCGACAACGGGATTATAAAGATTTCTAAGCCGCCCAGTCGCCACCGAACAAACAGACGGTTATTCCATTGTAAATATAAACAATAAAACCGAGCAAACAATAAACAAGACTGGCAGACGGATATATCTGATGCATTTTCCGAAATTGTATCACAATAGAATCAGGGGTAAATATTAACGTACGATGGGGAGCTTTTGTGCTCGTTTCTGTTGCGGCGTACAGCCAACCGTCTATCTGAAATAATAAGAGAGTGTTACAATTTTCTGTGCAGATAATTCGTTCCTTTTTATTGCCTTTAGGATGCAGTTCATAATTCGCCAATGGTGATAACAATAATGGCCATTTAGAAATTGCAGTAGGAGCACTTGATATTCGTTGCGCCTTGTTCAGTTATTAACGGATTGAATTTATGGCCGAATAAATTTGAAGTATATTGTTGGAACTCAACATTTGGGCGTGGGGCAGGGATTTAAGAAATATTTGTTTTACGATTATCCATGGTGGAAGTGATTGCGAAACGGCGGCAGATCCAAAACTCGAGCTGTGCCGAGGAGTACGAGGGCTGTAAAAATACAAATTAAATTCAGAGAATTTCCACGATCGGTCCGAGATTTTACGGAATTCCATTCTATTATTCCGTGAAATTGAAATGATAACTTAATCCATGCAAATAGAACGAACGGCGGAATTCTTTCGAATGAAAGCTCTCGTAGAATGGGAAATCAGTTGAATCGAAAGATCGAGGTTAATTGGAGGCAATATTTCGATGTATTTATTAAAAGAAAAAAAGAAATAAATAAATGAATTACCGCATCCAACTGAGTACATTACAGGCTTTCCAATGGTCTTTTGGAATTTTTTCGAATGATGCGAAACATATAAACCAGAACCAATAAGACCACAACCGCTAATAATTCTGCAACTCAAACAGTCACGATTTCGATTATTAATTATGCTCTTGACTGTGGTAGTTTCTTGCATTTTTTATTTCCTTTTAACGATATAACATTAGCAAATCGTATGTATCGTAGAACTGTTTGATAACAGATGATTTTTTAAATATAGGTTATGTCTAGACCTTCGTATTCGCGCATCGATATATCGTGTTCATACATCGAGTTTTATATATCGAATATTTGAATTGGTATGTTTAAAATGGCGCGCTGCATAAATTCATGGAACGCCATATTTGTAATTCATAGAAATAAATAGGATGTATTGTTAAAGGAAACCTTTCGTATCGTTTTTATTTCGCATACAAGTCCAACGAAATGGAGAAAAGTTAACAAAAATCTGAAATGAACGGGTATATAAATATTCTTTCTACAAGTAAATCGGGGATCTTTCGGGTCGTACATCGTGTAAGTAAAGTTGCATTTCGTTTGATTACGAACCCACTTCGTTTCCTCTTTTTTTTTTTATTCAAATTCAATTGAGTATACAAAATTTAAGTCGGTCAATTTTTCCCATAACTCGAATGATATTGTGTTTTGCCATCGATTAAGCAAATAAAGGAGAATAAATAAAATTCCTCGAGTTGTAAAAATTGTAAGAATGTTGATAAATTTCATTGCTTCCCGTTACTATTTATTCGATAAGTTTCTTCGCTTTGAAAAAGCGCCGCAAGTAAAGAACTTGCCAAATGGAGAGTACCAGAAGCCAGCACATGGAAAATATACTGAAGTACAGAACTCGAGTATTTGTTGCCTCTGAAAGTGCAAAAAAAAAATTAATAAAGATCGATTTCTTTTCCTATTAAAAATTCCTTACAAACTATCTAAGGTAAAATATATTTTGCATTCATATAGTAAAATATTATTTCGCATGAAATGGTTCACCATTGGTATCTCTCATTTCTTCTTCATTTTTTTGCATTCGAGCGAAGTCTTGTACGATAGCTTCAGATAAGTCTTCCAAACGTTTCAATTCAACCTCCGAAGGTTTCAGTTTTGCTGCTTCTCCGATCTATCGAGAAAATTTAAAGCATTGTATTACTATGTACGCTATGAATTCTTCTGCAATGTTGAGTTCACAATTGCTGAACCCATTTAAAAACAGTCTAAAGTACTAAATTAATACTTGGGAAATTCAGGTTGCAGTATATACAATATCTGAATCGAAACTCTGTTGAAAAACGGGAAACTTCGACAAGCAGTTGTGAATTGTGAAACAAGCTTAGTAATTTCAATTTTTTTTTTAAGCCTTTTCATTACCGACAAATATTCTGTGAGTACTAGAATCTATGAATACATAAGTGAAACTCTAAAGTCCACACGAAATTAATTTACTGGGCATTATCAAAGTTCATCTGTCTATTTTCATTGATATAATTTCTATAGATCTCGTTAAGAACTTTTCAAATACCCTGATAACTAATTCATGCCCAAACCCATGCTCCAAAAAGTCATACATTGATGATTTCTAATAAAATCAATCACACTACATTACCAACTGTGTGCCCATACAAGCCACATATAAAACAAAGAAAAAGAGATGAAATATAGTGAGTTTATTGTCGATAATTAAACAGTTCAGGTATTGACAATCCGATCCCAGTCTTTAATAGAAATAACGAAAAGGTATCTTCCTTCGTTATTTTCAGTTTTCACAATATCGAATGCAGCTTATATTTTTGTTTAAATTAAAGAAACACTTCCGAACTGTAATAGAAAGGATTGTCACTTCCTGCAAGACACATTTTTGTCAACGACAAAATAGACTCGCTAAATGTAGTGATCATAAAAAAAAAAAACATAGAAGAATTTGTACGGAAAATTCGTTGACAAAATCTGGAACGGTCAATCAATTAGAAAACTTACTCCTTCGTAATTTTTTGCTTCGATTCCACGCTTTGTGATTAGGTTAATTTCTTGCTTAATTTGTTTAATATCTGAAACAATTATATCAATGTATTACAAGAATCGTACTCAATGGTAGAAAAGTCATAAGTCATCATAAATATAGGGGTGCCTGATTAGTTGCAACTTTGAATCTCTGTCAGTTCTCGAAACTGTCTTCGCGATCCTCGTGCAACAGATTGAGTACTTCAAGCCAAACGAGTTACAGATAGATCGCACCTGCACGAATCTAGCCACCACAGCAGAGTCTCGAATGGTTGCAGCTAAGCGGGCACACCCCTGCGAATGTTCCATTCGTACTGCCTGAAAACGAAGGCTGTATGGCGTGCGCCATGAAGCAAATCTCAAAAGTATCGTAGGTCTCCGTAACGAAGGAGAACTTCAACATTTTTCCATGGGGGATGTCATCCTTCCTCGACAGAATGTCTCCCTTGGAGTCCCTTATCTGTGGAACAGCAAACATTGTCAAACTCTCCGCACAAGCATTACCACGAAACGAAGTACATACATACACCATTCGAAAAGAGGTTAAACGCACATAGCCTCAAAGCGTCTAGAAGTTACGAAAAGTTACTCTACCGTAAAGATCGTTGAAAATTCGCAATGCATCCGATTTCGACCGCTGATTTCGCTATACAATCAATTTGAGAGCCCGCGAAATACAATCTAACATATGCGAGTAGAGGTTAAGTGAACGTAACCTCGAAGAATGGAGAAACGGGGAACGATAAAATCGTGAAAGTTTCTCGTCTAAAACTTACAATATATTCGGTTTTAACCGCCGGTGTAACAGAAACCTCGTATTCCCCGGCGACCAACACGTTCGCCTGTACCTCTTCCTTCAAACATTTCAACGAGCTCGGCTCGAGATAAAACCTTATGCCGTGCACGTACGCGACCAGGGTCGCGAGAACGAATATTACACCCCGCATCTTTCCACACTGCGAAATCCCATAAAATTGTCTCAACTAATATCAACGGGGAAAAGAACTCCTCGCGGTTAGGTGCGCGACGTTAACGACGAACCATCAACATATTGATGAGTTGGCGACCATTGAGTATTTTCGTTGGACCTCGTGACGCGGCGACATGGGACGACCGACCCAAAAAAAAAAAGAACACAACTCGTGCACGCGTCGCACCGCGACGATTTATTCGAACGCCCCCGCCCCGTCGATAGAACGAAGTTTCCAAGTGAATTTACAGGGAATAATTCAATATTTGGTTCGCGACGATCGAATAATTATTTTTCGCCGTATTTGCGATCTGTCAGAAACGCGACGACAGCTCTCGCGCGAACCCGGCTTTAGGTGACGCAGGGCGACGAACGCGGCAATTGTGAACGGCGCTGAATCGAATTCAAAGTTTATTAACGTGGCCGTTAATTCGTCCGGCGAAACTAAACGTTGCTTCGCGATTTGTGCGTAATGCGTGCACGAATGTCTCGTCGAAGGAATGATTAAGGAGAAATCGTCGAATAATAGTGCTTTCATTGGGGAAGTAAAGAAATCTTGATCGTCTGTCGTACTATAACGAGAGGATGGAGGAGAAATTTGAAACGTCCATGGAACTTTCTCTTTTATAACTGATCGGGTAAGTATGTATATTGGCATACTGTTTCTATTTACTGGTTGTTTTTTTACATGTCCGAGGTGCGGGTACAAGTGGACACGTACCTTCAGGATGTCCGAAAACTTCTTCTCGTTTTCTTATGATAACATAGAATCGTACGTTCTTTCTGTTGCCACGTTAAGTCCCTCGTAAAATGGCAACGTATTCCTCCCTGGACGAAGCTTTGGAGAGGCAGTACGAGAAGTTGAAAATTCTCGAAGCTGCGACGACGCTGATAAAAGGTACGCTTGCGGTTCAGAGATCTGTTTGTTGCGTTGACATTCGCGAGGGTAAGGTCAAAGTTTTCTACCGTAGGCAAAGACGCGGTGAGAGAGGAGCTGTTCAAGATGCGCACGGATGTTTCTGAAATGAGCCACGGCATAGAAGAAATGAGGACAGCATTGGAGAATATGAAGCAACAGAACGATCAATGCAGAGTAGGTTTCCCGATGGTTCTTTCTTTCGTCTTTTTCCTGTACTGTCCCTGAATCACAGAAATGTTGTAAACAACATGAATGCAGGAGTTGGCAACGCTCTTCGAGAAACTGGACAAGAGAATCATTCACATGGAACAGAATGCACCGTGCGAAACGCTTCGTGCTCGTGAAAAGGATGCGGCAGATCGATTGCACTTGAGCACTGTACAGGAGACAGCGTCACCGGCAATCACGGACGACGAGGCGGAGAAGCAGGATGCAAGGATGGGCGACTGCAAGAAGACGCTGTTCAGAGAGCCCGAAGTTTGTCCTACGGTGCCCTTGATCAGTGAAAATGAATTCAGGACAATACCGAAGTATATCATTGGGAGGCAATCTTTAGAAACTGTAAATAGTTTTATAAGTAGCATTAACGAGATATTGAGAAAGAAATATACGTTTTTGGCGTTGGGCAAAGCCCAGGCTAGAAAGCAGGGCGATTTAAATTTGTATTTACAGTACAAGAAACAAGATATGGATGTTTGCACGAAGAATGGTATGTAGCCCTCCGTGTTTCTCATTTCGTCGATAAAATATCCTTCATTTGACGATAAATTTGTTGCATTCCAGAGTGCGTGTACTTTTTTATGGCCGAGGATTACCAGAGGCACACTAATACAAAACTGAATAAGCTTAAATTGAATCTGATGACCGTGTTGCGACACTGCAAAAGACTGCGGGAGCACAGGGTGAAGAGCGAACTGCGATATATCGTATTAACGAAATAATAATGCCTTAATCTATGATGGATATAGTTGAGCGTTATAAATGGAAGGAGAAATCACGCGGCGGACAATAATTTGTACAGAGAATGAAAATATATGTAGTTTAGCAATATATTTTTTTTATATACAATTGTAATCTACTGGAAATATATGTATATATATTTTTCTCATTAACTAAACCGCGAACAAATTGATTAATATTTCATTAATTTAACGATCTCAGGCGCCGAATCTTCTGTTTTCTAGATTCGCATTTGTTCTGGTTGTCGTGACAGCCTGTTTATCAGAAACACTATGCTCGCAAAGATCAGACTCCCTGCTCGAATTGTTTCGACGGGTCGAAGAATCAAGTTTAGTTTGCCATGAAAGAATCCTTCCGTTTTCATTTCCAAGGAACGAGGTAATCTACTCTGAGATACTTTCGATCGTGCCCTCCACTTGCAGAGATGAAACGAACCGATAAGATCATATTTTTATTTTTTTTCCTTATCATTTAACAGCAACCTTCTCGTATAAAAATAATTACGCGAGTCTAGAATTATTTATTTATTTTTTAATCGTACAAGTACACATCGTATCCGTTCGAAGGATTTGTTCCAACTACTTGTCCATGGACCAAGTGTAAAACTAATTTGTTGTATAGAAGATGTATAGGAATAACAAGGTTCGATGAATGATGAAATATTCCTGCGTCAAATGAGCGAGCAAATTAATATAACTTTCTTACGATATAAAAAGCAAATTGTGGCTCTTCTGAAGTCTAGATTCATGGTACAGATCGCCAGCTTCTGACTTCGCAGCAATTCGGCGACAATTTCTTCCTAATTATGTTGCCAATATTTTCTTCATAGACCGACGATAATAATTAATATCGAATTCTAGATAAAAGGAACCTATAGTTTGTCAATATGAACAGCGGAAAAACGGAATCGATGAGCACGTTGAGCGAGCACGAAGACGATCTCGACGATTTCGAGGGGTCAGTCATTTGGTCCCAAGAGGAGCCACTCTCGTCCAACGAGATCTTAGAATTGACTCCAGATCCGGAGAGGCAGAATCGTTTAAAATCTTTGTGCCGCCTGTGCGCGGGAGAGACATTAAATCCAATTTATATTTATTCCGAGTTTGGCGAGTCCTTGCGACTTTTGCATAAGATCAACACGTGTTTAAGTGTTAAGGTAATTGCTGTTCTTTCACGTGTCCTCCTGTGATCGGAAGTAAAGATACAAATATGCACCGTCAGGTAAAGAAAACGGATCCGTTGCCGAAGCAACTCTGTCCGACGTGCGTGGAGAAAGTTAATTGGTGCAACGAGTTTGACATTCAATGCATTCGAGCCGAGGAAACTCTGTTCGAGATCTTGAAGCAGAAGCATTCATTCGCCAATAATCCACCGGATGAGACCACCCAGGAGCACACAGATTCCTGTCCGCTCTGCGTCGAGGGAAGGATGAGGGTTTACGAAGAGGACAAAGAAGCCAGGAGAGACGTCGAATTGTATGACAGCGACATAGTTCTTGAAAGCAGCGACGAGGAGCAAATACCAAACGAAATAACAATCGACGAAGAGACAGACGAGAGTGAGGCCATCACATTGTTCTGTCTGGGCACCAAGCAGAAATATTTGAAATGTGGAGCCTGCATGAATCTCTATCACACGAAGGAGACTCTGGACGAGCATAAATGCAAGCCGAACTTGCAGTGCACATCCAAGCCGTACAAATGTGATGTTTGCTTCGCGACGTTCACATTCGAGGAGCGACTGCAGTTCCATCAACATTTCCACAAGGACGCCAAGGCGTTGTACTGCGAAACCTGCAAGATCACGTTTGGGAAAGAGTTGAAATTGTTCTATCATTACAAGAGGTATCTGGGGATAAATCAATACGAGGGGAAACATAATATACGCATTCGAATGAATTGAACTTCATTTCAGATATCATTGCAAAGGGGGCAAAGTGTCCTGTTTGCAATGCGGCAAACTATTTGAGAACCAGGAGGGGTTAAAGAAACACGTGTGCGTGGATGGGAAGACCAGACCGCACGTATGCGAGGTCTGCTCCAAGGGATTCTGCGACGGATACACATTGAAGCGGCACGTGGTCACTCATCTGCCGGAGAAGCCGTTCAAGTGTCCTGAGTGTTCGAAGAGTTTCACACAGAAATCCAGGCTGAACAAACACGTGGCGGGCCACAGCATAACATTCGAGAATAACCAAACAATTTGGAGGTACCGTTATCTGTTCTGAAACAACGTCTTCCCTGATATAAAAGTGGCCTCTCCTTTTAATCAAGGTGCGTCCGATGTGGCGAGGCCTTCGCCAGCTGCGAAACTGCTGACGAGCATTGCAAAAAGCACGAGGAGAAAATCAGCCTTATCGAGGAGTTACAAGTGTTGAAGCTGTACCACTGCGAATTCTGCAGCAGCCACTTCGCTGACATGGACCATCTGAAGAGCCACAGGGAATTGCACGTGGTCGAGAAACCGTACACCTGCAACCACTGCAGCACCACGTTCAAATCGTTCGCGGAGGCTGTCCTCCATTGGAAAGAGCACCCGAGGATATTCAAGGTGCTGGTAGTGTTTCTGTGCGAGATATGCGACAGGGACGTGAAAGAGTTGTCCCTGCTCTACAAGCACAAACAGAAGAGGCATCAGCCAGTGGCCAGAAGATCCGAGCGGAGCAAAGAGAAGTTCATCTGCGAGCTATGCGGTGGCGTGTTTGCGAGCATCGAGGACTTTCAGGAGCATGGGAAATATAGATGCTCGAAGTTCCCGTGCGACATCTGCGGCAGCCTCTTGCCGACAGCGAATTCTCTGAACGCTCATAAAAGAAGGCACAGCGGATTGAGACCGTACGTTGCAAAAGGTTCCTCCTTTAGCGATGCACAAATATTAAGAGAGCTTAACAACTGGTTTTTCTTATGTCGCGTTTAGATACGTTTGCAACATCTGCGGGAAAAGTTACACCCAGTCCAGTCACATGTGGACGCACAAACGATTTCATATGGGCGTGAAGCCGTACGCTTGCGAATACTGCGACCAACGGTTCACGATAAAACCCGACCTGGCCGATCACACCAGGAAGAAGCATACGAGGGAACGACCGTTCAAATGCGACGTCTGCAACAAAGCTTTCTTAACCGGGTCCGTGTTCTATCAGCACAGACTGATACACAGGGGGGATCGCAGATACAAGTGCCACTACTGCGAGAAAGCGTTCACCAGGACCGAGGCGTTGAACAATCACATAAAAATTCACACCGGCGAGAAGCCGCACGCCTGCGACATTTGCGGCAGGTGTTTCAGGCAGAAAGGGGACATGAGGAAGCACAGGAGGACCCAGCACACCGTTAAACAGGACTCTAAATAGATAGCAAGAGAAATCGAATAATCCATAAACGTATGATAATGTTAAAAAAGTCTCCCCTTGGTTTCACGACGCGAACTCGCGCGACTCGCGAATTGAAATGTAAATAAAGAATTCAACAATACCATAAGATAAACCATAAAGATAAAAGATTATAGGGTCCACGACGTGTATCGTAACTGGGAAGGTAATTGTGCGGGATAAGGGAGCGACTTCCAATTTCGATGACCTTGGAATATGACTATGAAAAATAACATATACGTCCGTATGTTGCTTTCTTTCTAAAACTATTTACAAGAAAAACCCTGTCTAACAATATCGCGGTCACCCTGCTCATTCAGCTTCCTATCATTCCTTGTTCTGTATAATCGACCCTGAGAACGCATTTCAAGGCCGTTGAAATCGAAGGTGAGATCCCCTCGTTCTCCGCGTATGCCCATTTAAGAATTATACGTACGACCGCACGCGAATCGCACGACAGGGGAAAAAATTCGAGATCACCTTGGAATCGCATCGTTTCGAAAGTGGCCGCGGCGGCAGGCGCGAACAGGTGCGCAGATGCAACACGTACAGAACAGGTGACACGACCGATGTGTCTCGTGATACGTACGTATTGCACGAAGCCACCGAACCTGGCTCTCGGTTCTAACATAAGTTGCAGCCCGTTATCGATAAAGGAGATTGCACGCGTCGACGTGGGGCCCGATTATCAATGAAATCGAAACGATGACGAACAACAGATAAAAGAATTTCTCCAGGGTGTCCACCCTCGCGTACCTGACGTGCCACCCACGTAAGTGAATTAATGTCGGTTCTCGTCACGAACGGTCCACCTTGCAAGTTTCTCGCCGCGTAACCGCGACGTTAATGACCGGACGCCATCAATACGTTTCAACTTTGCTCGACATTTTTCGTATTGTTATCGACGACACGTATCTAACCTGATCAAGTTTGACATTATGCTTGCGCGTCGTCGCGACGGAAACGTCCTTGTTTCGAGCTGGTTCCGCGGGTAATTCACGTTGATTTTCGTCGAATCGCATCGTCTCGTCGGCGTTTTAAATGATCGATTTATGCGACGCGTTCGTTTCGCGAATAATATTTCTCGCATATTTTCCTAATTTCTATGGAACAGTAATTGATTGACATTGAGGCTTCGCATTTCTCAGGATCCCCATGAAGAATGGCATTTCCGCCTCTGGTTAGTTCCACGCCGCCACCTTTGGACAGCTTTGGGGACTCCGAGGAGGACGAGTTTGGGGACTTCACGACCGGAGGCATTGATGGTAATTGTACGACTCACGCAGACTACCTTTCTTAAGAATATTGCTGATTTCGCAGGGATAAGTCAAGGGTGTACACGGTTTCAGGTTTGTCCGCTTCGTCGGAGTCGCCGCACAAGCTTGCGACGCCCCTTCGAACACCGCTGACCTCCAGGCATGCGTCGCCAAAGGTGAATGGTATCCGGGAGGACTTTGGTGATACTCAGGCCGGCACGGTTTCAAAGACCGCCACTACCGAGGAGCTGTTAATACTGGAGAAGATAAATGATACCGTGACTGATATTAAATTCAAAGCAGAAGCGAAGAAAGTTGCGAAAACTGTGGTGAACGACACTGGAAACACACAGGAAAATGTGGGTGGGAATAAGAAGGATGGCGGAGCGTCGAGAGGGGTCTCCAACGAAGTCTCTTTGGCCGGCGAAGATGGTAGCATCGGGGAGAGCGAACAAGAGCCCTCTCCGAATCGTACACAGGACTTTGAACCTCTCAGTTTGGATTTAGGAGATCCCGCTGTTGCTCTGGATACCGTACGGCCGGTGGACAATGACTTCTACGAATACAAGCAGCTGGAGGATCCCGAAAATTGGATCCCTGCCGATGGAGCAATCACGGACGGTCCTAAAGCAGAGTATTTACAGTTTGAAGGGACCGAGGTTATTTCGATTAAAACAAACAGCTTGTGCAAAGACTTCAACATAGATCACGAGGACAGCCTAAATGTGGACGTAGAAGGTCTTGTGGGAAAGCAGATTGAGAATCAATCCACGGTGAACGAAAACACGACAAATCGGGGAAACGTTTTTGTGTTCGACGATGAGTCAAAGTTTACTGAAGATGATCCTTCGAATGTCGATCGCCTGGAAGGCGATCCTTCCCCTACGCTTCAGGCAGCCTATGAGATATCCGAGGATTTCCCAGCTTTCGCCGAAAACGAAACCGCGAATGAAAACGAAAATGGAACCGAATATGTTCAAATCGAGGATGTCTTTTTATCATCCGCGCCACTGCCAGATATTTCCAGGTGTTCCAGCGGGGAGTTCGCCGACTTCGATCGCGACCCTGCGTTCGTTGATCGCCAGGTGGGAGCGAGCGAGGAGATGGAGGGAACGTTCGTCCAGAACGACGATTTCGGGGACTTCGCCGATTTCTCTGAACCGTCGCAATTCGAACAGCCCGCGGAACTCCATGCGGCCGACGACGATTTCGGGGATTTCAACGATTTCGAATCGGCCTTCGAGCAGACCGCGTCGGAGCAACCGCCGATCAGCCTGAGGGAGTCGATTTGTCGAATAGAGAATAGAAACGTTTGTATCACACCTTTTTCTGCTTCCATGCACGTTTCGTGTGATTTTCTAAATTATTCGTAAGTAATTGGACAATTTCTCCAGGCCGCCAATAAAATAGAGGATATCATCGCTACGATGTTCGCGATGGACGGGACTCGTTGCGAGATCGCGATCGAATCGCTGATAGGCCAGGCGGATAAAGTTTGGCGTTGTATAAAGAACGTGGAGGAAACAAACGCTTTGACGTACCAATGGGCGAACAGTTCCAGCAATAACATATTACTAAATTCTTTGGGGATCGATTCCCGTAACATCGTAGGTGACACTTTGTCCTAACAATGCGGCGAATCGAATTCAGAGAATGATGGAACATTTTTGCAGCTGTTCGGACCGAGGTGGAACCCCAACGTTCCAAGATTCGCGGCGAATCTCGGCTTCACGCCGTTGGAACCGATCAAGGCAACAGCGGATACGCAGTCGGCCTCCTCCTCGAACGGAAATAAGGCCCAGTCTTCGAATAGTTCAGAGGTGAGTGTGAACATTCGTCGATAAATTAGAGAACAGCACCGTGCGCCGTATGTTGCCGACTGTGAATAATAACGATAACATATTATTAGGAAGTACCTGCCGCTCAATTCGATTGGAATAGTTCCGGGCTTGTAAATCCCTTAGAGGCTAGTAAGTATCCAATGCAGCGTGTGTCGATATTCACAATTCTGTTAGCTTTAATCCACTTTGAGCAAAAAAACAGAAAAAAAACAGAAGCACCGCTCCATTTTGTGTTGTCGCAATATGTTTTACAGTTAAAGCGTCTCAATGTTTGCTTCACTTTCGCTCGCTTGTGTACATTTATATATAACTAGATATATATATGTTTGTGTGTGGAGGGCCCAGAAGCCAATCAGTGCAGGCCCAACTTTCCCTGAACGTGAATTACGTAGGTAAAGCCTTCCGTTTATAAATCAATTAAGTCACTATTTTCGTACGTAAGCAATGACAGATGATGGTAATGACAGTGCCACTTTCTTCCAAGTAAATTGGCTTCTGAACGCTCCACGTATACAGAGTCGCCCGGGAACGCTTGACCAGGTTTTAATGGGAGGTTGCTGGGTCGACTCTGAACAACTTTTTCCTTTACCAAAGTGTTGGTTGAAGCTTCGTTTTTGAACTATTAACGATAAAACGCGCTTGTTCGGGACCACGACCGAGCGCGGTTGAGAACCACGTGTCCGAGCGCGCGAACTACGGGCGCTCTGATTGGCCAGTTTTATTTCGCGGATAATTCAAAAACGAAGCTTCGAGCGACATTTTGATAAAGGAAAAAGTTGTTCGGACTCACCTCACCAACTCCTTATTAAAAGCTGGCCAAGCCTTTCCCGGGCGATCTCGTATATATTAATGCAAATTGTGCTAATCACTGGGAAAATTGTCTGACGATACGTGTAATCTAGGTGGTGGGTTGTCTGCACTTCTACCTCTGGACTTTCTGTGTCCCTTCGATCCTCTACTAACATCCCACAGCTCCGCCAACTCTGAATCCCACCGTCGACCAAGTAGCGCAAGGAATCCTATTAATCATCGTAAGTTTTCGGGGCCAGTATACGGTGTTCGATGTCCCAGTACGTAGCCAGCGTTACATAGATACCCATAGATGCTTTTGTGCTTCCACGTTTACGTACCATCCCCAGCCCCCAAGCGAATCACTGACCTGCACGCTTAAACGTACTCTTTCGCCGAAAAACAGATGCACCGGAGGCAAATGTAAATCGGGAACGATGCGATTCAGTGTCGAAACCGGAGGCAAGGGACGCCGTGGAGGTCGACGCGACCAGGTCGTTGAGACGTTCCCAGCCGTCGAAGATGATCGACCCTCTGCCGGCTCATCGCGCGGCGCCCGAGTGGAAGAGGAAACCGGCGGACCCGGACACAGGTGTCAAACAGAGGGGCCCGGCGGTTCAAAGGGCGGAGAAGCAGTGTTCGACGACTGACAAACAGAACGCCATAGACAGACAGTTCGTCGGGAACGACAAGCAGCAATTCTCTATCGATAGGTCCGCCGCGGGCGACGTTCACAGGGGAAGGATTGCGAATAAGAGGGCGGTGGGCCCCGAGCACACGGCGATGGACAGATTTGGCCGCGTGATGCCCATTCAACCGGAGACCAGCAGAGTGCTGAACCGTTTGCCGGATTTGTCGTTCCTCAGCGCGAGGAGCTTGCTGCTGGATCGCGAGCACAAGCAGATCGCCTGCGAGATAGGCGTTATTAATCGCAAGATGCCCGGCTGAGTAACGTCGGTCTGAGCGCGAGTTTGAAAGGTACAAACGAATGATTGGGAGAGCAATGAAAAACCGAGATGAAAAAAAGAACAAAAAAAAAACAACAACACGATAACAGATGAATTTATTGTGACCCGCGACGAGAAGTGTGCGCAAGGAGAGAAGACGTTCCGCTAACCTTTCAAATCCGCGCTTGGACCGACCTTTGATCCTCCGACATCTTTCCCGCCGAGGGAACGACACCGACTGATAATAGTATTTTCAGCGCCCTTCCATTCGGGAGGACGAATGTGTACATTCTGTTCGGTGTGTATCGAACGATTGAACAATGTCGCGCATAGTATCTCATGCCTTTCTCCGCGAAACGGCGATGCGTCCGTGAGATTGTTCGGTTTGTTCACGAAACGGAGTAGGATTAGAACTTATTTCCGTAAGCTTCGAATTTCTAGACGCACCGTGGATATTCGTAATGGAAGCATCACTTAACGACAATTGTGATACATAGTTATTATTTTGTACAGCTGTCTCCCCCCCTACCCCGTGCTTTGTTACTTTGTACAGTTCCGGATGGAACGCGGACCAATCGATAGTTTTAACGTGTACAGCCGAGTATATAGGTGAACAGTGATTCTTACAGATATACATAGAGCTGTGATTATATCTTTATTTGCAATTACGAATCGATCATGTTTCCGTTGCAATTTCGTCGTTACGAGTTATGTTTAGAATTATACCTGTACGTGACCCGCGAGGTTTTTAAAGACAATGTACTTAACAATTTAGCTACGTACGTATGTTAACTCTGTTCCGTGAACAAGCGTAAAGAGTACGGGAGCTGGTGGCGCAGCCAGAACGATTGATGAAGCAGCGTTGCAATTGATAGGACGTTGCGATTCCGATGGGAGCAGCGTCCGTCGAAACGTTGTGTTCACTCGTGTCTCCGCGTTTCCACGCGTATAGGTATTCTAATGGAAACTTTGTACACGTATTGTTCGTTATTTTATTAAAAGAAATCGGAAACCGCGAAGCGTTTCCGAACGAGTGTACGAGGCACGATTCATTTCACGAATAGGACGGATAAGAAATCTTATTTCTTAGTAATTCTCTGAATCCCTGGCTGCGCCGCGATTATAATTAATCCATGATGTATTGGGTACTCGACAATCGAGTTAAGACTTAGCACTGATAATTACGTACAGAGGGAATTGTCATGGATGTAGATGGCGTTTGAAAGTGACTTAACAAGTAATAATAATAATAACGAAATATCATAGCGAGACATAAAACTATTGATGAGAAACTTAATAGGGGACGCTTATACCTTTGACATTTGATAACCATCATTTCTGGCAGGCTAAATCGATTTATTGTACGACGATGATTTTAAATCCCACTTAAGTGTTCTATTGTTAACGATAAGAGGACCAATCTTGCGTCGAAGATTCGGGTGAACGTCGTCGCAACGGTTCGAATGAAACTCGTTAGATAATTTTCGCCCGAAAATGATGTCCAAGGTGTTAAGCAAGCATTGTATTCTAATTGTACGTTATTAGTTTTATTTATTAATTCGATCCTACGATTCCTTTGTTACATAAACGCTATTATATTTATTGTATCCAATACCACCCGTTTTATCGCCGCCCCCCCCTCCTTTCCAAATAATTGCCTTCTAGCTGAAAAATCTTCCACGCAAGATCCAAGATCCAAGATTTATTGTATGAGAGAAGTCGTCTGTGTGCCGTTCGTTTTATACTAGTCAGCCAGAGAGCTTATACGCGCTGACAAGGATACAACTTCGCCCTCGCATCCGTCGTGTCAATAAAAGAAAACACAACTCTTATTTTTACCAATCCTCCATTCAATACCGGCGACGCCACCGAATACAGGTGGTTCGCTAGCGTGCACCGGTGAAACGAACACGGGGCGGGAGAGGGACGGGCGAAAATTCGTAACAGAACGACGGGAAGGTACATGTTGCATTCGACCGCACAAGTAAACCCTAGGAAAAATGGCAATTTAACAGCGGAATCGTGGCCATCGCTTGTACACGTCAGACAGAGTCGTGCGCCGACTGGTACCGCCAGGTACCAAATGCCACAAGGTCACGACTCGTGTGCCCGTATACACGGCGGTAGAGGAGGAGAGACCTTTTATTGTGGGGCTCGGTTTTACGCCGGTAAGGTGCGCAACCAATGAACAAGCGAAATAACAGGTGAAAGAACACACACGTCGCGGGGCACCAAGGCGCTACGTCTCCGTACAACCGTGCGCATCCACGACGGCAATGAATTTTTAATAAACGCAATTCAAACCTATTTCCTCTTGGATGACCGGCGGCTCGTTCATCCTGCTATTAAACAGCCCGGCCCGAGCATTTGCGAGCGACGAATTTCTTCGCGCAATAGTCGAACCAAACTCGCAAACGTTTATCATACCCCTAACCTGAAGGGAAACGAATTTTTGTAGAAACGTGGCACGTTCTAAATCGGACACATTTACGTAATTAGAGTGAGCCTCGTTTGCCGAGATAGAGATCACGGTTCGTTTGCGTACGGTTAATGTGTGTATGCATTTCGATGCCTGGAATGGAAACGTGAAAGTGACGTGCGACGGTGGATTTTAAGGGATCGCTTTAATGGAGAGATTTCAGGACGCGCAGGGGCAAGGGGGGGGGGGTGATGGACAAGAATGCGGTTGGTCGTGTGTCGAGACAATGGAGGAAAGGGCGAGAGGCGCATGGCATTTGCTTTGGCTAATAAACGCGTTCGCGAGAAAACGCAGGAGTTCGGTGTCGTGTCGTTCTCTCGAGCGGCACCGCCGGGCACGGCCGGCACGAGTCCGTGCTATATGTACAACTTCATTCAGAAACGGTGTACACAGAGAGACAAATTGCAGAGATTTCCCTGGTAACCCCTCCCACCTAATGCCACCGCCACGTTGCTGGTTCGTCGCTTTCAAAAATTCCACCGTCCTTGTCGCTGTTCATCCTGGCGCATGTAAAACGACGAAGAACAATCATTGAAGCGCACGCTCTATTCGAAGAAGAATAATCGTTTGATTCCATTGGCGACGGGACGGGGGATTAAATGGGAGCACGGTGAGATTATTTCGGATGATATAAGAATGGCGGTATGTAGAGGGGATGGCTCGACCTGGGAGAAGAAAAAAAAAAAATACAATGGACCAATGCAGGTGGAGGTTCGGAATGCTTGGGACCCGTTAAGAGCGCAGAAAAAGTCAGGAAAGTGGCAAGGGACGGTATTACCTCAGGTCAGGTACCTTCGTCTTGTTTACATTCGCTTTCAGACCGCGTTTCGTAGTGACGAACAGGTAGACGAATTCTTTTCCCTGCCGCATTCCATTTTTTAAATCCGCATGGAAAGTATTAATATCGTTGACGAACGTATGCATATGAATGATGCATCTTTCTATTACGGCTTTCATTGCGATTAATTTGCATCTACAATGATACAGGCAGGGGGTGCGTAATTGACTAATTACGGCGCGTAGTTGATTATCGGATTGAGCAGGGGCATGCGTCTCCGATGATCAGATTTTACGTCGTATTTAATATCCATGTCACAAACGTTCGCAGGTATTCGCTAGCCAAATACATACACAATTGTCTTACAAGCAGCGAATTTGCTACACGTGGTCCTT
This sequence comes from Nomada fucata, assembly GCA_948146005.1. Taxonomy (NCBI): domain Eukaryota; kingdom Metazoa; phylum Arthropoda; class Insecta; order Hymenoptera; family Apidae; genus Nomada; species Nomada fucata. Next base: position 29,949,692 of record OX411277.1, on the reverse strand, counting down.
TGGAACGCCCGCGCGGCGCATGCGCGCCTCCGCCGTGGTCCCAGTACCGTGCCCCACCACGCGGCACGCGATGCGCCACGGTGTTAGTCGTTCGCTGACCGCGGCCGCGTAAATATCGTATACGCGAGCCATGAACTGAACTCGAGATACGCTCGTGCTTTCGCATTCTTTTTTTTTTCCCTCCTCATTTTTTCCTCACTTCCTTCTGTCCCGAGGATTCTGTTGCCCGCCCCTCGAGACACGGGGGCGTATTAAGACAATTGTCCAGCTGGTCGCCGGAGAACGTTATTTCCTTATTTTTTTTTTATTATTTTCCTTCCTTCTACCCCCGCACATGAGAAACAGCTAACCCCCGTCCAAACATTTCCAAACTTCCTCACCTTGGATCAACACCGTCTCCTTTGGTACATTCGTCGAGAAACAAAAAGTGTAAACTTGGAAAGGCCGTACCGTTGCCCTCGACAGTCCGTGGTGCCGGGGTCGGACACAGTGGAGACGCAAATTGAAAAGTGTTGATCGGTGCGCGGTGAGAAGAACGGTGCGATGGCAGTGGCTGCGGGGCCACGCCGGCCACGCACGTTCCTCCACGGTGGTAGACGCGCTTCCGGGAATACTTTGGGCACGAGAAGTCTGTGCTGGGTCCTTGACGGGCTTCCGCTCATCCTAGTCCTAGCCGGTGTCGCGCAGGTTGCCGCCATCAGGTTGGGTAAGTGTATTGACCTCGATGGTCCCCACCGTTCATCTCCGTTCGTTAATTTACATTTGCCCCGCGGTTGGAATAAAAATCATGCAATCAGATGTTAATTGAAGCCCGTCGTTTCTCTTCTCTGTTTCACGGTATCGCGCGTAGGACCGATGCGTATGAACTTGCGTGTCCTCTGCAAGTGCTTACATACACACAAGGGAGGATGTTTTCTTCTTGTATCGTATCTTCTATCGTCTTGCATCGCGTTCGCGGAGCACGGGTAAACAATGCGTACAGACGGAAGAAGAAATAAATAATGGATCGGCAGACGTTGGATTCTTCCAGCGTTTGTTACCGTTCTGCGAACTTTCAACCAATCGCGAATTCTTGCAAAGTCGAATGCGCGCACACACACACACACCCACACACGCTCTCCGCCCGTCTTTGTTCCGTTGGATGAATGGAGATCTGTTTTGCTTTCATTGCGCGACCAGCAATTGAATTTCTTCTTTTCTTCTCTCTTATGCTGCTTAATTTATATGTATACATGTATGTATCTGTACATGCATGTTGTCTTTTTCTCCAGTGCTGTGCAGTTTCGATTGTGTGTAGCGATTGCGTTCTTGGAACGCAGTGGTTGGTAGTCGACGATCGATTAATTGTACATTATATATAATTGTACACACTGTTTTCTGCCTCTCCTATTTTCTTAATTTTTTTTATTATCACTTCCCGTGAAAGACGTACGCTTCTCAAGGCAGAAGAGTATATTCGGTCAGCAATGAGTAATCGGTCAATACGAGGGAAGAGCTGTAAACGTGGTGATGCAACCTTGGTGACCTCGAATTTACTTTTGTGACCCCTTTCAAGGTCATTGTACTTATCCATTTCGAATCACGCTTCGGGCATATCCACGCGGTGCAACCAATCCTGATTATACAAAGACGCGTTACAGATGTCCGTTTCTTTTCCTTTTTTTATTATGTGAACGATGACGCGAGCATGGAGAAACGTAATTGACATTACTTTTCGTGCAATAGTCGCGGCGACGCGGAATTTACTTAGGAACGAGCAAACCAACGATCGGCCGTTGTTAATCTAATTCTGGTCCTGTTGCAAACAGGATCAGGGTCGTTTTTGCATCGGGGCATCTCCGATCGCTGCTTTCTCTGCTCCCCGCTAGGTGTGCGACTTAATACGCGCGTGCTTTTCCCCGTTCGACTTCTTAAAAATCCCACCTCGCACATGAGCATGCAGTTAACGAATCGGGTTTAGTTTACCGTTAACTCCGTTGCCGTCGCAACTTTTGTTTTGCGTAATGTAACTCCTAATCCCTTTGCGCCGCATAGAAGACGCTCGGACAAGAAATTTTCCATTTCCCCTCTTGTGCTACTCGAGCCCCGAAACTGATTTAATTAAAGGATGGAAAGGAATAAACAAATTATTGTCCGTAAAACATAATTATTGCGAAAGACAGTATTGTTACCGTTTTTTGTTTCAAGTACAATTGATTTACGATACGCTCGAGCGTGTTTCGCAAAAAGAAAAGAATTAAGGTAGAAACGTGGCCGTCACAAGATTTCTTCCGGCGGGAGAATATTTCCAGCGAACGTACAGTTGACAAAAAAGGCAAACACGGTGGGGAAAAAAGGGGGAAGAAAGTAAACATTGTCCTCGAGATTCGCCGGTGGACCTCCGCGAAAGGTAAAATATATCAGATTCGACCTTTCCCGGTCGGAGAAGTTATATTTAGCAAACCGGCGAATTATCCGCTTCTGCGCAGGCGCGATGCAATTAATCGTACCGCGTCTGATATTAATTTAAATATCTTGCAGACCAGCGATGGGCACGAATTGTTCCTTGTCGCTCTATAAAACAGATTGGACACGTTCGAAATTCCAATTTCGATACATACTTATTTCCGTTGCTTCGCGTGCACAGTACGTGCACAATATACACGCGTATACTTACGCTTGGGCAATCATTAAAGAAACAAAAAAAAAAAAAATGTCAGCTATTTCATACGATCGATTGCGCCATTTTGTCACGCGAAGCAACGGAGGGGCATTGCAAACTGCAAACGCAGACAAATATTTGGTCCCATTTCTCTCGATAAACATTTCGTCGAATAAACGTCTTATCAAGCGGGAAATTACGTTTCTGCAATATTCATGAAGCGGTATGGCAACTTTGTGCCTGCTTGGATACGCGTCCTTTTCGCCTCTCCTCCCCCTCCTCTCTGTCTAACTCTTGGAGACGATTTGACGCGTTTTCTCATTTCCTAATCTGTTGAAAGGAGAGGCAAAGAGCACCGGGACGATCGTGACGGTAAACGAAATAAACACAGGCGAACACCGCCACGCAATCTTTGACGAAACCGGTTTCACCTTGTAGCTTTAGTTTGCTGCGCGTGAGTCGATCAGGATTTTTTTTTTTCCCCCGAGAGAGAATCTCTAAACTCTAAGCGATGGTCCCATGGAAACTCCTCGATTTTGTTTTCCATGCGACTGCGCCCATCTCATCCAATTGTACATACATATCTCAACGGTTATGACGATTTCAAGGAAAAGGGACGAATAACATTGAAGTTGAATAAAATGTAGCTATTCGATTCTTTGAAGACAGGAATAAGATTGATTTATTCAGATAGGAAGATACCGTTTCACCGTTCAGCGAACAACGCGTCACGTTGCTTCAATTGAACCGGTATTAATTGCACGGGTGCAATTAGATTTCGTTTGCTGCACCACGCGCAAACGATCGATACGATCGGCCGCTACCGTGCCCGCGTCTAATGCCACATACCCGCGCAGGACCAAGTTTTATGAAGAGCGGAGAGAACCGGTTTCACGAACTCGTAGTAAACATGACGAAAAGAATGCTCCTAATTCTTAGGCACCACCGCTCCCAGAACATCTTCCAGATTCCATTGCCAGATATTTCGGGGCAAACGTTCGATATTAGTTAGACACCTGCCTGTCCGATGTATCCAAATTCCGCTGCCATTTTGTTGCTCCTCCACCTGTTGCTACTAGCCGAAACTTCTTGCGCGCCTTGCCGATAATATGCGTCGCCACTTGTTGCACTTGAATTCGTTTAATTTTATCCATTGAACGGTGCTGTAAATGTTCTTCCTGTATATTCCGACGAACGGAGCGTTATTACAATTAAACGTAATACGAGCAAGTCGTGTTACGATAACGATGACTTGGGCAATTCGATTAGGGGCACGGTAATTTTTGTTCTTCTGTTGAAAAAGAATTATGACACAGATGTACGTTGACGTCGCCGGAACTGAATGCATGTTAACTGGCGATCGGGGATTTAAACGGCTTAGCCTTGAGAGGTTAAACGTCAATCTGGCGTAAACGATAAATCAGAGGTCAACCGAAAATCAAAGCTCGACGAGGCAGATAATCGAACACAAAGATCGCGCAGCGGGTTAAAATGTGCGCCACTGTTTCAACGGTTTATCATTTGCAATATTCGTATTGAAATAATTTTGTCCCGTTTTTCTCAGCGGAAAATTTATGTGTAGTTCTGTCCCGTGCTTTCGCCGTTCCTTCTCTCCGTGGCAGAGAAAAAAACTCACAAAAAAATTGAACAGGAAATAAAACGATCGTGTATAATACATACGTATACGTATAGTCATGGACCCGTGTAACTCGACGCTGTTTCCAACGATCGCCGTATTGTGTTTCGACGCACGTCTCAAAAGAGGAATTACTTTTTGCGTTCTGGGAAATAAATTAAGGACGGCGTGTGGCAGCCTTAAAAACCGACCGGTAGATTCTCAGATTTATACGACGGGCTTCCTCGCGAAATCCTGCAAATATTTCAATGATAACCATGCTAAGTACAGTATTATCTGGCGGCTGGAATACGATGACATTTTTTCGACCACAATCGACATGCCACATTTATGCTTAGATAGTCCCGGGGATAATTACGCTCGCGACATTGAAATATTTTTGCATTTTTCAAAAAAAAAAAAAAAAAAAGAAGGATAAAAAAGAACAATGCACGATGATTGAGAAATCGCTCGTAAATTCCACGATAATGCAAGATTTGCGATTTTAATGAATTCCTCGAACGCTACAATGGCTTACCCGAGGATCTATTAATATATATGCACTGACTTTATATACTGCTTCGTTAAATAACACCGAAGACGCTTTATCTTTCTCCGTTCGTTTTCTATGCGAGGCTCGTTAATGAATAACGGTTGTCACGTTGACAAGGGGACAATAAAAATCGCGATAATGGCCGCGATGAATAAACATTCGCGGAATCAAATCTGTTTCCGCGACATTAGACGGAGTGCGTTCGAAAGGAGGAATAATTTTCGTACGACGACAATTTTCCAACCTGTCTTCCAAACCTATTCCTCCCTGCTGCTATGCAGACGTGGGAAGAATGACGGAACACATTTGTTATACCGATCGGTTTCTTCTTTCCTTTGTCCACGGCGCGAGGGGTATGTACTTTCTCCTTCTTTGGAAGAAGAAAGAAGGAATCAGAGCTTACAAACTCGAGAGAACTCTCGAGCGCAAGGTTCTTAGGTTTCATCGACCCACTGATTCGTGCCACTTCTTTTCCTCGTGCTAATAACTGCACGCGCACCGTGCAGGAGGATCTACCAGCCCCGATAACAATAATAACCTGAATAACATGCGACCGCTGGTTAATAAATCGTTGACCACGAAACAGCCGGTCCCCCCCCCCCCCCTCTCTTTCGCATAACGTACAATTTTAATATACGCTTAAGGGATTTCGAATTAACCGTTTGTCAAAGTGCAGAGAGGGTATTTCCTTTCGTTGAAGAGAATAAGAAAAGTAATCAAGGGTTTCTAGTTCGATGACTGGTCGGGTCCCTTTAATTCCCCAAAGATGTACCGCTATCCCCTTGTGTATTCAGGAAACACCATTTCCCTTGGCCTTAAAAAGGCAAGAAAAAAAAGCCCCCGCACCGCGACGAGCATTTCCTTCGCCTGGGCTACTGGAAACATTCCGTTTTATTTAACATTTCATTAATCGGTACGTGAAACCGGCGACTCAACAGTCGATTTAAATCCGCGAAGGACATATATATTTGTAGAGTGCAGACGTTTCGTCGAATGTTAGACGAGCTTTATAAAAGGCACCTTGCGGCACCTGTTGCTCTAGGGCTGTCCAGAAATTAAAGGTGGCCCGTCGTTTCGAAAGATTGCCACCGCTCGGTGCAAGCAGGATAGTCGAGTTCAATCGTGGAACGGACGCAGCTCTCTAACATTTATCGTCACACGTGCAGCAGCATCGCGAACCATATTTACTTCTTTCGCCGATCATTCACAATCCGTGGACTCCCCGAAAGAACTTCGGGCACACGGTAGATCACGAGCCAACCGTCCTTTCGGGGACTTGTCCCCTCGGTCGGACGTAGCCAGCGACAATGCAACGTCGAACGTTTTGGTAAGCGTGTAAAAGTGTGTCGCTGCGAGTTCCTCTTCGCCAGCGGACAAAAATCCAGAGTCGAAAGAATTTATTCGGTGAAAATCCGTTCTTATCCGTCGCATTCTATCCCATTTTGTCTTCTCGAGATTCCCGGGTGCGCGTTGCCGAGAGATTTCCTGTTAGTACGGGGGAACGTTGTTCCGCGCGACAAGCACAGGAAATGTCTCGTAGAAGAGCTGTCGTAGGCGAAATATCCTGGCCGATACCCACAGAGTTGAGCCAGGTTGGCAGGTTCGAGGCTGGCAGGTAAAGTCGGTAGGCGGGCCGAGGTTCATTGACCTCGGCCTAGCGGCCGACCGGATAGCGGGACCATGCCTCTCCGATTCTACGTTCTCCTTCTGCCTTCTCTACACCTTCCTCCCTTTCTTTCTCCGTTTATCTATCCTCTATATCCCCGTGTCGAGTGCTGCTGCATAATACTTGTCGGGCGTTTTTTTTTTTCGGGGATCCGTGAAATCGGGGGTCATTTACCGACCGATGATAATTCCTCGCGTTAAAAAAGATGTTTCCGTGTTCGCGTTTAATTCGTCGTTCGAACCTGATTCCCCTTTACGAGCAATTATAATCGGATTCCGCGGTATGCATTTATGCGAGCGGTCGGCAAGCTCGATTGAAATTTAGTTGTTATTGATCGGTCGAACGGTTCAGCGAGAGCTATAAATAATTGATCGATACGGTTGTGCGTACGGTAAGGCCGCTAAATAGGGGACTGAATGAACGAACGGAATATGCGCAACCGGCCACGGAGACAAAAGTATTCAGAGATATCCCATTGATTCAAGCCGCGGAGTCGATCGCGTGGGAAACTGAAACTTTCACCCATGGGATTATGAGAGAGCTCGAATAGCGCGAATCTAGCGGTTCTGGATTTGGCCGTCGACTGAATTGCAATTCTTAATGTCAGCGTGCACGGCCGTTACACCTCGGCCGATTGATTTATCCATTATTTTCTCTCTATCCGCGGCCGTCGGGCGAACGTGACGCGCGTGCAACGAAAACCGAGCATCCCCGGTTCGATTATTCGGATCGAAATGCGGCTTTACCTTAATATCCAGCGTCGTGATGCCTGGCACATTGATTGGACGAAGCTGAACGCGCGGGGCACAGTTTCAACACGAAAGAACAAGAACGAGACGTGAACCCGGGAACACAGGCAAATTATAAACACGCGTCTGTTGCAAGGAGAACTGTTTTTTAAATTTCTCAAAATGGCCGCCCGCTTCTCGCGCCCTCCCCCGCCCTTGGCTGCAATTTTCGCACCGATAGCTCGTGGGAAAAAATAGTTCGCTGCATTATCGGTCCTGCTTTTCCCGCAAAATTATCCTCTTTTTTTCTCTCGTTCCAACAAAGTTCAGCGAGATACGTCGCGTTACCGGTTGAAAACCGATGGAAGCGTGTACGCGTCGGGTTTGTCGTTGAAACTTCGGGCACAGGCAGAGAGGCATAGTAAATGTGAACAGTGCCGGACGACCTGGAAACCTTTAGGAAGGCGCATTGAGCCACGATCAGAGAATATCAACGAGAAAGAATGCGATTGCCGGGCCCCGGGTTGCTTCTACTCAACATTCTTGGCTTTTCTTCACCCGGCACCGAACAAACTCCTCTCCTTTCTAATTTGCTGGTCTCGAATGTTTTCCAAAAGACGTCGCGTAATGAGACAAGATTGCAGCGGTATACATACATTGAACGCCACTATTTCGCCCCTGTATATTAGTACGTAGATAGGTTGCTTCTCTGTATCCCTGCACTATTATACTAATAGTCGCCATTGTGAAATGAGGTTACTCTCACAGCGCCAAGGAGCTAACATCTCTCTCTCTCTCTCTCTGTCTTTCTATCTCCCTCTGGTTCGTTCGAAGGAAAGTGATTTAATTGAATCATTGTACGGTTTATATTTTATCGGGGAGAAACGCGTGATGCACATCGGGGGCCCGACGGTTGTTGGTTTTGTAAATCGGAATCGGCCTCAACGAAAGGAAGTGCACCGCGGTACGCTGTGACGGTCGAAATTGGAGCGAGCATACAATAAGCCCTCATTGCTCGAAACAGAAACCGTCGCGACCGTTCGCCGTTGCGTAGCTCTTTTATTTTTCGAACAATTATCGGCCAGGCTGGTCGAATTGGCCACGGGCGCGATTGATACGTAATAGTGGAATGTGGGTGTAAGAAGTTGCGCTCAATTGGGAACGCGTAAGCTCGCAATGTTAGCGGCGATTTTCGTTTCGGCAAAGTTGCACGGTTTGTCGGCCGAAAGTTTCTCGCGTAAGTTGTACATGTAGGATCAACGAACGATGGCGACTGGTAGGCAATCGAGACGCACGTAAATAGGTGTGCCATTCAACTGTTCGACTTATACCTACTGTACTTGTAGTACGTGTCTACAAGGCCACGGAGAGACGAATGCTCGATTAATACGGCGGGTGAAGGGAGCTTCTTTAAGCGTCGTGCACAACCGTAGACATTTTCGTATTGGCCCATGCGATTATTTTCGGTTTTATTTCGAATTTAGCGCGCCGAGGGAAAGATAGAATTTCAAGAAGCGTCGCAGGAATCGTAATAATTCGATCGTGCGTGTTCTCGAGTTGATTAATCGCTGGATAATCTTTCGTTTTACTAACACAGATCACTTTAGTTGCCAAAAATTTGGTAGAAGCGACATCTATCATAGCATCGTCGAAACCGATAGACCCGAATCCCTTGGACGATAAAAAGTTCGTTCGAATTGAAAAAATATGATCGGATAGATTCGTTGGAAATATAGCGAGCGCGTATTACATTGACCAAGTAATCGAGAATTTACTCTTCCGAAAGTTTCGCAACTTATCGACGGTGTCAAAATGAAAAAAAATATACCGTGCGAGTAGCTCGGTGTGCACTTAGTCGTTTCGTAAGCAAAACCAAAATGGCGGCGGGGCGATATGAAAAAGCATTGTTTCGTTTTTATTCGGGTTTTGTTGTGAGAAAAACTGTACTACAGTTTTGTAAGAGAATCACGTAGGCCGTACGCATCGTGAGAGGAACGAATTCGCCTTTAACACCATTTAGGGGCACACTTTCTACTAAGGAACATAGAATTTCCATTTACACGAATCTGAGCCCCAGGAACAAAGACGCGATAAACCACAGTCAGTTCTGCAGAAGAGTGGAAAACTCGAGTCCAAGAGTTGTCGGTAATTCTTACAATTGTAATACATATCTTACTACTGATCGAAGGGAGAAATTATTTGTGGCCAATGTTCGTAATTAAATTGCACCGTCCCATTCCGTACGTATAATTCGCTGTCTTAACCGTTCCTAGCCGTTTAAAGAACGACCGTGACAACCGATGACTAATTTATCAGCCTCGTGTTTCCATGGAAAATTCGCCGCGAAGCCCAACGAACGACGAGACGAATCTATCCGTAGCGAAACAATCAGCGGCTGAAGAAATGGTCACGGGGAATGTTCTATTTCGTATCCAGGAACGTTCGAACGTTACGTTTAATTGTTTGAAATATCCCGTTGGAGGTAACAATTTATATTTCATCCTGATTGATCGAAATTGACGATTAAACGCTCCGATTTGCCGTTCGAAGCAGTTTCGAACACGTAATCCGTTTAGCATCGACGCCCCGGTGTAATTGCAGCGACCGAGAAGACAGCGGGGCACGAAATTAAGGTCACACCTCGTTTCAATATTCGATCCGTATACACGTACATATATATATATATATTTTTTTTCGGGCCGTCGTTCTCTCTTCGGCGACTTGGAAACTAGATTGAACGACAGAGAACCGGGGCAACGCCGTATTTATCGGTCACCCGTTACGCGACACGTCGAGATTCTTCGATTCTGTCGCATAGACGCAAATTACAGGCTATTAAGCCGGAATTATGTTCCACCTTTTTTCACAGTCGACGTCTCTCGCCGGCTCTTTTCACGGCTGAGGTCTCGGCGTGACACGTTGCCAGGGAGGTGGAGGGGGGGGGGGGCAAATTATTGCATTACGTTGGCACACCTGGCAACACAACAGAGAGACACCCTTAACAATTTCATTGGTCTCCCGTCTCAAAGATAAACACGCGCGACCCCGTGCCCGTGCTAGCAGGACGGTTAGTAGCGTCGGGTACGAAATCGTCGGGAAAAATGCAACCGACGACGGCAGGCGTGCCACCGTCAGAACTTGCGATACAATTGGGGATTAAGATCGGGGCGATACGTTTGAAAAAAAAAAAAAAAATAAAACGACAATCGTCTCTGACTCACACGGAAAACCGTCTGCCGTAATGTAATTACCAGACACCATAGAGACGCGCGCTATGTAATAATACAGACACACACGTACTGCGCGTACAGCGATACGGACCGGTGTGGAAAGAAACGGACGAACGCCGGGCCGCAATTGTGAACGGGTTTTATGGCGCCTATAAAAATCCCCCGCGCGCACGATACTCCGCGGAATTAGCCCCGGGGTAATCATATGTGCACGATGGTACCGCGTACGCGTGGTACACCCGGTGAAAGTGATTCCTAATCACCGGGCAGATGCACGCAGACAGGCAAAAACAATCCTGACGACGTTTACGACCTCCGCCGCTGCCACAATGAATGCTTTATGCGCCCGGGAGGTCGGTATAGCACCGTACCCCGGGCAAACCTAGAATCCCATTTGCGCCGGCCGATTGAATAATTATTCACCCGGTAGACGGGGCGACCAACGAGCCGATAATTATCCGTACAATTCCACCTGCACGCGCCAATAACCGCCAGCGGGTCCTACGTCCTAAATCGTGGGCCCAATTATCCGTCGCTGATTCCGGCATAATAGACGAATTAGGGCGGGCCAGTCCTGACACCGCGACAGACGAATGGAACCGGGGTTATACACGATTTTCCAGCCGTACCGTAGCCGGCTCCAAAGTTATCCACGACCTATTTTAAATTTCTGCTTACCGGCGAAACGCATCTCGACGAACGCCTCGCGAACCGTAGGAAGTAGGCAGCGCTTCACGAACGCAGCGAGAAGGATCCGCGTTCGCGGGGATATCGGGAGAACGAATCCAATCGGAAATTCCGGTGTCGCAGACGTTCGTCCGTGCACGAAGATATCCCGCAAGGAGCGCCAAGGTCTCGGTGGCAATTGTGCATTTATTCGAAAACGAGCTGCCCTCCGAATTCAAACGGTGGCGAGGATGCGCCTCCGTTGCCGAGGTACTCGGCTAGAGAAGGTCGCGAGAGGATCGGGCAAAGAAAAAGATATATCGCCGCAAGGAACGAAGGTAGGCGAGTGCACTTCTCCAGCATCGCCCCTCTTCGCTGCGCTCTCCGCCACGACTTCTGATCGAGTCTCTCGGCGAGTCTGGTGGCCGAGTCTACCGGCGTGCCGTCGGTACCAGGGCGCACCGCCTGGTACGAGCGGTGCACTGTTGTGTCCCACTCCTCCTCCTCCTCTCCCTCCCCTCCCACACGTAATGCTCGTCTTTCTCTCTTCTGTTGCGCTTCTGCGTCCCTCTCGCCGGACCACAAGCGCTCACCTCTCCGTTCGCGACGCACGAGGAGATGAGAAAATTCGCGGTCTGCGCCGAGGTGTCGCTTTTGGAACAATCGTCGCAGGTTTGCAACGTATGCATAGATGACGGGAGAACGAGCCGGGTGGAATTTGGTCGCCGGTACGGTTAGGTTATGGGGAAACGATTAAACGGGGAGGTTCGGTGAAATTTTCCTGGAACCGGCGACATATCTCGTGTTCGATTTTCCAAATTCGAGTCGGCCGTTCTCGTTCTTTGAAACGAGGCAATCGGTCTGCATATTTGAGCGCAACGCGGATAAGTATTTCGGTTAATGCGATGGAAATGTTTTGTGGAGCGGAACGTGTCCTTTTTTGGCCGATGCCCTGGCTGCGCGGAATCGCTTGTCTTACTCGCCAAGGACAACGTTCCTGGGCCGGCTCGCGTGCCGAAATATTTCCAAATCGATCGAGTCAGCATAACGTTCGTTTTCGATTCCTCGGCATTGTTTGCCATTAATATTTGGAAACTACGCGTTTGGAAATTGGTACGGCCCCGCGGGGAATGTATGTGAGAAAAGGAATCTTACACGCTTGCGCGTCCTTGTAATTTCGTGACAGTAAGAGTCAATATTATTGAGTGTACGTCATCGAACGAGAAAGGCTAACCATCCTGTTGATGTTATCCTTGAAATGATGCACATATACGGCGGGTAGATACGTGCTAGATAACCGATTCCAACTAGATTCCGTTGAGATTCTATCTGTTCGGTGCCAGTCGGTACCGTTCTGTCTCCTATCGACGGACAGTACTTTTTCTGCCAGTTTTCGTTGCCTTTTTCGCATTTCCACGCCATAAGAATCGTTGGATAAATTGGTTCAATCGAAAACCGCGCGTTTTGCAACAAAATATCTATGCGAAGTTGGCGCGACTGCATTTTTTTTCCCCCGCCGTTCGGTAACTTCGTGGCACAACGTTGGCGCAACGATTTCGATTGAAATTTTCGAACGAGCGACGGCTGACGTTTCGAATCTTTCCGAGGAGACGAAAGATTCAGGTACGACCACGTTAGGTAACATCCGCGGTTGTTCGTTTAGTGAAAATGTTTCGCATTGAAGTTTTGTAATTTGCGCTCTCGTAATTATTCCGGTAATTATAATTGTGTGCGCGCATGCAGGTCGCGGGCCCGTTCTCATGGGCGGAAAAGTTGGCTCGTTTCTGCCGCAAATTTTCTATATAGAAAGTCAGCCGTTGAATATCGTTGTATTGTTGTTGGCTGTTTTTTTTCCATTTAAGAGAAATAACCAGAGGCCAATTGGAAATCCGATACATTTACGCAAAATGTCCCATTAGCGATGATCCGAACGAGGATAGATCAAGTATAATCGACCCTGTCGTTTCGCGCGACGACGACAGCTTTCCTCGCTTTTCGAATAGCCCTAGAAATTTTTAGGGGTTAAGCAGCTCGCTAGAAGTGTCTAGGGAAAATATTTATTACTCGGATTGCACGCTTGTTCCAACCAACTTGAACATTGTTGGGCCCGCAGAGACATTACTTCCTCCTCCTCCAGGTCTGTCACACGTTCATACGTCGCAGTAATTACTATTATAAATCCTTTACTTAGTTTCTAGAGTATCTAGATCGTATCTTGCCCGGGGCCTGCAAGGGAACTGGTTTACACGGGAATCGAACGCTGTAATTTTTGGCATCCTGTTTTCGCCAGCGGGAAAACAAAAGGAATCGTTCGATTCCTGGAAGCGTGGAAAATAATTCCGCGCATACGTATCTATGGATGAAACTGCCAGCGCATCCATTGAACCTTTCACCTATCACGCCACTGGTGCATCATGGGTCACGAGAGTTCCTGGCTTTATTACTCGATTCGATTGTTGATATTTCTTTTTTCAAATCGTCCACGCGTTGCCGACGCGGCGATTGAAAATTCTTATTTCTACTTTACCAACTTTATCCTAACACACCTGTAACGTCCAAATATATGCAATTCGATTGCTGGACTATATATATATATATATACATTGTGTATTATATTTAAATTCGGACGAAATTTGTACCGATAACGCGGCTAGGGAGTTTAAGTGCGATTGGCTGTCCTCGCGACACTCGGGGGATTTCAATTTCAGCGGGGAAAAAAATTTATTGCCGCGAACTGATAGTCACTTTCGAATTCGAACGTTTTAAACGGCACGACTTAATCGTTTTCCCGTTTCTATGTTTCAGCCGACGGAAGTGGATGTGGCGTAAATAGTTTTAGATGCGCGGATGGTACCTGCATACCGGCCGCTCTAGTCTGTAACTATCAGAAAGACTGTGAAAGCGCGGAAGATGAATTCCAGTCGTGCAGTAAGTATACCGATTCCGAAATATTTTTCGAATCGAACGCGCTAAGAAAACATCGGCGGGGCTGTAATTTGTTGGAAATAATTGACGGCAATAACACGTCGCCTTCGTTGTATACCGGAGATCACAATCGTGCACCTAAGATCGCAAAAAAAAAAAAAAAAAAAAACTACAGTGCACGCGATCCACACGTGCCGGCTCTAAATCCTTCGTTGTTATCTATTTTTTTTTCTCGTACAACTTCAGCAGGCCGTTACGTAGCGTTGCACAAAGAAGCAAAATGATTGTCGGTCGTTGGACAAAATTAAGGAAAAAAAAATACCGAACACATTGTTACAGGAGTGTTCGCGACCGATTTGTTTGTTGCTCTTTTGTTCCTGCAAAGATAACGATATTTTCCTTACGCAACATCGATAACGCCTCCGTCGGGCAGCTGACGCTCCGTGCACGTGGAACGTGCATTTTTATCGCGACCCGTCGTGTCGCGTGTTCCTTCAAATCCGTTCGTACAGCACGTGTCCAGCAACGCGCGGATAATTCCCGTCCGTCGGATTAAGAATAATAAAACTATTTGACGGACGACCTCGCGAGCCGCGGTATTATCGGTGATTGCCGTTGATTGGCATTGTCATCGAAAGTACCGGGCGAACCCCATCCTAGGGAATAATCGATCTAGACGCTCGATTGATACATTTTAATTGTTCGCAGCGCCACCTGACTGCGAGGCCGGTCAGATCACCTGCGGTCAGTACATTTTCAACAAGACTTATTGCATACCCCCGCATCAGCGATGCGACATGACCGTGGATTGCGTCGATGGAACCGACGAGGCTGGCTGCAGTGAGTGAAACAATTTTAATTTAACCCGTCACGCGAGTGACAACAGCGGGGGGGATCAGGTGGACATCGCCCCGCAGTAATTCAGATTTAGCGTAATGGCATTCATAATGGCGCGGGGGAGGGGGGTGGTAATGTTTAGTTTTGTAAACGGGGCGTAATGGCGTGTCCGCGAGGGCGCGACCAACCGGTGGTCCATTGTGAAACGGTATTGTTTCCACGTACGATACGGAATGATGCGCGCGTCTCTTCCGCGAAACGAAAAATTACCAGAGACGCGCGAGACAGCTTGACGGTAATTCGTCGAACGAAAATAGATTACAGGAAGTGTCAACCGGACGATTTCCGTTGCGGCGGTACGACGCCGGAGCTCTGCATACCGAAGGAGAAGAAATGCGACGGGTACCTGGACTGCCGGAACGGCCGGGACGAGGAGAAATGCGACAACTCGAAGCCGGCCTGCAGATTGGACCAGTTCAGGTGTAATTCCACGCAGCGCTGCATCGAACAATCGGCCAGGTGCAACTACAAGGACGACTGCGGGGACAACAGCGACGAGGAGAATTGCAGTACGTTCAGTGCCACGTTTCCAGCGGATCTAGTGACATCTGGGGAGCGTACGTACGGGGGGACTCCCCCGGCTAAGAATTGCAGGGGGGTCTCCCGGTGCGATTGAGCCCCCGGAATGAGTATCGTTTATGGTCGAAGTTCACTGTTATCGCGATGACGGTCGCGCAATTAAAAATTCGTTACTTTTCAGACTTCCAGCCGTGCACCATCAATCAGTTCCGATGTTCGAATTCGCTCTGCATACCGAGGTCCTTCGTCTGCGACGGTTACAAGGATTGCCAGGACGGCACCGACGAGAAGTCCTGCACCACGACCAGCTGTCCACGGAACAAATTCGTCTGTCCTAGGGGAACGGCCGACGGCAAGCCCCTTTGCATAGATCGCGCACAGATCTGCGACGGGAAACCGGATTGCGAGGACGAGGCGGACGAGGCGCCCTCTTGCTGTTAGTATAACACCAACCTATCTAATTCTGCAAACGCGTTAACCGTTAAAAACGCTCGTTCTCTATTTTCTGTTTTAATTCGTGCGCTATTTAATACGGATGACTCTAGACCAGGTAACATACCAACGTTATGAAATAAACATTGCGAAAGGGGGACGCCAGAATGGCGACGTAAAGACAATTTCTTTTAACGCAATCGTTTCGATTTCCCGCAGCATCGGTCTCCTGTTCGTCGCTGGCGTGCCAGTACAAGTGTCGAGCCTCTCCCACAGGGGGTGTCTGTTACTGTCCGACCGGTTGGGTCCTCGCTAACGATACAACCACCTGCGTAGGTAGGTACACGCCTGATTCTCGTCGAATCGTTCATCGAACGCCGCGCAAGCGTCTCACCTTCATTTAAATCCACCAGATCGGGACGAGTGCTCGGAATGGGGCTTCTGCGAGCAGCTGTGCGAGAACCGGGTCGGCTCGTACACGTGCAGCTGCGCCCCGGGTTTCGCCCTGCAGGATCGGAACAAGTGTCAGGCTCAGTCGCACCCCGGCGTGAAATTGGAACTCCTGGTGGCCGAGGAGCGCGGCGTCTGGCGGATGTCGCCGTCCGGCGAGGACAAGACGCTCGTGGCCAGCACGTTCGGGAGCGGCGGCGTCGATTACCTATACTCCAGGGATCTGCTCTTCTGGAGCGACTTCAAGACGAAGAAGGTCAGCTCGAAGCCGTTGAACGGCGACGACTCGAGCTCCTGGGTGGCGATCTATTTGACCAGCTCGTGGGGACCGGTCGCCATCGCGATCGACTGGATAGGGGAGAAGTTGTACGTGGTGGACTCGGTGGTCCAAACGATCGACGTTCTAGAGCTGGACGGACGTTACCACGGCATCGCTCTCAGCTCGAACCTGACGAGCCCGGCTGACATCGGCCTGGACCCGACCGTGGGCCTCATGTTCATAGCGGACAGCAAGCAAGTTGTCAGGGCCAACATGGACGGAACGTCGGCCTTCCCCATCGTTTCCGAAGCGGCTTACAAGGTGTCCGGCATCGCCGTGGACGTGATCGCGCGCAGGATCTTCTGGTGCGACTCGCAGCTGGACTACATCGAGACCGCGGACTATCTGGGCAGGAACCGGGTGATGGTGCTCAGGGGTTCCCACACGCCCTCGCCAACGAGGCTGACGCTCTTCGAGAACAAAGTATACTGGACCGACAGCATAAAGCAGGCGATCATGAGCGTGGACAAGGCGGAGGGCGAGCACTCGGTGCAGACCGTCTGCAAGATAGGCGACGCGAAGGCCATCAAGGCACTGCACCCTCTGACCCAGCCGAAGGTGTCCAATCCGTGCGGGAACAACAACGGCGGCTGCCAGCACATGTGCATTGTCACGGCAGCCAGCGACCAGGAAGACCGGTTGGGCTATCGTTGCGCCTGTCACATAGGCTGGCGATTGTCCGGCGATCAGAGGAACTGCAACGCCGTGCAGGAGTTCCTGATGTACTCGCAGCAGAGGTTCATCAAGGGCAGGGTGCTCGACCCGGTGATGGAAGGTTTCAGCGACGCGATCCCACCGGTGGTGTCGCGGAGGGCCCGATTCGTCGGTCTGGACTACGACGCGCGCGGTCAGTACATTTATTATAGCGACGTTCTGCAGGACGTGATCTACAGGATCAGACAGAGCGGCACCGGCAGAGAGATAGTCCTGGCCAGTCAGAACGAGGGCGTGGAGGGCCTGGCCGTCGACTGGGCCGCCAAGAACTTGTACTACATCGACTCCAGGAAGGGCACCCTTAACGTGCTCAGCACGAGGAACGTCACGTATCGCAGAACGCTGCTGAAGAATCTGAAACGTCCGCGGGCGATCGTGATCCATCCGAATCAGGGTTACATATTTTTCTCCGAGTGGGACAGGCCGGCGAACATCAGCAGAGCGTACACGGACGGCACCAATCTTCTTGTGTTCAAGAACCTGACCCTGGGCTGGCCCAACGGCCTGGCCATCGACTTCGCGAAGGACCGTTTGTATTGGTGCGACGCGTTGCTCGACCACGTGCAGCATTCCAATCTGAACGGCACGGACGTCAGGACGGTCAACTCCAGGCTAATCAGACACCCCTTCTCCATGGCCATACACGAGCAATGGATGTACATAACCGATTGGAGGCTGAACGCCATCATTAGACTCCATAAGGAAACCGGCGAGCAGGAGTCCATCCTCGTGAGGCAGCCCGAGACGAACAGGTTGTACGGGGTGAAGGTGTACAGTCGCGACATTCAGACCTCCCTGCCTGACCACCCTTGCGCGATAAACAACGGGGGCTGCGAGAAACTGTGCTTCGCCATCCCGCAATACACTACCAACAGGTACGGAACGGCCAGGTTGACCAGAGTCTGCGGCTGCCCCTACGGGGAGCGGATCCAGGACAACGAGATGACCTGCGCGTCCGACCCGGAGGCCGAGCCACCTGTGGAAGCCTGTCCTAACTCCTGGGATTTCACCTGCGCCAATCAGAGGTGCGTCTCTCACGCCTGGGTCTGCGACGGCGAGAACGACTGCCTGGACAACAGCGACGAGAGGAACTGCACGAAACCGACCTGCCCGACGTACGACTTTCAGTGCAAGTCGGGCAGATGCGTGCCCACGAGCTTCCTATGCGACACGGAGAACGATTGCGGCGATTACAGCGACGAGGAGGGCTGCCCGAATCTGACCTGCAGCGCGAATCAGTTCACCTGCGCGAACAAACGATGCATACCGAACACGTGGAAGTGCGACTCTGAGAACGACTGCGGAGACGGCTCCGACGAGGGGGAGTTCTGCGTCGCAAAGACGTGTTCCTACTTCCAGTTCACCTGTCCAAGATCCGGCCACTGTATACCGCAGTCGTGGGTGTGCGACGGCGACAACGATTGCTTCGATCAGCAGGACGAGATGGACTGTCCGCCCGTCACCTGTCAGAGCACGCAGTTCACCTGCGCCGATCAGAAGATGTGCGTCCTCGACTCGTACAAGTGCGACGGTATATCCGACTGCAACGACGGCAGCGACGAGGTGGGCTGTCCGTCGCTGGCGCCTGACCAATGCAACACGGACAAGCAATTCCAATGCGTCAGCTCGGCGATCTGCATACCGAGGAGCTGGTACTGCGACGGCACAGCCGACTGTCCGGACAAGTCGGACGAGCCGGCCTCCTGCGGCCAGGTAAGCTGTCAGCCGGGCTTCTTCAAGTGTCGAAACGAGAGGTGCGTGTTCAAGGCGTACATCTGCGACGGCAAGGACGACTGCGGCGACGGGTCCGACGAGGACACCGAGCTGCACGCGTGCACCGCGCCCGAGTTCAAGTGCGACTCGGGCCAGTGGAAGTGTCCTAACGTGACGGACAGGTGCGTGAACATCACGAACGTCTGCGACGGTAAGCTGGATTGTCCTAATGGCGGGGACGAGGGTCCTGGCTGCGACTTCGAGGACTGCAAGTACAGGGGCGGGTTCTGCAGCAACGGTTGCATCCAGACGCCCGTGGAGAAGCTGTGCACGTGTCCGCCGGGCGAGGAGCTCAGCAAAGACGGCCTGACCTGTCAGGATCTGAACGAGTGCGAGCCGCCCGGTCGTTGCTCGCAGGTCTGCGTGAACATCAAGGGCGGTTACTACTGCAACTGCGTCGAGGGTTACAGCCTGGAGAAGGACAAGCACACCTGCAAGGCGTTCAATCACAGCGCCGCGTTTCTGATCATATCGAACAGGCACACGATCCTGGTGGCCGATCTGCAGGACCAGGCGTTGGAGAGGGTGCCGATCAACGTGGAGAACGTAGTCGCGACCGCCAGCAACATGCACACTGGGACGATCTTCTGGTCGGACATGAAGCTGAAGAAAATATCTAGGCTGGACAGGGGCAGCGATCCTCAGGACGTGATTTCGACCGGACTGGACCTGGTGGAAGGTCTGGCGTACGATTGGATCGGTCAGAACTTGTACTGGCTGGATTCCAAATTGAACACCATCGAGGTGGCGAAGGAAACCGGGGTCAGTAGGATGGTCCTGGTAAAGGAAAACATCACCCAGCCCAGAGGCATGTGTCTGGATCCCAGTCCAGGTGCCAGGTGGCTGTTCTGGACGGACTGGGGCGAGAATCCACGGATCGAGAGGATAGGCATGGACGGCACCAACAGGTCCACCATAATCAACACCAAGATTTACTGGCCCAACGGCCTCGCCTTGGACATCGCCAACAAGAGGGTCTACTTCGCCGACAGCAAGCTGGACTTCATCGACACCTGCCTGTACGACGGGAGCGAGAGGATTCAAGTGCTGGCCAGCTCTCACTATCTGCTCCATCCGCACTCCTTGACTCTGTTCGAGGACGTCATGTACTGGACGGACAGGCAGCTGAACAGGGTCTTGTCCGCTCACAAGTTCTACGGCGCTAATCAAACGGTCGTGTCCCACCTGATATCCCAGCCGTTGTCCATTCACGTTCACCATCCGGTGTTGCAGCCGATCACACCGAATCCTTGCGCCAATACTACCTGCGCCCACCTGTGCCTACTGTCGCCTGGCAATCCTCAGGGTTACAGCTGCAAATGTCAAGTTGGATTCAAGCTGCTGCCCAGCGGCCAATGCATGGAGGAGGAGACGCCGTACTTGATGGTCCTGCGCGGCTCTCAAATCGTGGACGTCTCGCTGGTCCCGGGTAGCACCAAGACCGGCTACATAACGCCGGTCGTCGGCGTGGAGGGTGGTAAATTCGTCGACTACGACAAGAAGGAGAGGATGATCTACTGGCTGCAGACCAAGGGCGACGACGACGAGAACGGCACCATCTACGCGACGCCCTATTCCGGCGGCAACAGGACCGAGTTCCCCAGCCCGTCCGGTGAAAGCGGTATCGTCGGGTCCGCGTCCACGATGGCGTTCGACTGGCTCGGTAGGAACATGTTCATAGGGAACAAGTACGCCTCGAACATCGAGGCGATAAAGGTCGACGGTAAGATCAGGTACAGGACCATCGTTCTCGCCAACGACGGTCAAAAGACGTCCGTGGCGAAACCGAAGGCCATGTGCGTCGATCCCCTGGAGGGGCATATATTCTGGGTCGACGACGGCAGCTTCGGTATTCCTATGAAGATCGGCAGGGTCAACATGGACGGCACCAACCCGATAGTGTTGACCGACAAGGTGAAGAGGCCCGAGGCTATCGCCATCGACATTCCAACCAAGACCATTTACCTGAGCTCGTTGTATCCAGCCGTCGTCATGGAGATATCTACGGACGGGCGTAATCTGAGGACAATAGTCTCCGAGAATATAGCATTACCCAGCGCCCTTGCAGTCCACGAGTCCAGGCTCTACCTCCTGGACCCTCACTACGATAAAATCGAGAGGGTCGACCTGCCGGACGGAGGCAACCCGACCATCATAATCGACAACGATTCCGAGCTGAAGACGCTGACCATTTACAAGAAAAGGGTCACGGGCGATCATCCTTGTCTGGTGAACAACGGTGGCTGCGAGCAGATCTGTTTCCCGGCCTCCGGTGGGACCAGGTTCTGCGCCTGCGGCCTGGAGTACCAGAAGATCAGCGACACCGCCTGCGAACCGTTCAAGACCTTCGCCGTCATCACACAGCTGGACGTAGCCAGAGGGTACAGCCTGACCGACGCCAAGGAGGCGATGGTGCCGATCTCTGGGGTCGGTCATCATATCCTTCACGTGGACGTGTACAGCGCGGGCAACTGGATCTACTGGGTGGAGTTCAATCGCGGCATGTGGAACGGAATATTCCGCGTAAGGCCCAACGGCACCGAGCTGCAGCACGTCATAAAACAGGGAATCGGGTCTAACGGTATCAGGGGACTGGCCGTCGACTGGGTGGCTGGTAATATCTACTTCACCAACGTATTCCCCCACGACAATTACGTGGAGGTGTGCAAACTGGACGGCAGCAACAGGAAGGTCCTCGTGAAGAAGACAGCGGACTCCCCTAGGGAACTTGCGGTGAATCCCATCAAACGGTACCTCTATTGGATAGACTACGGACAGTACCCCAGGCTTGGCAAGGCGTACCTGGACGGTAGCAACTGGACCCCCATAGTTACCTCAGGAATAAGCACACCGCGGGACATCACCATAGACCCGGTCACCCACGACGTCTACTGGGTGGACTCCAAGCAGGACACTATACAGAAGGTGTCCTACACCGGTGGTAATCGCGAGATCATCAGGCGAAACCTGCCAAACCCTATGGGGGTGGCGATTTACGGCGACGACGTTTACTGGGTGGACAGGAACTTGGCGACGGTGTTCAAGGCGAACAAGCAGAGCAACTTCAGCCGACCGACTACGGTCAGGTCGAATCTGCCGAAACTGAGGGACATAGTTATGTTCGATCAGAACAGCCAACCGCAGGATCCCACGAATCCCTGCTCGGCGGATGGAAACGCTGGCTGCGCTCAGCTGTGCTTCGCCATGCCCAAGGACAGCCCGTCGCCGTTCAAATGCGAGTGCGCTGTCGGCAAACTGGCCGCGGATGGCAAGAGCTGCGAGAACATCGAGGAGTTCTTGGTGTTCGCGACGAGAACGGAGATCAGGGCGATAGGCCTCGACCCGCACAACACCAGCGTGCCGTTCAACTCTCTTGGAAACCTGACCAACGTGGTGGGCGTGGACTTCGACTATCAGGACAAGATGTTGCTGTTCACCCAGATCAGACCGTGGGCAAAGATCGCTTGGATAAAGGCGGACAATCCGTCCCCGTCCGAGGTCCACACGTTGATCAGCAAGGGGATCAATCCTGAGGGAATATCGTACGATTGGACCCAGAAGAAGGTGTACTGGACCGACTCGTGGAACAACAGCATTTACGCCATGGACCTGGACGGGACGAATCTCGTGATGATCGCCAGGGTGGACAGGCCCAGGGCCATCGTGGTCGACCCTTGCAACGGTTCATTGTACTTCACAGACTGGGGCCGTTTCGGGACGTCCGGTAAAATCTTCAGGACGACCATGGCCGGCTCGCTGAAGAGGGCCGTCATCGACAAGGACCTCTCGCAGCCCAGTGGCCTGGCGATCGACTACGAGGACCGGATGCTGTACTGGACCGACGCCGTCAAGGAGAAGATCGAACGATCCGAGCTGGACGGCAAGAACCGTCAGACTCTGATCAGCGCGACGATATACCCCTTCGCTATCACCGTTTTCAGGGAGCACATTTACTGGACGGATCTTCAGCTGCGCGGGGTGTACAGGGCCGAGAAGCACACGGGGGCGAACAAGGTGGAGCTGGTGAAACGTTTGGAGGATTCGCCCAGGGATCTTCACATATACTCGGCGTCCAGGCAGCAGTGCAAGGTGAACCCCTGTAACATAACGAACGGCGGCTGCGACCAGTCCTGTCATCCGGGCGTAAATGGGTCGGCGGAGTGCAAATGCGACGACAACAGCAGGCTGGTCAACGAGGACCGGATGTGCGTACCGAAGAACGTCACCTGCGATTCCAGCAAGTTCGCCTGCAGGAACGGCCGTTGCATCACCAGGATGTGGGCCTGCGACGGCGAGGACAACTGCGGCGACGGGTCCGACGAGGACACCAATTACTGCTCGTACCATTCCTGCAGCCCGAACGAGTTCAGGTGCAACAACGGCCGTTGCATATTCAAGTCGTTCAAGTGCGACCACGACAACGACTGCAGGGACGGCAGCGACGAGGAGGGCTGCGTGTATCCGCCGTGCGCAGCCGGCGAGTTCACCTGCGCCAATTATCGTTGCATCTCACAGTCCCAGGTGTGCAACGGGATCAACGACTGCAAGGACAACGTGGCGTCGGACGAGACGCACGATCGTTGCCCCAGGAACGTCACTTGTCCCCCGGATCATCTCAAGTGCGAGAAGACGAACATATGCGTGGAGCCGTACTGGCTATGCGACGGGGACAACGACTGCGGTGACAACACCGACGAGAACCCGTTGCACTGCGCCCAGAGGACGTGCCCGCAGAACAGCTTCAGGTGTCCGAATCACAGATGCATCCCGGCCACGTGGTACTGCGACGGCGACGACGACTGCCTCGACGGCAGCGACGAGCCGCCCGGTTACTGTCAGTCCGAGGGCAGGACCTGCTTCGGCGATCTGTTCACGTGCGACAACGGGAACTGCGTGCCGAGGATATACATCTGCGACGGGGACAACGACTGCCTGGACAACTCGGACGAGGACGAGCGACACCAGTGCAACGACAGGAAGTGCGACGAGGACACCGAGTTCACCTGCACGGCGAACAAAGTGTGGAACAGGGCCCAGTGCATACCGAAGAAATGGCTGTGCGACGGGGACCCGGACTGCGTCGACGGGGCCGACGAGAACGTGACGCTGCTTCACTGCCCGGCGCCGACGCCGTGCGCCGAGAACCACTTCACCTGCGACAACGGCCGCTGCTTGAACCAGAACTGGCTGTGCGATCACGATAACGACTGCGGGGACGGCAGCGACGAGGGGAAGTTCTGCAACTCCAGGTACAAGCCGTGCACCGGTCAGGAATTCGCCTGTCACAATTTCAAGTGCATCAGGAAGCAGTTCCGCTGCGACGGCCAGGACGACTGCGGCGATCATTCGGACGAGGATGGATGTCGTAAGTATTGTAGGAACCGAATAAAAAGGAAGGGCCAGGCTTCGGGAATCGAACCCGAGATCTTCGTATTACTAGGCACTGATCAGTCCATTTACGCCACGGCCCCTTCCCAATATTCGTTATTCGTTTGTTCCTCTTAACTTAAACGAACCCACAGTATTATTTCGCCGTTAGCCTGAACGACGTGGAACGATTGGTCACATCGTTTCGATTTTTCGCAGCGTCCAAGACGAAGAACTCGACCTGCCCGAACCCCGGTGAGTTCATGTGCGCCAACGGGAACTGTATAGATCAACGGCTGGTGTGCAACAAGGAGGCGGACTGTGCTGACGAGAGCGACGAGCCGCCCCACTGCAACGTGGACGAGTGCGCGATGGTTGAGATGAACCAGTGCGCGCACAGGTGCGTCGACACGCCAACGAGTTACTACTGCGAGTGCAACCCGGGGTACAGGCTTCTGGAGGACGGCAAGGCCTGCGACGACATCGACGAGTGCACGGAGACGCCGCAGGTGTGCAGCCAGCAGTGCCACAACACCCCCGGTAGCTATTACTGCAAGTGCAATCACTATTGGTACGAGCGGGCGCCCGACGAGCACACCTGCAAGAGGAGGGACAACAGGAAACCGTGGCTGATATTCACGAACAAGTATTACGTAAGGAACATGTCCATCGATGCGTCGAATTACAGTCTGATGCATCAGGATCTGATCAACGTCGTCGCCCTGGACACCGATTACTCGGAGGAGATGCTGTACTTCTGCGACGTCACCGCTAAGACGATCTTCAGGTAACTTGTGCGACCACGTTTTTAGGAGATGGTCCGCGGCATATTTCTATAAACGCATTTTTCTTTTGCAACGCTCCAGGGTGCCGATCGCGGGCGGCGAGAAGGAGGCGATCATTAGACACGACAGCCTTGGCCTCGAAGGAATTGCGATTGATTGGGTGGGCAGGAAGTTGTATTGGCTGGACAGACACGCGAAACACTTGGACGTGGCCGAGCTCAATGGAACGAACAGAAAGACGTTGCTGACCGGCATAGCCGATCCGCGGGCCATCGTTGTCCATCCGGGAACTGGATACCTCTACTTCACCTCCTGGCACCTGCAGGTAACGGTCCTGCGCTTTAAGTCGCTTCGAATTTCGAGGCCCAGATGGTATATTATACTAACAGTACGATTAACCCGATTGTCCAGGCCTACATTGGGAAGATGGGAATGGACGGCAGCAATTTCACCAGGATCCTGACCTGGGAGGACGACATCGCTTGGCCAAACGCCCTCACCATAGACTACTTCACGGACCGGATCTTCTGGGCGGACGCGCACTTGGATTACATCGCGTTCGCCGACCTGGAGGGCCACCACCGACGGAAGGTGCTCTCCGGGCCGTCGGTGCCCCACGTGTTCGCCATCACGGTCTTCGACGACCTGATATTCTGGACCGACTGGAACCTGAAGGCCATCAGCAGGGCGGAGAAATTCTCCGGCGATCACCTGCGTATTCTCAGGAACACCACGCACAGGCCCTACGACATCCACGCGTACCATCCCCTCAGGCAATTGCCCTACAACAATCCCTGCATGGAGAACAACGGCGGCTGCTCCCATTTGTGTCTGATCTCGCCACCCGCTAGCTCCTATTTACTGGAGGGTTACGGCCAACCTGGCGTCACGTCGTACAAATGTATGTGCCCCAATCAGTTCGTGCTGGACAAAGACGGGAAGACCTGCAAGGCGAATTGCACGAACGGCCAGCACAGATGCGGTCCTCCGGACGAGAAATGTATACAGTGGTACTGGAAGTAAGTAGGAGTTTACAGTCGTGCTCTAACGCACCCCCTAACAAATTAATCTAGAAACGTTGAGGATAATATGGCGATCGATTTTCGTAGGTGCGACGGCGAGAAGGACTGCAAGGACGGTTCCGACGAGCCGACCAGCTGCCCGACAAGGGCCTGCAGGCCCAGCGTCTTCCAGTGTGCGAACGGCAACTGCAGGCCCAGCGTCACGGTATGCGACGGCTTGGACGACTGCGGGGACAAGAGCGACGAGGCCCACTGCGACTTGGAGTGCGGCGAGCTGGAGTTCAAGTGCAAATCGAACGGTCGTTGCATTCACGAGTCCTGGAAGTGCGACGGGGACGCCGACTGCAAGGACGGAAGCGACGAGGACCCTGCGATTTGCCGTGAGTAAAAACCCAACCACAGATACGTTCGTGCTTCCAGTGTCTATAAACTGTTCTCCCGTTTTGTATACAGACATCAGGGCCTGCGACCCGAACACAGAGTTCACCTGCAAGAACGGCAGGTGCATCCAGAAGGTGTGGATGTGCGACTCGGACAACGACTGCGGCGACGACAGCGACGAACCGGCGTACATGTGCCGCCAGAGGAATTGCACGATCGGATGGCAACGTTGCCCTGGCCACGCCAATTACCGTTGCATACCCAAATGGTTGTTCTGCGACGGGAAGGACGACTGCCGCGACGGTTCCGACGAGCTGCCGGAGAACTGTCCGAAGTGCGACCCGAAAATGGACTTCAAGTGCGCCAACAATCGATGCGTGCCCAAGCAGTGGCTCTGCGACTTCGCCGACGATTGCGGGGACGGTAGCGACGAGGCGGAGACCTTGTGCAAGGACCGTTACAGAGAGTGCTCCGAGTCGGAGTTCAAGTGCGCCAACGGCAAGTGCATCGCGTCAAGATGGCGTTGCGACACCGAAGACGATTGCGGGGACAACAGCGACGAGACCAGCTGCCAGGAGTTCGTTTGCAAGGTATTTCTCTGCACCGCGACTGTCTCGCGACGCATATGTTGCGTGATATGCATTTCACGATAATAATAATAATAATTCGTTGCAGGGTGACACGTTCCAGTGCACAAGCGGCCACTGCATAGCTTCGTACGCGAGATGCGACGGTACAAGGGATTGCAGAGACATGAGCGACGAAACTGGGTGCACGCCGAGGTACCCGGACGGACGGTTCTGTCCCCAATCGAAATTCCAGTGCGATAATAATTTGTGCGTTTACCAGACCGATATATGCGACGGAAGCGACGATTGCGGTGACGGTTCTGACGAAAATCCTACCATGTGCGGTAAGATTCATTCCTTCTCAAATGTATTCGCTCGTTTCAATGAACGAACGACTGAATGAATGAATTGGATTTATTTATTTCGCAGCGAGCTACAAGTGCGACACGACCAGGCGGTTCCAGTGCGCCAACAACAAGTGCATCGCCAAGTACCAGTTGTGCGATGGCGTCGACAACTGCGGCGACGGCTCCGACGAGAACAACATGACCATGTGCGCCACCAGGGTACGCCCGTGCGACCCATTAAACGAGTTCACCTGCGCGAACAAGAAGTGCATCGATCGCTCGAAGCTCTGCGATTTTGCTGACGACTGCGGCGACTCCTCCGACGAACTCGGTTGCCGTAAGTCCGCACGTTTCGTTCACCTGATCGCTATATGAGCCTGTCGGCTGTTCGATGAATTGCTATTCCCCCTTATATATTATCGCAGATCACAACAAGGTCTGCCTGGACAGCAACAAAGGCGGCTGCTCCCACTATTGCCAAAATATCACGGACGGCGGTTACATCTGCGCCTGTTATCCGGGCTACATAATATCGCAGGACAACCGGAAACACTGCGAGGACATTAACGAGTGTCTGGCCGGTCAGCACCAGTGCTCGCAGATCTGCAGCAACATGAACGGGACCTATTCTTGCTCGTGCAGGGACGGGTTCGAATTATCCGACAGCCGTAGCGGTGTCTGCAAGGCCACGGACACGGACCTGATGATCCTGTTCGCCAGCGGGCCAGGGATCAGGGCGTACAACGCCCGCGAGAACGAGGAGGTCGAGGTGATCGCCAACGAGAAGAGGGTGCAGATCCTCGACTTCGATCCCAGGTCGGAGTACGTGTTCTGGATAGACAAGTACGATAATTCGATCAAACGGTCGTACATGGTGAACGCGAAGGGCGGACAGGTGAAGATCGGTTACGCACAGGACCTCAACATAAAGAGTAATACATTTGTCTAAATTACTTCACCGATTCCGAACACTTGAGCGTTACGAAACAATCGACGATCGTCATTTGTTACAGGCCAATTCAGTCTGATAAGTCTGGCGGTGGACTGGATATCCGGCAACCTCTACTGGACGGAGATCGATTTCACGCAGCCGACCCCGCAGGGACGGATCATGGTGTCGAAAGCGGACGGTAGATACAGGCGAAGCTTGATCACGACCGGCTTAGAAATTCCAACGGACATAGTGATCGATCCTGAGCTCGGTAGAGCCATTTGGACCGACGCTGGCAGTCGACCGAAGATAGAAATCGCCTGGATGGACGGCGACCGAAGGAAGCAGCTGGTGTCCGATCGAATCGGTCAACCGGTTGCCCTAACCATAGATTACTCCATGAACCATGCCCTGTACTGGGCTGACAGTAAACTGAACACCATAGAGTCCATAGAACAGGTAACGTCCGCGTTCACCGCGGCGGTATTTCATTTACCATTGATCCGAACGAGACAGTTCTGTCTCTCGATGGAAATAAAGTTGCTTTACGAAATTCACCGTAATCGCGTTGTTTCCGCAGGACGGCTCGAACAGGAAGATAATCCTGAAGGGGGAGGAGCTGAAGCACCCGGTCGCCCTGGACGTTTTCGAGAACAAATTGTACTGGGTGACTAGAAGAACCGGCGAGATAATTAGCCAGGATAAGTTCGGCAGAGGTGTGCCGGAGATTCTCGTCAGGCACGTGTACAGTTCCGGTGGGGTGAAGGTGTACCATCAGCAGAGGTACAACACCACCCTGAGGAATCTCTGCCACGACGATCAGTGCACGCATCTCTGCGTGCCGATTCCCGGGGGCAACCGTTGCCTCTGTTCGGACAGCATCGGTCCCCTCCAAGAAAGGGAGACCGTGCGGTCGAATGAGCGCCACTGCGACGCAACCAACGAGAGGCCGCTGCCTGCGCCAAGAATTTGCCCTTGCAGAAACGGCGGCCTGTGCCAGGAGGGCGCGGACAACAAGTTGCAGTGCGATTGTCCCGGTCCCTTCCACGGGGAGTTCTGCGAGGTGATGCTGGGGGCCAGGGCCAGCAACACCACGGCCGCCATCGTGATCCCCATTGTTATATCTGTACTGGTACTCCTCGGTGCTGCTGCCGTCATCATGGTGCTCAAGAAACGACCGTTGTAAGTGCCGCTCACAAAATTCAGCCGTCACTGTGGTATCATATGAGCGTAACAATAATTATTTCGTTCGCAGCGGGAAGCCCGGAGGTATAGGGAGTCTGACTGGTGCTCAGAGCGTGTCCTTCAGGCAGGGAAGCAACGTCGAATTCGGCGTGCCGGCTCACGAAAGAATGGTATGCCCTGTTTCCTTCGTGTCTCCGTTTTTTGGTTTCAGCTCCCGACTGGAATGTTTCTGTAAATTTGTTTAACGACGTCAGTCGCTCATAGTAATGCTCGTGAATGTTTGCCCCCGCTCAAGGAACCCCTGGACGTGGAGTACAATCTTGGCGACGTCAGCAATAAGAACAGGGACTTCAGCAACCCGATGTACGACGCGGTGAACACAGAGACGGGCGCGACGAACGGCACCGGCGCCAGCAGCATGTACGAGTTACCGGCCGAGGTGAAACCATCCAGCATCCAGCACAAGGAGCCGCCGCAGTTGCACCTGAAGAGAAAGGAGCTGGATCCGACGCCCATCGACTCGGGGAAGGACACGCAGCAGCTGGTCGAGGAGGACAAGTCCGAGTGTTAGATAGATTGACTCTTTTCGTGCAGTGACGTAGTTAGAAAACGACGGGCGTGATTCTGAGGGAAAGGGAACCGAAGGAACCGACGGGATATAACGAATCTTTTGATCAATGATGTTTCTTGTTTTTTTTTAATCATGTGACGCATCGATCTATCCCCGTATGCGTGTTCGTTGCAATTGTTATTTATTAGATCTGTAAGCATTATTCTCGAATTATCTTGAGGTGTTCTTTCTTCTGTTTTTTTTTTTGTTTTTAGACGTAGCGATCCCACTTCTTTTTTTTTTTTTAAATCTTGACAATTTGAAACATTCGAGTACAGTTCGTTCCCACGATCTTTTTACTCGGGCGCACACACACGCACGCAAGGTGGAAGAGGCCCCCGAATGGGGCACAAGACTGAGTATTAACGGACGCAAGTTCTCTTTGCAATCCACGCATGTTACGTTCAAACACACGGGAAATTTTGTTTTTCAACGGACAGAATAGGATGTGCAATAGATATCTTTCAGATTGGTATAGAGCGCCGCATAATCAGATGCGATTCCAATTGCAATTTATTACAAGTTTACATATTTATAGCTCGTTTTAAATAAGTTCAGGGAAGAAGGATGAAAGGGTGCAGGATGTTTAATGCATCTGACTACGCCACTGCGTCTACGTAGGGATGCTCTCGCGCCTGCAACGCTTCTATCTCGCTGTAGTTTAACAAAGGGCAAACGAAACAATAACGACTGTTCGTTCTTAACGGTTGAACGACAGCGCAAGTGAAATTACCCGAGAATTCGAATGTTTTTTTTTTTTTTTAAATATTGATCGAAAGAACAAAAATTAGGAGAAACGTAACGAGAACGTCGCGTTACGCGTTGTCGAGATTGAAGTGCAATTTGGCGGCGAGTTTGCGTCGACTTAGGTGCGATTTGTAAGTCTTGTAAATACGATTATCGCAGAATATTAATTTCACGTTGTCCATGTACCATATAATGAAGCAGAAAAGAACAAAAAAAAAAAAAATGAATACATTCCATGCTATCTTCGAAGGCAGCTCGAGGCGAAGAATCAGGGAGTTTGATGAGGAACTGTATGTTTATGCGATAAAGCCTCGAAACATCTCACGGGAGAGGCGAGAGACGGGTCTCTTTAGAAAGAAGAAACAAAAAAGAAGAAGAAATATATATATACACAAGTGTTTTTTTTTTCACTTGCAAAGCTTGCTCGGCCACACGTGAGCGTTGTTATATGCGTTTGTATATTTGTTCTCTTAGATTGCGCGCGGGGAAACGTCGGTGTACAGTTTTTCTTCACGTAGGAGCTGTGATCGTAAAGAGAAGAAAAAGAAAAAGAAAATTACAAATTGGATTCCCCGAGTACGCGAGGGTGATCATTGAAACGAACAAAGCGTACTAATTCTTATTTTATTTTTATTTTTATTTGCTGTACGCCCCAAAACATGAGAGTGTGTGTATGAGAGAGAGAGAGAGAGAGAGAGAGAGAGAGAGAGAGAGAGAGAGAGAGAGAAAGAGAAAGGGGAATCGCGCTTCCTCTTTCTTTTCGAAAGATATATTATTCGGTACAGTAGAATCTCGATTATATGTAAGATTGTAACTTGGAATATCTGCGGTTTGTTGTTGTATGTTGCGTATCAAATTATATAGATTGTTAACTCTAATGTGCGACTTCTTTCTTCTTTTTTTTTTTTACATTTTTGTTTTTATTCATTCACCAACTGTTCATGTCGACCGTTGTATTCAAGGAAAATAATTAATAGCGGAAGCCACGTATGTATCCGGATTCGAAAAGTGACTGAGAATATTTTATGCGGGGCAATTGATTCGATGGAAGAAGTTCCAGTAATATAAAATATAGATATCTCTTTTAGGGCAAGCAGTAAGATAGCTTTAAATTAGTTTAGAAAGTTTTCTACAGCGATTATTAGTTAATCAAGTTTCTACTGTACAGTATTTTACGTTTTATTTCTTTTAATATAATAGAAAACCAGCGTTGTACATAGGTCTTACAATGATCAACGAAGAAAATGAGCGGCACTGACTCACCTTCTTTTACAGATTATACGTAAATAAAGAAATTTATATATATATAAATATATATATGTGTATATATACATATATGGATATATGTGTATGTATATATGGATAAATTAATGCGCATCATCAACAGAATCGGTTTTATCTCCTGGGCGGGGCTCCAGAGTGTCCTAATAATTATTTTTAACTATATCAGTATTTTCTGTATTTTTTTTTTTATCGACCCGACGAGATATGACGATTGTTAATATATTGTTCAAGCAATTAAAGAGGTACCGTCCATAAATAAATACTGGAAGCCTATCATTTTGCACTCCTTATAGCTGTGGCGAATTATAACACGATTTTACATAACGAACATGACAATTAATACGCGATTATTGACAAATTTCAGGTGTAGAACTCATTCGAGTCACGATTTCGCGCCTGGCCACTCGAATTTTTGCGCCAATTCTACGCTTATTACCGCCATCTATGAAGCACTGCTTGAAACTACTCGGGTCTCTGCCATATCTACACCCGAAAGTGGTATAAAAATAAAACTTGCTTTTTCTCGTCCCCATGCGATATTATAAACAATTTAAACTCGCGAATCACTACTAAAAGTATTTTTGCTCCCTGTGAATGAATTTGATAAGGTAACAATTAATTATAATATATGTTGCTGCGGTCCCTGCCATATCTACACCCAAAAGTGGCCTAAATTTTATCAGGCCTTCGCGTGTACAAATAGCTTCTTAACGGCGTTACTATTATTAAAATCAGCATTTTTAGCATTAAATAGCCGCCAGTATCGTATTTAAAGGAGAAAAATGAATTTTTATTTTTAAACCACTTTTGAGTGTAGGTAAGGCAGAAACACGAGTAGTTTCAAGCATCTCTGGATAGATGGCAGTGACGAGCACGTAGAACCGGCGCGAAAATTCGAATAACTCGGCGCGAAAGGTGGAACAGAAGTTATATACCTCAAACTTTCCAATAATCGTCTACTAATCATTCTATTTAATATTTGTATTAGTTTAACAGCCCATATAAATTCCCAATGAAACGTCTGTGATATTGCAAATTAACGCACACAGCACAGAAATAGCTTTACTAACGATTGCTCAAATTAAGCAATTAAGCCGGGTGGTCGATACAATTGCATTGATTTCTAATCCCGTCACGTTCCAGGCCAGGATACGCAACAAACACGCACCATTAGCAATTCATTCAAGGATCCTGGATACGCGATACGGCAAGCGTTTAGAGGCAATAAAAATGGCCGTTCTGTCCAACGTATTCCTCGGTTATTTGCATAATTCGGACGATCTCGACGATTATCGTAGCGCGCCGACGCGTCGCGGCCCTGCGCATCCGCGTCTCACTTTCATGCTAATGAAACGCAATTCGCTTTCGTGACTAACTCGCGACGGCGTTTAACCGTTTATTCACCGGCTACGGGGATGCGCTCCGCGACGCAGGAATATTATCTGTCCCTTATCTGCACGTACATCCTCCGCGTGCGAGTTTCGCGACGAACAGAAACGCGTACGCGTATCTTTCGTCAAAACCGTTCTCCTGTACACTTGTCGAGTAACATCTTGTAGCTTCTGGTCCGGCCGGTACATCCTAGCGGTCGGTCAGTGCAACATAACTGCACTTACCGCTTGGCGCAGCCGGCTTTTCGTTCTTTGTAACGCATTACCGTGTATACTATCGTCGATGTGCAGCCTCTCGTAATCGAACATTTTTCCGTCGCTTAAGCGCGACTATGACCGTTTGCAAAATGTCGTTGAAGCATGCTGGAATATGAAACGAGAGCTTGCACGTGTTTGTAGGATCAAGTATGTAATATCGTAGTGTTTAATGGTATATTTAATTAATATTTCGACGAAGGTACGAGAGCCGCGAGGTAACGGAAATTTGTCGTACGTTGAATGTAAATGTCGAGTATGCATGTGTGCGTTCATATTTTCCAGATAAGTGTCAGATTTGTTAGGGGGTTTGGAAAACGAATATTTTTATTGCTGTCGAATGTATGATATAGGTTCGTATGAGTGATCGGGAAATTAACTCGGGCAGTCTATTTCCTCGATAATTCATTAAATATCGTACAGGATCTGTTACGTTAAATTAGCCTTGAAGTTCTGACCCATATTTAACGTAGAACACCGGCAGGGTTCATTAGCCATTGCGAATTACACGAATTATTTGTAACCGTATCTTCCAAGTATTTCCATCGTGCGTGCATCAAATTATTCTTACTGTCAACTATTATTAAATCTACTATCGATAACGAAAGAGAAAAATGTGATTAATCAAAATTCGTATTAAATTTTCGATTAGAAATAGACAGAAACGGACAACCATAAATATCATGGCCGATTTAAAGATATACAAGGTAAAATTTAAAGGAAAGTATCTAAATATTTATTCTCCGATTTCAAGGCGAAGTTAAAAACGATTATTTAATTAATACGAAAATTCTTATTTTTAGAATTCTCGCCCAAAAACAAGCGTCAGGATCGATTCGAAGATATCCAGGGTAAATTTAAAAAAAGATTATCGAATTATTTACGAACATCTTTATTCCGAGAATTTCCGAAAAAATATCAAAATTCACTCAAACGAATCCAAGGTAAAGTTGAAAAAAGATTATTCAATTATTACGAAAATCCTTATTCTTGGAATGTTCGTAAAAAAATATCAGAATTTACTCAAACGAATTCAAGGTACAGTTGAAACAGATTATTCAATTATTAATTCTTGGGATTCTCCTAAAAAAATATCAGAATTCACGCAAATGAACAAAAGGATAAGAAATACTGGTGGGACCAGTCGAAAGCAGCAATGAACGGGCAATGAATGTAAAAGAAAAAAAAGAAAAAGAATTTTCGTAAAAAAATATCAGAATTTACTCAAACCAATGCAAGGTACAGTTGAAACAGATTATTCAATTATTAATTCTTGTGATTCTCCTAAAAAAAAAAATCAGAATTCACGCAAACGAGCCTAAGGTAACGTTAACAGCCGATTGCTTCGTTAATACGAAAATCTTGATTGCAGACGGCAGAAGTTGGATGTACCGCGTTGATGCTGTACAGCAACAAACGGCTCGGGCACACAGTGCGTTGGAACAATTGTTTCACGCGAACCAGATGCAACAGATAGAAGGCACAGCTAAACAGGGCCCACGGAGCACGCTTGCTTCGTGTATAAGCCCAGAGGAAAGCGGCCGTATTTCCGGCTAAGGTAGCCAACAACCGGTCTATCCGACGAGCTGGTCTCTCTATTCACACCAGAAAGGCCGTCCGTTCGTGTACAGGGTAGGGCCCGGCCAGGTGATTGAGGTGCGACTTGCTGCCGGTAACGAACCGCCGCGAGGAATAATAAATGTTTGTCTTTGCAGATGGGACAAACTCTGAATGCAGGCAGCAACGCGACGAACTACAATATGGCAAACAGGTAGACGTAGGTAAAACGCGATTCGGGCAACGTTTGTGTAACGCGATTTGCAAATTGCAGAGCCAGCCGAGTATCTGCGAGGGAAATGGGGAAAGCTTTCCACGAGAATCCGCCAGGGAATCGTCGAAGTTGAGAATTCGATTTCCGCTGAGAAAAGAAGAGGAACAGAAATGGAAATCAAATGGTATCACTTCATTTGTTGCTTTCCAATGTTGCTTTCAATAAGACACGAAGGGAATCATGGGGGATAAATCGAGGATTCACTGTTCATTAAAAACGAAAGAAAGAGGACACATACGTAATACTCCAGCGGTGAATCCATTATTTTATTCGGAAAAAGAGGAATAAGAGAAAGGGAGATGAGAGGCACAGAAAGTCACGGGGCCATAAATTCTCCGCTCTCCAATTGCTTAATTACTTTACATTGTACATATATCTCGCAATATTTCTTAATAGCCTGCAGTATTCTTATTGGCGTGCCGGGAGCAACGAAAATGAAAAAGAGAAACCGATAATATGTGTAATACGTATGTAGGTACGCCAAACGCAAGCAGACGTTCGATCGCGTGGAAGGGAAGTGCATTCCGCTTGAATTTTGCTGCCAAGTCTATCCGTTAGACGCCGAATGAATAATTCATTGAAGAATCAGGCCTGTGCCTGGAATCGTCGACTCGTACAGGCGGAGAATAATCGGGATTGCGCGAGAATCGTTCGCTCCTATGATAATTGATCGTTAAGGGGCGATCCTGGCCCGATATCAATCAGGGGGGACTAACCGGTCGATAATGGCATTGGTATCGGCTCTAAATTACCTTGCACATTTTTCGCATGCAGGTAGCCAGTTCGCACATTAATTGTTCTCAACGCCACTTTTATTACCCACAGTTTTTCATCTTGGCCAAATTTCGTCTTTTATTATATTATTAGAGGGTGAACCATTGAACGCCATCGACACAGATTTATCTTGGTATTAAAAAGGGTTGATCGAGGTGGTATTAAGGGTTGCTTAACATTTTACACTTACCATTCTAACGATTTTTGTCAATTGTCATTTACAAATACACCTTGCAGATGGTTCAGCGGGAACGTAATGAACGCGACGAACACGGAAGAATTGAACGCTGCGCGAGGGAAAGTGAATTCAATTGGAATCGTTAACAAAAAGGAGAAAAGAAAAAAGGCAGAAGAAGAAGAGGGAACATACGTGGAGTAATTATGGTCGAGCAGGCAGAATGCGTACGATTTAGAAAGAGGCAGGAACGTATCGCATAATTAATTTTTATACGGCCGTTCGTTGCGCAATTGCCGCTGGTAACTGGTCGGTTGTTGTTTCTTTTTTTCTTCTTTTTCTTCTTCTTATCGCCCGACGAATTCCAGGTGAAAATTGGCCGGAGCGGGAAAGCGAGCGATTACGTGATCCACGTATTTTATGTATTCCGCTCTCGCGGATTCTATTTGAAAATTCGAATCGGCCGGCTGGATTCTCCGCGGCTCGATTTTCGATTCGAGAATCGCAACTGTGACGACGCGCACGGACGCGAAATGGTCGACTATGGGGAATTCGAAAGAGGCCTGGCCCCCATCGATTCGCGCCGTGCCAATGCAGATTTCACGCGTTGAAAAGCGTTCTACGCATCGTCCACGCTCGATCGCCCTTTTTATTTCTGCCCCGAGACGAGAGGTTCCCCGTGGAAATTCTTCCGCGTCAAATGCACAGAACCAATAATACAGGTACGTGAAAGTTCACGAATGTCCAGCGATAACGATTAGATTAACAGGAAATGGAACGACAGCATTAACAGCAGCACAATAATAACGAGAAGAAGAAAATAATGATCAACTAAATAAAACTGCGTGCCCCAGCCTCGAACGGGTTCGCCGTGTGTCGCGGCGTTTTTCATTTTCGGGCCCACGGGCCCGAACAAAAGGATAAAAAATACTGGTGGGACCAGTCGAAAGCAGCAATGAACGGGCAATTAATGTAAAAGAAAAAAAAAAAAGGTAAAAGAAAGACTAAGAAAAAAAAAAACGCCAACTATGCGGGACCGCGGCTGTGGAAGCCGGTGCCCCCGTAATTTTCGTGGGGGTCATTATCACCGGGCGCGCTCGGGCCCGAGGAGAGACGCCGAACGCAGCCTTCAGTACAGTTATAACTTCGCTGCTGGCCTGACGCGTCGTATCTCTCTCTGGTCGTTCCGAACTCGCCTCTCCATCAATCGAGTCGCAGAGTCGGCCCTCGGGCCCCGATTCCGTAGTCGCGTCGGGCCCTCCCTCCCCCTCAGCACTCGGGCCCAAACATTAATCGAAGGGACCGCTTTTGAATTTCGTTTCCCCGACGATCGTTGCGGGCCAGCGTTAATCGCGGTTCCGTCCTGGTGACGATCGTTTAGACGCGACCGATTTAATGGGCCCTATTACGCGGCGTCGCGACGACTGAAACCACGAACAATCGGTCGACCACCGCGGGGGGGCAAGCTTTACTAACGAGGCTTGCGATTCTTCAGGTGGATGAATCGGGGAGTGACCAAGTGGACGGGGGACACGGGGATGGATAGAGTGCGTGTTGGTGGTCGGCGATGAGGTAACCAGTGAGGAACATAGGGCCCGAGCGGAGAGCAGCGAGCGAAGATGTTGTGCCTGAAGAAACGAAGGACGTACAGCTTCACGCAGGGTGTGCGGACCGAGGTGGCCAGGCGTTCGAAGGTGGACAATCGTTACGAGGGACCCTTGGGCATGGGCATTACGACACTGCCCCGTAAGAACAGGTGAGTCACCTTTTTCCTGTCCCATTCGTGCCGCGCGTGAATTTCATTTACGCCGCCGAGAATGGAAGTCCTGCACTGACCGAACTGATAATGAGCTGGCCTTTGGTTACTCGGACACGTCGATACTCGAGGTATTTGGGCCGTATCGCAGGTACACGTACAATCGTTCCGAGGGCTGAGTCCTCGGGGCAACGGAACCCGTTTTGTCGTGTGCGCGCTGCTGTAAATAGGGACCGTCGGACGTTTGTTGGTCCACGGGGCTCACGTTTAGGAAACGGTGGTCGGGGGACTGGCAATCGGGTGCACAAGTAAGGTAACCTTACCGAGTGCTGAAGGTATTAATCGAAGCCAGCAATATATACGCGTGCGCAGGCCGCAATCAATTTCAAGACGAACAGTTTAAAATGCCGCGCGCCACTCGAACCTTTTACCCTAATCGATAGGGAGGTTAAGATAGGGCATCCTGAGAGGCCATTATATTCAGAAACTCGTTTACCTCGTCCTTTTAACTAACCGTACGCGCGATCGATCTCGTGGTTCCCTTTATCAGCGAACGCCGTTAACAGAGCTCGGTTTGTCATTGCGAATTCGCCCACCCCTCCCCGCACCTCAGTCGACGTGTTAATGACCGTATTACGGCCCGTTTAATTGCGCACGCCGACAGACCAGACGCGTTTTCCAGATCTCGCCGGTCGCCCGAGAAAAGTGTACAAGCGAGCCGCAACGCGAAGGTCGGCCGGAGGTAAAAGTAGGTAGAAGTATGCAAGCACCGTGCATATATACGTACATCGCGTATAGCTATATCGTTCGATATCGCCGGACAAGTGGAATAACTTCCTACGCGGCGAACCATTGGAATGATCCTAGATCGCCCTCGGGATGTTGCACTCCATCTATGAAACGAGACCGAGTTTCGATACGTTACCGTGCGCGCACCCGTTTGCGCGAGTTAGGGGATACTCGACGGGATTTTGGAACGTTTGCGAACGAAATTATCGGCGTTCCTGATGCATTCGACAGAGGGCCGCGTTGTGCAACCGTGGGTTTCGGAACCGTGCTCTAGTTGCAATTATTCGCGGCGCACGCTCGATGTTCGTTGAAAACGGGCCGAGTGTCCCGTGATTTTTCAGCGGGGGTGTACGTGGGACGTTTTTTTTTCCTTCTTTCCTCTCGATCGGAAACGATTCCCTTTTACGTGAGTCGACGTTGCCGCAACGTTCGGCGAACGTTCGTTTCCATTCCGTTCCCCTGGCTTTCTTGTGAATTGAACGGTGAACCCGCTTTTATTTCGTTTCGCGATCCGTCGGAGTCGTTGATGGAATTAATTGCCGGCTTGCGAAATTGACGAGCCAACGAATAGACCGGCCGGCAATTAAAACGATGAACCCGCGGAGCGTACCCGGTTGGCCGCGGTCTGTTCATTTATTTATTAAAATCAGGACGTTCGACGCGATGATAGGATGTTGCGGTTCGTTTAATGTTAACCGTGGAATATCGGCCCTCATTTATTTATTCATTTGAATATACAGTTCGACGATAATATCCACCGTTGAGTTATCGCAGTTATCCTCGGGATTCTCCTCGTTAAATTATAATAATTGCGTTTCCGAATAAGAGCGCAGCGAACTTGGTACGAAGGGGAACAAACAAGTGGAATAATTTCTATTATTAATTGAGGGGGGTGGGGGTGGCGTTATGAGAGGATTCTTTACTCCATGCGAATACAGGGAACACCCGTAAAAGGAGGATTTGGATACGGTGATTAGTAGCCTGCTACCGTTAGAGATCGAGGGAAGAGACAAGAGCAACGGTGCGAATCGCAGATAATTGCAATATTAGCGTTGCGTAAGTTATTAGCTGCTTTTTTTCCTTCTTATCTTCGATGCCGGCTTGGGAACAAGCTGGAACGAAGCACATAATTCCCCGCGAAGGACTGGTGTTCTTAATTATACTCGTCCGTTAAATGCTCATCATTGTTTCGTTTCACTGGCTACGGTACACATATATGCATATGTTGTTCAGATAATAGCTGATGAACTAAGCATTCCTATTGTTCCGTTTTTAAGAAAAGAAGGGAAGCGTACGAGGTTGTCTTTTTGTTTTGATTTATCCCAGAATACGCGAATAGAACGCGTCGATAAATTCGACGAATTTCTTAACTATATACACGTGTGTTTTCTCGTTTAATTAAATTAATTGACGTCTGTTAAACTTGCTTAGTAATGTGTTACGATTATAGGAAAAGTTAAGAAGATTCGATAGGATATTCTGCTGGTCGTTTCTATAAGCAAACGTTCGTTCAACAATTAATGGGAAACAAACAGTTGCAAACTATTGAACAACGGTATCTACGTGTTCCTTAGGTTGTAACGTTTCATTCGAGACGGGGTTCATCAAAAAAATTTAACCTGAAGCCTATAAATTTGTTCAGGTTCAAATGATTTGTCATTGTGGCGCCATCGAGCAGTGCGCGTCGGAACTGCGTCTGTCATAGTTCCGACGCGCACCGCTCGATGGCGCCACAATGTCGCTAGTGGAACATGATAGTTTTCCAGCAATAAATTAACTTTTTTTTTCCGATCCAGCAATCGCTTTTCCAGCAATACTTTACGAATGATCCGAATATTCTGAAATATTTTACGATGGCAATGTTCTATGATTTATATTCTATACTATTTATTATTCGCATGTAAAATCGAAGGGCCAAGGAGGCAAAGAGAGCAAGGGCATAGATTCTGCCTTTTACTATTTATCTAGTTCATCTTGCTCGTCCTCTTTCAATGGCCATCGCAAGAAGGTTACGTGAGTCAGATATTTCGTTTCATGGTCTTAGCGATTGTGCCTTATCCGGTATCGTTTCCTTCGTCTCGGTTTTTCCTAGCTGGAACTTCTTTTGAAATCGTGTCAGCGTGCTTAATTACACGCGAGATCGGCGTATAAAGCTGGCTCGGTCTTTTCTTCTTCTTCTTCTTGTTTACGTGCTGTTCGTTTCGTCAGTACGAAATTGTATTTACGTGGACCCCATAAGAATTCATGAAATTCGTTCGCTTCGAAGGTGTCAGGATACTCCCTCCGTCTATTTTCAACGATTTGCATACGAAAATAGGGGAGCCTGATTACGTAACTAAGAGATCCCGCTAATTATCCGTAATCACGATTAATTACAGCCCCGGCCAATCTCTGAGAACAGTGCCGTTCTCAGACAATTTGTCGGCTCTGCAGAGATTGCATTTCGAGTCTTCTGTAGAATGTCCTCGTTATACACCGTTATCTCACAGAAACTCGTCGCCTCTGAAAATAACAATGAATTCGTAGAAAGTAGTCGTGAACAGTTTACATACATATGTACATCTGTACGTGAATTTATATTCGGCTCTAGTTTATCAATTTCACTGCCACGAATTTCCAAAATACCGCTGTGCAGTACCTTCTGGTCAGGGATCAATTGTCTCCACCTTTTGTGAATGGTTTTTAAAATTTTGCGAATTTTGAATTAGGTGGAGTGCACCATTCGGAATAGAAATTTAGGACACGAATTTTCCATTCCCATGACCATATCCCGTAACGTTTTTTCAACACAGATGCTAGCTATTTACCCGAATCTTGTTAACCGTAAACCGTAATTACACGGCGGGGCGACACTTTTAATCGTGGAACGACGTCGCGAAGGACTGGGCCGGCACACGTGGACGCTGCAACGCGCTGGCTCGAAAGTAAACGGTCGTCAGGCGGCGAGGATTGCGTGAAATCGAGAGCCGACGAAAATGCGTCCGAGCACGCTCGAATGCACGCTTATCCGGGGAGATCTCTGAGGTTTCGGAAGCGCGGACGGAGCCATGCTTTCTAACTTTTGCCTTGTAAATCTCGCTCCATCGGAAGACCTGCGCGAACTGATAATATCTGTTGTCCTCGTTAATGGGCACGGCGAAAACGGATCTGGCTTTTTTTTTTTTTGACGTTCCCTCGCCCGAGATAAACGGCGAAATGGCACTTAATCATCCCGTCCTTCTTTCTGGTTTAATATGGCAGTTTCATCTTTGGTGCGTGGAGGGAAAGAGAATTTTTTTTCGTCGATATTTCATACCGAATCGTCCGCGACCGGTTCGCGTTTAATGTCAGTGAAATTCTTCGTCGTATTCGAATGGCCAGTCTCGCAATTCGAGCGACACTTTTGTAATTACATTATTTTTCTCGCGGGTGTAATAAGTTCGCCGCAATTTAACCTGATGCAGGGCCGAGTAATCATATAGGGGAGAAATGTTAATCGGTTCGGCAAATGATTCGTGGGATTAGAGCGAGGAACGTAATTTATACACCCGTACGTGGTAATTAAGGTGGGAGGGAATTTGATTCATTACGCGAGCGACGCGAGTATCGCACGCCTGCGCCGTGCGCACTGCAACCGCGTTCACAGCCGTGTATGACGGGTCGCGTACGCGCAGGCGCTGCCATTGAACTTTTTCCCTTTTACAATGACCACTTTGACGGCAGGTTATTCTCCGCGCGTGCACGTACGCTGCGTGCACATCCTTTCGGACTGTAATAATTATATTAATTAGTGAAACGCGACCGGCGCAATCTCGCGCATTAAATCGGCCGAACGAGTTCTCACTGTTCATCGCTCGAACTTTCCTGAGGTTCCACGTGCTGTTTAACAAACCAAATCCGCTTCCCTTTTTTTCACCGCCGTTTCTCGGTACGTAATGCACGATGCAGAGAAACGGTCCATAAAATTCGCGCACGCAGCCGCTTCCGCTTTTTATTACAGCGTAATAGCCGGTTGTGCAACAATTTTGTGTTAATCCCTTGGAAGCAATAGGAATATAGGCGGCCTCGTCTTATCGAAGTGAATCGCGTCTGTTAAATAAAACAACGGTAACCATAATAATTGCGCTGGGGAAAAATAAGAAAAACGCAATATCGCAAAGAATTCTCGCAATTCGAAGTATCAATAACTATCGATAATCGATATATTTGTCGATTACTCACTATTATTAATTATCTGGTTATTAACTGACTCTTGCATTGGCCTAGTAATTTTCATTATCACCGTGCGAGCATGGGCCCCACCGCCGCCATAGATTTGCATACGGTGAGCGCGTGCCGCGGTTGCGCAAGCGCCGTACGCTTTCGTTACTTGCAACCTGCTTGTTCCACAGAAAAAAACTTTACGCTTCCGTTCCCTCTTTTCCCGTTTTCTTCGATTCAACGCGGCCCGCTCGCCCTTACGCCGCAAAGATAGGGACGCGGTCCCCATGGCGGGTTACACTCGAAGCAGTCGTATAAGTATAATGTTCAGGACCGGTGGTTTGAGCAGCTGGCACCGGTGTTTTGGCACGTGACCGTTTCCAACGGTCGTTGCTCAGAACGCCGTGACCCTTGTATGCACCCTTAGTTTATTTTCGAACGCGAACGTGGATAGTGTCTCGTGTCGTTTGTGTGCCCACGAAGGAATTCAATACGGATGGGTGCGAAACTGCGCCGTTTCTTCAGGAAACTTCGGTGAGCCGGCGTTTCTTCATTTCTTGCTGTATTTGTCGCTGTTTTCTCGACGCGTCAATGCGATTTAGACCGAGGGGTTCACG
Organism: Nomada fucata; assembly: GCA_948146005.1. Lineage (NCBI taxonomy): Eukaryota > Metazoa > Arthropoda > Insecta > Hymenoptera > Apidae > Nomada > Nomada fucata. The sequence goes on along the minus strand of OX411277.1, from coordinate 29,905,569 downwards.
GGTGAAACTACGGTACGCGGGATTCGTAACCGTTACGAAGTGCGCAGTAATTCGCGCACGAAATCAAGTGGATCGCGATTAGAAAGACCCGAATTGTGTCTCGATATTACATTATTATTTGCGTTGTCTCTACGAATACGATGGATTAGGTGACTGATTAGATTTCACTGTGGGATTTAGTATCAACAAAAGGCTTTCCCCCGGTCATCGCGTATAGCGATTCGGTTCATGTCGGTATTGCAGAATAATAATCCGCAGGTTGGTACGACGCTTTGGGATCGAGGCAGGTCTTGAAGATCGGCGAAGAAATTGTCGTTTCGTCGAGAGGAACGCGTATAAATTCTAACCTTGAACACGCGTTCAAATTAAAGTTCAAATTAAACTATAAATCTTTTCGTTTCATTTTACGAAAACCATTCAAGATTCTTAAATATCGGCGTTGCGCTGGGTGCAAGGTTATCAAGCAGAAACCTATAAATTTCGATCATTCGTTCTGGATTTCGATGGAAGAGAAACGATCTCTTTGCTTCATCTGGGCCGTATCGATATTATTTTTGATTAATGGTTACTCCATTACCGAGTATCCTGTTGGTTGTTCATTGAACTGACCTTATACTATTCCCTGCAGCCGTAGGAACATGTCTTCTTCTTTTGTCGCATAACAAATACCCGCAGCATAATGACAAACATAAAATAATTATTTTAATTTGCTGCAATTATGTATCGACCGAATAATGGGCAGTCGGGCTTCCTTAAAAGGAAGCTCAAACAAGATATGCAGAATATTATCTGCGGTTTCTACTGCATACACATGAACAATGAATATCAGCCAAAAATTAATATTAAAAAATTCCACGGAAGTACCATTATTGAAATACTATTTATTGTTTACAACATTTCGTTCGATTTAACAGCAAAATTATTAAGAAGAATAGTAAGCAATATAAAGTTAGCTTTTATATTTTTATTATCATTTCTAACTTTAACTTCACGCATTCGCGTCTGCAATAAATCGTGGACACAAACGCGTCCTATATCCAAATGAATCTGTAACGAAATTGACAAAAATATATCAATCGTTCTGGCCAACGAACGTAAAATTAAGGGGTTTCGCCTGTCCGCGCCGAAGATGGCCGAGCGCAGCGCGAAGTTCGCCGAAAGCGGATCGCACCGTGGTAAAATATATTTCACACAGGTACGTGTCTACCATTGGTCGCCCCGAAACAACTGGCGCCACGGGGCGAACAAAAATCGCCGCCCGACCCGCGTAATTCCCGACACGCCGATAGTTTCCAGCCGATACGATCGATTGTTCAAGTCAAGTCGGACATTTCAATATTTCGTCCCGTCGTCGAATATTACACACCGGCGAAGCCCGCCCCACTGTGCGGCGCGGCGGCACGACGATCGTCGGCGAAAATTGTCGAAGCTGCTCGCACGAGAGCCGTTAGGTGTCGGTTAGTCGTAGTTCGTCGGCTAAACGGTGCGGTTCGTCGGTGTTGTCGTTCCGTCGCGGTGCTCCCGTTCGCCTCGTACGAATAACCCGCGTCGTCGTCGCGATTGAAACGTTTCGTCGTTTATCGTACGGTCGTGTTCCTCGAGGTGATGCGTGCGACTGCCCGACGCGGATCGCCGCTCGCGGTTCTGTGACGGACAGAAGTCGTGTATGATCGCGATCGCCAATCGAGGAGAGAGAAAAATAGTGTGCTCGAGGGAGCAACGGGTGATAGAAAAGCGGACCACGTTCAACGACGATCGGGATGGCTGCGTCGTGGGACTAGTTTTGCGAGGTTAGCCGAACGTTGCCGTTTTCAAATTTTTCGCGCCGCTGTTCGCGCGGTCCTAACCCCCTCGTCTTTTCCCGCGTCCCCGTGACTCTCAACCCGTTCTCGATTACGTGCGTTCGTAACTTTATTTCAGTCTTTATGGCCGAGATACGGGGCGCAAGGTCGTCACCTGTGGCCGCAGTTAATTCGAGTTTTATCTTGTCGCGGCGTAGCGTGCATAAATCGTCGATTTTTTCTTCGCGACGATTACGGCAAAGTAAACAGCGATTGCGTCGGTCGGTGCTCGTTCGAAATTGACGCTCGCGCATGCACCAATGCCTCGTGCTGGAATTAGTCGCGTCGAATCCGACTAATTCGCCGTGGTATCCCTGGCACTCGACGGTGAAAATAATTTGCAGTTAGTTCCATTTAGACCCAGGGACTGACTAAATTTTTAGCAACGATATTTCTGGTCCGGGGACGCACGTTCGCGATTCAAATGATTCTTTCTTTCCCGCCTTATCGGGGTCGCGAAGCGTTCCCCGTAATAAACAGCGATAATTGAAATTGTTGAAATCACGTCACGGGTATAATTGTCTCACGATTTATAAAACATCTTATCGCGACGATAAGACGTTTTATTTCCTTGATAATTATCGAAACGAGATCGAACGACGACGCAAACATGGCGGCGCTTAGAACGCCCTCGTTATCCACGATTGGACAATTGATTCCGCGTTCGCATTTTTTTTTTTTTTCGCTCGGCATTGAGCGATTAATGGAATTCGATGTATTTTTGTCACCGGGAATTTTATCGTAAAACCGCGGATTCCCTTGTGTACACATTGTACGTATACGTAACACGTATACTCGAGTGTTTGTTTGAAAAAGTCGACGATAAAGAGCGTCTGTTTTGATCCACTTTGAACGACAAACACACTTCGTGCTATCGAAAAATGCGTTCGAAAATCGTTTACCTGTTCCCGATTCGATTTCGTAAATCGCGTTTAATCAAACAACGCGAGGCTAATCCAAACGCGAATTACAATGTTGCGCAATAATCCACGTTTTATCGTCGAATGTGCATAACGCGGCTCGTTATAAATCCGCATTACGTAGAAAAAGTTTGGGTTGAATTTAACGACGGTAATATCTCATCGCCGGCGCAGCGTGTCTTTGGCAGAAACGGCGACGAGAAAAATTGGCTTCTGTATAAATTATTCAAATACCGGTTGCGTTTGGTAACTGTTGACAAAGTTTGTTGAAATAGCGAACGCTTGAGCAGAGAGCGCCGGCTTGCTTGCAGAGCCCATGTTTGTTTGAGGTTTCCCTTTTAGTATTTCTGGTTTATGGTCGTTATAAGCGTCGCGATCTCCCCGGTGTTTGTCCAGGAATCAATCAGGTGGTCGTTACGCGAAACGCGAGGGGAATGCGGCTCCCTTGAATTACGAATACAGCGTTTCAACGTTAAAGTCGAAGTTGATGCCACGGGCCTCTGATATTCTCTGTGCGCAGATCGCCTCGTAACAAGCGATATAGCCACTCTGTATTGTAAATACAATCGTCGCGTAAATAAAATTCCTACAACTGCCGTAATCTCTGGGGAGCTGAAGCGTATTTAGGTCTCTCCGATATACGCTTCGGAGCGGTGTTTCGTCGGATGTAAACATCGCGAGGACGACTATGGGCGTCTGAAATTACGCCAATTGCGTGGTCGAAAGCGTAATCGTAGTTTTTGTAAGGACGCATCGTACGTACTCGTGATTTTTCGACCGTCTTCGTCTTTTCTGAGAACTCGCGAACGCGTCCAGTCAACTGTGCACGCGCGTACGCGAACACACGGCACGCGGTCGTGTCGTGTGCGTGTAAAAATGATTTTTTTTATGGTCGTCGCCCCGTAATCCGTTAGCCAGCGATGTGTTTATAGCGAACGGGGTGACCGACGACCGGAATAATAATTGTAAAATTGTCGCCAACTCGCCTTGGGCCGATTTACCGGTCATCCTATTGACTCTGATCACGTCGAACTGCGGGATTGAGGACTGTGAAGTAGTGAGACAGGCTTGTTCGAGGTGCTTCTGATTCGATTTAAATTAGTTAATTAATTGCCCTGGAAAATACTCCGCGATTTCATTCGAGTTCTGTTGGGTTTATTTTTTTTTTAAGGCCGTCAATGGGAACTTGTTGGAATAATGGAGCTAACGTTTAGGAATTGTCAGGACAATTATTAGGAATTGGCAGGAATTGCGTTGGATAATCGGGGATGATTGCTGGAAATCATAGTCGCTAGGATAATTATGTTAGTAGGAATTTCCAAGAACAGAATGTGTAATTTAGTCGGCTTCGCAAGAATTATTAGTCTGTTTAGTAGAAAATATTGGGCTAATTATTGAAGGATTGTCGGTTTGTTTATTAGAAAATCATCTACATTATTGGGCTAATTATTATAGAATCTTCAATCTGTGTTTTCGAGACACAGCAATTGTTTGGTTAATTATTTCAGACTATCAGGAATTAGTAATCCAACTATTTCAGACTATCAGGAATTACTGGTCAAACTATTTCAGGCTATCAGGAATTAGTAGTCCAACTATTTCAGACTATCAGAAATTAGTAGTCCAACTATTTCGGACTATCAGGAATTCATAGGCCAATTATTTCAGACTATCAGGAATTAGTAAATCCAACTATTTCTGACTATCAGGAATTACTGGTCAAACTATTTCAGGCTATCAGGAATTAGTAGTCCAACTATTTCAGACTATCAGAAATTAGTAGTCCAACTATTTCGGACTATCAGGAATTCATAGGCCAATTATTTCAGACTATCAGGAATTAGTAAATCCATTATTTCTGACTATCAGGAATTAGTAGTCTAACTATTTCAGACTACTACGAATTCGTAGGCTAATTATTTCAGACCACATACCAGGAATTGGTAGTCCAATTATTTCAGACTATCAGGAATTAGTAGTCGAACCATTTCAGACTATCAGGAATTAGTAGCCGAACCATTTCAGACTATCAGGAATTAGTAGACTAATGAACTGTCCAATTAGTACGAATCGATGCTAGCGAATTGTCGATTTAAATTACGCAACGAACCAGAACGGTCGCACAGTATTCATAGTTCGATTTTCTAACGAAACGAGTATATATAAACACGCGTGGCCATTCGATTTATCAGCGAGCATAACTTCCAATCTTATCTAGGCTTTATTAGACACTCTGCTATCGTGCCAGTCGTTCGGGCCACGGTTCATTCATCTCCCCCTCCCCTCCCCCCCTTCCATTTCTCACTTAAGTCCTCCTTCAATTCTTGCGACACGCGCAAGGTGTTTGCAGATGCACGGACACTTTCGCCGTCGGTCGGCCGTTTTTTGTTCCCCTTTTTTTGCTCGTCAGGTGTCTGTGTCCTGCCTGTGCGCGCGCGCGCGCGTGTGTGCGTGCGTGTGCGCAGAGGTGCGCGGCGCGAGCAAATATCCTGGCCTTGATTTGAAAATCTGGGCCACGTTGCGTCCGCGTCGGTGCCGTAATCGCACCGTTTGCATACGCTTTCATCTCTGCCCTTTTTCCGTCCGTTCGGGCCCAATTCGCCACCCGTCCGTTTGGGACCGGTCGCGTGGCGAATCGGCGCGACCGATTTCGCGCAGCCGCGTTCGCCCCAACTGGGTGCAACGAACGAGACACGCGACCGCGAACGGAACGATCTGCGCAATCCAATTATTAACGCAACGCAACGCACTGTATCGACGGCGAGTAATCAATCCTCCGTATGTATCAGCGCTGGTGATTAAACGCTGATTCAATTAAGACGCCGGGTACATTGGTTCGATCCGAGTCCGGGCTCGTTTCCCGTTGGTCTTACATCGGATCTAGGGTTTTATTTTTGGGAAATTAGTGACAGGTGATTAACTGTTTGCCGAGTCTGTCTCTCAGTGGAATTCAGAAGCTGTTCGAAGACGTGCTAATTTGTTGGATTCCGTTTCCGATTCCTTGTTGGTTCCTCGGTGGCGAATCGATTCACGTTCTTTGCTTCAACTTTGTATTTAAAAGGCCCCTTTGATTATGTTAATTAGGCCTGGTCGGTAATCGTGCCCGCGAAGGAAAATCTCGGTCGCATAGGTGCTCTAGCGTAATTTAATAATTTTTTTTGTTAGCTTGTTAAGACAGTTCCCATTTATTGATCGAACCAATACGATTTTACGTTCCATTCCGGCCGGCCGCTTTAATTATGGAATTCCGATCCGATCGAAACGGAATGCTCATTCTTCCGTTTCTTTCTCGTCCCTTTTTATCTCCCCTTTTTTTTTTTGCCTGGAGATCAAGGTTCCGTAGGAAACGAAGGAACGACGGCGTTCGAGGCACGCTGGATGCGACGATTAACTTCTTCTGGAACTTTCCTTTCCTCGCGCGGCTTCCTGTACCCGCGTTTCTCAATTTCCTATCGACGTTGTGCGCTGCGTGTTTCGTTCGCAGGAAGACAATTGATAAACCAGTTCCCCCGAAGGATGGACGCTCTAATAATAATCGAGCGGAGGCGCGTTTAGTCGCGAGCCACTTTCACCGAAGTTGTCGCCCCTCTAAAGTGAAACTAATTTAGGGGTCAGTGACTCGTTCCAGTAGCCAACCCCTTTTATCCGAACACCGTCTGAGAGTTAATCGTTGCGCGTGTAAATTGCCTCCCGTATACTTTTCCTTTTACCCCAGCCGAGGCGGATTTAAATTCACTTCTTAAATCGGCGACACGACCCCCCCCCCCCCGGGATTATAATCAAAATAAACACGGCTGAAATATGGGAGAAATTGTTCGAAAGTTCGCACTTATCCTTCCATCGAATAACATTTCCACGAAATGATTTCGTAAAAGTACAAGTGTATCGACGAAAATGTTATCGTTAGAACTGCGTATACGATGGATCACTACAATTTCGATCGTGTATAATCCACTGTTGTTCGTCCTACGCGGTATATTCTCCCCATGCAAAGTGAAAAATCCCCCTGCAGCCAATAACGCGACCGTAAAGTCGACCGTGAAAGATTATAGCGAACCGCACGAACGGGTGGCTCGCGCGACGGGGACATTTAGAGGGCTCTGAAGTATAGTTGCTTGCTATAAAGCGCGATGCGCGAAATTCTATGATATAGTAGGTAGCACAGTGGTGGGGGGGACCAGTTGCAACGGGGATTAATAGCTGGCGCGGTGAACGCGGAAGGTACTGTTACGGCCGGATTCATCGAGTGTGTCGTGGAATTTGCATGACTTCCGATTATCGGTTCTCCGCGTGGACGTGAAAAAGCCGCGGTGGCCGGGCACGGGGCGCTGGACAGGTAAACGCGCCAGGTGCACGCTCGCGCGTTACCATTGGAGAACGATATGTGGACCGTTTATTTTGAAAGCGGTGTAAGTCCATTTTCTCTTGTTTCGAGAAAATTAAAGGTTAACATGTTAATTAAAAAATTTAGGCAAATTATATTGAAGTCTGGCGATGTTTCTACTGTTTTAGCAATATGTAATTTGGTTATGCAAATTCGTTTTACGGCGTATTTTACTAAACTGATGTGTACTCGCGGGCTGCGAATGGACTTACATCGCTTTCAAAATTAGACAATTGTAGAAATCGTTTAATTTCAATTTTGAAAAGTCAAATATCACTTAAAATATACTTCAATATTAATCCAGTTTTACTTTCAAATAATGACACTTATATCAAATATTTATTTGATATAAGTATTTTATCAAATAACTATTTATCAAATAATGATAAAATAGAAGTGGTGTTTTTAATTTTAGACGCATAATTACATTGTTAAAATTACAAGATATTGATAGTATTTACTTATGCCCTGCGTGTGGTAGCGTTTCAAAATATGCATGATGCACCGGAGGTATGTAAGGTAATAACTGCTTGATGACTTTATAGTTTTCATAAGTAACAGGCCTGGCATCTTGGTGCAAAGGCGCCAGGTCGATTTTTTCAAATTTTAGCTGCCTTCCAGTACGTGTAGGTAATAAACTGATAGTTTTAAATTCTTTGTCCTTCATCGATGTTTCATATAAAATAGTGTATGGTGCACTTTCGAGAAACCTCGTCCAACATATTTGCAACCAATTTACCTGTTCTTCGTTAGTGTTTCTTCTTATCTGTTTTTTAATCGCATTTTTAAGATTTTTTAATGAAACAAAATTCTCTCGTTTCATTTCGTGTAAAATGAATTTATCATGTTTTCTACGTTGTGTTATTACTTCATAATAATCCTACCTCTGTCAACTGGAGTTACACCACTTTCATAAGCGATAATTATGCAATTTCGTTTACCGACCAATTTTAAATTGTACAGAACATGGGAATTTTTTAAGAAATTAAACTAGTTATAGACTAGTTATACATAAAAAATTTACATTAAATTAAGCATGAATGACGTGATATCTCATTTTTTTTTTTTTCAAAAATGGACCTACACCACTTTAAAAATAAACGGTCCACATCGCGCGGCGATTTCAGCCAGCGGGTTTACTTGCCTTGCAATGATTCAACGTGCGTTTGTGCAAATAGTAAAAAATGCATGAGAAATTTTGTAAGAAAATTTGTGGATACGATTTTGCGGGCAGAGTTGAATAAATTGATGCACCGATTTATCTATTCAGGACTATTTCTATCAAGACCACTTTTCTCTTGAAAGTATTCTCTTGAAAATATTCTCTAACAAGTATAGCAATTCCTTCGCGACTAATTTCACGACTTTTAATACAATGGCTGTTAAATTAATTCAGCTATACAATTTTCTAAAATACATAAATATGCACGTGGTACACCTATGTCTACCATCAGTGTCCCCTTTTTGGCAGCTTGAGGATTTCATAGGAAATTCCAATTTGAAATATCTTCGATTCTATTCCATTCTAAATATCGACACCATTTCACCGCATCGACGGTTGCAATTATTTGCATACGAACGCGAAGGTGTCACAAGACACCTTTTGGTCGAACCAGGTGCGAAAAAGTTTCGTAAATATGTCTCGTGACATTAATATACACTGCTACGTGCGCATGACGCATAATATATTTTGTTCAATTTATTGCCTTGGCAATTAGGGTGAATTACAATGGCCCCCATTTGTGGCGCAGCAATTTACTCAAAAATCTATCTATTTATTCAGACGTTTAAAGAAAAACGGTTGCTTTCTGTCACCCGATTTTTCACTGCGATCTCGTCAAGGCCGTTTTCGAATTGCCCGTCGCAAAGGCTGCGCCTCAGACGCGGCCGCGTAGAGGATGCACCGTTACTCGCCCTGCAATGCAGATCTTCCGATAGGTAAATGCACAGGTTCGCTCTGCACCTTCCTCGAGGATCGTTGACGATCTTGTAAACCGATATTCGCAGCCGATCGAATATTACTCGATGCCTACCCGATGTGTTAACAGGTAGCCGATAAGGATGCTCCCGAACTGGTAGCTATCGGGGTTGCACGAACGAATCGACCGCAGAGACACGCGAGAGTAATATAAAAATTCATATATAGTTAGTAATATAAAAATTCATATATAGTTAGTAATATAAAGATTCATATATAGTTAGTAATATAAAAATTCATATATAGTTAGTAATATAAAAATTCATATATAGTTAGTAATATAAAGATTCATATATAGTTAGTAATATAAAAATTCATATATAGTTAGTAATATAAAAATTCATATATAGTTAGTAATATAAAAATTCATATATAGTTAGTAATATAAAAATTCATATATAGTTAGTAATATAAAAATTCATATATAGTTAGTAATATAAAAATTCATATATAGTTAGTAATATAAAAATTCATATATAGTTAGTAATATAAAGATTCATATATAGTTAGTAATATAAAAATTCATATATAGTTAGTAATATAAAGATTCATATATAGTTAGTAATATGAAAATTCATATATAGTTAGTAATATAAAAATTCATATATAGTTAGTAATATAAAAATTCATATATAGTTAGTAATATAAAAATTCATATACAGTTAGTAATATAAAAATTCATATATAGTTAGTAATATAAAGATTCATATATAGTTAGTAATATAAAAATTCATAATGTAAAAATCCAAACTCTATTAAAAAAAGAAGAAAAGGCGTCGCGATAGTTGTGGACACCTGTGACAGGAAATACGGCGAACCGATTGCACTAATTCGGGGGTTCCAGTATTTTTTTTTTCCTTCCGTTGACTTCGTGGAAGGGAACGAGAAAAGAGGAAACGAAGTGAAAGAAGAAAGAAAAAAAAACGAGCCGTTAAAACGGATCCTAGCCGAGAAACGTATTACATCCTAACGCGGAGAGCATCGAACCAGTTGATTGCGTATCCTTTCCTGGCAATCCTTGGTTCTTAAAGACGGATCGGACCAAGAGAGAGAGAGAGAGAGAGAGAGAGAGAGAGAGAGAGAGAGAGAAGTGAACTGTTGCTGGTTGCGTTTTACAGTTACACAATCAATGACTATTTTCAACCTGTATATTCCTTCTGGAACTTTTTCTGTTTAGCATTGTGCGGGGCTATTTCTGGCACGTTTTTTCTCCCATTTCTGTTGGCACGTATGAAAGTGTATTATTAATTGGTAGGAATGCGCGCGAGCTTTTCACTCGGACGTGTCCCTTTTTTTTTTCTCGTTCCAGATCTTTTTGTTTGATATTATTGCTGGTCGAGAGCGGTCCACTGCGCTCCCTGGACGTTTTTCGTCGGGATTGTTAATTGGAAAAACGCGTATGCAGGTTACCGAACGCGATGCTTCTTTGCCTCGATTAGTTTGAGGGAGTTTGCGCTGTATTTTTGTGTTTCTTTTTTGCTTATTTTAATGCTCGAGTATCAAGGCTTTAATCTTTCGTGGTTCATTGGCCAGTTAGAAAGGATACGCTTACATTATGGGGAATATATTGGGCCTGTGGTGTTCATTGAAGAAAAAGAATTTCCAGAATGCTGGTATATTAATAAAATTCCAGGCAGAAGCGTAGGAAATAAAGTTTCTATTGATTTAGAGTATTTTTATGGGCCATAAGTGTCCGGTTTTATTTTCTGCGCACGACTTTGGTACGGTTGTATTAAAAAGGAAAAAATAATGCAAAAATAGGATCCAATATCGTTTCTCCTGAAAGTGTGCAAGTATTTAAATCAGAGAGGCTTTCATTAAAATTCTGAGCGGATCAAGTCGGACGGCCGTTTCGTTAACTCGTTTCACCTCTTCTCCTTCATAAATATAATATATATATATATATATATATATATATATATATATATATATATGTTTCCTTCCTCTTCTTCCTTTTTTTTTATTCTTCTGCCACGCGATGACCTTAAATTCCCGTTGCATATTTCCTTGATATTCGCATCGGCATCAGGGAAATCGAATTTGTGTCCTAGCCGGTCTTCGTGTATGCATAATTGGAACGAATTTCTCTCTGGAACCATCTCCGGTGAACCGGAAGCTGCTGCGTCACTGGATTCAGAAACGCCGTGTCACGCATGGACCGACCTCTCCTCGAGCATTCCCATCGGTATTGTTACTCGATCGAATTCCAATCGCTGTTAAAAAACGGGGGATGGAAAAAATAAGACAATGGTCTTTATTAACCTGAGGTTCAATATAGATCTGATAGTAATTAGTTGGAATTTTTTCAACGACAAAAGTTTTATAGACATTATAATTCGCAGTGGGAAATTCTCCTGAACATATTTCTATGTAATTTTTGACGTATTGGAATTAGTACTTAGTATTTGAGCAACGAGCATTCGAATACTTAGCGTTTGAATACTTCTGGAGCAACGGGTATTAGCGTTTGATTATTTCTGGAGCAACGAGTATTTGAATAGTTAGCGTTTGAATACTTCTGGAGCAACGAGTATTAGCGTTTGATTATTTCTGGAGCAACGAGTGTTTGAATAATTCTGGAGCAACGAGTGTTTGAATACTTCTGGAGCAACGAGTATTCGAATACTTAGCGTTTGAATAATTCTGGAGCAACGAGTATTAGCGTTTGATTATTTCTGGAGCAACGAGTGTTTGAATACTTCTGGAGCAACGAGTATTAGCGTTTGATTATTTCTGGAGCAACGAGTGTTTGAATACTTCTGGAGCAACGAGTGTTTGAATACGTCTGGAGCAACGAGTATTCGAATACTTAGCGTTTGAATAATTCTGGAGCAACGAGTATTAGCGTTTGATTATTTCTGGAGCAACGAGTATTCGAATACTTAGCGTTTGAATACTTCTGGAGCAGTGAGTATCAGCGTTTGATTATTTCTGGAGCAACGAGTATTCGAATGCTTTTGGAGCAACGAGTATTCGAATACTTAATAGTTGATTACTGCTGGAGCAACGAGTATTCGAATACTTAGCGTTTAGATGCTTCTGGAGCAACGAGTACTCGAATACTTAGCGTTTAGATGCTTCTGGAGCAACGAGTACTCGAATACTTAGCGTTTAGATGCTTCTGGAGCAACGAGTATTCGAATACTTAGCGTTTAGATACTTCTGGAGCAATGAGTATTCGAATACTTAGTGTTGGAATACTTCTGGAGCAGTGAGTATTACTGTTTGATTATTTCTGGAGCAACGATTATTCGAATACTTTTGGAGCAACGAGTATTCGAATACTTTTGGAGCAACGAGTGTTTGAATACTTCTGGAGCAACGTACATTCGAATACTAAGTATTTCAATACTTCTGCACCAACGAGACAACAGAAAATTTCTGAAAAATCGAATTCCCGCACCTTCCACAGTCCCAATACCCAAGTGTTTCCATAAAAAAGAATCATATTCGCCGCGAAACGCGACAAGCTCGCGCCCGGAGGATACCTCCAAGATCAAGTATTACCCGTCTGCCAGGTTATACTAAATTTCAAGCCGCCCAGCAACAACGAAACCGTGCCCGGACAAGAAGAAACGAGACGCGTCCAGCCGGCGACCAGTTTTTCCACGACGTGAACCGAACTCCCTGCCGTTGATCCACGGATCTCGCAGGACCGCTTCTTGCGGATCAGCCCTCGGACGCGGACGATCATCCGAAAGTGCCTCCCGTCCTCGGGAACGTTAATCGCCCGGACAAGTTGCTTACTTTCGATGAACGTCTGCCCCACATTCGGGCGTACGCCGCGCGAGGCACCGTCGAACAATTTCGGAGTGAAAATCGACTGCCGCCTCCCCTCAATTATTCACCTGTCCCGTCGTTCACCTGCAGCCCCGGTTCACGGGGCGCGCCGAAAGTTGCCTCGATTATTCGTCGAGAGCGGCTCGCGCTCGAACAAAGCCTCGCGACGAAAAGAACTTTCGAAGCGAGAGACATCTTCCGTCCGACGCAACGTTTTCAACTTTTCGTACGACCGATTCGAAACCTCTTTGTGCTCGGTCCAGGAGGTTGTTGCCGGTCGACGAGGCGCGACTCGAAGGTCGAAGAGGGACGCAGGTTCGAAACGGTAAAAACAAGAACTGAATTCGATTTTTCAACCTTGTTGGAAGTGTATGAAATTTTAGGCGTGGCTTCTTATGTTGTATGGACTGAATTTTGGCATGCAAATGGATTGGCGTGGAGCACAATTGCCTGAGACACCTTCAGGGGTGGGGGGGATGTTCACTTTAAAACGATGTTATTTCTTTCTGAATTTGCTATACTTTGCGGTGCTATATTTTTTTACAGTGTGCGGCTAACTCAGGTCTGTTTATATATTTTTAAAGAGCGCTCCTTCAGCTACAAGTACACGTAACATGAAAGGTATCAGCGTATTTGAACCCTGTGAGAAATACCTTTTCGCTAATCCCTATTTTTCTCCCGTTTTTCCACGTTAATGTTGTTTATAAGGGGGAAGGATGCGATTAAATTTACACGAAAGTGTTTGTTAAAACCTACTTGAGATATCTGCTAAAAAATTTCTTGCAACTGTTTGCAACTACAAAAGTTGTAACAATATATGCGAAAAATTTCATTTCAAAATTTATATAATTTAGATAATTTAATTAGTTCTCACAGTTTTATGAAACCGCAGGGTAATGCAAATCTAGTCATGAACTTCTTTTCTTTTTTTCAAAAACCTTTTTCTTAACTTAATTTTTTAAAATAATTTTGTATATATTTCTTATTTTAAATCTTTTGCTAACATGCTCGTTCGATTAAAAAATTATATAGATTCTTCATCTCATTGTTCAATTATTTCCATATTAACTGTATAAAATCAATTAAGTTTTCCTGCAGATTATCAATCTCAATGATGAAGTCAGTACTGCAAGAGTCGTTACATCGGCTGTCACAAATTTTCTTCACTGCTACCCGAGATATAACTGCGCGCCATAGAAAATTTCAGAAACATTTTCGACCGAACAACATTTTATCAACTATCATCGTTGAGATAATTATAATAAGAGAATCTTCAACTGCAGTTATATTCTATAACTCAAGAACTGCCTAAAATCTTTCTATTTATAATGAATAATGTTTGAATAACAGTGCTACGAATTTAGTTCGTCTTTTCATGCTTTCGGACCACCGTGCGTCGCCAGTTCGTTGGCCGTAACGACGGGGAGGATCGTTCGATTCGGTGGCCGACGCGATGAAAAATGTTAGAAAGCGGCGTGGACAGACTGCGTTCCACGACGACGAAGGAATCGCCGTGCGCGAGGACAATTTTTCGACCAGCTGCCACCGGCCTCAAGAAAGTCGCGCTTATTATTTCCCATTAAGGCCACCCCGCGGAAAGTCGTCCCCCCTGGGGGGGGGGGGGGGGAGAAGAGGAAAGGCGACGTCGCTCTCCATTTTTACTTTCTTCGCGGGGTCCGGAGGGAGAAAGTGACGAGAAGCTGACCGGGGTTGACACTTCGACGGAACTGGATACGCGCGCACCATACGGAATTTGCCAATTTTTCCCCGTGGGGAAAATGTAACGAGGACCACGAGGACGTTCGCGAGAATCCTGCGGCGACGAATAGCGAACGACCGTTCGTTGCGTTAACGACCCGCGATTCTCCGATTAGAGAGCGTTGCAAACCGTCGGGTCCGGTTAGCCGCGACTAGCACCGGCTGAATCTCGCCGGATTCCACCGGGTTCCGCTAACGAGATTAACGGATTAACGGCAGAGAGTCGAGAGCCCTGCCTGACCGCAGCTGTTCCGAACCATAATTCAGCGGGGCCTCGTTTTCTTCTCGCGCCTGTCTCGAGCGACGCCGGCCGCGATTCCGGGCCCGTCGAATCGCGCGGAACACCGTTTTCCAACCGTCCGCCTCGGCGTGAAATATTCCTTCAATAATTATTCCTGGAGGAGCTGCAATTAATTCGAACGTTCGGATGATGTACGTACACGCGGCATCGAATATCCGCGGCGAAGCAGCCGTTCGGCGGATTTGGATTAGCGTGCGTGTCGCCTGGACGAGGATTAATCGCGGTGTGTGTCGGAGGCAGTGTCGAGGTCAGGGTCGTGCCTAGTCGGGGGGAAAGCCGGGGAGGGGAGGGAGAAACCGCGTCTCGCCTTTCATAGGCGAGGAGAAACGGCTGTCGGCAGGAAAAGCTGTTTCGGACTAGGATCCAGGAAAGGGTGAAAAAGTTGAAAGAAACTCCTACCGGGTCTCCGAACAGGACTTGTGTATCCCCTCGATATTTTCTCCGGCCGGGGAAAGAGAAACACGCAGGTGCGCCGTAGGTGCGGATGAGACCGTTGGCCGCAAGTCCGTTGGCCAATATATCTCGCGGAGCAGTTCGGTTTCTAATGCAATTAAACCGCAGCGAAGAACTGGTAGATCGCAGCGCCCGCTAGGTCGGCGAACCGGTCGCCCTCTGTGGGATGGTTGTCGTGACAATAACGCTTTCGTAGTTCTTTCGTGGGCCAATGGGGGCGAGCGATGATCATTAACGGGCTGGCCGTAACGGGGAACAGTAAGGAGGAATCGCTGGGCGAATTTGTCGGGTCTGCTTAAGGAGGATCGCGTTTGCGATTATTCGCGACGATCGACGCTGCCGTTGAAAAAACAACGAGATTACTTGGGGGCGAAAAACCGGACTTGGACTGGCTCGGCGACGAACGTCGAATACTGAACGATCCGGTAAAAATGCATCGGTTCTCCTCGAGAAAGTTGCACGAAAGTCAGCGCTGGAAAAAGAGCGAGTTTTCAGGATGATCGGTTGGCAAAAGTGTGCCATCGGCTGTCGAATAGGGATAATTGCCTTATCGGTGGTGTTGAGGCGTGCGTTTCACTGGTTGCCCGATTTGTCTTGCCTGCGATAACTGTTGAGAGGTTTAGATGGATTTTCCAATTCATTGGTTCAGCTGGATCGAGGGAAACAGTTTAGCCTGACGATTTTGGGGAAGTCAAAATGAAGTTCCCTGTGTCTAGCGTGGATAGGTGTCGTCCGATTCAATTCGCAGCTTCCACTCGTAATGGAAACGAAAGAAAATCCCTAGGGGGGCAGAGAAAGTAAGTAAGATACGGTGACTACACGCGTTATCCCACGCAAAGATAGTCACGTTTCTCGTGTACCGAGGAAGCATCCGATTAGATTGACCCGCTTCCACGAGATTCGCTGCCTTCTCGGCTTACTTACCTTTGCTCCCGGTGCTCGGTTCGATACCGCGGAGGCCCGGCTATAGAAAGGTCCTTGAATGTGAACAACCTGGAATGGCAGGTGACAACGACCTTGCTACCCTGACATATCCTCGTGACATCCTTTTCGCGAATGCTCGTTTTTCTCGTGCCGCTTTCAATCCGGCCTTAAAAGCCAGCCTTACATGGAAAATGTAGCTTTAATTAATATGGTCTGCGCGGAGTAGGTGCATCTCTTTTCTTCTCTTTTTCTTTGTCGAGAGTGGCAGACGTTAGCCTCCGCAGGATGGATGATTTTGATGTTATAGTCATGTAGCAATATAGTAATGCAGCAATATAGCAATGCAGCAATATAGCAATATAGTAATGCAGCAGTATAGTAATGCAGAAATATAGGAATATAGCAGTATAGTAATGTAGCAATATAGTAATGTAGGAATATTGGAATATAGCAATATGGTAATGCAACAATATAGTAATGCAGCAATATAGTAATATAGTAATGCAGCAATATAGCAATATAGTAATGTAGCAATATAGTAATATAGTAATGCAGCAATATAGTAATGTAGCAATATAGTAATATAGTAATGTAGCAATATAGCAATATAGTTATGTAGCAATATAGCAATATAGTAATATAGCAATATAGCAATATAGGAATGCAGCAATATAGCACCATATTAATGTAGCAATATAGCAATATAGCAATATAGCAATATAGGAATGCAGCAATATAGCACCATAGTAATGTAGCAATGCAGTAATATAGCAATATAGCAATATAATTTATCTGTAGAGATCGCATGTATATAAGATCTGCTTGAACGATTTTCAAGTGCACCACCTGCATTGCACGCCGGAACCATTACAAAAGATATTCTCGGCTCGGAAGTTAGTTTGGTTTTCACCCACAATTAGGGCCCACAGTTTCCATTGGATCGATATTTCGGCCGATCCAACGTTGTATCAGTGCAAGAATCTTGGTAGGGTATAGCATCGTTCAACGGCAGAGGTATAGCCACGGGGATTCACAGGTGAGTAGCCTGGAATCTCCGATGGCAACGACCTTGCCAGGCCGCGACGTGTCCTCGCGTTATCCTCTCTCGCGGCATCCTGTTTACATCCCGGTTCACCTGACGGTAAATCGACTTCTCTTTTTCTCTTGCTCGCTCTGCGGGCATTATTAATGCACGCGTGTCGAGTTCGTTCCGCCTGTTGCACTCCGCGCCGCATCCTGCGCTACTCTCCTCCGCTGCCTCGTCCAGCTCGTATCATTTCGGTTGCGAAACACAGCTGCCGCGCGTCAGGCCCAGCGACAACCGATCGGAATGCCAGATTAACATTATCTCGTCGCGTAATTAATCGTTCCGGCGACCTGCACGGTTCTCGTTTCGATTTAACAGCTGGAATTCAAATAAGGCCCAATTTATTATTCGCGGCGTCTCTCCGTTTCCATTGAGAATTCCTCCTCCGAAGCGAATTATCACGACTCTGATTCCGCTTGATCGTCCCTAAATCGCGGTGGCCAGCAATTTCTCAGCGAACCGATCCGGAGGGGCCTTTCTAATTAAGGATCCGCCAACAACGATACCGCTCGCCACGGATACGAAACCGATGCCGCGCGAGAGTCGTCCCCGTCTAGCGGGTTCCAGGGCAGGTGTAACAAAATTGGTTACATAAATCCTCCTCGCCCGCGGTACCGTTCCTCCTTGGGCCTGACGCGGAGAAATTGAATCGTAAGGCCGTTCCGTGACGCGCGCCGCTCGCGGCTAAACTCCCCGCTGGACACGTAACACGTCCCGCGTCAGAATAATACAAGGCCCAGCAACGATCGTCGTCGCGGGGCCCATAACGCGCGCCGCTCGCGCGATGAAACACGATCCCGTCGGACGGTCCCGTCACGTATATACTTACGCGTATACCCACGGTGTTGCGACCTTATACACTCCGCCGGAGCGAGATCTCTTCCGCGAAGAAAGCACGGAGATAATGCGCCCGGCCCCACGTGGTCTATCTACCGGGCGTCTCGAAACGGTCGAGCAGATCGAGCTCTCGTGACGCGTACGGTTCGTCCGGTCGATTTCGAAGGCACGCGTTGAGAGCAGCACTCCAGTGCCACCACTGACTCGATGCCATGCCCTGGCGAATCGAACTGCCCCTCCTCCCGAAATATAAGTAACAGTACCGCGTTGGCCAAGAACCATTATGATAATTCTGCTTGTATAATGCTCCTTTCTACCGTGCATATGAAAAAAACGACTAATTGAGTTGTTTACACGGCAAAGTCCCGCTCGTTAGATCGTTAGACGAGAACATGGATACTCGTTAGCGACCGTGTCCGACAGGGCCCCGAGTCATCCTGGACAATTAGCATAATCATTCCCCCGTGACCGTATCGATTGTCCCGGTTAGTTTCGACCGTCTTGCTCCCATTTTCCGACCGGCTCGTCGTGACCCCGGCGGTTACGTTACGCGTCCGCCAGAAGAAGAAGGCTGTGCACGCCGGCGACATTATTTTCTAATTAACATACCGTCGTACATTCCCAGAAGACAGTCGCCGTCTGTGATTTTAATATTTCTCTCGGTGAAAAATGGGGAGAGGAAAAGAAAGCAGCGGTTTCCCCGATTTATCTAGCCGTGTCTTAGCCTTCTTTTTATAGTCCTCCTTGAATAGAGCGTCGAACGACGGCATGAATGGCCGCTCGCGGTCGATTCAGAGGACACCCCAGGTCCGCGCAATTAACCGGCCGCGGACGGAGAAGGAAACGAGACACCGGTCTTTCCTTATACCTCGACGAAGAATGCCCGACCGGGGGATTCGTTCGACGGGACAGATCGATCGGGTCTTAGTACGGTCCCGTTCGTTTTTTGTGTGCTCCTATTATTCAGGATTTCGTTAAAAATTTTGTCAAATTTTTTTTGACGCTTGGCATTAATCGTATGCCCGAAACTAATCTGGACAAACGCGTCTATTCGCTTCTCATTGTCCCCCCGAAGCTGATACGAGAAACGTGGTACGCCAGTTGCCTAGACGGAGGGATTAGAAAACGCTGATAGGCGTGACCGGGCCGGGACACCTTGACAATGAGCACATCAGCGTCATCGTTGCTCCTTCTTAGGTGAACTTGGGATGTCCCCGTCGGTGAACGAGAGGAGGAAAAGAAAATGAAACGGCCGCACGTGTGCCCGCTGGTGACGAGAGAGACATTCTCCGTCCTACGCGTAATCCTCCTCGGTTGATCGCGACAGGAATGTATATGAGATCACGCCTCGTGCGTACGCGATACTTCCCGGCAGGGGACGAAGTCACGGGCTGGCCAATGTAGCCGCGTCTGGCGGTTATAGTTGTATAGTCGCGTCGGGCTATAGAGGGCCCGAGTGAATTTATAGCGCAACTATATAATTGGCGACTACAATGGGATCGTCATTCCGCAAAATGGTGGCTCATTCTTGCGCGCGCCGATAGCAACACGGCGGGGCGACGCTGTTACGTGAGACGCGTTTTATTGTTTGACGATGGGGGAACACGCCGCGCGCATCTGCATGCAAGCCTGCGTTCCTGGCAAGGGCGTTCGTCGGTTTATATTGCGTTGGAAGTGCAACTGAGAAGAGAAGAAAAGAGAAGAAGAGAGAAGAGAAGAGAAGAGAAGAGAAGAGAAGAGAAGAGAAGAGAAGAGAAGAGAAGAGAAGAGAAGAGAAGAGAAGAGAAGAGAAGAGAAGAGAAGAGAAGAGAAGAGAAGAGAAGAGAAGAGAAGAGAAGAGAAGAGAAGAGAAGAGAAGAGAAGAGAAGAGAAGAGAAGAGAAGAGAAGAGAAGAGAAGAGAAGAGAAGAGAAGAGAAGAGAAGAGAAGAGAAGAGAAGAGAAGAGAAGAGAAGAGAAGAGAAGAGAAGAGAAGAGAAGAGAAGAGAAGAGAAGAGAAGAGAAGAGAAGAGAAGAGAAGAGAAGAGAAGAGAAGAGAAGAGAAGAGAAGAGAAGAGAAGAGAAGAGAAGAGAAGAGAAGAGAAGAGAAGAGAAGAGAAGAGAAGAGAAGAGAAGAGAAGAGAAGAGAAGAGAAGAGAAGAGAAGAGAAGAGAAGAGAAGAGAAGAGAAGAGAAGAGAAGAGAAGAGAAGAGAAGAGAAGAGAAGAGAAGAGAAGAGAAGAGAAGAGAAGAGAAGAGAAGAGAAGAGAAGAGAAGAGAAGAGAAGAGAAGAGAAGAGAAGAGAAGAGAAGAGAAGAGAAGAGAAGAGAAGAGAAGAGAAGAGAAGAGAAGAGAAGAGAAGAGAAGAGAAGAGAAGAGAAGAGAAGAGAAGAGAGAAGAGAAGAGAAGAGAAGAGAAGAGAAGAGAAGAGAAGAGAAGAGAAGAGAAGAGAAGAGAAGAGAAGAGAAGAGAAGAGAAGAGAAGAGAAGAGAAGAGGAAGGGGGTGCTGGCCTAAAGGTCCTCTTCTTCCGTGATCCCTCGCCGATAGTTCTCTTAGAATTGCGATGAAACAAAAATTGCCCGTCAATTTTCTTGTAACGCAGAGGAGTGTTGAATTCTAGACGGCGGATTTTTACTGGCTCGCTTTTCTTTTTTTTTTTTCTTCTTCATATAAGGTTTAATGTTATTCGAGCGTGGCGTAATAGTTGCCATTAGCATAGGGAAGGGACGTATGATTTGCAATTTGTTTACGAGCATGCGCGACAGGCGTAATGTCTGTTTTTAAACCGATGTTAATTGCAGATTAGCCGGGACTCGGGTTGCGTCGTTGTTATTAATTTCGTCCCCTCGAACGTCGCGCCTATCCGCTCCTCGCGTTTTCATGAATTCCAAATCGACCAGTGAATCACTGCGCTCGATCTCGCCCAGAACTGATATTGGTAATCGTTTCGTCGAATCGAGTATTTCCCCTCTCCTTTCGAAATTGAAAAATGTTCCCCGCGTGATTCATAAAGTTCCGAGATCCCCGCGAGGATACGCTTTCTATTTGGTAAGAACTTTGGAATTTTGCCCGACATTTCTCTGTAAGATTTGTGGAATTTTATTCAGTCGTTAATGAAACAGCAATCGATTGATTTCAGCGTATCGTTTTCAGCGAAACGAATTATAATAAGTAATCGTAAGATCGGAAGTGTTCGTGAAATATTAATGTCGGAGTGGAGGAAATGTCGGGAAAATTTCACGGGGAAATAGAGACGTTGGGCCCGTTTCTTTGCCGAGGTGAACACGCGTTGCAAAATGGTATGTCGTGCAGCAGGCGGAATAAATATCCACCTTCGCGGCCCTGATCGTGCGCAAATAACACTATAGATCAATTTACGTCACTGGAACGACAATTACCGGCGTTTAAAGGATGCAGCATGGATAAAACAGGCGATGACACCCGGCGACCTTCTCCTAGACACGTTCCGGGGACACATTCCTCGCGGCGCAACAATTATGATGCTCCATAAATTGCTCAATGTTCCCCGGATAGTGTGGCTGACAGTCATAAATTATTCAGAAGCTCGGTGTGCCACGAAATTCCAACGGGGAGTTAATTGTTCCCTAATTAAGAGTGTTCGACAATCGTTATAGCAGGCTGGCAGCAGCTCTGTCAAGTAACTATATAGCGTGGAAGAAATGAGCGAACGATCCCCGGAGGAAACTGATAATGATTCGTCGTTGAAAGAATTTTTGTCGCGGAATTAAATTCGGCGTCGCTTCCACGGAATTATTTATAACTCGTGCGTCGAAGGATTCGTGGATTGATTTCGAAGAACAGAATTGCCTGGGTTTCTCTCTAAATAAAAACATCGAGTTTATACGAAAAAATGCGTCGAATTCGTTACTGCCCCCCGACATAAGTAAATGAAGAAAAGCCGGGTCAACGTCTGGTCGAAATTAAAACGAATTCCAATAAACCGCACTGCTGCGAATAGGAAGTGATCTAATTCCAACGTCCGCCACGGTTGACCTTCCAACGAGACCCCCAACCGGGGCCTTAATGCTCCGAAGGAAAAAGGGGGGAAAAAAAAAGAGAAGAAGAGGAAGAAGAAAAGACTGCGGCATTGCAAGGCTGCTGGCCGAGGTTTTGCAATCGCTTTGTGATGCAATCGCAAACGTTCTGTGAGTCTCGTCGCGACACTGAAACCAACAACTTGCTGCCCACGTTGCGTGTCGTGTGCCGACTGGGACAGAGGCTCAAAGCAGCTTTGTCTCCCCCGCCCGCCCTCCAATCTTATTTCGTGTTTTCGTGCGGTGCTTGATAATTACTGTAGAGGAGATTGCGGTTCCATCGTCGCGGGTCCGCGTTCTCCTTTTCTCATTTTGTTTTTCCTGTGCCACCATCCGAAACATGAACGCCTGGAGAATGGTCTCTAATTCGTTGTGGATTTACGGTACGCAGGTTTCTTTGTTCTTGCTCGGTTCCTTGCTCCTTTTACCGTGACCATTATATAGTTGAAGGCTTGTGAAATATATTCTTGCGTTCATTCGCTGATAGTGGTCTTGGCCAGCTATGGTGTTGTAATGGTTGTGATGAGGGGTAGTCCTTCCTTCTTTCTTTTTCCTTTTTTTCGGTACAGAACAGTCCCTCTAGGGGCACAGTATCTTTGGGGCAATGTTTTTCTCGGTATAGTTGTGTAGAATATAGTATTATAGCATTATAGCATTATAGCATTATAGCATATAGTTTTATAGCTTACAAGTATTATAGCATTTAGTGTTATAGCGTATAGTTATTATAGCGTATAGTTATTATAGCATTATAGTTTTATAGCGTATAGTTATTATAGCATGTAGCTTTACAGCATATAGTATTATAGCATATAGTGTTAAAGCTAGTTAGGGAAAATGTCTGCAACACTTGGGAGGATCAATGGCTACCAGGAACTGTACTCCACGTATGTCCTCCCAGAAAAGATAAATCCAGCATCGACAACGAGACACGATACCGCAATTATCCGGTTTGGTTAAACAGAGTCCACTGCTTCGCAGAATTCAAGCACAGCGGAGAGGCTGGCGAATCGCTTTCTGCAATTTAGTACTCGGGGGGAAAAAAAATTCCACCGGGCATCAAGACAGACTCTCGCTATTCTAGAGTGGCAACCTTTTCCTCTTTGTCTTTTTGAGAAAGCGCGGACAGAATTCCTCGGAATCGCGACCAGTGTACACCGTGTACTCTCCCTCCGATATCCGGTCGATTGTCGTCGTGCACACCGGAGAAAGTTTCCAACTATTGTTTACTACATTATGTGTCCAAGATGAACCTCGCGTCGAATTATCTTGCCCCTCCCTTTGTTTTCGTTCCAAATACCCGAAGGTCAGACTTGACGAATGCTTGCGAACAGTTCGCGAAAAAAAAAGTCGCTGTCAACTTATAGCGGGGTGCTCTAGAAAATTGTCATCGGACACATACTGTTCCTCGGTCCATTGAGAAGTCGACTCCATCGAATTTTCGCCCCGGACACCTTACCACGCCAAGTGAAGTATTCCACGCGACAAGCCACCAAGAATGACTTCCGCGTACGTAATTTCCCTGCCAGAGCTCACTTATCCAACGAGGAAAGTTGTTCCCAGCCGTTCGCCGTCTCTCCTTCTCTCTCTCTCTCTCTCTCTCTCTCGTGCGCGCGATAATGCGCATGCTGTATCATTGACTCGCGTGAATTCTAATCGGTTTTTACGTAATATCGACCGAGCGGGCCCTGCGTGCAAGGAATGCATCGTTGCGCCTCTTCTTGCACGACTAGAAACTATTCTCCGTCGACGCAAGTCGCGTTCACGAAGCTCGTAAATCAGCCGGTTTTTAGCTCTCCTACGGAGCCAGCCATGTTTTGATCTGGTTGGCGGTCTTCGGGACACGTCCTGCGCATTTCGGCCCAGGAAACACCGTGGCGCAGAGTTTCGTTATAGCGAACGCTCGGAATTTATAGCGATACCCGATATAGCAGAACGATTCAGCGCGATGCTTCTCGCATCACCTCTAACCAACTATTTCATTTCTGTTGCAGGTAAGCCAGCTTCGACTGTCGTCCTGGAAACATTCTGGCCTCCACAATGCCGTGGGTAAAGTACTGTCAATTGGGCCACGAGTGTCTCGTTGACGTAAATAATTCAGCGCGAGAACAACAGTTGCGCCTCATATTCTTACGACCGTCCACAGTCCCTGTCATGAAAAAAAAGACACTGCTGTTTCCTAGTTCCCTGGTACTTTTTGCTCGCCGTTGCCCGTCGTTACGCCAACGATCCCATCGGCCGATGAACGAAAGTCGTTGGAGGGGGGAGGTGCGATACAGATTGGCATTGCCTGCTCGGTCGAGTCCACTCTCTCGCGTTTTAGCAGGGATCCATGCCCCGCAGAATGGAACCGTCGCGGCCGTTAACAGAGTTCGGATACGCGGCTGCCCGTACGCCGATTAAATGCTTCACCCTGGACTGTGGACGCGAATTGCGAGACTCATTGCGTTATGCAACTGTCGTTTTCAAGGCGAATGCGTCCGTTACGAATATCGGTGAACAGGTTAAGGCGGACAAAAAGCGGAATCGTCGACGTTCTGGGCACGAATACGTTTCGCTACGACGCATCCTCGTCGATCCCGTCGCGCGCTCGGTTCATCTCGGAGCTTCCGTTGCTTCAGGTGGCCCTCGAAGTTGCGTGTCAACTGATCGCCTCGTCGCCGAAGAAGCGTATCCGCGAAGTCATCGCGGTTGACCGTGATAACGATGATACCCGGTCGGTCGGGTAATTAGCCGTTCGTGGCAAGCTCGCTTGGCATCGCTAACGAGCGGGGACGAACACAGTGTAATGGACACAGAGAAAATTTAACTCCAAATGTTAACTCCAATGTCGGTTGAATATTTCGTATGATGTGAGCTGTAGAGTCAGGGAAACTTGGGTTTTTAAAGGGTGTTGGAAAGGATGTAGTAGTGATGGCGAGGGCGAATTCCAAAGGACTCTGGATGGTTAGGGATTGTCGACAGTACGACTAGGTGTTTTGGAAACGGCGACTCGATAAGGTTCCACGACGAGTATTTGTGATGAACTTAAAAATATTTATACATATGAATCCTTAGGTGACTAGTAGATAATAAGAGTAATACGGAGATACGTCATAATACTAATATAGATATTTGGGGGTGAATACATTAAAACAGCTCGAGGGGACAGGCATCGGAATCCTTTTTCTGCCGACCCGTGGTTTAGTGTCGAGGGACCTGGAACGAAATTGTTCGCCGTACACAGCGTCGCCGATGGAATGTTTCCACGACTCCGTGCGTGAATGAGGATCCAGGAAGGCTTGGAATTATGAAAGGGGGAAAGGAATCGTTGCACGGGCATTGTTGCGTAAGCCCGTGCGCGCTGGTTGCATCGCGAAACGTATTCGACGGTTTCTGTTCGTTTTTTTTTCTCTCGAATCCAACGGCGAAACGCGTCCGTCGAACAGTCGCTTCGAGCGACTCGCTCGAACGCTTGCTCGAGGGACGATACGAGGGAAGAATTAAAATTCTCGCGGCGACGTCGCGACGAAAACGAATCCACGCCAGATAGGGATCATTTCTCCGATTTTAAGTGAAAGTCAATCCAATCTCCGGATGCGAGATCTCGGTCTGCCTGATAACTCACGTGGCCGGCCCGCGACAGCTTTATTGGGTTCATTATCGAGTCGAACGTTCGCCATAGAGCGAGCGCGTGGAATCGACTTCATTAACATTCCTGTTTCCGTTCGCCCGAGCGCATCCAGGTAAAAGCTTCTGAAATTACAACTTGCCCGTGGTCGCCGCCCCCCCCCCCCCCCCTACTCGCGGGGCCCAGTTGGATCCTGCTCTTCTAGTTAGCGTTCGCTGGCTGCTGGACGGATATCCAGTTCTGTGTCGTTAGTTATCGGGGGGGGGGGGGGGGAGACCCTGCCCGTGGGTAGGCCGCGGACCGGTGGAAAAGCAGCCGAGATTGGATCTGGACGTATTTATGACGTTCTCGTGATTAGTGCATCCAGCCTTCGATTTTATTCTGTCCTTTTGGTTCTGTCGTAGACCGAGGGGACTCTCTTGGGTTGTCTTTTGCACGTTTTCTGTCGATTATCTTACGCTCGGTTATCCCCCCGTGTCCCACGTAGCGGCGGGACACCGTAGCTCTCGAGATCGCTCGCTGTTGGGGCTCTCGGGGTACTGTCTTAATTTGCTAGTAATTTGCTATCGTTGCCCGTGTAAATTTTACGGGTTTCGCTCGATGGCTTTTGGCAAGTTTCTCGAAGGGGCCGACGGTGTACGGGCGATTCTCGTTTCGAATTTTCTCAATCATTGTCGATTCGTTTCTGGCTCTTCTTGCAGACGATTTATCGTTTCAATTGTCTTCGAGAAGGAGGCGAACTTTCTTTTACAAAGTTGCCCTGGACACTTGTTGAAGGTATTCGCAATGGTGCTTCGGCGGCTTTGATGGGACGGCGATCTCGTCGTTTTTGCTTGTCCCCTGTGCGGCTGACGGGCGTGTGGCAGCCCCCGGTGACTGTGTGAGAGTGTAATGCTCGCACTTGAAGCAGAGGAACAGCCTCTGGAGAAGCTCTCTCCGAGGAGGTCGCGAGCAAGGCCACTTGGGGCGTTGCCCTCCTGAGCTCGATCTGGAGCTCACATGTGCCGGGTTATCCACGCGTCGAGGACTCGTTCAGGATCATCTACGGGGTGTCCTGTTCCCATCCTTGCCACCTGTTCGCCGGAGTTAATCGTCGGGCCTCGAAACTAATTCACTCGTATCTGTTTTATTATACTGTATTGTAATATAGCATACAGTACATATTACTATACTTATAGTATATAGTATGCAGTACATTTTACTGTATCTATAGTATATAGTATACAGTATATTTTACTATAGTATACAATACTTATAGTACATCGTATGCAGTATATTTTATTATAGTATACTATACTTATAGTATATCGTATGCAGTATATTTTTCTATAGTATACTATACTTATAGTATATCGTATGCAGTATATTTTACTATAGCATACTATACTTATAGTATATCGTATGCAGCATATTTTACTATAGCATACTATACTTATAGTATATCGCAGGCAGTACATTTTACTATATCTGTAGTATATAGTGTACAGCATATTTTACTATACTTATAGTATATACTATACAGTATATTTTACTATAGTATACTATACTTATAGTATATCGTATGCAGTACATTTTACTATATCTGTAGTATATAGTGTACAGTATATTTCACTATACTTATAGTATATATTATATTTATAGTATATAGTATACAGTATATTTAACTATAGTATACTATACTTACAGTATATCGTATGCAGTACATTTTAATATATCTGTAGTATATAGTGTACAGTATATTTAACTATACTTATAGTATATAGTATACAGTATATTTTATTATACCCATAGTATACTATAGTATATTTATTTCCTCGCTTTATCGTATTTTATTTGAACGTAACATAGGGCACCGAGGTAAACGATACAATTATTGGTGGTCGGTCTGTCGAATTACACGGCAGAGTATCGGATCAATTGTAATTCAATTCGAGCGAACGCAAAGCTTCCATCGGACGTATTAATGAGTATTGAAACTATAATATGAAGGCCAGCGGCAGACGCATTGTGAATAACGATTTTACGGACTGAACGCGTATGCTAATAAGTTACGTGGGATGGCATTGTTTCGTTGCCGGGCCAGTTACTGGCGACAATTGTTCTACTCGCCTTGTAGGCCCCGCGTCTTCGTTTTATTAACTCACTCTGGTGATCAGTTATTCGTCGAACTGAACTTGAACTTGCCCCTTTCGGATACAGGAACAAGTAAATACGGCGACGATAAATAATTGCACGATAAAAAACATCGGCATTCCTATTTATTATCGCAGCGCGTATTCGAAATATTCATGAACCTAGCAATGGAGAATTGAAGAGACGTAATGGAGGAATATTTAGAAATGAAAAAAAAAGGTACCGTGTCCATAATTCAAACGGGCAATCGAATAGAAAGGATACTTTTAGCAGGGCTGATAAGTGAGTTCAGATCGAATCGATATCGAAATTATCGAATTTTCCACGACCAGTGAGCGGCTGGTGAAAGAAAGTTCAACGCGAGAAAACGTTCCTCCGCGACGTGTCCGAGTTCCCATCGGCACGAACACCATGGACTGGGTTCGGGTAACTCGAGTTGGAAGTTGTGCAAGTGCATTACTGGCTTCTTAAGACAATGGGCGCTCACAGAGGCTTAATAAACTAGCAACGGAAATTAAATACCGCGGCTGTTAATACTCTGTTCCAGTATTTCTTGCGGAGGATATCAAAGGCAGGAAGATTGCACGGTGTTGCAGAAATAACTCCTTCGCTAAATTAGTTCCCACCTGTGTTGTTCAACAGGTGGTTTAAAGACGAAGATTGTTTCAGGATCGTCGATACGTTGAAAGGCTTATATATATATATATAAAATTATATATTTATAATTAATATATATATAATATATATTATTTTTTTATATTATTTATTTATAATTATATATATAATATATATTTTTTTATATTATTTATTTATAATTATATATATAATATATATTATTTTTTTATTATTTATTTATAATTATATATAATATATATATATATATAAAAGTCTGATCTGTAGAAGCTATTCTATGTATATATATATATATATATATATGTATATATATATATATATATAAGACATAGCTTCTATATATATTCTATGTATATATATAATACATAGCTTCTATATATATATTCTATATATATATATATATATATATATATATATAGAATAGCTTCTACAGATCAGACTTTTTTTATCCCCATCCTTCTCAGCGACACAAATGCTGAAACTCGAAGTAAATAGCGAAAATATGCGTGAAAAAAAATTCTGTTCAATATCTTCCATAACATTTGTGTCGCACGATCTCTTGCAAAGCGTCGGGGAAGCCTCGAAAGTTAGCCGGGGGACCCCCCTCCGGTTGAAATTGCAAATGGCCACGAGCGCGACGCGTCTGCGATTTCGAACTCGATTGTAACGTCGGGGGTAAAAGGAATGCCCGAAGTGTATTATTGATTCACCGACCTCGCCGAGTTACATAAATCCGTGGCGTTACTTTCGTTCGAGGAAACCGAGCAGAACGTTATTTGCTGTTGGGAAGTACGAACGCGTAAAAGATGCGCGGCGTATATATATATATATATATATATATACATTTTTTTTTACGGACCAGAGGGCCGGAACATGTGTGCCAGCGAATGAAATTGCAAATCGAGGGAATTAAATGGGACTCGGCGTGGAAATGCGTGCCAGGGGTGAGAAGAGGACCTAATCGCGAAACAAACGTCGAGGAACGTAATTATCGAGGTAATCGAGAAACGGGAAAATTTTGTGCACCGTGTCGCAACGAAATGCTGGGCCGATTATTGTACACGCCGTGCTGCTAATTAAAAAGATACCACCCGTTTCATTGACTTATCGCGCGAACTATATGGCGCACGATTTCACGGCACAGCAATCAGGATTATTTTTCCACCAGATACCGCCGCGGTTTTTTTTTTTTATCGCCGGGGGGATCGGTGAGAAACGACGGCAAGGAGAATCGAGGAGCAAGAATCGCCGATCTAATAAGGAAGGAAGAAAATCACACGCGAGCGCTCGTGAAAAGAACTACGGGCAACAGCCTCTCATAGTTGCATTATATGTATCGGAAGTTAATGGCGCAATTGCATTGAGCACCGTTATTGACGGAATTACGTCCCCTTACGTGAAGAAGCGACGATTACATGAACTTACACGCCTCGGCGAGTAGCTTCGCGAATGGCCGTGTTCCATGGAGCGATGACCACCGATTTCTTTCCTGTAAGAAAGTTCTTCCGATATCCAGTGAGCTATATCGTGTCTACGATATTACTGGCAATTGGCTTTTTAATGGAAAAAGGCGGTGGCTTTTTGCGCTGAAAGAAGTACGATTGTTATTAACAGTGACTGTTACTCGAGCGTAAAATAGTATCATATTTTTCTCGGACGAATTAAATTCTATGAATTTAAATTAAAACGACGGCCACGCTGAATGTGGATGATATAGGTATAGAGCATATAGTTATGGAGCATATATTTATAGGGCATATATTTATAGGGCACATATTTATAGGGCATATATTTATAGGGTATATATTTATAGGGCATATATTTATAGGGCATCTAGTTATAGAGCATATAGTTATAGAGCATATAGTTATAGAGCATATAGTTACAGAGCATATAGTTATAGAGCATATAGTTATAGAGCATATAGTTATAGAACATATAGTTCTAGGGCATATAGTTATAGAGCATATAGTTATAGAGCATATAGTTGTATAGCATAGTTGTAGAGCATTTAGAGTGCTCTATAATTTTTCTTCACCTTCTCTAAAATTTTATTGCTCGTCCACTGAACATTATGCTGTTCGTGAACTTTAAAAAAAATAATCAAAATTATATAAGTATAGAAATCTGAAAGTTATATTCCACCACGTGTTAAATTGTGAAAAGATTATGGTCAGGTGTTTTTTTTTTTTTTATTTTGGAGTAAAGGTCAATATCGCAATATCGATTTTGAAACATCATAGGTGACATTCAGAACATTGATCACGCTACTGAAATGTCCGACGATTTGTATATCAGCCTCTGTTCACCATTCTATCAATGTCGAGGAGAACGTGACGAGCTGTCGAATTAGCCCGCAACACCTGTAACACCTGTTACGCAAGGCCCGCCTTCTCTCGCTGACCTTACAAAATACACGAATGTATCGAATTGTCGTGCAAACGAGCGAGACTTGCCACGACACCGAGCCCCCGGGTTTCGATCGAAACGAATATCGTTGAACAAGTTCATTCCTCAATGATTTCAGCACGAGAGAGGAATGAAGACTTCAATTAGCTTTATGGAAAGAGTTTTATGGCGAAAAACAAATCGAACGCAACAGCGATTGACCAGAGTGAATCGCTTCTTCTTTGGTATTACACGAGGTTGCATAATGCGTGTGTTGTGTAATTTACTTAAACGGAGGAGAAGGACAGGAGGAAGAAAAAGCAGGTGAACGACAGAGAGATCGATCGATGGAGGATCTATGTTCGAGAAATCTACTGGAGAATTTCTTCTGTCTCTCTGTACGTAATTACCGGTAACAGCTGCACGTTGATATTCAACTATACTTTTCGATTTAAATATTCATTTATTCTCCCCAGAAAGTTTACGAATGAAATTGACGGGTTCATCCTGTTAAGGGATCCGTGAAATAGTCCGAGAAAGTATTCGTTGGAATGGAATGGCATACTTTTTGTCAAGCACGCCAATTATTTTTCGATTGGGCCAGCAAGGATGTTCTCTTAATTATAAAATTCCATCGGCGAGCATGGCCTGTCGAATTAAGGGAATCCCCTTAATTGAGTTTATATTTCCTATTAAGGCCTCTGTGATCGATTCCGATGACGACCTATTTTCCCCACACATTTCCCACCGTTCACTTTCTTGGAGTCAAGTTAGATTCGTTATCGCATATCGATCGTTGACTGTAATAGAAACTCTCTCCGCATTGTAACTGTCGATTCTTGGGAGTTTCACGACGGTATCGATTGCCGATCGGTCCTGAGACGCGGCCAGAGATCTCTCTGCATCGTGCTGTTTCACTGGACGGGCGTCACTTTTTATTTTCTCCTTTCGAACATGTCGATATTTCCATTCCACTTAATTACGTTCCGCGTCGTCGCGAACTGCGTAAATCGATATACATACGTACGTAATCGAACACCTGGTCTCTTCGTTTCCACATGCATACAACTCCGCTAAAAAAATCACAGGACACTCGCCAGTTTCACCAGATTTCGGTCGGGCACCGTAAATTATTGCAATTACATAGTTATATAGCATATAGGTATAGAGCATATACATATAGTTATAGAGCAAATATAGTTATAGAGCATATGTAGTTCTAGAGCACATATAGTTCTAGAGCAAATATAGTTATAGAGCATATGTAGTTCTAGAGCACATATAGTTCTAGAGCATATGTAGTTCAAGAGCACAGATAGTTATAGAGCATATGTAGTTCTAGAGCATATATAGTCATAGAGCATATATAGTTATAGAGCATATGTAGTTGTAGAGCATATATAGTCATAGAGCATATATAGTCATAGAGCATATAGCTTTAGAGCGTATGGTTATATAGTATATACCTCTACAGCATATGGTTATATAGCATATAGCTCTAGAACATATGGCTCTAGAGCACATGGTTTACACTATAGTGCTCCGTTAAATATATTAATCAACCCAACAATTTTGTTGCAATTTCGGTAATTAGTAGTCGAACGAGGGGTCTTTAATAATAATAAAAAGACGGGTGAGAACAGAGAAAGTTCGGTGACCGAGGAAGCTTCACCTCGAGGTCGTGGCTGTTTTACGAGCCACTGAAGGCAGAATCGTCTTATTCTTGGTGAGGTCAGGTTCGTGTCCTCGTCTGTCTGT
Source organism: Nomada fucata (assembly GCA_948146005.1). Classification (NCBI taxonomy): domain Eukaryota; kingdom Metazoa; phylum Arthropoda; class Insecta; order Hymenoptera; family Apidae; genus Nomada; species Nomada fucata. Next base: position 29,872,752 of record OX411277.1, on the reverse strand, counting down.
CTGTCTGTCTGTCTGGATGTCTGCGTTGTCTTTATGGGACCGAGCGTATCACGTCCGACGGGGCCCACCTGCATTTCCATACAACAAGCCAGAAGAAAAAGCATGAAAGAAAGGAAACTCGTGAGGGGAATACGAAATTCATTCTACTTTTAAACACCGCGGTACCCACGGTCCGCTAAAAATAACGCGAACAGGTTTCAAACGAACCGAGGTTCCTCTGGAAACGAGGAGGATCATTATCCGAGGGCGCTGCCCCTTCGCGAACATTGGATCGAATAATTGAAACGGTTTAATTTCTGCGCCTCGCCGGTCCCGTTTTATCGACCGTTAAATTCGCGCCGTCGACGATCCTAAAATCGTGCGATTCGAGCAGCACCGGGTCCACGACGAACTATTTCGTACCGGTTCTCGCCAAACGAATGTCCGATTGCCGCTGTCGAATCGAACGTAACTCCCGGCGAAGCCCGTCCGCTGCTATTCCGGGTCCGGTTTTGTTATTGTTCGCCTCCAGTATTTCCACGCAGCAGCGATAATTCAATTACGAAATGGAACGCGAACAAATGAAATCACCGTGCTCCCCGTTTCGCGAATTTCACTCGATCGGGTAACTGGAACTTTAAATTAGCATCGGTCGTTTCTTCCTCTTTTTCTACGGCCTGAAGTAGGTTATCGAAATTATTGTTTCTTATTCAGATGACTGGTAGGAGAAACTCTTCGGCTGCGTCGAATCGTCCGACGAATCGGCTTAATGGATCGCCGCTCGAAAGAGGTAAACGTGGCTGCCGTGGATTCTTATGATTCACGGGCGAACGTTTGATTCCGTCGGCCAATTTGCGTGAAAGTAAGAACGGCCGGGTAGAGAAAAAAAAAGAGCGAGCGAATTATTAGAAAAGTGCTGGGAGAGAGAGAGACTAGTCCGTCGCGAGAACGGCGTTTTCTCCTTGGGATCGATGGGTTCGGACGGTTTCGCGAACGATGCACGCCGTTCGATGCCCACGCCCCTGTACAATAGGACGACGATTAACCGAGCCATGGCTCCCCCTGGCAAGTCAACGCCAAGTCGTTCAGGGAATTTTTTTTCACGCAGGCAGGGAGGGAGAAAGAGAGAAACGTTCGCTTCGAAACGACAAAAGTGTCCGAAACTCAACTTTTACGTAAATATTGAACGGTCTCGTTGTTCGTTTCTAGAGCTATCTCGGATATTCGTTTAAAGTGATCCTCGGTTGCGCTCCGTCTTTCCCCGACGCGGTATGTAGAGCATTTCCTTTAATGCAACCGGTGTCTCCATCGCAACGGCGACGGGGGCCCTCCAAATGGAATCGTGAAACTCGTTTCCAAATGATTCTGGGCATTTACCGGTGACTATGTAACTCGTCGGGGCCTACTTCGTCGTGGCACTCGTTCAGCCATTAGCCCACATTCTATTTTATTCGGTGTCGCAAGTGAAAATGCAGGACACCGTGTTAGTGTCATGCTGTTTGCCTCTCCTCCGCTCCGCCGTAACCAAAATTCAGTTCTCTGAAGGTAACCGAGCAGGATTTTAATGTCAGCGAAATTGCCACCTTTATTTTCCGTTGCGCGACCTTCGTCGCATCGATTAATCGACATATTATTCTCAGAACGGCCGTTCCGCGGGCCAATTAAGAGTCGCGGACGGAGAGCGGGTCGCGATTTAATATCGTCGATGTTAAAAGAAGGCGAGACAAATAAGCGGACGGGACGAACGAATTTTAATCGTTACCCACGGTGGAACAGAACGCGTTAAACAGCGTACAATACGCCATTAATATAAATATAGCGTCTGAATGAAAGCCCCGCATTAGGAGTAATTAGAGAATTGACGAGCCGCGATGTGGAAGGAGGGGGGTTTCCCACGAGAAGACAAAGGGATTTTTACGCCTCCCACAACTTTGTACGTTCACTTGCGGATCGCTCGCATTCCATCTTTAAAACTCGAGCATTCCCCCTGGCGAGGAAATTAGAACGATTCCACGGCGATTTTTTTCTTCGCTCGGACTGCGCGCGCCGTGTGTACATTGTTGGCTATCTCATTGTGCGCCGTGCTTTTCTCACGCGGTTTCGCGTTGCCAGGAAAACAATGGGGGGGGGGACCCCCCTCCCTCACCGTCACCGCTCTAGCGCGCGGTGCACGCACGTCTCTCGGTGCACAGGTGCGTCTGTAATTTGATAGACCCTCGGGAGAGGAAGAAGGGGAGATGAAAAAAAACACGACTATTTCCTCGCGTGCGTCGCCTTCGAATGAGCGCCGATTTCTTGGAAATTAATGGGTATGTCGATGGCCCCTACGTTCCGCCTCGACATCCTTGGCGGACATTGTGAGGATGCGATCCGACATACGCGTAGAAATTAATACAAAGTGATGCGGTCAATTTCTCCGTATTAATATTAATACGTACGTTTCGAAGATACACCTGAAATCTATGAAAATCTCCGAGTATTATTCGGATTCGAGAAAGAAGAATAATCCAAGCGATGGCGGACCGTCCTGGTCCTGGACGGAGGATTAAAGTCGGACTGCGAAGGGTTAAAGCGTGTACGTGGACGAGACTGGAGCTGGTGCATGCGGTCGAAAAATTACGTAAGGAACAAGAAAGAAATACCAGACAGAAAAGCGCGAAGGGGGGGAAAGGATGGAGTCGGAAGATGTTCCATACCTGGAGGCCTTCCTAAATTCCAACAGAGCATCCCGTTACTTCTCCACCTGTCTGATCAGCTTGCCCGGGGAAGTATTGACTACTTTCCAGTCTGTTTACCGCGGCACTGGTCGCTGTCGATTATGAATGGAAGCATCTCGCCAATTGTTATCCGCATTGGCCCCTCCGAAACAGCCAATTTAAATACCCAAATCGGCGAGCCAATCGGAACGACTGGTATTCAGCTGTTTTTTAGGCATCGTGGGATGAATTAGCCTTAACAAAGGAATCGATAAAAGTAGAGAAAACAATGGGTGAATTGGTTTTAATCTGACTTCTGCAATAGTTCTTTTATTTTTCGAAGATTGGTATAGATTTGTTCGTGGAGTTGCAGAGTATATAGTTCTGGAGCACATAGTTCTAGTGCACATAGTTCTAGAGCATATAGTTCTAGAGCATATAGTTTTAGAGCATATAGTGCTAGAGCATATAGTTCTAGAGCATATAGTTCTAGAGCACATAGTTATAGAGCATATACTTCTAGAGCACACAGTTCTGGAGCATATAGTTCTAGAGCATTTAGTTCTAGAGCATATAGTTCTAGAGCACATAGTTCTAGACCATATAGTTCTACAACATATAGTTCTAGAGCACCTAGTTTTAGAGCACAGAGTTTTAGATCATATAGAGCAGCAGTTATCAAATAGAAGTATTATTTATCATAAACAATGAAATGGGAAATGGTGAATTAAAAGTAATTTGTCCCAAAGAGGGTAGAGAATGTGTATCGTTTTCCAGCGGATAAAAAGAGGAAACTTTGCCGTTCGCTGCACCGACAGGATACATTTCTTTCGAACGATTTCTTGAAGCGACCAAGGCAAAACAGAGCCCGTGATTGGCGGGGATAAATCACGGTATTCTTCCGTGTAATCTCTTCCAGAGGCCACGGCCAAGGGAAATATAGAAAAAGAATCGATATTTCCGGCGTTCGAGGCACCGCAAGCCAACGAGCCGAATCGCAAAGAAACATCTTTGAACAACCGGCGTGTCTTCCAGTACGTCAATTGACCAATTATACTTCCTGGTGCTCGTCGTGTAACTTGTACAAGGCGATTGAGTCGTTACTGGGTATTTAAAGAAGCGCTTTGGCAATAAATAATAATAATAATAATAATAATCATAGAGAGCTCTAGAATCTCGGTAATATATAATGATTTCTGGATTTCAAAGTATTACGTGGACTATGCGTGTCTATGCGTGCAGTCAACGTTTCGCGATCCGCGCTCACCCGTTTGCCGTCTCTAACCTGTACCCGTTACGTAAAGGGCCTCTCTTCGAGACACGAATTACGTCACCGCGCAGTTTCTTCAGCGTAATCGTCGATCGTCCGCGATTGGATTGATCGATACCGAATCCCAATTTGCTTTCGCCGACACCACGCCTGCAGCAGTAACAGACGCATTACACCGGGGCATTATCTTGCGAAGGACTGGCCCAATAAAAATTCCGGCCAGTGCACACCGGACGAACACGAATCGACTCGCGCATTCTGCAGTCGGGTAAATTAACAGAGACACCGACGCTTGGTAACAAAGTGTTTACAAAATGGGCAGGGTCCAGCGATTAAATAAAATAATGTTTTTTTATACAATATCTGCAGTCGTGCAAAAACGTCAGACCGCTGTTTAATTCGCGGAAGTGTTTACATTAATTCGTCGCTGAAACATTTAGTCTTTGTCCCCCTGCTGCCGGTGCACAGTAGCGGCCAGATAAACGGTAATCGATCCTGGGCCCGGTATCGGGCCCGTTCCTCGCCCGACATTAGAGACACCGACAGGGGTGGATTTCGTTATAGAAAACGATCCTATCTTCGTTTTATCACGCGTTTCGTCTTCCAAGTGTCGCCGTCGTCGTTCCACTGTATCACTTTACCAGTAGTGGATAGCAACCGTCGACCACCCTGGGCCTTACAATTAGAGTCGACAAGTTTAATTTCTTCTGTGTCAGCCTTCCAGTGATTGCCGTTTCTCTCATACTTTTTAATCTCCCTGCCCTTATTCATTATTTTTGTCATTTGTCAAGCTTCGATGAAAATTGGGCCTTGTTTCATATTTATTACATATATATATATATATATATATTATACTTGAAAAAAGAGAAGTACATGGAATATCAAATATAGTAATAAGTCATTGAACCTGATCTTTCATCTTGAACTTCCATTCAATTACGAAATCCAGATCTCGGTTTAATTCCATCGCTCTTCATAACGGTTGGCATTGAATTAGCTACGTGACACAAGGAAATACGAAAGTGCTGTGGCGAGGGCCGCGTGTACGTTTGCGGAAGTCCAGGGGAATTTGTGTCACGTTTCTTTCGATCTACGCTTTCGTTTCGTGCTTGACGGGGAAATGAAACAATCGCGCGGAATTCAACGAACGAGCACGCTTCCATGCTAATTGAAATACTTCGTTGCAGTCCTCTTTCCTCCCTTTCGTAAATTCAAAAGGTAACTCGGTAACGCGGCCGCGGGAACGAACGATGTTACTCGACGAAGAAGGAGATGCTATTAACAGCAATTTACAGTGACAATCATTTCCAGGCGATAAGACGTGTCGCAATATTTGCAATCTTTTGCGCGATATCTTTGTTATTAATCTGAATTTACATTACACCGACCGTGTGCAATGTAATTATAATTGTAATTGTAATTCCTTCCCGAAATTCCTATGTTTACTCTGTTCAACGAGCATTTCTCTGTCTACCTTCAGGATTCGAGAGGAGAGGCCATCCAGAATGGTTCTAACCGTGACAGAGGACACACCAGCAGACATGCTGGCGGGCAGTATGGACCTCCTGGTCCAGTTACCTCGGGACCATCATCCTCAAACGCAGAGGGTCACGGTGCAGAGAAGGTGCGATTCGTGCGTTGACTTATCCGCGTTGTTAATTTTCGTGGCAGGAAAACAGGAAAACATCGTCCTGGTCCCCAGGAGGGGATTCTTTTCTTGCCCCCCTTTTTTTTTTGCCTTCGAGACGTTTCGAACTTTCCGCAGACTCGGGTCGTTTCGTGGAAACGAAACGATACTTCCAGAACGAACCGAGGAATTGTTCGCCGACCAATGATCCGTTTTAGCCGCGCGAGAAAACGTTCCAGTCGGATGAAAGTTCTGTGAGAAGCGTTTTCTTGTCCCAGGCAGTCCCTGCTCGTTGCTCTTGGAACCTTGGAACGATTTAACATCGGTGTTTTCTTCTGCGGGAAAAGTTCGTGGTCAACTTCGGTTTCGTGGAAAGCCGGATTGCCAAGGGTGTCTCGAAATTCACGCAAGATGTAATTTTTGATAGAAAACACAGGTTTAGAATTGAAAGTTGTATATTTTTTTTATTGATTCAGGAAGTATACAGTATAGGGTTATGTATGGAATAGAATATCACAAAGTATACAGTATAGGGTTATGTACGGAGTGGAATATCACAAAGTATACATTATAGGGTTATGTATGGAGTAGAATATCACAAAGTATACAGTACAAGGTTAAGTACGGAGTAGAATATCACAAAGTATACAGTATAGGGTTATGTACGGAGTAGAATATCACAAAGTATACAGTATAGGGTTATGTATGGAGTAGAATATCACAAAGTATACAGTATAGGGGGTTAAGTATGGAGTAGAATATCACAAAGTATACAGTATAGGGGGTTAAGTGTGGAGTAGAATATCACAAAGTATACAGTATAGGGTTATGTACGGAGTAGAATATCACAAAGTATACAGTATAGGGTTATGTATGTAATAGAATATCACAAAGTATACAGTACAAGGTTAAGTACGGAGTAGAATATCACAAAGTATACAGTATGAGGTTATGTATGGAGTAGAATATCACAAAATATACAGTATAGGGTTATGTATAGTGTAGAATATCACAAAGTTTACAGTATAGGGTTATGTATGTAATAGAATATCGGGTAAATGGCCTCCGCGGCTTTGCCCTCTTCTCGAAATGTCCAGTTCTTGACCAAGGCGCCGAACTAATGCTCCAGGACCCCCAGCAACACTCACACGAACTGCTTCGGATGTTTCGTGTCCAACGACTTGTCGAAGGACGGCCAGAGTGCTTAATATCGCTAATCGATCCAGCGTCTTCACAGTTGACAAAGTTGAATCGCTATCCCCACCATATTTCTGTCGAAAATTGCGAACCGCATCAAGCAAACCTTCATCATTTCAAATATATCGCTCACCAATGAAAACGCTTCATTTTTAATAACCCCTTACTGTCACCCGTCGCGGTGTCTTTCTTTTTTTTTTCGTTGGCGACACTTCACCGCGCGAACGGCGCCAAATTCGAATCATGCGTGAATTCTGGGACACCCTTTGCATCGAACGTCCTCCTCCCCGTCCTAATTCCTTCGAGGGTACGACGCGACAGAGTCACAAAGATTCCTCGTGACTCTGCAATTCCCTGTGAATATTCCCTGTGACCGTGACTTATTGTTTCCTGTCTCGAAGCACGTCGGTGAAGTTCCAAGGGGTACCCCCACCTTCTTTTTATTCTTTCTTATCCGCAGCACGCCGATGATGGACCTCCTCGTGCAGATCGCCACGGCTCAGAAGTTGACGGCTTCCAGCTACACGTTGCAGGCCATTGGAGAACGTGGAACGGTTCTACCTCATCAGCCAAACACGCCGATCGGCGCGTTGGACGCTCTCCAGGTGCTTGTAACTCGAATGTGGAAACGGGGAAATTTTGTTTGCCCGTGAATAACTTTGTATTATTGTTATTATCGTTTGTCTGCATCGTTCCAGGTGAAACTGCTGCCAAAACAGGGCACGATCGCGCCGAGGAAGAACAAGCCGCCCAGTCAGCCATTCGAAACGACCTTCAGGTTGCAGGTAAAGTGTTTCTCTTCGTTTTGGAAAGAATCGAGATTAAACACGCCGCTTTTTGTATCGTTTCATATCTACGATATACTTTATCAGGCATAATCGATGAGTAATAACGATTGCCCCGTTTCTCTGCACAGGTGCATCTACCTAGGAACCAGTTGTACGTGTCCAGAGTGAGTCCCAAGATGAACTTGGGTGATATACTGGGCGAGGTTTGCCGTGAAAAAGATTTGGACAAGAATAAATACGAGCTTCGTCATCCAGGTATAGGAAACTTCGTTCGTTCGCAGTTGTCAAGAAAATGGAGTTTGGGGGTGGAATTTCGTTCAAGCGTTGGAAAGATAATTTAATACGGCCCAAGGAATTTTTTGACAGATAATCCTGGGTTTTGGGCCAGAAGCTTTCTTTCGGCGACGAAACATCTGGATTGCTTGTTAATCGTGCGATTATCCATCGACACGTTTGTCACATCGCTGTAATATAATTTTACATTGTAATTGTAACATTGTTATAATTATTCGAATTGGGCCCGATGGGACAGAGGCAAAGCCCTGCGCCGCGTTCTATCGGCGGATTATTCGTTGCATGGAACCAGATCCGTTCGTTACGCGTTCGATATTTAAATTCGATATTTAAACCGGTAGCACCGGGTTTGTCCTTTTCTACGAATCGGGCCCAACAGCTTTCCAATAGCTCGTATTTTTGCCCGGCCGTTTCTTCTTCGAGCCGGGCGGGGAACGTGTCGCGGACCGGCTTTCCTTTCGCCGTCGATACTTAATTATGCCAAATTATCGAAAACGAAAGGGGAATTGTTTTTCGGGCGACTAGTCTTGTTGGTCGGGCAGGCGTCGATTCGCACCGGTGCTCAGATCTCGTCGACCGGCCGGGGTGCCCGTGGAAACGACTATGGCTTCCGAAGCCAATCCGAATCACGCCGCGCATAAATATGCAGGTGTGCATCGCGTTCGACGGCAATCCAATTTCCATGAAATTCTACATTCCTCGCCGCGCAGGTCGATGAAAGTCTTCCGCGCGAGCCAGCGTCGCGGGACCAAGAGGGGAATTTTTAGGGCGACGGTCTCAATCTCTGTTCTTCTGTAAACAGCGTAGTTTCACCGGGAAGATTCTGTTTGTTCTTCCACAAAATGATGGGCCCGCGAGCGTCGTTTAACACTTGGACGGGCCCCGCCACGCCTTTCACTTGGAAAGCGGGGATTATTGTACGGTCGTCGAAGAGGCGAAGGGGCGAGAAGTTCCTGAAAAGTAAATGCGAGGTTCCTTCGTTGGATATGCACGGACCTGGTTGACGCGGGGGGACGCCGCGCGAGGAAGAAGGCCCACCAAGGGCCCACGCGCCGCTGCACGAGATATTTCAGTTAGCTAGTTACAGCGAGCCGGTCGTGTTAAGATCGCTATCGCAAGGTTGCCGGTCGGCTCGTCCACTTGTTACACCTGGTCGTTAGGAGCGCATACCTCGCATTACTTCTCGTATCCCGTTGAAACCGCGGCTTCCTTGCACCTGTCGTAGGTCCCCGTTGGGCCCCCACGGAACCTCCCGCGTTTCTGAGTCGCGTGGACTCGTTTAATAGGGAGATTTAACTGACACTTTAAAGAAAAATGTAAGGGCATGTAAATGTGAGGGATGACATTCGTTTCGTGGTCGATGGAGTTTTATCGAGGGTCCTTGGTACTTTCTGTGTTTGAAGAGGGGGAGGCTTTCTGTGATTGAACTGTGAAATGAAAAGTATAGCCGAATGACGGAATATTGGTATTCTTTTCCAGGTAACCTGGAGACCCTGGACTTGTCACTGTCACTGCAGGACTACCACCTCCAGGAGGTCACCCTGTACGCGAAACAGGGCAGAACGCTTGGGTCCGCTCTGAGTACCCAAGATATAATGGCGCTGCAGAGGCAGGAGGAGAGACGCAGGCAGCAGGCGAAGCAGGGGGTTTTCGGATTCGTGTTTAAAAAATCCAAAGAAGGCTCCTTGAGCACGGACAGTCTTGGCGGTCGTAGCGCGTCACCTGCGAGGAGCGACGAGACCGGCAGGAGTACCAGTCCCCTTCAGCCACCTGCCAGGCCCCAGAGAAAACGCCGTCCGGCCCCGAAGCCGCCGGTTCAGGCCCAAGCGGAAGTTAGTAGTTTTTCACGAAACCACGTTGTCCGATGGACCCGAAACTTTTGAAAAAAAAGTCCCAAAGAAACAATTTGAACTTTAAAGAGCCGCCATTTTTTTTAAATATAGAAATTTCTTGTCCCTTCTAATAGAAGCGACAACCAGTTTCGTGTCGAAGAAAATGGCCGCTCGTTTTTTTCTTTCGGTCCGCCACGAAGGCCCGAATCGTGTCGGTCGTCAGGACATGTTTTCTTTTACAAGACTACTTTCTTCAATCACGCGTACCAACTACAATTTTGTTCGCTTCTACCTGAAAAAAATATATAATGCAGCTGAAACGTTTGGTAATCATCCGCGCAAAAGGTTGACGCCAAAAAGTGTTCCGATTTATACAAAAAAAAATTCCGTTAGAAACAAAAATACTACCCTCCCTTAGGGCACTTTTTTGTCTGCGCTTTCTCTGTCATTGTTGTCGTTCATCCATTGCAATTCGTTACTAATTACTCGATGCTAACAATACGAATTATTCTAGGGCACAGAGGAGAGTCCCGGGGATTCCAGCAAGGACAAAGTAGTGATCAGCCACAGTCGCAACAGCAGCGACAGTTCTGGCTATCACGAGGCGTCTGTCTTGAGCGACAATCCGGACTCCGCTGGAAGGCTCCCGGAAACGTTGCCCAGAAGGAACAAGGCCCCGCTGGAAATGTCCAGGAAGTTGGCCCACACGTCGCAGTCCAGTAAGAGTCTCTGCAACCTGGCTTCTGTACCCGGTACGCTTGGCCATGGAATTAGCAGTACCTCCTTGTGCTCCACAGGTGTAAATCCGTCTTACGTCGCTTACAATTATACTCTTCTCCTTCTTATTATTATTATCGCGCATTTAAAATGATTAACAAGCGATATATTCAAAGCATTACTGTTTCTAACAACAGGATCGAATGGAACTGGTCAGGAATTCGTTTAGATTCAGAATAATGCTCGTAGTCCTTCTTTCCCCCTCTCTTTTGTACTTCGAATAATCGATTCGAATCGTAGTATCTTCTACCAAGCATCCCCAGTATTTTAAATAGAAATTATATATACGCAGCAAGCACTTTCGGGGACTTCATGGTCCTACATCCGAACGGCCATCTATTGGGGCTAGCTGGAATCGCCCAAAAGGCCTCTATTTCACTAAAAATAAAAAAGTATGCCGCGTCATTGGAAAAAGATATGATCCCCTTGAAATCTCCGGAAGTCCTCCGCGTGGATAAAAAATTATCGCCTGCATATTACTGGGCCTTGTCGTAATACTTTTCTACACAAAGTTATCTCTGTCAAGTGATATCTCTGTCGATAAAAGAAGCTGCAGATACATTCCGTGAAATCCAACGAGACTCTCTTCCTTGCAGGATTACGAAAGAAGAGAAGCGCACCAGCGCCGCCGGTAACCAGGCCCCTGTCATCGGCGATCTCCACCCAGGCCCTGGAACAAATAATCGACTCCGAGGAGTCCCTCACCTCGGACATAGACCCGTCCAAGCCACCCTCAGACATCGGTGCCCCGTCCAAAGCAAACTCTGACATCGAAGATCGCCCGAAGGCCAGCTCGGACATCGGCGTGACCACGGTCGGCTCTGCGTCGCCCCCCAATATGGACCCCGCCAAGACGGACAGTCCTATGTCGGAAACGGGCGCGATAACAGACCCCGAGCCGCGTCACAGATCGGGCCCCGTGAACGTTAAGTCGCCCAGCGCGGTCCCGAGTCGCCCCTCCCCCGTAGACGCCGCCCCCGTAGACGTTAGAGTCGCCAGACAGAGAGGTAAGCTAGTTCGTAGCCACGGCAGCATGGAGAACAACCGTCCCTCGTACAGCTTCGTGTCCAGGAATAGTTTCGAGCACGTAGAGGAGGGAACAGGTGCCGCCGGGAAGCGAAAAGGTCTGTTCGATCCGGAACGGGCGAAGTTGCAGTCGAGAATCGACTGCTACAGGGCCGAGAGAGGAAGCATCGTGGTCTCTGACTTGGGCCCTGGGTCCGTTAGGTCCAAGATCAGCTCCTACGAGAGGGAGACCGATCGTTCGAGGCATGTCGCTGGTCTCCAGAAGTCGCAGAGCTTCGCTCACGACGATACAGGCGGCCCGAGGGCGAGAAAGGGGCCCAACGCGTCCGCTCTTCCGGGCCCCGGGACCGTCTCCGTCGAGCGCTCGTTTGAACCGCGCAGTACATTGGTCCGAATGCAGACTCTGGTCAATCTGGATGGCATAGAGACTGGTATGGGAAGCGTGGCGCCACCTGGCGGCGAGGGCCATAGGTTTAGTCCCGAGAAATTGCAGGCCAAGCCTCTGAGGCCCAGCTCTAGCTTTCAAGTTGGCCGTCAGCTGAGAGAGACGAGGATAGTCAGTAGCTTCGAGAGACCAAGATTGTCCGGCGCGCGTAGCTTCTGCGTTAGGAGGAACCCCTCTGACTTCGTGGAAAATGGACAGCCAAGGTTGGGCAGCGTCAGCACCACGAAATGCTGCTACGGTTCCATTTCGTCCAGCATCGACATGGACGGTTTCGAGAATTCTATTATCGATCATCGTTCGGCCAATCTGTCGCCCCCTCCGTTGAGCAATTTGCAGATCTTCGCGATTTCTACGAAACCGTTGGACATCCCCGTTGCAAACCTAGACTCCTTGCCCTGTGAAGTAGACAAATTGCCTTCCTTGCCGATTATTCAACGTGGCGAATGCAAATCGGAGTCCGAGAAGAGATTGAGCATTTTAGAGCCGCCGCCGCCGGGTTTGGTCAGCCGCGAGGAGTCCACGGAGAATTGGAACAGATTTTTGGTTCAGTTGAACTCGATATTGGAGAGCAGGTCCGGGGAGTTCGTCTAGATATTTCTGGGCGGCGCGGTGTTCCATCCTCTACGCGAATGACTCCGTAATTAATACAGAGAGCCATTCGAATCCTCGAAAATCATTTTCAGCGTACACGAATGTTGACGAGGGTCGTATCAAAAATGCTTGAAAAATTCTACCAGTCGCCCCCACGGTTTATACTCGTTTTTTATATTTTCAATCGAACGTTGAACAGTCGCTAGTCTGTCCATTTCGTTCCGCACGCTTTCTAGAGAATCGCACCTGTACATATTCTCATCCCCGCACGTGAACTACGCTCCTCAGCTTCCGCTAGCCCATTGGTGACGGCCTATTCTCTTTCTTTCCCTTTGAGCACAGTTGGAGAACCTGTTCCGCTTCCCAAGCCTAGAGCAGCGACCGCAGCGAAGCCAGAGCCACCGAAACGCAAGCTACCCCCGCCTTCCACGTTCAGTAGAGTCCTCAGTCTAGACTCCAACAATGTAAACAGCTTGTCCAACGCACCTCCTCGCCAAAGTGTCGCGAACCTCGCGAATTCGAGTCCCACCGACGTCGTGAACAGCTGTGGCGCCGTCGGGCCCAAACATGGAAGCTCCGAGGGGCCCGAGGACAAGCTGGGCATCGCTCGCGGCTCGTCCACCAGCGAGGACGAAGTATATTTTACCCCCGGACTGGATCAGGCGTCGAAAACGTTCGACTACCGTTCGGCTACACCTGGGGACCGAGGGCAGGCCGACTGCGTATTCGTCGAGGCAGAGGGCAACGAAGAATTGGGCCCGGAGGAGGACAAAGAGAACGTGGAAACGTTCGCGAATCAGAGCAGCACGCCGCAAAGGAGGGTGCAAGATTTTCTAATCGCGAAGGGGACCTTGGGCCAGGAGGGCAAACTGTGCGCCGTGATCTCCACGATTCCGAAGTGCGAGCACCTGGACACCCTGAGCGTGGACTACAGAGTTCTGCAGAGCAAGGAGTGGGACGCCGCGAAGGATCACAGGAGGGCCAGGATCCCTCGGACAGCGTCGAACTTGAATGATTTCGAGACGAACTCACTGGAGAGACAGAAGAGGCACCCGACTTCCCACGCGGAGGACATCACGTTCGCTTTGAATCTCAACGTGGCGTCCAACGTTGGCTCGAGGTCGGGCGAGATGGAATCGAGCGCGGAGGGTGCACAGGAACCAGGGGCGGAGGTTCCAGATGGCGGAGGAAAGACGAATTTCGCAGTGGGTGCATCAGGTGCATGCCGCTAGATCACTAATACAGTTTGGCTGCTCTAATTTTACTTCTACGCCGGTGCTCGAGTCACTTTTCAACGGGGCGTTTCTAAGAACTACGCGGAGAAGCGTTTCCATTCGATTGAAAAGTGATTCGAGGCACGCCTTCAACCCTCGACTGCCAATTCGATGCCTCAGTTAGTATTGTCGGGGTCGAGGTGTCGTTTGATGTGTTGCACATGGTGATGGAACTTAGAGAAGCAATAATGCACGCTAGTTTTCGCGAAGCGTCCCCTGTAATAAATCAAACCGAGTCTCATCGAGATATTACGTTTCAGATACGAGTTTGTCAGAGACGGACGTGCTGCTGCAAAAGGTATCGGACACCCTGACCAATTCCCTACCGGTTCCGTCACCCGCAGAGCCACCAGTTTGTCCAGTCGATGCGAAGCTAACCGACCGGCACATGGACAAGAAGAATTCTGAATGCGTCGACGGATTCACAGCGAGCACCAGCACGCCGAATCTGACTGTGAACACTTCCCAGCAGGACACCTCGGACTACGTGTCCGCTGCAGACGAGGACTTGGCCGTGGCCGATTGGGAGTACCAATTACCAGCGCCGCCCAGTGCCTTCAGGGACAGCTCCTCCCCGGTGTTCGACAGGTTCGAATTAAATGCCCCTGCGATTGGGACCGTCGGCGACTCGGAGGCACGAGATCCAAAGAATAATTTAGAAAGGACGGAGAAGCCCGAGGAGCGCGAGGAACGAGTAACGGAGGGCAAGGTGAAAAGGGAGCCGCTGAAAGAAAAGTACGCGAAGCAGTCGAGGTCGGAGTGTTGCTTGAAGAAAGAGGTGATCCACGAGTTGGAGAATAAATTAGGAACGGCGCCGCGCGGCTCGAAGGACGCGGAATGCAGGAGGGCCGCGAGCAACCCTTCCGCCCTCAAAGTTGCGCCCGTTGATAATGCCCTGTCGAACTTCACTATTACGACGTACAGCGGGCAGAAGGATTTGAATATATTCGCGGAGGTCGACGAATATTCTAAGGCGAGGGACGGGGACGAGAAGTTGGTCAAATCGTTCGCCACTTTGTCGCGAAAGAGAACGAGCGCGGTAGAAGGAAACGGGGACAACGATTCGAGGGACGTCGCTGTTGGGACGTTGCGGGAGAGGAAGAAACTCGACGATGCCCCGAGCGAAAAGAAACTGGAACCAAAGATACAGGCGGCCACATTGCACAGGTGGCAGCCCGGCAACGAGAAGAGCAACATTCACAGATCTAAGAGTCACGTTTCCGTGTTCGAGAAGCCTGTCGTTCGAAGAACGCCGCGCGACGAGGAATACACGAGAAACGAGAGGAACGTTGAAATCGACGTTGACGGGGGTATAAAGAAGGCGACAAGCGTCAGCAATTTGCACGCGACTGGGCCCAAGGGCAACGAGAAATTCTCGCAGTGGCGCGACAACATTCTGAAGCGGCAAGAGAACCCTACCAAAGAAAAGCAACTGCAATCTTTACAGGTATCGTATTGGTTATTAACGGTGTCACCGACGAAATTATGTACACCTCTTCTCGCGTTCGATCGAGCGTCATCCGCCTTGTTTGTTTCAGGTGCTGAAGAGCATTTTGCCGCAGTTGAAAAATGCTCAACAGACGGAGGAAAGTGTGCCCAAAGAATCGAACGATACAGTATTATCCGAGAAAACGAGGTACGCAAGTCGCTCGATTAATCGTTTCAATATTTTGAGAAGGAAGTTCGTTGTTCACTTCCGTTTCTGTTTAGCCCTGAGGCCGCGTCTAACGGACATTCGATAGGATCGAGCGTGGTTGCGGCCGACGAGCCTCGTGCAGCGCCGGGCGAGAGGAAGATCGCCACCGGGCCCAAGAAACTGGACCCAGAAATGGGCACGAAGCGATACATCTATTCAGGGCCGCCCAGGATTAATTTGGGCAGCTGGTCGGAGCGACCGAGCGCCAACGTCCAGATAAAAATGGACACGGACTACAAATTCGGAGCTAGACAGGCGAACGGGAAGACTGTCGTGAACATAAACGGGACCAGGGACGAGGTGGACGCCACGGGTAACGCGGAGAGTCCCAGCAAGTTCCGGATAAGTAAATTCGAGGCTTCGAGTGCGGACAAAAGGGAGCCCGATGAATTGGCCAAGAAGCTAATTACGCACACGACAGCCGCGGGTTTCAAGAAGCCGGCGTTGAACAAGATCAATAATTCAGTGGCGAGGGTCAGCAACGACAAGCCGATTATAACAGGTGTGGAGCTGAAGAAGAGCTTCCTCGAGAACAATAAGCAGGACGACGAGAACGTCGTAGACACCAGTCCTGTGAATTTCAAGGAGTTGACGAAGGCCTTCGGTCAGGACGTTTGCCTGAGACCAAAGCCGAAACGGTCCAGCTTCAATCAGCGACCAAATTCTTCATTGGAACATAATTTCGGCGTGCAAAATGGTCACGCGAATTCCTCTGACCAATTTGTAACGAACGGCCGTCAAGATAACTCCAAACCCAAGAGGTTCACTACCGTGGTTGGCATTCAGACGCAGAGCCACAGTAATATACAGTTCAGGAATGATATTAACTCGAGGGGAAATCAGTTGATGCCCACCGTGAAGGGGTTCAAAATTGCGAACACCAACGGTGGACAGAATTACGAAAATTCGAAGGAAACGTCGAACGGCGTGCAGCCTCCTAGGCCTCCGACTATGCCTGTTATAACGGGTGTCACGTTGAAGAGTACCACCAGGCCAAAGTCGATGCCGGTTCAGATGGATCGAAGGGACAATTTGCTGGAGTCTATCAGGAATTTCGGCGGTCGAGAGAACTTGAAGAGAGTAAGCATTTCTATTTATAACTAAATTATTGAGCGGAAAAGTCTTAGATGGGGAAAGAAATAATTATAGTTCATATTTTAAAGCGAGATAGCAGTGGGCTTAGTGTTAAAAAAGTAATTTCGTTGGGTCGACGAACGCAGTGTTTCACTTTACCGACGTTCCAATATGGCGGCTGGTACCAATATGGCGGACACCACCGTCTTGGCGCCGATTTGAAATATTTTTTCGTTGCTACATTAATACCCCGTTATTCTTACGTTTACTTAATTAGTCATTATTGTTGCAGGCAACGGAAAGGTGTTAAGTAACGAGGAATATAGCGCGAATAACGCCGCCTTCGTTATTTACATGAATTCCAAATTTTCTTCCTGGCCAAGGACGTGCATCTCGAGAACAATATTCGTTCCAATAATATCGTGGAGGGAACCGAAAGATGTACCATTCGCGAGGTGTTCTGGTGCTTTAGAACGTACAACCTTAGTAATTAAAACAGAATGGGAATAATGGTCGATGATAATCGATAAGAAAAATAGCGCTTGAAGAAAAGAAACGTTTATATTATACATATTATTAAATAATATGCATTATATATATACATAGTCTTCAGCATATTCATAGCTCTGTTTTTTGTATCAATTATCCGACCATATTCTCGTCGAAATCATTCCATTGACGGTTCACTGGCGAATAGTCAATTAAAGGACAGTCAACGTCAGTCGCTCACGTGTAAATAATCGTGTGTAAAAAGTCGAAGACAATCGGGAGAGGGAGAGGGAAGAAGAAGGTTGTCTATAATGAAGGAGAAAAATAATCGTTCAATCATGTACATAAGCGCGTAAAGGGATATATACATATATATATAAAGAGAGAGAGGGAGAGTATTGTATTTTTTTCCGTGTCCAAATAGTCCGCGGGCCTCCTTTTGGGTTCGTTTCGAAACGTTGTTGCTCATTGTACGACGCAGTCCAAGCAATTCTTGTTAAGTTTTTCTTCTTTTTATATTAATTCGTGCGACCGTTCAGTTTTAACTGTGCAGGGAATAAACGGAAGAAGCGGGCGAGTTAGATCTGAACGGGGCTTTCTTTTTTTTTTTTGTCAAACGACGACTAACACGTCCTTTTCTGTACGATTAACATTAAGTTTCTATCACTGGGACCAAAGGTGACATCTTCTATTTTTACGTATTGTACAACGAATTTGTAGTTGCAGTTAGGTTGAGTAGTATTCCTTTTTTTTTTTGCGTGCGTGTGTTTGTGTTCTTGGAGAACGAAAAGAAATCTGGTCAGTTATATATATATATATACAATGTATCTTATATTATCTCGATCGAAGATCGTGTATCGATTTATACTTGCAACGTGTGTTAAACGAAAAAAAGTTCTAAAGAATTGCTAACATGTGTTCGGATAAACGACGACGAATTAATTTAACAGTCGATCTCCGTTTTCTGCGTGTATCACCGTTTATTGTTGATGAAGAGTGGAAAAGGAAAGAAAAGAGAGAACAAAAAAGAGAATAAAGAATTGTTACGTTGAATATGTTTTTGTTTGTTGGAAATATTGCGTGAATCTATGAGATCCGTGTTCTGTATTTTATCGCTATGGATTAAGATCGTTATGGAGAAATATTTTTATGGAAAATGGTAATCACAATGGAGGAGGGGTGTATTTCTATATTGTAAATATCGTGTAATGTGTTAATATTGTATTTAAACATTATTTTCCTTTGCGTAAAAATATATTACGGCGACACTTCTATATTTATGCATGTTGTCATTTATAGTACCATCGAAGTCCGGTGAAAGTCGGGGGGAATATCGATTTGACGAGAAACGAAGAGGGCAATAATTAGAGGAAATTGAAAGACAAAAATACGTATATTATGGTACGGTAAATATTTTAATCGTTATAAAAAATATGTTCGTACAACAGTATTGTTAAAATTACTCGATCCGTTGTCGTTCAACAATTTTTCGCCTCTTTCATTTGTTATAAAAAAAAAAACAACATAGCACCCACCGAATTCACAAACACACCGCACCCTGGCAAACTGGTATAAAATTAACATTGAAGTAAATAATCTGCGATTGATTTCAATCGCTCTGAGTGGTCCCTCGCGGTACACACGCGTAGACGGCTATATATTTAAAATATATATTTAAAGTACGCTTTAAATATATCTAAAACAATGTTACATATATAACATAGAAAATTCGATATCTAAAAAGAGAAAAGAAAAAATATTAAAATGATCCAACTAATATATTTTTCCAAAACATATTGCCACTGAGAAATCACAGATTCCCGAAACAAACACGAGAAACATTTTCAACCCCCAAGTTCGGGCAGTCGACAGGGTGACAACCCCTCGAACCCTTGCCATCGTAACAATAATAATATCATTAATACTAATAATAGTTTGCGCCCTTGTCCTTTACAGTGAGATCTCACGTCCATTAAAAATTAGTTGATCGACGATTAATCGTCCGGTATGGGAGTATTGCAATTCCCGTGCCACAGTTTCGTCTCGGAATCGCATCTGGAGTAATTCTCAAATACATCAGCGTAACCGCGATCCCTCCACCACGTGCACAGCTGCCTGTTCCACCCGCAGTCTATGGTGTGAATCAATTCAGGCCTCTCCATTCCCAACAGCGTATAAAAATCCTGGTCCCCCAAGTGGCCCTAAAATCGGTTGAAACATAACTTTATTCAAAGGAACAATCCACCCCCGATACAGAGGACGAGCTCGCTATACCTTGAAATGGTACTTCTCAGTCATCGCGTCGACTCTTTCCTTCGTCACGATTCCATCGTACACAGAAGAGTTCCGCAGCCTATCCAGATTGAACAGCACCATGCCGCTGTTGAAACCTGGGTACCCGTTCGAACTGGCGGGCTCGCCAAACAACGTGCTTGGATGCCTGTTGCGATACAGATACAATACGTGTCTGTAAACCGGGGTGAGCTCCGGGGCCAAGCCGAACAGGGCTCTGCTACCGAACGTCTCGAACTCCTCGAAGAGGTCCCCGACGTCCCTGCGAAACTTGGTGTCCGCGTCGAACATCGCTGCGACCCTCTGATCAGTCGGGGCTATCCGGTGCAGGCCCAACGACAGGAAGAACAACGCGTCCGAGTAGTAAGTTCCCGGCTTGCTGCTGAAGTGCGGAGACATAACGGACACTATGTCCTGGAGCTGCGACGCCAGCTCGTGCACGTCATAATACTGCACCTGAAACGAGGCGAATAACGTAACGAACGGCCCTCGGCAGTTTCCCACGTACATTTCAAGCAGGGGCATTACCTTCATGGACTTGTCCATGGACGAGAGGATACCAGCCAGAACTTCCTCCGCCACGTCCTTGCTGTCCTCGTCCGTTATCACGTGAAACGCGATGTCCACGGACGACAGTCTCAGCAACGATTCGGCGAATATCTCGAACTTTCGCCTCATCGGCGAGTTGCTTGCTACCTTCGTGAATATACACCAGACATTATAATACACCTTCTGCTTAACGGACGGCGGTGTCATCGTCACGATCGTCTGATCCTCCTTGGGCACGTTCGACACGGTGGTCGATGTATTCCCCTGTTCGCTAACAGAGCGCAGCGACCAGCGTGCACCATTTGACGTTTGATAGCAATAAAACAGTACTAGAATCACAGCAATGAGCGTCAGGTTGATCAGCACCTTGCGTAACAAGAGCATTTATTTAATTATTTGATCATGTTCAAGTCGCGTTCGTACGTGAAAACGATCCTCATTCGATATTCCGGGAAGGGAGGGGGGGGGGGATCCACGGGATATTACGCGACGTTTAATTGTCTCTCGATTGTGTTCTACTGTTTTTTTTTCTCTGAGAAATCTGTCAAACGATTGTCATGGTTCGGGGCGATCGATTGCACGCGTTCGTGTAAACAGCGTTGCTCGAAGAAGACGCGGGGCACGGTTGTCACGGTGCGCGACGATTTTTGATAAACAACGACCGAGTTTAGTAACATCGGGAACGAAAACAAAAACAAACGTTTGTTTTTGTATTCGCGTGCTACTAGCCGTACTGAAAGTATCGATCGCCGCCATCTTGGGATTGCAGAGTCTACGGCTGGCTTGAATACGGGTTGAAAGGAGGTGATATTAGTACGTTTCGATGGCGTTGTTGCGTTGTTTACAATGCATTTGTATATTGGAGAATATTGTCGGTTGATTGGCGAATTTATGCGTCTCTTAATAGACCGATCTATCGGTTTCAGATGAACTGAATTCAAATTTCCAAGTTCTCCCGCCGTTTTGCGAATAGCGCCGAGTGGTTTATGTGGACGTAACTAGATGGCACTGGCGAGCTAATGGTTTGGCTTGAAGAAGTTACGTATCTATGAAGGAAACGGGTAGTTCTTGACTCACTTCAACCGGTTAAATATTCGAAATACTTCTTTTAAAAAGTCCCTTACGAAAGGAAACCAAATATTGAAGTGGAAACAGGACGGTTCGAACTATATTTTGCATCTCGAAGGTCAAGAGATCTCCCATGAGTTTTCCAGTTCAGTTCGAAGTCTCTCAACTGGTAATAATTTATCTTCCACTCGAGTAAAGGAAAAAGGAACGAGTAATCTACGTAGATTACGTAGAAGGTTATATACCCTTCTAAGATCAAAAGACGAAATACGCGAATTTGTTTCGAGACACGATTCATAGCGCGCGAATAATACGAAATACAAATTGCTTAAGTAGTATAGGGCGTACAGCGACGGACAAAAATATTGGCGCGGTACACAAAGCACATAGAGCAGTATCTATACATATTAAGTGTACGTAACCTTTGAAACAATTTCACGCTTTTCCTGTATGGATTATTATCTATACCGGGTGTGCCAATTAACTCGTCCGAAATTTCACCTAATGGATCGACTTATCCTTTCGTTTTTATTATTAAATAGGCGGAAGGGAGGAAGGGTGTATCACACCGTGACCTTGGATTGCCCTTGGGACCAACATTTCGCACATAGATGGAAGCGTAGATGTACACGAAGCGGATTGAACGCGTAACTAATAAAACTGTACTATACAGGTGTTATATATTACTTATTTACGTTTTAGGTTCGTCTGCCCGAGAAATTACTTCGAACAAACGATATTCGCCAATGAACGACAACTTTTACTCGCGAAACGTACGGTCGCGCGAACCGTTGGAAGAAGATAGACCTTCCAGACGTGGACAAAAAAAAATGACACACGCCCCGCAGGAATAATCTCGTCGGCAGCGTCGAAACGGCGAGAGGAACGGAAAATTTTCAAGGACGCGCCCCAGACGACCACGGCGTCCCTTTGCTCGTGCTGTCTCCCACGCTGAAATCTGGACCAGCAACGTACCTGTCCCGTGCAGAAGACCACTCGCAGTATTGATCACCGCGGGAGGGTGAAGGCACGTTGGGGGTAGCCGACGAACACGTGCCGCCCGTCGAGCCTCCAAGTGAGGAATTTCGCTCCTCGGAGGATAAAGGAGCTCTCCCCCTCCCCGGAGAGGCGAGGTGGAGGAGTAGGAGGAGGACGAACATCCAACGAACCAGCGTCCGTTCTCTCGCGAACGAAACGCCGCAATTTCGCGACGCCCCAAACGACGAAACGATGTGTCCCAGGCGAACTTACGCAAGGTATCGCTTCCGTCGCGACTGTACCGCGTCCGCTATAGGCGAACCGCTCTCAGTCCCGACGGTACCCGCCTGCATCGAGACTTCACCGCGAGTGGCACTGCGCAACACCCGTACCACTGGTGCGGGTCGTCCGCGTGTCGGTCGAGCCCTCGAGACGCGCTAAGTCGCGGACCTTGGTCCGTTTTACGGTGCAAGGACGACAGCGGCCACCTTTTTACTCCGGCTACGGACGGAGTATTGATCCGGCCTTTTGGAAACGCAGATCCGCCAACGATACACGGCACGTTTCAGGTGTTCGCCGTTGCGGAAAGCGTCTCCCGTTCGGTCGCGGGAAGACGTCCCGTCGAAGGAAGCGGGGGAGGGACGAGACGACGTTTACAGGCCGGGCGCTGGTGGCGGTCGGTGGGTGTGTGTGTGTGTGTGTCTGAGGAGGGAGGGGAGAGGCGGAGGCAGTCGGAGGGGATAATATACCCGGCAGGCCGATAGGAACCGACCCAGGAGCGGCGTAATGGTGTTGGTATATAAGGCACGGGCGGCGAACGTCTGCTCCTGACAGCCCATTACCACTGTACAAACGGGGGCACAGCGCTTTGGGAGGATGGCGAGGTCTCTCCTCCCGTTCGTCCCCTCTTGTCCCGTCCCTTTTCGCGTCTGTTTCCCTCCAGCGAACTTGCTCCTAACCCCCCCCCCCCCCTCTCGTTCCCCTCATCAGAAACCTCCCGTAACCCACGGAGGAAGACGCGAGCGAACCTACGGAACTTTCGTTATGATTTCGTCGAACAAGGCGAACCGTACTGTACCTCCGTCCTTCGTACATGATGTAGGCAGTGCCTACTTCGGGCGTCTGTGCCTCGTTTCGCGATCGTTCCGGTTGCTTCGGATGTTCTTGGTTCTTGGCGGATGGGGAGGGCGTCTTAATGATTTTGGGCGGAGAGCTTGCTCCGTCGGAAGTTTTTACTGGTTTCGAGTTGGGTTTGGGACCAGAGGTTCGATTCTTGGAAGAAGCTGCGGAGTTTAATTTAGATCCATAGTATCCATGGTACAGTATCGACTCTTGTAAATCAGAAGTTATGGAGCGCTCTGGAGCGGTTTTTGGATTCGAGTGGCTACGGCTGAGAGGTCCACGGGACGAAGCTGTTAATTTGCAGAAAGACTCAGTTCTTGAAATGCTTTCATTTTGGGCCGCCCGTGGATCTCTGGAGTTTAATTGAAATCCACAACATGTCGACGATGTATCGCGGCAGAAATTCGCAGACGATTGCCCTGAGAAATTATTGGGATCCACAATTCATAGATCGTATAAAGTTAAGCGGTGTCGTTAATTTCTTCAAACGAGTCGAAAATCTATTGCAGCTCTCAAATTTGAACAAAAAATGCGCCCACGTCGTGACTTCGGAGCACTAACAGAGCTCCAGAATCTAACGATAATTCGTGACGCTAATTTTTCGGACGAATCCAGGAGACATCAGGTGTCCAGCAGAATTTCATCCCCGAGGAACAGCGAACGGGCAAGAAAGAGAGAATCCGCGTGGAATCAATTCACTCGGCGGTGTCCTGGAGTCGGCTAGAGGGGTGGCTGTGCGATTTTTCGAGGGTGTTTCCCGGGACACGCCCACCGAGTAGGCCACGCCCCGCGCGCGATGCTTCCCCCCCACTCCAGTGGCTGTCTCGAGGGCCGAAGGGCTAATAATTCACGTCACGAGCACACACCACCATAAAGAGTCAGCCGCAGCCGCGGCACGTCGGTATATTCCGTATGAACGTTGTCCGGCTTCAGTTACTGTTAATTACCGATCATCTTCTGTAATTAATTGCCTCCTCGATCGGTCAGATCTCTGCGCGCACACATGTGCACACGTGTGCGTAGAACAGAGCCACTGTAGTCTTGTAGGATAATAGATTCGCCCGGCATATGATACGCGTCGGGCTGCCTCGAAATGTTCTCTTCGCGCTCTGATTAGATATTAACTGCGTTCAATTCTGGCGTCGTTTTATTTTATTTTATTTTATTTTATTATCCGCGGCTCTTTGTTCCCGACGAAGCGGCGTGATACTTGCGATTTTGTAACTAGTATTGACGGTATTAATTTTAATTTCAATGGACAGCGTTAAGTACCATTTGTATGGCCAATGTTACCTGGTCTTACGTTCTTTACGGTTCTTTACTGCCGAGGAGACGGCGTGATACTTGCGATTTTGTAACTAGTATTGGCGGAATGAATTTTAATTTTAATCGACAGCGTTAAGTAGTATTTGTACGGCCAATTTTACCTGGTCTTACGTTCTTTACGGTTCTTTACTGCCCAGGAAACGGCGTGATACTTGCGATTTTGTAACTAGTATTGACGGTATTAATTTTAATTTCAATGGACAGCGTTAAGTACCATTTGCATGGCCAATTTTACCTGGTCTTACGTTCTTTACGGTTCTTTACTGCCGAGGGAACGGCGTGATACTTGCGATTTTGTAACTAGTATTGGCGGTATTAATTTTCATTTTAATCGACAACGTTAAGTACCATTTGCACGGCCAATTTTACCTGTTCTTAAGTTCTTTATGGTTCTTTGCTCCAGAGGAAACGGCCTGATACTTGCGATTTTGTAACTAGTATTGGCGGTATTCATTTTTGTTCGGTACCTGCGTGAAATTAATATCGTATCAGTGTCAACTAATATTACTAATGTTGTTGATATTGTTGATACTAGTTAACGCTTATGCGATACAAATTTCATGAATGTCAGTTGATTATAATTTTCATTTTTACAGTTCAATCGCGCGCGAGTATTTTCAGCCCGCGCGTCCTTGCTTCGACCTGGAAAATCCGTATATTCTTTTGTCATTTATTATCTCGCTGGGGAACGAGATAATTAACCGGCCTGACAATTATGTAACGTATTGACTCGTTTACATTCGGACGTGTTTCATCGTTATTCGCTGATCCAGCGTCATCGCGAAAATGATTACTTTTAATGGGATTCGAAGTCGAGCTTCCAAACTTTATTTCGAGAGCGGCACTTTTATTTGTACAGGAAGAGCAACGTTTTCATTTCGACAACTTAAAGGGAAAGAAAAGATGTTTTGAACAACTTATAATTACCTAACGCAGCAATATTTTAAGTGCAATAAATATTATTCAGCAATACAGTGAATATTCTTTAACGATATTTAAAATATAACTAGTATTGTTCAGAACTATTTTAAGTACAGCAAATATTATTCAGAGATATTTTAAACACAGTAAATATAGTTCACTTATATTTCCAATTTAATGAATACCGTTCAGGAATATTCCAAGTACGGTAAATATTATTCAGAAATACTTTCAGTACAGTAAATATTATTCAGAGATACTTTAAACACAGTAAATATAGTTCACTAATATTTCCAATTTAATGAATACCGTTCAGCAATATTCCAAGTACGGTAAATATTATTCAGAAATACTTTCAGTACAGTAAATATTATTCAGAGATACTTCAAACACAGTAAATATAGTTCACTAATATTTCCAATTTAATGAATACCGTTCAGCAATATTCCAAGTACTGTAAATATTATTCAGAAATACTTTCAGTACAGTAAATATTATTCAGAGATACTTCAAACACAGTAAATATAGTTCACTAATATTTCCAATTTAATGAATACCGTTCAGCAATATTCCAAGTACTGTAAATATTATTCAGAAATACTTTCAGTACAGTGAATTTCGTTAAATAACATTTCCATTAAAACAAACGCCGTCGAACAGTCTTTCGAACCCAACGACAACATCATCCAACAAGATACACATTCGAATCGGGCTCTCCAATTAATACTTTTATCCATCTTCAATTCCATCGTCATTTCGGATTCCGCTCCCTCCCCCTCAACGCCGAATCATCCCGAAAATCCCGAGGAAAATTCTCAAGAGGGGGGTTAGCGGGGGTGCAACGAGGCGAAACGAATCTGGCGAAAAATCGGTCGCATGACATTAAACCCGAAAGAGCTGAATGGAATCGACTTTGTCGCCGGTGGTCGGCAGTGTGCCCCTAAAATTAGCCACAGTGACATATTGAAGAGCGCGAGGCCGAACAGGCGGGGGCATGCATGGTGCCCCATAGAACGATCAACCCCCCCCCCCCCCCTGCCCCCAGTTTCGTACGCCGTGCGACACAAAAGCGGTGCCCTGGGAAAATCAACTGACGCGTAGCTAAACGGTGTATCATTAATTCGGACGTGTATGTTTATATCGACAGCGTTAAGTAGCATTTGCACGGCCAATTTTACACGGCGAACGCGCTCTCCTTTCTTTTTCTTTTTTTCTATCGTTTTCGGACTACCCTTCAGGGTAGTAGTACTCTTTGGTATCTTGCCACGCGGCGAAACGATGAAAGTCGAGATGTATTTTTCAGGAAGATCGATTTTTGGACGAATTTTGTTCACCCTTTTTTGTTTGCGTCGATTGGAACGATTGGAGATTAGCTTGTTTTGGTTGAATTCCGAGGTAGTGAGGATTAGATGCTCGGAAGGTAAGGGAATTAGGGGGATTCAATTTTTGAAATAGATAGAAAATAGCGCGGCTGATTTGAGAAGCTTTATATTTGTCCCACGATTTACTGGAGAATGGTAGCAATTTGTATTGCAATATTTTGGTCACGTTTGACGTGTTTGATCTTGTATGCAAGATTCAATGAGTGCAATAATTAAGAAATAATTGGGAAGACAGTGGTTATAATGAAGTACTCAATTTTCCACGAAGATAAAAGGTATTATATTTGCAGGAAAATATTACCAATTCGTATTACAATAGTTTGGTGACGTTTGACACGTTTGATATTGTATGCACAAGCCAGTGAGTGCAATAATTGGAAAGACAGTAGTTATAATGAAGTACTCAATTTTCCACGAAGATAAAAGGTATTATATTTGCAGGAAAATGTTTGCAATTTGTATTACAATAATTTGGTCACGTTTGACGTGTTTGATATTATATGCACGATTCAATGAGTGCAATAATTAAGAAATAATTGGGAAGGCAGTAGTTAGAATGAAATACTCAATTTTTCGCGGAGATAAAACTTATTATATTTGCAGGAAAATGTTAGCAATTTGTATTACAATAATTTGGTCACGTTTGACGCGTTTGTTATTGTATGCACGGTCCAGTGAGTGCAATAATTAAGGAACAATTGGGAAGACAGTAGTTAGAATGAAATATTCAATTTTTCAGGAAGATAACAGATATTATATTTGCAGGAAAACTTTAGCAATTTGTATAACAATAATTTGGTCACGTTTGACGTGTTTGATATTGTATGCACAAGCCAGTGAGTGCAATAATTGGCAAGACAGTAGTTATAATGAAGTACTCAATTTTCCACGAAGATAAAAGGTATTATATTTGCAGAAAATTTTAGCAATTCGTATTACAATAGTTTGGTCACGTTTGACGTGTTTGATATTGTATGCACGATTCAATGAGTGCAATAATTAAGAAATAATTGGGAAGGCAGTAGTTAGAATGAAATACTCAATTTTTCGCGGAGATGAAACTTATTATATTTGCAGGAAAATGTTAGCAATTTGTATTACAATAATTTGGTCACGTTTGACGCGTTTGTTATTGTATGCACGGTCCAGTGAGTGCAATAATTAAGAAATAATTGGGAAGACAGTACTTATAATGAAATACTCAATTTTTCACGAAGATAACAGATATTATATTTGCAGGAAAATTTTAGCAACTTGTATTACAATAATTTGCTCATGTTTGACGCGTTTGATATTGTATGCACAATCCAGTGAGTACAATAATTGGGAAGACAGTAGTTATAATGAAGTTCTCAATTTTCCACGAAGATAAAAGGTATTATATTTGCAGAAAATTTTAGCAATTCGTATTACAATAGTTTGGTCACGTTTGACGTGTTTGATATTGTATGCACGATTCAATGAGTGCAATAATTAAGAAATAATTGGGAAGGCAGTAGTTAGAATGAAATACTCAATTTTTCGCGGAGATAAAACTTATTATATTTGCAGGAAAATGTTAGCAATTTGTATTACAATAATTTGGTCACGTTTGACGCGTTTGTTATTGTATGCACGGTCCAGTGAGTGCAATAATTAAGAAATAATTGGGAAGACAGTACTTATAATGAAATACTCAATTTTTTACGAAGATAACAGATATTATATTTGCAGGAAAATTTTAGCAACTTGTATTACAATAATTTGCTCATGTTTGACGCGTTTGATATTGTATGCACAATCCAGTGAGTACAATAATTGGGAAGACAGTAGTTATAATGAAGTTCTCAATTTTCCACGAAGATAAAAGGTATTATATTTGCAGGAAAATTTTAGCAATTCGTATAACAATAATTTGCTCGCGTTTGACGCGTTTGATATTGTATGCACGGTCCAGGAGGACAGTTGTTATAACGATGGAACTGGTAAGTAGCTTTTTATTAGTTTCCTTGTTCGATTTGCAACGGACCAGGTTCGTGATTGCCCCTTTTTCCTCTCTCTACAGGCAGTCAGGTTCGATTGAATGGGAACGTCGGTCTCTGTTTCAAACGCACGCTCCTTCGTGATGCCGCCTTTCACTTCTGTCTTCCATGACACCGGCGGCTCTCTTTATCCTTTATTTTTTATTTTCTCGCAACACCCTGTCGCGACGAACGGATACCTTTCGTGCCAATCAACGAATCTCCATCGCCGAAGGTGAACGCCGATAACCGGCGTCGAGAAATCGACGTTTCCGCTCGACAGCTTCGGCACCTGGCGAAAGGTGATGTTTCTATGGGTTGGAAAAAGGAACGATGGGAAGAAAAAAAAATGGGAGAGGTCCAGACGATTTGAGAGCGAGGAAAGGTGTGCGATAATCGAATAATAATTTGTAACACAAAAATTCCTTTAATAATTGTCGAAGTTAAATCTGTATAATACAAGAATACAAGGCGAAAATCTAATTGATACCGATTGAAAATTGATGCCACTGGGGAACAGAGTTTGTTGCAAAATTTATATTACGGACTACAAAGTCGTATTTCTTTTTCTTTTTTTCGTCGCTGCACGGATTTTCATCGCGAACAGATAAAAAAGATAAGAGAAAGAGCAGAAAATCAAAAATGCTGACCGTTTAATGTTCGTGGCGCCTTTGATCCACCAAACGCGAAGACAGCTCTAGAACGGCACGCTTCATTTGGCAATGGACTGCCACGACGGTGGTCCTTGGTCTGGCCAAACAGGCTTTGGAACCACCAAGCCTATTTGGTACACGTGTCCTGGCACGTTGAATCTCGGTCGATCCACCCCGTTTCGTTTCCGAAGGCGAGACGTAGCTCGTGACAAAAGATCGCCACGCTTCGGGCACGTGGCCGTCGATGGCACGACTTCGGGGTATGCTAGTAAGTGGCAGAGAGCAAAGGGGACGGAAAAGTCTTCTGGTTGGAGCAGGGATTGATAACAGTTGTGGGGAATCTTTATTTTCCAACGATTTGTTACGAGGAATCGAAAGTTCTGCATCCCTTTTTCGTTAGACGTCTTGCGTCGGTTCCGATACGTTTACAATGTAGGAAACAGTGCTGGGTGTTAATGGGAAAGTCCTGGAAAAGTTGGGAAAAAGCGTGGAAAAACTGCGTGAAAAGTGCAGGAAAACTCCGATAAAAGTAGGAGACAAGTTTGGAAAATTGCGGAAATAGTAGATGGAATTAATGAGAAAAATCCTGGAAAAGTCGGGAAAAGGGGTGGAAAAACTGCGCGAAAAGCGTAGGAAAAGTCCAAGAAAAACCCAGGAAAAATTCAGGAAAAATTCAGGAAAAGTCCCGGAAAAGTAAAAAAATTATTGCGGAAAATTGCGGAAATGTTACAGGAAAACTGTGGAAATACAACACCAAAGGTATCGGAAAAGTGCAGGAAGAATCCCGGAAAAATATCAAAACATGCACGGAAAAACTGCAGGAAAACTGTGTACGCGGTACAGGAAATGTAGCGAAACAAGCATGAACAGTCTACGAGAAAACTGCTGGAAAACCTCCACAAAGTAATGAAAGCATCTGCACGAAAACGACGGAAGAAAACACAGGAAGAGCACCGGAACAAAAGAAAAACAAATATGAAAACGCAAATAACAATTTAAACTAAAAACTAAAATAACAATCGACACACACAAAACATTATGCTGACCAAAATGTTGCCTGCGAATTAATGTGATTCCATAGTCGATGTGCGTATTATTTAATAATTACTTACAGTTTCATTTTTTCCATGTTTTCTGTTCCCACATTCCCGCGGTCCCCTTTTGTCTTTCACCGGTAATTTGTCTTCTTTCACCAAGCAGTCAACCCCTCGTGTGCCCCCGTGCTCTGTGTGTCCGGGGGTACCCGCTCTCTTTTCAACGTCGTGCCGTCGATTGGCCGCAATTCAGTGTCGCGTCGTTGCACACAGTTTGCGGCGGTGAACGTCAATTGCATTGCTCCGCATATTTCATTTCGGCGACCTATCACCGTTTAAAGGGATTCTAATGACACCCTCCGCAGAGCGAAAGAACTCCGACAAAAAACCATCACCGTTCCAAGTTATCCTCGATAAAAGAAAAATAGCAAAAGCTGCAGCAAACCACGCGATTTATCTAACAACGTACGATTCGATTCCGCGTAGACCAATTTTATTACAACTGTTCTAATATTTCCTACTACATTTCCATTCGTGATAGCGCTTTACGCATCGGCTACCGGGAAATTCGGTTCAACGGCAGAAACAAAAAGGAGACCGGACAAAGGTTGGACGAGAGGAAATTGTTCAGTTTGCTTTTCCCAAACCGCAGTGCAAACAGATTCGCGGCTCGGAAGGCGCCGCTCGCTCGTCAGCATATTTGACCAATAAATAATTTGGCAAACAAATTGATCCCCCGGGACTATAAACAGATACTTAGAGGCACGCGTTTCGCCCTGTGCCAAGGGTGGAAAATATATTGACCGTCCCTTGTGCAGCGATACCGAGTAGATGAATTGGACAGTAGTTGTCCGACGTCACAGAAGACCCCTACTGTGAGAACCGAAGTGGGGCCCGCGGCGTGAAATCTCTATTATCGAGGGGTTGGAATGGTACCCCGTTGTTCGATGGTGGTTGTGTGCGTGTGCACTGTACTCCAGCCGAACTGGTGATGACAGGGGAACCCCCTCGCCCCCTTGGAAATAATGTAATCGCGAATTAAATGTTTGCTTGGATATCCTCTGTTGTCCCTCGGCATTTCTACATTGTTTAAACAGAAGTGGTCCGACGGCATAACTGGATCACGCTCGTAGGAACACGGAGGAGCGTAACGCAGAGCCACTTGGAAAGTTGGTCGGGCAGTAGTCGAGAATGTACATTTCGTTTGAACGACGTGAATAATTCGAAGTAACTCCTGCTGCTTATGTGGCGACACTGGATTGATTGCGTGCGGTTCGAGAAGCTACAATATATGCGGGTGTATGTATAGTTTCGTTTTTCTAATGGAATTTCGGGATGGAAATACGGTAACTAGCGGAACACGATCTCAGGCTGGTGTCTCCCCTCTCGGATACGTGACAAATTGAGATAAATAATCGTTTGTGGGGACCACAATGCTGCTCTTGAAATTTGTCACGGAGACACTCGAAACGGCACGCTCCGTAACATTTGCGAATTGATACTCGTATAACCGATACTCGAGTCGCATCTGGTCCGCGTCGTCCTCCCGGCGAGTATACTCGAAGATTTTTATCAATTTCGTTGCAGGGACCAACGGGCGGCCACGCTTTTACTTAATTCAACAAAGAGACTTTGTTTCGCGCAACGTTCGAACGCACGAGATATATTAATTCATTGATTACTCCCCTCCAGTGTCGTTATTTTGAATAACTCCAACGACACGAACATCGTTGTTAATTACTCGCGACCGCGGACCGATCGCAATAAATTCATATCGGCACGCATCTTTCCTTTACTTGTCGAGTACGAAACGTTCATTTAATCGCGGCTGGCCCGGTACTTCCGGTTTTCAGGTGCCGAAAAGTCCTCGAAATCAGTCCGGCCAATGGTACTCCACGAGCAACCAAAAATTTCATTCCCGACCGGATAACATCGGGATATGCATATCGGACATGAAATAGGTTAGGTGGATTTTTTTCGTCTGGAACGTGGATCCCACACGTTCCGGGACTAATCCCAATTATGCCGCCGGTGGCAATAATAATTCGGCAGTGATCGTGCCACAGGGCATCGACCATGCGACACTAGACGCTCGCGTACGAAGCTTATTCCGCGGACAAAAGTTTGCCGACCCAGGTATACCCTATATAACCCTAGCGAACCAGCATTGTGATCGTATTAACACCTTGCATAATTGCATCGCCACCAACGCCGCAGCGTTTCTCATTGTGCGTCCGTTAAACACGTCTCATTTGAATATTGGCCCATTCAGCTCTCTGTCTGGCGGTGCTCTTTCCCGCACTGGGAAGCCCGATAGCTGATAAAGGGGATGCTGTGTACTCGTGGTCGTTTCCTAACGGTGATCTATATGAACTCTTTCTCAGGCTGTCAGACCGCGGATAACACGAGGTTGATATTAATACACCGAATGATTGGGAGAGAATAGATCCCGGTGAATCTGGTTAATAATTCTGCTGTACTCGGTCTCGTTCTTTTCACTCCTTTTATACTGTATTAAAGTATCGAGTATGCTTGAGTTACGCTTGCAAGAGGTAGTTTACCGGTTGCCGTTTCTAAGGCGTTCTGATATTGCACTTGTGGGTGTTTAAAGTGCACGTTCTTGAGTTATTCTTGCAAGGGGAGTTTCCTGGTTGCCATTTCTAAGGGGTTCGGATGTTTGCGGCATTCGCGAGTTAATCTTGCAAGGAGGTAGTTATTTCTGGTTGCCATTTGTAAGGGGGTCAGATGTTTATAGCATTCGTGCGTTATTTCTGCAAAGAAGAATTATATCTGGTTGCCATTTCTAAGGCGTTCTGATACCGCACGTAATGTTTAACGCATTCGTGAGTTATTTCAGCAATTGAAATTTTTCTGGTTGCCATTTCTAAGGATGTCTGATGTTTAAAGCATTCGTGCGTTATTTCTGCAAAGAAGAATTATATCTGGTTGCCATTTCTAAGGCGTTCTGATACCGCACGTAATGTTTAACGCATTCGTGAGTTATTTCAGCAATTGAAATTTTTCTGGTTGCCATTTCTAAGGCGCTGCTCTGACACAACTACGCGTGTCTGCATCACGACCATTAACTTCCTTGGCGTTCTATTAAACGATATTCCATTCCGACTGTACCTTAAGAATAATGAAGAAAAAAAAGCACTTACTCCCTCGTCCGTCGCCAAATCGTAGGCGGCTGTCTCCGTTCCGCGGACAATTTCACCGCTGCAGGTACGCGGCAGTAGGGTGGCGAACGACGGAAATAAAATTTCCTTTTTGCCAAGGCAGTAACAATAAACCGCAGCAGTCTGGGGGGGCTTGAAGCAGCGGCCGTCCAGGGATTCCGCCAATGGTGGGCCGACCCGCGGGGTAGGTTTCACCCCGAGACGTCCACGATTGGCCGGTTTCGCCGCCCAGGGGGTTGCATCGATCATCCCCCTGGAGCATCGAAAGTCTCTGGTATATAAAGCAGCCTCCCCAGGGACACTGGCGATAGTTTGGATCCTCGTTGCCCCGCGCAATCTCCGTTCCTTCACCAGAAAAAAAACGCGTAGTGTCGCCGCGTTACGCTGATAGTTAGTTAAACGAGGAAATAAATTAATCGAGCAAACTGTAGGCGAAACGCCGATACCGACATCTCGTTTTTTTCGTTTCTCGTTGGATGTGAATACAATTTGGAGCCAGTTATCTCCGGACGGATTGTAATATCCGGTAGTTGCAAGTGCAGTGTTTTAATGAGCTGGTGAAAGGAGGACGAAGATATGGCCAGCCATTCCAGCTATGAATACGAGGACAGGGGGCAGAGGATGAGGCACAGGGTGGGGACTACCTCTAGGGCTGCTGACTCCACTGTGGCTTGCACCAGGTGAGATCTCTTTACCTGTAACGATCTTCTATCGAGAGTCTGTACTCTACTTGCAATAAAATATAGTCAGATTAATTGTACAGTACATATGATAAGACACAAAGTGTGAAATTTATTCACAGTTTTTATTATTTTTGTTATTCAATGTTTGTTACGTTCGTCGCGTTGTTTCAATAATAGAGAGTCAGTTCTTTGTATCTTTGTCAAAAATATAATTATAAACGTATTACAGAGGGGGGGTTGGCTTTTATTTCGTACCATCCACTTGTTAATCATTTTTGTTCCTGCGTCGGTGTAACGCGTATGATAGTACCTACTTTTAAATTGATTTATTGATGATACAGCGGATGATTGTTGTTTTGCAGCGGGCAGTATTACGTTGGCCCAAACAGCGACATCAGCGAGGAGGATCTTGCGGAGTTGCCCTCTTGCGTTTACGCGGGCAGATCGGCTCAGCACGTAGCACACACACCCTCGCATACTCATTCACCCCTTCATTATCACATGCCTGTGAACACGCCTGGTAATTGCAGCGAAACGATTGATAAATAATACATATCGTTGCACACTCGAGGTCTGAATAGTTAGGAATGCAGCCAACAAGAATTGTCGAATTTTCAGTATAACTACAATTTTCTCAGTTAATTGAAACATAGATTTATCGAAATTTATTTCCGTCAAACGCTCAGACATCGCAGTTGTAATACAAGTTGTTTTTTTTACGACGATACGAGACGAACCCGTTACTATTATCATTGTTATCATTTTTCAGATCACAACGATACAGAAATAAACGGCGTGGAGGAGGGCTACTATCCGAACGGGAGTCCCTACAGGATCCAACGACACGCAGCCAATATTCGCGAGAGAAAACGTATGCTCAGGTGAGAAATTATTCACAACGCAACAACTATCATAAATACATTTCCATCGATCCTATTTATCTCGCGGTAAATAAATTGAGATAGCCGTCCCGCACGAAGTGATATAGTACTAAATAACAAGTTGTTCAATCGTATTGCATATTAAATAAATCATTGTGCTACTAACGATGATGAATTTGTGACAATTAAAGGGATACGTTCAGTGAACAATGAAATAGATTGTCAGTGTGATTGCGATTTTTAGCAGCATCAACTCGGCTTTCGACGAGCTTCGTGTTCACGTACCAACGTTTCCATACGAGAAGAGGCTGTCGAAAATTGATACACTGCGCCTGGCTATAGCCTACATTGCGCTACTCCGTGAAGTTCTGGCTGCCAGGCTGGACCCGTTGACGTACGTCGAGAGGTGCCTTAGAGGGGAAATAAACGGGGAACGTGCCGAATGGAATACCAGCGGTATTGTATTTAATCAATTATCACGCAGCAATTGAGTATTATCAAATTTGTTTGGACAGAGGAATTTTGGTTGAATCATTTTTATCGCAGTAAAAATTTTGTTAAAGTTGATCAAGTATCGGATAGTTCAATTTTATTTGCTTCGATTTTTGTACCCTGATACATTATTTTCTGTATTAATTGATCTGACATTCTGGTTACCCCTGCAATATGATTATAGTGTCCTTAAATTAATACGCGTTGGTTATTTTATTTTTAAATGAATTAATAATTGAATGCTGTTTTCCTTCGCAGATTTGACTGCACGTTTATCATGGATAAATTGGGAGAATCTAGGGGTGAATCCTAATCGACGGTCGGTGTTAACTACACTCGCCCTAACCGCGGACAATATGAATTAAGAGAAAAAGAAGAAGAAAAAGAAGAAGAATTCTCCTTTTCCATGTAAATAAATCCATGTCGAATAGAGTGCCAAATGGGAACGTGCTATACATAATTGTGTACACATTTCAGTGTAGTCTGAACGTGCAATACGACCGACGTTATACATATTTCGTATTTCTACGTATACAAAATAATACTATATATTATGTGGACAAGCGTGTACATGTAAAATGGGAATAGCTATTCTAGTTTTAGTATTTCGTTTGGAATAAAATCAGCGCTCGCGAGGAGCCACGACGAGATTGTACTTAATCGAAGGAGAACCTGTATATAGTTAGAAAGAGTCAAAGAAATCCTTGTTACCTTTTAAAATTATATTTAACTTTGATTTTCATAAAAGCCTACATTTCATTGTATTCATTTCTATCATTAATCTTTTTCGTTCTGATTTAGAAAATACCGGCTATTAGATATTTAGGAGAAATTGTTGTTATCTAATTGCGTTCCTCTGTGGACTTTTCAGTGCGATATATTTCCTTAATATTACAGTCATTTATATTTACCACAGCGTTAATTAATTTCTCGGAGTTAATACGACGACGCAAATAATATCACTTGTTAAATATAATAAGTGACACGCGAATATTGGAAAGTTGCAGCTGTATAATATTCATTCTATCTTTAGCGCCAAGTCATTCGAAACTCCGCGAGCATTTCTACATGCTCGTCACTGCCATCTATACAAAACTGCTTGAAACTACTAGTGTCGGTAACTTATGTACACTCAATGTGACGATATAGTGTCGCCATCTATACAGACGTGCTTGAAACTACTCGTGCTCCTGCTTTACCTTAAGCGTAGATATGAAAGAGCCACAAAGAGTTTCAAACACGTCTTTATAGATGCCGATACTATAGCCGCATCAAAATTTGGTTATATGTACATATAACTTTTATTATTGAAATTAAGTTAATAATGCTTGAAAATTATTTCGAGTTCTCATTGTCACGTCAATAAAGTGTCAGCAAGCACAGTATTACACTCTATATTGCAATTCATAGTTATTATACCAATTCAAGTTCCATTGTTCGTTTCATTGTGCAACAATGTAGTGTCATTACAAACGTGGATACACCTGTTTCTTTACATTGAATCACTTTCCTGCATGTAATAAGTACATTCTTATAGTAGTGTTATTCTTTATTTCGGCCCCGCAGCCGTGAAATTTGAACTGAGTGTACGTATAACCTAACTTTCGATTACTGTCTTAGCATATGCATTCTTCTTTTCCACTCTTTCTTTTATACCTTCTCCACCTTACGCATTGCCTTATTTCTTACTAGCCGTCTCTTTATTGAAGCTCTTATATATCTTTCTGTTTCAAATTCCTAAGCTTTCATCTCTTATTCCTCGCACCCGATGGTCTATCGAAACCCCCCTACCTATTTCCCTGAATTCTCTTACTATATGTTCTAACGTTATAAATTTGTTTCCACACAGGTCGCACCTTTCATTCTCTTCTTCCGCCCAATATCTATTCTACTTTTGAGTGATTCCAGATCTTATCTGTGTCAATCGTTGACGCTTTCCTGTTCCCGTTTTACTTTGATAATGTGGTGGTATTGATGCTCTAGCGTATTTAGACCTTTCGCTATATCCTGCTCCCTCTATTTTTCGGTTGTACTTAATAGTCTCTGTCTTTAAGGCTCTCGGTTATTTTTTTTACTTTAGCTGTCATCAAAATCTGTCTGAGATTCTGGCAAAAATATCTGGCTGAAAATCGTGGATTTGTATCAGGAGAATATGATATGCAAGGAGGTATTCGTTCTCAGAAATTCTTGGAAGTGACGTCACGTTCCAAGAATTTCCGAGCGCTTGAAATTCGGAGATTCTGACAAAACCAGCTGCTGAAAATCGAGGATTTGTACCCAGGAGAATATGAAATGCGAGGAGGTATCCGACATCGGCAGTTCTTGGAAATGACGTCACGTTCCAGGAATTTTCGAGCACTTAAATTTCGACGATGTTGTATTACTTCGTGGATAATTAGCGATAAATTTAATATTCAGGTCTATTTTTACTTGTGAACTTTGCATTTAAAGTTCCTGCACGGTAGTACTTGTTTAAGGAGTTGGAAATAGGTCTTTTCATGGATTGTTAAGGTGTGCCAATAAAGAGAGCAGTAAAATTCCTTTCATTGAAGATTTATTTAAAGTAATTAATGCAGGTACACGTTACAGAGATGTTGCAAGTTAAACTTACATGCTAGTACTTATAAACTATTCTTTTAAATCTATTTACAATACATCTTACAACTAAATCTTGTTCCAATTTTAAACTAATATTTATAAATCACAAAGAACAAGAATAATATACTACTTACAACACAACTTACAGATAAAACTTATTATAAAAATAATTTAGAGCAACTGTGCAACTTATTTCACGTTTACTACATTTAGTAGAACTTGTAATAGTAATACAAGTAATTTTAACAATTACATAAGATCTATCTAGCAAATCGAATGGAAAATAAAATACATAATAGGTATATATAACAGTTAATTGCACGATTGTTCTAAATCAATCATACGCGCTAATAGTTACAAACTATTTTTATAAATCAATTCGCTATAACTAAAGTATAACTAAAGTATGCGGCAAAAGTTCTTCTATCTTCTTTCTTGCTCGTACGCACAATGAGAAGCGCCGGTCACTGCTAAATACGTGTAGTTACAAGCACGCTCTTATAGATGGCGAGAGTATATACGCCACATTGAGTGTAGATATAGTACCGACACTAGTAGTTTTAAGGAGATGTGTATAGATGGCTGTAACGAGTATGTCGAACTAGCGCGAAAATACGAATGTGTTGGCGCGAAGGGTTGAATGAAAGTAGTATTATCTATAAGAATCGGAATATACTCCTAACAGTCATAATTTATATAAAATGAAGATGTATTAAGTATGCCTAATTAAGTACTTCGATATTCATGCGTTTTAATCAATTCACTTGAGATCGAAGTATACTTGCATTGAAATTTTGCTCACAAGCTTGCACTTCAATTCGACTAACATATTTACATCAGACATACATGTGCGTTTGCAATAAATATAATACACTTTCAATTCTTTTATATTTACACCCTATTAATAATCATTTAAATAAGACCCGCGATCAGTTTTCCAACCCTCGTGATGCCAAAGTTGTTAACAATTTGAACATCACCAAACTATCTGAACTTCCGCACGCGCTACATTAATGATCGAGGGTTTAAATTAAAGGTAAATGATATTATTGCACAAACGTAGGATGATATAGTTTAGTATGTACATTAAATATCGACAAACGAATTATCTATTCATCGTTTGAGGATTCATTTTACTCATAATTTCAGGGACATCGAACGAAAAGTCACACAGCGCACTCTCGACCGGGATAATCTAATTCGAGGGTAATGCCTAATTTTAACATAATCGATCACCCATGCCGATTACTAGATGACACTATTGTTCCTCTGTATCCCATCAGAAGAAAACAAAAGCGTGTGACACGTGACTCGTGGTTGCAGTGTACCGGTTATATTTCCATTCTCTAATCACAGGCAACCAAGAAACAATTTCACCTAAACGGCAAGTGTTTTCCAAAACTCTCCTGCAGAAGACTTGTACAACGTAAAACGCCACAAGGGTATTCCAAAACGAAGGCAATTCAGTATCGTCTCCAAAAAGGAAGAAAACAAAAAAAAACCAACATATACATTCTTCAACAAGAAATGTCCAGCCTCAGACGTGCATCTATTGTTCAAGGTCATCCAGAGAGATTTTCCGGCAGCTAATAGGGGAATAACAGAAAGGGAAACCATGTTTACCCGCGACCGTTGTTGTTGCTAATGTTGGTTCAACGAGAGATGAGATGGAAAATACGAAGATGGACGCGGAACGTGGATATTTCAACAAGGAGATCGACGACGATGTAAGCGTGATTGCTGTGATAGGGAAAGAAAACGATCAGAAAGTGGACGGCAAAAGGAAGGATCGAAGGGTGTTCGAGTTGAGCGACGAACGATCCAAAATGGCACTGAGGAAGCAGCTCGATCTCGGGGCGTTACCGACCGAGCAAAGCAACGACGCTGAATGTTACCAGGGCATGGAGATCCTGCAGAAACTGCCGGCCGGGACGATCGTTATTAAGAAAGAAAAGAAATACAAGGATGACAGCGATTACGTGAGGGACTCGACGGAAACCAGCAGCGGGGGCTCGACTTCCGGCGGCGCGACGAAAGTTCGAAAGGTTCACAGAACGACGAGGAAAACGTAGGTCTTCGAAGAAAAATTTCTGTCCGCGTTCGTTAGTTCGATCCTTACCATACGTAGGTAAACTAGTTTGTAAACTTGACTCGAGTGGTCGACATATTCAAATTCGATAATATAAATGATTTCTTTCAGCCCTGATAAATCACTTAATATTTCAATAATCGAGTATCGCTAATATCGACTTTCCAATGCCGCATGCAAACGATCGGATGGCCGTGATATTTACTGGAAAAATTCTTTGCAGTCGCGGAACGATGGAGGTGAGAAGAAATCCAATTCGAGTAACGAAGAAGGACCCGGACAAGGATTTCCCACGGCCAAGGCAACGATTGCTCGCCGCGAAGAGAAAGGAAATGCTGCTGGACTCGGAGCCCAGCAAACGTGGAAAATCCTCGACCATGCCGTACATGAACACTAGATCCGTTACTCGAAAGATGTACAACGTGGGGGCAACGTATCAAGCACCTACATCGAGAGACGAAACCGAATGGAAAGAGTGGCCCGTTCACGGGATGCATGAGAGGCCGATATTCCATCCGCAGGCATGAAATTTACATTCGAACACAATTGAAACTAAACTTGCACAGAGTAACTCTGGGCGATAGCCAGTTCTCGCGTGTTGAATGGAAAGCGAGGATAAAATGTAGTTCGAATGTTGCGTTCGTTGAATTTCGAACGAAACAATTCTAAGTTAATTTAGCCTAATTCTAATTAACACAAACGTTCCTCCGTCAGGTGGGCCTGGCCGCTGAATATTTGGGACGCAGCTTCGCCAGCTCGGATGGCCTCTCTTACAGGGAGATTACGGATCGACCGGATATCGAGGTGGTCTCCGTGGACCCGCGTTTCGACTTCCCCCTTTCGTCCAGCGAAAAAAAACGAAATGGGAAAACCCGCCCCAATAGATCCACGGCCACTGCGAGAGGCGCAAAAACGTCCGCCGTACGCTCGTCGGAGCAGACCAAGTCGTTCGAGAGCTGTATGCACGAAAGCTTCCACTGCGTCCTCGGTTACTGTTCGCAGGTGATGACCCCCACTTACAAGAGCGGCGTGGAGGGCAAGATGAGCGTGTTGAACAACAG
The DNA here is from genome assembly GCA_948146005.1 of Nomada fucata. Lineage (NCBI taxonomy): Eukaryota > Metazoa > Arthropoda > Insecta > Hymenoptera > Apidae > Nomada > Nomada fucata. The sequence goes on along the minus strand of OX411277.1, from coordinate 29,831,389 downwards.
CAGAGGTTCGTCGAACAACGAGAAAGAAATGGAGAAGCGTCCCTCGTGGGGCAACTCGCCCGAACAGGCTAGCAGAATTGAACCGACGGCGAGCTTCAAGGAGAATCTTCAGAGGACGACGGAGGAGAGCAAAGGGCTGGACAATTACATGGTCGCCATGTTCCCGCAGAGCATCAAGAACATCAACCAGATTCCAAAGGCCCGCCTGTTCCCCGCGCAGAAGGTTTACGTGGCGAACTCGCAGAAGTCCATCGCCTTTACGAATCTGAAAACGTTTCAGGGGGGCCAGGTGAAAATACAGGAGGTGGTGCGGTCCGCCAAGAGTCCGTTCATCCTGGTAAATCCTCCAGAAACGAAGGACCAGCAGCCATCGAAGCCGGCAGCCGTCAACGTGACCGCGATCAGAACGGAGGAATCCAGCTGCCCGGAAGAAACCTTGGGCGAGCTCTCGTCTATATACAGGAACGTGTCCAACGAGGAGACAACCGTGACGCAGAGTTCCGGGAAGCGTGGAAACAAGGTGGAGTTCACCGTGACGAAGTACCTGCTGGACAGCATGCAGCAGAGGAACGTCCAGGTTGCGCAGGAAACGAACGCCGCGGAGAAGAAGTGCTGCGACAATAACATCGCCAAGGAGTTGAACGTGAAGGCGATTTCCGCGGGTCTGAGTAAAACCTGGTGCGACAGCGAGGCGTCGGAGATAGCCAAGATCCTCTCGGAGTACAATAAAAGTACCTCGAAGAAGCCGGCCATAGAGGGTCAACCGTTGTGCACGAGCATGAAGAGTATACGGGTCAAGGAGTTCTGCAACAATGAGGGGGACGTGACGAAGCAGAGCGTTCCGTCGGACGGAACCGCGGAGAGAAACGTGAACATTACGTTTCCCCAGGGGAAGTGGAGGCGGTTCCATTTGACCGTGGAGAAGTTGAGGAACATGAAGTGCAACGGCACGGAGAAGAAACTTCCTTCCAGCGTGCGTGGCAGACCGTCGTTGTTTAAGATTGATCAGCCCGCACAGGAGGTTGCGACCGAAAGGAGAATCGACGTTCCCAGACAGCTGGAATCTGTTCAAAGGGGACAGACCGGTTTACCGACCGTCGATAAGAAGGAAATTACGTCCTCTGCGAATAGCAACGCGGACACGAGCCGCGTGAAGACGCAGTCTCTGCAAGAATTATTGGAGAACACAGCTATGCTGTATTGCGCGGCGACCGGCACTCATCAAGACGATCTGGCAAATTACATAGACAGTTTGGACGCTGCGCAGAGCATACAGTGGCTGGAGTCTTGCAATAATTTAATCGTTTGATTCGTTACAGTATTTAGAAGCGGGACGTTCGTAGCTTCAATTTTCGTCTCTTTCCTTTTGTAATGTCGTTCCTGAAATTACGCGACAGCCTGTTATAATTGTATTAAGTAGATTTCAATCGTTTCCCTCGAAAGATCGTTTCAGTTTCAACGTGCGCGCTGCGGTTCCTTCGTTCGAGGTTTCTATCTTTATTTAGGACACTGGTGGCGGCCGAAGGAATTAGGTTTTCGTTTCTTTATTGATCGCGTCCAGATTTAACTAAACTCTCGATGCGGGGTAACACACAGTACAAATACCTTCGAGTAATTTACATATTAGTTTATGTAAAATCGTGCCGTTAAATATTTTAATAATTTAGCCTACTAAAGTATTCGATTTGTTCGCATTATTATTACTGTTGTTGTACTCGACGACGATAAGAATTGTACAATTCTTTGCACTCCAATGTCGCCACCACAGACGCAAGTATTATAAATTGTAAAGTGTATTTACAATCGTTACGATTAGGTCAAACGGGACGAAAATATAGAAAATTATTCCCCTTCATCTTTGATTCGTGTAACGCTGGATGTTGGACGTTTCTCGTCATTCGTTCGAGCGCGGAATTACTTGGAGTGCAAAGAGTAATTTGCGTATACGTTTTTCTTCATTCTGGTAGCGAGCACCACACCGTTGTTGACGGCGGCGTGAATGAAGACCATGTAAACCACGAGAATGGCAGAGTAGATGAACATGAGCGCAATTATACCGAGGCTTCGTTGTCAGTCTCTGTCCTGTCGTCTCTTTCTATGCGCGTGCCTGCGGGAAAAGAGAAACGAACGATTCTATGAAAATCGTTTTCCATTAAAGTTACTCTTAGCGAAGTACAAGTATCACGGCTTTTTAAACGGGCAACAAAAGTGTGTCTACTTAGTTACTGAAGTCGAGGGAATATTTCTCGTTTCTCGAAATCGTTGAATTTTTTTAAATAAATTTTACTAAATCCAATAAACGTTGTCTATATAGCGAATTGGCGAATATTTCTAATTGCTCAACGTTCTCTAATATTTTAACTAATCTGGGCACCTTTTCTTTTCAGATTCCGTCTCGCTCTCCTCGCTAGCTGTTTTATCGACCGTTTCCTCGGTCGTCGTGTCGTCCTCGCTGTCCTCCTTGCACCTGCGGCTCTTGCTGGAACTTTTACCGGAACCTTTGCCGGAGTCGTCGTTCCTGGATTTCATTTTGATATTGTCAGAGTGCTTCCTGTCCGTCTTTCTCCGGCGTTTCTCGTCCCCGCTGGACACCTCGAGCCCGGACTCTTCCTTGTGCGACGACTTCTTCTTGCTTTCTTCCTTGCGGGACTTTTTATGCTTCCCCGAATTCCTGGAACTGGAGGTGGAGTATCCGGTGTCCTGGCGCGTTCTTCTGCAAAATCGAGGGGAAACTTTCATTGGAAAATGTGTATCGTATCGCGTGTAACTTAAGCAAAGTTATTTTTAAAACGCGAAACATTTCCAACGGCCAAACGTTTCTCAATTATTAATCAGTTTTTTTTCTTCGTGCTTAGGTGGAACACCGAATATCGAAGAGGAAACGTCGAACCTTTTGGAGTGCTTCGGCGAGGAGTCGAATGCATCTATTTCCTCCGTGCTATCCTCGCTGTCCGAGAAATCGGCCTCCACGTCCCTGTCTCTTCTCTTCTTCTTCCTCCTGTCCTCGGAGCCCCTCTTGCCCCTCGCATCCTTATAAATGTCCGCCCTCGATATGATGCTGATGCTCGCCGTTTCCGGCCTCTTCCTCTTCTTGTGCTTGCTCTCCGTCTGCACCACGTACAGCCGATAGAGCTGCAGAAGTATGACCAGGGTGTTCTTGCACGTGAAGAAGATGTTCATGTAGCTGACTATCCCGTAATGAATGATCAGGATCAATCTGAACGCCAGGAATGGTCCGTCCTGCGAATATTATTATTATTACTATTATTATTATTATTATTACTATTATTATTACTATTATTATTATTATTATTACTATTATTATTACTATTACTATTATTATTATTATTATGGTAACGGTAACTCCTGTCGATCATTTGCAGTCCAGTCGACACCGAGGGCAATTCACAATTTCAATTTGGCAAATCGAACCTGCAGGACCATGTTCAAGGCGATCCCCCATACGTCGATGCTACAGCAGCTGGTCTCTGTGTGCACTCTCCTTCTAACTGAACAACCGGAGGACAGCCTCGACTTCCGCGACTTGGTGGCGGTGAGAACGACCGTGAATTGCATCAGGGACCACGCCCAAATGCCCAGGGTTAAATAAACCAGGACCGGCTCCCTGGCTATACGATCCTCCTTGAAGGAATCGAAGAATTCGATGATGTCCGCGGCCGTCCCTATGTAGACCAACAACAGCTGGCTCAGTTGGTCCCTGGTCAGGTCCCCCTTCGGCAGCATCCATCGTCCGATGATTAGAATTAACATCAAGAATTGTTCTATCAACGTAACCCAGGTCTCCGTTGATATTTGTATTTCGGGTAGATGTATGTTCACCTGTGAAAATTCATTGAAAGGTGTATCACTTTTGGCGGACAATTAATTACTGATTTATCCGGCAGGCAAGGTACACGTACGCCCAATGCTTTCTCAAGATGCTTCAGGTCTGCCGCGGCCAGATTTGTTAAATCGAAGTTCTCCGATATGTTCACGTTGGTACCCAGAGCTCTCAATCGTCTGTCCACTTTGTCGAGCTCGAGCAGCCATATCGCGGGCACTATGCTGCTTAGGTATAAGAACACCGAGGGGCAGAACCTGTTGAAAAGCGGGGGGCGAGATGTGTAAGGCGTGCAATCGCGTTTAAAATACCCCCGTTGCGAATTAGTCGTCGTTTGTTTATTCGTTTCCGTCGAAATAGACTTTATACCGTGAATTATTATGAGCATATGTATCACGCGGCAAGCGGTTTAAATATTTCCAACGCTCTGTTGTACCGTTCATTTCATTCTCAGGGATGATCGCGCGTATCTGTAATCTGTGGAGATTCGATCGCGTGATATGAATGGGAAAGATATTAGAAAAAAGAGGTCAGTGTTACGTAGCTCTTTCTGTATGTCGATAATTTTTCCAAGTGGGAGAGTGGATTGTGCCCGGTCCCGCTCCTATTACTAATGCTTCAATTTCCGTCTGTCAAGTCGCGACGGACCCACAAAAACACACCCCTTCCTTTCAACGGGGGAAGCGGGCTTGTTTTATCGCTTAAGCTCTTCCGAACGGGGGGAGGCTAACGCGCACTCTAACTGGTATACCTTTCACGATTTCCTTCCTGTCTTGTGCGCACTTAAAAAAACCAAAAACTACGCGGCTAGTGTACTTTTTATTTAAATCAACGAATGCAAACAATGCGGCGAGTATCGTCGGTCGATTTGGAAGCGTTAAGATGGAATTGTCGTGTCGAAGATTAATGAAATAAGTTGTGCGACTCGAAAAGAAAAGCAGAAATGTTAAATTACAGATACGTACCATTTCCATTCTTGGTTTTCTTTTATTGTGAGCGTGAAGACGCCCTCGAAGAACAACAATAGCACCGGACAACTCAGATACCAGTAAAGGGGATTCTTCTTGAAAGTAGTTACTTGCCAGATCGCGATGAAACCGTGTGCGGCGAAAACAACGCGTGTGATTATGGCTTTAATCGTTGCCAAGAATTTGGCCATCGTTGTTGTATATAATGTCTCTGGTTTACGTTCGATTCTTAATTAATCGCGTGGGTCGTGTCGAAAGGTAAATGAAAAAACGGAGTAACAAATTTTAGAGGCGTTTCAACTTTAACACTACATTTTTCACTGAATTCCGTTACCGTGTAGCAATGGGGTAAGAATTATTCGCCGAGTACACTGAGCGATGTTCGACTCAGGACAGGTGAATAAAGACTGAAATCAAAGTGGCAAGGGGCTGCTAGAGTGTTCGTATTTCAAACGAACGCGCGCGTGCGCGATGGAATTACTGTTGTTTGGAAAAAAGACGTTTAACATTGTTGAAAGGTTACTTTTTATTATTGGTTTCGTTGCTTATTGTTAAACAGATTTCGCGATGGCAAACTTGCAGGTAGATTGGTAGAAAATCATTCATTTCCTAAGCTTGTCTCTCAATGAACGAACTATAAAGTCGTGAAAAGATTCATTGCTGTTCGACGAATTTGAATTGATTTACTTTTCTGTTTTTTTATTGCTATCGATTGGCAAAAAAAGTGAGGTGGCGGGAAAGCTAACCCCCTTTAAAATTTGAAAAAGCGCTGCGGCTGCGCGCGCTTGTCGTTGAATTGGTTAGACTCGCGCAGGATAACCGCGCATGCGTGGTGCGCCGCCCGCGAACTCGCGGTATTTCAATATGAAGACTGTCTCGATTCTTTTCGATTAAAAAACACAGTGTTTTCAAAAGAAATTGTAGATAATTCTTGCACCAAGTATGAAACAAACGATCCAACGATAATATTTTCTGACAGATTAGATCTGAATTTGAAAGGAATGTTTCAAATTTACATGCGAGGAAAAGGGGGATGATTATTCTTATACAATCTACGAATACGATTATCTGAATGATTTTATTAATTTATTAAATAATAGTAGTCTTTAAATAATATGGTAATAAATATTTCAACGCGATACCAAAAGGTATAGACAGATTTATTGGATTTGGAATCTAGGCAAAAATAATTGTACGATTGTACGATTAAAATGCGCCGTTTATCCATTTAAAGACTAATCGTATTTACTTGGAAATAAAATCGATGGGTGTAACAAGCTTCCGTATTCTCTCTTTTTTTTGCCTTTTTTTCCTTTTTTTGTAGTAACAACTTTTACTCGTAAGCGTACGACAATTTCGTGAAATACAAATGAGTTTTGTATTTTCTGCAAGTGGTTTATAAAAAATCTACCCGTACATTAAGAAATCCAAAGAGGCAATCCATCCGTCTCTCACAAATAGACAAGGTGTTTCGATTTAAAAGTAAGAATCGTCGATCGTTCGTTAGAATAATTCTAGGCTTTATTCATGATACCTCCTGAATTTCTTTTCAAAGCAATAAATATTTCACTTCTGTGTGCTAATTATATATTTCGCGATCATCAATCATCGCGACACTGCGAAAAATATTCCGTTTCTTTTATATCAATCTTACATTGGCCGTCTGTTGCGGGCCAGAGGTGACGTAAAATTGGAATCACATTTCGTTCGAAATGAGCTAATTACAATAATTTATTCGCCCCTATTAAAATCCGCGCAGCATTTTGAAACTGCCCTTTCGAAAATACGCTGACCGGCTAGATTTTACAATTCGACTGCGATAGCCAATTCTGTTCAATGCGATTCCAATGCGGCTCTTAATTTCGTAGCCAACGAGGATTTTGAAATTATCGTCTGCCCGGTTAACTCGTCGGGCGACAGTAATTTCGATCCGTAAGAAGCAGCCACGTTTTCGGCCGATAAACAGAAGGAGAGAAAAAAAAAAGGAAAGATAGAAAGTGAAATATCATTACCCTAGCTATTAAACATGATACACTGGATATCGCAAAATATTTTTCTTTTTGCATATTATTTATATAAATAATCATTCAGAAGTTCTATACACAATAAACTATAACATTAAGCCTGATCGAGAAGGAAACCCTTGCAAAGGGTTCACATGGATCATCCCTAAAACCACCTGTAATGTGTATGTGTACGTGTGCTCGTCTTTTTTTTTTATTGTTCTCCTTAAAAAAAAAACCAACGAAAAGGCGTGTAAATGTATTCTCTCGCCCGCCTCTACTGAAGCCGCAAAATAACAAATCCGCTATCGTTAATTCTATTTAATTAAGTACAAAACACGTTTAATTAGTACTTTCGCGTGTTCCTACGGTCCTGTAGCTTGAAGCATAAGGAAAAATACGCTAAACGATTCAACGTCGTACAGAAGGAGGGTAGACTGTGACGATCGCTTTTCCTTCCTTTTTCTTTGTGTCTTTTTTCCTTTCGTTTTTCACACAATTTCCGCTTTACACTTTAAACATGGCGTCTGCGAAAGCAGAACATCATCCTGTATGCATCTATCTTCCCTTGGCTCGCTCGGTATTTCAAATAAGTAAGTCAAGACGTGTGTGTTTCAAGCACCCTTCGACAGTTCAGTTCGCTTAGTTATTTGAAATGCTGCCGGTTTCGTTACGTGTGTACGACCCTAAAACGGTTAAACCTAATCTCACTTACTAATATGTACAGAGGAATTAATGGAATAATATATAAGTCGATATAGATTGAATATATGAAACTACAGCCATTAATGATTAGAGAAAGTGGAAACTTAAGCCAGTACGGATTCGTATTGAAACTTTCTTCACCCCCGTTCTTCATAAACCCGCGCTCCTCTGTCTTAATTCATTCAGATAATCAATTGATTAATATCTGTGCACCGAAAGGCATGAGCGGAAAACGAAAACGAATGCAGAAACAATATGCCGATTCTATTGTCAACCATTCCGCGACCTTTGCCCGACTATCCCCGAACAAATTTTTTTCCCTCTCGGTATTAATATTGCCCTGGCGAAACGGGTTCGCCTCGCTTCGGCGAATAGGGTTAGGCTAGGCGTCGTTGGAACGATCCTTTGGATTCCACGGGCGATGTCTGTGTCGCGTGAAAGCTGTGATCTGCACCTCAGACGTTTCGTCGCGTTCGTTGGAACTCTGAGGGAGTGGAAGTAGCAAATGCCTTTACAACAACGAAAAAAGAAAAAGAAAAAAAAAAAGGAAGCGAAGGAAAGTCGAACAACGCCGCCGCGAATCTCGAGAATTCTCGTTTCTCGCGGCCTCTGGTGCTTCCTTTTTTTTATTTTTCGTTTCTCTTCCTTAACGAGCTTCACGCCAGACGTCGATGCATGCACGCCGTCCGCGCGTCGGACCTCGCTAAGAACGATATCCTGAGATTTCAGAACGCGCCGGGTCGTGCTTCCCTCTTCGTCCCTTTCCTCGTTTTAATCGGTGATCGAGATCTGAGCGAATCCTATCAACGCTTTGTCGTCCGGCACCTCGTTCGCCGCGTGGCCAGAATTCTGCGAAAGACGCGTAACGGAAAATTATTATCCGAAGCGGCTTGTAGCGATGGCGGATATTACTTCCTCTTTTCATTTCACGGGATAATTACCAACGGGAACGTCACTGTTCGCAGCTGGCCGCCACTGTCGATTAATTTCTGTAAATTCGCCGCTATCACGACGATATCCTTGCCGTCCACCAAGCCTGCGCCGACCAATTCAGCGGCTATACCCTCCGCGGAATCGACGCCGACAGCGAACTCGAATCGGATGTCGTTGAGCTCTCGTTTCTGGTTCCTGGACAGGACAAACGTTCGTATAATCCATCGCTCGATGCGCGAGTATTTTCAGCCCTATTTACAACATATCCTAAATGCAACGCGTATATAGTTGCGACAGCCGTAGCGTTGTCTTTATCGAAAATAATATATATGTATGGAGTCTTGGGAACGGGCAGGAACGTACTCGGACTTGTCTTCGAGGATTAAGTGTGTCTCGGGACGTCTGAAATAAGGAAAAACCGGGTGAAACGATCGCAACGAGAAACGGGACACTGTCGTAAATAGATTTCAGATATTCTCTAACAAATTTCGAACGGCCTCTTTTCTTTTCCCCTTTGAAACAACGTTTCAACGTTTCCCTTCTCGGTTTCGATTAGCCGGAAAATTCAGCCAGGCACGGATAACGATCAGCGCCAGGTACGAAAGGAAGATACCTTAATCTAAGCACCAAATTGATAGGAACGTTCAGTTCGTGGGCCAGCACGGCGGTATGACTCTGCGCCGATTTCACTTGTCCGTAAAACTCGTCGTCGGCTTCCTCCTCTGTGCTGGACGCATGCTCGATCGTGTTAACCGGCAGTGCCTCTTTGCCCTCGTCACCGCTGGACGCGCTGCTGTCCTCCTCCTCGGAGGACCATACCCATTCCCCTGTGACCGTTCTGTGCAGACGACCCGAGGTGCCCGGTTGCCTTTTCGAAGCCTGCAGAAAGTAATTCAATTGTACGTCCGCGCTAATCGAGGTACGATCTGTACAACAATCGACGCCGCACCTTTTGCACCCGAGTTTCGAGGCTGGGCCCACAGGCGACCAGCGTTTGCTGCAGATACTTCTTGTCCTTCGCCTTTTTGAAGAAGGGATGCTTCAGCAACTCCGTCGCCGTTGGTCTGCGGGTACAGGGAATGTTTAGAATTTGCGGTTCGCCTTTCGCCTGGCGTTCTACCGAATGAAACGTATTACGAAACCTCTTTGTCGGATCCTTCTGCAGGCAGTCGACGATCATTTTCCGGAATGTTTTCCCGTAAGCTTTGTACTGATCCTTGTCGTCCGCGGCGGTGTCCAACGTTGGCGGATCGTTTTGCAACGTTAACATCAGCACCTTCATGGGCGGGTACTTGTGGTACGGTGCTGTACCGCTTGCCATCTCTATGGCGGTGATACCCAGCGACCAGATGTCCGCTTTGAAATCGTAACCATGGTCCTGCAATATTATTCGCATTTTATAATTGATTTGACGACGGGCGCGTCAGTGATCGAGACTATAATGACAATAATTTAATAACAGTAGGAACGGCGATGTTAATTCATGCTTGTTAATCGGCAACATGCACTTTGTGCCAATAGTTCGGCGATAAATGAATAAGCAAACTCGTATGCGCGATTGTAACACTTTTCGCGTGAATTAGTTACTGAACGGTGGACAGCTGTAATTGATATACGTTGTAATCGCATGCTCAAGGGGCTGTTTGTGCTTTCAACGTAATTTTTTTTTAAATGTATCCTCTCAATGTTCGAAGCGCAAACACCCCCCATAACAGACAAAAAGAAAAGGGCGTGTTAAACGCGTCTTCGATTCCCGTGAGATCTCGATAGTTTTGTTTCACGGTGAGCCTGACAAACGAACAGACAAAGGACAAACAATGGACAAAAAGGAAAACGCAGGCTAAGAAGTCGTAATGTTACTTTCCTCTCTCACCTGCTCCATGACCTCAGGTGCCATCCAGCAAGGGGTACCGACAAACGTGTGCCTGACTTTCTGCCTGCTCAGATCTCTTCCGGTCGCGAGCCAGGCACTGACGCCGAAATCGGCGATCTGAACGGTACCATCTTCTCCTAGTAGGATATTACCGGCTTTTATGTCCCTAATATTATTCTCTTATTAAAATTCGTTTATACTTAATAACAGGGAATGCGAATAATAATCACTGTGCAACACCGTAGAGATATAATCACGGCGCGTATCGCTTAACATTCCCCGACCGTTTCAGATAATAACCGATAAATTAACGTGTACAACGACGGGCGTTAATTACTCGAGCCGGATAGGCACTGAACATTTCCTCTCTCACTCTCTCTCTCTCTCCACAAATGTACGGGGGATCTTCTAGAGACTACCTGTGTATCTGCCCGTTACTGTGGAAATATTCCAGGCCCTTGAGGACTTCCCTCAGAACGGTGGCTATCGTTGCCTCGTCGAACACACCGTGCTTGCAGTTCGTCGTTCTTGTCTTGTGCTTGATTATGTCCAAAAGTGAGCCGCCCTCGAGCAGCCTGAGTACCAGCCAGAGCTCCTCTTTCACGACGAACGACGTGTAATAAGTGACCACGTTCTCGTGGTTGCAGGAGGACATTGCCTGTATTTCTTTCTGTCGAACAATATTGTTGTGTTTTTTTTAACGGCGTTAGGATATTCGCGTTGATGATATCTTATCGGACGGTGGCGTTCCGTATAAGACGAGTAAATGTAAGAGGGGCGGGGGGGTGGGGCCTGAGGGACGATAATTTCGATAAACGTAAACGATTCGTCGATCGATCGTTACGGCTTTGTTCAACAGAGTTCAATGGGATTAATTAATCGTGTGCTCACTAGCAGTTCGTCCATGCTCGTGTTCCATTTCTCCAGGTTTATTCTCTTGATCGCGCATTTCTCCTGCCGTGGAATGCAAAACGCGGCGTGCACCACCGCGGTCGCGCCGACACCTAAAAATAATATTAAGAATCAGTCGAGCATATATTTTTGGAACGAAGAATCGATCGGTCGCATTCGCTGGGACAGTCGAGTAGGGTTTATCTTTTTTTACACAGTTTCAGAACACTGCCGACGGCGACGATCTGGAACGAAAAGAGAATTAGTTTCGTCCCGAACACACCAGAACTCGTCATTCGAATGCAGCGAATCGTTCATCGGATTCGAATCGAACGCCTCCGAACGGCTGTGACGTACATATTAATACGTCACTAGTAAGTCACGTGTGCCTGTTGTGACGCGCCGGTGCATCGACGTGGGGCATCCTCAATTTCGAACCACCCTGTCCGCGGAAATTCCCTTTCGAACCATACAGAAACGATTATTACCCAGACGAAATTTACTCCCGTGAAAACGTTGCGAATTTCCTTTTCAATTCGAATGGCCGCCCGCGTTCGCCGATCTCCGCTCGTCGAATCAACAGTCGCGATTAGCGTCGCGACGCGAAACGCAGAAATCCGCAGTAGAAGTACCGATCGAATCGTCGTTCGATTGCACGACGAATCTCAATTCTCAAGCGACTTAACTAGGTTAGCGCGTATCGGGCACCGGTATACGTGCCTGAACGAGGGCGACAGAGACAGCCGGTCGCCGCGGCGAGTGCGACAGAGAGATTAGCGTAAACGCGGACACGGGCAATGCGTCAATTCAAATCGAACAGTATCACCGATCGCGAAACGATCACGCATCGCGTTAAGCCGCTCCCTGTCCCGTTAACCGATCGGCTTTATGTAACGTTACGGCAACGATCCGGTGCGAATCTATCGATGTAACGTCAAGAGAGCAGAAGCGGTTCTGCATGGTGGGGGCCGGTTAAGCGTGCTCCGAAACGGAGAAACCCCGTGCAGATTAGCCCCGTTGAGGTTCTCGTTTATTTCGATCGGGGATCGGGAACGCGGCACGGTCAATGTTACTCACCGATAACCTCTTTGAGCTCGTAGTCGTCTTTCGTGTTCGGCCAGCCCTGCACGACCGTCGTGGAGCTCGAGGACGCCATTTTGTTCGCCAGTGCTGTGCCTAGACGCGCGTGCTTGCTGGCTCCGCGGGCGCCCCGTGTTAACAGTAGCACGCCGCTTTTTGAACGTGTGCTCGTCGCTTTTGACTCACGTGGACCGTTTGCGGCGACGCGTGCGCGTTCGTGGTTGTTGTTTGCCGCAGGTGAGTCCGCGTTCTTCGGTGGCGTCGCGGCCCGGAACGATTTCTGCCGAAATATTCCGGGGGAGCAGGACGGCAGAACGTCCGGGGATATTTTTCTGCGTAACAAGTTCGACGGCCGATCAGTCGGGGCGGAATTCGAGGATATCGGAGGGTAGGAATTTTATGCGGAATAGAGCAGGCCCGCGGCGATGTGTTTATTAAGTCTCCATTACGGACGTAATCCGGTCAAAATAAATGCGTCGACGGAGCGGCGACGCAACCTACGCAAGCCCCAATCCGATTCATTAAGTGGGATTGGCCTTTCTTCGCGAAACCACCGAGCGGTATAATAAATATCAATTCGGACCAATCTATTCGTTGCGGCAGAACTTTCATTTCGTTTCCAGTACTTTTCAAACATGTCTCGGTCCTTTTGGAACGATCGCCTCAATGAGCTCTCAAAGTCGTATTCTTTTTTCATTTCCGCAAAGGAGTTAGTCGAAATAAAATGTACACGGGGAAACAACCCCCTCTATGAAACGCACCCCTAAGTTTCTGCGCGAAACGGTGGGAAATTTGAACGGCCCTGTGGCGCCGTTTGCCACCGGCGATAAAGTTGCGTTGGTTTGATTAAATTAATAAAAATGTCAGGAATGTCAAGTGTGATCCGTTAAATCCTTTGTCAAGGCTTATATCGCGGGGGTTTACTCACGTGAGTGTTGACTATCCGGGGGATTACCATTTATCCGACATAAGCAGTCCAGTCTGCCGCTGGTGGAGTTCGCCGCTGCTGTCAAACAACAGTTGGGAAGACTTTTTTCGGCGTCAGGGGCGAACTAGACGTCGCGTGATACGTGACCGCGATATTAAGGTTAATCCTGGCCTGTCTGTCCAAGTCGAATCCCACCATAAACTCCATCGACGCGATAAATAATTGAAGCGCTTTCATCGTCGTTTACGCGTTAAATAGAGACGGATGAAGATGACGAAAATGCGGGCAGGAGGGGGGGGGGGGACAGGCGTGCCAATCGCAATTTCAATGGTTAACGAAGATAAGAAAAACGTACGCGAAAGACGGGTTGGAGAGAGGAAGAAATCTTAGATCAACATTAAAATAAAATAGGAAGAAACTGTAGAAAGGAGATAAACATCGAAGCAATAGAAAATGTAGAAAGTCGAAAGGATTTTCAAATTGAATTGAGGGAGCGGTGTAATCGATTAACGATACTATCGAATGCCAAAATCGATATCGATATTGGCGTCAATATCGATCGACTCGATTCGCGAAATTCACTTAAAACAGTCGACTATCGAACACCTGCGAGACATTCAATTGCGACAGCTATCGAAATATTAAATTCCTGTGTTTGAATAAGGATCTATGGCGACGACATTTAAATTCGACGCGACAGATAATTTAATAAATGTGTTCAAATAACGTGCGCGGTATAAAAGACTCGGGTGAATACGGATAGAGCAGTAGTTCGATTGACGCCTTTAAACGAAGGCGATAGTTATCGAGATACGAAAAGAAAAAAAAAAACATTAAACACCATGCATCGAATAGGATATCTCGCGATGGTGAGTCCTCTTAACAACGCATTAAACAATTCAATTGATGGCAGTTATATTTAAATGTTCGAACCTCAATACATCGAATTACATAAAAATTGGACTAAAAAGACAAAAGCAAAAAGGCTCTCACCTTGTTACAGTTAAAATGTGAAACAACAACACGAATTGCAAAGTGTTTGCGCGAACATTGCGCACGCAAGCAACTTCTCCTTCCGCGTAGCGTGCCGTGGCATCGTTTAAACACTTTGATTATCGTGGACGTGCCACTACGTCATTAAGAAAACTTGGGCTGTTTACAATGGAACTGTTAGTGCGTCTCTGTGTGCCTAAATGCATTCGTAATAACTCGTTCGGTAGGATATTAAACAGGCGCGCGTCAATTTTCAACGTAAACCGTGGCTAAATATAGCTTTTCGCACGGCTAAATTTGTTACTACTCCGACGTTTTTCTATTGTTTCATAAATTAGCAGAGATTTGCCATTATCGACGAGTCGACTCAACGATTACCGGCATATTAACGGAAGGTAATCGAGCGATCGTACGTTTCGAAACGGAAACGGATGGACGGTCGATAAAATGAATAGAAGAAATCTAAATTTAGAACAATTGCGGTACTCACCTATTTCTACCGAGGACTAAAGTCGTCAAGAACCTGTTGTCTTGGAACTTCAATCGTTCCTCCTCCGTAGATATAGGCGCCGCGGCGCCAAGCGTGCCGGTCTTACGTTGCCTCATACTGTCTGCAATTCTGCGCACAAAGAAACATCCGCGTTAAACCGGTTGCCTGCTAACGGGCGCAGAGTCGAAACTCGACCGTTCGGCCTCGTTACATTATATAATCGTTTATCAATTAAGAATTGCGATCATTTTATTTAATTGGGCGTTACAGTTCAATTGAAATAATAGAACAAACTTATCGATAACTATTTAATTCGACTCCGTACCATTGAATTTTCTCAATACTCGTCAGATTATCTATCATAATTGTTTTTTTTTCGTCATTTTGTTTCATTGAAAAACTGATTGTCGTTGTTGAGAATGTCTTATAATGTTTCCCTTAGAGAATTTTTATTCCGCGAAATCGTACAATTCTCTCCGATTTCTGTTTGATGGAAACGAACGGATACTTGGACAATACGTTTCTGTTTCTCGCATGAAATGTAACGCTATGGAACGGTCTTTCTGATCACGCAAAGTATTATTTGCATTGATCCGCAACGCAGCCAGAGGTCCCCGTGCTCTGTGAGCGTGTGGAATATTTCTAAATTGGCGATCAGTCGATTGTCACCTAAATACCTAAATGGAATAATTGGAGCTGGATTGGCCTTACTGGCTATTTTTAGCTGACATCGAGGGGTAGCCCCTATCTTGCTACCTAAAAATAATCTCACAGCGAATGGACCTTTCTGTGTTTTCAAACCGTCGAGCGTAGCGATTTTTGCTGCTGAAAAGAGAACTCTATGCGGTGCTTGGCGAAACGAGAAACGGGAAAGCTAGAACAATTGTTACATTCTTAATTAAACAGAACAATTTTCGCAGAATAAATTGTATACCCTCAATTAAACAGAACAATTTTGATATATATTCTGTTCGGTAGAATAATTTTCATATTTTTTATTGAACAGAATCATTTTCATTCTACGAACAAGTTATTGGACTTCGGTAACGCGTCATTCGCGAACTGCTAACAGGTTTAAATCTGTCCTCGTGAAAATGTCTTGCCTGCGCGATCTAACTGTCTCCTCAAACAAATCGACACCCTGCGCATTCCTGTCTCACTGCCTTTGGTCAATCTTGCTCAGTCGATGGAAACTTTTTTTTATGACAATGACAAAACTTGTCATCAGATCGTTTACCGAACTCGTTACACCCAAACACTCTGAATGTTACAGTAAATCCTGTTCGAAACAAACGAAACTCCGTTTAGAGAAAAATTCCCTGAGACTCGAGCGAGATGAACGTAGGTAGAGCGTCACGCAGACAATAAATTTAAATTAAAGTCGCTGTTCTACTCAGGAAATGAAACTTTTAACCCAAATAAAAGCTTCGTGCAAGAATTTCTGTCATCCGATAGGTACTCCGAGCCTCTGCCCTGTGAATACAAAAGCAAACACGGCAAATGACACAGAATTGTACAATGAATAAACTATCTCTCGATAATAATCGTCGCATTGCTGCATCATTTCATCGTCCCGTCGATTCTGATCCCGAAAAACGGGTACAGTGATTAAAGTGCTGCACGCGGAGGCACGAGTGGACGATTCAATTTCTTGCACGACGGAGTCACAATGGCAACCGTGCGGAAAGGAAAATATAGATTCTGGTTCGGCCGGGGGGGAAAAACAGAATGATTAGACCACTTGCGGCTCGGTGACTATCAATGTGGAGCAAATAACGTATTGAAACGACGTGTAAACACGTCACGTACACTTTCGACGGTATTCTCGGCATGTCCTTGCCGCCTACCGCGAGGAATCTAATTGATTCCCTAAACTAACAGGTTCTAATAGCCTCCTCTCTGCTAATCGTTCCCGTTCACGAGCCGCGTTCCGTCCACAATTTCGTGTTCTGAATTGCGTGCCAACCAGGCGACCCCTGCGCGCCTGCAATCCCGTGGCGTGCATGCACGCGAAATTGCACAGTTTGTCAATTTGGGAGTGTTCTGTTGTTCGATTCCGAGGCGAGCTAGAAATGGAATAAATATTTTCGTCAGAAGCTTTCCTCACTTGGGTCCAAATTTTTTTGTTTATAAATAATTTTAACTTCGCTGACCGAATAATATAATTTTCAAATGGAATTTAATCGTCAACGCGTTCGAGGTAAATGGAATATTCAAGCCTCGAAGACGTTAACACGGCGGATTATTAATTACGCGAACAAGGCTGACACGTTTTACAAGATTACAGAGAACTAGTCGTCTAACGCCGCCACTGCAACGCGTCACGTTATCAAACAGAGACCACCTGTTCGTATTTATTTTTTCCTTCGACAGTAGTTACGCGAAGACTTGTTCTGTCGCGTTTCACGATCGACGGCACGGAATGCGCAAGGAGAGAGAGAGAGAGAGAGAGACGAAAAACGTTAATTCCATTGCAATTTTCCTGGACGATTTATTGAAACGACTTTGCTTCCAGGGCAAGTCAAGTGGCGCGATATAACGCGGCAGGCAACCCGCCGACACGAACGCGAACACGGTTTCCGCCCCCTCCGATGATTTCCATTTTCGTCCGTATTTAAGTTTCGATTGAACGCCAAACATTCGTGGCAATACTTCTGAAGATGGAAATCACGAGGCACTTCGTGCCCCCGTAGAAATCGGGACCTTTTTGCAACGGACTATTCAAGTTATGCTTAACAATGCTCGCCAGCGGAACCTCTGGTCCATCGGTCGAGGGTCAATTGGTTATTAACTCGGACAGCGGTGGCGGCTATTAAACTGTTTCATTGCCGTGAAAATGGGCGTGAAAAAGGAGAAGAAAAAAAGAAGAGGAATTCGAATACCAAATGAAACAGGCATTGATCTCGCCTCCACGGTGACTTGGTTCATCAAGCATTCCTTCGCGCAACAGAATTCAGGGAAACTGACGCAATAATTCGTGCGAAACTCGCTTCGCAGAATCCTAATTCTAATTCGCTCCAATCAGCCTAAAACATTTGTCTCGCTTTGCATACCGATTACGCTCGAGATTTTATTCCGAAACGCCTCGATCCTGCCACGGTCCGACTTTGCATTCGTTAAGGTCGAATTCCAAGCGACGTCAGCGGGATCAATAATTGCTGTCAGAATTTGTCAGAATTAATTCTTCGATGCCATTGGCAATCATTAAAAACGCTAACACCTCCCCGGCTCCAATTAATTAACCGGGTCACGTACAACGGTGAACCATTCGGTCAACCGAACAACTGAAATAAAAGTGACGCCGAGACCGTAGCAGAGTCAAGAAGGTACTTCCAATTCAACGTAGCGTTTCTCCAATCGTGCCGTCAATAACGCTACGGCCATAAATTCCATTCGCCTCTCCGCGTTATCTGCGATTCGCACCTGCAACGATATTAATCCGTTCGTTTCGTTTACCTCCGTTCAGCCTCCCCCGGTCGATTCGACAGGGCGCGCAGGGTGAAGCGTCTTATCGTCCCTTATCTCCCATCTACCTATCTCTCACCTGCCGGACGTTGACTTCACGGAACCGTTGGCGTACAGGTCGGCTGCCATGTCAGCCGAGCCGCATCTCGCACGCTCGGACGGTCGTCGTTTGCCCCAGAGGAAGCCGCCGCGCCAACCGGGACCACCGACGTCGTCTGTTCGACAGGCAGAAAGAGAAGCAGATTTCACTGACAACGACCGGCCCTGACCGTATTCGTTCTCACTGGGCCAGCTACGCGGTCCCAAAGCACACTCGTGTCATTGGTCACTCGTGCGAGGATTCTCATGCTGATCGACTCGTATACGATTTACAATACCGCCAGGACTGTTACGATATTCGTCCACTGTCCGCGTGAATCCGACGGACAGACACTTACAACGACGGGCAAGTGAAATGAATCGGATACGATATCTCGGATAGAAAAGATTTCGCAAGGAACGTCACTGATGCCGGAGACGCAGCCGGATCATCCTGAGCTCGTCGTCGACTGAACTATGTCAGACGTGGGGCACTGTCAATTGGATAACTACCTAGCGCACACCGACGTGCCACCATGTGGAGAGCAACGGTTGATGGCGGCCTGTAGCTGATCGCTTCCCCTCCTGCCGTGCACCGGGGGGCCCTCCTCTGAAAAGTGTTAATTCGATTTTAATTTCGGGCGAACGCTGGCCGTATTAAGCCGTGCCCCGGGCGGTGGTCGACGGTTGGTACGTTACTTAATTGGATAATTCGGCGCGTTGATTTGCGAGCTCGCCGAAAGACGGGTCCGCGTAATTCTTCTTGAATTGCTCGAAGCGTTCCATCCACGCGGAGGGACGTTGAAATAATTCTGCGGTGGTCGAGCTTGCCCATTTTTTAATCGAACGGTTGACGAAAATTTGAGGAACCGTCGAGTCCGTCCGCGTGGATAAACAAGACTTTCTCGCAGTGAGAATTGATGGGAAAAATTACCTGAATGTCTTGTGCGTTTTCTCGATGGCTCGTGTGGCCCGGCTGGACTGTTAATATTTCACGAACGCACGATTTGAATTGTGAACTTTTTTTCCTCGGTTAGGCGTGCACCGTTCCACGGTCAATTTAAAGGCAGAGCCACGGAGCACGGCACGGGGACGACTAATTTATATCGTACGACGCGAAGCACGTCAGCTCAATCACGATCGACCTTGCTGACCGGCTCGTACTATGCTTTTTTCGCGGGTGCATCGTCGTCTTCGTGGATCCGTCGATACATCACGTTCGCATCTTCTGACATCATTCTTCAATTGATAGTCACGAGACCGGTCGATTAATTCATCCGCAAATCCAGGGAACCAAACGGAGCGAAACAGATCCAATAAATGCGGCTCCCTCGATGCGGCGAACGTTCGGATAGACGGCGAACGTTCCTCTGACCCGAATGGGAACGTCTGTCAGCGAATTGTTTCAGTTGAAAGGTGGTTGGACGTTTTAATTGAAACGGCGAGGAGGATCGGAGGCGGTTGCGTCATCGGCAGGATTTAAAGCATCGATGGAGGTCTCGGGCCGCGTTAGAGACCCATCAAACTTGATAAAGCATAAATCGCGCGTGCAAGAGGGTTCTGCCAAGTGGGAATGGAAGTGGAGTGAATCGGTCGTTTAATAATGTAACTGATAAAACGGCAGAACGATCGTCGATTATTGATGGCTGGATTTTCGCCCATTATTCCCCATCCCGGGCCAAAAAGACGCTTCCCCTCTTCGTTGCCGACGCTGCTCTGTCAAACAAACAACGACCGATTTAGACACAATGCTAATTAATTATTGAGAGATCGCTCGGAAAATAATTTCGTAAATTTAAACAAATATTTGTTTGCCTGGTTGAAACTGTTAAACTGTTTAACCGGTGAACGGTAACCAGCAATTTATGGCACCGTTCAGTCCTTTCATCGCAGTGGATGTTGATGACTATTTGGAAAGTGAATTTAGCGAAATAATTACCTCCCGTAATCCGCAGCTTTCAGCTCTGGCAGTGATGGGACAGGACTCGTACGACGTCTGCATGAAGTGCAACAGAAGCGTGGCCAATTCACCGTCGCAGGATCTCGTCAATTTCTATCGTCATCGTCTACGTGCTCCTCTACCAATACAAGACGTCTCGCATTTGCCCGAAGAAGATTACATTCAGGAGGCTGGCGAGCAACGGGCGCTGAATCGGGACGATAGAAATCTATTTCCTGTCAGTTGCAATGTACTTGACGAAACGAAATAAAGCGAAACCATGTAACGTTCTAATCATTTGCTTCGTAGGAGTATCGCGGTCTATGCGAGTACGTAACGAGAAGGGTACGACTCGACGATACAGAGTACGAGTACCAACCGCCCCATTACAACGAAGTCTATTGTAAAAGTTATTCTTTGCTAAACGACGGCCACCGTGCGGTCAATCCATCGACACAGGTACGAATACGGTCGCCGAATGAGAACGTCGCGGAAACCATCGAGGGCCTTTCGGTTACGTGGAAAGAACGATCTGAAATTTGGAAAAAGAAAATGAATAATTGAAGTAATTATGAATTGTCGTTTAAGCGAGACTTGTTGTCCTCCTTGAAATGGGAACGAAACTATTCACGATCTCGATACATTAATAGCGTAAACCTTTTTCTTTTTTGCAAATAGTTTCACTTTCCAGCGGGTCCGTGTTTTCTGTTCTTCTTTCATTCGATTAAACGGTGTATGCTTCTTTCAGAAATGCGTGCATCCCGTTTTTCACTGCGTGCAAAGAAGCAAAACGTTGTCATTGGTAAGACGACGTTGGGATAGCGAATGTTGGGAACCGTTCGTCAAAGAGATAGCCAGTGGTTGCGATTGCATGTGGCCCGTGTCCGTCCTCGGAGACATAACTGATCATTTTTGACCTTTCCTTCAAGCGATGATCGAAAGAGTGACGCTGCCTAGAGAATGGAACCTTTTCTTGTTGCGTCATTTTTTCTTTTCAATCGCGAGCGATCACTCTGCGTAAATTTTTAATGTGTACTATTGTTCATCGCTGTATGTCAGTTTTGATTTATTTCATCGATGCTGTGCTTGTGGCTGACAGAATAAAAAAAAGAAAAATCTCGTGCTTGTTCTCATCACCGCGAAGTTTATTACTCCATGTGGTGAATAACGTTTATTTAAAAAAAAAAAGAGGAAAAAAAAGAGAAGAAAAGAGGAAGAGCGTTGTCGTATAAAACTATTCTCTTTACGTGACCATACATATATACACATTATTTCCACGAGTTCGCCTTGTGCTTGGGCAAAAAGTGGAATCCTTCAGGCACTTTTCCGAGGAACATTTCCCTGTTAACGAACGAAATGATTGAAATAATCGAACGAAATTACACGAGGCGATCTGTAAATAATTCTTACGATAATTTAATCCAGTCTGCACAGTTCGAACTGGCCATCTGAGTTTCCATTTCGTCGCGTCCTCTGTAAAACGGTGGTCTCTCGTTAATCCTCTGCGGTGGTTTCTCCAGTATTCCAACAGGCACGTACCTGATTGATCATGGAATTTATTAAAAAAGGATCTTAACAATTCTCTGCTATACAAACCAACTCAAACCTCTCTCACCTGTGCAAGAAGGATATCCACTCCAGCATAAATCTCCTCGTCGTTTCAACGCCTCTTGTATCAGAACCCCAATGCTCCAAACCATAATTGGCGTACTTCTTCAAAATGTCGAGCCTCTCGGAGCTCGATATATCCATCAATTTCTTCTCCTTTATTTCCGCGAATATCCAAGGCTTGATCAACGCACCACGGCCTACAGTTACACCGTAAACAGATCCGTACGCGTCTCGTACCCTTTGATAATCGTCGAACGACAAAATATCACCATTCCCGTACACTGGCACGGGATCCGCTGCTTGGGCACACTTTTCTATATACTCCCAATCAGCCAATTTCGTATACCTCTGCTCGCGAGACCTCCCATGAACCTGCGTTAAAGCGTGCACAATTAATGTTTGAACATTCTCAAAGACTTCCCTACCGACTTTCGTCAATTTAACTCCACAGAACAATTAACTTACTCACAGTAATCATGGACACTCCCCAATCTCTGAACTTTGGCATTAAAGTATGGGCCACCGGCTTTTCCAAATAGACGCCCGTTCTGGTTTTTATCGTAAGAGGTATATTCATTACTTGACTAACAGATTTCACCACGCTCTCCAGAACGTTCAATCTGTTCAGCATACCGCTGCCGCCGCCCTGTCTGTAAATCAGATCAATGGGGCAGCCCAGATTCAAATCGACGAAGTCGATGCCGATCTCCTGGTTCAATAATTGGGCGCATCTGGTCAGTACGCCCGGATTGTTGCCGCATAGCTGCACGCCAAAGATATCTTCGGTCTGGTGCCTCTTGACCAGTGCCCACTCCTCGTGGGCCCCCTTCAATATCCTGGGCGCCAGAGCCATTTCGCCACAAGTTATGTCTGCTCCGTATTCTTTGCAGATCCTCCTGAATGGCAGGTTGCCGACCGTGGTCAATGGGCTCAACAGTATCTTATTTTTCCAGTCTATCTTCTTCTTCTCCGAGTCCCTGCATTTGATTAAATCATAGTCCTCCACAGGCCCCATTTTTCCCTCCGTGCTTTGTGTCTCCGTTGCTTCGCCTTTGGGTTCGTCAACGGAATCTTTCTCGCTGGAACCATTTTTCACCCGTGACTCCGCTTCCCTCTGCTTATAGTTTTCGTTGCCCGCTTTCTTGCTAGATGGTTCGTTTGTCTTAACTATTTGCTCCGCCTTAGAGAAATTGTACTTGTGCTTCCGCAGCTGTATCTGAATGTCCTTGGTTAATTGATTCCTCGTGGAGGGTGGTTTCTTTATGAACTCCTCCACTTTCTCTTTATCGATGAGGTTCAGACCATCCGCCGTTAAATGTTTCGAACCCATTCTGCAGGCGGTGCCCCTTGGGCACCTGCCGGTCAGATTAAACAGATAACATTCCTCGGCGATGTCAGCCGGCTTGATTTTTAAATACTCTACCCTGTCGTGCAGGAACGTGCATCTTTTATTGTCGCATTGCTTCTCTGGCTCGTTCTCCAATTGATCGGCGATCCAAGGGCACAGATTAATCTCCCGCTGCGCCTTGAACGGCGGCGGCCTGGCCTTGTTCTGACCCCGAAGCTTCTCTTTTCTGTCATCGTTCTTCAGTTTCTTTGACGGAGGCTCGTCTAACGCGGATCCATCCTCGGTCGCGTTGTTCGAATTGCTCGAAACCTTTTGCTTGTCCGTTTCGGTCAGACACTCCTCAGTTAGAAGCCTCACATGATCTTCCACGATATACCTGAAAATGTTTTCGATTTTTATGCGAGAACTAAAGGAGTACTTCGAAATATGCAAATCGGTTTGTTGGAAATTTCATGCTTTCTTCGTTCGATTTTGCAATTTGTTAAATGCCAAGGTAAACCACGTGGTTTCGAAGCATTTTAGGTTAACTTGGTTACGACTGAATTGAAAGGAGATAGCTCCATAGAAACGGAAGATAATAGTAGTGGTTAAGTTTACTTACTCTTCTTTAATGAGGCACACGCCTTTTTGTTTATCCTCGCTGTAATCAAATGAACAATCCTCCGAACATTTTTCACTGTAATCCGCCATTTCCAACGTATCGATGCATCAAATCGCAACGGATCGATCATAAACGTTCGAGATAAGATCGATGTATATGAATTCAAAAGAATCACGAAACTATTGTAATCAGGATTACATTCATCACGATTTCAATGAAAAATTAAGAACTGCTTTGATCCTTTTCAACTGATTGTCTATCGTTAATTATATCGAATTATTTATGTTTGCGTTTATATTATCGTAATATAATGCCACAAATATAGAGCAATATCGATTAGTTCGATAAATTCCAGAGAAAATTGCACTTTCTCAAGGATTAAACATTGACGACATAGGGGGTTGATAAGTTTTAACCGAGGTTCAATAAAAACTTAATTCCGTGTTTCCTGTAAAGATTTTTCCCGCGAACATTTTATATTTTCCTCCGATGTTTTATATTTTTCAGCGTTAAGATCGTTTTGTATAATCTACAATTTCTAAGTCGGTGTGTCAGTCGCATTGGGCCACCGAAGTCACAAGGTGAATTGCCTATTCCTTAATAGATCTCGTCGGTGCTCCTTGATCGCCGCAGTCGCGTCGACTGCGGCGCTGCACCGCTCGCGGCCGAATGACATCGCGCGCATCTTTCCCGCGCATCGTACGACGTCACACCACCTATGCATTTTTGCTGGCGCACGCGTAACCTTGCGCGCGATACGTCGCAGCGTTCCTGCGCAGCCGTAACGCGGCCCGCAACCCTCCACACAAGTTCGTTTGGCAGCACTGTCGGGAAATGAAATAATTCTCAGTTCATTTCATAGTCATATGTTTTATGTCATGTACGGGTTGCTGTCAGATTTAGTGTCATCCGTGAATGTTCCTTGACTAGAGGGGCAAAGCTCGCCACGACCGATCCACGAATCCACGGCGCGCCGTTCTCCTTCCACTTATGCATTTAAGTCCCCTGGTTTCGTGGGAAACGTAACCTAATTTTCTCGATCGTTCGCCAACTTCGTTCCTCGTTTTGGGTTATCGTTGATCGGAACACTGTCGACACCACACCATTTCGAGCAAAGCGAGCCTCCAACTCTCGTGAACACGTATTCAATTGCACGCGACGCAACTTCCGTGAAAGCGTTACGATCTGAGATTCCATCAGGAGAGGCCACACTGTTTACAGAGTCGACCGAAAACGTTTCAGCAGCAACTCGTCGCGACGGGGAGAGCAAAAATGAACAGGGTAACCAACAGCGCCACTGCGAGACTGAAGCAGGATTACATGAGACTTAAGAAGGACCCGATACCTTACATAGTCGCGGAGCCTGTACCGTCTAACATATTGGAATGGTGCGTATATTCAATGATTTTGTATAAGTACACGTGTACAACGATTCCCTTGTTAGCATAAGACGCCTAGATTATCTTCGCATTGGATGACGCATAACGCCACGGCGTAGTGTACGACAATGCCTTTAGGTCCGACTGCGAGCGTATCTCCCAGTGACAACCGAAATACTGAATAGTAATGTTGTTTCAGGCACTACGTAGTGAAAGGTCCAGAGAAAACTCCGTACGAGGGAGGATTTTATCACGGCAAACTCATATTTCCCGGCGAGTTTCCATTCCAGCCACCGAGCATTTACATGACCACACCGAACGGCCGATTCAAAGTGAACACCAGACTCTGTTTGTCCATCTCCGACTTCCATCCGGACATGTGGAACCCGGCATGGAGCGTGTCAACCATTCTCACGGGACTACTTAGTTTTATGGTAAATTATTGATCTGCGTAAAACTTAATCGTAATGTACGGCCGACTCTATTAATCGTTTCAACGATAGATCGAGAAGAGCCCGACTATGGGCAGCATCAACACGTCAGACTACGAAAAGAAGCAACTGGCTGCCCAGAGTTTGGAGTACAATTTAAAGGACAAGATGTTCTGCGAACTGTTTCCCGAAACCGTAGAGGTATCGTTCGTACAACCAGCGTAAACCTTTCTGTTCACCCGGCGAATCGTGTTCGTTGCGGTAACGGAGATTAATCTGTGTAACGTTTCCTTTCGACAGACCATAAAGGCAGAACTGGAGCACAGGAAAGAATTGGAGAAACAAGCGAGGCATCAGTCCACGACATCCGAAGTTTCGTCCCTCTTGAACGATCAGTTGCAAAGGGATCAGAGCCCCTTGTACAGTGCGCTCACCAATCTCATGGTTATCATAGGATTCGCAGCCTTCGCGTACACAGTGAAATATGTATTGTGGAGCGTTGCCATGGAGTAAGCGGGAAACGAGTGTGCGGCGTTCGTTCCTGTCCTTTAGGTGAAATAAGGAAAAACAAAGCGAAGAGTTGTGATAACGATACGTTGCTGGTCTTGTTTCACAAAGGTGTTAGAGAATCGATCGGGTACACAGACAACCGGCTCGTCTGCTCCTCTACACCTGTTGAATCTACGTGGTACCGTTCAACCTCTTGGTTTTCGAGTAATACCGTACAGGTGTTTGATAGATTTTTATATCAAGGTTACTTGTAAAATACGAGTTGTACTATATTCGCAAATTTTAAACACGCAAACGTTTAAGCGACGGGATGAACACGGCTTCGTGAGAAGCTCCGCCCCATCCCTCGAAGCGTTTATCAACGAGAGCAAAACGAGAATTATTTCCTTTTTTATCCAAAGAGTTGAACTCTCTTAATTGATTCGTATGGTTTCACGTTAAATCGCCTTTGGTTTCGAGTCGGGTTCCGTTCTGCGAATTTCCAAAGTGTACAATTCACCTAACGATGAATTGTACCTAATATTTAGTCTTTGTTTGATAAATTATATATATATACACACATTATATATATATATATACATATACATACATACATACAAGAGAGATAGAGAGAGAGAGAGAACGAGAGTGATAGGGTAACAAAATAAAATAAAATCGTGGGGGCTTCCCAAGCGACCAAAAACAACAAAAACAAACCAGTGAAGATCAGACGAACTTTAATGCAGCTTTATTTGTACTTCAATTTCCAATTTAATTCGCACATCTCACGCCAGACTTTTCTGTCGCATCAGATGCCACGAACCATTTATGGTGGCGCAAAAACTAGCCGAAACGTTGATGGGAAAGAAAAGAAAAAAAAAGGAAGATGAATACGGTCGAAGTTTAGAAACGAAATCCGACTAAGCTTAGTAGAGATTAGCTCTTGCCACGGGAGAAACGTCTCGATCCTGTAAATACGCGTGTGTAGACTGCTACGGAAAACGAGGACATGTATCGTAAAGAATACTCCGCAGATCGATATTTGTATCTGTTATTACTTTGGCTAATGGTTATTATTGTTAATGGCTCCGGTTATTATTTGGCGGTATGAAAAACAAATCTGCGAAATTTTGCTTCTGTGATCGTACTCTGCGTGTTCCTGTTTCTTTCGTCTTTTATTTCTATTTCGCCGAAGGTGTTCCTTTCTTCCATTGTCTATGAAAATAAAAGAGTACAATTGAATTTCAGTGTAACTAACCGATTCGAAGCGTTACATTACATTGTATCAAGCAGTTAACGATTAATCACTTGTAACAGAAATATTAATGGAAACAGAACTGAAATAGAGAGACAGTGAATCGATATTCATGTTCAGATAATGCGTCAGTTTTATTTATACATTAAAAACAGCGCAATAATTTTGTATATGCGAAGAAGAAAAAAAAGGAAAAAAAAGAATACTCGTGTACACTTTCTTGCTCTCTCAATGCCGGCAATAAGTACCTGTTAATATTTATATTATTTTATAGAGAATTTCTTTTTCCCGAGGATTTTAGAAATTCGATTAATTTCAGTGCGCGTGATAATGTATTTAGCAATGTTTAAAAGTTAAGCGCGTCGCGCGAAATTCGAATATTCAAAAAATCTGAAATTAGAATTCGCGCGCCTTTCGTTCGCGCAGGTGCGCCATCTAGTGTCAAATTTTATTTGAAAATTATCCTCGTCTTCGAAAAGTAATATTTTTGCCTTTATGATTGTATTCTCATCTTTATTTAATTAATTAATCACACTTAAATCTTAATTAATTACAGAAAAAAGTTTTGAAATTTAGCTGCTCGAGAAATATTGTGCGCGACCTTACTCCTTACATCTTCGCGATCTCACATAGAAAATTTCATACCAAAAACACTAATTTCCATATTTAAAATAGCGGAAAATTTGATTCGCTATTTGTCTGTTCTACATACTTCAAGAAATTACCACCGATGTCGCTCACGTCGCCGGAAATGCAAAAATGAATTTCAATAATGTCCCTTCACAATTCGCGGCCCATAATTTACCCTAGATTACAAAATGTATTATATTCCATTCGCGTAGGAATAAATATTAATAATTACAAGTCAAAAATATCATTCACTTGGCCAGCTAGGCCATCGAAATTTGAAAACGCAACATCCTGTTCGATGACACGGAGTCTCTGGACACCTGCGTTTCCGGTTTCCCCGTTAAAACTGTTTAAACCCTTCCTAAAAACATGATGCTAATGCAACGATCATTGTTCCATCTAACAAAGGAAATGGCCATATCCAGGTACGTATCATATTTAACATAAAATTTCCATACATCTTACGGTAATTATGGTTTCGTGAAGAGTTCGAACGATTAGATTTAATAAACAGCAGACACGTTTCGGGCCACGTATTGCACGTTGAACGATTTCGCGATAGAAAGTTCGATAGGGACCGGCTTGTATACACGGTGTCTTTGAGCGGCGTTTAAAGAACCGTTCACGGTTTGTCGATCAGAAATGAAGAAAGGAAACGGGCGCAGTAGTGGTTTACCGCGGCGATAAACAGTTAGAATTTTCTTTGAATGGCCCCTTGTCCGAGTGCGCTCGTGAGGAAGGATGCATCCTGTGAAGCCGTCTCTGGCTTTCCTACAGATTCTCTGTTTACTTGTTCCTGAGCCCAGAAGCGTACCACTGTAAAATTCAGCCAATAAATTAGCGAATGGTCGTTGAAAATTTACTGAAATTGATATCATCTTTTCCTCGCTCATTCTAGATCGTCGAGAAACGTATTATACGTGTATCTCTCGTAGGTTCGAATAATGTCGTTCAATGGAAGATTCAAATTTCAGCGGGAAACACGAACGATTGCGAATAGAGGATAAATCGAGCCTGAACATAGAAATAAATTATCCAAGCAAGAAATTTACGAATGTTTATGGTAAATGTTGCTCGAATTGAAATGATTCTTTGTTGTATTTATTCTAGGTTATTCGAGAGTTATTCTAGGTTATTCGCAGGTGTGAATGATTACGTTCGATGGACAATTCCGGCGGGAAATATGAACATGCAAATCGTGCTGAATTTGTTCGTTCCACAATAAGTGGAACTCGAGGTATAAAAATAAAGAATAAATAATTTATAATCGTAATTTTATTATTGCTTGATTCAATAATGCACCAATTCAACCTGAAACGTTTTCTCTATTCAATCTCGAAGCTTGTCGTCATCTGGTCGTCCCCGAGTACTTCACGCATCCCAGCATCTGCCTTGAACGCTTCCTGTGTCACCGATTTCACGACGATCCGCTTTAATCCGTGAAAACAAGCCGCAAAAGAAGCAAACAGCAATTTATTCGACCACGAAATAACAAGGAAGTCGTCGTGCACGCAGCCACGTCCAGACGACAATCACCGCCTTTGGCGTTCCCTTTTAGGGGGAGTTCCTTTCGCCCCCGGGACCGCCCCCGGCAAGTAAATCACCGGACAGGGCGCCAGGACACCGCGGTCTCGCCTGAGATCCTGCGAAAATAAGATGCATGTGTCCGCGACACGTTCTCTTTCAGTCGTATATTTTCTAAATTGACTCGAAACGAAAATCGATCGCTTCCATGTCCGCGAGCGACCCTTTATCGATTAATTTAAATGGAATCGACACGGGGGAAGATTATTAATTGGCGTAATTTAATCAGAGCTGTTTACAGAGGAGAAGCATAATAATTATGTATGGGTAATAGGCGGAATTGAAAATATTAACACTCACGTCAGCAACCACAATTGTCGAAATGTTCGAGGCTTAGCATATTAAACTATATTTAACTATATTTAACGCAAATTTGTTTTCACGAAACGCGAGTTGACTTAAGATTGTTCGAACAATCGCGATCTTAGGCGGTTCAGCGTTTTTTAAAAATCAAGAACATACGAAAATTATATTGAAAGAAATGTAGAAATGGGTTGCAGACGTCAGGGTTAATAAATAAATCAGTGGGTCCTGGAGCGTTTCGTTAATTGCTATGCATATAGAGAATCAATGATTTATGCGATCCAACGAGGAAAATTTACACGCGTTATTCTTTCTTAATTACATCATCATCACCTGTCGCTTTGTCGCGAGCGTATTCTCAAGACTCGAGCATTTAGCTGGGTCTATTTGCGAATAGGATTACGCTTGGTCCCGCGGCCGCTATTTACGTGTGCCCTGCTGCAACCTGTTGCAATAAATCGCATTTACGATAACTCGATTCTCGGTAGACGGTTTACGACGTCGTTCGATAGCGGAAGTCGGAGTTATGCCGCAAAAATTGCGTCACTGAACGTTTCAATGTTTATTACCATATTTCATTTTCTTTTACTAATATTGTTCATTATTACAACATTGTTGTCGATCGTTTCGTCAAATTTATCGCTATGTCGCAACCGTTCTAACGCCATGAAAAATACTTGACGTTGCGCTATTATTTTACAGATCCCACCCCAGTCCAGTGCATTAACTCCAGGGCCGGTGACTCTCGACGAGCGATGCAATTTCGAAGGGGATTCGATTAATTAGTCACAGAACGTCAACGGGAAGGAAACAGTTACAATTTATTATGTACAAACGTCTTCGTCGTGGCGCCGTTCTGTCGTGAAACGTCGCACGGGGGCATGATTTACGCCTGGCTCGGCGGTGAATCGATTGGAAACAGTCCCGGGTATCCGGTTCCACGTATCCATTTCCCCCCCGTGGCCGAGGAAAAAAAGGACCATTTCGAAAATAATTAACCGGCGGTGACGACCTCATTACGCGGCTTAATTAACTGCCACCGGTGACCGGTCCGCCTCGTGGCCGTCGCGGCTACCGAATCCAGCCGATGCCCCGTCAAAGGAAGGCGCCTTTTATTAACGTCACCCCGCCTACGATTTTCCACACTCTCGTTTCCTCGAATGTCCGCCGGACGGGGGAGGAAGCTGGCCGGACAAGTGGCAGGCGAGGCGTTGGCACCTTGGCACCGATGGAACAGTAATTTCATCCCTCGCAATGGCGGTATGCTGCAGCATGGTACAGCGTAATATAGTATTACAGTAGTATAATAGAGCACGGTATAGTATAGTATTATAGCAGTACGATATAGCGCGATACAATGTAACATAAGGGGTAAGATATACAATATTGTCCAACGGGATAAAATATATAGCAAAATGTATAATTTATATGTAAGTATAGTACGATCGTGATAACAATATGGTAATTTTCTCATCAGGCTGTATCGTTGCAGGAGCGGCGGTTCCTGACGGAGCAACCGAAGAAAATCTCGCCTGCGTCTATTTCCATCCACGAGAATAACCGGCAGGGTGGTTTCCACTGCCGGTGTATTTACCTACGTCCCGTCGGAGTGGCTCAGCCCGTCGCGGAACGGTTTACTGGCCGCGTAAAACGGACCGCGTTTCCATTGGGTATCGCCTCTATAACGGATATATATATATACATATACATATATATATATATATATGTACGTGGTGGTACGGGTACGAGGGGAGGTTGATGGTCGCGGTTGGCACTAACGACGGACGATTCATCATTCTGGGTGAAAACGAAAGGGGTGACAGAAATTGCGGTGATTTAGTAGGGAAAGACAGAGAACAGATGTTTCACCTTATCCGTCCTGTCCTCTGTCCACCTTCGACGACGTTGTCGACGACGCTTTCTTTTTTATCGCTCGAACTTTATTCTGCGGGTGCCTGCGTCGAGCGTGGAATTGCACGCTGCAGGCGGAGACTTTGTCAATTCCCTGCAAACGGGTGCTCACGGTTCAGGCAGCAATTGGTAATGGAATTGTAACCGTTTCGAAGCGAAAGCTATGGGATTGCTTGGATTTCAAGTATACAGGGAATTGCCCCGAATTTCAAGTATACAAGGAATTGCCCGGATTTCAAGTATACGAGGAATTGCCCGAATTTTAAGAAGGAAAGGAATTGCTCGGATGTTCAAAACGATCTTCGTAAACGATAAGGTGCGACGGAAATGATATACCCATAGGCGTTTCGTTTTAAAAAGTCATGGGCAATATGGGTTACTGCAGGTCTGACTCGCTGGACCAAGAGTTTTCTATTGCTGGTCCCTGTTGGACACCCTAGCGTGTACACGTGCGTATACGTATTGAGAACACGTCGGATTAAACGCAAGGAACACGAGGAAGACGAGGGATATGAAACGAAAAAGGTAAATAGAGAGGGGAAGGAAAAAAAAAATGCGGGACAGTCACGCACAGGATTTCCATCGGGTTCTCGCGTTCGTAAATAAACTGGTGGAGCGTGGTGGGTCGCTATGTTTAGTTTAGGTGGTTTCTCGGATTTCTGGGATCACCATGGGAGAATGAGACAGGTCTTCCAGCTACACCGATCTGCTGCTTTACGATCACGGGTACCCGCTACCGATTCAACCGGCATTCGGTTCACAATGGAGCGGGCCAGGGGGAAAATAGAACGGTTGTCCCCGTGATACTGAAATTGGCGAACACCCCGTGGAACACCGTGGACATCGTCGCGAACCGCGGCTGCATCCGGTATGGACACGAAGTATTATTTATTGAACTTGCAAATAATTTCTCAGAATTGATGGCCTCGTGACAATGCTCTGTATAGGTTCACCAAGCATCGCCGAATTAAATTTTGGAATTGTCATTATGGAATGCTCGGGCAATTCCGATCGGAAATAAGGAAGAACTTTGTCGAGACTGCAGAGATTTTATTCACTCTGGAAACAATATTTTCAGACCGTAAATCTTTCCTCCGGGTGTCCCTTCCTGCCCGAGGAAGCACTAAATCAGGTACCAGACTTAACCCAGCCACTGTACCAAAAAAAAAGCCCTCCCGAAAGAAACTTAACGCTCCATCACCGCTAATTATCCAAAATTCTCTGTTTGAAGCATCCCTGAGTAAGGAGACAGCGATGTTCCACAATTATTGTTCAGAAGTCGTCCGCACATCCGATCTCGGATCTTCAACGTCGTCCTTAGCGAAACAACGACCACAAAAATTTCCGTCTAGCTGCTGCACCAACAAGTCTGCTGTTTGATTTAAGTTCCTAACGACGAATGGGTAAGAGTTGCTCTAGATAGTCTCTAGATGCAACTCCAGATCGCGTATAGAGCTAGCTCTAGACGGTGTCTAGAGGCAATTCCAGATCGCGTCTAGATTCAATTCCAGATCGCGCCCAGGTGCAACTGCATATCGCGTCTAGAGCTAGCTCTAGATGGTGTCTAGAGGCAACTTCACATTTCGTCTAGAGGCAACTCCACATTTCGTCTAGAGGCAACTCTAGATCGTGTCTGAAAGTTTTCGCCTCAGCGTGCGTACTGCTTCAGGTTCGCGAAACGATCCACGAATTCGGCTGGCAAACCGTGGGACAATGGGAGCGGATGAAAAGGAGAAGCGGAGGGAACAGCGGCGTCGAAGAAGTCGATGGCAACATCCGGCGTTCTTGGATTGGCCGGGGAACATCGCCGGTTGACATCGTTTTTGGCCAATCGGGCGAAATGGGCGTCGCTGGCCGACGTTCCCCTTGCAATAATATTTGCCCTGGCACGTCTAATCCATTAAGCCCGGCATCGGCCGGCGTTTGGTAAATTATTTATCGGCACTTCCATTCCTTCGTTCGAGAGACCGTGTCTCTCCGCGATGCTCCGTTGAATTTACGATCTGGGAATATCCATACGTTTCGCGGTCGAACTCGTTAAGAGCATTCGAGTGACGTCAGGAGCGGGCGCGTTTCGAGAGCGTCCTCGACTTCCGCGATCACCGGACTTCCGGTGGATCCAATTTGGTTAGGCGAGAAATAATATTAATATTAATAATAATAGAAATGGTGGCAGGATTGTATTGAATATCAATTTTGATATTTTAAATGCCATTTTTAAGAAACCTCGTTAATTCCAATAGCGATATCATTATTATAAATATAGGGTCGATAACGATATTAACATTACCGACATAAAATCTTGGTACGTTCGAAATTATTTTATCCAAGAATATTCGTAGACCGCTGTAATCTTTATAGCATCGTAAATAATTTGAAAGTCATTCGTCTTTTTCAATTTTTGTTTATTTTATTACGTTGGACGGATGAGGAATGAATAGTGTACGGGGTAAGGTATGGAATGATGTGTCGTCGAATTACCTTTTTGATAATAATTTTATTGCAATTCTCGCAATCGATATAAAAATACTGTACATTAGAAAGGCGCGTTGATGCACGTAAAAAAAAAATGCACGTAGCACCGTTCGAAGGAATGAAAATCCATGTGTTCACCATAATTACATAGGAAGCATTGAAAGTATCTCGCTCGTGAGGTCGCCCGATTAATCGACGAAGTATTTCGACGCGATTAATTAAACGGATCGGTGCGGGTCGTGACTCGCAATTGCACTGCGCCGCGATTGCAATTGCGGATGTTAAACTACTCGAGTCGATCATCAATTCCGCCTTGAATAATCGACTCGCGCCGACGTGAAACCTCCGATCGGGATCATTTTCACATTCTACTCTAACAAATTATAAATATTTACGTTCTAACGTTTCACAATCGTTTCAGGATCAGCGTTCACAAGTACTCCACCCTTGGGCTCTTACAATTCTATCATTTACAACAATGTACAGAGGGCTGTTACACATATAGCTACAGTCCCGTTCGACGACGAATAAATTATTGCGATTTTCCGGCCATCGTGCGTTAAGATACTAACGAATGTTGAATCGTACGCCTCTATAAATGTACGTATACTATATTTTTAACTTGTACAGCTTATCGACTAATCTCATTATCGCCTACTATGTACAACATTTTTGGTTCTGTTAGCTGTATGCCCGAGGCACAGCGAGTGCACTCGAGAAAAATGATAATTTAAATACGCTCTCTTAAACCTACGCTATAACATATATACATAAGTAGCACTTGTATAGAGAAGTGGAAAATGAATCTACGAACAGCAATCTCGAGTTCCATCGTACTGAATTGAATATTCATTTGCAATAATTGAAACTTACTGAATCGAAACGTATATATATATATGATATTTTTTTGTTAATCATTGCAGAACGCTTCACTCGAGATCGCCTTACATATAAAATTATTATCTCTTCTTCTCCTCGCTGAGAAGTATATGTATATTTACAGGGCCTAATAATTAACTACGCAGGTATATATGTATATATATATATACACATCTTTGGTTTCTATTCTTTAGTTCGTTTTCAAAACTAGATAACAAGTATAAAAATCTGACAGTCAATGAGTCCGCAACGGTATTTACATAGTTTCGTGTCGGTTCAAATATTTGGAGATTATTATAAAACATACCCAGTACCCGAATGAGTGTAACATTTGTAACGCTGAATTTTTCAGGGAATCTCGCGGGATCCGTGAGTGAGAATGTGGCGACGGTTCCCTTGGCGAGAGGGAAAAATTTTTCTGCGATCGACGAAGCTGCGAGAATCTCCGAAACGGAATTTGTTAAATACAAGTTGCAAAGCAAACGAGCGATCGCCACCGAATGGAAACGTCTCCTGGACCTTTATTTTTAGCGGAACACGGGACAGTGGCGATTGTGCGACTGCTCGGAAAAATGATTCCAAGCAATGTGGTTTAAAGACGTTGCAATTCCAATCGCTCGAATGGAAAATATAATTATTCCAAGCGCTCTAATTTAAAGGCCGTTGCAATTCCAATCGCTCGAATCGAAAGTATAATTATTCCAAGCGCTCTAATTTTAAGGCGTCGCAATTCCAATCGCTCGAATGGAAAATATAATTATTCCAAGCGCTCTAATTTTAAGGCGTCGCAATTCCAATAGCTCGAATCGAGTATATAACAATTCCAATTCCTCCAATTTAAAGGCGTCGCAATTCCAAACGCTCGTATCGAGTATATAACAATTCCAAGCGCTCCGATTTAAAGGCGTCGCAATTCCAAGCAAACGAAGTGAAAGTATTGAACAATATCCGACCCCCGCAATTTCTGGAGAAGTGAAACTCCAAGCGTTTCAATTTCAAACACTGGAATTGAATAGAAATTCGAACTCCGGGATTGGAATTGAAACGAACATCTAATTGAAATTTGTGAATACCCAGGCACCAAAGAAGCTACCGAAATTGAATGCGCCACTGCGGCAGAATTGTTGCCGTTGCGTCGAACGGCAGAATCGAGACAGTTTTAATTTTCGTCCGCGAAGAATTTGTCGAAAAGAAGTATGGACCTTCAACGAGGGCAAAGAGGAAAAAGAAAGGGGCCAAGCATTCTGACAGCATCTCAAGGGGGGCCCTGATGGCACCTCGTTTGGGAGTCAGGCCTTTTTTTCACGAAGATTCAGTGCGGCAATAAAGACGCTGGCGGATTTAACGTAGCGTGTCTTCGTTAAGCGAGTCAAAAACGCGGCGGCGACTTTTCCTTCTTGCCTTCCTTCTTGGTTTTAAAATAAACCGGCTCGCCGTCGAAGCATTCATACGGAAAGTCGACAAACGGCCGAGAAAGCTAACATTTCATTTTTACCAACAATTGAAGCATGACAAAAAGATCTACCTCTTAACTCTTCCCTTTTTTTTTCGTAATATTCTGACCGACGTATCGGCGCCGCAATACTCGTTAATGCTTCGTTGTACGTTGTTTTGTTTAAGTTTCATCTACCCGTCGGGAGCAGTTAGAGCTTGTTTCTACAGCGTTAAGAAGCTGGCCCCGCTGCGATCATCCAGGCTCGTAAAAAAACTCGTAAAATTGTAGCAACGACGCTACTGTCTGTCGTGGACCTCGGAAAGGGAATCTCGGATGGCTTCGGGGAACCGGAGATTAGATACCTAATGTCCCCTTCACAAATCACGAGTCAGACGGTTCGGTAGGTGAGGAATTGCCTTTTCACGAAATTGCTCTAATTGATTGCAAGCCGTTCAATTGTAGACCGCTCGCATTTGGAATTGTTGCAGATTCGAGGCGTGGAATTGCGCGGCTAGGAAAGACTTCTTTGATTTCATTCAGTTCATTTGAAAAGCAAACATCACGACGAGGTTTTCGTTTCTCGTCCAGTCGGGGTCGCCGGTTTCGCGTTAGTGCTTTCGGTTTTGGAAATTATAAGCAGAATGTTTCAGGAATTGACATTGGAGTACGAGGGCCGGTAACTTTCCCATTGACACTCGAGTGGTTTCGTACCGTGAGGAACGAGCTAGGTGTCAAGGGACACGGAGGCCCCGGAAAGCACGCGACCAGGTTGATTCACCTTCGAAGGGAAGAAGCCTGCGCGGTCGTAAATCCAGCCTAACGGACACGGCCACCGTTTCTGAGAGAGGCACTACAAGCCGGCGAGAGAGGAAAAATGATTTCGGAAATCCCAGCAATAATTGACCATTCTTGTCCTCATTGTACGTTAGAGGGCCTCCTCCTTGACGTATTTCCACGTAAACATTCCCAAAGGGCACCAGCAGTTCCGGATACATAATCGACAAATTAATGACAAATACTCGGTAAGCAAACAAATTAAATGCCAACTGTGTGATATTAAAAAAAACAAGCGAATAAAATAATCGAACGCACGCGCTTGAAATTCCACGCGTAAACTTGAAATTCCGCGGGGTATTTTGAAATTTCGCTGTGAAAACTTGAAATTCCGCGAGGGGAACTTGAAATTCCGCGAGGGGACACTTGAAATTCCGCGAGGAAAGCTTGAAATTCCAAGCGCCGTTGATCGAAGATCGGACAGCCGTAAAATCTCTGCGGTTCCGTTGAATTCGAAGCTGCGCGAGTTTTTAAACCGATCGTCGAATTTCCGAGGAAACAACCGTAACAATCAATCTGGACTACGTCGCATAAATTTCGAGATTGATAGGCGACGGAAGCGGAAGCTCCGCTAATAAGACGTTTCACACGGTTTATACTGGAATTGCCGAGGAATTAGCCCACCGGCCAAAGCGGTTTCACTGTTAATAGAGCGACGAGAAGACGTAAATTATTGGCATACATTATATCGCCTCCGGGCACAGCCTCGTTGATCTATCGCGGCGTGAAATGAACTGTCGCGATTGTATTTCAAAGAGCGGCCAATATGGGACGCGTCTGACCGCCGCGAGAAATAATTGCTGTTAATTAGTCATCGAGCAGTCTTGAAAAGTGTGACAGTGTTCCTTTCCATTTAGGGGATACAACTGTTCTTTGGTAAAGCTGTTCATTTTTTTTTTCTTTCTTTTAAGTAAAACTTCGTTGAACAATTCCAGACTCTAATCGAAAAGTTCTATTCTTGTTTCAGAAGAGATATATGTACATTCGAAGATCGAGAATCCCTTTCCAAACGAAGGAAGATTCTCCGCGAACGGAAGCACCGCTTTCCTCGCGAGAAACACAAGAAGCTATACACACACACACACGCGCAGACACACACCGTGTCAAAGTGGAAATCATCACTGTGGAACTCGCGCGAGAACGAGCCGACCGATTCCATATTTGTCTAAATTGTCTTTTTAGGGAGGGGCCCGACAACGTTGCCCTACTATTTCGATATTTTCGAGCCAGCGAAAATAGGAAATCGTACGTCCTCCTTTCTTAATATCGTGCAATACTCGACGCCTCTAACCGCGCACCCTGAGATAATTGCTTTAAGTAACATTCTACCTTGCGGCCGATGAGAACGTTTACTCTTTTCCCTAGATATTCACGTTCCAGTCGTCCTCCATTCTCCACACGCTGAACGCGTACGAGAGCTTCTCGTGGGCCATGTAACTGCACGACGTCGACGAGGTTATTTCTCTGGCGGCCAGGACCGCGCTTCTTGGATTTCTTTCTCCTGAAACACAGGAAATCGTGGGGTTAATTCGTTTCGTCGGGACTTCCGCGGAGCCGTTCGCACATATATATTTCCACCGGGATCAATCGGGGATGCAATTGACCGTGGGCAGGCGGTTGAAGTGGACGGCGAAGTTATTGCGAGGAGGATATAAATCGCTTCGATAAATGTAAAGATGCTGCGACCGCGCGGTACCGAAGTGTAGCCGAGAGGCGACGCGACGAAAGGTCGAAGGAGTAAAAAGAATGCTGGGCGAGACGCTGTGGAATACGAGTCTCCGTAGAGCGAAAAGGAAAACAGGAAACCGTGAAGAGGGTGCTGCCCGCTGAAAACGGCCCGATCTCGGTCGTCTTCGAGGCTGTTAGCGTGTCTGGATGTCTTTAGTCACCTGAAGTTACTAGATCGTGCTTGTTCCCCGTCGACCCTTTACCGATTGTTCAGATACTGAAAGCGGATGAACTCGTTGAAATCTGCTTCGTCCTCAGAAATCGACGCGTACACGCAAAGTGCACGGTCAATTTCTTAATCGAACTGATTTCGAAAGACCGGGACGCAATTTAAATCGATGAACGAACAATATTCCCACAGAAGAATACGCATTATGTGTCTCGATGTTCATGTTCGCCTAGAGGGCAAACAATTCCAAGAGGAAACTGTCGAGCTGTGGTGAAAGCGCAGGGGGGGGGGGATGAATTTGAACGAGAAGTGCAACGTCCAGAAGCCAGCTCGGTAGCTCTGTTAGCGTCTTTATCAATTTGTAAATATTGTTCAGTCGACGACACGCGTATACTTGGTCGAGAGGGAAAAAGAGATGTTTACCTGAACGGGTAGCTCTGGGGCAAGAGGTCCTGAGACGACACAGCTACTCGAGTACGGTCCCTAACATTTGAATAATCGTTGGGCCGCTTATGCCGGGAGGGGAGTGGGGTTCTATTTAATTACAGGCCACTCTAAACAAACGCCAGCCAGTTTCTCTAAACACGTGCTACTTGGCTGCAGCAAGGTGCCGACGGCGGCATTATACTACTTTCCCGTGCAGAACTGTCGCTTCGATGCTGCGTAAAATAGTATACGTATATTCTTCTTCCAAATAATATTCCCCTTTTAAACGATACACTACTTCCAAACGGCAAAAAGTTAAAGAAATGTAATACATAAATTTCAACTCCGCCTATTCTGATACTTGCAATTGCAACGCCGTCAACTCCGATACTCGCAATTGCAACGTCTTCAACTGCGATACTTGTAATTGCAACGCCTTCAACTCCGATACTCGTAATTGTAACGCCTTCAACTGCGATACTCGTAATTGCAACGCCTTCAACTGCGATACTTGTAATTGCAACGCCTTCAACTCCGATACTCGTAATTGTAACGCCTTCAACTGCGATACTCGTAATTGCAACGCCTTCAACTGCGATACTGGTAATTGCAACGCCTTCAACTGCGATACTCGAAAATTGCAACGCCTTCAATTCTTATAGCTTTCGAAAAAAATCGCCACGGTTTACAATTCTAAAAGACTCACCTGCGTCATCCGGGCCGTCGGTGCTCTCCGTGTTGCAGTGCAACACCTGGAACAGGAAGTCGATGTACCTAGTGGCCAGTTTCAGCGTTTGAATCTTGCTCAGCTTGTCGCTGGGCAACGTGGGTATGATCTTCCTGAGGGAGGCGAACGCCTCGTTCAAGCTCTGCGTCCTCTGTCTCTCCCTCACGTTGGCCATGACCCTCTGATTTTGAAGCTCCTCGAACGTCGACCAGCGCTCCTTCCTCCTCATCTTGGTCCTCGTCGACGACGCGTCCGTGTCCGTCTCCGGGTCGTTCTCGATGCTGCTGCACTTCCTCTTCCTCTTGCCCCCGTTCCTCGAACCGCCGGGCGCGTAGCTCTTCGTCGACGAGGACGCCTCCAACACCTGGCTCATCTCCACCTGTTTGTACCTCTCTTGCTCCACGTCCGGCTTGTACTCCAGCACCTCGTCGACGTGATGATGGTAGCCCGTCTGCGTCTTCCTGGGCGCCATCTCCTCGCCGCCGGATGAGTACATCTGCGGCGAAGGCGTCAGATAGATGCTCTGCTCGTGATCTCTGCTGTGATCGGACAGGAAACCCGGGGAATTGTCGTGCAGCCGTCTGTCGTAGTCTGTGTGCAACTCCCTCAGGATCTTCCCGTCGGTGTGGTGCTCGTGGTACTTCTTCTCGTCGTCCAGATTGTCGTACATCAGGTACGTAGGCTGCTGGTACATCACTTGATGATGAGGAAGATGTTGCCCTTGGTATTCAGGTACTTCCCTGTGCTCCGGAGGGCTGCTCAGGTCCATCAACTGCGTAGGTGGGGTGAACCTCTCGTAGTGGTCCGGCGAGTTGCTGGCCGAGCTGCCGACGCTGTGCGGTATCCCGGGTCTGTTGTTGCTGTCTAGGAGGTAGAGGCCATGGATTCTCTGGGCCTGGACGCCCACGGGCTGCGCGGTATGCATGATTTCTGATAACATGTAAGGACACTTGTGCGACTCCTCAGTGTACCGACACGAACATCACTCACTTCCTTTCAATAATTTCTCTAAGGGCACTCCGGAACAGCTGAACGATTTTTACCAGAGAACTCGACGATCGGAACTCCAAACTTTTTCCTCAACTGAGAGATCGGTACCGATGAGCGTCTGTCTGGCACAGAGTTGGACACTTTCTTAGAGCAAGTTTAAGGCTCGCAAGCGGGATTCTCGAGGAGCACACGACTCTCCTCGAAGGTTCAGACTCGTTTGAAGAAACCTGGCATCGAGCTGCCTCTTCATGTCATCGGGAACCCCGCCTCCGGCATGGAGACGTACCCCTACTCTCTGCAGCGGAGACTTCCCCTACCTGGCTGTCTATGTTTCCCCTCTGCTGCGCTCCCGATGGTTTCTTTTAGTCCCCACCCACGAGAAACCGCCGGGTGTACAGAAAGGGATGCGAGGAAGAGACTGCTCGATGGCATGGGATGATTTAATCGGACGAGGGTGCGATAGCGAAGAGTTGTTGATAATATATTCTTAATTTTGCAGAGTACTGTACACCTTTATCAATGCAATATTTTTAGCGTTAAATTTTTCAGAGAATCCCTTAAGATCGGTCATTGAAAAACTAGACTGCCTTGAAAAGAACAAAATTTAGCGATAAACGAAGCTGCGAGTCTCGGAACGAAACAATTCTGGATACAAATAATTTCGAGGCAAATGCTTTGCATTGGCGAAGAGGAAAAAGAACCGTTTTGACCGCTGGTACGCGTCAATGGAGGCAAGTGACTGGGGAACTGTTAACGATTACATTCGTGATCGATGTCAGTCGATTTAACTGCGTGACATTTCCAATTTTCAGGTATTGGTGATATGGGGGGGGGTTTAACGAAATTGTAAGCGGAATGATTGATGATTCATCGTTGTTTCTTTTGCATCCTGACGCGGAGCAGCGGAGATGGAAGAAAGGGACAAGTGTGCCGACTTGCTGGGACCCGAGAAAGAGGGGGAATAATGAAAGTTAGGAGAGAGGAGGAGAAAAGGATGGTGGTCTTGAGGGACGACCCACGTTGAATATTTATATCGCGAGGGACCAGTGAGAATAAAGCGAGGGAGAGCGAGGAACGAGCTCCGATCTGCGAAACTTCGCTTTCGCCTGCCGCGAAATGGCGCGAAAACGCTCGACTCTTCGCCGTTTCGTCGATGATTAAAACGTTTCGTTACACCCGCTATCGGTCCTCCGTATTTCGCGACCCCTCCGGTTCTCCTCCGCTTATCAATCGTTCAATTATCAATCGCCGGCCCCGCGGTACATTTCATTAATTCTCCAAATACCGTTCGCTGTGTATTTCCACGACACACTGTGAAATACTTTGCGCACTTTCCGTGACAATTCATTTCTCGATCGGTACAGGTACAATTACTTCGTCTTGTATTGCAATTCCAATTCACTCTGCACTGTACCGCCTGAATCGCAATTCCAATTCACTTTTCGATGTACAGACTGAATTGCAATTCCAATTCACTTTTCGATATACAGCCTGAATCGAAATACCAATTCATTTGTCTATATACAAACTGAATTGCAATTCCAATTCACTTTTCTCTATGCAAACCGAATTTCAATTCG
This sequence comes from Nomada fucata, assembly GCA_948146005.1. Classification (NCBI taxonomy): domain Eukaryota; kingdom Metazoa; phylum Arthropoda; class Insecta; order Hymenoptera; family Apidae; genus Nomada; species Nomada fucata. The sequence continues at coordinate 29,788,417 of OX411277.1, read as the reverse complement.
AATTCACTTTGCACTATACAAACTGAATTGCAATTTTAATTCACTATGCACTATACAAACTGAATCGCAATTTTAATTCACTTTGCACTGTACAAACTTAATTGCAATTTTAATTCACTTTGCACTATACAAACTGAATTGCAATTTTAATTCACTTTGCACTGTACAAACTTAATTGCAATTTTAATTCACTTTGCACTATACAAACTGAATCGCAATTTTAATTCACTTTGCACTGTACAAACTGAATTGCAATTCCAATTCACTTTTCGCTATACAACCTGAATTGCAATTTTAATTCACTTTGCACTATACAAACTGAATTGCAATTTTAATTCACTTTGCACTGTACAAACTTAATTGCAATTTTAATTCACTTTGCACTATACAAACTGAATCGCAATTTTAATTCACTTTGCACTGTACAAACTGAATTGCAATTCCAATTCACTTTTCGCTATACAACGTGAATTGCAATTTTAATTCACTTTGCACTATACAAACTGAATTGCAATTTTAATTCACTTTGCACTGTACAAACTGAATTGCAATTTTAATTCACTTTGCACTATACAAACTGAATCGCAATTTTAATTCACTTTGCACTGTACAGCCTGAATTGCAATTCCAATTCACTTTTCGATATACAAACTGAATTGCAATTCCAATTCACTTTTCTATGTACAGCCGGATTTGCAATTCCAATTCAATTTTTCTATGTACAGCCTGATTTGCAATTCCAATTCATTTTTCTATATACAAACTGGATTGCAATTCCAATTCACTTTGCACTATACAAATTGAATTGGCAATTACAATTCACTTCGCACTATACAAAGGCTATTCAAAATTTTCTCAATCGCCGCAAACTGCAGTTACACAGATCAAATATATTTTCAGGCGCTGGAATATTCTGCGAGCAACAAAGGTGCGAACGGACGAATCAGATCACGGCGCCGAGCGTTTTAATCCGAAATAGGCCGGCGTCGGTGTGTTTTCGCTATTGAAATTAACGCGGCCGACGGGGAACGATTGAAAATCCTCTCCAGCGCGGCTCGCCGCGTGATGGATCGCCGGGCTGGATCGCTGAGACGTGTTTGTTGTGACGGACGAAAGCTCTTTTGAAGATGTCTATAAATTCCGCATATCGGCCTTTCACGAGTTCCACGCTTTTCCACACGAACCGCTTGATTTACCATTTCTCGTTCGACGTCGCGGCCACGCCTGCGGGAAATTTAGCTGCAGACAGACCCGGTGGAATTGCCAGGCACCCCACTTTAACCCGGAAAAAGGGCTGCGGCAACTTCTTCATTTTTCCAACGAATTTCAATTTCTATTTCTTCGGTTAATCTGTAATCGTGCAATTACCGATTGGTCATTTCCTCCTTTCTTTTGCAGGCGTTGGACAGCTTCCGGGAGAGGGCAGCGATTTATTTCACCGCGGGAAAGGTGTTGCCAACTGTTTGCGGAAAATCAGGACGACAAGCGGGCGAGTTTCCAGCGTTCGAGTAAAACGCCACCGGTGAAGAAAAGGCCGCGAAGTTATTCGACTTTGATCGGCAACGGGGTATTATTTTGGTGTTTGGCCGCGTTATTTATCGGCCTCTTTATTGGCGATCTGATTTTCAGCTGGCCACCAGCCAGAATCCGGGATTTTCTGCTCGGCCGTTTCGCTTCCGAGAAGCGTGCAGAGGACGATGAAGCCCGCTAATGTCTTCACTTTCAATAAACGCGTTTCGACGTTGACGACAAACCCAGACGTTCGTTCTGCAGCATCGTCAAACGTTAGAAAGTATCTTTCGCCCGTGCAGCTTTGCACAAGGAACTGTTAAACGTTTGGCGAAGCATACTTTGAAACTCCTTTGAGTATTATGTATGCGCAATTATTCTTCACCGACGAAACAGAGGAAGAAGAAGGAGTAGATACGTCTCGTTCGCTTCTCTCTGATGAGTCTCGACAGCAAGCCTGAGTGTACCGAATTTCGAATAATATTCAAATGCACCAAGCGTTTCGATAACAATTGTACACGCGATAATTTATTTCAAAAAATTACTATACCTCTCAGGCTCGTTGTTCTTAATAAAGGGGCATCGTTTGTTGCACAACCGAACCGAGCAGCGATAACGCAAAATTGTACAGAGGGCAGAATTGAAAGAGCAGTGGCGGCCGTCTGAGGAAAACGTTTATAGGACACCGTGGGGAATTGTGCACGTGCACGCTGCCCTGCCCCACGCACCGTTTCACGATATTAACGTGAACTTAATTGCGCGTGCTGGGACGCCGTTTAATCGGCACACAAGAGAACCTGTGCCTCGTCGTGCCCCGCCGCAGGTTACAACTACTTTTTCTACCTTCGACCGTGTTTTACAACTTCCTCTCTGGTGCCCGGATTAAACGGAAATATCTCGCTCGCGGCCCACGGTTCTTTAATGAAATTACGGGGAACAAATAAGGCCGGCAATTCCACGGAATAGGTTACAATTACTCCCGCAATTGCGAGACGACTGCGAGACAATTCCAGCGAAGGGGATTCGTCGATGAAATTTCTATTTAATCGCACGATATTTACTTTATCTTGAATGCTCTTCGATCGTATTGTTCTTCGTCTCGTTTCCAGAAGGCATTGTAACGATCGGGTTCGTTGTGATTTTAGGCGAAAGACGCACCGAGGAAATTTGCTGAAAAATAATAAAGAAGAAAAGAAGAAAATAGTGCAACGCCGGTAGAGGGGTTCGTTCGAAATTTATTATCTCGCACTAAACAAGGGAAAACATTTACAGGTAATACGACCGTAATTGTTCTTAGGAGGCAGTGCAGCGTTAAAAGGAGGTACGAGTCGGGGGAAATTTATGGATCAGGTTGAATTTGGCCACCAGCAAAGCAATTAGCACGCGGTGAGTACCAGCCAGGCCTGGTGACCATTTCGTGACGTACCTGACAACGGCGCCCCGATCTACCAGCCACCATCTGGCCCTTTATAGAGGGGAAGTCCCGGGAACCGAGTGGGCCCTTAATCTCGTTATTTCTTCCTTTTTTACGACGCAAAAACTTACCTCCGAATTTCATTAAATCAACGGAGCCAATTTGCCAAGGAATTGCAATTGCAATTGCAATTGCAATTGCACATCGATTACTGATAGATAGGTGGATAGATACATTATCGGCAGAATTTTCTTTCTATTTTCAATTCGCATATTTTTATTGCAGGGTCAAATATCGTTCGAGGCAGAACTGAGTTTCATAGGTCTCAAAAATTTGAACAAAAATAAAAAAGAAAAATTATAAATCACCCTCCACTCTCGAGACCCACGTTGTACTTGCACAACATACTCGACAGCCTTCGGGTTCACCGACGTTTATGGCAGCCTCTGAAGGATGGACAGCGGAACACCGTGGTAATAGCAATAGACAGAGGATGGTGGCCCATGTGTCGCTACGACGACCGTTCGCCGTTTGGCGAATTTGCATTTACGAGCCGAATGGTAACCCGGAACATGTGTTCGCGACCTGCCTAAAACTGTTGGCCGAAACACATGTTTCCCTCGAGGGGAAAAAGGTGAAAGTCTTGGCGGGGGACGAGGCGAAAACTCGCAAGGTCACGTGTAGCATCTGGTTTTTTTTCTCCTTTCTTTTTTTATTTCCAACACCCAACTCTTTTCGCTCAGGTGAAATTGGGCGGCCCTCGCCGTTGAATCGTTTGTTCGCTAATTAGTAATCAGATTTGCATTAATGGCCTTGTTACGTCAACCCTTTCGTTGCAGGCATACGAAATGGATTAAATGTGGTAATGAATGCCACCACCACGAGCCTCCGCCTTATGTAATTGGAGAAGACAGCGATGACAATTGACCAGTGCTATACGTACAACGTATGATAGTGCTACACTATAATTTACCGTGCGAATTCCTGACACGGTATAAAAACATTACTGTCAATATTATAATAGTCTAACGCCACTACTAAAAATAATAATATAGCCATGTTATATATAACGTATGGTGATTTTATTATAATTCATCGTACGGATTCCTGGTGCGGCATAGAAACCATTGCATCAGACGTATCGCAGTGCAATAACAATAATTATAATGTTAATATAGCCGTGCCACAAGTGCATACACGATGTCAACGGCAGACGAATGTTTCAGGTCAGCGAATGGCGGCTTGGGATACGGTGTACGTGCCTGTAAACGCAACTCGTCTATGGTACCTCGGGCCTTATTGCTCCACGCTGGCACGTCACGTCTGTTGCCGTGTGTTCGACACATGGCGAAGACGCGGCACCGGTGCAAACATTGTACAACCTATCTGTCGGCGCGGATCGTAAAGGCAACCGTTTATAATGCGCTACGGCCTGGCCCGGGGACAGTTTGCGAGGAGCACGTGGGCAATAACGCTGGCCGGGAGAAGCCAAAAGGCCTACGGCATAGGCGATATTGTCGTGGATATTTCAAGTTTACAGGCCGTCAAGCGACGCGGGCACGCGCTCGCGTTCGCGGATCTCGGCGCCGACAACGTAACGTGTCCGTCGTCTGTCACGATTAGTCTCGTCCTGGAGACGTTTAACTGTATGTCGCCCCCCCAGGGATTTACTGTGCGCCGCCGGATCATGGCTGATAGCCGAAACGATGCTTCGGCTTGTTCCTTTCCAGCTGCTCTGAAGTAGTTCTCTTTTTATGCCGATTGTTATTGCGTGTACGTCGACAATGTTGCGAGGCGTCCTCTGGGGTCCCCGAATTCTTGATAACCTGCCACATTTTCTTAAATGCTACAATTGCCATTGCTTGCTATAATTGCAATTGCTTGCGATAACTGCAATTCCTTGCTGCAATCGCAATTGCTTGCGATAATTGCAATTCCTTGCGATAACTGCAATTCCTTGCTGCAATTGCAATTGCTTGCGATAACTGCAATTCCTTGCTGCAATTGCAATTGCTTGCGATAACTGCAATTCCTTGCTGCAATTGTTTGTGAGAACTGCAGTTCCGTGTTACAATTACAATTTCTCTCGATAATTACAATTGCAATTCCTTGCTGCAATTGCAATTGCTTGCGACGACTGCAATTCCTTGTTACAATTGCAATTTCTTTCGATAATTACAATTCCTTTGTTGCAATTGCGTTCGATAATTACAATTCCTTGCTGCAATTGCAATTGCTTGCGATAACTGTAATTCCTTGCCGCAGTTGCAATTGCTTGCTACATTTTTGTGCGAGTTTCCCCTTCTTCGTCAAGTTCAACGAATTATTTGCGTGAACCCGTATTGTACGTACGTTTCGTTTGATGTAAGATGTTTCTGTGTTGCGATCGCAATTGTATTGCGATCGGAAATATTTACGAGGTGTACATTTGTAACGAGGAATTTCCATCCGAAAGGAAGAGAGTAAATAGTCCTATTGAGAAGGGAGGAGAGCCGCGTCCGAAGTAGGCACGAGACCAAAACTTGAATGGTCTTTATGATTCTTGAATGGCGACAAGTGCCTCTTACAATACCGACCCTCTCGACTTCCCGACTGGTGTATCGCCGCTACGCCTCCCGTTTTACCTTCCTTATTGTACTCTTTCCACGGATTAGACGCCATTGTCGACCGCAACATTACCAGTCGAAACCGGCCCGCCCGAGACTAATTCTACCGAAATTGCGCAACGCGTTGGCTTTTCAATCGCGCCCGGAAGCATCTCGCAGCCCCGTGACAAATTGTTATCGAACAAACGACGAAGAAATGGACGAAACGACGGGCGCACTTGAACGATGGTACACGTCGTTCAATTATTACTTTTTTTTTTATCCCCTACCAATAGCGTCGGGCATGGTTTTATAAAAACAGCAAGCACGTGGAGGGCCGGTAACGGTACGAACAATCGGCCAAAGGGGACCAGCAGACACTAATCTGCTTATTGTTTTCAGCGCAAATATTTTTCTGGCCTCTTAATCCGAATTACTGTCTGACTTTCGGCGATCAGCGATCCCTTCGCAAGGTAGTGCCCCCGAGATTTACGCCCGCAGCCTACAAATCTGCTTTACTACGCCTGACTACTGGCATCGAAGTCACCATTAAGTGTCATCGGGACGTCTAATCTCGTAAAACGATTTGAATCCACGTTCGCATTGTCCGCCGAGCGTCTGACGACTTTTAACACCTTCCCGATGCCTCAGAATTAAGAGCTCGCGTGACTCGTTACTCGATTGCGTATCCTTCTCAGAGAATTTCAATATTAATGCGCGTTTGTTTCGTTTTGCTTGCCATTTTCTGGCCGTGCCACTGGTGTGTCCTTTCGGGTCGTGTGAACGGTGCATTTTTTCACGAAGGTCCGCCGGGGCAGTGATTGCACGTGCTACCTGTTTGCGCCGGTCAATCTGCGTTCCTGGCGAACACATGTCAGAAGGTACGGCCGTCGTATAAACTCGGAGAAATTTGGCGAGCACGTGTTGTTCATACGGTGGCGTGCACCTTTAATGAGATTCCAGTCACGTTGCTCTCCACGCCATCCCCCGGGCTGCTCGCTAATTAGCTTAGCATTCTCGAAATCTGGAAGCGATTACGCGTTACACGTGGGAAGCGTTTTGGCAAAATTAGATTAGGATCAGATCGTGGGGAGTAACACCGTTAATCGTAGACTCGAGTGATGAATTGTTTGCTTATTGAATTAACGAATTTTCGGGTAAATTTTTCTCACTGTACATCAATGGAAAAATTAGATATCATTTGTTTCCCGTATTACAGTAATTGAAGGTTAATTTAAGCGTTGGTTTTTATTCTTGGATAGTAGCAGTGTCGGACATTTTTTATATTTATATTAGGAATTGAATATTAATTTAAGCGTTGGCTGTTATTCTTGGATAGTAGCAGTGTTGGACATTTTTTATATTTATATTAGGAATTGAATATTAATTTAAGCGTTGGCTGTTATTGATCCAAAATTCTTTTTGTTTACGTACATTCAGGAATTGAATGTTGATAGCCTGCTACAAATAGTTTATCGTTGCATGTTAGCAGAGTTCGATAATTGAACGTGGAATTCCGATCGATGTTAATTCGATAATTGATTCGAACGTTATGTTTATAAAAATTCTCAGCGAAAAGGGACGCGTCCCCTCGGCATTGAAATGAATATCTTCCCCTCGTTTAATATAACCTACGGAAGGGGCCGCTGTAATAAAAGTGCACTTGTAACGACGGCAATAAAAAAGAAATGGGAACGCAAGGTATGGTACCAGAAACTCCTAATAATAACATAAAAAATATAATTCTTTTATTATCACTTTATAAATTATGGTTAATTATTTGTCAGGTTGATTGTTCGCCGCCCCGACCCGGCGCAGCCGAGTACCGACTATTGGAACGCAGGGCAGAATCGGACTGGTGCTTGAATGGGACCCCCCGTGTCCCCCAGAGAATAGGCCACCAGCATCACGACATTGTATTTACGTGACCCCGTCGCAGGAGGTGGCGGGATCGTGATTGCCTAGGGATAACAGTTAAAACGTCGAATATTCACAAGCTCTTGCTGGTGACTTAGGTTTGCGAATTACTATGACTAATACGGGAATACCCAGAGCAAACTAATTTCGTCGAAATCTTTATCTTGCAATTAACCACGCCCCGTTGAGTACTTTAACCGAGCCGCGCTCGCATTAAAATAATGCGAAGGCGTACTCGACCCACGAACTAAACGCGTCACGTTAATAATGTCGAGCAGTCGAATTAATAATACAGAGAGCAAATGCGAGTAAATGTTTTTTAATTTAACAGTTGATTAACATAGATATTATAATATTAAATATAATATTAATTTACTATAGCTACACTATATAGTTATACTTTATTTATATTATATTATATTACAGTTACACTATATATTTATATTATATTAATTTAATATAGCTATGCTACATAGTTATACTTTATTTATATTATATTATATTATAGTTACACTATATATTTATATTATATTAATTTAATATAGCTATACTATTATATAATTATACTAGAATAATATAGGTATATTCTGAATTGCATAAAATATTGCCCGTTAATGCTGATTATCAGTTATAGATCGTTAATCAGAATAACACGCGACAATTGTTTGTTTAATGAGGAATTGATGGGAAAATTGCGATTGCAGTGCGGAATCGACGTCGACGTCTGATCACCGACCAGCAAACGGTAGTTCCAGGGGTATAGGCAGGAACGTGCTGAAAATAATGGGCTGCTGATGCATTGGGGAAATACGTCGCCCCTATGCTCGTCGCCTCTTTTGGATTACAGGGCTAATAAAGTCCCCATAATCCAGCTTCGAAGTCTCGTTGGTCATGAAGTAGATGCTCCTTTAAAATTGACCAGCGGCGTTCGAACAGGTAAGTGAATTTACATGCGGCATGGTTTTCCCCAAAAATTTCGAACATATCCCGCCACCCTCGACACGGCCACACCACAATTAAAATTCTGTCCAACCGGCAGGCAATTAATCACCCTCGCAAACACGAGAGTCAACAAAACACGTCGTCGATATATCACTGTAATAATAATAATAATAATAATAATAATAACAACAGTAACAATATTCATAATATTGATAATGAAGAATTAACGAGGTAACATCGTTGTAATAATAATAATAATAATAATAATAACAACAGCAATATTCATAATATTGATAATGAAGAATTAACGTGGTAACATCGTTGTAATAATAATAATAATAATAAGAACAACAACAATATTCATGATATTGATAATGGAGAATTAACGAGGTATTTCTGTCAATTCAGTTGGACGTAAATTAGATTAACGATTAAAAATATCGATACGATAATAGGAGGAAGGTTCGCGCGAAGAAAGAAAATTCTAATAATCGAGGGGAGAAGAAACGAAGGGGTATCGATATTCGTAACGCGTGAATCGCGTGAAAAATAGTGGACGATCAGGGTGGTCCTCTCTCGCGGCTCGAGACGCCGCGTTCCGGAGGCGACGTATACACGGTGCACGCGACGTCGACGTCGCGGACGCCGCCAGAAAGAAAGTCGACCGGAAAATCAAACAAACACAGCACGACGACGCCGCGTTTCTGCACTTCCGTCGTCGACGTTTGTTTATTGTCGCCGGTGGATCGTCGTCGCTACGCCCCTGTTCCGTTTTAAATGCCGCGTTTCATTCCGTTACGTAACCGAAAAATCGTTCGCGTCAAATAGAGAAGCTCACAATTAATGAAATTCTCCTCGCTCGCCTTCACTGCGTCGTAATGTTTGTCGCGTTACTTGTACCGCTGGCAAAGTATATAATTGAAAATAAATATTGTACAATTCCAGTCAATTAATTACGAATAACATAAACGTGTATGTATATACATATGTATATAATTATATATAATTCTCTTCTTCATTTCTTCTCACGTGTAGCTTTTCTTTCCGCGTAGCTGCTTTATATGTTTAAGAACGGTGCACGAAAAAGTGGACGCTTTTTACTATCTAGGTAACGGCGGAACGATAAGGGAGGAAGAAATATGCGTTCGCTCGGCGAAGAAATTGTGTAACGCTCGGTTCTTTACACCCTTGTAAAGACGGGCCTAATGAAACGTAACTCATTCCCATGCACCTTGTGGAGACATCGTCTGGCGAACACATGTCCCCGTCGGATTTCATCCGTTAAGAAAAAGTGCGCCCTTCGTCGCATGACATTGGCCGCCGTCGAACATTGAAACCCGAACTCGCTAATTCACCAGATGCTGGTCGCCCCCAAAGGGTTATTAAACGTGTACGCGTTTCTACGTTTCGACCGGGGACGAAAATGTGTCGAGCCCCCCCCCCCCCCCCCCCATCCCATCCCATCCCAAATATATCGAAATTTAATTACAATTCTCTGTATTAATTAATATCACTCGAATGATCAAACTAGAATAACAACGGTGAAGAATACGTTTCATTTTCTTCTTCTTCTTTATGATACGTATATGGGTGAAAAAACGAAACGTCGGTAATAGTATACTTCGGTGTAATCTGTCTTTCTTCCCGAGGTAAACAATACCTTATCTCTTCTTTCAAGTATCGTATATTTCGATCCCTTGTTTGAGGAAATAATTGCGAGCTGTTTTCGTTACAGGTACGTCGCTGCTTCAGTTTACCTGGGAAACTGTCTCACCGTGGATTAAAGTCCCAGAGCGTTTAATCTCCGCCGGTTAATAAGCCTGTTAAACTGGTTCACTGGTCGAGGTGAGTTTCGAACAGATGTCCGATCGGACTTTTACACCTTTCTCTGCTAACCCGAAAGAATTAAAAACCTAGTTAACCTAATTCACCTGCTCTCGGTTCGTACCGACGTTTTACGTAGCTCGTGTACGATTACGGGAATATTTGGGGGTTAGGTTCCCGTCGCGTCGAGGAGAATCGTTTTTTCAATTATTTCCCGTTTTTCGTTGGCGATGAAACGATGCAACGGCGAAACGTTGGCCAGTATTTCGACGGGCGACACTTCGTTGCGAGGAAAATGGAGTGGCTGAAGGCGGACAAATTGAAGGGAACAGTGTTACTGATAGTCACATATGTTGCTGGATTATGAGCGCGATAAATTTACGCCGGTGAGCGTAACAGCTGGATCAGGCGAAACTTGTCGCTGTGTCAACGAGGATATTTCGGCTTTCGTTCTGTAATTTCTGAATCCCCCCCTTTGGGGTAATACAGTTTATTCCCTTGTTTACCACAACATATATTATGCCCTTCTTCGCCATAATATAGTTTATTGTCTTCCTTACCCACGCCACACGTCATTCTCTTCTTTACCATAATGTATGCTAGTTCACGAATGCCCATTAATTATTAGAACGAGATTTCCGATCGAAGCTGCGGTCGAATTGAACAGAAGACAACCAAGTATGCGGTAAGTTGGCCTCGAAACTATTTATTTGATACAATCGGATTACTGGAACGTACGCGTAATATTTTATCCGAGTTATTGCTTCTTCTTTGTTGTTTTTTTTCTGCCCGTAGCGGGCTTGCAGCGTTGACACAGGCGGAAATATGATTCCTGGGCGACGTCGGTGTCGCAAGAAGTCCGGAAGTGAAAGAAAACAGCGTGAGCCGAATCGCAAACACGAAGAACGCCGGTCAGGAGTCCCCGGACTTATATTGTCTCTGGAGTTCTGCTGCAGCTACCTAAGCGTGCATGTGCAGATCCTGCACGCATCTCAGAAATGGTTACTTCAAACACACGTGCTCGCCATCAGGTTGCCCAAGTGGTTGTTTGACCTTCGATTTTCTGCTCCCACCCCCCCCACGAACCCTTCCTATTTTCTTACCGACAGGGCAGCACCTCGTTCCCCAAGAATTTTTGCAACAATTTATAATCGCTGTCGCTGTTTCGTTTTAACAGACAATTAGTGCAATCCTGATATTCATTTCTTCATTTCTTCATTTCTTCATTTCTTCATTTCTTCATTTCTTCATTTCTTCATTTCTTCATTTCTTCGGGTCGAAGATTACTATTGTAGAATGTTTTTCAAGGAATAATTATTTCGAGGCCCACGTTATTCCCCTCTTACTGCTCGTAGATTATCAAGTTACGCCTGGTAACATTAGAGGCATATTTTGATTTTATTTATCCTGTTTCAGTGTCAAGAAACACTTGTTTTTTCAAATCAGCCAAGACGTCAGCGATGACCACCGTGGAGTACGGATTGTATTTCTCGGATCCACGTCTTCGAGGGGGTATTAGACCCACGTGAGTATGTTGGACCCCGATACTGAGGTCGTGAACTGGAAAGGGGGTAAAAAAAAGGGCCTCACGGGTTGTCGTGGCCTGGATGGGCCTCTGGATTCCTCAGTGGGGGACCCACGGGCGCATCTTTCGTTTTTCTACCAATCCCCGAGGATCCATTGTCGTTGTTTTTTTCCCCTCTTCTCTGCACACACCCTTAATGGTTTCCCCTTCACGGCTCTGCGACGTCGATGAATCGCTGGGAACATCTTTGCTCGTCAAAACCGTGCCCGAGAAATTTTTATACGTATATTGCATACATGCGTATACTTCAATCGCGTTAGTTATTAAATACTTATTAAATTGAATTCATTTCGAAATGAATGTATATTAAATACGTATATATATATTAAAAATTCAGCTTTAATCGTTCGTGACGCAATTACACTTTCTTCACAGGGAATGTAACGAGAATTATGGCGAGCAGAGAAATTCGAAACGGCGAGAGAGCGCACACGTGTGCCTCTTTTCGCCGTTATTGTCCTTTTTAGAGAAAACGCTGGATGGACAGTGGTCGCACGGCGACCCCTGGGACACGTAAGACCCTCGTGGAACGTGTCTAAGTAATTGCGAGGCCAGGTCTTCTTGAACGTAAATCAGAATCGGGGCATACAACCCGGCCGGACCTCATGTAGAGAAGAAGGGGCACGTATGTACCTACTCTGAAGAAGAGGCGACACTGGACACCGCACAGTAAGGATGTTTTCTTCATTAATTCGTGTCGCTTGCAGATGAGATATGGAGAAGAAGTAGAGGAAGAAACAGAAGTAAAATAAATGACTACGAAACAGTACCTGCACTGTATGCGTTTGACCTGGAGGTCGAGACGAACCATCGGCGCGGGAGCAATAAAGGATAGGTAGGGAAGAATTATATTTTATGTGTACACAGCGGCGACAGTAAATTACGATTCGAAGGAAAGAAGACACGCGTGTACGACGGAATATGCAGCGAGTGTACCGTTACCGCAGTTGCGCGAACATACAAAAAGAAGAAGAAGAAGAATAAAAGGAAGAAAAAGAGGAGCGTACCCCGGTGGCTACAAAAAAAAAGGGTAAACAGAGAAACGAAGAAAACTGAAGCTAATGGTGAATTGTGGAACCAGCTCCACTAATTACCGTCGAATCGTCGTCGAGTGTGGTGAATCGTTCGGTGGGTCCAACGGCACGGTCGAGGTCGGAGGTCGAATCCAAATGATGCTGGTTCTTGGAAGGAGAGAGTCATCAGGACACGCGACACTTCCCGAGCCGAAGGAAGCGTGCCCTTTTTTTTTTTTTATTCTTCCAACCCCATGGAGCCACGGGGTGCCACGGTTCCACTGGAATCACGCCGACGAGAGATTCATCGTTGCTGTTTCAGTGCGCCCCCCTGTACTGTATATGTATATGTATGTTCTGGTAACTGGTACAATTTGTAGAATTCTGTTTGGAAAAAAAGGAGTACACGAAAAGATAACGTGAACGAACTTCGTCCGTGTATAAGCGGCTAACATAAATTTTACTGTCAATTTTATACATTAATTGAATTATTTCAATTATTTTTAATCGATATCGTTTGTAGAATACCGAAAGGATAAAACGGCGATTGCGACGCCATTTCGTTTTGCCTCCCTGTCTGTACACCTTTCGCCGATTGGCCCGCAGGGACGCTTACCTGTGCCAGGTAACCACGGGCACTCATTGGTGGGGCGAGCACAGGTAAGATACAGGTGAGCTCCTCCCAGCATGGTGAGAATTCTCGTGTCAAAATGGTTTCTCTTCAGAGGGAAGAAATCATTCTGCATCGTTCGTTTAAATATTTATCGTATATATAATATAAATAATATGATATTAAACGTACAATCACAGCTGATAATTCTTTAATTATTTCTTCGCTATTTTTTTTCCAGGGAACAAGGTTGTCGGTTTCGGGGAGAATAATACTTTTCTTCCTATATCGAGTAGTAAAGGTGGAATAACGTGGGCCTCGAAATAATTATTCCTTGAAACACATTCTACAATAGTAATCTTCGACTCGAAGAAATGAAGAAATGAAGAAATGGAGGAATGAAGAAATGAAGGAATGAAGGAATGAAGAAATTAAGAATTGAATATCAGGATTACACTAATTGTCTGTTAAAACGAAACAGCGATAACGATTGTAAATTCCTATATCGGACGTGCGGAATACTGGTGCGTGTGTGTACTGTGCGGCCGGCGGGCAAGACGTCCGCAGCCAGGTGTGACAGACGTCGACACTTGCATTTGTGACGGTGCATCACGTCACGGACGTGGCCGGCTGCTCCGTTTCGTCGAAACAGCTGTTGTCTGATGTCCTTCCTCTTCCATGACAGCCGTGGAACCATTAAAATTCAGTGCAATCCATCATACGAGCATGGAAATGCTCGAATTCCCTCCATTTCAACTTTCTTCTCCGCATACCTCTCAGTTCCAAGTACCAAACGTACGAATGGTCATTTCCCCTTCACCGTAGGAGAAGAAAATTGATTCTTCTTCGGCCCGCAACTTCTTCTCTTCCTAATACATATAGTTAAAAAAATTCCACCGTACGTATTTACGTACTTCTTCATCTTACAATTTCTTCGCAGATTTCCTTGCGTCAAGTCGTCCATTCGTTCTTCCCCTTTACCAACCTCATCCGCGCACAATGCGGCAGTTTCGCTCATTTCTTCTTTCTTCATCCGCAGCTGCGAATTATCCATCCGTCCACTGGCTCATCGCGGTCTCTTCTTTTTCTCTTCCTCGCGTCAATTAATCCCAGGAGCCGGCCTATATAATTTATTTCACTATCTATTTCCGGACGTCTGTCGGTAGCTCCGCGTCCGACGTCTTTTCTTCTTCGCGCAAGGGACACTCGATTTTTTTCGCCTGGAACAATCAGCGTGTGTCGCGCTCACGAAGGCATCGAGTTCGACTGCAGCCGACGTTAAATGCACCGTGCCACGGATGTGTAACGAGAGACGACCGCTCCCTCTTCTCCTCCCGTTTTCTTCTTTTTTTCTTCGTTTCTTCCGTGAAGCCGGACCGTTGCCGCCGCTTTGAAATTGGCACGCGGGATGATTTTAGCTTATTCGAAGGCGGAGGAAAAAGAAGGAGGAGTCGCCTTCGACCCGTTGGCGCCAGCGCGACAAAAACCTTTCACAATCGGCCGTGTCTCCCCTCGTTTCTTCGTTCCCGGGTCCTCCTACATCGACGGCTAGAAACTCTTCGAAGTTCACGCTTGCGTGACTTATTGTACTGCGTTGCTCCGTTTCATTCCTCTTCGACACGCTGACATCGCTGAGGAATCGCCGCGTGCACGACAGCCCCGACTTCTTCTTCGTTATTTCTTCCCTCGACCAGCGAGAGACGACGTTAATTCGTTTTCTTCTTTAATACCTGACGACGACAGCGATTAATTGCCCGGCCCCTGTGTTCGTTTCGTTCCTCCGGCTTTCTTCGGTTAATCGTAATCGCGTAATAATGATTTTATGCGCAGTCGATTGATAATTGCTATTTTTGTGTGAAGCGTTACGTCAAGTACGTCTCTTCTTTTTTTCATAGCTCGCCACTTGGTCCAACTGTTTCACGTAATCATTAACACGCCGACGTGTTGCAGGTTTTATGGGACGCTTCCCCCTCGAAGGAAAACAGAATCAATCGGCTCGCACCGAAAGGATTAACCTGGGGCCGTATAGCTGCGATTTCTTCTTCGAAAATAACGCCCCGAGCACACGTGGTTCCACAGTGAAAACACGGAGAGGGCTCGTTCGAGCGACCACGAAGAAATAGAGGATTCTCTTCATTAACGCGCACTTCATCAGCGGCTGTTAATGAATCACGCGTTCATATATCAGCCCCGAACTACTCCAGCGTGTTTTTCCAAGACCGCTGATTTACACCGCGAGAAAACCCGTCGTTGCAGCCATTTTATGGTTTACGAAAGAAGAGGGGCCAACACCTTCTGCTCGAGTGCAACACCTTTGCCGAGGGAACTCCTTTTTTATGTAACGCTCTCGGTGATCCCTGTTCTTAGCTCTCTTTTTTTCCGAGTAAAAGCGGCCCCTTTGAGGGGATCGATTTCTTCTACGATTTTTCGTTGATTTGTTACCGTTTTGGAAATGGACTTTCCATGTTCCACGATCGTCCGTTTCACGAACAGGCTGCTTCGTTCCAAATGGATGGTGGGCAAGATTGTTTTGCACGATTCGGAAATTAGAATACGCTTCAACTCTTCGCAAAATTTATATTAGAAATACTGGATACCATTCACGTGAAAATTCGCTGTGTATATTTAAGAATCTTCGGGTACATCGAAAACGAAGAAACAGGTATTGCATAACAAACTAGTACAATAGTTTATAGTTTATAGTTTATAGTTTATACTTTATAATTTATAGATTATAGTGTACTATAGTCTGTGGAAAAAGTAAGCTTCCCCAAAGAAACATGTCAATTTTGATAATACTGAATTTTCTTTTCAGATGGACCGTGTCGAATTGAAGGGACAGCGGTGGTTTTGAGGTAGGAGAGATAGCCCACCCTTTTGCGTTTCTCTAATGGACACCATGGAAGAAGGTCGCCCATTTCTCTCCCCATTTTCTTTCATAAAACCGACGACACGTAGCCGGGGAGGGGCGGCGCCTTCGCAGGCGCAGACGCCCTTGGTTTCACAGCGTACTTCCGGTAAGGGTAGCCCATAGAATTCCTTAGGGGTGTCGAACGGCCCCGCGACACTCCCCATAAATTATCCAGGTTCTCATGCCGCGCTCTAGTCTCGTCCCGATTTATCTTTTTCGTAGCCGTGACGGCCTCGTCTCGATTCTAATTAAAGTCCACGACGTCCGAAGTGATTGCTTGGGTAACCAGTTTTGATTTTTAAGTCGGGGAAACTGATTCATTATTTTATAAACTGTCCCGTTTCTTCTTCTTCTTCTGTTCTTCGTTATATTCTTCTGGGGACCAATAACATTTTGTCACAACATTACTCGTATCTCTTCTTTTTCTATCTCGTTTGATATTCATTCAATCAACAACAGTCCCATTTCTTCTTTTCTTCATTGAATTCTTACGGAATTCAATTATGTACGCGACATCGATTCTCTTCTATTTCTTCACCGAACTTGACGCATTTCTTCTTTTCTTCACTGAATTCTTATGGAATTCAATTATGTACGCGTCACCAACTTTCTTCTATTTCCTCAACGAACTTGACGCATTTCTTTTTTTCTTCTTTAAATTCTTCCGGAATTCAATTATGTACGCGTCATAGATTTTCTTCTATTTCCTCAACAAACTTGACGCATTTCTTCTTTTCTTCTTTAAATTCTTCCGGAATTCAATTATGTACGCGTCATCGATTTTCTTCTATTTCTTCACCGAACTTGACGCATCTCTTCCTTTCTTCTTTAAATTCTTCCGGAATTCAAATACGTACGCGTCATCGATTTTCTTCTATTTCTTCGCCGAGCCTGACGCATTTCTTCTTTTCTTCATTAAACTCTACCGGAATTCGATTGTATACACATCGTCGATTTTCCCCCCCGTATCTTCCACAAACTTCGCCACGCGCATTTCTTCATTTCTTCTTTTCTACTAGGCCTCGCACAAACCAAATATCCCTACCGTCCGAAATCCCAGCGCCGTTCTGAAATAAACCTTGCGGGCAGGGTAAGCAGCGTCCATTCCCGTTCGAAAATGTGTTTACACGGCACTATACACTTCACCGGCATGATTCGCCGTGTCTTTTTGCCCCGCAAGAAAACGAACGAGTTTTCCTTGGCGCCTGGCATTGTGAGGCCCACGGATCTCGCGGTACCGCGAGACCCAAGTGAATTCCACGCAACGCGAGGGTGGCGGCCGTCAGAATTTACTGTTTCCACGTTCCGATCTATTTTAATTATCCCCCGCGCGGCCCCGTGGCCGAAAAAATTCCATAAATCTTCGTCGCTGGGGTAATTAGCGGGGCAAGATACTTTCGACCGGGCGGCGTGAAACGTAACTCCTTCCAGGAACCACGAACCTTGGACGCAATTAAATGTTCGCTGCCCCGGGGGGTGGGGTCCCCCCCCCCCGAACCTTCGAATTTTCCCGATAACAACGACAATTCGCAATTATTCGCCACGTCGACCCGACTTTTCTTATCGTTATTTTTATAAACCGCGTCGGAATAGTTGCGGTTCGGTTGGATTCGTCGAGATGGAAACATTATTTCGTTCGTCGATCGTCACCTGTCGCGCTACGCTTATTTTCGTCGGCCCCGCGGCTGGAAATTACGTTGCACTTCGCTTCCACGCCGCTGTTCCACGGGAAGTTGCGACGCGCGAAGGGTTACTCGATATTCTGACAAAAGAAGAATATGAATCGCCGGGGTTGGGGCATGTGGCGGCGGGGTGCCCTGTATCGCGGGCGAATCGCTTGAAAAATGAAGAGGCGGCCCGTAAATCGCTATTATAGAGGTCTGAACGCTTGTAGCATTTCTTAATTCGCGGAGGCGTTTATTTGCTGCAACCCCTCCGCGGATATAATTTAAACCGGTCCCCGCTATTTTTACCATTCCGTGATTCATTTGCCCTTGCACGCTGAAACGAACAATATTTCATAATGGCGCGTTCGTGAAAATTCATTTTGCACATTATCATTATTGCCAATCTTATTTGTAACAATTATTCCTTTCTTGTGCTCCGCTATTATTATTATTATTATTATTACGCTAGCCTGTGGCGTATTAATATTTCCTCATCTGTATGCACGACGAGACAGGGTCTAATTTAGTGCTGTTTTTGCAGGAGGATGTACGGGGGCGTGAAAAATATCGGAGAAAATTCTTCACGAATGATAAAAATTGAGAGGCCTGAGGAGCGTTTCATTGTCAAGGAGGGGGAGGGGAGGAAGCTGGCTGAAGATAATAATCGCCTTCCGTTCGCCGTAAATCTCTCCTTATGAACGATGGCGATAGGGTTCGCCGCACGAAAATAGAATTTTTTTTCCCTGGCCCTCGTAAAATATTTATATGCGCAAATAGCGACCGGCCGCGTTCAGAATACGAAAGAAGACAAGAAGGAGACATCGATAGGAGAAGCGTGGAATCCGTTCTTCCTCCTGTTCGTCGTTTTCCGTCCCGGAAATATCTCTTTGAGGACGAAACCGCAAACTTCCACACTCCCCCCCCCCCTGCGAAAAAATATCGCGACGCAACGATTACTCCGTTTTCTTCAACGCCAGGAACACGGACAGCGTACCCGCGTCGTGGACGAAACGGTGGACAGTATCCGCGGAGGATCGACATCTCTTCCTTCAGCGGCGAGTACTTTCATTAACGGAAGAAACGAATATCTCTTCCTTCATTGCTCCGCGAAAGAGGTTATCGAGCGTCGGCTATTTTTAATCAGATCCGACGGTCTCTTTTCTCGCACTCACGTATCTCAACACCGCTAATTTACAGGGAAAGGGCGTGAAGACTTTTGGTGGTGAAAAAAAGAAACCTACTTCACGAGCTTTCTTCCTCGGAAGACGTGGCCACGAAATCCTTTCGCCGAGCAGATGTTGGCGCCGTGGGGCCTGGGGACTCGAAGAGGTGACAAAAATCGAGCCTCCGGTTTTAATAGAGAAGCGGTCCCCGTTACGCTATCGTCCGGGAAGATCGTTACTTTCGCTAGACAGCTGTTTCCACGGCCGATGAAACGTATGCCGGGGCGAAACGACTTGGATATAATCCGTGGAGGTCGAGGAGATACTTCTTTTCAGCGTTTCGACGGATCGAAAACCGAATTGGGAATAACGGGAATGCTGTGCGAATGAAAATATCGTTTGCAGCAATTTCTCCTGTCGCCAACATTTCTAATATTTCTTCGGCAATTTTTAATTGAATTTCTGTTTGTTTTTTTTTGTTGTTTTGGGAAAGGCGAACGGGTTTCAATTACGCAAGGGTTATAATCGGCCAGGTCCCCGGCAGGAAATCGTTTCGGCAACGCGGACCCGCCCACCAAACCGGAAATTAGTGGCCGACAGGCGGTTCGAATTATAGATTTCTCAGGAGAGACCACAGGAACCGCCTTCTTCATACCTTCCCTCTAGATCTCGATTTATACACTTCGTTAAAGCAGAAAACGCGTGAAATCAATTGGCACTTTCCTCGTGCCATTGTTAGTATCATTGCCATATTAATAATTATAATTATAATTATAATCATGTTATAATTACAGTTATAATACTTTCAATCGATTTGTATTCAATAATCTTCTTTCGTGATTTTAACTCTTTCTCGTGCATTATCATTATGAGACGTCCACATCTTCTTCTTCTTCTTCTTCTTCGCTGTACTGAAGCTTTGCTTATGCGCGTTCTAACTCGCAGCGAGTTTCTTTTTATGCAAGCTTTCGTCGTGAGAGGAGAGAAGTCGTCGACGTGTCCCCTCGACAGCTGCAACCACCGTGAGATCCGGTTCACACGACCCTCCCCACTCCACCCCCTAACCTAACCTCCGTTTACACTTTTATAAGAGCATTTCGAAAGACGTCTCTTCTTCCAGCGGGATCCAGCGACGCGATTTTTATCCAACGAGCAAGGAACAATGCGATAGCATATGTGTACGCACTGTACATTCGCCTATAGTGGACGTCGGTAAACAGGAAAACACTGCACGCATTCATTCTTCTCTACTGACCCACATTCGCGGAAGTCGCTATCTCTCCTTCTGCCTCTTCTCCCAGCCTTCGAACAATCGGCCATAAGTCAAGCCACGGCTCGTTGATCTGTCGTTTCTGGTTGCCCAGCCTCGTACGAACCAGTTTCTTCCCTTTGGAAGCAAAAAAAAAAAGAAGAGATTCGCCTCAGCCTCGACTTCGTTTCTTCAGTTCGGTCATTTATTAACCGCGCCCCAGTATCTCGAACTGAACGACCTTTTGATATAATAATCATAATAATAGTGGCAGAAAACTTGGAAAGATACCGAGCTCGAAGAACACGTCGAACTGAAGAAATGAATTTTCCAAACGTTTGTCGATAGGCTTCAATTAACTGTGACGCTAGCTGCCTGGAATAAATAAGAATGCCAAGGACGTAGATGCAGCTTGCATTAATTTTGTGGAAGGTATTCATTTCAACAACAGCAACGATCGTAAGAACAATGATAATAACAATGATATTCGGTGAAATTCAATTCGCTGCCAAGAAAAGTGTTCTCGTTGCTCGCGTTTGTATTCGAACCGCAGTTTTCTTCTCCTTCCGCGCGGTAGAGTGAAGGGAAGAGATGGAAGAGGGGCGTCGCGACGCCACTGGATCGCCCGTCCACCCGTCAGCCTTCTACCGTTTCGTTTTCGTCGACGTCCACACGCCGGGACACTATTTTCGACTAATTTACTAATTCGAATCGGAACTAAAAGGGATCCCCCGACGCGCGGTTCGATTCAAAGAAATACATTTGTACCCGTGTCAGGGGAACATCAAAGAACGTCACATTGTCAGACCGTCGGTTGGCCGTTTCTACTTTTACACGCCGCGAGAGTAGCATTACAAACGCCGGGCTATCCGCCACGTGGAAGAAGAATCTAATTAACCCGCGCTATTAATAATTGCATCGACGATGATAATTGCCGGCGAAATTTCGGCCGGGAAGGAATGCGCGATGGAAATAGGAAACAGGAAATCAGGAGAGAGGGGAAGAAAAAACGAAGAAGAAATATCAGCGTCGAACACAATGAGTTTAATGTGCAAAAGTGTGAATCAGATGTTTGATAAATTAGCGGCAAGGTTGGTCGTTGGATATAAAAAGCGAGATCGAACAGAAAAGAAGAAGGAGAAGCAGTAGTCGGGACGAGTACATTTATGGCTGGTATCTCTGCAGATAGTATTCATTAGGGACACCGGGTACGCGTCAGCGGACATGGTATGAAGAAGAAAAAAAAAAGAGGCACGAAAAAATGATTCAATCTACACTCGTGGGAAGCTGAGACCTTCTGAAGGCGACTGTGAATGGTTTAACGAGATGTTAAAACCTTTCGTCGTTATTTTATTAATTATTCGAAAAATGCCGCAAGCTCCCCGTTTCTTCTGCGTGTCGGACATTAATTTGACAAAAGTTTGACAAATAACTGTCGCGAGTTATTCGAATTGTCAAGAATTTCCATTTCTTCCGGTTAAAATCGCGTTTTCCCCTTCCCTAACGAAGTAATCACCGAAGACAGTTTCATTCGGAAAATGATTTCGCCCACCGTCCTGTCAGTAACGAGAGCTATCCGTTATTCGCAGTAGAATTATTTCGACGTGAAATTATTCGATACTATCTTGAAGTACGCCGCAGCATAGCGGATGACAGACGACAGTCGTATATCATACGTTTCTTGATGAATGTTTTCCCTACTTTCCGTTGAAAGATGATCGATTCGTGATGGTCAGGTCGAAAGGAAACGTCAGAAACGTCGGGACCCCGTGCAGATACTACATGGAGCTCAGATCGATGTCGAGACGTCCTCCACCTTACACCCACGTCGATACACAGGGGTCCATGAACTTGCATGACGATCCTTCGACGAGAAACATAAATGGTTGTTCTGTTTATTCCGTTTCGTAAATTGAATAGTTTCACATAAACAGTAGGAGGTATTTTCAATTGAATCGTAGGCGGCGATTGTACTTCTCCTTCCTGTTTATGCTCGATTATTTCTGTTTCGGACGCCGCGTGCACAGTTTCACCAATCTATCCCGATTTTCTGTCAGTTATAGACAGGAACAGAGTGGAAGAAAAGGACGACGCGCCACCTGTGACAATCAAAGACGACTGCGCAATTTATCCAAGGTGCCGATACGTCGCCTACTGCATCGGTGGGATGTTCGTATTCTTCCTGTGTGTTATTCTGATCAGCCTGGTGTTCCCCTATCCCATGCATGCATCTTGCATGGTGAAATGGTAATGTGCACATTATGTGTTTCGATTATTTCACGGACACGTATTTGTTTTGCAATGGCGTATTTATTTGCCGCATTAGAAATGTTCGCGCACGGTGGAATAATGAATGCAATTATTGCAAGGAAATTCGTGACCGAGGAGAAGTTCGTTATAAATAAATGGAGCGAGGGGAACGTTGTCCGCCGTATCCCATAAAAGCTTGGGAAAAGTTTGTACAAAGATAACGTCTACTCCGCAAACAATCCTGTGCATAGAGAAACTCAATATTGGCCGGCACAGTGTGGATCGTATATTTTCCTTTGGCCGGACGACACCGCTTGAAAAATATACGGGCCACACTTTTCGAGCCCCATGAGAACGTCGCGTGTGTTATTTCGGTTCGCCCCTTTGAACTTTCCACGCTGCCAAAAGACGACTATAAATTTCCCCCAATAAACCAGCTCATTTGCATAGTTGGATGAAAAAATCCGTGGAAACTTTCTACCATTTTGTGTTAATTCCTTTCTCCCGAAATTCTACTCGGCAAATAATAATAACAATACGCTCCTCACTTTAGAATCGAAGTAACACAAATAATAGTGATAGTACTACTACTACTAATAATAATAGTCAAACAACGAGAAACTCCTCTGTGACAAAGGAATTCAATAACAATGATAATAATATCAGAATTTGTGTAGTTTATGATACGAACATTTTTGCGTCGCTATTTACAAAATGATTATTGTTTCCTTGTCGTAGGAAATTTGGAGATCCTTGCACGTACAGCATGCAGAAACTTAGGAGCCAGATACTTAATTGGTCGTCCTGCTTCAACTGTGGCCGACGTGGCAGCAAATGTCTTTACACAGTAAAAAGGGATTCATTTGATTCTTCCAGTTTTGTTTTGTTTAATAATCAGCCGCTTCGTTCGCAGCTGAAGGAACCAAAAACGCACGAGAGCGATATGATCAGAGCTGTTCACCTTGGTCCAAATTTACAAACCGTGGAGTCCATAAAGATCACCTTCGAGGAAGTTAATAAAACTTGCGTGGCAACGGTGGGTATAGGTCGAGCAAATAGTAAATTAAATTGACGGAGTTAATCGCGACATTAAGAAAAATATTGAACGTCCGTTCTATTGTTAAAGGGAGAGTCGGTGTCGAATGAATGGTTCAGGATATTCGATTATGGTACGAATTATTGCAATCTGCACAATTTAGTGAGCGGAATCGGCTTCGATAAAAGTCCCAAGTTTTTCGAATTGACCACCAACGCGGTTTGTACGCAATACAATATGGCGATTTGCGATTGAAACCGTTTCGCCGTGTTGGTTCGGAAACATTTTCCCTCGAATATTTTGAGGGTGCTTAACGTTGAATAAACATATTATTGCCAATGATTCGGTCCTTTGTCCTGGTGATTACAGGAAATCGGTGAAGGGAAATCATGAAGGACTATTATCATTATAATAAAACGACGTTTATTTAATCTTATCGATACTGAATAAATATTAAGTGCATACTTAATATCTAAAAGAGAGACACTACGACTATGTACAAGTCCCGTTTCCTATCACCCGTTTCCCTCGTTTGGATCAAAATCGTTTCGAAGGAGTAGCACTTATTTATAAAAAAAAAATAAGTTATATACAAGAGAATTCGTTTGATCGTACAGGGAATCGCTCACGACAACCTAATCTGGACTAATTTATATACAAAGATCCCGCCGTAGAAATGGTCAAACGAATAGTCGTAAAAATTATAAATATTCCTTCGAGCTGCTTATTGTCGAGTCGCTACGCGAATGTCTCGTACAAAAATTTTGACCTCTCAGCGCCATGAAATGGCACCTCCTCCCTTTCTTCGTTGTAGCGTTGCACAACACTCTAGGGGCCGTGTGCGACATGGAGACACTGCGGGGGTGAACAAAAACATCTGAATTTTATTATCGTTAGCCCATTACTTCACTCCTTGTTCTCTCGAATTCGCGTACCTGCTGTTCGGCGTCATCGGTCGGGAATAAGACGATCCAGCGACCGAACTGTCATCCCTTCTCAATCTGCGTCTCAAATCGTTCGCGTCCAGCAAATAATCTAAATTATCGAAGCTCTCGTCCCCCTCGTCCATACGGCGCAGGTGCTCGTAGTCCGTGATATCCTCGGACATGCTCGGGAACTCTCGTTCGTAATCGTGGTGGAGGTCCTCCCGATTTCTCCTCGAGGACACGTACGAACAGGACAATTCCTCGCGCTGCGACAAGGTCGATCTTCCCCACGCCGCTGTCAATAACAGCATCACGTGGCACGCGTCTGAAACGAGTTATAGACGTTGCGTCGTGGTTATCGCGCATCGACGGTCGGCAATTCGGACGCGTCGGTAACTCACTTATCAAACGATTTATCTGTCGGCGGGTCAAAGCGTACAATTCCACGATAGCCTTCCTCAGTTTCCCGTAGTACGATGCCGTCAATTTGACGGATGTTTGGAGGTTAGGACGGCCGGACCCGTCGTAACTGTTCACTCTGCCGTTCGCGGGCCCGTTCTGGTGGATCACTTGAATCGGTTCGGCCCGTATCCTCGCCGATTTCGGGCCGAAAACTCGCTGAATTCCGACCATGAGGAAATGCACTGCGATAAAAGACTCACGATTAGGTTAGGAATATTTTTTGGAAAATATTGGCAGAGGTACCGCTGTAACGTGGTTCTACATCATATTCGACCTTGATCTTCTTCTTCGATATTCTTTTTTCGATGGTACCTTTACCAGTAATACAGGCAACACCTCGCAAGTACGTACTTAGCGTAATGATGAGAATTAAAACGGTCATGGACACGAAGTCCAAGCAAGCGTCCGTGCCGTGTTTTAGAAACGACGCCAAATTCAACGGGACGATTCCCAGAATGGTTATTCTGGTTAGCAACGGGGCGTGCAGAAATGCCGCGACCACCATGGCAAGCAGCAAATAAATAACGTGTAGGCCTGCGCGATATATCTTGTGCATTTGTTCCCCTGAAAAGCAAGATTATTCATTGTCGACGTCGGTACTGTAACTACTGTTATTATCACTTTGTTGGCCTTAATTGAACTGCACTGCGTTTAAGAATATTGAAACAATCAACTCAGGAGCAACAAAGTGTTAATATTCAGTTCTCCGTTCTCGTCAACTGTAAATACCAGTGTCGCCAATGTAATTCGTCAGCCAGCTGAGCTTGTCGTCCACTTCCGCGCGCATGGTGTTGGTTACATCCCAGATGTATTGAATGGTGTCGTTAATCTGTCCCAGTTTCTGTAGGGTCTGTTCGTATTGACGCAAGGCCTCCTCGTGCTGCGCGAAAATTCTGTTCGTGCTGATCTCTATCTTGTCCCAGATCTGTTGCGCCTGTTCCTGAATATTCATCAGGTCACGAATAATCTCGTCGTGATTATCGCCGCGTCGCGCTGCCTGCTCCTCCAAATTTCTGTTCGCCTCCTCTGCGAAAGAAGATCGAGTGGGTTATTTCTGTTTTCGAACCACGAGAAAAGCTGATTGGACTTTGTCGGTCGATTACCCAATTTTGTTCTGATGTCGCTGGTCATCGCAGCCAGTTCCGTGTGACCTGAACGGATCAGAGCTTTCTCGACGTTCAGTTCCCTCAGATTCGTCGTCACCAGATTGTGCGCCGAAGCCTGCGCGTCTTTCAGATGCGCCTGTTGTTTCAGCAACGCCTCGTTTCCCTTAGACAATGTGGACAGTGCTTCCACTGTCTGTTCCTCCAATCTGTCCTGGCTGTCCTGCGATAAATATTCAAGTCGAACGTAATCACGACAAAAGAATTGTCTCGCTTAAGCTCACCTTCAAGGCGCCCAACGTTCTGATCTGCGTGTGTGCCGTTTGCATCAGTTTGTTCACCGTTAATTCTGTGAGCGCGCGAAACTGTGTACTCCGGGCTGCGTAACAGACTGCCCTAGCTCTGTTGCTCATTAAATGGTACGCATTCCACATGTCCGGGTCCATGTCTGTGGTGCATTGCTTCAACGACTGTAAAAAACCAGCGTACAGTACTTTGGTGTAGAAAATCCATTTTAATAGCACCGGAGAATAACACCTTTAATTTCAATCCTCGTTGAAGAAGTATATGGAGGATTTTTGCAGAAATTTAGAACGATTATGGTTGGATGCGAACACAGAGAGAGCAGTTGGCTTTATGGTGCTCCAAGAGAAACTTCAGTGGAGGTCTATGGTCTGTAAGAGGGGGGAGAGTTGCAGGTTTGAACATGTTCCAGCCACCCTTCCATCTGTTCAGCCCCCACCGGAGCATAGCCACATTAAACAGAAGCAGCGAGAGTGGAATACAGAACAGC
This sequence comes from Nomada fucata, assembly GCA_948146005.1. Lineage (NCBI taxonomy): Eukaryota > Metazoa > Arthropoda > Insecta > Hymenoptera > Apidae > Nomada > Nomada fucata. The sequence continues at coordinate 29,761,458 of OX411277.1, read as the reverse complement.
TGGCAACATGAATGCAACGTTTCAAACGCGTGGAAAGACCAGGCAATCTGAGAAGCAGAAGTAACGGATTGTCTATAGCGCGCAGGTGGAAACGCAGGTGTTCCTCAAAGGGGAATATCGAACAATCGATCAGGAAACTCGTACAGAAACACATGGAACACGTTCGCCATGGAATTTTACCATTTCCTCCGTGCACGGAAACATTTTTCTGCCCTCCACAGCGGACTGGCAATTCAACAGATTGACGCTCAGCTTGGCCAGCTCCTCCTCGGTCATTTCCGCGCAAGATGTTCTGATCTTCATAATAACTTTGTGCTGGCAAGTCTCCAACGGCGACGCCGCTTGTATGTCCGTGAACTTGGCCGCCTCCTGGAGGAACTTCTCATCCTCTGTCATCGATTCGTAGGGGATCGAGACGAGCGGTACCCCGTCCGCTACTAGTACAGTGCTTTCGTCGGGGTTCTTGCCCCAGATCCAGCCGAGCACGGACGCCTCGACGCCGCTCCGACAAAGTGCGAGCGAAACGCAGAGCGTCAACAAACTCGGACGCAACATTCTGTAACGATCCTCCTGAAATTACAGCGAACGGTTCTAAGTTCCGTAGTGTCGTTTTGAGCCTTAACGTAACTGGCGTTTTGGACATTATCGTAACTGGCGTTTTTATTATGAAAATTGATTTACCTAAAACGGACGTGCGATTTATCGCGAAGGACAGAAGTCGGACGGTTGAAGACAAGTCGATGCTTGTTGCAACGTGCGATCGGGTGACGGTTAGCAACAGGTTCCACCGCAGAGGTGCAACGAAGATTCGCTTTCGGAACACTTTCGCGGGCCGAACGGCGACAGATTATTTTTATCGACGAGAGAACAGACGATCCAATCGACGCGGTCGATGGTTTCGCCGCGTTTATTCAGGTGAACGAAAATAAACGCTCCACAGGTGAGGCACAATGACGAGTGTTTATTTTTTTTTTCACCGGTGGAGTTGCGGCTCTCAACGGTCACAGCGCTGCGTTTACGATGGCGGGGTGAATTAACGGGAGAATGTTTCGCTGAAATATCTGAATTAATCGTATGTTCGTTCATCGCCCTTTAATCGAAGTAGCAAAGTAAAGGTTCCAACGAATACTTTGTTTTAAGGCGACGCCGGGTATAATTTAATTTGCTATCGGCAATTTTATTCGATAAGTTCCGACGGCGAGTTGTTTGAATGTTTGCATGCACGTGAATCGTTGCCCAATCGGGATTGAGCGTTAACCGCAGAAATTTTGAAATGGTCCAGTAGGGAGAGTCTGCCGGGTATGGACGCGCATGCGCAGTTTAGTGCGTCATTGCGAATCTCTGCGCGGACGCGGATCCGCGTCGACTCCTCTTAAAATTCAATTGTTGTGCAGTTTGTTTCGTGCCAAATAGTGGTGAACGTGGCGAAAGCAGCGTGGAAAGTTATCCGCGTTCGATTTCGGTGAGTTAAAGGTACAGATATTATTTTACATTAGTAATTTTGCGAGTAACCTAAGAGCGATGATATGGCGCAGAGTTCCTCAATCTATGGTCAAATATTATTTTCTATTTATTATATTTGCATATATATTTTCGTCAGATGGGTTGTAGATTACAAAGCTGTTTGTCTCTTTTTATTTTCCTATATATTTACAAGGCGTATTTTACAAATTTGGTACAAATTGTGTTCTTTATAAAAAAATTGGATACTATACTACTTCTTTTCCGGAAGTACTTCGCTAATTCCGTACATGCCTGCCAATAGTCTCCCGTGAGACGTTGGTGCTGGTTCCTTTGGAGCCAAATACGGACCTTTTTCGTCCATGTAAACGTACCTAAACGTTTGTTAAGGATATATTCGAACTGAAAATGAGGTAATAAATATTCGTTGCGTGTCTAATTTATCGATTAAAATGTTCTACGTTGAATAGTATATATACAAAAATTTATATCGACCAGAGAAAATTGTATTTCAAAGGATACGGTAATCGTAAGACCCAATAGGCACTTTGCGACAATTTTATTGGCTCGTCGCAGCCGGTAACAAAAATAGGACAAGGCGCCGGTCCTGGTTGCACTCTAGGATTTAAAGTAACGTGCACCGGTGCCTTTGGCGTAACCACATGAATTCTCATTAGCTGAGCAATCAGCGGTTTCGTTTGTCTGAAAAAATTTAAAGAATGCAATATTTTGCCCTCAACATTTTTCGAGATATACGCACCTGCACGGGCAAGGGAAATACAGAGGCATATCGGCGGTACTGGATGTAACTTTATTTCCACTGTCCTTCACGATTCCGTTCCCAGTTGCCTTCAACACCTTGTCAGGCGCGGACGCCATGAATCTGTGCCCCCTCGGGCACTCGTACTCCACACCGACGAAAATTTTCACAACGAACTCCTTTCCACCCTTGGATTTCCTTCCGCGAATGCTGTTAATATTCTGGAAATTCTTTCCGCGGGCGCAATAACCGTGAGCCCCATGATCCCCGATGGTAGGCCACAGGGAGCCCCTTTCTTTTTGGTGTTCCAATCTGATGGAGAAACAAGCTTAGCTTTTTTTTCGAACGTTACTCGTTCAATTCCACTTACCTCACGGTCACGTCCCACGGTAGAAGAAAGGCGGAGGTGGGCAGAACGCCGGCCTGGTGTTGCAGGCCCAAATTATGGGAATACAAGCTACTCGGTCCGAGGCAAACTAGGGACCAGCTGGAAAACTGAGGCAACAATCCAGCTGGTGATTCCGTATGCAACATTCCCGGTAGATACTCCGTCGTCGAAGGTTGCCTGATCAGGGATTTCTCTACGGGATTTAATTACATTGAAACTCCATCGTCGGCCGAGATATTACGCGACAATTACCTTTAGCAATTTCCGCGTCGCTGTCAGATACTTCTATTACTACTTTGTGAGCGTCGCTCGGCGTTAGACTAGTTTTGCTACTGAGCTTCGGCACGTCTTCGTTCGTTTCGCTAGTCGGGGCAGACTGGCCCCCGCTTCCATAAGGTGTCCCAATATCATCTGGAAAGTATTAAGTGCGATACAAAAGTCTTTCTTTTCTTTCTCTTAATCTTGTAAGATTAATAACACGTACCGTTCAGCGTGTTAACCCCAAGGCTACACGCCAGAGTGTCACCCCGGGGCGTGGGGGATTCAGCGTGGCTGAAGGAATCCTTCCTCTTCGTGGCGAATAATTGCGCAGGCCTGCAAAGCTCGCGAGTTATCATCACCTTCGTTCGTGAGAACCTCTATACTTCACCTGTAGTTGTGTGTGCTCGGTTGAAAAACCGGGAACTGTATGTTCTCCAATTGGGCGCAGCCGCACTGTTTGGCCAGCATTTGAAAGTAGTCGTAGTTCGCCTGTCTCAAGCTGAAGGGGTCCTCCCTGGACCCCTGGCAACGGCCGCAATTGCAGGCGCAAACGTATCGAACACCGCTGCAGTGCTCCCTAATCGGCAAATCGCTGCGAAGTGGGACGGTTAAGGATCACGGTTAGGTAAAGCGATGAAGATCGATAATGAGAGACGTACTTGTCGCTGTCCCTTTGTTCCGCCTGTTCCCCGCCACCAGCACCATCGCTTCCACCCCTGTGAATGGGGTTGGTGCAAGGATTGCCCGTCAGGGATAGCACCTCGCACATCTGCCTGCCAGATCTCCAGTGCTTCTCGCATTCGACTTGCAGCTTCTCGCTGAACTCCTCGAACAGAGGACCCCTCGCGTGCATCTCGAAGACGGACATGGCATGGGCCAGTTTCGACTCGTGGTACGCCCTATTGAACATATCAGAGGGTCAATGCATTCCTCTGGAACACTACTTGGACTAGTGTTCTACTGTTGAGTTCTACAGTCTCTATAGTCCCGGACAGTCCCTCGATCGAATTACAGAATTTCTACCTCGTATAGTGCTGCGGCAAGCTTTCTTGATAAGTCTGGAGAGCTCGAGGCAGCACCTTGCTGCACCTACTCTTGCTGAACTTCACGTCGGTGTCCAATAAACTGTGCAGGGTCGCCAGTTCCTTGTCCATTCCGTGGACGAAATAGTCGTACACTTTGTTTGCCACCACGCAGAATATTCCAATGTTGGGTACCTGACACGATCAGATAATAGATTTACTTCATGGTATATCTTCTTGTTTTGCATATTCGACCAAAATGGTTTTCAATCTGACCTCGAAGTAAGCTGGCATCGAATGTCGTCCAACGTTGTCGTCGAAGCCCCTTGCAAAGGCCAAGTCTATGTGTTGTTGCAAGAACAATCTGAAGGAACGAGTCTCTGAGAATGTACGAGAAATTATTATCGTTTCCATTGGCCAATATTTCCTTCGACTGATTTACGCACCGGTTTCCGTGTCATCCGTTTGGATGTTGGAGTCCTGGCTGGCTAAACTTCTCGAGGTGCTGCCTCCTGAACTGACCTTGCAGCTCTGCACGAGTTTCCTGGTCATGTAACCCAGGATATCTCTGGACTCCGACGTGCCTGTGTGCACGTAGACGAACTCTTGGTTCGCCGGGATCGCGAACAACGAGTTCGAGCTGAAAATCAAACGACACTCGCGTATTTGTGATTGAAATATTTGTCAATCGAACAAAATTTTTTACCTAATGTTAGTTACTATACGATTCTTCCTCAACACTTGATAAATCTGGTCCTCCAAGGAGTGCTCCAATTTCTTGATGTTAGCCCCACTGGCGGGGTCCTGGAAGACCGCGGGACACGTCTCGAAATAAAACAGTACCCTGGGCGAGCAGGGTCTGACGTTCGACACCCAATCTTTCGGCAAATTACAGATGCAACTCAATACGTCGGACAATTGCGGGGAAACCTTCTGTCTATGAATTAAAATAACATTGAATCGCGTAAACATCGTTATTATTTCAAAGAAATCGACTCGTACCTAACAATATCCATGGCTCTGAACAGGTGCACGTAACTGTAGTCGAACGTATGAGTCGGATGGGCAAGGACAATCACGTGCGATATGTGAAACAGAACGAGCAACGCTCTCGCATATTTGTCCCTCATATGTGCCCACACGCTAAGGAAATCTTTGCAGTCCTTCTTTTCGACAAACTTGTCGTATTCGGTCAAGAGCGTATGGGTATCCAATAGACCCCTTAAATGCAAATATACAGTCTTGTCTTTGGAATCGTAGTATCCCTCTATTTCGCACTGAAAATCGTCGAATTATTATCGTTACAATCCGCCCCTAATCACGTTTGGTAGGTTCGGTACAATATTTATTGGTTTCTCACAAACGACTCCTTGTCCACATCGGGTTCATCCAGAAGATCGATCTGCAGTATCGAACTCAGCATATTTGTCTTGCATCCTTTCGCTCGATATTGCGACTTTCCAAACACAGACACTATTACAACCTTTTTGTCTATGTGTGCGAAACTGAAACAGCATTTTATTAAACATTGTTCTTGTTTCTTTTGTCACTACAGTAATTTTGGGTTCCTGAGATTTGTAATTTCGTATTAAACGAAGGGGGGAATAGCTTTTAAATCAGTTACCTCTCCGGACTGCACGGCAGCCTGAACTTTTGCGGTCTCATTTTGCTCTTGCTTCTGCGGGGCAAGGGTTGCGCATGCTATTCGAATTAACCTGCACGATTCACTGTGCTTTAGTATATCTGCAACAAATTACAAGGCATAAAAAATCGCAAGTAGCTTCCCTCGATACATCCGCAATCGAGATGTCAAACAGAAATTATCGTGGAGTTTCAAAATAGGGCCGTGTTTCCGTCCACAATTCTGTTCATTTTCGTACTCTGTTCGTATTCTGGTTTCATAAACAAGTAATGTGTACGATCTCTTAACCGCAGAACTTCCGGAGAAATTATTTAAAAAATATACCTTCGATCGTCCAGATTTTTTAATCTCGAGCTAAAGACTCGGAAATTCATGGATTATCCAAGGACGGGTGTTTCAATTATTATTAATCGTCCACCAAACAATTCCTGGTACTGGAAAATTTGTTATTTACCGTGCATTCAGTTACACGCTCATTCTAACAAGGTGTCAGACTTTATTATCGACAGTATTGCCAACACGGGCTATTAAAAATCCGTTCGAAAAAGCATTTTACTTCTCCAATGTCACTCCCTGCGTTACCGATCCACGGTAAGACAAGATTACAGGACTACACAAAACAGAGCGTGAATTATGACGGTAAGTATCGAGGATAACCAATGGCGCAACAGAAATGGAAATGTAAAATGAAGCTACTCGTAAAATGTCGGCCGGATCGAGTTCAGATCGATTTTTGGAAAAATAAGAAAATCGTTGACTTACCGACTGGGCCAAGGATTCCAATCGATCAATCCGTAGGTAAAGTATACTCGTCGATAAATCTCAGGCATGTTTCGTACGGTTGGCAACGCTGATTATCGATTCGATGAAGGGAGAAGCACTTCGTTACGTTGGATTGTTTATTGCCTCATCGTTCGGGGTCCGTGCAATTGATATTCACATGACAATTTCGACGAGCGCGATATTCGCCAAAACAGAGGACCGTACAATACTCCCGTTCGCAAATATCGATTTCATGCTATCGTAAAGGGTTGACAGACGTTCGCTACAAAAATGGTATTAACTAAGGAATACCGTATATGCATGCCGCTGACCACGGAGGAGGTAATTTCTCGTGAATTTTTAACGCACGATTGTCTGCGCACTTAGAAAGACTGATCGCTTCCTTGAATCGCTGATTCGAGGTTTAACTCGCGCACGTGATCGTTGCCTACTGTTACGGTGCGCGTGTCGTTCTATATCGTTGGCATATTCTTTACAGTATCGCATAGGACAACTGTATATGATTGCCAGGCACAGTCACGAGCAATCGGATAACGACGACGGCGTGGAGGTCGTCGAGAACGTGGCCTGTGACGATCCAGAACACGGAAAGGGCCAATACACGGAGAAGCGAATACACTTATCTAGGTGAACGTTGCGACATCGTCGCTCTATCAGGTTGATAGCCAGCGAGGCGAAATGAATTTCATTCGTCCGTTTTGTTTGCAGTAAATTACCTTACTGGCTTCAGTCCGTCATTCCGAGGATATTCTATGTGACGGAAAAGGCGTGGAACTATTATCCGTTTACTATCACAGGTATACTAAAGTACGGTTGAGGTATCGCTTAAGCGGAGTCTGTAATGAAATTGTTGCGCACGAAGTTTCCCCTTGACATACGTTCTCGTTTAATGATATAAAACTATTTCTTTCATGTCGTCCGTCGTGAACCAAGAGTACACGGTGAGTATCTGGCGCGGCGACTTGCATCCGAGCACTCCGTTACAGTGAGATTGTATTTTTTTCCAGTGTTCCTTTATCCCAAAGTTTCAAATTTCGATACGGACCAGATACGAGGATAACAATGGGTCCACGAATAACGTAGGTAGTAGAGTTGTTCGTGTCGTTCAGTAATGAAAGCGAGATTCCGTTGCTCACGTGACATTTTGAACAGTGCCTAGGTCTGTCGCCTATCGAGCTGATCCACCGTGACGTGGACTTTGTGGACATCGCGTACGACGAGCTATCGGCGAAACACTACAAAGAGGAGGAGGTACGAAGTAACGCGCCGCGAAACCCACCGGGACAAAGTAAAACTCAATGGGCAAACATTTTCAGGATCCCAAATTTTTCCAATCGAAACGAACCGGTCGCGGGCCATTGGTAGAGGGATGGAGGGACCACACGCAGCCTATAATGTGCTCCTACAAGCTGGTGCACGCCTCCTTCGAAGTCTGGGGCATGCAGACCCGCGTGGAGGACTTCATTCATAGAGTAATTTGGACCTTTCGAAAATGAATCTGTCGCTCGAGGGGCGAGTTATATTGTTTTTTTTTGTTCAACAGTGTATTAGGGATATTTTATTGCTGGGTCACAGACAAGCTTTCGCCTGGATAGACGAGTGGTGCGACATGACGCTGGAGGACGTGCGGAAGTACGAGCAAATGATGCACGCGGAGACCAACGAGAAAATGCGACTCAGAAATCAGAACAATGAGAAACCCCTGACACCGACCACACCGACATCTTCTGTACCATCCTCGCCGATAGCAAAGTCCCCCACGCAGTCCGGTCGTTCGTGGTTCTCTTGGTCATAGCCGTAGTTCTAGGGAAATTAGACTAGCCGATAGCCTCCCCAGGGAACGTAATGAAATTTGTGCAAATAAACAACCGCGTCGTCGATTCTGTGTGTGTATATATATACATGTATGTACATGTGCACGTGTACGTTTTCTTTTGTACCCACGTTAAAGTAGCCAGGTGCCTGTAAGCGGATCTCGTGAAACATAATCGGAGCTTCTTTGCATGGGTCTCCATTCGAAGCATCAACACTGACAAAACGCTTTCGAATGATTTCGTGAAAAAAATCGTCTGTAGGATGTTGACTTATTCCCCTAGTTTATTCAATGTTGATTGTCGAGTATCGTGGCCGGCTGAGAGCAGCAGTTTAAAGGGCGTTCTTGCACTGCAATTTTCGTTTGGTCCGAGTACTTGTTCCCGACACGTTCATTGTTAATCCTTGTCTCTTTCTCTTTACTTTCCCATTAGTACGCGAAACGTACTAAAAAAAACATGTCAATCATTGTACCGCGAATGTAACGCAACGCTGCGAACACCAGTGATAGCATTTAATGTAAAAACAATTGTAATAGACTGCACAAAGATGCATCATACGTATACCTATCGTGATGCAACTGTGAACGATCACGGCACTACTGAACAATCGTGTTCTTTTTTTTGTTTTTAATTTAAAAATGGAGCTTTGCTACTGTTTTTTAATTAATCAAGATGTACATATATAGGGTAAACTAGAAACACTGAACAAAAAGACGAGAGAAAAAACAAAAGATGCACCTAGAAGTCTTGCGAATAATTTTCTATTCTTCGATCGGACGTTTAATGTGTCGGCGTCTTAACGTGTACGTTGCCCGAAACTGTCCGGGGACCAAAACCGTGTCGCGTTGGAAATTTGGCCGCTGCTTCACGGTAAGCAGACATATATTCTGTCTGTCGTTCGTTTTCCATTGGTTCGGTGGCACATTGAAAAATTCTACTCCTCCCGAAAGGATATTCACTTCTGGGCGCCCGTTTAATTGCCCCCTCGCTGTATATGTGTCTGTATATTTAAATAAACGTTTCAAGCCGTTCTTCGCATTAAATCGGCCGTTCTATTGTTTAGTCCGCAAACTTGCGACCGGTCGGTTAATCCAATATTGAATTCGCCGGCGCAATAGTAGAGAACCAGAGGGAAAAGCCTGCTGAATAAATAGCCTCATTGTACACGGCCAGCAACCCTCACAAAGGGCTAATTAAAATCGTCGAGCCCCTCTCCTTATTTTTAAGGATATATATCGCACACATTATATTATACATATACAATAACATAGAAATAATATCGAACCAATATTACTTCTTCGTCGTCCTGTTCACAATCTTCGTTTGAATACAAACAATTCCTGCAATTATTACTCTCCCGCTGCATTGACAGCCACCTCCACCGCCTGGTCCTAAATGCGTAACAATATCAACAACAAATTTTTATTCGAAAATTACAATTTCGGTCGCGTTTAATTTGCATCGTTTCTCGTCGACCGGGCAACATTTGCAGCCGCGATTAAATTAAGGCCTATCTAATTTCGAAACTTCTGCGGACGACAGACTAGTTGCTGCCCATTGTTTGCTCGGCCCGAAGCGGAGGAGTAAATTGAGACGTTCCGCCAAGTTGCCAGATTCAGGTACATATTATTCGCAATGAAATAATTGCCAGGACGAGTCGTCGGCGGAGGGGCCGAACTTTTAATTGTCCTCGAAGTTGGCACGAAATTAATAAACTTCAATCCAACCTATAGAACTCTTGTCGTTGTTGCGACTTCTGTTTGGAGTGGGGGGAGACTTCTCAGTTAAGGTCCAACCTTACCTCTCGTCGGCCATTAAATTCGTCGAGCGGCACGAATGTGAGTCCCACGTGGACGAGAAAATCGTTTGGAAATAAATGCCTCCCCGTTGGAGACGGTGAAGTTAATTTCTTTCGTGAGTTACTGTCGTCGGTTTATCCGGTTCGATCGCTTTCCGGGATATTATTCGCGAATCCTCGTGTTTCGAATGCAATTCGTTACTTTATTTGGGATATTATCTCTCGGTTTTTTCTTCGCGAGTGTCTACCTTGAAATGTTATCTCCTTCGAAGGCTCCCTCTGCTTTAGTTCCGCTGCATCCTGTCGGGACGGGTATTTCCCCTTAATTGCTCACTTTCATTAGCGGCCCTACTTTTTTCTTCTCTTTCCTTCCGTCAACCCTATTATACCTCTGTTTCCGTGCCACGTTTTTTCCATTCGCCGTTCAGTATTCCACGCGCTTCTCCTTACGATTTTTCCTCCGAGCGCACCGACGCCGCCATTTAATTTATTTTTCGTCGCAAATCGCTTTACAAATATTCCTTCGCGTTGCCCTGCGTTCGCGTATTTCTTTGCCTGTTTTTTTTTTACTATTTATTTCTATATACTACCTTCTATATATTCTATATTCTATATATTACGGTTTGCACAATTTATTCGCGCATTATCGATAACATTTGTCGCGCCTGAATGAACGTGATTTTCCAAAGAGCATTATAATGTTCGTTGCCCGGGGGCATGATTGAAAAGCGATCGAGCCGGTAAATCCTCGATTTTTGGGCGAAATAGGTGATTCCTGACTTTCGAACGACGTCGGATGAAGGGATCGCGGATGACGTTCCGATTTAACACGAAATTCATTGTATCGTTCGAGGGAATTGGCTTCGCGGATAAGGGATCGATGGAAGCAATCATTTTTCTGACGCATACTATGCCGTCCATTTTTCTTCACTTTTTTCCCGTTTCGTCGAAGGGAAATAATCACTCGACGGATAAAATTATTTTTGCCCTCTTCTTCTGCAGTGGAATCTGTTTGTTTTTTTTTGTTTTTTTTTTGTTTTTTTTTTCGTAAGATCAATTTTCATGTAGAAAAGTGGCAACGACGATTCGGCAATTGAGTTTAATCTTTCAAACGCCAATTTTCTTGCCAATTCTTGCAGCAATTTATTTTATTTCGTTCCGCTGCAGGTGCTGTCCGCACGTTCCGTTTAATTCCCGTTAAAGAGACTTGAATTAAATTCCCGGTTATATCAGAGGCGGTTAGATATATGTCTGTACAATATACAGGCACGTTCGTTTAATAAATAATTGGTATGCGCATCGAACGTTGGAATGAAACGTGGGAAAAATATTTTGCCCGAATATCTGTCGCACTATATTGAACTATTATAATTTGTCAAATTAAAAATTTGTTAATAACAATTTTCAATTGGCAAAATTTAGGCGTGGAACGTTCGACGAGTCCGACGAACGGAACAAATATTGCGAACGAGATCGTTTCTATATTACCACGTGAGGTTGCTTCCCTCGTGGAGAAATTCCATTGAATTTTAGTCACGGTCCCCCATGAAAAATTTCGCAGCCGCCCCCCCGGGTCGAATAAGGACGCAACGGAACACTGTGTTCGCGTTCGCAGGTCCGACGGTTTCGATTGAACCGCGTATTAAAATTGGAAGGTCCTTTTCAGGTGACCGGGCCGCAAGAGAATCCTTTACCGCCCCCTTTGGCAACCATCAATCGGCCCATCAGCTATAATTAATCGTGCAAAGGGAGGCATGGAAGCGGATCTTCATGGTTGGAACGGTTACGCAAACGTTGGGAACAGTTGAGAGCATAGTCACGCGGAAAAGAAAGAGCTCGAGGCTTGCTTTTCAACGGGTGGGAAAGAATTCAACCCCTTCCGGGCGTCACGTGGCGATGGTTGCGTTCTGTCACGTGCCCGCGGGACCGCGTGATGCCATCATCGACACGTGAGCAGCTCAACAATGGGGATATTGTATTTTGGAATTAATGGAAATTCACTTGATCGATGCTGGACCGTCCTATTATTTGAATTAATTAACAGACCCTCCGCGTTTCGTAACCACCTATCCGTTCAATTAACGTATAACCCCTGTCCTGTTCTTTCGTTCGCCCCCGCGTTTACGTAACCAGGATTAATACAACCGGGACGGCCTCGGGTTGAATCTTGGAACGGGGCTGGGGATGGATATTAGAATGATGGTCTTTATTGCGGGGAAGCGTGTTGAGTTGGTTGAAGCTAGGAATGGTGGATGAAATCGAGGTGGTGTGGGCAAGAAGCGGGCGTGAAATGCAGAAGAAATAGAGATGAGACGAGTGTTAGTAGTAGGGAAGAAATGGAGAAAAAACGGAGAAGAAGAAGGGAAGAAATAGGGACGAATGGACAAGAAGTAGTTAAGAAACACAGAAGAATGAGCGAAGAAACAGGGTAGAAACAGGGAAGAAATAGAGAAGAAATAGGGAAAAAATGGAGAAGAAACAGGGAAGAAATAAAGAAGTTTAACTTCTCCTTGCATTTTAGTACACTTTTGGAACAACAATTTCGAGCATTTACGTTTAATGTAAATGACTTCCGTGGCACGAGAATTTGTAATTCGATTGATTTGTAATACGCAAACCGTAGCGACATTTGGCATAAATTTATGATGGCAGTTTATGAAGTCGTTGGAAGGGAAAATGGAATTACGGGAAATGGAAGAAAAATATTTGAATATGGAGTTTGGCAGGAATTACAATCGAAGGATATTAACGGTAAGTTTCGTCAATTATTAATGGGCGTATAAATATTTAACGAAAAGGGAACGTAGGAAAATTCGCATCTACATATTTATTTGTCAGCATTATTACTATTACAATCCGAAGTTATACTTTGCTAGGCTTTGTGTAATGCATCTTTTATTTGACCCACTTTTATACAGAGGCCGAACATTCGGGCAGAAACCAGCCATCTGAATCTAAACCGCCTCAGAACAATACGTGCACTTTCTTGCATTCTTCAAATCACAAAGAAAGAACGTTCCTTAACGTTACCCAAATATATTTATCGAAACGCTACATCACACACACCGCGCGGCACCGTTCGTCCACGCAAATAATCGACACACAATTCTCGCGCAACGTCTGACTACAAATCTAATATTTTTCCAATAGTTTTTACCCCTCCCTGCATTGTTCCATTTATTTTTAACTATACAATCCAGCACTGTCGCCACACAGTTCCATTATCATTCTCATTATTCTATACGCACACGTATACCAATATTGTCCCGAAATTAGCAGTCCAATTCATCCACTCGGCGGTCGAAATTGAACAATGTTTCCTCCTATTTCCAGAAATAATCGACTCTTTATGCATTATCCGTTTAAACGGCGAACAAAGGGAACCATTGTTGCTCCGCAGGATGATATACCCGCGACGCAAGCCCCTCGGACCTTCCCCGTAATCATTGCGTGCGAACAAGAATCGACAACGGTGCGAACCACCCTTTAGCGGCGCTGGTGGGGACTCCTTGCGCGACTAGACGCGTCCCAAACCGGTCTGGAACAGTTCCCGCGCGCACCTTGACACGATCGCCTCGTTCGTGTACCACCGCCACGAGACACGAAACGTTTTTCCTTCGCACGCACAATATCGTCGTCCGTTCACGTCCTTTGGCCTTCTTTCGATCCCTCTTCTGAACCTGGTGAGTCGACCACGTGTTACTTTGCCACGATAACAGCTCGAACGTTCGTCAACGAACGCGATTTATCGTTAAGGCGGCTCGGGGAGTGGGCGGAACGTGCCGATGGTATTTCCGTTTGGAACACTTCGTCACGGATTATAGAGGTACATTGAGTGAGTTGAATTAGTTTCAGGGCGAGGCGTTTAGTAAATTTTACTCTGCCTTCGTTTCTTGGCGATGTTCGTTTTGGCCTCGAACGCCTAACATTTTTTATTAACTCTGTGAAAGTATTCAGCAATTCCCGATTTCCTTTAAACGTACACCTTTTATACGCTGCGTACCGCTTTTCAATAATCGCAACGCGAGGAAGGGTTTCCATTACGGAAAGGGGTGCTGGAAATCTGGCTGAGCAACGATCCGCCCAATAATAATCGTTCGGCCGCGGCGTTAACGATGATGAGATACTTCCACGGCAGCCTTTGTTTTGCCGACAGAAGTCGAAAGGAGTCAGGTGCGTGGCAATTCCGTTTGAAAGTGGGGGCGCACGCCTCGCTGCGATGCGTAATTATTCACGCGTGCCCTCGTTAATACGCGCCCGCCGCTATTTCCAATTACCAGCGGCTCGGCCGATATTTTTCGTCGCCACCGTCGGTAATTATTTTCTTCCGTTGAGAACGCGCCGATCGGCCGCTGAACGTAATCGAGACTCCTTTTTTTTTTCCCCTTCATTCTTTTTCGTGACGTAACGAGAGACTGTAGGCACGTTTCTGCGGCAGCTTCAACGGTATTCGTCGCGAAAGTTGGGAGTAATGCTTACTTATCGATTACTTCGTCGCAATCGCTAATTCTGTTTAATTCTCTACTAAATAATTCGCGAAAAGAAATCTGCACTTCTCGTTCTTCGTCCGTTGAACGTGCCAGGAAATGTATTTAATTTTCTAATTCTGATTTAGCAGCAAACTCTCGGTCAAATCGTAGCGTCGTAGTCTGACCACTGCGGACTGTCTCCACTTGGACGTAGCGGCTGTTGTTTACCTTAACTCCTGGCTTGCCTGAGGTTCAAGCCGATTCGTCCGTGTCCCACCTTCAATTACGACCGTCCGTTTGTTCATTTTATGGCGTGCGAATCGTACGTTGTTTAAAGTCAGCCGGTAGATTAGTGTATTGCAGATGGGAATGAAAATAGGCGGCCGCGCTCAAGGGATTGGTTCTGGTGTGACTCTGGCCTTTCTTGGACTGATTTCTGTTAGAATTGTTTCTAGCGCTGCGCTAGCTGACTGAAGATAGGACGAGGCTCTCTTCGTTTCGAGGCATGTTACAGGATTAGAGTCTCGCGAAGGATTAAACGGGACAGGTTCGGGACTGCGCTGTTCTCCTAACGAAACCATTCTCAGGATAGTCAGAGGGACAAGATCTCTTTACCATGTTTTTCATTAACATCGGACTGGTCCTTCGTTAATCATAAAATTGCAGTTGTTGTTTTATTATTTCCGTCGATTGATAGAATTTCTCGAAACGTGACAAAAAATTGTAAAGCGGCGTAGAACTTTCAGTGGAGTATGGATTATGGTTGTCGACATGGGAAAAGTATGGCCCACATGCACGCGCTTACTGCATTGCCATAATTTGATGCTACTAATGGCACGTAATTGCTGTTACATGCATTTCCCCTCTGTCTTCTCCAATTTTCGAGGCCTTTGTGCTCCGAGTGGCCACTGAACCACGCTAATACGCTGCATCAGCTATAAATAATTCGCGGATGCTATTATTGGTGCAATTATGGCTCCTATGGCTATAGTAAGAAATCGATTGCTATAAATGTTGCTGCTATTTCTATACAATACTCGAACTGTAACTAGTATCGTTGTAGAAAATAATAGTGGCATCATTGTTAACCAGTAGTAGTGACTAGTATCAGTAATCAAATCTACTATAGCCAGTATAATATTACTAATTAACAAATCGGATGCTATTTCTATATAATATTCCGACTATAACTCGTATCGTTGTAGAAAGTAACAATAGCATCATTATTAACCAGTAGTAGTGACTAGTATCAGTAGTCAAATCTATTATAGCCAGTATAATATTACTAATTAACAAATCGGATGCTATTTCTATATAATATTCCAACTATAACTAGTATCGTTATAGAAAATAATAGTAGCATCATTATTAACCAGTAGCAGTGACTAGTATCAGTAATCAAATCTACGATAGCCAGCATAATATTACTAATTAACAATTCGATTGCTATAAATGTTGCTGCTATTTCTCTTTAATACTCCAACTATAACTAGTGTCGTTGTAGAAAATAATAGTAGCATCATTATTAACAAGTAGCAGTGAGTAGTATCTGTAATCAAATCTACTATAGCCAGTATAATATTACTAATTAACAATTCGATTGCTATAAATGTTGCTGCTATTTCTCTTTAATACTCCAACTATAACTAGTGTCGTTGTAGAAAATAATAGTAGCATCATTATTAACCAGTAGTAGTAACTAGTATCAGTAATGAAATCCTACTATAGCCAGTGTAATATTACTAATTAACAATTCGATTGCTATAAATGTTGCTGCTATTTCTATATAATACTCGAACTATAACTAGTATCGTTGTAGAAAATAATAGTAGCATCATTATTAACCAGTAGCAGTGACTAGTATCAGTAATCAAATCTACTATAGCCAGCATAATATTACTAATTAACAATTCGATTGCTATAAATGTTGCTGCTATTTTTATATAACACTCCAACTATAACTAGTATCGTTGTAGAAAATAATAGTAGCATCATGAATAACCAGTAGCAGTGACTAGTATCAGTAATCAAATCTACTATAGCCAGCATAATATTACTAATTAACAATTCGATTGCTATAATTATTGCTGCTGTTTCTATACAACACTCCAATTATAACTAGTATCATTGGCAAACGAATAGCACCGATAACAATGCCGCATCGACAATTGTCGTGCTAATACAGCCACTTAAGAAGAAAACGGAATACCTGCACGCCGTTTGTTTCGATCGTTTGTTCCCGACTAATTGCCAACAGAATCGCAATGTCCGAACACCGGCGAAAGTTCCCCGTAAAAGCCATAATTGCGAGGCAGAGCGGGCCACCGCACCGTGGCTAAATTTAATTAGCGTCTCATGGTCCCAGGAGAAGCGAATCCTGGATGCGCCGAATGAAATTAAGCATCGGACGAACCGCCGTCGTCCCATCCGATGTTTGTACCCCATGAAATTTTCAGAACTCCAGGAGTCCCGGACGATCGACAACGAAATCGCGGTGGATCTTGTATCACAGCCGTTCTCCGATCGTTAAGCGTTCATCCAGGTCAGGGTCTCGCGGTCGGGCACGCGAAACGTGCATTCGTAACACACAGCATCTCGTGAACAATGGACGCGCGACGCCGCGCTAATTAGCTGGCAGATTTTAGGAAAGACGCACGCGTCAGTCCCCTCACCCCCCTCCCCTCCCCATGGGTTTGCACGGAACTCCTCAGTCCCCATAAGAGACTGACGCCCATAGGCATAGTCCTGACGCCGCTGATGGTTCTCGATTCTTCCGTAGCTTTTTCTACGAAATTATTTCTTCCCGTGGGGCCGTGAATTGGGCGGATTCTTCCTCGTTTCGCGATCTCTGGTTTTTTTCGCGACGGGCGTATTATTTTTCAAAGGGTCTCGTGCCTCTCGCGATAGCTCCTCTCTCGGTGAAATTACTGCCCGGCCGGTAGTAAAACGTGCCGAGCACGTTGATAATAGCCGCCGGTACGGTCTCTGATGGTTTTATTGTCGCACCTGGCGCCGGCAGAATAAAAGAAACCCGATAGTTCACGATCGGCTTCGTTCCCGACGCCCGAGAATGCGATGAAACACGCGTGGGAGGCAATTACTGCCTCGCCGCCAGCTGGAAATCGTTTGGAATTAATATATTTGGTGCGTCGATTAAATCCGCCGGCGTCATTCCTTCGGTCCCTCGTTTCACTCTTGTTATAGGATTTCGGTTTCACCTATAAATCCTCGCAAACCCGTTAAGATAAAACTCGAAGAATAATTATCCTGCATTTGAACGGTGAAATATTTGAATAAAATATTTTCATGATAGGCTTTAAAAACTTTGAAGGTTACCGTGACTATAAAGTATATAGGGACTATAGAGACTGTGGGGACTATATGGACTATACAGGTCACAGGGACTAAGCAACTATAGAGGCTACGGAGACTATAGAGACCACAGATGCTATAGCAACTATAGAGGCCACAGAGACTATAGTGAGAATGTAAAGATTATAGAGGCTATAGAGACTTTAGAGACTATAAAGACCACAGATACTATAGCAACTATAGAGGCCACAGAGACTATAGTGATACTGTAGAGATTTTAGGGGCTATAGATACTTTAGAGACTATAGAGCCTATAGAGAGTACAGAGACTTTAGAGGCTATAGAGACTATATAGATTATAGACGCTGTAGAGACTATACAAGCTATAGAGACTGTATAGATTATAGAGGCTACAGAGTTTGCAACTGTTTTCCCGAGTTAAAGATTATTTATTGAATTAAGTGGAAAAGAGGGTATGCTGGACGTTTGTTATAAAAGAGTTTTGTTTTTCTACGATGGAAATTTATTTTTAGACAATTTGGAATTGAATTCTACGGTATCTCTCGTGTATTAAAATGCAGGGAATGCAGTCGATCGCGAACAACGAGGACGAGTAGCTTTAGGGCTGGTAAACTGCGATTGCATTCTCACGTTTCACAATTGCTGCCACGGGCTTGTGCATAATTGAATCGCGGTTATTTATCCAATCAACTGGTCGCCGGCAGGATCTCAATTTTGATACCGGCAAATGTAGACACAGCCTGGTGAAAACAGTTCGCCGAAAGGCAAATATTTATTCGGCATCGAAGGACCGAATCCATTAATTAATCTTTTACAGAAACACATACGTGTCCGCGCGGATGCAGGGGTGTGGGGAAATAATTTTGTAGAAAATTTTTTAATCATTCTCAGGTCTTATCAAACACGTTCCCCAATATTGTTCTTGTTTGTTCAAAAAGCGTCACCGCGAATCGAAAACTTTAGCGCTCACAGCAATGCAACTTTTCTCACCCCGCGTCGGACGGAATTCACCCCATTACTTTTAACACGACCAGGGCACAGCCGGCACTCATCCTCGCCATTTCACATTCAAATCCCCTTCGTTTAAGAACGCCCGACGCCCACAAACGATCGAAGAGAGTAAGTAAAAAGTTCAGAGGGACGGCCGTTTATTTCTGTTTCCTTAGCGAGAAGTCATCAGCGGGGCTCAATCTAATTCCCGATTGGGGAAAAAGCAAGGCAACCCCTTTTCAGAGGCTGAAAACTGGCCCACGGAAGCGGCACTAATCCGTCAGTTATGCGGCTGGCAAGTTTTAACGAGACACCCTCGAAAGTTGAAGTTTAACTCTGGGAATGGCGGTTTAGCCTGAAAAGCCACGGATTAGGATCACGGTTAATGCCCGCG
This sequence comes from Nomada fucata, assembly GCA_948146005.1. NCBI lineage: Eukaryota > Metazoa > Arthropoda > Insecta > Hymenoptera > Apidae > Nomada > Nomada fucata. The sequence continues at coordinate 29,742,343 of OX411277.1, read as the reverse complement.
ACATTACTGTTTAAATGCACCTCTGATCTGTCTTTAAAATGCGCATTTCCGTCGCCGAGAATCACATCCCCCCCCCCTCCCTCTCTCTATCGCTCCTCTCCTTTGGAGGATTTACTCGCGGATGTTGACAGAATCTTGGGTTTAGATAAGATTTTGGCCTGGCTGAGGAATCGTTTGAAACGAAGTGGCTTAAGAAGTTTTGATGAGGATGGGTTGCAACAAGTATTCTGTCAATTTTCAGACCCTAATATATTAATTACACTTTAATATTCTTTGGTCTGAGCTGTTTTTACATCACGGCTTCTCTGCTTCTTTCGATACATTCCTTTGAAGATTTCAGACTACGGAGACTGCAGAGCCTTTAGAGGCTACGGAGACTGTAGAGACTTGAGAGACTATACGGACTTGGAAGACTATAGAGATTTGAGAGACTATATGGATTTGGAACACTATAGAGACTTGAGAGACTATAGGGATTGAGAAGACTATAGAGACTTGAGAGACTATAGGGACTTGGAAGACTATAGAGACTGGAGATACTATAGGGACTTGGAAGACTATAGAGACTGGAGATACTATAAGGACCTGGGAGACTATAGAGACTATAGAGACTTGAGAGACTACAGAGAATTGAGAGAGTATAGAGCCTATAGAGAGTACAGAGACTTTAGAGACTATAGAGCCTATAGAGAGTACAGAGACTTTAGAGACTATAGAGCCTATAGAGAGTACAGAGACTTTAGAGAGTACAGAGACTTTAGAGACTATAGAGACTACAGAGCCTACAGAGAGTACAGAGACTTTAGAGATTATAGAGACTATAGATGCTATGGGGTTTATAGAGACTACAGAGACTTTAGAGATTATAGAGACTGTAGATGCTATGGGGTCTATAGAGACTACAGAGACTTTAGGGACTCTAAAATACTATAGAGATTATAGGTACCACAGAGACTATAGAGACTTCAGAGTTTGATGAAGCAGCCATCAATTGATTAACCTGAAGACTTTTTTGAAAGACTTGGAGGAACACGAGAAATTGACTCATCAGTTATTAGTTCCATTTTCAAGATTTACGAGAGCAAGTAGTCCTTTCGTTTGCCGGTTTCTATGTCTTTTCGTACCTTTTCCTCGTATTTTTCCACTCATTCCAGGAGTTACTCATTATTTCCAGCGTTATCTCCTCAACTTTTCTTCTCGCGAGCTATTAAAATCCACTTTAATTCTCGCACTATGCTCTTCGATCGAACACTGTTTTGCCTCGCGCTGATTAATCATCGTCCCTGTTGCTGACTGGCGCACAAAGTCGCCCCGTCGCGTCGCCCGCCAGATGCGCCCCTGTCACATCCCTGTAATAGCTGGGAATTATTCCCTCTTAGAGCATCCAGCGCCGACAGATTCTCCCGTGCATGGTGGAATACAACTTTTCTCCCGTTAACTCCACAGACACGTGTTTATAATTTCGTTAATATTCGAAGCCCGGCGCCGTGGAAAATCATCCTTCGCTTGTAGAATTTCCCTGAAAGGTGAAAATCGTTTATCAGTGTCCCTGTCCTGTCCGGTATGATCGATAATACGTATTGTTGGACTTATCTATTTTTATAAAAACTTTAATCTCGTCGTAGGTACAACACCGTTTGGCACGTATGCAATATATTTCGATTCGTATTTTAGGAAATTGCGAACGCTGACATTTCCGATTAATCGAACCTCGCCAAAGGGTGAAATTATCACCCCGAACTCGTTCGTCGGTGTCGCGTTCCCAATTACGTCGTCGATGACCCCCAACCGTTGTTCGATAGCTCGCGTTATTCCGTCTTTTTTTTTTTTAATCGCTCAACAAACACTCCCCGATCAAAACTCTCGAAGATCCGAACAAACAAACATGTTCAAACTATCTAATAGAATTAATTCCGTACCATTTGCAAACATTTTAACGAGATCCCGTTAAATTTCGTCGGACGTTCGAAGAGGCCCAAATTGTTGGGTCCTATCCCTGAGACCATTCGATCCTCGAACATTCCACCGGAAGTCGAACGGTTAATAGAGTTTTAAGGTCGGAAATCCGGATCGGTTGTGCAGAAAGCGAATAATTGGCCGGAACATTTAAAAGTTGCTTGGAACGTTGGTCGATCATGCGAGCCAATGATGAACGTTGAAATAAGACAAGCAGGACGCTCGTGTTCTATTCAGAACACACGGGAACACGTATAGTAATATACTAATAGTGGCTCGAACATTTCTGGCTGATTGAGGAAGAATCTGGTTCGCCCCTTGACTCCTGTCTTGTTCATTCTTCTATTTCTTTTCTTCTTTATTTTCTTCTGTTTTTTTTTTTTGCTTTGATATTATGCGTATCGGAGGATATTAATGTGGAAAATATCTGCGTCAGCTGTGTTGATAGTAAGAGTGGATACGGAACAGCTGGCGTTGTTAGGAAAAAAAGGAACGCGGACTTATTTATTTCTCGTTCGTGTCACTTTCTTTCCTTTATTTCTTCGTGGTAGCCAGGACTGGTTGCGTATGTTAAAGTGGGGGCAATTATGAAAATGGGACGGTGTGTTAATTTGGTGAGTGAAAGGTGTTCGATGTTCGATTGATGCCCATCGCAAAATTGCAACCACATTTTTTCATTTGTCACAGTGTTGCGCGGTTCCAGGATCGGATTTTGATTAAATCGCCTGCCTGATAAACGGAAGTAGTAAAAGCAGTGATAAATTGGTAATTATTAGAAGCCTTATGAATATTTTCTAACGGCTCTAATAATTTTTACACTTTCCACGATGCTCGAATTCTATCAAAATTAATTACATTGTCTCGAAGATATTAATACGCAAATATAATATTAACAGAAATAGTAGCAGCAATGCGTCGCCAACTCGTCCCAACAAAATCACTACGCCAAACATTCTCCGCGCGACATAACCCTGCACAAGTATCCAGCCTAGCTTCAAGGAGTCTTAAACAAACAAAAAAATTGGCCGAATTCCCCCGTAGATCTTTATACGTCAGTTCGTTGTCTCCCTTGTCCCCCCCCCCCGAGCAATCCGACCGGCGATTGTCGCAAACCGTGCGGGAAGAAAGGAACTATGCTGGACCGGGATATAAATACAAAGCGTGGAGAGTTTCGTCCGGTCGTTTCTATTTTCGTTGCGAGCAAACGAAGAAAACAAAAGGAGGGACTAAAAAAAAAAGAAGGAGACAACAAAAAGTGGTTCCTTCACTTTTGCAGCCAGCCGATGCTGGCGGGATTTTTGACCTACAAAAAAAAAAAAGCCAAAAAAAAAGAAGCGTTGTCCTTGCCCGCCTCGACCACTCGGGCAATCGATTGTCCCACTTCGACGTGAAATTCCGTCGTGAGTCAGTCGCGAATGAAGCAGTCACGATCGACAAACCCCTTTCTCCGGGACCGGATCGTTTTCAATGGAGAAAAGTTTCCCGATCGACGGTGGGGAACCCCCCCCCCCCCCCCCCTCGCTCTCTGGCGGAGTGCTTCTTCAATCTGGAGGGCCGTTTTAATGATCAGAGTCCGTTCGTTGCTTTAAAAGATGCCGTGAAATGAGATTTTTCCAGATTAAAGGGACTTCCCCGATTGCACGGATCTCTTTCAATACCAGAATCGTACGCCTCTTCTCCTCTCTCTCGGAAGAGATGCTCTTCCGTTGCACGGCTGGAAGGTTTCCACGTTTTTGCCTCGATTTCACGTTCCCCCTTCGCACTGGTCCGCCCGACAGGATTTCGTAAACAGCGGTCAAAATGGTATCGCGAGTCACCCGAACAAATTCCCTATACACATCGCGTCCCGTTATTTCTTCCCGTCGCTTCTCTTAAGAAAACAAGAAACGAATTCTCCTCGTTCCACCTTGATCTTCCTCGTCCAAGGCAACACCGTCCAACGTCCCGCGGACACGAGCGCCAAGTTTCCAATTGTCCAGAGGAATGTTCGCCCGATCATCTCTTCTTTTCTTCGTCGCTTGGCCGTCGCGGCGAACGCAGCGCCACCTGTACCAGATGGCAGGAAATCTTGCATCAGCCTCGAGCCTCCGATTTCGCAAAACGAATCTCAGCTGGCGGCCGTTGTCCTTGTTCATCCACGAAGGAATCTCGCTTCCGCGTTGCCCCTCCACCTCTTACTGAACCATAACGACCCGAGGAACTTGGTGCAACTGTTCAACGGTGATCACCGTGATCCCAGAACAGGACCGAAACTAGCTCGCAACTTTCTTGCCGTGGCTGATAACGCGATGGCCCCGAGCCAAGTTGGGGGGAGTCGGGGGTCTAATAAACCGGGCGGAAGGCTGAGAGCAGCGTCGCTAGAGCGTCTCCCGGAGTATGGAATATGATTACAGCGAAGACTGATGGTTGATTAAATAGCGAGAGTCGTGTTCTTCCCGGGGTGTTTCATTATAGAACGGGGGATTGGCGCCGGTTAAAATGGATAATTGAGGAACGATTACGAGTACAGTAATGTCTCGATTAGTGTACCTCGCTCGGGACCGAATGTGAACAGTAATCGTGCGCAGGACACGTTTCTCGAGCGAGTTCGGATCCCCTTTGATGTTGCGGCAGCCGAGATACGGGACAGCGTTCCAGGAAAAAAGCAAGTTTAAATACCCGTGTACGCGAGGCAATACTAACGCGATCAAAATTTGAGATTGGAACTTGTTCAATTTTGGTCCGTTTTGAATGAAATTTTACCAAATTGTTCGTTGCAATATCCTGATTAAAATGATACCAAACACGATATGGTTTGGACAATTTTTACTTATCATGGTATTAATAATTTTATTCTCCTTTATTATTATTTTCAATAACAACTGGAATATGTGTATATTAGTTAACAGCAATAAACTCTCGAATCGAGTGTCTCTTAATTCTCTTAATCTTAAATTGCTATATTTAAATAACGGCAAAATATTGTTGTATCGACAATTATTCTTGTTCCTGACAGTACATTCGGTGTTCATAAGAGTTTATAATTTTTACTGATAAGAAATTGTAAAAATTTATATCTATTTTTTGGATAAAGAAACTACGGAGAGAAGAGAGCTGGCTCATTCATCGCATCAATAATAATAAGTAAATATATGTATAGTTCCAAAATATATGATTGTAGTTGTTATCGAAAACAATAATAAAGAAGAATGAAATTATTAATACCCTGATAAGTAAAAATTGTACAAACCGTATCGTGTTTGGTGTCATTTTAATCAGGACATTGTAACGAACATTTCGATAAAATTTCGTTTAAAACAAACCAAAAATGAACAAGTTTTAATTTTTAATCCCGTTTGCATCAGTGTTGGCTCTCGCCGACATTCGATCTGGGTTCAGATTACATGCTCGCCGCTTCACGCTTCGCTGGTTCCAGGGGGGACCACTCCAAGTAGTGGGGATAGAAATGAACACTAATCGTAGACACAATTTTGATCACTAGTCGAGACATTACTGTAGTCCAGCGCCGCTCAACTCGACTAGCGAAGGCGAGACAACGGTGCGTTAACGTTCGTGTAATGGCCGGCTACGTTGATCAACCTGGAAGCTAAGGAGTTCTCGGAGATCGTCCTCGGCTGATTGTTAAATGGAATTACTTTTCTTGGGAGCACGGGAATCATAATAATTACTTTCAATGTCCCCCAGTTCGGAGACCAATGGTTGGACGAGCGCTAAGGTAGTTGGATTTCCAGAGAAAATTAGATAGAAAATTAGTCCGAACCGTGGTGGTGGGGGGGGGGGGGGGGGGAGCGAGAGTTTGTCGAAGTCAGCAAGAAAATTTCCCGACGGAACGATTTCGACCGTCGCTGAATTCGTTGCTGGGCGAATAGGTGTTGATCTTCTGCTTGACCTATTTCGCCGGTACATCGCGCTGCCGGTGTTCTTCGCTCTACCCTCCGGCGATTTTCCACGCTTTTTCTCCGGCGTGTTCGAGAAACAGGGCCGAAAAAACATCGGCCGTGCAATTCGCCTTCAATTCCACCGGAATTGCCGCTCGTCGCTGTGAACTTGTTGTCGTTCGATCGTCTGCGCTCGGTTTCGTTGTTCGACCGTGTCATGGCGCGTGTTCCATTGTGACATTCTTCGTGGTTGTTTCGTTGTACTCGGTGGGGATAGTGTGGGGTGGGTAGAGGATTTTCTTTTAGAGCTCGCTCTAGAGCAGCGGTGTCCCGTTTGAGATAAACAACGTTTTCTTTTTCGCTACCGTTGCATGGATGGTCAAGTGTCGGTTGTATTTATGTAAACTGCGAGAATTAGAGCATTGCATTGCTGGTACCTATAGTTTTATTGTATAAATATTGCTGGGAGCTCTAATGTTGCTCTAGTGGCTCTAATGGCACTGCTATTTTATTAAAGAAACACAGGTGGCAAACTCTAATATTGCTGGTACCTATAGTTTTGTTGTATAAATATTGCTGGGAGCTGTAATGTTGATCTAGTGGCTCTAATGGCACCGCTATTTTATTAAAAAACACAGGTGGCAAACTCTAATATTTCTGGTACCTCTAGTTTTATTGTATAAATATTGCTGGGAGCTCTAATGTTGCTCTAGTGACACTAATGGCACTGCCATTTTAGTCAAGAAATATAGCTGACTGCTCTAAGGTTGCTGGTGTCTCTGTTTTGCGGAAGAAATATTGCTGGCAGCTTTGTTTTGCTAAAGGAATATTTCTGGTAGCTCTATTTTGCTAAAGAAATATTGCTGGCAGCTCGATTTTGCTAAAGAAATATTGCTGGCAGCTCTATTTTCCGAAAGAAATATTGCTGCGAGCTCTAACGTTCCTCTGACGGCTGTAGTGGCACTGCTATTTTATCAAAGAAATATAGATGGTAGCTCTAAGGTTACTGATATCTCTGCTTTGGGGAAAAAATATTGCTGGTAGCTCTAACGTTGCTGGTATCTCTGTTTTGCGAAAGAAATATTGCTGGGAGATCTAATGTTGCCCCAACGACTCTAATGGCAATGCTATTTCATCAAACAAATACCACTTGCGTCTCTATCTTATCAGAGAAATATATTGTTGGCGTCTCTGTCTTCTCGACGAAACGTCCTATCTATCGCACTGCGCAAAATTAGTTCTATCCGGAGATTCGACTTTTTCGACCGGAATCACAAATTGATCAACGGTTTATTTTGGGGAGGGGAGGGTCATCTCTTTGTCCGTCGCTTCTCGGATTTGCTTCTTATCCCTTCTACGATGATCCCGTTCAATCTCGACCGGCCGTTTCGAAACGGAACGAGCGCGATCAGAGACGCAAGATCCCGTCGACGTTTCCCAAATCGAATTCCTCGTTCGTGCACGGTCGCAAGACGGCGGTGCGGGCGGGGAACACGCGGATCCTTCGTGTTCTCTGGCGATGATCCAACCGGCTTGTAACGTCCCCCCCCCCCCCCCCCCCCACTCACCCATCACCCCTTCCTTCTCTTTTAATTCCCTCTGATTAGCCCTCTCCGGGGGGTACGCGTCGACCGGCCCGGAAGTTTTCCTCTCGTCGCTGATTTTTCTTTCCCTTTGTTTCCCAGATTTATCATAGCACAGGAATTTTTATCCCTTCTCCGGTCTTCTATCTTTTTTGCTCCTCAGAGCGGACAGGTGATCCCCTCCCCCTCCTCCCTCCGAGTGCTTAGAATTTATAAAGGATGCATTCGTTGGCGAGGATAAAATAAGAGTGTCTGCTGTAGGTCGCGATTGCTGTAGGTCGGGCTGCCAGTAGTATAGGTCGGTCATTCCGTCTCTCTCTCCCCCCCCCCCCGTATAGGAAGAGATACGATTTCTGTAAGTGGCTGAAATTGACGCTTTTATTTTCCTCGGAGTTTCGTAAGAAAGGTTTACAACGCCGGCGGGCGTGGTGGGGGGGAGGAGGGGCGCGTGGCAGTTATTCGCCACTCTCTTCTCTCGTTGGACCAGCTACGCCCTGCACAGCGACTGACAAATAGAGCGCAGGGAAGCGTGACTCAAATAAGATTACCAACACTCGTAGAGATCCGGCGGACGCGTCGCGCAACGAAAGAAGAGAGGAATTGACGTTAATCGTTCGTACGCGATCGAGCCGTTTTTGAAACGACCTCTATTTCGCGTCGTTGACGATCGAATACTTGTCGCGAGCGAATGCTGGGGATAGTCGTGATTCGAGTTGTCCCTTCGAGAAACGTTGGGTAACGAAGATTTAGCTTCAATTTAAATTAAGGAAAACGTATTTCGTTCGAATTCGCATTAATCTTGCAATCGCGTTGCGAAGGAGCGAACATTCACTTTGACGTTCAATACGATTTCTGAATAAGCGACGGGCGAACTGCAACCCACCAGCCAATATACGATAGTTCCCCTTTCACCCTTCTTTCTCTGCGACCGATCGATTTCCAATTCTTCCGGGCTGCTTTTAAAGTTCGCTCAAAGTCAGACGAAGTTCCCCGTCGTTCCCCTGCGAAACATCCAGGCGAACTTGAGCCCCGATCATTCGGCGAGGCAGCACAATTGCCGTCTGAAGATCCGTCTGCTCGGTGCTGTACCTTTCCGTTGCTTTCGAATGGTAACGGCAGCGATCGATTTCTGGCAGAAAATTGCGGTGTCAGCCGGTCGCCCTGAAGCCAATCCGCTCGCACTGTCCTCCGTTCCGGCAAGGAAATATTTAATGGCGTTAGCGGTCTTTTTAATTAACGTTTCATCCCTTCGTTAATTTCGTCCGCGCGACTGAAGAAATCGTGCTCGATCCGGGACGAATTTACAATCGAGCCGAACGGTTCACTGAAAGCTTGCACGTGTACCGTGGGATTTTAATGTTCTTTCGGACCGAAAGAATGGACGGGCAGCAAGTCGACGCGAGTTTCCGCTCTGTCGATAATAAGTTTATATATTTCCTGGAGAGCTGCGCCCGGCGGAAAGTTTGCTCATAAAAATTTCCAGCTCCGGGAGTTTGGTATAATATCGAATCTGACACGAGACTTCGCGTGTATCGCGCGGCTGAAACCCCGGGGCTTGAGAGTCTATCGCAGTCTATCGCATTCACTGTTCGCTGCGTAATTTCCGCGACTTCGCGTTTCGATCCACGGTTCGATGGTGGACCACCAGCGATTCAATTATTGGGTGGTTGTTAGAAAATTCGGGGACGGTCGGTGGAACCACGCGGTGTCCGACCGATCGCGACTCTTTCTACTTAGGGAACCAGTCCCGAGCAGTCCGTTAAGATTTTGTTCCATTTGCTTTGGGGGATCCTAGGAAATTCGATAGACCCTGGTGCTTTCGTCGCTCTTTCTTCTTCCTCGTTTTCTTCGTCTTCTTCTGTTTCTTTTTCCTCATTTTATTCTTTTTCTTCCTCTTCGTTTTCATCTGCTTCTTCTTCCTCGTTTTCATCTATTTCTTCTTCCTCGTTTTCTTCTTTTTCTTCTTCTTCGTTTTCTCTTTTTTCTTCTGTTTCTTCTTCTTCCTTTTCTTCTTTTTCTTCTTCCTCGTTTTCTTCTTCTTCCTTTTCTTCTTTTTCTTCTTCCTCGTTTTCTTCTTCTTCCTTTTCTTCTTTTTCTTCTTCCTCGTTTTCTTCTTCTTCCTTTTCTTCTTTTTCTTCTTCTTCCTTTTCTTCTTTTTATTCTTCCTCGTTTTCTTCTTTTTCTTCTTTCTCGTCTTCTTCTTTTTCTTCGTCTTCTTCTGTTTCTTTTTCCTCGTTTTATTCTTTTTCTTCCTCTTCGTCTTCTTCTTTTTCTTCTTCCTCGTTTTCTTCTGTTTCATCTTCCTCGTCTTCTTCTTTTTCTTCTTCGTCGTTTTCTTCTGTTTCATCTTCCTCGTCTTCTTCTTTTTCTTCTTCCTCGTTTTCTTCTGTTTCATCTTCCTCGTCTTCTTCTTTTTCTTCTTCCTCGTTTTCTTCTGTTTCATCTTCCTCGTCTTCTTCTTTTTCTTCTTCCTCGTTTTCTTCTGTTTCATCTTCCTCGTCTTCTTCTTTTTCTTCTTCCTCGTTTTCTTCTGTTTCATCTTCCTCGTCTTCTTCTTTTTCTTCTTCCTCGTTTTCTTCGTTTTCTTCTTCTTCCTTTTCTTCTTTTTCTTCTTTCTCGTCTTCTTCTTTTTCTTCTTCCTCGTTTTCTTCGTTTTCTTCTGTTTCTTCTTCCTCGTTTTCTTCTTCTTCCTTTTCTTCTTTTTCTTCTTCCTCGGTTTCTTCTGTTTCATCTTCCTCGTCTTCTTATTTTTCTTCTTCCTCGTTTTCTTCGTTTTCTTCTGTTTCTTCCTCCTCGTTTGCTTCTTCTTCTTCTTCATTTTCTTCCCTTTCTTCCTTATCGTATTCTTCTTTTTCTTCCTCGTTTCCTTCTTTCTTTCCTCCTCGTATTCTTCATTTTCTTCCTTCTCGTTTTCTTCTTTTTCTCCTTCCTCGTTTTCTTCGTTTTCTAGTTCATCATTTTCTTCCTTTCCTTCCTCCTCGTTTTCTTCTTCTTCTTCTTCCTCTTCTTCTTAATATTATTAAACTCCTCTGCAACTAACAACATCGTCCCTTTTGCAGGTGAAGGATCATCGATGAAGGAGCCTCCAGTCTGCACCACCGGCGTCGTTCCTTCGACCTCCTCGTCGCTCGTCGCACTCGAGCAATGAGACTCGAAGGAGCAACGCTCGACTCCAAGCTTCCGCCGAATCGGTGTCCGCGATGAAACTCCTCGGACCAGAAAACCGAGACAACCGTCACTGTTCGTAGGACTGGAGATGCCTGAAAACGTTGTCGCATTATTTTTCATCGCTGCAAGAGACTAGCCTGGTCGACGAAAGGAGGGGAACAAAGCGTCCGCCGTCTGAGGGTAACGCGGTGCCCGGCAAAGCGATGCGGATCCATTGGCTCAGAAGTAGTCCCTTGTCCCTCTGTCGGCTGTCCGTCGCCGCGACATAAAGAATCGTCGGGACGACCTGTTTTCGACAGACAGAGGCACAGTACCGAAGACGTTCGATACGATATTCAGTGGCCGCTTTCGTCGAAGGCCGAGAAATGACAGAAACGAACAGCGGAACGACAGCAAACGTGTTCGTCGCGTCAGATATATCGTGCGCTGGACAATCGGGCCCCTGTTGACTGGCGAGTGGCGACAGGAGAAGATGTGGCGACGAGAGGAAGGGGAAATGGCCAATTAAAGGAAACATGGACGCGTATAATGCCATTGGCAACAACACGCGCGAACTCTGCATCGCTAAATACAAGAACTTCGTGCCTCCAGATGGCGGTGAGTGTGCCCGGAATGAATTATTACTGTCGTGCAAAGTTCGACCGAGTTTGGATACTTGTAACGCCGTCGTGATATTCGTCTTCTGCCCTATGAATTCTCACTGCTATTATTATTACCAGCGGTGGCAGTATCAGTATCGTTATTAGCATTGTTATGGCCAGTATTATCCATTCTTGTACGACCATTGTTATCTTCACTTTCGTGAAACATTTGACGATGCTTCCGGTCCGGGAGCCAAGAATGTTTAGTTTTCATTATCCTCCCCGTCGCACCGCTGGAAGATGTTTGAACCAGTTCTGGACTGTTTTGCATTCTTCACGCGTACAGAGAAGCCACTGCGGGGGTTAAACTTGTTAAGCAAGAATTTCGGCGAAACATCTCGATGAATGTGTATAAGTTGAGGAAGAGAGGATGGCGATAGAATATGATGAGTTAGTTCCGGGAAGAATGCAGCGAACAGCTTAACCTAACTTTTAATGCAATAATGCGATTCAATGGAACGGACATCGGGGTCGACGTTTTCATTCGTATTTTACCCATTGAATAGAAATTAATTTATGCTCGGAGATTTCAGTGTCGCCACAGGTATCGTCGGATACATTTCATTCCGTCGGAGTTATCAGAAATTGTATTATCGTGGTATGTGCTTTGCGCGAGGGTGTTGTCGCGTGTTTCGATATTTTTCCGCCTGTTCCGGATGAGAAGTTTCGCAAATCTGGGGACGATTGCCACTGTATGATTCTAGTTTTCGAGCCGGTACTGTTTTTCCACGCTGCGAGCGTCTCTTCTGTTTACGTTGAAAAGTTTATAGTTGAAACGTGGGTCTCTCCGATCGGATGGAGCGGGTCTTAAAAACGCGTCTGATCGAACGCCGACCTATTCTACCTCGCATGAAAGAATATCGATATTTATATTCTAAATAGAACGAATCCACGCGCAGACCGACATATAGTATAGCTTTTTCCTCGATAGCGTACGGTGCACAGTTTATTTCCACTCCAAACAACTGCCAACCAATTCCCTGTTGTCTCTATAGAAGAAAAATTACATCGAATTAAAGAACAGACACTTTTAATTCATTGAGAAGTATTTAATTCAGAAGTAACAGATCCAAAGCTTTCCAAAGACTTCCTCCAGTTCCAGTGGCTGTATCTTCCTAAATTCATCGCGGAAAATATCCCTGCCACCAGGGAATCCCCCGTTGCAGCTACTTCGTACAAACCTGACCTAACCCTAGCCCGAACCTAACCAAAGAACCTCGTCGAACTTAATCTCGCGAAATTCGCCAAACCTGATCGAACCTAACCTCGCAGAATTTACGATTGACGTTCAAAATCCATCATTCACCGGTTCGATTTCCAACAGAGTCTAAAACCCAATCGCACGTTCACCGTGACACGTGCCTCGTCGGTAATTCCCTTCCCCGTGTCCTGACCTCGTCTTTCCATTTTCTTTGCAGAGCTGTGGTGCGAACCGGTGTGGGACTCGTTGCTCTGCTGGCCACCGAGCAAAGCATCGACCACGATCAAGCAGAGATGCCCGTTCGAGGACGGATTCGACACTACCAGTAAGTGTACAGGGCATGCTCGTTTGATCAATGCGCATTTAAATTACTTGTTAGCTGGCCAGGCAACACCTATGCTCGCGTATGGCAGGAGGAATATCGACTAACAGTAATTAGAATCCGCGTGTAAATTCCACGGTGCACGTTTCACGCCGCCGGGTAGCGTGGGAAGAAAAATACTGGGGGATTTCGAATGAGAACGTTGGTGGGAAAAGGTGTTACCGCGTAAGGGAGATAACTTCGCCGGAACATATTTCACACGAAAATAGGGCATGTCCTTTGCGGCGAAAGCGTTAAAAGAAAGACGCCGCGTGGAATGCAACGATAGTAATAATTATATCATTGACGCCAAATTCAATATAATTATTGCGATAATTATTGCAATATTCCGAGGAAACAGTTAGCGATGAGTTTGCTTAAAACATTGGGATCCCTTGGGCGAATACTAGGACAATAATAACTAGTATCACTGTTGCTATCATCATTTCAATACCAATCATGGTTTTAATTAATACATTCTATCGGATACCTGCAAGCTCTGTCACTGTTAATTACACTCTTGAAAACGGATTATCTATTACGCGAGAAATATCTGGTTAATAGAGGAGTCGAGTCGAGGGCGATCGAGAGAATGTAATTATTAGCTCTGTTAATGAGCTGCCGGTGAACGTTTAACAAGCGCCATCTGGATTTATCTGGCCGCGGCCGAGGGACCTCTTCCGTCGTAGGTTAATCATTATTTCAGGGGCAATTAACGTTCTTTAACAAGCCCCCCCCCCCCGCCCTCCCTTACCGGTGAAAGTTTACCGCGTTCTCAAGTTATTGATTAATTAATCGCCAGGCTGGCCGGCGAGACTAGCCGGATTCCGCGCGGCTCGGAGGATATTTGCATGGAGAACATTCGCGAAAGAATTTCGTCTCCGCGATCGAAAATTCCTGCACGCTCCTCCAGGCCATCGATCGGAACGACGATGCTCCACTTTCGATATTTATTGCCGCTTAATGAAAATTCGTCCGCAAATAACTTCTCGCCCAAATCGATCGTAACGAAAATCAGATTTTAATCCTTCCTTTCCCTCGCGTCGTCTCTTCTTGTCGCGCCTGTCAGAGCGGCGGACTGACGGACATTTTTTACGCTGTACTCGCGTCAGATAGAGGGCCCTCGGAGCGCGTTCCCGTCGGAGAAAAGGTTCGCCCCCTTTCCCCGATCGAATATTCATGAAACATTCTGAGCGTGCTGGACCGTTTCGATTCGTCTCACCGAGGCAATAATTCCGGATGTACGGAGCCGTTGTTAATTTTTGTTTCTCGCCGTTTACGCCTTGCGCCTCGCGGACGCCCGGTGAACTGAATGGAACCGTCGCGTTCGCCTTCCAATATTCACTGGAACATTAACCACCGGCGAGATTGGCCCGGTTTATCAAGTCACGTACTGGAAACAGCCGCTCCGCGCGGCGTTCGCGACCTGGAATCGCGGCTCGTCTTCCGATCCGCGTGTTCGAAATGGCACACGGCGGATGGTGTTCGGTAATTTCAGCGAATCAAAGGGCTGCCAGTGGATAATCGTTGCGGGTAACAAACGGACGGGAATATGAATGATCCGCGTTTCGACTGGAGTGGACTGGACTGGAAGAAACGGGGAAAATATTCGTGTCGATTCGTTCTTAATTTTAGACTGGTTTTGTTAACGGTTTTAAATGGGAAATATTTGATTCGCTATTTCTTTATTATTACGGGGACGGTATGGCTCTTAGTTTTGAAACGTGTTTATTAACAATAGCGATAGGGAATGCTTAGTTCATAATTTCGTTTAATTTTGTTCTTACGGGAAACATACCGCGCTACAAAACGGAAGTAATACGATTGATATGGATCAGCTGAATAATTATACTGATATTTACGGCGTGTCGCCGGAGCAGTGGTGAGATTAATTTGTATTCCATTCCAGCAACAAGTGTTTCTGATTGCCCTGAACACCGTCTAATTGCTTGATTTGAGAAAGCTCTGCCTAAAAAGGAAACGAGCCGCGCTGGCCCAAGGGTAGACGTGGACGTTTAATTCTGACGCGGTGAGAAGTGAACTGGTCGCCCTGTGACGAAGATCATGTCAATATCTATCTGCTGCCAACAATAGATTTCTTCTCGTTTTTGTTATAGAACCTCGCTCGCTTCGATCGAGGCTAATAATTGTAGTTGGATAATTTTCTAAATATTATCATCGCATCTATGAACAATTTTCCTGCAATTTTAGTATACCAATTATGAACGACTTTCCTAAAATAGTATACCAATTATGAGCAATTTTCTTACAATTTTTGTAGCCCAATTATGAACAATTTTCCTACAATTTTAGTATCCCAATTATGAACAATTTTCCTAAAAGTTTAGTATCCCAATTATGGATAATTTTCTAAATATTGTTATCGCAACTATGAACAATTTTCCTACAATTTTAGTATCACAATTATGAACAATTTTCCTACAATTTTAGTATACCAATTATGAACAATTTTCCTAAAATAGTATCCCAATTATAAGCAATTTTCCGACAATTTTAGAACCCCATTATGAACAATTTTCCTAAAAGTTTAGTATCCCAATTATGGATAATTTTCTAAATATTATTATCGCAACTATGAACAATTTTCTTACAATTTTAGTATCACAATTATGAACAACTTTCCTACCATTTTAGTATCCCAATTATGAACGACTTTCCTACAATTTTAGTATACTAATTATGAACAATTTTTTTAAAAGTTTAGTATCCCAATTATGGATAATTTTCTAAATATTATCATCGCAACTATGAACAATTTTCCTACAATTTTAGTAGTCCAATTATGAGCAATTTTCCTGCAATTTTAGTAGCCCAATTATGAACGATTTTCCTACAATTTTAGTATCCCAATTATGAACAATTTTCCTAAAAGTTTAGTATCCCAATTATGGATAATTTTCTAAATATTATTACCCCGATTCTGGTTAATTTCCCGAATATTATTAATCGCTCCTCAATGCCTCGCCATTTCAATGACTCTTATACTAAGAAAAATTTAATTTCCCCAGAGTTCTGACAATTTCTTTCACTTTATCTTCCGAAATCTATCTCCCGATAATTAGTCAATGAAAGTATCTTCGCATTATTCATCGAAGTTTCATTGTTTATCACTTTTCTTTTGAACAACTCTTCAATGTATTCCCCGTCACGTTCCAACGCTTACACCTCGATAATTTCGTCTCGTCAGTGTAGCCCGAACGTCCCGTAATTGTGCCTTTTCTCTGCGGAAATATCCCTGGGAGTCATGTCGAACAACTGCGTCCAGCGATCAGAGATTCCGCAAAGGGGTCGGACTGGTTTGCCTTTCTCATCCGCTCGCTGGATATTCACTTTCTTTCCGGTCGAAAGACGCGCACGAGACCCTGCCGGCATCCAGCTGGCATTTAAACGGTCAGGGAAATTCAATACAGCCACTTTTCAAGCGACTCGACGGAGAAAATGTTTTCGCAAAAAGGAATCGCGCATCGGGCAGAACGAACTGCCGCTTCGTTTCGACATGACAATGCGTCCTCTCGATTGAGAACGCAAAAAGAGGAAAAAAAAAAGAAATCTCGAAGCAGACGCATCTCGAAAGAAAAATATTTCTCGATTTCGCCGCATGCTGAATAATTTCACCGGTTAATTATCGGGAGGAGAAATTCGCGATAGAATTCCGGATATCTTGAATGAAATGATCATTCAACGGCAGAAATATAATTATTTCCGTGCGGATGAAATGCTGAAACGAAATTTCGTGCGGGAGAATTTTGCAAAAAAATCCGGGACGAGGAAAAACCGATGAAATTACAAGCCAGGCGGCCAGATATGAGGTATAATTAATGAAATATTAAAAGCTGCAAAGCAGAGAATTTTCTCCCTGGAAAAGCAGAAAAAAAAGAAAATTAAAAAAAAGAGGAAGAAAATTCGCTGCCCAGCCTAATTTATTTTTCTGACGCTGAAGAGCTGTCCTGGCCTCAGCAATTTTTTACACAACAAATTCCTGACCCAAATGGTCGTACGCCAACCACGACCTACAGCGCGCGAGGCAGTTTGAGAATGCGGGGAAAAAGCTTGGGGAAAGAAATTTGCATGACGCGGATTAACGTCGGGCCAGATGTGACCGTGTCGTCGTTCTTCTATTCTCCACGGTGTATTCGATTCAGCCTCGTTTCCGTGTCTGAATGCGCCACGACCCGGATGCAAATTTTCCTCCCACCCCTCCCCCACGTTGTTACAATACGAAACCTGGGTGGCCCTGGGGATTCGAAAGTGTCCCGGACGGCAGATTTAATGCTGTTCGTTGTTGGATCACCGCTCGGATCCGCCGATTCCTGTTCCCTTTTCTTCGTTAAGCGCTCGTTTAACCCGCCCGGGCGGCCGTCAATATGAGATTCAGGGATGGAAACGTGGCCCCTTTAAGAGTAAGTCAATTATATTGACTCCGGTGGCTGTAGGATGGGTCCCCCGAAAAGAAGAATTACTGAGAGTACCTTGCTCGATAATTCTTCAGCCATTCTATGCTCAACAGGCACATAAGAATGTATTCCACGCGTTAATCCTTCGGATATCAAACTGAAGAGATAGTCTTGAATAACGGGGGGGGGTCCCCCAAGGAAGAAGAATCACAGCCATTCTCTGCTCCATCATCATCCAGCTGTTCTAAACTGAACAACTGCTTAAAAATATCTTCTACGCGTTAATTATTCAGATACCAAACTGAAGAGATACTCTTGAATAACATGGGGTGTCCCCCAAGAAAAAAGAATCACTGCCATTCTCTGCTCAATCATCCTCAAGCCGTTCTAAACTGAACAACCGCTTAAAAATATCTTCTACGCGTTAATTCTTCAGATACCAAACTGAAGAGATACTCTTGTATAACATGGGGGTCCCCCAAGAAAGAAGAATCACTGGCATTCTCTGCTCAATCATCCTCCAGCCGTTCTAAACTCAACAACCGCTTAAAAATATCTTCTACGCGTTAATTCTTCAGATACCAAACTGAAGAGATACTCTTGAATAACATGGGGGGTCCCCCAAGAAAGAAGAATCCCTGCAATTTCATGCTCAATCATTCTTCAGCCGTTCTAAACTGAACAACCACTTAAAAACATCTTCCCCGTGTTAATTCTTCAGTTACCAAACTGAAGAAACATTCTTCAATAACACGGGGGTCCCCCAAGAAAGAAGAATCCCTGCAATTTCATGCTCAATCATTCTTCAGCCGTTCTAAACTGAACAACCACTTAAAAACATCTTCCCCGTGTTAATTCTTCAGTTACCAAACTGAAGAAACATTCTTCAATAACACGGGGGTCCCCCAAGAAAAAAGAATCACTGCAATTTCATGCTCAATCATTCTTCAGCCGTTCTAAACTGAACAACCACTTAAAAATATCTTCTACGCGTTAATTCTTCAGATACCAAACTGAGGAGATACTCTTGAATAACATGGGGTGTCCCCCAAGAAAGAAGAATCACTGGCATTCTCTGCTCAATCATCCTCAAGCCGTTCTAAACTGAACAAACACTTAAAAATATCTTCTACGCGTTAATTCTTCAGATACCAAACTGAAGAGATACTCTTGAATAACATGGGGGGTCCCCCAAGAAAGAAGAATCCCTGCAATTTCATGCTCAATCATTCTTCAGCCGTTCTAAACTGAACAACCACTTAAAAACATCTTCCCCGTGTTAATCCTTCAGTTACCAAACTGAAGAAACATTCTTCAACAACACGGGGGTCCCCCAAGAAAGACGAATCACCGACGTTTCGCGCTCAATAATTCTTCAGCCTTTTCATGCTCAGCAACCGCGCGAGATTATCTTCCACGCGTTAATTACACGTCATCCCCCCGGTATCCAAGGTGTAAACCGCCGCTTCGGTGCTCTCTTCCCGAAGCATTCGGATAGTTTACCAGTCGGTCCACTTTAACCGGGGAACATATTGCGGGCCGACACATCGATTCGTAGCCGGGATTCGCATGCACTTACTTGAACTTGCCCCCCGGCCTTCGCGATGCACTTCCGTTTCCACGACGACAATAACGGAGGAGACAGAGCGAATGAGAACCCAACTGCCGCCACTCGACCCACTTCTTCCCGTTTTGATTGCTCTCGATAACGCCGCGACATGTTACCACCGTCAGACAAATTTAACACCGCCCGCTTCGAACTTGTCCATTTGCATCTTCCTCCTTTCTTCTCTGTCTCGATCCGCGGGAATGACAAAAAAAAAACTCTCCTAAAACAGCCAGCACTCCGCAGATCAACCGCGGTCAGTTGGCTCGCTCTCCTTTGACGAGCTGACCAAATATCCCTAGGAATTGAATTGCTCAATGTCTCGGCGCGCTTGATATTTACTCGAACTACTGAATCCCTATTTTCCTTCTTCCCGCCGTAGCAGACTTTCTTCTTTGACTCGTTCAGAGGGCTTTGTCCGTGGATTACAGTCTTCCGACGTGATTAGTTTGCACAGGCTTGTGGACCTATTGGGTATTTCAGTGCCGCGTGGAAGGACTCTTCTTCTTCTCTTCTTAACTGTTTCTCGGAGTATTTGGATTACACTTGTGTCTGGTTCAGCGTCCTCGATGATTGCTTCCGATAAGTATTACTGCTGCTCCGTTTTCTTTTTTACAAATTGCGACCGTTTTAATAATGATAACAATTACACGAACGAGGCGTTATTGATTTGCAAGCGATTCTAATCCAGATCAGTTCGTTCGCGCACCGTTTCGCGACATGTCGACGCTCGCTATATATGTTTAGCAAAAACGTTTTAGCAAAGTGCAACGCCGGTTCGGCGCAATTAGAAAGCAATCGGAGGAGGCCGATCCGTATGTAGCGCCGACAGCTCCTTTCTTCGTCGCGCCCTTGGCTTTGCCGTGACTTTGAAGGTGCAGCTTGAAGAGGAGAATGCAGAATGCGCAGAAAGGGGGACAGAGAGAGGGAGCGACAGAGAGAGAGACAGAGAGAGTCCTCTGGTTTCGTGGGCTTTAAGAAAGGTTTTAAGTAGGCAGCCAGATAGATAGGCCACTCTTTGAAAGTTGCCCTTTCATGGAATATTCATGGTCGTTCTTTAGTACCGGCTTTTGATAACGACGCAAGCCGTTACTCGTTTCCGTTTTATTTATAATCCGTGTCGAAATTATTCCGCGGGCGCCTCCGATCGTTGCCACTTGGCGACGTTGCGAAACGAAACTGTCGCGAGTCCAGCGCCTTTCTCTTTCCAAACGACATAACCTCTTTGCGTCGTTGCCGTCGCTCGAAAAGAAGAGATTGTTTCGCCTGGGATTTCTATCGTTTGTGCCTCGCCTTCCATCTTCTTCCCACGTCGGGAGTTTCTGCGAATCAATACACGCGGCTTTAAATCGGCGGCCGCGAACGAATCTCGTTCGCGTATGCCTTCGATAGAGAAACGCCAGCCACGTGGGTCACAGAGCGATGTTAATTTAAGATAACCCCGGGCCGTTTCTCCGTTAATACAAAGCGGACGAAATGCAATGCGTATACGTTGGACCGCGTAAGGTTGCGGGAAGAGATCGGGGCAAGCAACGCAACGTTTCACGAACGCGACCACGTCGTGCTTCGGTCCGAGGAAATCGAAGAAACTTCGTCGCGATTCCGATAGTTGCATAATTCGGCCGCGCTTCAAGTACATTCAATCGTTTTCAATTTTCCGACCACGCGAATGCCCTCGATCAATTCTCAATTTTTCATCCAACGAACTGCGCCAAATATCTGCAAGAGTATCTATTTCTTCTTTATTCCAAAAAACTGTACGAAGCAATACTAAAACGCAGGAGGATGTAGTTGCGCTTAAATAGATGAGCCAGTTCTATTCACGCGGTCTAAACAAGTATTTCTTCGTTTACACTCTGTTATATTGTAATTACGACTGCTTCGTTCAACGATCGATGCCAGAACGCCATGCTGCATCGTGATCGCCAAAAAGGATCCGTCGTTGCGGTTTTTTCCATGCGCCAAGGCTTCAAGGGCCTCGGTCACGTATTTCCCTTCAACCTACGGTGTCCTATGGGTACGTGCGCTATCGGGCCCCGCGCTGACATACCCCATATGCCCAGCTGCGGCGCAATCTCTTACATATCGCTGACATAACTAACGCGATATTGTCCATACAATTATCAAATATTAACAAACAAAATATTAACTTTCGTCCCTCCCTCCGCCTATCTCTCTCTCTCTCTTTCTCTACAATCAAAATCAAGTACGATTCGCGGGCGAAATTGCTAATAATCGGTCCGCTCCCCTGTGGAATTGCCCCAGGTCAGGGCAAATTTTGGGATTAAGGGGCTCCATTAGCACCACGCCGCGGTGCAAGGTGTTCACGCAAATTGTTGGTCAAACACAGGGTCGCAGTTAGGATCGATTGCCCCTTGCCTCACCCCCCCCCCCTCTTCTCCCATTCCCCTTATCGCCGCAGTTCAAATTTGTTCACGCTTCTATGAGCAACGTACACATAGACGCGTACACAAACGGGCGCGCGCGCGCGCGGAGTGACCGTGATGTTTGTTTAGAATCCGTGGAGAAGAAGTGCGGCTACAACGGCCGTTGGGAGGGTCACAATGGGACCAGCAACGAGGACACGCCTCACGGATGGGCGAACTACACGACCTGTCTCACGCCGGAAATGCTACGGTTGCACGGGAAAGTTTACACCAACACCATCGAGGGTAACGTGAGTGCGAACGCCGTGAACATCGGCGCGAATAGGAATTTGAGTTGATATTTTTTTCCTTTTTTTTTTTTTACCACCGGCAAACGGACTTGGTTTCTCTTTGTTAACGGCCGCGTTGCCGATTTTTTCTTTTTTTCAGATGAAGATGGACATAGCGGAGAAGACACGCACCCTGGAGTTCGTCGGTTTGAGCATCTCGTTGGCGGCGCTGCTCGCTTCGCTCGCCATATTCTGTCGGTTTAGGTAAATTAATTTCGCGATCTTAACGCGTGCGTATATTTTGTCCAGCTAGGGAAGCTGACGCGGAAGTTTCGGCGGAAATCGAGGGGGCGGAAGACTGTTAGTTTTTTTTTTTATAATTGGAGAGGGTCGATCGACAATTTTTTGGTTAAAAATTTTCTCGCGGTGGCAGAACATGGCGGCAGCGCCCTCTAGATATGTATATATTGTTCCTCGGGACTGGGTGAGGCCCTCAGCCGGTACTTATCGTTAATTGTTACGACAGATAAGGCCCATTTATCTCGAGCGGTTAGAAAAATCGAGGAATCGCCTGTTGGCTGTACTGAAATAATTAGAACAGCAACAGAGCCAAAATTAATCGAATTGTCAAATTAATTCACGGCGGGACTAAAATGGAAGCTGATTAACTATGCACGGAAATTTCATTTGATATCAGGTCCCTGAGGAACACCAGGACCAGGATACACAAGAACCTGTTCGTGGCCATGGTGGTCCAAGTTCTGATTCGATTAACAGTGTACATAGACATAGAAATCCTGCGGAGGAAAACTTATGGCATACAACGCGGCATAGGGAACACCGTGAGTATGATGCCCCTTATTATTTAACCTGGTAACTATTTATCAGGGAACTATAACAGATGCCATTGTATAGGGAGAATTCTGTCCCGTTTAAATTCAGAAAACATTTTCAGCCCCGTTTTCTCATCACTCGAGCGATCTCTCGCGTTAGAAAAAAAATTACCATTCCTTTGCGTTGAAAATAGAAAAGAAAACGAGATCGGCGTAAAACGAAAACAGAGGAAGTTCAAGGAAGTCTATGTTTGAAAGGCCACTTCAGAGACGACTTTTTTTTCCCTTGCAGCCTGTGCTGTGCGAGGCCAGCTACGCCCTCCTGGAGTACGCAAAAACCGCCATGTTCATGTGGATGTTCATAGAGGGCCTGTTCCTTCACAACATGGTCACTGGTGAGCGGGGCAACCCTTACCCAAAGAGCATCCCTTTGCGCCCCACCGCCATTACAACCGAGGGGCAAACTTTCCAAAGCCTTTTTGACGGAACCAAGACGTTTCTGACTTAATTGGAAGTTCGATCCTCTCGATTTCAAGTCGTCGAACTATTACTGTACAAGTGTTGGAACTTGGAACTTTTACTCCCTTTTAATTCCAACTCCTATTTCGTACTAGAGCATTAACTTTTCTATGCATTCTATTTTCTATAATGAGGAAAAGTCTGTATTGAAGTAACAATTAATTAATCAATTAAACTTGACTTAACGATCGAAGCAATGTTTCAAATGCCTTAAATGTGACCCAAAACAGTTCACGTCCGAGTAATTGTCCCAGTTTACCAAGTCTCGACCCTATAAAGACCCAGTTTGCTGTGAGGCGAGGGTTTGATTAAAAATTCCACGACGAAACTCGAAGTTTTCAGCCCTGTTTCGCATTGCTGTTGCAGTGACGGTGTTCCAAGAAAATTCTTACTACAGGATGTACCGATTCATCGGATGGGGATGCCCCGTGGTGATGACGTTGGTGTGGGCCATTATTACTGCGTTTTACTATCATCCAAAGTCTAAGTATGCTGTGGATTAATGTTCAATGTGGGCGCAAATAGCGTGGAACTTTTTTTTAATTATTTGCGCAGTATACTGTACTTCACGTTAATGCTATTAGTATATACTAGAGTTGCGAACCAGTACGGTATTGGGCTGTGGATGTGGCAAACTATTCGTAGTATTATAAATGCATATTAGTATATTATTACACGGTGCTAATATGTACTTTAATTGTGGTTATTCGTTAATTATTGAGGAAGCACTGTTTGCCTCAGATTCTCCAGATGCTGGTCGGGATACAATCTGTCTTCCTATTTCTGGATCCTGGAAGGACCCAGGTTCGCAGTGATATTGGTAAGCAGTTAATATAATCTTTAATAATTCGTTGAATTCATTGACAAATTACAACTCGAATTCGAAAACATTTCAATTCCCCAGCTCAATTTTCTTTTCCTGCTGAACATCGTCAGAGTGCTCGTGGTGAAGCTGCGACAGAGCCACATCGGCGAAATCGAACAAGTCCTGTAAGTAAATGACACAAGAATCAAAAGAAGAAAATGTTTGCCTGAAGTGTTCTAACAAATTTCTTCTTTTCTTCATTTCTTCATTTCTTCATTTCATTCATTTCTTCATTTCATTCATTTCTTCTTTTCTTCATTTCATTCATTTCTTCTTTTCTTTATTTCTTCTTTTCTTTATTTCTTCTTTTCTTCATTTCTTCTTTTCTTCATTTTATTCTTTTCTTCTTTTCTTCCTACAGAAAAGCTGTCAGAGCTGCTGTGGTGCTTCTACCATTACTGGGCATCACCAATGTGCTCTTCATGATCGAGGCACCTTTGCACAACGTTAAAAAATTCGCATTATGGTCTTACTCCACGCATTTCCTGCAATCGTTTCAAGGACTCTTCATAGCGACACTGTACTGCTTCCTAAACGGCGAGGTGAGCCTATTCCTCTTGTCGAATTTGCCAGTTTAATCGAACAAATAATTGAATTCAATTGGAGGCTTTGCGCGATAATTGTAAATGAGAAGTTGTCCAGCGGAGCATTCGTTGTGGAACTGATCTCGTCTAGCTTGCTACTACGATCGATGATTAATGCACGACGGTGATTAAACGAAAACTGTCCGAGCATGCATTATGCATGAGAACACTGTGGAGTAAACAGTGCACCTATGAGAGTGCCAAGGCAGAGTGTAAACTTTCGTAATTTGTATTTGAGGTAGCAATTTTCCCCGTACAAACGAAACAGATCGACCGTTCTTCGTCATGTGTTACACTGTTCGCAATATAGAATTTGTATTAAATGCAATTGTTTATTAAAAAAACGAGAATCATAGGAAATGCAAAGTGTACGCGAGCAGAAGCTTATATTCCGTTCTAGAACTGTACAATTATAATTGACAGGGCACTGCGTGGGAAAAAATTATTGTCCACTTGGAATAATGCAGAAGAAAAAAAGGAACGACGATATAAAAATTAATTTCCGACCGGAAAATTCGTGGAAGAGTCAGAGTTTCAAACTCGTTGAACACACGAGACATTAAAGGTCCCATTGAAGTCGTCCGGTGTTATACGACGGGACGAAGTTATGGCAGCCTAGATCATTGTTTGCCGAGCAGTCGTAGAGACCGCGTCGTTTACTTTCCACTTGAATGCTACTGAAATTATTTAAATGAGCGTTGTAACAATACACTGGCCAGTGTGCCGTTGCAATTAAACAATTAACTGACCAATCGACTATTCTGTTCGCAGGTGAGACTCGCGCTGGACAAGACTATTTCCGTCTACCTTTCTTTAAGAGGAACTGACCTGCAGGCCAGGAGGCAGTCCACTTTCAGTGGATGCCAACCACAGAGGATTGCGTCGGGTAAATAAACAGATAGATGTATTCATTTATTCCAAATTTATTCATTTACAAATGATTTACTGATTTACTGATTTAATGATATACTGATTTAATACACTTTACGTTATGGTTGCGTATTGTTCAATTGACAAATTCATTTTCCACCAAAAACGTATTTACTCCGATTAATTTGTTACATTAAATCCAATGCGTCAGTAAATCAGTTGGACGATTGGTATTTGCCTGCACGTGATGCTTTACAGTTTTTACAAATGTTAATGGTTCCAAGTGACCTGCGTGTTTCTCATGTCGACCCAGTTTACCGCTCCCCCTCCCCCCTCCCAAAAAAAATAATAATTTCCCTTTTTAATTCACGCCTCTGTAAACGTCGCAGCCAATTCAGTTTCACTCCGTTTCTCTTCTTTCTATTTATTTCGCGCACGGCGAACAACGAGAGCAATATTCGTCGGAGTTACGGCAGAACTTCAGAGGATAGAGGATTATTTTTAACACAGTGTCGCAAAGCATTCAGAAGGGCCGCCGCGAGAACACGACGGATTTCAATCAAATTAATGAAAGACCGACTTCCCCGCCTCTCGCTTTGCATGCTCCTCGAGGCTCGCGAAGTGTCGGCTGAGATTTCACCGAGCTGAATCGACTTCGGACGCAATTTAGGAAGCGAGAGCTAGAAACGGTTCGCGTGGGACCAATTTCGATAGAGAATTTCTTCTCCCAATCGGTTTCGATTAATGGATTAATCTCCTCTCGATCCGCCGCCGCCCCCCCCCCCCCACCCACCTCGTCGGGATAAAGAGGAATGGCGTTGGAACGATTATGGTTTCAGTGATCGAGATGGAGGAGGACGAGACGAGATCCAGCGGGTGGACAAGACTGTGCTGTCGAGGTGGGAACCCTCCACCGCCGGACCGACCTGCCGAGTGAGTAATGATCGAGGAAAATCCGCGTTTAGATCATTACCACCATCGACGCACAGTGGGTTATTTGGCCCGGAAAACCGGACAAAAATATTGTAGCGTTGTTTATAGGCTCAATGTCGTAATGTAGTAGGCCATTGAAATCGTCTTAACGTCAGCTACAATGTTATGAAATTAAATATAAATTTTAACATTATTTTATCACATTATAACTTAATTTTGTATAAAAAAAAAATTGTTTTCGAAATTGTATATATTAAAGTTTGTAGATGTCTGAATACCATTTACCTTTTATTTAAAACATTTTTTTTCACGAATGTTCAAACCCCTTGAAAAATAGGGTCAGTAGTAGATTTGGTCAATTTGGTGCGTAATCTCAGGCGACCCTATTTCGACTAAACGCAGCGTAACATTAACGTCTTAAATGCCAATACAGTAATTTTTACTTTTTGGGAGTTGTTTTCTGACAAGTTCAGGAAAACCCTATCATAAAAAAGTTTATCTGGTAACGAAGGCCGTTGACATGGTCGGTTCTTGCGACCAAACAGTCACCCTATACATATAACATAAATTAAGTATAAAACGTGAAACCGGATGAAACCGGAACCAATTTTTGTTGCATTGTTATCGCAAACCTTTATCGAATGCAATGACACCAGAATGAGCTTTTAATGATGTTAGATACTATAACAAAATCGTTAATGAAATCTTGTAACCGCAAAGAAAAGTACCGAAATATTGATTATTTTCAAATGTTAATAACTACATAAATATATGTGCTAAAAGTGTAAAATCTGTTGGCAAGTGTAGTATATACCTACCTTAAAAGCTTCCATAACGGCAGAATTTACACAAATTCATTAAAAGATTCATAAATCACTAATAAGCAACGATGTTTTATAGAATGCTTAAGAAAGAAATGCGTGCCATCAAATCTGCCAACGTTCGACGAAAAATGCTGCTCCCCGAGTTCGCAAATAAGAAAACCAAAATCGATACATCATTCCTCGCATATTTAACTATCTCGGACGACAAAAATTTTTGTCTTTCGCAAAACTTTGAAAATTGGCTTTTGTCCGGTTTTTCGGGCCAAATACCCCACTGTGCGACGGTCGATCCTCCTCGCAGCATTTTAAACTAGTAGGTAAAAACACACGGAACACCCACGAGCCGCGCATGCGTCGTCGCGTTCCTCCTTTATCGATAGATCATTGGCTGCACGTTCCAGGATCATTTTGCTTGTCCCGCTGTTCCTTGCATTAACTATCCATTCCGTTGATTTATTGCGCAGGAATTTCGGAGCTTACCCCTCGAAACGGAAAATATTGTACAGTTAAATCGATCAGGTCGCTTTAGCTCTGGAATTTTCCCCTTGTTTCGTCCATTTTCTGGTTCCCCTGATTGCTTTTCTTTAACAATGAAACTATCTATTGCGATTCGTTGGGAATGTTACCTACCTTGTTACATCTATTACTTCTTCGCTTTACGCGTAGAGTTCGCATGCGTGCCTCACCCGAGTTTCATCTGTAATTTACGTATCGTAAAATCCATGTGTTATCCCATGTGCGTCCCAGCGGTCCTGTTCTGATTAATTTAGATCCCCGAAATATATTGAACGTTATTTCGTGCGATCACACTCCTGTTCTCATCGTTATTTCCAATCTATGTTCCCCGTTTCTCGCCAGAAATTCTGCCGTTCTAGAATTTCCAACCTGACTTTGCACCTTCCCCAAAATCGAACCGTGTATGTTTCTCTATTCGTTTCACGACCTGTGAAGCGTGTGGTCGTCGAAGGCGTTTAATTCTTGCGGAAACGACGGTCATTTCTGGTTTCAGAACAACAGTCTGACCCTGGAATGTCTTTGAACTCCTCAGTGTAGACCGGAAGCTTTAGAGTTTTCCTTAGAGCACGACGTGAACGGGCCACGAGCCTATCTAGGTACATATTCGGAGGACACTTGGGAAGCCCGAAGATACGAAACTCGAGCCTCCATTTGGAGATTTAATTAATTGAACGGTTGACGATGGTTGGTCGTCTTTAAACTGGAAACAGTTGGAAGGGGATGAATTTTTTGGCCGGTTTACTGCGTTTATTGTGCGATGGTTGTTGGCAGGCTTAATTGTAAGCATATTTATAGAACTGTTATTTACTGAACTTTGTCAATTCACTGACGCGTTTGTTCGAATGGATTTTAGAAATTCAAAGTGTACTGCTGTGGGAGATTGGTATATTATAATATTAGATTGCGAGTAAAAGTTCGAAGAGTTTGGAAAGAATAAGGGAGCGAATGGGGCAACTGTGTGCATCCATTTATCATTATTTCTTGTTGCGGGAAGTTAACGATCGTCGCTAGTAATATGAAATCTCTGAAAATATCATTAAGATTAGTCAAATTAAGAGGCTTATTTTTCCGATTAAAATAGAACGTTTATTGCGTAATATGTTAGGGTTAGCTTGTGAAAAATTTGTTTTCCTAGAGAAAGTTGGAATGAAATAAAGAAAAGAACAGGGGAGACGTTTTGTAGATTTAACCGAATACGTGTACCAGTGTCTGTATGCTTTAAAGAAAATTTCCAAAATAATTCATGCTCCAGAGCAATCAATTTTCTAAAAATTTCGTTTTCTTTTCTACCTGGATTCGCCTTCGTTACTTCGTTGTTCTTACTTAGTGTGTATCAAATGTTTATTAGCTATGTCACTAGCGAAAAAGTTTCTTAATGAAATATATACATATATGTGTTTGAGGAAGAGTATGTAAGTGAACGCCTGTTTAATATTCTTTGTATAGCACTCTACGAATCTCGAACTGACTTACCAATGACAAAGAATACTGTATAAAATTTGTAAGCTTTATTAAGAGGCGCAGGGTAAATTAGTTCTAAGGCTAGCAAATTAGCAGTCGCGTCGTTGCTTAAACAACTTTGTAGCTCTGCGTTTTTTAAAAATGTAAATAAATAATCGTGCAATCAAGCCAAGTACTTAGTATTTTGTTTTCGGATAAAGACGAAAATTGATTGTAGTAGTCTGGTTGCAGTTCACCAGGCGAAGCGTTAACGACACGTATTGATCCACTTGTCCTGTTGCGTATTTTTTCTCTGTTTCTCTCTTTCTCGTATGGTATAGTAACTAGTTTATTAGAAGTGTTTGAAACTACTCGGGACCCTGCCTTGCCTACGCTCAAGCATGTCTTATAGTATCGCCATCTATACAAAACATCT
Source organism: Nomada fucata (assembly GCA_948146005.1). Classification (NCBI taxonomy): domain Eukaryota; kingdom Metazoa; phylum Arthropoda; class Insecta; order Hymenoptera; family Apidae; genus Nomada; species Nomada fucata. Next base: position 29,713,058 of record OX411277.1, on the reverse strand, counting down.
TGAAACTACTTGTGTCGGTACTTTATCTACACTCAATGTGGTGTATATACTGTCGCCATCTAAACAGGCGTGCTTGAAACTACTCGTGCCTCTACCATACCTTAGATGTAGATATGGCAGAACCCCGAGTAGTTTCAAACACTTCTTTATAGATGGCGATACTAAAGACCACTTTTGGTTACTTATCAAAATTTGGTTATATGTACACATATCTTTTTCTTTACAAAATTAAGTTAATTATACTTCAGAATCATTTCGTGTTCCCATTTTGTTGTCAATATAGTGTTAGCAGGCTCAGTAATAAACTTTATATAAAAATTAATACGTGTTATACCATTGGAAGTTCCATTGTTCGCTTTATTGTACAACGAGAAACCAGTACCATAACAAAGGTCGATACATCTGCGAATATTTTTTACTTTCAATACATTTTCCTACATGTGATAAGTAGATACTAATAGTAGCGTTATTCTTTATTACGGCCTCGCAGCCGTGAAATTCGGACTAAGTGTATATATAACCTAACTTTCGATTACTATCTTAGCTTACGCATTCTTCTCTTCCACTCTTTCTATCATACCTTCTCTATCTTACGCATTGCACTACTTCTTACTAGTCGACTCTTTACTGCACAGCTATTATATATCTTCTGTTTCAAATTCGTAAGCTTTCATTTCTTATTCCTCACACCCAATGATCTATGGTAACACCCTTAGCTATTTCCCTGCATTCTCTTACTAGATGTTCTAACGTTACAGATTTGTCTCCGCACAGGTCGCATCTTTTATTCTCTTCTTTCGTTCCATATCTATTCTACTTGTGAGTGCTTGCAGATCTATCTGAGCTATTAATTGCCGACTATTTACAGTTCCCGTCTTTACTTTGGTATTGTCTTAGTGTTGCTGTTCTAATATATATAAACCTTCCATTACATCTTGCTCCCTTTATTTTACTGTTGTATTTCGTAGTATCTTCTTTTAAGGCTTTCCGTCACTTCGTTTCCTTTCCTTTATGTTAAATTTATCGCTGCTTGACTTATTCCAATCTAATGAACTAATTAATCGTCCCTTTCTCTTATGCTTCTGGTTCAACCTTCCCCGCATCTTTTACCTATAAACGTCCCTTCATAATTTATCTCTCTCCTATTACGTTCTTACTAATATATTTTTTGTGTGTGCAGGTTTGCTGGACAAAGAAATGCAGTGCATTGACCGGCGCTTGTCATTGTGCATAAGAGCAAGAAACAAGATAGAAGAACTTCTGCCACATACTTTAGTTAGCCTTTAGTTATAGCCAAATGTATATATTTATTTTATGTTCACTGCATTCGGTAGATCTTACGTAAATCTTAATATTATTTATATTACTTTCAACAAGTTCTACTGAATGCAGTAAATGTAAAATAAGTTGCACGACTGCTGTAATTTATCCTTACAAAGCTTCTACGTACAAACTGTGTAAATTTTTAGTATAAGTTTTATCTGTAAGATGTGTTGTAAGTAGATTTAAAAGAATAGTTCGTAAGTATTAGCTTGTAAGTTTAGATTGCAACATTTTTGTAACTTGTATCTTCATTAATTGGTTTTGAATAAAGTTTCAATGAAAAGAATTCCACTGCTCTTTTTAATTTCACCCCTTAACGATCCTCGAGAAAACCTAATTCCAATTCCTTACGCAAGAAGTACCGTGGACGAACTTTAAATGCAAAGTCCTAAAACGAGAAACTTGTAAAAATTGTCCTATACGTTATTAAAGACAGCCGGGCAAAGTCTTCATTTCTTGCAAAATTTGTTGGCGGAAGTCCGCAAAACTAAGCGCCCGGAAATTCCTGGAACGTGACGTCATTTCCAAGAAATCCGGGGTTCGGATACCTCCTCGTATATCTTATTCTCCTAATACAAATCCACGATTGTCGGCAGATATTTTTGCCAGAAACTCAGAAATTTTGCGCTCGGAAATTCCTGGAACGTGACGTCATTTCCAAGAATTTCTGAGAAAGAATACCTCCTTGCATATCATATTCTCCTGATACAAATCCACGATTTTCGGCAGATATTTTTGCCAGAAACTCAGAAATTTTGCGCTCGGAAATTCCTGGAACGTGACGTCATTTCCAAGAATTTCTGAGAACGAATACCTCCTTGCATATCATATTCTCCTGATACAAATCCACGATTTTCGGCAAATATTTTCGCCAGAAACTCAGAGATTTCAGTGCACGGAAATCTGGACTTTGTATTAGGAGAACATGATGCGCAAGGAGGTATCCGAAGCCGGCAACTCTTGGATATTGACGTCACGTTCCAGGAATTTCCGAGCGCAAAATTTCTGAGTTTTTGGCAGAAATATCTCGTCGAAAATCGTGGATTTGTATCAGGAGAATATGATATGCGAGGAGGTATCCGACACCGGCAGTTCTAGGAAATGACGTCACGTTCCAGAAATTTTCGAGCACTTAAATTTCGACGACGTTGTGTTACTTCGTGGATAATTAACGCTAAATTTAATAATATTCAGGTCTATTTTTACAAGTTCTCCGGTTGTGAACTTTGCATTTAAAGTTCCTGCACGGTAGTACTTGTTTAAGGAGTTGGAAATGGGTTTTTTCAAGGATTGGTAAGGTGTTGAAATAAAAAGAGTAGTAAAATTCCTTTCATTGCAGATTTATTTAAAGTAATTAATGCAGATACACGTTACAAAGTTGTTACAATTAAAACTTACATGCTAGTGCTTATGAACTAATCTTTTAAATCTATTTACAATACATCTTACAACTAAATGTTGTACCAGTTTTAAGCTAACATATATGTAATATTAAACGTACAATGAGCAACAAGAATAAAGTAATACTTACAAACTATTCTTAAGAATTAAATTTTTGGCAATAGCACTTTTCGTGCGACTTTGTGGCGTTTTAAAATCGCCTTAAATATGATGCATGCATGTCTGCATACAGCCATGCTATCGATGGTTATAATATCGATATACATCCAGCAAATCTCGATTTCAAGTATCGATACATTGTTGCGTTTCCTGACCACAAGATATCTCTCTTGTGGGCGACATAACCTGCATCAAAAATGTACACTCGAGAAACATTACCATGTATTTATTAAACCTAAGCAGCTATGATTCAGCATTGATTTACTTTCTGGTGGATTAATGAAGGTAGGAAAATAAATGTACTTCAACAGAATTACGAGACGAGTTTTCCACAAAAGTATCCACTTATGTTTATGAAATCGTAACAATGAAAGAGTTTTGTTTACAACGGAGTACTAAGTAAAATACTGTCATTTGAGTTTAATAATATCTATGCGTCCATTTTACAATTCTACAACCTTTTAATTAATGTCATTCTTTATTAATCCATTACTGTCTACGTAAAGACCGAATATTCACGTCGACGCTATTTCTAACCTCTGTTACCGTGAACATCTAAGATACATCGAGGGAGATAAATATCCGTCACGTCTTAACGATCGCGAAAGAAAATGACAGAATATTTTAAACAGCCTGCATTTCTCGTGGGAGAAATTGACGAAAATATTAATCTGTCACTGCCACCAGTTTCCGGTGAGGAGTACATCAAAAGGGTGGTGTAAGTATGTTATTTAAATAATCCAATTTTTAATACGTCAAAATAATGCCACTTTACGTCCAATTCGACAGTATAGAAGCACAGCAATGCGCGGAAATTGTGGTGGCAGATATCGATAAGAAACGATTTCAAAAGCCTACGATTGATGTGGAACCCGTAAGTTTGCAAACAATGATTTTACGATTGTTTAATCGCCAATAAACATGGCACGACCCCACAGTAATGGCGGAATAGCAGTTGTAATAATTTACGCAAACGCAACGTTGTAAGTTGTCAGGATGCGTGGAGGCGCCGCCGTGGCTCGGCCCTACGCTAGATTGGCAATTGTGCCAGGTGTCGGACTTCTCCACCGTCAGATTGTACATAAGTCAATTGAAGAATGAGATTCAAACGTTGAAACGTAAATGGAGGCCACCGAAGATCGAAACGGTTGGTAAAATCGATATACTCATCAGCCGTAACTACTAAAAATGCTTGCACCGCTTTTAACTGTACGCCCTTTCAGCCAGATATGTATGACGAGAAAGGTTGGATCAAATTCTGTTCAGGTGATACCACAGAGACGCCACGAGTCGTTCCGACGTTGAACACTGTCTTTTGTCTGAATCAACCAATGGTGGAGAAAGTGCTGGAATATTTGGTGGAGCACATAGATGCATTGGATAAAATCGAGTACGAAATGGGCCAATGGATATACGCGTTGCTGGTCATATTGGAAATGCCCTTAACACCGGACATGTATTCCTGTCTGCGCTCCTTGGCCAGAACGTGTTCAGTTATGCGTGCGAAATCGGTAATACGCGGCACTGAAAAGGCTGCACCCTCTTCCTTTTTTAACAAATCAATTTTATTGCATAAGTTTATATTAAATTTGCCGTTAACATAAATCGGTGAGTGGATCTTAAAAAAAAAAAAAAAGAGAACAGAGTGGCGTGGAATTCTGATTCGTAATTAAAACAGGCGATAGAAAATTCGTTGGCTAACTAATTCTCTCTACAATTAAATACACATCGTCTAAATTATTTTGTTTTCCATTCTTCCTACATCTTTTCTGTTTTTCTTTCTGTTCGTTTTAGAAGAAACTGGAAGTACATGAAATAGGGGCGCTGAATTTATTCATATGCCTAGTTGCGAGATACTTCCGTCAGCTGGACCTGGCCGACCCTTGAGACTCGTGTTCATTCAAGTGCAATTGTAATTTATATTATACTTTATGTACGTTTTAATAAAAATCGATCTTTTGATACATCTATGTTGTGTTCTTGGCAACCTCTCCCTCCTCCCCTCCGACTTTCGCCGCGATCATTTAAAATATTACTACCGGCTGTCTGGGTACAATGAGGCAACGGTTTAATTAAATAAAGGTGTATTACAAATAATCGAATGGTAAGCAAGGAGGGAGAAAACAAAAAGGAGATGTAAGGGATCGGGGGAACCGATGTTATTATTAAGCTATATTCTCTTGGTCCTGGAGCAGCGCGGTCGCTAATCTTTCTAAGTCATCGTAACTAAGGCTATTCACTTTGTTTTTCAGGTCTTTTATCAACTCGTTGACTATTGACTCCGTCTCCGACTCTGTATAGTGATGCCTCAAAACTCTCGAGACTTCGTCGCGCAAAAGATGCGTGCCTGACTTGCTGTTCGACGACTTCCCCTCGCTAGATCCTTCCTCCGCCTTCTTAATAACCAGAAGGTTCAACTTACTACCATCCTTAATACCCGGATAGAAACTCAACGGATTCTCGTCTGAAACAATGATTCCCCCCTGCATTACCGGCGACACTCATACCATGCCAACCGTTCCCAACGATTTCTCTCAATCGTGTAGAACCTTACCGGCCAACGTCTTGCCCGTGAGAAGCAATCTCTGCTGCGGAACATCTATGCCCAATAGGTTGCTGACTTTGTGCTTCAACTGAAGGACCGTGTCCGAGGGCAGAATCTGGGGGAACACAGAAACGTGTGAAACATCGAGCTCGCAAGCATGTAACGTTCGAAATGGACAGAATTAACTTCGAGAAATATGAAAAGCGAATTTGCCGTTGGTAAGTCGGTACAGAACAGCGAAACGTCGTCGACGGTCTATATCGTGCCAAAACAAACACGATCGCGCGACGTTCGCTGCCCGCGGCGTTAAGCAATACGATAAAATACATAGTTCAGATGTCTGGCCACTCACGTCAACAACGCATTCTTTCCCCTGAAGCTTCTTCACGATAACTTTCATGTTGCAATGCGTTCGACGGGGCGTCCGTGTACCGACACGACCGTGTAAAATCAAATTCCCCGGAAGAACGAGATCTTTAACGATACCGATAAGGACTTGAGCATTTTATTGGGAGGTTATATTTTGCGACACACGATATCACCAACACACACGGCGTCACCTAACTACTGTTTTGCGGGACGGAGTAGGGGGTTAGGCACGCACACGCGCGCACAACGCATGTGTGCCACACGCAGGTAGTCGGAAAACCCTTGGAACGTGCAATATATAGGTCGATAGCCAGGCGTTATTTATCGATACATGCGCGCCATCAACATTTTCCAGTTTCCCGTTCTTTCCTCCTCGCTTTACTCGTCATGCAGTTCGGAACAACCGAATCGAACGTGGATGATCACGTGTTCGTCGAATATCTTTAAATCATCGTCAACTACATCGGTTACGTCTAATCGCTGTTTTGCAACTGACGAAAACAAAAGATGACGATGCTCAATTGCGAAAAAAGAAAGTCGCCGGCGAGTTGCTTCGATACGATCTATCGATACAGGGATCGCCCCGTACAACACGCTTAAGCCGAATTTGCATTGGTCGTGTCGAACGGTGTAAAGGAGGTTTCCATTTGTACTACTTGAAATTGTTGAAATGTCGTAAAAATGTTGTGCTTCCTCGATTACTAATGTTACTAATGAATACATTTCGCGTGGTAACAAAAGGAGAATAGTGTCTTGTCGTTAATTCGTTCGACGCAACTTTGTCGTTTGTATTACGTCTGCGTTTCGTATAACGCGGGCATTTTGTAAGAGCGTAACTACCGTGTTATACGGGGGCCATGCACGCGTTAGCAATTTTGGCGGTTAGTCTGAACGTTGAGGTTTCCCTTTTGAGGTTATGTTGTTGATTTCTCGAGCGGCGATAATAACAGGAGAGCGCAGTTATGGAAAATGAGGATAAAGATATGAGCGACGTCGAGGAGGAAAATTCTGCGGATCGTCGAGGAAATGTTGAAATTACTCGCAAGGAGGACTTAACCCCTTACTTCAAAGCCTGCGATCACAGTGTTAATAAAGTCCATTTAACAAAGGTATGCTGTAATTAAATGAACAAAAAAGAATGTATTTAGCTTATCTTTAACATCGAAATGTTTTCTCGTTACTTCGATGATTTTTTCAAGATCTATATAGATCGGTGCGAAACTATTAATTGGTAATAAAACATGGAATTTGGCATTGAATGTGACCTTACGATTGCATTTTGGAAGAGTATTGCTATTCTCCGTTAGTATTTCTTAAAACTATCGTCAACCCAAAAGAAATTCGATGAAATACAACGACGTTCCGCTATGGCAGTGGCATTAATCGAATGCAAACTTCTGCTAGGTGCCGCAACTATGCAAGGACGAGCCGTGTCAGCTGGGAATAGACGAGGCTGGTCGCGGACCGGTTCTAGGGCCCATGGTGTACGGTATAGCCTACGCGCCATTGTCAAAGAAACAGCTTCTTGTAGATCTGGGCTGCGCGGATTCAAAAAGTCTAACGGAGCAGAAAAGGGACGCTATTTTTGACAAGATCTGCGAGGAGGGCAACACAATGGGATGGGCTGTGGACGTTATATCGCCCAACGTAATCGCGAACAGTATGTACAGAAGAACGAAGACGTCCCTGAACGAAGTGTCTATGAACTCTGCGATAGAGCTGACTAAAAAAGTGATAGAGGCGGGCGCAAGAATAACGGAGGTTTACGTGGACACGGTGGGTAAGCCAGAGAAATATCAAGCGAAACTGGAACTGATTTTCCCAGGAATTAAAATAACCGTGGCGAAGAAGGCTGACTCCACGTACCCTATCGTAAGCGCAGCAAGTATCTGCGCCAAGGTGTCCCGGGATCATGCTATAAGAGCCTGGCAGTTTCGCGAGGGATCAATAACGTCGGAGTATGGAAGTGGCTATCCGAATGATCCGGAGACCAAGAAATGGCTGTCCCAGAACGTGGACCCCGTGTTTGGGTTCCCCCATCTGGTGAGGTTCAGCTGGTCCACCGCTGAAAATATCCTGAACTCGCAAGCCTTGACCGTGGAATGGGAGGATGCGGAGGATTCGGAGAACGCGAAAGAGCAAAAGATATCAAGCTTCTTCAACAGGGGTACAACTAAGCATAAGAAGCGACATCAGTTCTTCGTCGACAGATGTCTGTACGATAATTCGGCGTTATGATCACCGTATCGTTTGCAAGTCGAATTGTACGGTACAGTGGACGCCGGGGTGAAATTGAAACTTCCCTGTCTCAGTTGTCGGCGTGGATGCCGCTTTATTACGAGAACATTAAGTTAAAGATAAAAGTCAGTTCAATTTATATACATATGTACAGAGTGCTCTTAGAGTAAAAGTACCTTACGCGAAGAGTGGTAGTACACTCATGTGATACCCGTGGACACTCTATGTCTCACTTGTAATTAAACAATTAGGAATGTTAGTTAGCGCAAATCGTTCTTTGGTAAAACACGCCCTACACTCGCACACGCGTCTGCCACGCAAGTAACCCTAGGATAACATATCTCTGCGACTGATTAATAGCGACTAGATTGATAAAAGCTACGAAGAAAGAGAACACTCTTCACCTGACTGAGAACTCGCGTGTCCTCCATCCTGCGACTGGACGATAGAAACACTCGTGTACAATTAGATATAAATATACTCGTTACACACGTTCCTCTTTGTTCGCTCGTTTAATTATTACTCGTTCATTCACGCAGGTTGATTTCCTTAAAACGATAATGAGATAAGGGACGCAAGTAGAGGAAAAGAATATTGCGCACACTCGCGAAGTGTTTGAAGATAGTTTTTCGACGAATATTGGATTTTAGAGACTGTACTTTAGACTCCGCTCTTGGAATTGTATATCAACGATCGAATAAAAAATCTTTTTTTGCTGTAACCACGATCATGTTCATTTTTAAATCGATCCATAAATCTGTCCGCACCTTTCTTATAAATATAGAATTTGAGAGTTTGTCCAAACCGCTAATACTAGTTTATCAGAGAGCAGATACAATTGTACGGGAAAGAATTTAAAAAATATAAACATTTCTGAAAGGCACCGAGAGATTTATGGATATATTCTGTAAGTACGAATTTACATAATCTCCCACCCTCTAACACTCTAATATATTGGCGTATATCTTTGTTAAGTATACTCTTTCGCCTAAGTCCTCGCTAACTCCACTAACTGCGATTATAAAAAATAGAAACAACACGGATAATTTAGTACACCGGGGTCTCCACAAGACTCGGCATGGAGGCCTGAAAACGATGAGCATGAAAAGGACACTACACCAAAACTGTGCCCTTCTTATCGTAGAATCAGTAAACTCGACATCAAGAGTACGATACAAGGAGTTAACGTGCTGCTTCCGCTTCCTGAAACAGAAAATATGAAAAGGAATGTGAGCAACAAATTCGAAAAAATAGAATTCTAATAGTCTTTGATTAATCAGTTATTCGTTGCATTTCTTATCTCTCATGGTTAATTTACCCATTACTAATTTGATCAACTTCGGATCAGTTACCAACTGCAAAACTTACCGACGGTACTTCAGTTACCCTCGCTAAATGTTATCGACCGTAGTGCAATTACTCTCTATAGATTTTATCGACTGTAGTGCAATTACCCTCGATACATTTTATCGACTGTAGTGCATTTACCCTCGGCGAATTTTACCAACTATGGTTTAATCAGTTTATCAGTAGTGCGTTTACCTATCGTGCTCTTCAGTTACAATGACTTTTCAATGCACCTTCACGGTAAGCAAAGAAATAAAACGGTTGAAATCAATGAAATCTACAATCGAGGCCTCCAACACGAAAGCTAGAGACAGAACAACTTCCAAGTGTGCACTATACAGTAAGTGCCATTTACGTGAAAGATAAAACTGTCGAACGCTTTGAAAAATGTATAGGAGGTCTACTATAAAAAAAAAAGGAACTCCACTTGCACTGATGATGCAAAAAATGCTTCTCCCTTTTTTTATCGACGGCATAAAAAAAGGCCTTTAACTAAACTCTTCAAAATGGAAAAGGCTCAAACAAAAAGAAGCCTCGTTCTACATTTCCCGTAACAGCTTCTTCAACATTCTACCACAAGTTACACCTTATATACGCTATATACCTCTTTGCATTCTTTTTCTTATTACCTCCTAGGATATGTTCGGCGTGCGTGTGGCCTTGCGCCCTTGTCTCCCTGCTCTCCATGACCGGCATCTTTAGAGGCTTTTCACCCTCTATGCTGAGCTCATTCGATTTCCAATATACGGTCGCTATCGTAGCCAGGCATTTGATCTTCAGATCTCCCCTCTTGAAGTGCTTCGTTTGCAGACGGAACTCCAGACCTAACACGGCTGTCTCGAGACCCTCACGATCCACCTCGGTGATGTGAGGTCCCCTCAAGTACTGCGTGTCAACCTGAAACGGCCAACAAAAAAAAAGAGGAAAAAATTAGGGTTGTTTCTCACGTGCAGGTGATGCGCGTGTGTCTGGCCGCGAATAGGGTAGGGGGCTTGGTAGGAGGGTTTCAATTTGCAATTCCGCATGTACGAGCGAGGTAAACCCAACACAACTTGCATCTTGCTTACTCCAGGGTGTGCAATGTTTGAAATAATACGCAAGGGACACGGAAGGTGCACGTCCAGACCGGACCGGTCGAGACACAATCATCGATGAAAGAGTCGTTAAATGTCGACAGAGGGTAACGTCGTTTTCTCGCTGGTCGGATAAATGCATCTTGTCGAAACGAATGGTAAATTGGACTGTAGATGGAACACGTGGAACGTTCGATGATTTGTCGATAACTGATAACCGCAAGATGCTTGGCTGTGCAACGATTATTTATGGACGCGGCGGTAAGCTGCGGGGCTCTAGCGAGACTAGTGTACATCACTGGCGGGCTGTTACTCTACTCATCGCAACAATTAGCCGCTTTAAACGATCCTTCTCGCTCGTTCAATTAGCGGAACATCGTTCCGCGATGTAACCGGCACGCTATATATAAACGCGTTCGGAAAATCAATATACAAAGCAATAACAAGGAGGAACGATGCGATGGAGTTAATTTGTATGGCTGGAGGAGGAATCGGTGAGGAAATATTTTTAAGAGAAAAATGTCACGGGACTTTTCTCCCCATGGAATTTCGCGACACTGACCAGTTCAAGCGTTGAGCCACTTACAGGTTCCCCGTTGATGAACCAGCTGAGCATGGCAGCCGGCTTCGACTTCGCCGAAGTGCAATTGAACCGCACCACGTCACCGACCTGATAACGATGCCTTCCTGGCCTGCCATTGATAACGGGCCCGTCTTCCGGCAGGGCTGCAAGTAGTTACCGTGTTCTGTTATTTTCGCTTCACCAAACATTTAACCCTTCGCCGAAGGATAGAGGGGGCGGCCCTGTTTGGCACGGGACAATTTTGTTTACAATTGAAACGGGGGGAAATATCCCTTTTGAGACGAAACAGCACGAGGGGGTTTAAAAAAAAAAACAGGAAGAAAAAATTCCCCGCGCTGACTAAAATATACCTTTTATTTTTTTTTTCTGAACGTTCAACGGTACAAAATGGTAAATGTCGCCCCACCTGACAGTGGATGTTTGTGTTGGGTTAAAAAACGATTTCCTGTTCCGCGCTAGGGGAAAGTAGGATCACCGACTGATTTTCTTACCCACTACCAGCATGTCCGAGTGATCGGAGACCGTTTGGAACGACGGTGCTTCCGCTGACACCTCGCATCTGTATCTCCCCGTGCTCATTAGGTTCACGGAATAGAGCACGACCGATCTTTCCGTCGAATTGTGAATCTGGAAAATAGAACGATGCTCATGGAATATACCCGTGCGACCATTTCTCATCCCACGCAATTTAACCCCACCGGTTCGTGGAATTAATCGTCTTACTGTATATACATACATATATATACAACATATATTCCAACGTTCAGGCCAAGTCTCGAAACCGAGCGATTTTAATCCCAGGAGAATGTTAATTTTTCATTAACACGGAAACGAAATAAATGGAATTAAATAAGCTAGTGATATTTATGGTTTTCTCTAGTTACTTGAAAATGTACATTTTGCGTTAGCTCTTTTCTGACTGGAGATCGTTTGTTTCCAACGAGATCTCGCGAGAAAGTAAGCTAGAAAGGGGGGGGAGGGGTCTCGTGCACACCGGAAACGATGGATTCCAAGGGAAACCGGGCAATAGAGCGCGATAAAAATGAAAAGCGTTTCGCTTTAAATAGAAAGCGCCGCGGGGGGGCTGCAGGGGGTGCATCGGCACGAGACAAGAGGGAAGAAAAAAAAATCAATACAAAGTGATTCTTACGTTCGCCGTGACACCTGGCAGCTGAAAGACGAGCACCGGCGGCCTATCCTGGGGCACGTATCGATAGAACTCGTTGCCGTCTTTGTACCATTTCACCGAATACAGCGTCTCGCCGTCCAGATTGAAGTTGCACTCGAGTCTGATGTTCTGGCCACGGACTACGTGCTGGGGAACAACCAGCTCCAGCATCCTTAACGCGACCGCGTCTGTAACGATAAATGAATAAAGGCATGAATTTCATTGAAAAGAATTCGACGAGACTTTTATAGGTTTCGCTTTACGTCAGAGTCTTGCTTCGCGTCAGTCTGACTGACAAGCGATTAAAGTAGGGACAACGGTTGGGCGAAGTTCTATGTTACGTTGGCCAGGTCAAAGCCAGAGGCGACTCGCTATGCGTCTACGTATCGTCGTAAGACAGGTTAGGGTTCAGTTTCGACTGGGGTCAATTATTTTTAAATCCGCGCCGCCGTTGGCCGATTGATGTTGACTCGACTTCGCGCGTCAACGGAATTCAAGTAACCTAACCTCGAATTCCGCATTCGTCGCCGAAGCTGACGCCGCGTTGAAATGACGGAATCGAGATAACCCAACCCGAAATAGAAGGGAGAAGGAAAAGGATGCAGTTCGGCCTTCACGAAATTCGATCGTTCGTGGTTAAAAATCGCGGAACGAACGAAATCACGGCGATTCGCTCTAGGGGGCGCACCGGCGAGCCTCGAAATGGGAAAACTCTGGAGGACAAACACAATCGGGGCGTGAGGGGCGATAATCGGGCCGGGCAATGAATCGTTCGGTGTCGCGAATACGAAGCAATTCTCACGCGTGTTTGCTCACCGTTTCACGCGGAGCCGTGGAGCAATTCCATCGAATTGCCTTTTAACCTTCCTCTGATCCGATATAACGCCGCGTTTTTTTTCTCGTGCGAGCGTTTTCCACGCGATCTTCCCCATAATACATACGTGCACGCGAAACATTCCCTGGAAACCTCTTTACCCGGACCGCTCTTGTACCCGCAACAAATTTTCAAGCTGCGTCGCCGTCCAATGAAATATCAACTGTAAAGCGACGATGCAAGAGGAAAGAAAAGACGAGAATTTCTGCTACGCAACAAGCACATTTTATATAAAAATAGCAATTACCGAGAAATGATCGTACGTCGGCGATTTGATTATTATTTCTTATTTATGAAAACAATTTGTCCTCGAAATAGTCATCGTTAAACTGCGACGGGAATCGCGCGATCGAAAAATTTGCGGCGCAGTCGTTTCGAATATCAATTTATGCAGCCAGGCAAAGCCGCCCCAAACTCGACGGGAAGTTCGGCCACGTGGAAGAGTTCGCCAGGAATTCACGGAAGAAATAAAAGGATAGAGCCGTTCTTGTCGCTTATCTGGCGGGCACGCTTCGGTTTCATTTTCCTCGACTTTTTAGCCCCATTACTTTCAAGCGCGACGGGCATTAACATCGAATCGGCCGGCGTTAAGGCACACTTCGCAACAAAGAGAATTATCTCCTGGAAGAAAAGAATCACATGGAGGCGCCCTGAAACGAGGAAGAAATCTCGAGACGTCTCCGAATAAATGCAAGAAGAGGCGCTTTTAGCCCGAAAACTAGTTCGCCGCTATCCTTCACCATGGGTCTGTCTCCTCGTTCTCCCGCGAGGAACGCGATTGTACATTGTCCTCCCTTGATGCAGATTAAAAAGAACGACACGGATATCCTAACGCCGTCCTTATTTGTTACCGTCGATAAAGCAGAATTTTGTATTTCGAACAATAAGAGAGACGCCTAAAAATGTAGGTCCAACTTAGGGTATAGGTTTTAAAAATCACGTTTCAACCTCAATAGTCACTGTTCCATACTTCACCGTAGTCGCTAATGAGGTCTGCAGTCGATGCGACTTTAAACAGTCAAATAAAAGAAAAAAGAGAGACCGTTGCTAAAACGAATCCGTTGTGTCTGAATTGCAACGCCTTCTACGATCGCCTGGCCCAAAATGGTTCGTATCCCTTAAATCTACGTTACCGACCATTGGTCGCGAAGTTGTGAGAAGAAAATCTTCAACCATAATATACGTAATCGCCATCCAAAGATATGAATTACTCATGCGCAGCCGATTCCCCGACGATCCAAAGTGTCCAAGGTATCCAACATTAGGAAAAGGTATCAGAGACTATCCGATTCCTCGTTTCCACCTAACCTTCGTGTTCGCCACGTTTCGACAGAGACTGAGGACAAGCGGCGCGGGGTACTAGGGGAATAATCACGTGGGTTGTCCTAGAAGAAAAAAAAGTGGCACTCCTCGAAGATAAAGGGGTGGAACGATGCGGGCCGCAATATCTGGCCCGGAAAAGCCACGAGGGGGGAAGAAAAAGTCTCGTTCCTCCGATTGTCATGGGTCGTGATTCACAGCTGCAAAAACCGATCCAATTATTCCGCGAACGCCCAGGGCGGTCTTTCTTTTATCGGCGCGGATCCGTCTGGGCCGGTGCAACAACGGCCAACGCCGGTACACGCTGTAACTAGGGGAATTTTTCCGCCCGTGCAAGTTGTCGCTTTGCAATTCGTGCGGAATTACGAGTTTGTTCCCGGCCGATGCGCGATAACTGTTTGTACGGCTTGTTCCATTCCTATTTAGGTCAGACTGATGGGTTTTCTATAGGGACTTTTTTTCTCCCCTCCTTTCTTCGGCCTGACCTGAACACGGTAGCATCTGTCACGGGCGCGGAGGCGATCATGAGACAATTAGTTAAGGATCCCGCGAAGCTGATTACGGTTACTGACAGGAGGGTTTTTCTCTCTGCTTTTTTTTTTTAAGTCCAGCCTTGGATCGCGTTCGGCTGGAACACGGCGAATGTTTCTTTTTCCCCGCAACCAAGCTAGACTCGCGTTGTTTTTTCCACACAGATTTGTTTGTAGTGTGGGGGCCAGTGAACAGGTGCAGCGGTCAGAGCGGAATTTGCTCCTGAATTCTGCGACCGGTGTTTTCACGCTGCGGGGTACTAAGAGAGCCCCGGGATGTTTTCGAAGATCATCTATAGGTCGAGCAAATATTTTTCCATCGGTGTGGAAGTCGCTTGTTACCTTGCAACGGGAGTGCTTCGCCTGGACAAAGGGTTGCCTGTGTTCGTTCAATCCCCGCTGGGTCCTGGGGGTCGTGGTACAAGGGCGGCGGCGGCGACCGCGGTCGAAGAAAAGAAACGACGGTACTGTTGTCCGTGGAAGATAGGGAACGAGTGGTTATTAAAGGAGACAGAAAGGGGAGGGAACGATAAGAAAGAAGGGCAGGGCGGACGTGAATGGTGATGTAAATGGCGTGGCGTCAGTTGTGAAAGGGAAAAGGGAAAGAAAACCGTGATAAGTGTGAAGACGACGGAGGAGAGAATGAAAGAAAGATAAGAAGGCTCGATAACGAGCAGGAGAGTGAAAAGACGAAAGTGGCGGTGGCTGGGGGGCGGGGGGGGGGGAGGAGAGAGGGCGTTGGAAAAAAAGAAAGTCGGCTACCGGGGCGAAGAAAAGATACGGAACTGTAAAAACATTAGACGTTTCTTTGACGCCTTTACCCTTGAGTCCCGGTACGGTCATTAATGCCGGATACCATTCACGTGCCTCTTCATTTAAATAATAAAAACGACCGTCGGTTTCTTTCGAATACAGCCAGCGCTACATACTCAACCAACGAAGGTCTACTGACTCGCTGGATTAGGTCTGTAACACTTTGGATTGCTTTGGGGCTAGGTTGGAAGAACTGTTTGAATTTCTCCAATAGCGAATTTCTTCAAAACGACGAACGGATTGATAATAATATATATCGTCAGAAGGCAGCGACAGACAGTACGATTTATACTCCGCCAATAGTGTTCCTCTCGTTGGCGAATCGCAAAGAAGCCTGACTTTTCTCACGGGAGGATCGAGGGTACGTGGGAGAGTCTTTGTGCAATCTCTTCGGGCCTATTTCGATCCACCCTAGTGGCAGACACTTGCCGCTCTCGCCCTCGGTAACGAGGCAAGAAGAAGTCGGAACCGAAAGTCATTGCCGTGGCAGGTCTAGTCGTGGAAAGGGTTTGCGCGTAGAGGGAGGGGGGCGAAGGGGCGAAATAAAGAAAGAGAGAGAGGGGGGGGGGTAGCCGGTGAAATAACGAGTTGGACTGAGAGAACGCCGCGAATATGATTCATTCCCGTTGCGTTAGGAATGATAACTCATGCATATTGAACGGCAGGGGGTCTGATTTGTTCTGTGAGTCAGTCGTTGCACGCGTCCCGACGCCTGCACCGTGTCACCGTCGTTCCGTGCCCGTCTCACTGTGCAATGGTGACGAGGAGGAACAACGATGAATAAGCTCGCACACGGCTGATTTTATCGCGGCTGGATCGCGCGAGGACTCGAGCGCTTTCAATGAGAGATCGAGCTCGAGAGACGGAGAGAGAGAGGGGGGGGGGGCGGAGTCTACCTTGTCGTTAATTAGGTCGACGGCGTCGTTCCTCCTTACCAAGAGCCTCGATATTCTTGGTAATGAACGTGAACCAATTCCGATTTGCCTGGTGAATCGTGACACGAGCCTGGACCACGTCGAAATTCTCCTAATTACGCTTTTAAGTGCGCCTATTGTGCTCGCAGGCCGATTAGTCTGTTCAGATGATAACCGTGATTATAATCCTTATTACTGTGTCCCTATCTCTCTCTCTATTTCGCACTCGTAAGGAACTAACAACGGGCTGGAAAAAGTATTGCAGTTTCGACACTTGACGAACCACGAAGGAAAACTTTTCGTTTCGCTCGTGCCTTTGTATGTTTTGAGATTTGTCCGTTTGTTTGGTTGCACGGTGATCCCTTTGGTGACGGACGAGAGGATACGGGCATGGTGAATGATGGAATAACTGTTGACGTTTCATAAATCGAGGGAGAGACCGGGAGAGACCGGGAGAGACGGGTGATTCCAGTCGTGGGTTAAACCAATGAATAACTTTTCCCAGCCTGTCATTTATTTCCCGGGGGTTCTATTCTTTGGTTCGGATGTAAAAGAAATGCGAAATAACCAGGGAGAGCCAGGGAGAGCCAGGGAGAGACCGCAGAAAGCCGAGGCGATTCCCGGGTCTTCCCCGTTGGAACTGTTTACGTCTCAGGCTGTTTGAATTCGGTCGTCTCTTGCTTAATGAAACGCGAGATCCCTTTTCAATCACTGGGAATTAATCTTCGCGCGGTAGCAACGGCCGCTGGTAGGCAACAGTGTGTCCCTTTCTTTGACGGTCTTATCAAAGGTGAAACCCCTATCCGATGGTGCATGTATCTAACGTGAATGCCAAGAAGTTTTCTAATTATTGCGAGCCCCCTGTGTCCGCAATTCTTTTGCCCTCTGATCACCCTTATCAGAGGAGAGTGCGTTTCGCTCAAAGTCGAGTGAAGCTAATTAAGCCATCAAAGCGGGACAAGGAAATACAATGGCGACCAATCTGGTCTCCGTTTCAATGCTCTATTGGATTATTCGCGTCGGACGGACCACATGGGCGCGTGGCAGAACAATCTTAATCCACCTGGAGGCCTTAAAGCGATCAGACGCGGTGGGCATCGAGTCCAAGGGACAGAGAGAAAGAGAGGGGGGAGAGAGAGGGGGGGGGGGAAAGAAGAGAAGAACGAGAAATCCACGTGAACAACAATTGGATCTCTCCAAGATCGCGTCCCCGAAGGAAGCCTTTTTCGCCGAAGGGTCGGTGTAACGAGAAACAGAAAGAGGGGGGGGGGGGCGAGCCGGAGGGGCGAACACGTCGAACAGACCCGACGGAGGCAGGAGAAAAAAAAAAAACGAGAAGAGGAATAGCAGGAAGGGAATCTCGCAGGTGTCATCGCGGTAACCCCTCGGTGTCTGGACAGTCGCTTAATTTCGCCTCGGTATTGCTTTACGGAAATCGTACACCGTCCCATAAACGAAGCCACCTATCTGCCAGCCGCATCGGCTACCTGCTCCCGTTCACCATTGTGAAAAGGGCAAACGGTGTCGTGTGTCGAGTTCTAGGGTCACGACAAAGAGAGACTTATCCCGGGGCTTTTCAACTCCCTCCGATTCTGCCTTCCCCTCTCTGGCCATTAATTTCCCAAAAGTGTAATTACAATTTCGAAGGTCAATACCGCAGAACCTGTGTATACATACATATATATATATATATATATATATATATATATATATATATATATATGTGTATACGTATATACATATACGCTTCTATAGCCACGCCGTTTGAAAAATAGTTATTCACGTGTCCAAAGTTACGAGCATAATATCACAAATGGCCGGCCACTCGTAGAAACTCGTATAGTCCTCGGGGCGAACAGCACAAAGACCAACATTATTGCACCTCCGCCGGTTTCACGGAAAATTAAGCGGTCCCGTGACCGAGCGTTCTGTCCACGTGAATTTTCACGCGGCTGAGCGTAATCGTCAGAACTGGTCGGATAACTTCTTTTTACCACGCTTGTTCCGCTGGCAGTGTACGCGAACCGATTCCACGCGGATAGGTGTGTATCGATGAGCGAGGAAACCATAAGTCGAGAGAAAACAAGAAGCTCCTCGGAGACCTTTTTACCCTCGCATTCGACTCACGCGCCCCCCCTCCCGGTCGCGCGTGGCCACGGATAAAAAGGAGACGTTTTAATAATAGTAATAAACGACGGTGCAGAGAGAGGGAGCTGTCCGTCCGGTTTGTCCTGTGGGATCGATGACGGTCGTGGAACATCTTGATTTATGTGTAGCCGTGGGGGAGGACCCCCTCGTGACTGTGCACTCTGCAGATCAAATAAACAGGTAGCAATGGGGTGTAAATGAACGCCTGTTTAGGCCCGGTACATAGACGCGGCCCCGGGGCGTGTTTCGAAATGGCGATTATAATGGAGGATCGCCGCAGTCGTTAGCAATGATTTCACGGTATTAAAGATAGACGTGGAAGCGTCCGATACCTAAGTCGGTCATTTTTTCCTGAATTAACCGAAATAACGGAATCGACGTTTCTAAAATTTCTTCAGAGAGGCCAATAGACTTGGCCGACGGACAAATCGAGTTATACGGAGAGGAGTACGTAAGTGAATTGCGGTCAGGCTTTCACTTTATAATATGTAATTAATTAAGTAACGCCCGCGGAATTTATGGTCCACGCGGATCAATGAAGGAGAATACAGAACTGTACAATCGGGAGGAGAAACTGCCTTCAAGTTAAGCTCGTCGATCTCGATTGTAAAATTTAGTTAAGAACAAACGAAAAATAATGTTGAGCGATACCTAAAGACATAACTCGTGGGCGAAGTTACGCCATACCTCTTGCCCGGCCAGTTTATGCGGTTCGCCTCGTAATAGGGCCCGGATAAAGGTCCACTGATACTCCTGCGGAATTGCCGTTTTTATTCGACATTATCGTTTCCGTCGAATGCCCGAGGGCCGACCGAATTGTCAGGGCGGAGAAAACGAGCGTCGACTGAGTCACGTGCCTTTTTTTTTCTTCTCTCCGCCTTCCCGAGCCAGGAAGTATCGAGTGAGTCATTTATGCCCCGATAAAAATCGCGGAATAACAAATTCTGCTGCGGAAGGAGAGACTCAGTTCCGTATCGTATACATTCGATCGAGGCTGTCGCTCGCATAAAGAGGTTCCCGACGAAAAAGAAAAATTCGTCGTAAATTCTCGTAAAATTACCAATGCAAATCTCATGTAACGGAGGTAAATATATAAGTATATATATAGGTTAGGGTTAGTTCAGCACCATTGCGAACTCGATACCGCGGTGCGTCCCAATCAAGCCGCGAAATCAATTCTCCCAGCTGGGCTAACAATTTTTTCATCGGACCAAAAACGATCCGACGTGGTAAACGCACGGCGACGATACAATTTCTCATCCGTCGCACGTCCCGAAGTTTCTGCGACGTCTCGCGGTAATAACGTGGAAGGCGTCGCGTGCTTTCGAGCGTTTAAACGGTGACGAGTAATAAAGGGTGTTGCGGGCTGACATGTAACACGTCGAGGGTCGTCGACACACGAGACGTGCCCCGTGTTCCCGTGGGCGTTTGGGAAATTCTAGAAAGCCTTACGGTCTCCGTCTGCTACGACCGTTTTGCATCTGCTAACGGTCCAAGTTCGTAAGAAAATTCGTACGACAACGAGCAAGTATAAATGAGAATATGTCTGAATGGCGTCCAAGGCTCTTTGTCATAAAAATGAAACCTGAACGACGTTGCAATTGCGTTGCGACCAACAACAAAAAATAATAACCTAAATAGATAATATATTGAGACGTAAGAGTGGACGCCATGACGGTGCCACGAGGCACGTAGATGGCGCCACCGGGCCATTTCGCGTTTCGCGGCCCCGTCCGCCCCGCAATAATTAACTCTTTAACTATGTAATTAGATCCGCAGAGAGGCACGATACTCCGGCGCGGTGTTACATTCGCAACGATGAACTTTCCGCCCCTGCTGAAATAATATTTTCCCCGATATCTGTGTCAGCGTTGTTCAGAAATTCGAACTGCGAACCTCGGGCGAACTGGCAGCCAGAATTTGGGTTAACCGACGCTTACTCCGCGGTCACGTGGGTGTTTGAAATTCGGTAATGACTTTCCATTCGGAAATTCTGTCCCATCCTCGCAATTAGGATTCAATTAGTTCATTAAGATTGATGCAGGGTGCTTTGAAGTTGACGCCAAGATCGAGGCCGGACGAAGTTCCCTGGTCGGCGAACGGGATGGGGGGGGGGGGGTCCCCCGACCGCTCTTAAGACCGGTTCGATTTAAACGCGAAATGAAACTCGGCCGTGAGAGACACTCTTATCGGCTGATCCCTTAAGCAGACATTTAAATCTCCTGTCTTTCGCGTCCGGGGAACCCCAATTGTTCGACTCTTTGTACGCCGTTAGCTCTTAATCGCGCGTCTCGACTCGCGCGTGCGGGCCGGGGGATCCCCGCTGAAGAATTAAACCGCGATGCGTTCGCCGCGCGGATTAAACCGTCTCGCAAACCCTCGAGAAACTTCAATCCTGCGAAATCGTCCGGCCGCGGGACAGGTGCCGTAGGATCCTAACGAGTACAGGGCTAATGGGTTTCTTAAGTAAAATGGGGAGGGGGATACCCAGAAATCACTACACGAACTGATAAATTAAAGGGTGCAACAAATGTCCAGAGATCTATGTGCTCTGCAGTTCGGGACCAATGGGCCCAAACGTTTCCCATTGTTACAGGGTGGACACATATATCCGCACTTCGCACTAAAAACATAGTCCCAATCTAGCTGCTGTCCGTACGAAAACATTGCAACTCTTTCGGGACACTTTTTCTTTTACACGGAATATAAGAGGGCGCGACGTTATCGATGCTTCGCGAGCGGGGCATTCTCGTGGACAGCTAGGCGGGGTTCTATCGGGACGCGTTCTGAATGCTGCGGGACCAAGGGGGCAGGAAGATCGATATAACGCGGACGCCCAACTAGGATCAAACAGACGGTGTAATGGAATAGTCTCTCTTTTGTTTCTCCTCGGTCCGTCCGCAGGCGTCCAGCCGGAAAAGCTTCGCAGTTTGCCGGGGGAGGGAGCGATGAGCAGGAGGAGCAGGAATAGGAGGGGGGGGGGGGGGGTGTTCGCCAGTTTAATTACCGATCCGATTGCGGCGCCACGTTGGATCCCCACGGCTGTTGCGACGTGCCAACGTCGTTGCTTTCGACCACTGGACGGCGGTCGCGAAAAAAAAAAAGTCGATGGAGCGGGGCCGAGCGGAGGATTAAACGGGACTGAAAAGCGGGTGGTAAGGAGCCACTGTAAATAGATACGTGTGCCAGAGGCGAGGGCGCGGTATTCTTCACAGTCAACGGGGAATCTAGCCACGATCGAACAGGGGGTTCGGTGGGGGAGGGGGGAGGGGGGGGATCGGTGTAAACGAGCTGTCTCCCTGCGGTTGATTTTAGGATCTCGTTCCGGAATTAACGGTATCTCAGGTGTTCCCGATGGGATAGAGGTTTCTTTTTATGGGCAGATTAATTCTCATCCACGCCCGGAGGATAAATGTGGCGCTGTTTACGTTCGAAATAATTGGAGACTTAATGATTGAAGGTCGAAGAGGCTTGCGCTATCGTTGCGGATTTGGGGATTATTTATGACAAAATCGGAACAGCAACAACGAGTATCGATCGCGACGATTTCGTCCCCGTATTTTCGTCGCCGGATATTACGCGCAACGGTTGATACGGAATTAACAGAGATCGGTCCTTATGGATAAACCTCTACAAAAGGCATTTAATGACGGACGCGGCGTTTTGGTTCTAATTCAATTCGTCGGACTGGCCTCGAGAAGCGGCGAGGAAGGACGGGGGGGGGGGGGAATTCCGGCTGTAGAGCGATAAGTTTTGCGGATGCAACATATCCGGCGATTTGGTATTGTCGGCGGTCGCTAGATGTCAATGGGTGCACGCAGGTAGAACGATACATAACGCCGTCCTTCCGTCGTTGTCTTCATCGATTTCCGATCGATCCTCATTGTCAACTGGCTCCTGCCACTGTTTCCCTTCCCGCGACCGAGCGTTTCGCTTAAAAAAAAATTCCCCCCACCCCTCCAGCTACGATACGGAACGACCAGGAACGTTCGAATACAGCGCCTGACCCCTTTGAGGTCAGATTTGAACCCTACAGGGGAATATCAAACGAGCCCCGCCCGCTAAAGGTCTATTTGTAGGTACGATAGGATGATTTATCAGGGGTGAACCAAGAAAATGAACCGATGTATCCAGCGAAAGCTTTCACGGGGGAAATCTTTTTAGGCTGCGCTTGGATTTAGGTGGGAATACGATATTTCGTTCCGGCCTGACGAGTATTTATGAATCCCCGTCGAAAGACGAGTGGGGATTCCCTTGAAAAGTCCACGCGCCATTGGCTGTGCCCCATTGATCGAGCGAGATATCAATTCTTCGCGAAGTTATTTTCCCCCTAGCCGGACGGGTCGGCCCGCGAAGCTTCGTCGATTCGCGTTACGTTCTTATACGGCCGTCGAGATCGCCTGCATACACACTGTTGCACCAATTACGCAGTAACACTTTCAGGTGCGCCAGTTGAAACCGCGAAACTGTCGAGCGACGCCATTCCCCGATATCCCAAGATATCCGGAGCGTCTCTCGTAGCACGAATGCGTAACATCCGGAAAAATGGCAATTAGGGGGAGAGGGCGGCGAGTAAATAAAAATGGGTAACAAGTTTCGTAGACGTCTTCGCCCGGGGAATATATCATCGAGAAACTTGCGCTGCTGTAAACCGGTTGAACGGCGCGCAACGGCGGCGACCCGACGAAATAAAATCGTCGGGACGTCTGACAAATGGCGGACCGCGACCACGCGCATTGGTCGTACCGCTTTCCTTTTTTACAGAGCCCGTCTGCGTCTCGCGCAAAAAAAATCTCTATCGATACGTATGATCGACGGCCGATCATGGCGGCGCACAATGCGTTATAACAATGCGCAGAGCATTTATCGCGGAGATTGGACGGGATGTATTGGTGGGTAGGTGGGTGGGGGAGCGTGGGGGGAGGGGGGTTACAAAGGAAGACACCTAGTCACGTTCAAGAAACGGCCACCAAACAGAGTTCCACGTCGCGCATGCCCGAACTCATTTTTCACAACTATCATCGTACAACCGGGGGTCTATAGACTAACCTATCAGTTGATGCACATTGGTCAGTGATGGATGGAATGCTGGTTACAAGCATGTCATTTCCTCGAGCGCATACCTCGCACCGCCACTTTGTTCGGTCAACGGGAATGCCATCCACATGAATATGGCAATCAAGAGGGGCAGCCAGATGGCAGTAAAGATAACCGATCTGCGCTAACTATTGCCCCCCCCCCCTTCCGTCGCCGACGGAATAGTTCCACGTTCCAGCGAGGCGTGCTAGGAACTAATTAGCCCAATATAATACCCGCGTAATAACACATCAATCGTCCGACGATCAAAGGGCGGTCTTATGTCATCGGGACGTACCTCAGCGCGTTCGTGCAACCCGCGGCGCGAATCGAAACGAAAGAAAAAAACGAAAAGGAACGAAAAGAATAGCCGAGACGCGGTCGCGACAGTTTTTCGGAGATTAAACTCCCGATTGCTTCTTGCGGCATATCCTCAGTCGCGTGACAGTAACCGAAGTCTAACATCGATGAGGTGGGACCCGGTTTCACGGTTTATGGTACGCCTTACAACCAAGAACATGTCTGCCGGAACGCTGGGGAATTGGCTTCAGAACGTGTACACGGATTTTACCCTATCTGCCGTGTATTTTTTGCCAGCTGCTATTTCTTACGGTTTATCGCGGCGAGAGATTTACGAGGGACGCGCGACTGGGAAGAGGAATGTTTTTACACTGCCAATCGTTCGACGTTTTGTTTTACACGCGCGTTTTACGGCCAGGCGCGGGGGGCAGGGGAGGGCGAGGAGGGGGGGGGGGCTGTTTTTGCGCCAATTTTTCCGATCGATCGAACCGGCAAAGAAAGGAACTAGGCGTGACGTAGCCGACGAATAAAAGTGTCTGAGTGCCGGTTAATTAATCGGGCGGGCGCACGAGGCAGTAGTCGAGAAATTGACGCGTATCCGCCTGTCCCTTGTTTCCTCCATTCGCTACTTCGCCGAGTTACGCGGAATAATATTAAGGGGGTTTTATTCTTTGGGACAGAGTTCGCCGAGATTAAATTTAAGGGGAGCAGAGGTAATTCAGTGTAAATAAGCAAACGAACGGATTTATTCGCGACAGATAACCCCGGCCAGGCTTGCCCCTTCTTAAATAATCTGAAATGCCTGGGAGTGTGCCGCTCCATCGCCGGCCGGGAAGTTCGCGCAGAAAGTTTGGAAACTTGGCTAATTTAAGGAACTGGGATATCTCAAAAATTTTTCGGGCAATTTAATTCAATAACGACCGCCGGACGAGGTTCGCTCGCGTCTTGAAAAGTGTGAAATAATATCCCTCCTCTCTCTCTTTCTTCTTCCTTTTTATTTAAGGACCGTTAGTCTTTTTTCCCGTTCGAATTGCTAGCAAATTCCGGGAATATTTTAACATAATTGGCCGTCCGGCGTTCACATTTTGAAGGCGTGCCGCACCTGTAAAAAGAGGGATCCTTTATTCCGCAACGATTATGGGGCCTGCCAGGGGCAGACTTCCTTCCATGCAAACGACAACCAGAAAAAGCTTTAGATCTCTGTCGCCCGCACTCGAGAAACGTATTTTTCATCCGACATAAACCAGCGAATCTTTCGATCGGAAAGATCGCCGAAAGTTAATAGCGTCTGCATTACCGACCGATAAGATTTGGGGGGGGGGGGAGGGGATATCCGATTTGTCGGATAAAAAGCTAGTATAAACAGTGCTGCCACGCGGCAGTCAGTTGCAGGTTGGCCCGAAAGATATCGCGATCCGGGTGTGATTAATGATCATCGGCGCGGTGTTTAATAGGTTTGACCATCGAGTGTCGACCTTCAAACGACTGACGCGAAAGAAATCTAGCCTATAACCAAGCTCTATGGGGGAGAAAGCTTATTGTCTCTTATTTTGTAATTAATGTTCCACGGTCTTCGAACTAGACAATAAATGTACCTCAAAATAGAAGCACTATCGATAGAAATGGAAAATCGCTATCAAACAATTTTATCGAATATCATTGTACGCCGAGGGGCTTCATAGGGATATTTCTTCGTTTTAAAGCGAGGACACTCCGAGTCCTGTACAAACATGGAATCCGACAGCGCAGCGGGGACCGAGGCAACGATCAAGCGAGGAATTGCTGTCCGATCAATCCACGAAGCGCCAGGTGTATCTTTCCCCGGCTATCTTCACTTTATTTATCCGGATCAAGTAGTTCGTCGTTTACCGTCTGATAGCGTGGCTCTGCCACCGAAGTTCCGGCGGATTCGTCGTTCGTTTGCACGATAAATACGACGGCGTGGCTCATCGAGATTCTGACCAAAGGAAACTGATGCCAACTCCGCGCGTGCAAATATTGGCCCCTGTATAAATGTGCGTGCAGACAACCGGCGAGGACGTTGGGACGACTCGTTTCCATCTCTGTGTTCCGATCCGCCCCCTCGTGTTACCACCTTCCCCTCGAATCGCACGGTAGTGGGACAAAGAGAACAACCAAATGCATATGCACGCCGGAATAAACGTCTAATACGTCAGGGGGATTTCCCGCAAGCGTCGACGATAATTATAATCATTAAAATGGACCAATGGACCGATAACGATTTCTCGAGCCCGACCTGTCTAACCTATTGCTTGTGCAATCGTCGATGTCAACGATAAACATATACCGAGGACTGTGCGAGAACGATAAGACCTCTGCAATAGGGAGCAACGGGGGCCCCAGGTAAATTTCTTTATTATAAATTCCTGTCGCAGACTGTTATTAGTGGAATTGATTGGGCTCTCTGTGAACGTGCTATCGGCGGCTGGCGATCTACAATTAGGTGGCCATTTGCGTCGCAGAAGCAGCTGCTTCGCGGGGATATCGCGATCGGATGCGCGCGCAGCTCGCGCTCAAGAATTCACCAGCGCTAGCGAACAGCGGCGTATGCGAGTACGACAAGCGAATAAATACCTGTTCTCCTCTGTATGCCGCGAGAATTTTTTATCTCTCCTTCCGCAAGTGTCACGCACTCTGTGTCCGGTTGTTGTTGTTCAAGAGGTGCGCGTACCGGGAACGCAACCGGAAACAACGATCGGCGTGGGCGTCGATAAGACGTGTTTCGCGTGTAACACGGTCTTTGACATGCTGAAAAACCGCGTTCCCACATCTCTTGCACTTCAAGGGACGGTTCGCGCGTTACTTTTCCCAGGGCCGGCGGAAAATCGCGTTGCCGACGGCTTCCTGCCATCGGACGTATCGTTTCGGGGAATCGAATGGAATTTTTTGTATTAATCAAGAGTCAATTAATAAAACGACGCGTCGTGGGCGTCGGTGGAAAACGGACGGTAGCCGGCGTTACAGATTATTGAGAATCCAAGGGGGAATTCTTGGATCACCCCTGCCTTGATCAATTCTGAACAAAGGCGGCCCTCGTCCATTGTTGTGCCCCGTTTCTTTATACCTTTGATTGACTGTTATGAAAATCGACGAAAATGATTCGGAAAACAGATGTACCGGCAGAGAGTACAATAAATGTTTCTTTTAGGCCAACAGAATTCCCCAGACCGTATAATATGAGGCGCGTTATTTGCCTTCGTCCGCTGTATGCCTCATCACGGCAGATATTACTTGTTCCTACGGTGTTATTGTAAGGATCCGAGCGAAAAGGGAGGAAGGAGCTCGCTTTTGTTATAGGTAAACATGCCGGGGGAACCAATTTACGGTGCCTTTTGTGAATACAGAATTTTCCCCTTTGATTTCACTTACGCAATCGATTCGCGGACAATTTCTTCTCGTTCCTTTTCGATACAAACGAGATTTACGCCTGCGGTGCAATGACGGGGGGGGGGGGGGGGGGGGGGGTTGAATGCGAAATATATGTATACGATAGCGGCTGGCACACGATGGAAATTAAGGGATAAAGGGGCGATCTCCGCGCTCACCTTTTGCCGCACAGCATTTTCCGATAAGTAGCGGAAGTATTGAAAGTAAATGTTCGGGAAATACAGTAGCGGGTAGCGGTGATAAGCTTGGAATTTGCTGGATGTTCCTGAATTCATGGAGCAAAAATAATCTACTCGTTACAACCGCTCTATTTACCGGGGAGAAATTAAATCTCAGCCTCGGGACAATCCTATCGCCTGGATAAAGAAAGGATAATAATAATAACGATACTAATATAAAATCTGCGCCGCACCGTTATTCTGTTTGTTCGTCGCCCGGCGTGTGATATATACGCCACACAGAGCAGCCTAATATCTTCCCGCAAGACGTACGACGTCGTGACAATATAACAGGCCATACTGCATCATAGGGGAAAATGATTTTCACCAGGGATACCTGATGGGATTTAGTGTTCACGTGACCGGGTTAATCGACGCCGCGCACGCTCCGTGTCTAAATTATGGAAGAAAAGAGACCATCCACGTGGATTCATAGCTGGGGGGGGGGGGGGTGTGGTCGTTTAAGATCGAGAGAGGAGTCAAAAAACAAATAGGGGAAAAAAGAGGACAGATTGTCGGTGAAAAGAGTTATCGGCCACTCGTACTACACGTGGCCCTTCAGCTTTGTATTTCGGTCCCGGTCACGCCAGTGTCCACGGACGATGACGATAAATAGCCGTCTGCCACGCGAGAACAACTATCGAAGCGGTAAAAGGATATAACCTAAGTTATTTATCGGGGAGGCAGATTTGCGCGCAGGGTGGCCAAGAAAATGACCAATTAGACTGATCGGAGAAATTGTTTTCGTTTTCCGGGGAATCAATTTCAGAAACACTTTCGTCGAGCGAAGATTCCCCTCAGACAGGGCCAGGCGATCCTTAACGAAAAACTCGAGTCCATTGGCAGCACTGGCTTCCCCATTTCCATAAGGGGATTACCAAAGCGCAAGACAGGGCCCGACAGAGCTCTCGCGCGGTGTTCAGTTAAACCACCTGCCCTCAAGTAGATTACTATATTGGCCATTGTATTTTAAACGGGTCATCAGAGGCGATAATGGAACCTCAATGGGATTGATTCGAACCGAAAAAATCCTGCGCTAATTCGACGGTGTCTATTGGACATTTCGTGGCGTCACAGTGGCCGGCCATTTGCGTATTAATTCCCGGCCAAAGTCACCAGAGCGAAGGTTAAATCGTGATCAACGCCGGCGAATCGCGAGCCATAGTTTTCCATTGAACGTAGTTACCAGGGATGCGCGGCGTTAATACGCCGGGATAATTGCGCGTCGTCTAGGGACATTAATCGACGGGCCTAACGAACGGGTGGTCGTCGATCAACGGTCGACCGTCGAATATTTCGAAACTGTCCGCGAGCCGTCGCGCAGCTTTTCTGAACGATCCCGAGTCGCATAGAGGCATAAAAACGTTCGACGCGTTCACGGAACAGCAGGAAAGAACTGAGCGGCAGCGGTGGGAGTCGAAAGAAACGGAGAAGAACATTGGTGGGGTTATTGCGATTCTGACAAAGGGAAGGCATTTCTATAGCTTTCAATGGCCGCGAGGAGGAGGAGGAGGAGGAGGAGGGGTGGGGGGGACGCTCGTCGGAGGAGAAATCGCGGATATATTTTAGCCAGCTATTTCAATATTTTGCAGAAAACGAGACCGTATTCAAAAAAACCGTACTGAAGAAAAGAAAAAAATAAAACTGAACAGAACGGCCGCGGGGATAAATCGTTCCTTGGACAAAGGCTCCCGTTTTCACCGGGCGAAACACGCGTTATTCCGTCGCAATAATCGCTCTCGATCCTTTTTTTCCATTCGTAATCCCGGAATTACGCCATTAACAAAGTGCCCTTCAAAACAACGATACGTATATTAATTTATGCGTATCGCGCCCGTCTATTCAACGAAGCTTGGTCGACGAAGAATAGCGACGTTTTGTCCCCCAAACACCAAAATTTTCCTAGCTACTTGGAACGAGCGCGCGTGCACGTGTCGATGCACACTTGAATTATTCCCTGCGCGATGCTGGGCATTAAATTGAAAACAGACGTTGATGACACGAGAACATTGCCGCGGTCGTGCTTGGCGATGAGAGACTTCTGATTTATTTAATACCTTCCACATCCCCCGGTGCGGCCAAATGTCCGCGGCAACGGTCGCGTGGGGAAAAACAAGTCGACGGGAATCACGGACGATATGTTTTACAATAATACATGAACGACGGCCGACGTTATCGTTGCCGGGCAATGATGATGCACGGCCGCGATATACT
This sequence comes from Nomada fucata, assembly GCA_948146005.1. Taxonomy (NCBI): domain Eukaryota; kingdom Metazoa; phylum Arthropoda; class Insecta; order Hymenoptera; family Apidae; genus Nomada; species Nomada fucata. Next base: position 29,683,037 of record OX411277.1, on the reverse strand, counting down.
TCTTCTCATTAGCGTTGAAATGAACGTTTATTTTATATCACGGACAGGATCGGGGGTTGCTGCGGAAATATTTATTAATATTGCCTGGGGAAATTTTCTGTCGCGAAAGCCACCGTTATCAGGATTGATTAAAGCTCGCAAATTAGACAACACGTTCGCAATTCGTACGGCCCGGATGATTCATGGAATCATATTTAATAATCATTTTTCCTGCGTCTGCAGCCCCCACCGCCCCCTGGGGAATTTTTCGCCGGGCCTCTCCGTCGCCCTAGCCTAATCTATTTATGTATGGCTCTGCCGGAAAGTTTCACGTACGGGAGGATAAATAATTCCCGATTCTTCTCATGGTGTTCAGAGTGGCGTGCCACTCGGAACGACCGTGGAACTAAATTTAAGAAGTCTCTGAAAGAAGCCGGGATCATCAGTTGTTTATAAGGATAGAGAGAAACCGTGTAGGGCTTTCTGTTTGGCTTCACGCTTTCGGAGACAGCCTCAATAAGTTTATATGTATAAGACGCGGTCCCGGCATGAATTCTTAAGAGCGCTGTCCCATTTTTAGGGTATGCCCACGGGAGTGCATAAATAGAGAAGTCAAACCGTGATGCAGAGAGGTATCCTCCCTTATGAATGCTCGTATCAGGAAATGTGTATCTCCCTTTCAAAGGCGAGTCGACTCTTTCCTGTTTAAAGATCTGCCCGCTTCAATCTTTAATTCCAGCCCCGCGCACACGCTCAAGGAGGATTTGTCCCACCACTTTTGTTACCATCCGTTGACGAACAAACGCTCTCGCTGACACACCTGTTTTCATACTCGAAAGGGGACCCCCACGCGTATAACCGTCGATGCGCTCCTTTGTTCCCGAATTACGAGAAAGTGTTTCGTGTAATGGTTAGAGCACGGTCGCCGACGGTGCTGTCTACATCGTCAACTTTAGAACCAATATTGAACGACGTTGCTTATATGCCCCTGGTAACTTCCAAAGCAAACGTTCGGTAGAATCCCGTGAAGGACACTCAAACCTGACCCGCCCATGTTTCCAGCGGGCGACGCGTGATTGAAGAAAGGGGAGGGGAAAAAAAACGTCTCTAGACAATCGCCACGTGGGCCAACAGTATCGTTTTCAAGATTATTGGCTAATTGATCCGGGAAAACGGTGCAAGCATATATTTGGACGGGAGGGGCGCGATTCTAGTAATGGGTATTACTTTTCCGATTATAAATTCCATTAATATACGACGAGCGTTTTCGAGCGTTATAATACCGTTAAAATTATACGAATAAATTGGCCTGGTAATCCGACCGTTACCGTGGCACGGGGGGTTCCCCGTTTTATCGACGGTGTTTGTCGTATCGCGGCAAAAGTCTGCTCGTGGCTTGCAGAAAATATTCCGGTTGCGCCAGAGCCCTGGTTCGGCCATCGAGTGGCTGGAACTGTCACGTGACGCTACTCCGCTGAATAATCCGGAATATCGGGGGACAGGTAAAATTATCTATTCGTCCTAAATAAAAGAAAAACAAAAAAGAAAAAAAATGGAAAAGAAATCATAGAAACCGTCGGGGAAAAATCTACAAAGAAACCGTGGATCCGTGTCGGGAGTTACTGCAATAGTTACCAGAACAATACTAGGCGGTTACAGCGAACGGAAAAGAATGTCGCCCGCCCCTCTTTCCCGAATTTCCTTCGACACAGTGAACTTTTGGTATAACGTATCTTCCCGAATTTTCGCAGTTTCCACGTCACGCCAAGGAATGTTGTCCCACGATTAACCCCCAGGACGTCTAGAAATTTTAGACGGGTCATCGTGGCACAATTAATCACTCAGAGTGTAATGGGATAGCAAGGGCTTGAAGATCCCCGTTACAAAGCGGCGGTTTGAAAACCGATGAACAGCAACACAGTGATGCGGTTGCAGGGGAGAGACTTGTTTACATCACGGAGGAAAATATTTAGGCACGCGTGGCACGCGCGCGTGCATTAGGTTCCGGGGGAAAACCGCACGGGGCAAACCCCCCCCCCCCCCCCCCCCTCCCGAACCAGCAAGTTTATTTTCTAAACACGGAAGCAATTCTGCCGAAGGGTTGGCATCCTTGGACGTTTCATACGGACCGACTAACCTCTCATCCGTGAGCGCGAGCCACACACGCGTATACCCGGCGCCCCTGTTGTAAAGAGCCTCGACCCACTTCGCCGGTCTTTTTTTCTCGCGGCTCGAAAAAAAAAAAGAAAAGAAGAAAAAGGAATAAAACATAAAAAACACTAGATGGAGGCAGAGTGAGGGGGACTGTGCGGGAAAGTTTGATTGCGTCCTTTCTTCCGTGAAAGAATTAACCGACCGTTATTTCGGCGGAGCATTCAAACGGGGAGAGCGGAATTTCGCAGGAAAATCGGGCTTCAAGCGTACCTATTAGTTCCCGGTGATTTAGCGGCGAGAAGATTCCGCAATTAAGCCCGCGGTGAGATTTCGGATGAGTTCCCCTAAGTCTTACTATAGGCGGACGTGCCGCCATCTAGGTACACCGCCGCCATTTTCATTACCGTGAAACAACATTGGTCTAGACGCTGTGCAACGCTGCGGACACGTTCGTTGTCGTAGCGATCGCCGGACCCGTCTCGTGATTTCCTATTTATCGAAGGATCACGAGAGCTCGGCGACTCTTGGCCGACGCGTGGTTTTATAATTCGCCTCGAGGTTTCTCAATGTACAAAGGGTGTGCAGAAGGTTCACCTGGCCGTGTATACGGCGCGGCGTGCCTCGGGTGAAGTAATTTCTGCAATTAAGCTTGCGGGCAAGACAGGGATTTCGGGGTGGCTCGCCGGCAAACTCGCTGTCATTTGTTATCGTGAAATAATTCAGTTAGGCGCCGCGCTTAGTTCTGACCATACCGTGAATAATAACTCTGCCACCGTGTACGCGTCGTTCACCGAATTCTCGCGATCGAAACCGGACCACGTTTCCTACGTATTCTTCCGTCGTTCCAACACGCCGCCGTTCGCTCCGTCCGTGCTGCTCGAACACGACGGCCACGCGTCGGACCTTAATACGGCCCCGGGGGAATTTTTACCATTCAACGGAGGTTATGTTACACGCGAAATTCCCCGGCAACGGGAAAAGAGCGCCGGGGAAATATTATTCGCGAAATCGGCCTCGTTAACCTGCCGCATCGATCGTGTTCGTTCGGCGAACGGAACAAAGGGCTAAACAATAGTCCAAACTTGTTCAACCTCGGGGAAGTTGCAATAATCGGGCGCGCGCACGTGAACGTGATTAATTAAAACTCGGCTGGGGCCCATCGATGAAAAGACGCGTACACACAATTCCCTAGCACGCCCCGCTCCCCCCCCCCCCCCAGGGGGGAAAAGGAGGGCCGTGAAGAGGCGAGTAATTCGGTCTCGAAATAACCGGGAAACTAGCGGAGAAACGGAAATTACCGTTCCACTTTCCTACAATGCTCCTAATGCCCCTCTGTTTCGCGGAAAGCTCGGATTTGTCCAATCTCGGACGCGTGTTTTCTCATTAATCTAATACCGTGCTTTTTTCCTCCCTTTTGAACGTTAATAAATACGGCGTTTAGAAACGCGTTAAATAATCGCTTGCACAATTTCGTACCGCCTCGCGTGCCAATTGATCAACCCGGGGGGGGGGGGGGATTGTTAACGAGCGGCGCTCGTGGACAATATTGGAAACACGTGGACCCCCCCCCCCCGGGGGGGGGGTCGTCGAGGTCTGTGCGGGGTTAGTTTAAATATGTTTCAGTGCCTCCAATTTATAGTGTCTGACTTGGTGGAAAGAATTGCGGACAGGGTATTATTTTGTAAAATGTTCGCGACAGGCCGATATTAAAAGACAGACGGATCGGTCTCCCTTGTCGGGGGAGGATATTAAAAACGCGGCTGTGTAGCCCGGTATTGAAGAGAACATTTGAATAATCCTGCCCGGTGTACCGTATATATTAATCAGAAAAGTAGGTTATTGATCCGCAGAAACTGGCGCACAAATTGCTAGCGCCCCGTAACTAGACGCGTATGAATTTATAATAATAATAATAATAATAATCAAACGGACCTCATTGGCGTTCTGGCACGCCGGACACCCCCTTTTTAATTCGTCGATTAAAAAAATGGTTGCTCTTCTTTTTTTTTTTTCACCAACGCGTCGCGACACGCCGGAGGGTCTGTAATAAAAGGATCGCCCGGTTCCATCGAAATGCACACACCCATGGGGCTCGTCGTCCGACCGGAAGTTGGGGTTGCTGTCTGAAGGACATCGTTTTGGTAGCGTGGCCATCCGACGCGACGTCATCCAGCCGTGGTCTCGTGTTACGCGTAAATTGACTCATTTTCAATTAACGACGATTTCAAGCTATTAAAGAGACACGCCGTGGCACGCCCATGTATGACGAGTACCATCTGCCGGTGCATTTCAGCCGCACGCGGTGTTCCGTGACGATGGAAAAATTTCACGTGTGTCCCTGGCGCAGTGGCTCCCAAGTGCACCTAAACGCAGAAAAAAAAATGAAATCGAAAAAAAGGGAAACGAATAGCGATAATTGGTTTGAAACGTCCGGGAACGCGATGAAATCCTTAGGACACCCGGGGTTGTTCGTGAAGAACTGTGTCCCAGGGGTGGTGACCACCCCCACGCGACCAGCAATATTAACGAAAACGAATTTGGGAGCCACTGCGGCCTGTACAAGCCACTCGTCCATTCACCAGCGCACGTGCTCGCTCGTGGGTGTATCCACGCAGCGTCATCAGATGTTTAGATAGGGCAGCTAGCCGGCCAGGTGATGGTCAGAGGTGTCGCCATATGGTAAAAATCTTGACTGCTTATTAATAACAGCCGCTGCATTCCGGCTGTCGGGCCCCCCTCTCTTTCTAACCCTCTCATTAAAATCCAATTTTCCATTAAAACTATGGCAAATCTCGGGTAGAGCCTCGCATCGAACCCGTTCCGTGCCGTGACGTCGAACCTTGAACGCGTGGAACAACTGGAAAACGCCGCGCAGCGACAGTCCTGTGAACAGTCCTGGCGGCCATCAGGCCTCAACGGGGATCGTTGTTCATCGCGGGACGAATTGCGCGAACACCGCGGTGGTGCGCCAACAGGCGTGCAACTACGCGCAACACCCTCCTGAACGCATCTAAGCTTCGTAAGATAATTGTTCGTTGGGAGCCAGGCTGTTTATCGCGACGAGATCAATCGCGATGCCAGCTACGCCCTAATTGTCGAGCGGCCTCTTCCAGCGGTGCGCGTGCAATCGTCAGGATGCCTGGCGAGCGAAACCTGACGGAGTATTCGCCCGATCGAATCTGAAAAACACTGGCCCGTCCATCGTTTCGAGAAACGGCCGCGTTCGTTGCGAGTGCCGTTCCGGCCCGACGGCAGCGCGAATGAATTTCCATTCGCACGGCAGTAAACCGCCCCGCGGACAATCCATCCATCGGGGCTCGCAGATGTGCAGATTCCACGGACCCGATAACGATACTCGTTTCCGCGTCATTATCGTTAATGCGACGTCGCGCGAGGAGCGCGACCGTCGTCGACGATAACGCGTTTAACAACGACCGGCCCGTGCCGTTTCAAAGGGATTTTAATGGAATTGCCGTGAGAGCGGCGTGCACGTGTGCGCGCACAGATGATGCGCGTATCGGCCGAACGAATTTCTCTGTTCGCGATTCAATTTGCAGGAAAGGAAACGGCATTGGGTGGCCGGCGTGCATATCGTTACGGACACAACTGTCCCGGCGTCATTAACTCATTCAGGCTAAGTGGTTCCCCCTTTTTTTACTTTTTTTCTTTTTTAATCGAGATGCGTGCTTTCCACCATCGAGCACGTTATCGATCTTGTCCCGCCGGCCGCTTCGGCAAACCTATTCCCTTGTCCGGGGGGGGGGGGGACCGCAGTTACGTTTTTTTAATTTCCTTTTTTTTTTTTGTGAAGGACACGTTAATATCAGTCGCGGCTGGGGCTAGAATGTTAATGTATCCTCTTTGCATAGAAATGACGAACAATACCATGGGTCCTGGTAGCGACGGAGAGAAAACGACGTTTCGACGGGCACGATAAATTAACCGCCGTTTTAAAAACACTGGGCCGCGCAGAGGCACGATCGAGAACGGACAATTCCGTTCGCGAGAGTGGCCCCGAGCGTGAAAATGGAGATTGAGTTCGTTCCCCGACCGGTCGCGGCCCTTCTCAGACGCGAACTTGCATCGTCATTTCTCTGGCAATTAAAACATCCTGCCGCCTAACGCACCCCTTGGACCGTGATCGCGTGACGATCCCCCGTGTAACGGTCGCATCAAGATTAGGGGCGTCTGGTTAGTCCTAGGTGAAATCTATCTAAATTGTCTTCCGCACTCGAGTCCCGCAGCCCTCGGGTATCCAGCGAACTCTGTGGAAGCTCATCAGGCGGCGGCGCGATCCCTAACCACTTTAAAACAAACTTCCATCCGAGGGGGCCAATCTTCGAGGCATCAAGAAAGGCATCCTTAACCTTGCTAACGAGCGTTAATCCAGAAAGACCGTAGACGTCGCGACGGAGGCGGTAATTGAACGTTATTATATCGTTCGCCGTGACAGAGCGGTCCCAGGATTCGCCGGAGGACGGGAGACGACTGGGGAAACGCGTCTGGAAAGAATAAGCAGCTCGCGACACAGTGGGGGGGGGGGGGGTAGGCATTCGTTTGCGTTTCTCGTCAAACGATCCTTGGCCCTGTTTCTCCTCACGGGACACGGGGCGATAAGAGAGAGAGAGAGAGAGCGCGGGGTTGAGAAATAAGAAGAGAAGAAAAGGCGAAGTAGCGCTGCGAGAGCTAGCCGGCTCTTTCTCATATTTGCTCGCGGACTTTCGGCGAAAGATCGATGCGAACTCGGACCTCCTACCGTGGACCGTGTAAATGAAATTATTACGATCGTCCCTCGCTAAGCAGCGAGGAGATACCGCGATTGCTGACACCTGCACGGAGTCGCTGGGAGGGGGGGCAGTTCGCCGAGAGGACTATCGAGTTCGAAATAATTAGAGGTTCTCATGTTTCCCGCTGTGCTAATCCTGCCGGGGCTGTAATGGAGGATTTTTAACCGTGCAATTTTCCCCGCGTTCCCCTCGTTCCACCGGAACCGAGCGATGAACTTGGGGGGCCCGCAACTTCCCCGACGATCCGCGTCGAGTTTGCGTCAGGTCAGGGTCGCGTGACGATTAAGGGCGTTAGATGTATTTAGATATATTGAATACGCCCGGGGCGAGGGAAGGGGTCTGGGTTAGATCTACTCAGATATATTAAATACACCAGGGTCTCGGGTGTGCCAGCTAAACCTGACCGCGTTGAGTCAATGTTGTGTCCGTTCGAATCCAGGCCAGGTGACGCGAGTTCAAGTTAAGTTAATAAGTTAATACTGCCCGTACCGTGTTAAGTTAATGTTACCGTGCCGACGGACGATTTTCAAAGTGGCACGCCGTCGGGCATCGACGAATTTCGCACGCAAAAATATCCACCGGAGGCCTGAAACGGTTTCCACTCGCGCAGGAAGACCTCAGCAACGAGATGTATAATAACTCTCCCGGGACGCCATCAAATTATATTAATCCACCTCCATCAGGAAATTGGAGCTCGGAGTCGGACGCGTGTGCTCGGCTCCGACGTCTATTTATCGATCTACCCGCGATACGCGACGCTTATCCGCGATAGGATCGCGGATGCCTCGTTGATCGGAGAGCGTCTTCCACCTTTTACGACACACATTACGCCTCCGCTCTCCGATAAACGGAGAGAGGCGGATGAAGAAAAAAGAATGGAGCTTCCGAGCCTGGTAATTGGGTCAGAGAGGCTGCTCGAGGCTCTACCGCGGTTGTTTATCCCGTATCGCGAAACGAGTTTTGGAATGAGCAACGTGGTATAAGGAGAACGCGTGCCATCGATAAGCAGTAGGAGAGGACCATGGTGTCGCGTATCGGTTGCGTCCGATAGGGTTCTTGGTCCCCACGGGACGCAACCTTCTGGGAATTTTTGGCGAGATACACGTTTGGAATCAATTTACCGGGCTTCGCTAGGCGGGTCTTGGACGAACAGACACCAGTTGTTGCTTCAGGCATGACGATTCTCGCAAGTGTTTTTAACCTGAACTGTTCGCGAGATTCTTTGTTTACCGACACATGTGGTACTAGGTCTATCGCGCGGGGGATATTTCCGCGTGGGCCAACTGACCGTTCGAACCATCGATGTCCTTTCCATCGCCGAGCGACCGTATTTCAGTTCAGCTCCGAGGGAGAGCAATTTGTCGGAAATAAAATTCGCGATGGCTTCCCTCGCGCGTGGCGAAGCGATGGTTATCGAACAAACGGCGGCCAGCGAGTTTTAATCCGACACACGCTCAGTCGATGCAACTGCGTCAATGGCAGGCGCACGGAACGGTCTTTTTTTTTTTATCTAACGCAACTGTCACGGGAGGAAGGAAAAAGAAACCCCAGAAACCACTCACCGTGGACGAGCAGACAGACGAAAAGCAGTGTCAACCTCCAATCCATGCTTTCCCGCACGTCAGCCTCGCAGCTGTAACTTGTCCTCGATAACAGTTCACCGGTCCCGCACAATGTCACACACAGTGTCAGGCTATGTATACGCGGACAGGATGGTTGCACTGTAAATTCTCCGGTCACTTGTCAACGAAAGGCGACAGTCACCGCGGGAGATGCACAGCACCTCTGCCAGAGCTGGAGAGTAGTGCAGTTCGAGTTAAGAGGTTTGCCGGACTCCCCTTGACCACCCTCACGCCGAGTCGCACGCGTGACGATCGCGCGAGAGACACGCGTCGCGAGCAAATAGCTGCTGCCGGTCAGGCATTTGGAAGGAACGTATACACCGCGCGACGATCGCGTGTCGAAGTGTCGCGACCCTAAGCGACCGTGGTTGCCCTCTCCACTGAGTCGTTCGGGACGGAGGGAGCGCACGAGTAGAGGCGAGTGCGCCCGACAGGGGCCGAAGTGCCAGCGTCGCGTTCGACGATGTGGCGTGCAGACCGGCCGAGGGGTGGGGAGTCTGAGCGAGTAGTGGGGAGACTCGTCGAGTGGTGGGGGCAATTCAGGGCCGCCCGGAGACACTACGGCACCCGTTGCGATCTATCAGTCTGGAAAATTGCCCAGTTTCGGACCCGGCTAGATTTTCTCGCGATTTCCTTTGAACGAGATCAACTGGTACTCGGCGGATCCAACCAGTCCGCGAGTGACTCGACCGTGGCTGGCTGGCGGTGGGGGGAATCGAGCTTCTTCTCGAATTTTTCAGCCGCACGGCGAAAGGGAAAGCGGCGAATAGGGGGCGGGTCAGTGGCGATGACTGCGTAAATGAGCGGGGCGCCGGCAATTAACTATGGCGTCGAGGGGATCGACCACTGTGGTCCTTTCTATTTCAAATCGTTTTTCCTTTCCGAAGAAACGATGCTTCCCCGGGTTATGCTCGTACAACGGGTGGAACGGGATCCGCGGCGCGGCGGGCTGTTGTAATTGGTGCCGTTCCCTTTTCGTTTATTTTTCGGCAGGATAATTCCGGGGGAGTTTCTGCCTGTATTTAAATTGCGGGGACGACGGAGGAAAAAAATTTCTTCGCAGTAGCGGGAAGTTTGCGTCCCTGCTTTCTATTCGCATTCGAATGAGGACACGGTCCCCTGATGAGTTAATTAAAATTTTCTTGCCAAGGGAAACCGAAATGGAAGGGAAAACCGCGCGCCGTTGTAATCTCGAAATTTCTTCCCCGGCAATCAATTACATTCGAGTTACGCACCTCGCCGTGCGCGTTGCGACATAAATTGCGCCGCGACCGAAAAATAAAAGAGAAAAGACAGGACGCGGAAAACCGTGGGAGAATCGGGTGAAATAAACTGTCACTCCGCTTGAATCGAAAGGTTGGCTTATCAGGGAAGGAAGAGCGGTTATATAAACGTATAAACAAACGGAATCGCGTTAAACCGTGAAACCGCAATAACAAGCTGCTGCAGTTCTCGTCGCGTGTGCAATTATGACCGCACTGAGGGGTTTGCGCCAAGCGATTGCATTATCGGTGCATGTTCTGCTATGCACATGAAAAGACGTCCACAGGTAGTTAAAAAAATAACAAAGGAAGTGCCGATCGATATTTCCCATTAAACAAGAAAATCACGGCGAACCGAGCTGCGCGGAGCAGTCCTGAAAATAAAATGGACGAAAAAAAAAAAAGGGGGGCACTTGTAAATCTTCGTGTAACACGATAGAGCAGCAAAAACGAGAAGAAGGAGGAATACCAAGAAAAAACAGAACGGACCAAAAGAAAAAAGGGAAAGGTAAACGACGGCGCATGGCACCTGAGCCCCAGAACGGGCTGTTCCTCTTGAAAAATCGTACCTTCCAGGACGGCGGACTCGGGAGGGTCGAAAATTGATTGAAATCGAGGCAGAAATCGAGCTGGGAGCTATTTTTCAATCGGGACTCGGAACAATGTGTCGCTATTTTGCCTGAAAACCGACCAAGGAGTCGTAACGATAAATCTCGACTGTTCGGGGATCCTGCAGGAGCAAGGGGACACGCGCATGCGCCGCGGCGGCGCTCCGCATTTCCGTCTAAAAACGTTCCATTAGCGGCGAATATTATTTCGCCGTTCCCGCGCGGTTCGTTGCGATACGACTTTTTTTTTTCCGGTCGAGAGACCATCAATAGACATCGATCTTTATGCCCGCGGTACCGCTCTCGCATTTATGCACAATTTATTTATTCCCTTCTCGAATAACCGCGGTGCATTCGTTGTGACCCCCTTCCGTAGATATTTATGGTCGGCGTAAAAAATTCGTGTAAAAATCGGAGTGAAAATGAATTATGTTAAGCGGGGCCGGTGTCCAGGTGAATTGCCGAAGCCGGGCATTTTATTTATCCAGCGTTATACACCCGTTTATCGCGGCCGTCGTTTCAAAGGCAAGCGTTATAGCGCCGTGAATTAAGGACACTTAATAATGCCCATCGACGAGGCGAGTTTATCGCGATCCGGCCGCAATGGTGCCGCAACTATAATCGCGATTTTATCTTTAAAGGACTTTAAAAGCAACCACGTCGTAACCTCGCCGTGATCCCTTGATCCCTTCATAAATCATAACACCTCCGCGCACCGAAGAGACGTATATACATAAACCGGGATAACATTATTTTCGAACGATTCGCTGCAACGTTCAGCAAACGGTCTCGAAGCAGTCCCCGGTGGGTTTAGGTTAGGTTCGGTCTGCGTGAATCTGTCCGTTTTCAAAGAAGCACCATCCGGGGGAACAATCCCATTCGCACGTGGTCCGTCGGCCAGCCAGACGACGAGGAAGGTTAATTACTGGTGGGAATTCGTTCGTTGGTGGGGGGAGGGGCGGGGGGGGGGGAGTAGAAAGCGGTAATTGCAAAACACAAACACTTATCCCGCACCGTTGGGCGAGTTAAACAAAAAAACAAAGGGTTGCAGGCCACGGTGACTCTTTCCTGCTAATTACGTTTCTTCCTTTTTTTCAATTCGACCGCACGTCCCCCATCGCGCGTTCCACCCTTCGGTTATACACTGGCATAAATAAGATAACTGCGAACGGTGCACTTTACGTGTCGCTGACTTTCCAAGATGTGAAACGTACGCCGTTCGCCCGGCAATTTTTCTCAGAAGTGTATTGTGCGGCCCGTTTAATTTCCCAGTGAAAAATGAGTCGTCGAATCCTATCGACATTAATCGACCACCCAGGAAGCCGCCCTTCACGACAAGCGGGGGATACCACGATGGGTGCCCCACCTCCGCGTCCCCCCTACCCACGTGGGAAGGCTTCTATGGTGTCACCAGGGAAACCCCTGATATTCGAATCAAGAGCGATCGTAAAGTTCCTTCTGGCAGGAAATCAAAAGGAGATTCAGCAATTTGCTTAACCTCAATTAAGTAACCCCACATCCGATGGATATGGACCGTTCGAACTGAAAACATTGACCCAAGAGGAAACCACTCGCGGTTCGCCGCAGCGTTCCGTGAAAACATCGAACCAGCAAATCCTCACTTTCCAGAGCGAGTAGGAGAAATTGAGAGTGGGCACGGAATACCACCGGTGGTCTCCGCCTTTCTATTCTAATGGGCGGCGATTCAAGGGAATCCAGAGCTCCCTGGCGACGACCCAGGGCCGCGAGGAACAAGAAATATATAACATCGTGGGCTATCACAGGGAATAATATACGATAAATCTCGGCTGCGATGCTCCCGGTTTATCCAGATGGAAGGGATGACGCGGGCGCGAGCAAGAGCCCTTGTACAGCCTCCCCGTGTTCCAGGACAGGCTGTGAACTCTCCGGGCCCCCGGGGCAACACAAAAAAAAAAAAAATAAGAAGAGGAGGGAGTAAAAAAAATACAATAGCCGCGCCGCGTCTCGAAACGGCCGAGCATTAATCCTTTTATCGCGATGCATAAATGTTTGGAACGGTGACAAACGTTTGCCCAGCGGAGTTTGCGTTTTTAATAAAGACACTTCTCCAGTACCACTTTGTCCGACGAATTTATTACGCTCTTTTTAACGAATAAGCTTCCGCAAGGAGAGTATACGTTCTGTACCTTTTAGTTTCCGAGTCTTGGTCAGCTTGAAATCTGAATCAACGCGAGACCCGCTGATCGATCAAGCCTAACACTTAAATCAACGTAAGCGTGACGTAAGTTGAAGGCAAGTATAGTTTCGGTCAGGCTGAAGTTCGGTGCACGCCGCAAATAGATTATCCCGAAGTTTGCCCTGCGATTACCGCGAATTACCGCACGTCCGCCCTCCCCCTTTACTCGTCGCTCGGCTGAAAAGCGCACCGCGGCGAACCGGCGAAGGAAAGGACAGGTCCGCGTAAAAATTAATCGAATGACACACTTGCGAGCCCTACATTCGTTCGCATCGCCCCTGGCGTCGGAGTGTAGAGGGCGCAGGGAGGGAGGGGGGGGGGGCTCCCCCTCCCCTCAATCCCTTGGCCGCGCCGAGAGAGACCATTGTGCGGGCCGGCGAAAAGTTAGCGGGGACAAAAAAGACGTGACTCCAGCGCCGGCGGACTTAATGAGAAATAATTGAGTTAAGGCGAGTTATTTTAAGCGGAAAAGTTGCCGCCGAAAAGCGTACCCTTGTCAAGCGAATCGACGATCCTTCTCGTCTAACTCTGGCAAAAAATCGGAGGGGAAATAAAAGGAGACCGTTTCGCGGCACCTTAATCGACGGATCGAACGGCGCTGGATTAAATTCGAGGAGAATTCGCGGACCAACCGGGCGGCGACGAGTCCCTTCCAATGGTCCGTCGAATTCTGCGAGACTTATTCGATCGGACGGAAACCAACGGAATTTGGGAGCGTCCTGGAAACTTGCGCGCGGCGCGCTGCACTTTGAAAGTGTATTTTTCGCCGGTCAACCGTGCTCGGTTTCAATTCACCCTGTTCCTTTTTATCGCCTAACGTACAGAGACACCGCTACCCCAGATCTAAGCTGGATCTAATCGGTCGGCGCGAGGCCCACGCCACGCCGCAGCACGACTTCCTATTTTGGGCTTTCGGAAATTTGGCTTCGATCCAATTTGCCATGAATTTTTCAGCAGCTCGGTGAACCAATTAGGCAGCGTTTCCGAACGGACGGGCGATGCCTGACGGCGCTATTTAAAATCAACGTCGCGCATTCGGCGACAGGCTTGTTTGCCCAAGTTCCGCGAGATTAATCGGCCGTTTCCGCGGGCATTAATCGACGGCCGATTGTCAAGCAATAATTAACGTTTCAATCGGGCCAACTTTGGGCCCTCCGCTGCGGGTGCAACATGTGGACGCGCCGGGGAGCAACAATAGGCACCGCGATAATTAATCGAGCCGGCTCGTTTATTCGATAAACATTCGTCGATTCGACGATCCACTCCCGGACCCGTTGAACAGAGACACGCTCGCAAAGTCTTCTCGAGAAGGCTGCCCGATCTTCCGATAACCATAAAAACCCAAAAATGACCTTGCTCCGTAGCTGAATACGATACCCAGCCCGACTCTAAATCACCTGCACTAAACCGGTCCGATATCGTTAAAAAATTCCACCTAATCAGCAAACAGTAATCCTAATTGTCGTGATAAAGGGATGTCAACGACTAACAAGCAACGATGTGACACTTTCGTTAAAACCTCGACTGACCCCAAATTACAACTATCGCCACCAGCTCGCCGTGGCTTGTAAGGAATCGAACTCGGCTATTGTTCAACCAAACGCGAGCCCCACATTGGAAGGACCGAATTTTCCGAACCCCTAATTACAAACCGGACTGCGAGTAGCGATGCTTCCGTGGGACGGGGGGGGGGGGGAGCGGCGGCGAATAATGACGAACGGTGAAGATACTTTTCGCAAAACGATCGGGACGGGGGCGAGGGAGGGAGGGGGGGGAGGCAGCTGGCAGAACGTGTCGTGCATCGATAGCGTAACGATCGCGTGCTCATTATCCTGGTGGTCGGCAGGACCGTATGTTGCGCATTCCGGTCGCCAACAGAACTCCATATTTATGCCGGCGGCCGGCCATATGCGTTTAAATACCTTGCACGTTACACAGACCGTGCGTACGTAGCCGTATACTACGTGCGCTATGAAAACCGGACATTAGGAGTTCGTGCCCACGTGACTCGGTCCCGATGAAACGGCTAGTCCTTTTCGATGCACGCGTGTTAATCGTTTCGAGCCCCCACCCCACTTTTTTTCGGTCGATCCTTAACGATACCGACGCGGAGCGTAGTAACGTATGCAATATGTATGTTTGCACCGCGACGACGAAATTTTTTTACTTCATTCGTCTTCCCGATCGAGATTTATCGGAGAGGCTTCGGAACTTTTTGGGAGATTCTTTTATTAAAAATACACAGCCCAGAGAGAGAATAGGAATTTCGCGGTCGAGGTGGAAATACCGGGTGGTATTTTCGTCACGAATTTTCTAATTCGTGAAACACTCCGCTGGAATTATTCCCGAGGAGTTCACGAATTCAATAACGTTTTACGTCCGTGCGCTGGTCGATGGAGGGTTACGCGATAAAATATTTGTACGAATATCGGGGCGATCGCCGGGTATAGCGGGCGGCAGCGACGATATTTTCCTGTCGTGCAGGTTCTCCTTCTGAAGGATTCCTGACAAACTTGTGCGGGGAACGTCGTAAAAACGGGTGCTCGACGACGGAGGAAGATTTTTTTAACGAATAACATCGGCTTCGCGTGAAAATAGATCCCCGACCCGATATTCCAATTAATTTTATTTCTCAGCCGGTTTTGTTTGTCATTCGACGAGGCGAAATCGAATTTTCACCAACGAGAAAAATATAAAGTTCAATACAAAAACGGACCGCGACGATTTATTCCACTTTTAAATAACCATCCACCGTTTCGCAACGAAGAGAAAAAAATAAGAACGCTCGCCTCGTCGAACCCGATGCTCTCCAACGAATTTATCCTGCCTCTCCTTCGGTAAAATTAAAATGCATCCACGCGGGCGAGGAGCGTACCGATTCGTTAGAGGGCGACCGTTTCGCCCGTAACCGGACAAGCGGCGTGTCTAAATAGAGACGACAGTTTCGTGATTCTACGAGCACTTTAAGGATCCCTTTACTGCGGCGCAATACTTTATACGTCCTATTACCCGTATATGGGCGCGGGTCGATTGAAAACGGCCACCGTCTCGCTCCCTTACCGGCAGGCCTCTCTATTTCGCTCCCCCCCCCAACGCTTTTATTCCCTTCCCCCCCCCCCCAGGTTTCAGGCGTCGCATCTCGCGAAGCCCGCATTTCCTACAATTACCCGGAAGGTCCGGTTCGTTCCATTCGAAAGATCGAAATTCTTCGAAAACCGCGAGCACCGCCAGGGGCCGGCCGAACAAACGTTTTGGAACAAACAATTTTTCCGCGCGACTCCCCGGGCTCTGGACGCCCCCGGCGCGGTCCTAATCCGATGAAATTTTCACGGACGAATCGAGCACGGCGATCTTTCCGATCCTCGGACGAGGTACAAGCGCGGATGCGAAGTTGCGATAGTAAAACGAATTATTTATAATTATAATATCCTATCTTTAATGTATATAGAAAATCGTAGTTATTAAGAACCGAGCGATTATAATATCCGAAACGGAGGTTATTAGCGTTCCCGCATGAAGCGGTTCGTCGGTTCCGACCGGTCATCGAGATATTAATACCGAATGTAGGATAACCGCGTCACGGATCGGACAGCCGTGGCAAAAAACGCATCGACGCGACGAGCGAGAGGGTCGAGCGTGTCGCCGAACGTCAGCGTCGCGCGGAACAACGCAACGGACCGTCGCGCGACCGCGAGACACCCGGACGACGACGGAGTACGGTCGTGCAGCCTGAACCCGACCGCCGGGTAGACTCGATTAATTGATAGCCGCCGAACGACGCCCTCTGAAAAGGGAAAGGAGGGTGGTTAACGCGAAAAAAGAAGGAAGTACCTGTTCGATAAATAATTCCACGAGTTATTTAGGATGATCCCGTTAAGCATCCCGGCCGGGAAGAACAAGGTCCCGGCAACTCGATCCTCGATAGGGTAAACTTTCCTCCTCCCGCGGTACACGATCCGGAGAGTTATTTAAGTCCATCATCCGAAACCCCAAGTAGAAAACTCCAACCCTCCTCTAGAGGCGCGGTCTCTATATCTCTGAGGAGCAACGCTAATTCAATATCGCATAGAGGGAAGAGGTTTCCAGAGGGGCGGCGGGCGAGGAAGAAATAAGTTCGACGAGAACGAAGACGAGCGCTGCCCGTCATTGAATACGCGCCGGCGACTTGGGGAGAAGGAGGCGGGGGAGGGTGGCGGTAGAGGGTAGAAAAGGGTGGGCGGCGGTGGTGTCATTAAAATGAACAAAGCGGCCGACGGATCAATACCATCGCGATTCCTCGATTGAATTCGAACGACGGCCCGGTGACATCGCTATTTTTCCAGGGCCGCCCGCGCGGGTAACGCCGTGTCGTCGAACACGAAAACCGTGTCCGCGGGTCGCGAACGTTTCCAGCCGGACGGATCCCCGGGATCCGGTGCGCCTCGGACGTAATTAATCCGCGGGTGCCTCGCCCCCGTCGACGAGCGAAATCTTATCCTGCCGCGCCGCTAACGAGCGAAACGAAACTGCGCTCCTTCCACCCGTTCCTTTTCCGCGTCAAACAAAGAGGCGTGTTGACAAAAGTTGACGCTCGCAAGGATCGCAACGGCAGGTTACGAGAGAGGGGGAAAGTGAGAGGGAGAGAGAGAAAAGTGGATAAGACAAGGGAGACAAGGAGAAGCTAAACAGGGGAAGAAAAAGGATGAACGAAGTCGAACGGAAAGAACAAGCGGCAGGAGCGGAGACGGATGGGGGGGCCGGCAGGGGGGGGGCGCAGGGGCGACGCGAGCAAGGGAAAAGAAAGGGAATAAAAGGGAATAAAAAGGAAGCGAAATGGGGAAAGGAGACGGGGTCCAGGTCCAGCGGAGGTGGCTGCATTTTCCGTCGGGGCGGCACGAAGTGGGTCATCGTCGGCCAGAGGGAAGTTCGTAAAAGCGTAAAATGCAAAAGTAAAACGACGAACGGGCGGAGGAGGAAGGTAGCGCCGCCGCTGATGTATACTTCGGTATGATTTGCATAAAGTTTCTCCCCGGCGATCCCGGGAGGTACGAATGCAACAACAACGAGAGCCCCGCCGAGAGGCGACTTCGGCTGCCGGATAGAGGGGGCAAGGGAACGGGGCGAAGAAGTGAAACAGAGTGCCCGGTAGGCGTCCGCGGACGCCTATGCCGAGAATCCGTTTTTCGCCTGGTTGATTTTCGAACTATCGATCATCATCCGCTTAGTCCGCCTGCCGTGCATCTGTCGTTATTGAAATCCTCGCTCGTTTGTCTTCCGTCCTGAGTAATTACCGGAGCCTGTCGATGCGTTCCTCGTTCCACCTGTCCGCCCCCTTTCGCCGCGTTTGTTTGTCCTTTTTTCTGTTTTTTTTTTTGTTTCGTTTTTAAACCCTATCTGTTCACACCGTGTAGCGGAAACGATTTTCCGGGATCACCTCGCCCTTGGCTCGCTCGTTTTAAAATGCATCGACGTAGCGCTGCATCGGCCGGGCTACGATTTTCGTTCGCTGACAGGTTGAACGAGAAATCATTTGAAGGGGGGTGCGGAGGTGAGGGGCGGGGGGGGGGTCGAACGGGAAGCAAACAGATCGAACAGTCGGTACAATTCCAAACGGGGGAACAGTTGGTTTTTGGATTTCGATTGCTGGCCCCGAAGTGCGGTGGCGGAGGGGGGGGGGGGCCTCCCCAATTTGAAGTGCAGGACAATGGCTCGGTGGCTTTGTCAGACTCGTTAATGAGATCTACGAAATCCTGGATAACGTTAATTGGGCCCGGTGACCCTCATAGCCAATTGACTTTCCACGTAAATAAGGCCTGTCCTCTAAAATTGGGCAGCTGCTGTTGTCCGGGGGTCAGGGACAGAAATTCAGCAGATGTTCGCCGCGAGATAATTGCCAGCTCGCGCCTTCTTCGAAACCGTTAACCTGCAGACTCGTCTCTCGCTGACGTGTCCAGCTCTATGGACGAATTGGCCACAACAATGGGCCCCCCGACAGCGGGCGCTGGTACTTCGGATTCAGTTTCATCCGACAAGACCGTGGATCGAAGAGCGAGGAAAGTGGCGTGGCGTTCGAAATTAACCTGGAAAAGCGGACAACCGAATTCTTTCCAAAGGCCGAACGAGACAGGGCAACTCTCTGCTTAATTACACCCCTGCCCCCCCTCCCCACCCCCCACCACGCTCCCGAAAGAGCAACACACGGGTCAGTCGAAAATTGCTTCTCGAAAGAGCAGCGAGTTCGCGCGGGCACATAACCTAAGTGCAATCTCATTAGGAGCGCCTAATTGCAACGGGAGAAGGATTATAAACCTTTCTGGCTTCTGGTAAACGAGCCGGCGTGTTTTTTACGCGTGTCAAAACGCGCCACACTTCTGGTACGGATCATTTCACGGGCTCACGTCCCGCTCGTAACAACGGAACGTCTGTTTTACACGAGTTCTATACGTGTTGCTACGCGCAGGGGACACTTCGTGCCACCAGACCGAATAAACATAACATCAACAAGGACGATTGCCACGCGTCTCAGAAAACCTTGCCGTTCACGAATTGGGATGCATTTTGGTAAGGAGAAGCGGTTGAAGACGGGGAAGAAGAATAATTGGTTATTCTGGAGAACAAAACTATTCCTACGAACCCACGTTCAGTAAAATAAATATAATTCCCATGAAACATTTAATGAATAGTAATTACCTGTTTAAGAGTTCTACGGAATTTCTTACTGTTCCCGAATACCTTCATATTTAAACTTAGAATCAAGGTTCGCCGAAACTAACGTTTGGAAGAGATGAAAGGGACGTACTCTTTTAATACGGACACCGTGTACGGGAGCCGGTGTTTCGAATTGGACGACGGCTAATTTATTTCGCGTCGCGTTTGGAACAATAAAGCCCGGGGCCGAAATACGCGCGGCCACGAATTCCACCGACGAATCGGCGCAATTGGCCGTAAATGAAGGGGTCGAAGCGTTATTTTAATCGCAACGAATCGACTGGGTCGCATTAACGCGGCATTATCGGTACGGTTAATGGGGTCCGCGCCGTTCAAATGACACGCGTCAATCTTTCCATTCGCAATCAGGCGTTTACATAATGAATTACGATGCATGCGTGTAGCCGAGGGATCACAGGGAAAACAATATCGCGCGAGGGGCAATATCTCAAGCATCAACCCCTAAATCACTTCGTACCGTTCTATCCTCCACATTGCCCGGAGGAAAAATTGATACAGCCAGTGTATTAGTTGATAGAAGCAATCAAATCTTGGAGGAACTTTTGCCCGGCGGAGCAGACAAATTTTCACCCCAGTTGTGCGTATTTCGGGTATAGCCAAGCGATTGATGCTCGGACGCCCATCCGAAACACTCCACTCTTCGTTCGACTCCCCATGTCCGAACTCGAATATTCCATACGCCGCCTCGAATCTCATGATTAACCACGTTGAAGTAACTCTGAATCATCCGGGGCGAGACAACGCCCGCAGAAAATTACGCAGAGAATGTTCCAGGCCCAAGTTCAGGCCTGCCAAATCTCTCAGACCAAGCCTTAGTCAGCTTTACGTTAGGTCACCTGTGTTTCCACCACGTGTGCAACAATTACTTTTGCAAAGAGGTTTTTATATAAGAATACCGTGACGAGTTTGCGCAACAGAGTGATGGTATGCGTCGTGTCCAAAACTATTCTAACTGCAAGTGGTACTCCGCTACTATATATATTATGAGTTGTAGAGGGGGGAAGGATGACCTTAGCCCTTGTTATGTAGTCTTAGCTAACGCGGAGTCTGGCCCTCGGCAGTAGTCATATCGCTGACTACTACCTCGGTGCATAATATTGACTCTGACTAGGCCAGGATCCGCGGGCCTTACATATTATCGGTGACTCAAGGGCTGGTCATCCAACAGCGTGAACAAGCGTTTGTCGATCAACCTGTAGAAGAAAAAGGTGTGCTTTGTTAGATACCTGGACCCCCGAACCTACACAAGCACGGAACATGTGCGAAAATGTGAACCTCGCAATAATCTGGCTAGAATTACCCTCCGCCCTAATCCTAGTCCTTTTATTTTATGATACCCAACTTTCTCCAAAAACTCACGCACCTCTTCAAGTCCTCTAAAACCATAAAGAATCTCCTTCCCCAAAAATCCGAAAACCCCTTCCAGTTCCACCTCCACCCTCTCAACCACCACCACGATCTCCTACTCCCACTACTTCAATAGTAATAGTTTACATTTTTCCCTATTCGACTCCGAAAAATCAGAATAAACTGAACAGTCCAACCATCCACTTCGAAGCAAAATAAATAAAGGCTACACATAAATACTTCGTAACTCTGAGTAAATTCATTTCACGGGTTCCCGACAGCTTTTTCCAAACCTGGCCCGAACCTGGCCCAAACCTGACCGCCAAGACAACGGTGCTCCCTTTTATAAGAACAGTTAAAGAAGTCTGGGAAGAAAGAGAATTACCAAGGCCACGTAGTCGCCCCCGCAACGGAGGCTGCTTCTTACAACAACTCTTCCACCGCTGACGGGGAGGGTGGGCGTTGGTGGGTTAAGGTGCAGCCAGAGAAGAACTTGGGGGGATCCCCGGGAAGTTAGCGACGCGCAAGGCTAACGTAATTGCTTTATCGGGACGACGAAATCCCCGTTAACACGCTTACCTAGCGGCTTCCTGGAAGGAGGTCAGGGCCCGGGAAAAATACAGCGTTATCCGCGGCACGACGTATCTTCTGGACGGCGTCGATCGAATTCGTGGAACGACTCTCAGGAGAGACCAGTCAGAGAGTTCGAGAGGAGCGAGAGGGGATGAACTCGATATACAGGGTGACATGGCGGATTCGAGCGACCGGGCAGAGGTACGATAAAGGGAACGAAACTTGTACTTATCGTCCGGGGGGTGGTCGCGTCCAGGGGGTCAGATTCCACGGGGTCGCGATTTCGGTGGCTCAATAATGCGTCGCGGACGGCTCGAGCGCGTATTTGTCGTTGATTAATTTATTGCGCGTATAGGGCGAGGAAGGGAAACGGGGAAGGGGGAGGGGGGGGGGTGAGGACAGATAAGAAGCGATAAATATTTATGGCGAGAGACGAGCGTCACGTCGACCCGTGTCTGTCGTTTCGGATTCCGGGGGTTGTCGACGACGGAATCGATACTTTTTCCAGAAACCATTTCTTACGCACTTTTTCCAGAGACGGATATATAGGCTGACCTTATACTTATACGGTCGTGATGCTATTCATGGCGCGCAGATCTCTGACAGGGAAATAAATTCGATTCGAAATTGCCAGGCCATCCGAAGGGGGGGGGGGGGGGAATCGCCTGGATAAATTTGATGGCGGTGGAGGGGGGCTGAATGAAAAGTTCCATCAAATTACAGGAAATTTGCTCAGCCTTACTTCGGCGGGCCCAACTTCCATCCAACCCGGACACGCCCCCCCCCCCCCGAGTTAATTCATATTTAGCGATTTTACGACCTATTTGCGCAAACAGCAACGAACGTTCGTCTATTTCGCCCGCCCGGATAAGAGGTCACAAATCAACTTTAGCCGGCAATAGAAGCAACGTCGATCCCACTTACAGATACGGCTATCAGTTAATTCATATTTGGGGCCTTGAAGCTGACCGCGTAGAAATGACGTGACAAGTACATGCTACTGCGTCGATGAGAAATTGTAAATCACCCTGTACATCGAGATACGTGATGGGTCCGGGAGGTTTAACATTCTTTCTATTTTTTTTTTTTTTATTCGTCGAATGGAATAATTTTGTTCCAAAACGATCGTATTTATCCCGACGCAGAAAGGAGGAGCTTGGGAGCCGAGGATAAACGGGATTCCGGGATCCCCAGTCGCGGGGAACCGATTGAAATTAAACTTCGATGAATCACGACCGAGGAAACGGAATGGTCCCGTCTGAATTCCTCCCTGCCAAGGGAAAGACGAGTGGTTGGATAAAAAAGGAAAAGAAAAAATCGAATCACGATCTCTCCCCCCTTTAGAGCACGAAACGAGAGGTAATGTCGCCCGTGACATCGTTCCGGGAAACGTCTTTATCGCGGGGAGAATGATCGAACACGCGTATCGGTGTGGAAGATAGAAAATAGAAGAAGAAACGTCCGTGGTAGATCGCAACACACCGCGGACCGCGACGCGAAAATTTCATTCCTGTCGTTCACAGCCGTGTATTTCCATGCTGCCGCTGGGCTGCTGCGAATCCGGTTTCATATCTTCGAGTCGCGCCCGTCGGAACGTTAAACGTTTCTAATAAAAACTCTGTCGGTTAAATATCGATTGGGGGACGCGGAATGCGCAGAACGCTAGGCGAACGTAAAATCGTCGCGGCGAGATCAGTGAAATCATTGTTGCTAAACGGGACGATTTCTGGGTACGCGTTAGCAACAGCGACGATACTTTTGAATCGACCTGTAGACGTGGCAAAACCGCGTCCGCGATAGACACGTTTGCGTTTGAAATCGGTCAGGCAAGTGCGTCCCGTTTTCCGACGCCGAATCCCGACGCTGGGAATTGACGAGCTTTCAAGCCGCCTGCCGCTACCCTCGACAAAAATAAAAACGTATCCCTCCGCCCGGTTCGACGGGGATCGTCGGCGACTTCCCGCTACGAATCGCGAGGAAGAAGAAAAAAAAAAGAGAAGAAAAAGATCGGTCGGGTTCCAAACGGTCGTGTTTGCGTTTCGACGCTTGCACAAATATGCCCAGACGGGTCGGCAAATTTTACTCGGGACCCAAGTCAACGTGCAGCTCGCCAGTTCAATTAACAAGGAAACAGGGCGAGGGGAACTGAACGGCAAATAGCGAAAAGAAGAAAAACAGAGATAAGGTGTGGAAGCGTCAAGAGAGACGGACGGTAAAGTCCAATACCATTCTGGATGGCGTCGACAAAAGTGTCGCGAGAAATGTACCCGTTCGAAACGGGCTTAAAGGACAAGCCGGTCGCTGCTATTAGCTTCCTTTCAGCCGACGGACAAAACGTTAAATCATACGCTCGATATCTACAAACACGCGCAAACCGGGATCAGCCACCGGTTCACGTGTGTGCCAACAACGTTCGACAAGCGGCACGAAACGCGCCGGGTAAAAACGTGGTTCATTCAGCGGCGCCCTTTGTCTCACGGATAAAAGATCGCCGCGAATAGTTCGGCTCGCGTGAAACAATTAATTAAACGACACGTGCGGAATCGTTGTGCAATCGGTCGAACATTCAACCAGTTCTGTCGCCGTGCTCATTACGACGTGCTCTGCGCTGCATTCGCCGAGAGAAAAAATTGCTCCTCGTTTTTGGTACGTCACCGTGACGGAGGCATCGCTGTCACGCGACCGGCCGATCTTCTCGATGTGATCGATGCAATTACGCCTACCGTTGTGGCCCGCTGGCCAATAGGGCGACTCGTGAATAGACCCGTGCCTAATCGAGGCCTCTAATGGGACGAGATAAATGTCCCACTCGAATAGGGAAGACGTTGTCGTAATGAAGAATCGCGAATAGGTATCTGGACGTGGCATCGCCACGCTTTCGCAGGAGAAGCAGCGAGTCGAAAGAAATATTAAGCGGGGAGCGCGAGAGAGCGAGAGGTCGAATATCGATTTTCGGTCGCGCTAATAAATAAGCGCATGCGTCTTGTGTCGGGTTATATGGGCTGGCGGAGAAGTACGTACCGCCAGCAGATTCTTCACGCCTTCGGAGCTTAAAAATGCCCCGCCGTGGTTAAATCATAAAACAAACACGGTGATCTATCGACGAATTGTACGTCCGGGTACCAATAGATGGAGCGTTGATCGTTACTGGGGCCTCAGTCGGGGCTACGTACAGTTCAGACAATTAGGCTCGGCTAGATGAATATCAGAGATACGTCCCTTAGTCCGACTTAAAGACGCGTCGAATCAAACTGGGCGAGATACCGTCGCGTGCATCAGACCTCGATTTAATTTCGTTAAGTTCTATTAGGATAAAAATTAGGCCCGATACCAGGTATAGACCTCCACGAAAATATGCCTGGCTGTGTCTCGATTATGTCCGGTTACCTTTTCTTCGCCTTGATCTTGGTCAACAGACCCCTTCCACCGCAATTCCAAAATTAGCCCGGACCCCTCGAAGCGAAGCGACGGTGGGCTTTCCTCGGACGGCTTCGCGAAGGGAAACCGGCTGTTGTGCATAAACGTGGGCGTTAGTTACGTCAGATTCGCGTCAAGGTTTTCGGCGGGCGGATGCTCCCGGGGCGGGTCACGTCGAATGACACTTCGCGGTAAGACGCAAAAGGGTCAAAGGTCAAAGTAACGCGACGAAACAATGTTCAGCGGTGCTGTTGACCCGCGCAGCGGCACGGTTTATCGACGGCGGCCGATGTTCGCGTAACCGTGAACGCGGCATAATATTATTTCGCCCGCGCCAGTAGACCGCTCGCGGCAACCGGAACAAACAAGACGGAAAACAAGCCTATGCATTCGTAATCAACAGATAACATCCGGGCCTCCTAACAAAGGGTTATCGCTTCAACGAGGAACGGCGTGCAAACGGCGAAAACGATACCGCCGTTCGCGATGTAATGCGCGACGATAAACGTGGCAAAACGATACTCGATGCGCCCGCGACGCCTGATTGGTTCTCGATACCGACGATCCGTCGTTCCCATTTTTATTCGCGGCGTCAAAATAACCGAGGCACCGCCGCGGTCCGTCGTACCCTTTAACGTCACGCGACGCGAGACGCGATCCCCGTCCGGACGAACCTGCTTGTTCGTACGCGGGCAATGTTTTTTCCTCGTTTTTTCCCCCACGTGCCCCGGATTCACCCACGGCAAGGAGTTAACAATCGCCGGGCGTAATTCGCCGCGGACACGGAATAACGAAATTCCAACGCGAGGCAGCTTTAAAGGGAGAACGCTCGTCCGGAGGGTCGTTAGCGAGGGTTTGGCGAGAAAAGTACGAGTCACCCAGTCGGAGGGCCTCGATAAATAAGGAGGCGGTTCGTGGGGCGACGGAGAGGCACGTTCCGCGAGGTGAAGCCGGGCTATACAGTCGCACCACGTACACCGGGAGTCGCGACTCGCCGCGAATACTCTGCCCCCTACAAATACGAGGGTCTTCTCTCGCGGCGCGGCGTTGCTCCGGGGGGACGAAACTCATTCTGACGCGTGCAACTGGTACCCCAATTACAGGACTGGGGTCGTTAGTCGATCCTGAAACCCCCACCCGTGTCTCCCTACCTCTTCAGAGGGGATCCAACGGTGTTGGAGATGTTGTACAGCGAGAGCCACAAGTCTGACTGTGTCCGATCTACTTTCTGGTGCTGTAATCCTGTTTGGCCGATAAAAACGAGATAACAGGCTTAATTCCGGGCGATTAATTCCATTGTTGGACGACCGGGTATCGAAGACACTAAACGTGCCACGTATCTCTCTCTCTCTCTCTCTCTCTGGCTATCCGTCGATCGAGATCTCTATCGGGCTGTCCCCTGGGGTGGCCTTATCAAAATTATCCTCGCAAGATGTTCTATAAGGGGCGGGTATTGCCCGTTAAGGGTTCTTATCGCAGGGATCCGTCCGTCCGTAAGATTCACGCGACACCTTCAAACGATAAACCCCGGGGGTACGTCTGGCGTGATAAGATTCTTGGTTGACAAACGGTGGAGGGGGGCTGGTGGATAACAATGGATATAAATTTCGCGCTAACCCGGACCAAAGTGTTTTTTATTCGAAACGGAATCGAATCGTACGCGACGCGTTCCCCCCTTTGTTCCCCGCGGACGATGGCGGCGAATAATCCCCAACGATTGTTCGTTATCATTTTTCGCAACAAGTGGCGCGGCAAGGAAGCCCGGTCTCGCGCCGGATTGGCGAGATTTTATACGAAGTTCGGTGGAAAACGGCAGGACGTATGAATCCGGAGAGCCGTTCCGCGAAACTACGGCTGCTTTTTACGATTATCGCCACGGAAGTCCTGGAATTACGATATCCTTTAAAGGAAGCCGATTTTCTACTGCGCTCTTCCCCGTTACGGGGAACTCGAACGGAACGGCGAAACAGCGAGTACGCCGCGTCTTTAAATTCAATAACGGATTCGCGTGGAACCGTGGCAAGCACAATCATGAACTAATTTCGACGAGTCTCAGCAACCCACTTGACGCTGACTGGGCCCACGTTACGCGCAGACTTAACGCGGACCAAACGCGTGACGCGTGTAGCACGTAATCCGCGAGTATCGATGCGCGCTAGCCACGGCGCAGATATTTATTCCGGGAGCAGGGAGGCACATGATTCCTTAGTACCAAAGACAGAGACCGAAAGGAACGGGACCGTCACGGCAAGCCGGATAGAAGGGAAACGTTTCCACGGTTAAACGGCGCGGAGGGGGGAAACGACAGGGAGTATAGAAACTGTGTAACCCGACCGCGATATCCCTCGTTATCGTAATTTCGTTCCCAAACGGCGGAAACCCGCGCGCGACGGTAGCAAAAGTCGACCCGTTCTCGCAGGAAGATCCGGAGGTAGGGCAGATTGAATTCGACCGGCTACAAATCGCCGCTTCGACGGCTTTACTTCGATAATCTTCGCTGCCTGTACAGCGGAAGAAAAAGGGAGATAAAAAATAGTGAAAGTCCCATCGGGAGCCGTGCAGCCGTCGACGATCGGATCTCCGTAATTGAGCTAATAAGCGGTTAATTAAAAATTAGGGTCAATTATCGGTTCCCACTTTCCTATCCGAATCCGCGACTTTATCCCGTATTCCACCCGGCGATCGCTCGATTTTTACGCCAATATCGACGGAAGTCCGCCACGATTTAGAACTGATTTGCCCCGCAGGAAGCGAAACGAGTTCATTTCGTTGGATCCTTTGACGTCGAACATTTTCCATCTGGATCCGCCGTCGAGCGTTTCGCCTTCGCGAACAAAAGAAGGGGGGAGGGGGGGACTGTCCGACAAATTGTCCTGGACGGATGGGACAGATACAATGGGACACGGTATATAGGCACGGCTCGTTAATTCGGTTCGAGGAGCGAACAACTCCGGGCAAGATACACGCAAGTTCGCCCCGTGGTGCCGGTTCCTCGTTATCGTTCGTTTTTCCCGCATACCCGGGGACCCGAGGACAGACCTCGACGAGCACATAATACTATAAGTAATCCTCCGGCAAGTTCGCCCGGTCGCGTTTAACTTCGACCCGACGGAATTTATTTCACGCTGATGAATTTATCGATCGGCCAACACGATTTCCTGCCCGCGCCCCGGAAACGAAAGGAAAATGAGGAGCACCGGCGACCACTCGAGATTAGATCCGCGTTAAAAACGTTCCTCTTGGGTTGGGTGTGCGTGTTGGGTCAAGGTTTCGGATTACTGGGTCCGCGTTGGGCCTCGGTTAAGGGTCTGTTAACACAGTTTTCATGAAGATTTGTTTCAGTCCACGTTAGGTCTATGCTAAGTTCAAACTGAAACTCTGTTAACCGTGCGGCAGAATTTTTACTGAGGCTGAGTTGGGTCTACGTTAAGTGTGTATTAAACTTGAATTAGGTTTGCATCGGCTTCGAGTTAGTTATTATTGTACATAACGAGCACATAAATAGCCCCTAAGAAGAATGACGCGTCGATGATATTATCCAAGTGAATCCCGGGTGTTTGGCTACGGGTTATTAGGCAAATTATGCAGCCGATAGTTTTATCTCGCTAACTCTCCGGCCCGGACACACTTGACCTTCTTCCGTCGACGGTCGGGACGCGCAAGGGAAAAAAAAGCAGATAGACGAGACGATAACGCGAAAATTGCCTGACGATCGTCGAGGAGCGACTTCGCTTGTATTTTACTTGGAACGTGCGAGATTAATCAGCGATTTCGGTGCCTATTAACACGGCGACACACACAGCCGCTAATCCCCTCCCCTCTGTGTGCTGTTTCTCGAGTCTCCTTCCAGCGCTGTTGCTATCTCAACGAGGTATAAAAAAACCGCCGTCGAATTCGCTTCGCGTCTTGGCAAGTGTGCCTAAAAACTGTTCACGAAAACCAACACAGTTTAGTCCAGGCGAGGCTGTGTCCTTTCTTCGCCAATATCCCCGTTACAATCGCCGTACACCACAAGCTAATAGTTTACTGACGAATTAAACTGAACCTCCACCGCAATCGATACGAAACCGACGATGAAACGAAATAGAAACTAATCCGTCGTATTTTTCGCCAGCTTTTTCCTAACGAATCCGGTACCAAGTTTGTCGTTCATTACAGGCCCCTTTACGCACAGGCCAACCGGTCAAACTGTCGCGGACTTTCGGACGTCCCTGTTAGTCGTTGGCCATGCGAACGACGTTATTAAAATTACGCGCGGCCAAGCACGGTTACCCCATGGGGGGAGGGGGACGGGGGGGGGGGGGGGGTCAACCTCTCCACGGCGAGAATTTTAAGTTCGACCGGCGGCTGCTACGCGAGTAACACGGGCCAAGCAAATTACCCGAGTACCCGGAAAACTGCTCGCGGATGTCTCTGTGCAGCGCCGGCTGGCAGAGGAGGAGCAAATCCCAGATAAGTACAGATATTACAGGCGTATGTGCATATTATACACCGCGCCGTGCCGAAATATTCCCGTGATTTGTTGGACTCTGGTAACGCGGCCGCCTGTTCAACGGCGCATTAATCGCGCGCACGCGAAACGCGACATATTTTCCAACTAATTGACCGGTTCGGCGAATTTTGATATACGACTGTATTGTACGCGACGTCTTCCGACCGTTTCATTCCCGTCCGTAAGCCGTAAGGATACCTCTGTTTACCGTGGCTACTCGTTTAGTGAAATAACGGTTAGGGAGGGTCGTTTGGCATGAAAAAACGAGTAGAAAATGTCCCCAAGAGATTCCGCGTGGGGTGCCTCGTTCCCGGGGAAATTGAGCTCTAAGATACGTGGGGGGACACCCCTAAGTAGTAGGTCCGCGCGTGGCCCGACGGTGCAGGGACCATATTCTCGCGATCGTTCCTGCCCTCCGCCGGGGGAACGTCCCTCCCGTTTAAAATTCAAACGGCGCCGGACGCCCCCTCATTTCTACGCCCGTGTAACCGACAAAATCCTGCTGCACCCTAAACAGATCCCCGGAGCCGGATCAGCGCGGAGGCGTCAGGAAATTACTTATACCTACTGGGTCGTCCGGTGTATAGGGCGTCGCAGCGTTACGGGCCCAACGCTGAAATCGGATCAAACCAGTCCGCGGGCGTCGTTCCACGGTTAACACGGAATCAATCCACGCTGCGTTATACCCGGCTCGTCTCGCGAAACGTTCGCGACGACCCCCAGACCGATCCTGCCCCGCCGCCCGCGGATCCAATTCCTCGGCGAAGCAGCAGGGCCGCGGCGACACCGGCGAAGAGATGAACGAAGGGAAACAATCAACTGGCAGGAAAAATCCGCATAATTCCTGGCGGAAGAGTTGCCGGGAGCGGCGGGTCGCCCGGAGCGTAGCGTATTTTCTCCCCCCAATTTTGTTAGCGCCTGCACACACACACACACACACGCACACACACAGAGACGCGCAACACGCAGCGAAAGAGTCAACCCCGCGCCCGCGTAGAGCAGGACAGAGGATTTTGCAGCGATCATCGACTCGGAGGACGGCGCAGTCGCCCAGGAACCGGCACGAAACGTGTGTCTCGTTCTCTATCGGTCACGTGATCCCGAGGCTTTGCCTCTATCTCTGTCCTCTCCTCTACTCCCAGCTGCTTCTCCACCCTGTCCCCCCACCATTGGTTCCGCGCGAAGCATCCCCCACCATTCTACCCTTCTCTGTCGCTACCAGAGCAGCAGCACCAGCACCACCGCCGCCACCACCACCACCATCAACCGGGGAACATCAGTGGTAGCAGCAGCAGCAGCAACACACCAGCACCTCCTGTTCCTGCTGGTGTGCGCCCATGCCGCAGTAGCTCTCTCGGCCCGTATAGATTTTCAATTAGTCCGCGCGGAACGTGGAAAATAATGTGCCGGTCCGACACCTGCTAACCATCCTCGAAGGTCGTTGTTAGACGTGCTCCGCGGTACGGGGAAGTTACACCTGGTGAACGGAGAGGTTACGAGCCGGAGGGACAGAGAGGGTGGGGATCGATTTTCATCCCGTGTGCGTGAACAGTGGTGAAGGCTGACAAGAGGATGGCTGGTCAGTGACGGTATCCGCGGATGGTCCACGAGGTCGCCAAGCAGGATGCACTTCCCGGTGAATCACAGGACTCTGGTGTCCAGGCTGGTCGCTCTGGCCGCGTTCCTGCTGCACTCAGGTAGGACCCGTGAATCGATGTCCCATGGTGGGCAGGGAAGACCCGTCGTTGCAGTCAGCTTCGACTGGCAAGTCGGAACCTGTGGCATCCAGAATCTGGCAGTAACTTTTCCTTGAACGACGATTACGTAAGCGAGTTAGCTTTGGGTTTCCGTTGGGCAGACTTCTCTGGGCCGATCGAAGGACTAATAGTGAGATCCTCTGGTCCTGGTCGTTGAAAGCGACGTATTTGGGTTAATTTTTCTACTTTTTTCTATGGTCGATGATCCGTGATGTGAAGGGCTTTCGTTGGCTGCGATTCCTTGGGCTGATTAGAGGGGTTGATAGTGAAATCCGTGGTTCCGTTTGTGGGGGGAATAAATGTTTGGCACAGGAAGGCTGCGTTGGGTTAACAAACAGGAGTTCACCAGGCTGTTCGCATTGTTTGGATGTTTGCACGACGGCCAGTGAGTTCCTGGCATCCTGGGCACATCGATTTCCGTGGCCGGATAGCGTAATTTGCGTAACTTCTACATCCTGGCCGCGTACGTCTTCTCTGCCCCACGTGGAGATTAATAGACCATCGGTGGTGCGGAACTTTAATTCGTCCGTCTAGTGGGCACATTCGAAAGAAGAATTCATTCTGCGGAGGAAAAATTAATTTCCCAGCGGGGAAACCCGGCGGACACGGGTATACAAGAAACTATGCGTTAAATATTCCACGGCTGGTATTTTCAAGCGGCGTGCCTTTGCAACGGGAATCGCGTCTTTGGTTTTGATCGGCGCGAGTCTCTTATTCGAAACGGGGGGGGGGGGCAGAAATTTCCTGAATACTGCGGAACGCGAGTTTCCATGAGAGAACAGGGGTAATACCGTAACCGCCAGACATTTAGATAGGATCCGCTCTGTCGCGGATAGAAATAGGATTCCTGGGACGCGGAAGTCCTCCAGGATAAGCGGAAAAGTGGATAAATTCCGTCTCTGAATAAAATGCTCCGCGACGGGGAACCGCCATGCTCTCGCAATTCTCTTCCTTCAATATTGCACGTATCCGATTCAGCCGACTGTACCTGAACGCGGACCCCGATCCAGGCACGATTTAAACTGCACTGACCTAGCCCAATCCTGGCCGCCAACTTTGTCCTCTGAATTACAATAATGGATACATTAAGAATCGCTCCCCCTAACCCAACGAAAAAGAAAATTAAAGCTCAATTTAATATTCTTATCGCGGCGCGAACGATTCAACAAACTCGATTATCCTCAACTACTATAGGCCCTTTGAGGGGTATCTGCAATTAAGAAACGAAGAGAAATACGGTCTTATAAAGCGGTTCGTGACGTCACGCTCGTTTAAAGGCAGGGCCAGAGCACGACGACGAAAATGTATTACGATAGGTCGTAAACTCGAGTACTCTAATTGGCTCAATTTCCAATAAAGCTCGAGCCCGTTTAAATAAAACAATGCGCCACGACCACCTTAGTGACTCGGGTCGTTCATTCATCCCCCCTCCTCCTCCTCCTCCTCCTCCTCTACGCCCTGCCCGCACCTAACCTCTCTAATTCACGAACGGCGAGAATTGCACCTGCTTCGCGCGGCCTGATTGCGTTTTTAACAGGGCCGCGCGAACGCTCTTAAAACTGGATAATCGCGGTTTCGTTGGTCAGCTCGAACCCGCCTGATCGCAGGAGATCGACAATTCGGTCGTCGGCGAATTCGAGCGTATTCGAACGCCGCGAACTCGCCCCGCTCGCTGTCGATAAACGAACGACGTATGTTTTGCCACGCGACCTTCCCCTCGCCGCGGGTTCAGCTAAGGTCGCGCGAAACGAAGCCAATGGCAATCGAAATTCCCCATTCTTTCTTCAACCTATTCCGTTTCCAGGAATTATACGTATCAGGCACGCCCGACGTTCTTTCGCACCGAGTTACCGTTATCTGTGACGGGGATACTCGAGAGGCTGGATTGTCGCGGCAGAGAATTCCATAATTTCCACGGTTCGAAGAAAGAAATACGGCCGTCGCACGCGAGGAGGAAATTAGCGCTAGCGCCGCAACCGCGCCGTTTAATTCGACGTATAAGCGCGTAATACCAGGCGTTAATACGGTCGGTAAATAATCGCAGTACATGTATATCTGGTTGCTGATTAACCTCCCCTCCCCCCCACTCGACGGCCACGTCCAACCCTCGTCCGATTGCCTTTAATTAAATCGACCGTGTCCGTGCCCGTCACGGAGCACGTGCGAGTCGCGTCGCGACGCCAGGCGTCTGGCTGCACACCGCCGGAAAGATACAACCCTCCCGATCGTGAATGTTTCATTGGTCGGTTAACCAACGGGAAACTTCGTTGAACTACGATTACTGGACCTAGGCGATTCCATGGATTTCCTTTGCTTATTTTTCTTCTTCTTCAGAAATCGTGTCGAACGCATCGAATTAAAATATTCACGGTATACGAATTTTGTTTCCAACGCCTGTACGTTCTCTGCGTTTCATTAATCCGACGAGAGAGTCGACCGAAAATATCGCAATTTACCTGACCAGCGACGTTTCAACACGTTACCCAGATCGCAATTTCCAACGGCGTAATTCCCCGGCGGTACCATGCGCGGGAACGTAAAATCAGGTTAATCATGGAAATTAATTACGACCACTCGAAAAGTTGCAACGATCGGTTCGAGTGGCGTACGGCGGGCCGGCGGTATTGCCGGCGACGAGAGAGAGAGAGAGAGAGAGAGAGAGAGAGAAACGAGAGGATCGAATTATGAATGGCGGACAATAATAAAAGGGATCTACCAATCGAGCGCTGTCTGAACGCGCGATTTATCATCGGAGGGGAAATGGAGGGGGGGACCGCGTTGCATTGAATATTCGTCTGGTCGAAAATGCTGATCGAACGAAAACAAAAAATTCGTCGACTCGTCGTCGACGACGGGACGGAATTTAATTGTTCCCCGTATCGTTTCCAATAACCTCTGTCTTTATCGTCCGCTCGAAGGAGCGTGGTCGGGGAGGAAAGAATGAGGGGGGGGGGGGACAAACGCGCCCGATTAACTGCCGTTCCAAAGAGAGACATTTGCTCAGTTTCACGACGTATTTTCCGTTCGATCGCGGATAATTTTAAGAAGCTTACCGCGTAAGAGGATCACCAGCCCGGGTACAGGATAGTTATAGGCATCCGCGCGGATCCTCGTCGACGATGCAAGATTTTTATTTCAAGCCTCGATTGCTTCCATATTCGGGACCGAACGGTTTTCAAACGGTACGTAAGACGGATTACGGAGTTTCGGCGAATTTGAATGGCGCGGTGGATAGCGGTGTAAAGTAGTGCAGACCTGGCAGTGGCCAGACGTAACGGTCCATGCACCGAGTACGCGACAAACCTGCATTTACCGGAACCGATTTAGCAACGATAGGAAAAATTGAGGAAGAAAGAGAGAATACTCGTCAACATGGGATAATATTTCGCCCTGTTACGTTCCAAAGATTTGTTCAATCTCGAATAGAGTGGAATAATCAGTAGAAAATCCCCGGCTATGGTCGGACATAGCTCCCCGCTACTAGAATCACAATTCTTCCCTAACCAATTTTCCCCAAGCCGAAAAAGCTGCAAAAGTACAGTAATAAAAAAATGTCGCAGGTATCGTGGCCCTTCGTATGACAGCCCTACAAATCCCGCAGCACGTCGTTCTGAACGAGACAGTTCGTATGCAGTGCAATTTCAATCTGGACGAAGAGCTATTGTACTCGGTGAAATGGTACAAAGATGGCCACGAGTTTTATCGTTACGTGCCCAGGGACCTACCCGCGGTCCAGACCTTCCGTGTATCGGGGGTAAACGTAAACGTGAGTACGCGTAACGACAATACCGATGGATCACCATCGGCGGGTCCCTACTTATCAACGCCAATTCTGATCTACAGATACACAATTCCACCGAGAGATCCGTGGTGCTGAGCAACGTGAACCTAACCAGTTCGGGGAGGTATCGATGCGAGGTGTCAGCGGAGGCGCCCGCCTTTCAGACCGTGTCTGATCACGCGGACATGACGGTAGTAGGTGAGGAAATTCGACAAATAAACGAAACTCGGGAATATCGATGGATCAAGTTATTCCAGTCGAGCGGGGACAGAGCGATACAGGCCAATAATATGAAATGGGGAAATTGCAATCTTTTCAGTTCTTCCCGACGAGGGGCCGCGAATAACCGGCGGTCGTTCCCGCTATCAAGTAGGGGAACTCGTTCGCATGAATTGCACGTCCGCACCCTCGAAACCAGCCGCCCTGTTAACTTGGTTCATCAACGGCGACCCGGTAAGTGCCCCGTAAAAAGAGAAGGAACAACCGTGCCCAACGCCTACGGTTCGCTAATTTCATAATGAAAGTCGAGCGACTCCGCGTATCAAGCCTCTGTGTCCCGAAAAGAAACGATCCGTCGCAAACGCCAACGCGAAAAAAACTTCCTTTACACTTCACGCTGGCGCCATCCGTCGGCTCGCCGCCCAACTATTGACTTAACGCAGACATTCTACCTTGCCGACCGTTCACCGCAGTCAATTTTATTTAGTAAATATAAAATCGGGGATCGAATATGAATAGAGAGACGGTAAAAGCAAGGTTGTCCCCTGACTTTTAATTCTATTCGATGTTGGTTCATTGTTACGGAAGAAATGGATGGCTTTCAGGCCGATACGCAGTACCTGAAGGGACCGCATATTACCGCCGTGGACGAGAAAGGGTTAGAGACCGCTGTATTAGGCTTGGAGTTTCGCGTCGCCGGCAAACACTTCAAACGGGGAGACATGAAGCTGAAATGCCTGGCGACAATTGCGACCGTTTATCTGCAAAGCAACGAGGAAAGCGTTGAAGGGGACGAGAGGGTCCTGAAGGCTCCGGTTATGGAAAGCAGAGAGACCAGGGCGCAGAGCCACACGCGAAACGATCTGACGAATGGTATGAAACAGTTATCGAAATCTCTGTATTTTAGAGAAAACTAATTTCAA
Source organism: Nomada fucata (assembly GCA_948146005.1). Classification (NCBI taxonomy): domain Eukaryota; kingdom Metazoa; phylum Arthropoda; class Insecta; order Hymenoptera; family Apidae; genus Nomada; species Nomada fucata. The sequence continues at coordinate 29,647,190 of OX411277.1, read as the reverse complement.
TCGATTCTGATTTGCAGGGGGCGAGGGTGTGACAATGTTGAAGGGAATGATGGTGCTTCTAATCACAGGACTCATCCTGACGCGATAATAATAAGAGTTTTTTTCACGTTGCTTCCTAAGAGTGTAAAACGACTACGTTAGGAGATCGTTCCCATCGTATCTAATACTAATTTTTAAGCCGCGTAATCGTAATTAAATATCATATCGATAAACATGGTAAGGGTGCGTGCAATCGAATATATGTAACGGCAGATCCAACAAAACTCTCTGTGCTACTATCGTTGGTTACATCATTCACCCAATTTCTTTCGTTCGGGAAATGTTATAATTTTTGTTCGAAGTCGAACGCATAAATTAATTGAAATTTTCCGATGAAAATAGTAACGGAATGGTTGTTATAAATGAAAGAGAATTCTTCCAAGTGAGATTGCAAGACCACTGGAAGCTGACAAAATCTTTAAAGTTCCCTGGCGAGTTGACTCAATGGTTCATTTGATTTCTCAGATTTGTGGATCTGCCGCTGTTAATAAACCAAAATATGGTTTAGGCTCTAAATGTTCTCCCGTGCGGAGGAAACGTCTCGTTTGAAACATATCGATGAAACTGATACGAAAACCGAGGGGGAGAATAAACTGCTAAGCCGTAATAAAATAACGGGGCGAAACGAAGGCGAAAGGAGCATAAATCCGTCTCTCCATACGCGTACATATACATATATTATTGTTAGGTCGTCCAGAGGTCTTTTTAGTCGAACGACAAGAAATTTCTTGTTGCTTTCCATACACATCGATATATATTATTTTTACTACGATTTTATAAAGGTACTTCTATTTTTACTGCATATCAGTTTTTACACTCGAAACAGAGAAGAAGCACCTCGCGGAAAGCTTACTTTTCCATTGCCAAGAACTTGCTATTGTTCCGCACAGAAGCATAGGGAAAACAGTCGCTATTAATTTCGAATAGCTTAGCCGGATAATGATTTATTTAAATCGGATTAAGTCATAAATCATGTCCTTAGCCAAAATAATTTTTACTAAAACCTATTTGAGAGATAAATTGAAAAAAAAACATTACGGTTAATTTTGCACTTAAAACTGTTTTGGATTATATTTTCATTATTCGACGTTCAGCGCTAATATAAAGATGCCCCGCGACTCTAAGGTGTCTTTAATTTTTGTATTTCTATTTTATTTCGCGTGAACTGTTCAAATAATACGAGGAATTGAGGCGCCTTTTAAAAATGCGCGCAACGATACCAAAGCGACGAGGCGAACCGTTTTATGGCAGGAATTTATACTTAAAAGTGTGTTCTATCGATGTTTTAACGAAACAATGTCTTCAACTTAGCATGCTCGTGTAAGAATTCTCATGCACGAAGAAGAATGAGAAAGAGATACGAATCGCACATGTAGTGTATCATTTGAAAAAAAGGAAATAAGTCTTTCCTGCGAAATTGCTGGGCAACGAAACAGACGAAAAAGAAGAAGAAAATATAATTTGAAAAATCGTACTATTAATATTTTAACGTTACGAGGAGGTGTTTCTATTTAAATAAGGAAGCGCTGATAGTTGTCTTCCTAATCGAAGCAATTTTGCATGAAAGCTACCAGGTTACTAATCATTGTTAACGATATTTATTGTTGTTTATTGCCAGAATTCTATTCATTATGTGTGTACGCTTGTTATTTCTGTACCGATAACCGACGCCATCGAAGCGCGCCAAGATTTGAAAGCGATTCCTATCAAATCGGGCCGCCATTTTAAGCGTTCCAACGCGAACGCCAACGATTTGTTTCCCTGCTTTTGTTTCAATCGCGAAAGAAAAAAAGCACGAACCGTTGATCTCGAATGTAACAGAGCACAAAACGAAAGCAGAACTGTATTTAAGCTTAAACGAAAAACAGCGGATATGTGTTTCTTATGTAGTAGCGTAACAAAATCTCGGTACTCGTCGTAGCACGTAAGCGTTCGAACGAAACTGTAAATATGTACATACTTTTCATCGTTATTAAAATTCACTATTATAATACCATCCGTCTCTGTCATTTCCATTCCGATACGCGTACGATTCGAGTTATGGTGGACACGCATTTGACATCGTGTCAATTGAAATACGTCGCGTCGCACGCGATAGCACGCGTAATATCGTGTACACAATTGTATCCCATTAAAACATTGACAACGATTGCGCGACACGGAATCAATGACATAACCTACACCATTAATATTCCAAACGGAGAATGAACAAACAGACTCACCGACTGCCGGCGTGCCCCCACACGACGACTGTTGCGCAGAACTTCCACCCGGTCATAATTGTTTCGTAACTCGTCCACATCTCGTGTCACTTCACTGTCACGACCAGAAACACCGATTAACACTCGCGGCGATACTTGTCACGTCCGCCGGCAACTTTCGATCACGAAATTAATCGAGAACTTGCGGAGCGACGAGGCGGCACGCGTTGCCTCGTTCGAAATTCAAACTTAAAATGGCGGCGTGACGTAGCGTCCACGTGCGTCTGGTTACCCCCACTCCTTCGCGATCTTGTACTGCAACGAAAACACGAATAAATTATGTCTCCCGTTCAATCGACGTTAATTCGATTAATAATTTGGTTCTATGCGAATAAATCGCCAATAATGCGGCGAATAATACATGGACAGTAGTGACGATTATTGCAACGCGATTTTCTCGTAATATTATTTGTCAGATCGGTGTCGACATCTGCCGGCAGAAATGGAGTATTACTCGTTATTTGAATTGTCTACTAAACGTCCGAAACGGCTGTGAATATTAAGGGTGGACTCGTTGCAATAAGAGTTTATCGAGTTGTGTAATTAATAGAAAGGAAAAGTACGTGGCAAAAGAAATGTGTACAAAATCGTTATTGGTAATTTATGTTTCACGTGCATGCACTCAGCAGCTCCGTATGTATATAACCTCTACGCCCCAAACATAGTAGATATTTCGAGAAATGTTCACCGTCTGAGGGAACTAACGAATTATCCAAATGTTTCATTCGGTTCGGTAATATTAGTAGCATGCCGCGTTTCATTTCTCCCGAAAAGTCTTGACGGCTGCGAGTATTGTTGATATTTAGACGAGTCGTACTAAACGCTGGTAAGCCAGTCGAAATATCCGTGGAACACTGACAAAACATCTTGCTTCTTGTTTAGATGGAGCCTATGACTTTGGGATCACCCGTCGGAAGCCCAGTGCAAAGTCCTGGCAGTCCACTCGCAGCCACGTTCCTTCCAAGTTTCCTGTTGGGCGACACCGCAACGGTACCAAATGTCCAGCAACGAATCTGATCGCGAGATGTCATGCGACATGATAGTAACAGATCGTTTTCATGAATTTTCCAGCCGGCCAAAGTGAACCTGACCAATCCCCAAGACACGCCCAAGCAATTACATATCGGACATCAATTCGCCACGTCGCCCTTGTCGCACTACGCAACGCCGGACTATCGTACCAGCCGTCAGAAGGCTGTGTTCGGCGGCGCCAATACACCAAACACGTCTCAGATAGTGACGGAGAGCCATGCCAGCGGCCCTCCGACCAGAGGATTGTTCGATTCTTTAGACACATCCCAGGCTGGTTCGCCGTACGTGTCGGCAGCCAACCAGAGTGTGACTTGCAATCAATCCAAGCTGCTAATGAACACAATGAACAATTCTTTATTCACCGATAGCCCGTTGAATCCCAACACCAACGAATCGCAGGGTCTCCTTCAATGGGTGACCATTTTCGGTTTTCCTCCCAGCGACATGAACACAGTTCTAGCTCACATATCGAGCAGAGTTCGCGTAGTGGACAAGCATCCTGCCCCTCATCCGCAGAGCAATTGGATACACTTGAAATGCGCCTCGGAGCAGGAGGCTCAAAGGGCGCTTGCATGCAATGGCAACGTGGTGTCCGGATCTATTATGATCGGTGTTATCCCCTGCACGGACGAGGGTGTCATAATGGGATCCGATAAGGAGAATCGTACGCGAGCGAACGGGAACGTCAGGTGCTTCTCCAACATGGGACGGCTGAATCAATCGCCGGAATATAGTACACCTCGCACGCCGATCAGAATACAAAACGCGAGACCGTTGGCCGCCGGTTACAATCAAAGTCTCAGCCCTCAATCGGTGAAGGCGCCGGAGAACATGCCGCAAAAGTCCACGGGTCTAGTCTCTAAAGCGATGGAATACGTGTTCGGATGGTAGCCATATTCTCGCGAAGTAAATGATGCATCCTGACACCTTAATGACGAATGTTATTTAATACGTAACTTCTGCTTATGCTTTTATAAAAATTGAGTACAATATAAACACGAATTAATCCGAGAGAGAGGAATTCTATTCGAAAATCCGAGAACCTTCGATTATATTTTTACTATAACGATAGTATGAAATATAAACCTTTATAAACATCAAATAAGTATCACACGATGTTACGTTTTAAGCTAAATGTCTCCTATTAGTACTTCTTCTTCTTCTACTACTTCGAAACGAACTACTCGCTGATATTTATGGGGGGGTTTCTACTGTAATGTTATGTGTAGTTATAAGGGGGGGCATTAAAATTACTTTGACGACGTTGAGCCGCGTATATATTGCACAGATATCAATTAAAAATGGTCCATTTCTTAATTATAGACGTATTATTTAAAAAATAGCAGTAAATTTCTTTTCCCTACAAGCTGGCTGTGAACTTGTACTTCTTCTTTATCTGACCGTGTTTGTTGCCGGTATTGTACACTGGACGAGACTTATGACAATGACGTTCGTTTGCAATATTAAAAACGTGTTGTAATCAGTGCGTTCCTCTCTCTTAAATTCAACCTAATATATGTATGTATACATATTACGTTTGTGTGTGTGTATGTATATATATATGATCGAAATTGTACACGATTTCTTATAGAAAACAATTAATCACTATTCGAACGGGAGTATATTAAAATGCTCAAATCTATTCCTTCCCTAAATTCTGTTCACGTGTTAATCACTAATATGGTACAATCACGCGTTCATTTTCTCTTACTAATAAATAAATCCATGTCATCCCACGCGTTGTCTGATTAATTAACTTATTTGGGACTCTCGATCGTGGCGCTACCTAAATCAGTCATTTTCGGATACTTCACGTTCTTCGTTTCCAACTCGTCCTGGGCCCACAGTATCATCTTCAGCAAATTATTCAGCCTCGGGCTGGTCGATTCTTTGTGCTCCATCTTCAGTATCGCAGCGTTCAGATCGCTCGCTATCTACAGTACCATGTAAAAGAACACTCCGTCACGCTCGTAACACATTCAATAAAGTCGAACCAAACGTTACATTCCTTATTAATGGGAATTCGTGTAAATAGCTTTTTTTTAACAAACAATGGAAATAAAGCATTCCGCACCGATAACGTTCGACCATCATTACCTTTTGCCTGTGAGTCGGATGGAGCAGATCGCTGAACGGACTCTTATGGGGTTCCTCAAAGGCGAGCAAAGCCAGCGTACGCTCCAATTCGCACAACGTCCCAATATCCGACTCGCCAGCCTCGCTCAGTTTATCTTGGGCGAACTGCAGAGCCTCCTCGACCTTACCGGTGCGGATCAGCTCGATCAGATGGAGCTGTTGCAAATGGAAGTACAGATATCTGTTGTTGTCCAGCAGCTCTGGGTGCAGCTGGTTCACGAGCTCTATCGCCTCCTGAATACGACCGTTCTGTATCGCCTCCCTGATACGAATCCTATCGTCCAGCGAGCTCAGGTCCACCGTTGGCTCCACGCCGGACTCCTGCTGGAACTTCTCGGCGGCCTCCTTGAATCCCTCTGCACGGCACGACGGCGACAAAAGCACGCGTTAGAATCGGTACGCTCGAACAGAAACGATAAATGAAACGACAAATCGGCCAACCTGTAACCAGATAGTTCATGATCAAATTGTTCATAGAGACGCGTTGCGTGTACGAGTTCTCCTCCAGCTTGGCCACCCACTCATCCTTCGTTATGTTGTCCTGTTTCTCCGGGAAGCTCATCGTTCGTCGACAATTGGCATCGATCACCGCGGGGATTCGTATTGATAACACGGAGACGCGCTCGGTTGACGAAAATTCGCGCGATATTCTTTGCACGCCAGCGATTTCGTTCCGGATTTTGACACAACAGCTGATCCCCTTATCGCTCCGCTCTATGCGTAAATAAAGCCACAACGCGATCGCAGCGCCGCGGCGAGACTGAAACCTCCGCGAAAACAAGACGGATATTAACTCCGCGGGACTTGAAACGTCTTGAAACGTCTCGGCGACGGGCGAGATCGCTGTTATTCCCCGTCGAATCGTTTCTCAACGGGCCTGATACACCGCGAATAGATCTTTCGTTCTAGCGAACGGATACGAACGAACGAAACGACACCGCGAGATTGACGTGCAACCAACGGCGTGCCTCTACAGTAATTTATTTCCACGTTCGCCGCGCGCGCATCGAAGGTGGGGTAACAGTTTGCAAACATGGCGGACCCGTTGAGCTTGCTGAGGCAGTACAATGTTAACAAGAAGGAGATCATAGAGCGGGAGAATCAGATTATATTCGGAGAGTTCTCCTGGCCGAAGAACGTGAAGACCAATTATCTGACTTACGGGTAAGTGGGCGTGCGAATATATATCGGGGGAATTCGTGGGACAGCTGTAACCTCGAACGGCCACCTCCGTTCGTCTAATACACACGAGCGTACAAGTTTACCCGACCGTCTATCGATGAATCGGTGAACAATTCACGAAAGAGGAGAACGTGTCGCTAGAAATTCGGAGGGCGGGGGTATTTGAACGAGATTTTCTTTCGAACTCGCACGATTTCCGTGGCGTCGTATGGTGTAAACGTTTCGTCGATCAGCGGAACGAATATGACGCGTACGCGCATCCTCTGTTCGTCGACGGAATCTGCGCGAGTAAGGTATGAAAAGGTACGACGTGCAAGGATGCTTCTTATCGCAGGTCTGGGAAGGAAGGGACGCCGAAGGAGTACTACACACTCGAGTGTCTGCTGTTCCTGCTCAAGCATGTGCAGCTCACGCATCCTGTGTACGTGCGGCAGGCGGCCGCAGAGAACATTCCTGTGGTGCGCAGACCGGACAGGAAGGATCTGCTGGCCTACCTGAACGGCGAGACAGCTACGTCAGCGGCGATAGACAAGTCGGCGCCATTGGAGATTCCCACGCAGGTGAAGAGAACGGCGGAAGATGGACTGGAGAGCGGATCGTCGAAGAAGCCTCGCTTCGAGGAGATGCACGTGCAAAAGGTTAAGGAGCAACTGGCGGCCAGGCTGGACGCTCCCAAGGAGGCCTCCGTCACTGTGGACAACATCAAGTCACTGTCGGAGGCGATGTCCGTGGAGAAGATTGCTGCCATCAAGGCAAAACGTCTGGCGAAGAAGCGCACCACAATTAAGGAGAACGACGACATTGGCATGGGGTCCGATCTGCGAGTGATACTGATGGACGTGGACGACACAAAGGACATAGTGTCCAGGGAGAGACAGTGGAGAACTCGAGCCACCATTCTGCAGAGCAGCGGGAAGATATTCGCCAAGAATATATTTGCAATACTGCAGAGCATCAAGGCTCGCGAAGAGGGCAGACAGAAAGGACCGGCGGTGCCTGCGCCAATGGTCACTCCGCGTTCTACGCCCATGCGTCCCTTGCCGCAGCCAGCCGTGTACAATCGGTACGATCAGGAGAGGTTTATCAGGCAGAAGGAGGAGACGGAGGGATTCAAGATTGACACAATGGGTACTTATCACGGCATGACACTGAAGTCTGTGACAGAGGGCAGCAATCCAGCCGTTAGGAAGCCAGCCAGCAATCCCTCGACGACGCCCAGCTCCGGGCTGCTGCCAACGTCCGCCGCGAAGCTCACGCCGCAACAAGCTGCGCAGAACAAAAGACCCAGCAGAACGCCCATCATCATCATTCCGAGCGCGAACACGTCCCTGATCACGATGTACAATTCCAAAGACATTCTGCAGGACCTTAAGTACGTCAGCAACGAGGAGAAACGCGCGCAGGGTAGCAAACGGGAGAATGAAGTCCTTCTGCAGCGTAGGAAGGAAGGAGGACTGACTGTACCATACAGGGTGGTGGATAACCCGCAGAAATTGACGAACGCGGACTGGGAGAGGGTGGTCGCTGTGTTTGTAATGGGGCCAGCTTGGCAGTTCAAGGGCTGGCCGTTCGACGGCAATCCCGTTGAAATTTTCTCCAAAAGTACAACCCGTTCTCTGTTCAATTTCATTTTAATCGATCTTATAAATAATGGTTCTGAACGCGTCTCGCTTCGTTTACTTTTCAGTCTGCGCGTTTCACTTGAAGTACGACGAGATGAGGCTGGACGCGAACGTGGCACGATGGGCAGTTACGGTGATCGAACTGAGCCGAACGAAAAGACACCTGGACCGTGCAGCGTTGATGGTATTCTGGGAACATCTTGACAAGTACGTATTTATACAGACAATTACACCGTGCTTAATCTATCCGACGTTTGCATCGATATCAATTTGTCTTTTTCTTTTTTCACAGACATATGATTAAGAACAAGCCACATCTTCGATTCTAAGCTTCATCTTCACTGGAGGCGAACGGTCGTCGTTCGTCCCGATATTTGGCACGCAATTCTCGCCGGCAAAGGGACAAGGGAAAAATGCAAATCTGTACATATTGTCGAAGAAACTGTCTCATCCGTGTACATACATAGGATATATAGATGTATATCTCGAAGAAATGCGGAAGTTCGTCGAGTGCCCAATCGCTAGAGCTTACCAGCTAATTAATAAAGACTAAACTCCTGTACTGGAACGAGTTCGTACCGCAGGAGCATCGTGCGCACGCCGTACACATCGAATACAGTTCACACGCGTAACGTTATTAATCTTTCGATTCGTTCTCACCCAATACGCTGAATTGCAAGATTAATACACCCCTCTATGTAACGTGTCGACATAGCGGATCCTTTAATAATGGTATCGGTTACTCTAGCATAAACTGATGTGCCTATCGATTAAACGATCAACCGTTGTCCTTGAGGACAAACGGAGGAGCATACTGCAATCACGTTATGGTACATTCTCAAAGTACATGTACCAAGGAAAGAAAAACGAGGAGATAAGTGAGGGAGAATGACCCCTCATTCTCAAAACGAAAAATGTTATATTCACGGTGCGATATATCCCGTGGAACGTTTATCATGGAACCAAATAAAGAAAGACCTGTACATGTTGCTCATGTAACCACTGTTTTTCTTTTCGCCAATCCGCCGTGCAAATGAAAGAAAAATCTCGACGATCCAGTTTTCGTCCCGATTCCAGGCACGATCCACAGGGTGAATTCCCCCAGGGTCCAACAGCCATGTTTTGTCTACAACAAGACCGGAGCCAGTGTAAATGCCCGCGGGGTATCCCGATATCTGCCGCTGTTTGTACAGACAATTGAATCTTTCTAACTCGATTATCGTCGGGTCGATTACTTCAGCAACGCGATAGTTCTAACCGGCCCGCAAAGAAAACAAAATGCCTCCCCTCGAGCCACCAAGCAAGCGTTTGTAAATAACGTATAAATAACCGCGTTATTTACGGCCCTGTTTACAACGAGTGGCTCGAAACGACGAGTAACAATTAAAAATATAATGGTAATGATGCTTGGTGCAGTCTGTACTGTTGCGAAATTAGTGTATTAGAAGAAAGGATTGGTACTGTCGTGTTAACACCCACGATTCGAAATAAAAGAAGAAAGAAATGTATCCTGATCTACCTATCGAACTGGGCTTTACTTCAGGCTCGACGATCAAAGGTCAATTTATAAAGCTGTGGCATTGGGTCAAGTGATGCATATGAATTGCACGCCTCGCTTGGCCCGGCTGATAGCGGTGAGCTTTGAAGATTAAAGTCTGCCGATCACGGGCATTATATCGCCGCCCGGTTCGTCGTTAAGCACACGTGGGAATTTCACAAACGATAAACCGACGACGATTCGTGCAGCTAATCTAGCGTGCCAGCCTTATCAACGCGGGGGGAGGGGGGGACGTTGCACCAGGTGAATCTGGTAGCAGGGTTATAAATCAGGAGGGCCATTTGGAACAGCACGATTCCAATTGCACAGCTGGTTTCGCGGCATGCAACGATTAACTGCAGTGGTCTAATTATGCGAAGAGATTTAACTGATATTCGTTCCCCTTCAAGACAAAGGATGAATCACGAAAGCGTGGTTAGCTTAAGAAAATTTGTTCAAAGCGATTATAATAAATATTGTATATACGAAACGTTTATTATAATCCCCTTAAAGCTGCCATTAAGAGATCTTATACTAAATAATAAAAGAGTCGTCGATTGGCCACTTAACAAGCGAATAATTCCAGCCGATCGAGTTTCGTTATTCGCTCCGCATAATGAAGGGTCAAGCATAATATCCCTACGATCGTTGTCTGGCAGACAAAGTACTCGAAGACCGATTCACCTGCTACCAACCGCCCCGCGCGAATATTATTCAACGCGATCAGGTTATGTCGTCCAACCTGTATCCGTTGAAAACTGGCATTCACCCCTCGATCTAGGGGAATTTGTAGCTGCACTGGGCGCAATTGGGTTGCACACAGGGAATCCCCGGCAATACAGGGGGCAAGTGAAGGAATCCGGGTCTAGGCGACAGATGATCGGTCATCTGCGCGTACACCTGATCCCTCAGTTGCTGTTGCGCCCCGGAATTGAAATAGTTATTGTATTGAACGTTCAGAGCAACGCCGTCCTGCTCGTGCTGCGAGGCGTTTTTCAGGCCGCAGTTCGTCGCGTCCACTATACTCTTGGGGAATTGATCGGGAACGATGTTCAGGAAACAGTATCCGTCCCCGTAGAAGTTTCTCGACAGGCTGGAGTATATCGGGGCCAGCATGGTACCGGCCAGCTGTTCGCTGGGCCTGGCCTCGTTCATACTCTGCGGTGGCCTGAACGCCGACGTGTACGCCGTCGTACCCATCCCGAAACTGTCGCTGGCGAAGTACTCGATGGCCTTCAACAGGTCCTGGCCGCATCTTTGCAACACCAGCTGCAGTACCGAGAGCTTCGTGTTCGGGAAGAGGCGCGCCAGGGTCTCCACCGACGTCTGAGACACGCTGGTTTCCTTTGTCTCGTCTGGACTGCTGGCGTCGACGGCCAGGCTCTTGTACCTCGGCGTACCCTCGACGGCGGCGGACTGTGAAAAGACGAGCAATATTTTTGCCGATTACGTAGCTCGCGGAATGGACCCAGGTGTGATAACCAGCTTTACTCATTTGTTAATTAAATTTAGTCACGCACTAAGTCACGCACTTGAGAATCCTGACGTTGTTCCTTTACTTGATCCTTCCTCGGCTCCACCACGTCTATGACGGCCTCCTCGTTCACCTCGTCCTCCTCTTCCCCGTTGTTCTCTACGAGGGACTTTGGCTCGGTGACGGACATCCCGAAGATTTTCCCCGGCGGCAGTCGATTTAGCTTCTGACCGGTCGCCACTTTGGCCATTTTCAAGGCGATGGCGTCCTCCGCTGCTTGCTGCCTCTTCAGGGCGACCTTTCGCCGCGACACAGACCGAGGGAATTAATTGCGGCGTGTGCAAGTGCGACGGTCCGATGAAAAGCGAAGCCGGACCGGATCATGACTCCCTGGCCAATTTATAAATGGACCCCGGCCGCTTAGCCGACACTGCATATGTGTTTTCTTTACTGGCAACGTCAATAGGGATACATATGGGACCATTTGGTACGTGTTATTCCCGGCTGGACCACCCACTGTATTGTTTCGCGTCGTCCAGATTATTGAGGAAGTCCGACAGAGCGTCGGCTGTTGGACGAAAGGTGTCCAACATGATATATTTATTATTTATTACGTATATATCTATTTTGTAAACAGGTTGCCCTCTACACCCCACCCCATCTGGCGGCAAGCTTCATAATTATGTTAATTGCAAGTAATTCTGACGACCGACGACAGGAGGTATCGCAAATTCGACAAAAGTTCGATCGATTAAATATTCATTCGGTAGCCGGAATTCTCGAACGTCCACGCGGATACTGTTCGAGCAACCGCGTTTCCATCGAGCGGATCGACGGGGGTATCGGGTGTCATAATGCCTATGCAAACAGAAATGAAACGCTACACCGAGCGTTAATGGATTTAATTCCTCCACCCCGTCCCTCGGGTCGATCGAACCCCGTCGTTTTATTAAACGGGGGAGATCGAGTGGCACAAGTGCAACGGAAACTGAATATCTCTTTGTCATTAGCCCCCCCCCCCGTTTCCGTTTTTCTTGTTTATCGCAGGAGTCGAGAAGCCTCGACGGGGGGGGGGGGGGGCTCTCTCGACTGGAAAATCGTACGGCCTGGCTGATCTCGTTAAATATCATAGGTGACGACATTGACCCCTTTTCACCCCCTGCTTTTTTCACCCGTTGCCAATACATCGAGGCAAGACGATGCCTCGTGCACCGTGGCCGCGGTAACGTCAACACAATTTCAAATGAACCGAATTCAGTGCTGGAAATTATGTTTAATAAAAGATGTACTTCGCATTTGAACTTTTCCAGCGCGCAGGTAAACGAAGAATTAAAATTCATTTAATTGGTACTAGTTAGTATTAGTCAGTTTAATTAGTAGTAAACGAAATATATATTGCTGTTTTTAATTTACCTGCGCAGCCATCACTCTCTGTCTCTCGGCGATCAGGGAACACTTGGGGCATAGGCATTCCCTGTAACGACACTCTCTCTTGTGCCCCCTCAGCCAAGAGATCAAACCGTGATTCCTACATCTGGCGCACTTGGGCCTCCTCTGCTTCGGCTCGCCATCCTCCTCGTTGTTGTCCGCTTTGCCCTTGCCCTTCACGCGCAACATCGCCGCAGGATTATCAACGGCGTTTCGCAGAATAATCGGCGGACTTCCGCATTACAAAACGCGGCCAGAAAAACAACGGAACGAGGGAAGGATTCGACGAGGGCGCAGTGACAATCGGCACTAGAACAATATTCGTAGAACACCGCGTCCATGCGTTCGGGGTGTCGTTCGAACGCGGCGATGCTCGGGTCACGGGACGATTGTTGGCGAACGACTGAGCGAGCGACAAGCGAAAAGAAAGCCCGTCCTAATCTCCGGTAGCATTTGGATTTTTCCACGGTGGACGGCGATTGGCCCTGTACCATGGACACGTTGCGTGAACCTCTACGTGATTCCAGCATCCCTCCGGAGGAGCAACAAGACAAACATCCGCAGGACCACCCTTCCTCTACGATTGGCCCGGCGATGTTTATTCGCCTCGCCACTCCTACGCGGATGACTTCTAGCCGCCGCGACTTCCACGAACTTTCCGACACTTCCTGGACACGGGGGGGCAACGAAACGGGACGGCCCCCCCCGACGACCGGGAACGTCTCCTTCGTTTTGCGCAGATCGTTTTCGGAATGGAACGATTGATATCTCTCTTGGTAAACGGATTTGTTTCTTGGCGACGCGTCGCGCAATTAGAGCGGCGCGTCGATCGACCGGACAGCGATTGTAATTATCAAAGTAGTCTAATTTTCTCGTGATATGGCGTAGCTGTAATACTAATTGTATTTTTCTAATTCGAAGGTAGATAGTTTCAAGCGAGGGGCTGTAATTCGGTGGCTTCCACGCGCGCAAGTAATTAAATTATTCGAGGACAGACCGCATGTCTGTCCACCGATTAATTCGAGTTAATCGAGGTCCTGCTGTACGAAGAAAAGGTTAGCGCCTGCGAGCAGGCAACCAGTCACGCGTCGGTGCTTCCATTGCGGTTCTCCGGCGCTGAAATGAAACGATGCCTTGCTTACCAGACGCAGAGGGTATTTCGGAAGATACGACTTCAGAATTTCCTATTATTTAAATACAATAAACTGGTATTCTTTACATTAAATGAATTTTGTACAACAGAAAGATTACTGGTATTGGCCGAACTGTGAAACGCAAAAAGAATATGATAAGAATGCGACGGAGCACTTTATAAGAAATGAAAAAATTCGAAATATACATTGGAAAGGGAATGTGAAACTGATATTAACGGTGACAGGGAACGGAAGCGGAGTGGAGCGGTTTCAGAGAAGAAATTTACTGCCAAGAATCAAGATTGTATAATTCGCAGATTTATCCATTTTTTTGTTTCGTTTTCTTTCTTCTTGAGTACAGATTTCGTAGCCGGTTAACGGTCTTGAGTGTGGATATTAATAATAATAATAATAATAATAATGAACGAGCCGTCGCAACAATAAATCGGTCATTCGATATCGTACTCTTTTCGCAAGTTTTTTTTTCCTCTTTTTTTTCGTTTTCTTTTTGTCACGCTATATATTAAACGTTCTTTGCGCTGTTCTAGACGCACTTCCGCCGAGTATACTGTGGAACGCGCGGCCAATGATATGTGATTCCTTCGTTCTCATCAATTTACGATTGATCAAAGACGGTACTTATTCCATTTCCATGATATTTGCTCCATTTCTCCCCATTTATATTTTACTTTCATAGTTGAGTTCTCGAATTCGTCTATTTTTCTGTCGGATATGACGATGCATCATTGATATGGTTAACTGCGTTAATTTTACACCTTCCTCTTATACGATTCAATCAGAAAATTAATTTTCATCCCCACCCTCGATCTAATCGATATGTCGTTTAAATCCCTTACCCTTGACAATTCCTTTAATCTTTTTTTTTTTTATAGTTTTTGTCTTACATTGGATTTCTGCAAGGAAGCGAAGTGGGCAAGCGTTTACTATCTTATCTCGTGGTCGTTGACGTCGTCAAGTTGCGTCTTTCTTTCGTAAAGTAAGAAAGGAGACGCGGACATATCAGGGGTGTTGTCTCTTTTTTCATTTTTTGTTTCCTCTTTTTTTTTTTTAAATCGATTCATCACTTAACAACAAGCTTAAGCCTAAGTAAACTCCCATAAATAACGGACAACGTATCGTTTTGTTTTTTTTTTGGTTTTCTTTTTTTAATTTGGCACGGACGACCTTTTTTTTCGTTCGATCATGGAACATATTATTCGAAGACGAAATTGAAAGGGCAGGAAGTTGATAATATCACACCCCTTAAAAACTGGACTCAACCTACGGAAGGAACGATGAAGAAAAATACGAGAGGAAAGATTTGCGTCGATTCAAGTAGTTACGTACATTGAACTCGAAACGTTATAATCGTGGCAAGCGGGTAAGCTAAGCCACCTCGCCCCGATATCAACTATAAAATCCTGATGATTTTTCTACTTACTTATTATAAACTATCTAGTTCCCTTATATACCTAGGTACTCTATTCTTGGTACAACAATATTCACATTTCCTACATCCTTTGTACCCCGTCCCCCCCCCCATCAAAATGGATCGATCTATCTCTTATAATTTCTCATAGAAAATTTTTAATAAAGCATTCTAGTAATTAGTCTGGAACCTATAAAATTCGTTAATAGTAATTGTATCTATAGAAATCTATAACGAACGTTTGCTCACGTGATCGCCGGCTAGTCCCGTTTAAATTCACCTATTTCGTACGGGGCCGTTTTATTATACAGTTTTTCTCTTGATCTTCGTCTTCGAATAACTCAGCCTCGATCCGGCTATCAAATATCAAGGTACATCAGACATTCGTGGACACACAATTAAAAAATAAAGCGTAATATCGTACGAGATCCATCGTGGTTCTTACGTGATTCGGTGGTCGTGCGTGCCTCCGCAATTTATAACACGATTAACAAATTGCTGCTCTCGATGTATATGTGTAAGTACGCTACCGTTCTGCGTCGCGCGAAATCGAAAAGCGCGCGGCCGATCCGTCTGTCGGCGGCGCATGCGCTACGAAGACGCGCGCGCCCTTTGAACGAAGACGAAACTGCGCGACCTCACGCTAAAAAAATGTTTCCTACCAACGGAACGCTTTTATCCCCAAAAACTTCCCCGATTAATCCTTAATAAATTCCAAATAGCATGTGTGAGGTACAAAACGAAGCACAGTTTCGCAAAACTTCCGACAAGCGGTAAAAATCAGGTACCGAAAGATTTGTAAAAAAAAGATCCAAATCGGGCATCGATTTCCTGTCGCAATCGACGGGTAGAAAAAGAAACGTACCGTAGCGCGACGGTAATATTTGAATACAGTTCGACCCTGAGAATTTAACAAGGATTAATTTTGAGGTTATTTGTGCGAAACGCGAAGGGAACGCAAAATACGACCTACAATCTCGCAGAAAAGGCGCACAATTTATGTAAATCACACTGATTGGCCCCGAGAAATCATACAGAATACGATTTGTCGACCTCTATAATTCCAATGCACGTGTGTATATATGTGTGTAATGTTTTGTGTGCGTATACTCTATATTTCCCCTTTGTTTCCCCCTTATATTCGTCGCCCTTCTTTTTCTGTTCGTCTACCAGCCCCCGTTCGAGGGTCGATTTCATAAGGTCAGATTCGCCTTTGACTAGACTCCGTTTAACCTTGCATCTAAATATAACAGTCAATATTGTACATGTACACACGCTCGTACGCAGGTACGCGGGCGCACGAGTGCATGAATACGTTTTGTGCATCATGTTCGCCGGGGAAATCGAATCTGTTTCCCTCGAAGCAACACCCTTCGATTCGGAAACGGGGAAACATGGAAACAGAGACGAGCGTGCAACTTAATAGCAGCAATCGAATCACGAAACAAAAGGAAAGTCATCGACGCTATTTGAATCTACGCGAAATCGGCCCTCTTCGTATTTAAAATAGTCAAACAGGTTGCGTGTTTCACACGCGAAACAATCGTCGGCGTTCGCGATATCCGACGTGACAGTAATTAATAACGATCACGATAACGACACCGATCGACGCAGCCGCGAGTGGACGAAATGGCGGTCGCTATACAAAATGGCTGGAACCGTAATTCGTTGATATTAATCAGAAGCGAGCGTGCACGGACTCATCTGGTTAATGAAATTATAGACTAATCGCTGTCCACTCGTGGCTCCGTTGCGTTCGCTTGAACAAAACGAAAGCATAGACATCCATGGATACAGGAGACGTCGTAATAACGATCGCAAGTGTACAGTAATAGAATGGCCCAACAAATTCCAGGCAAATTTTCCAACCCGATGGGCACGTGCTGTTCATCAAACGCTCGTTAAACATTCCCCGACGCGTTTGTCAATGATAAAACGGCAGCGTATTTTTAGGATCGGCGAGGCGCGCTGAAAAGTTTGCTCGAACTTGAACCGAGCGCCCCGTTCGCAACAAGTAAACACCAGTAGCGTGGTAAACGAAAGCCAAGACGAGGAATAAAACCAGCCGTACGCGTTGAATACCTTTAATTAGCGTCCCCTCGCAAACACTGGCACCGCGGTTTTGCCTGTGCACGACGTGCACGGAGGAAAACGCCAAAAATCTGGGTCAACGCGTGTATGTATATGTGCGTGTAGATGTGTGCAAACCCCTCTCTCTCTTTCTCTCGCTCTCTATCTCTCTCTCTCTCTCTCTCCCTCTCTTGTTCTCTTAGTATCACTCAACGTGTCGAGTAATAAATCCTAATTAGCGTCGTTACAAAAACCTTACAACTATTCAACAAAAACCAATCTCGTAACAACTTTTATCTAATTCTGTCGTCTTTCGTTCGCGTGTTCGCCCTCTGCGCGCCGTTTTCCGCCGAAGGAACGGTGCGACGCCGGTCAGAAAAGATCGAATCGTTTACAGTAGTCTCGGTCGACGATGATTCCCGTGAAAGAGCCTCTCTCGTTTCTCCGCGTCACGCGGTCGATACGCCCGGCAGAACTGCGCTCGGCTGCCCTTTCAATGAAAACCCGCTCGTTCGGTTTGGTCGCGAAAGGGACGATCGCAATCGTCGTCGGTTCTTGGTCGAAATCGATGACGGCGGTCGGAACGATCGCGTCCCCTCCGTACAGTAAGCTCGAGATAGCCGAACGGACGGTCGGAGTTTGTAACAGTGATCTACTTAACGAGCCGACTGGTACAGAATGAAGTAGTGTGTACATCGCTCTGTATCAAAATTAAAAAATCTATCGATAGTATGGGGAGCAAGCGCGTTCGGTCGGATAGAGATTACAGGTCGCCGACCGACGCCCCGCGTAAACGTTTTCGTTCATCATTCACGCGTCTATAAATCCAACGGAGCGCGATCTTGCGAACACTCGATCACGCCTGGAGGACCTACAGGCGAACCAGGAAATTCGTCCACGTGGAGCATTGGATGCGCCCGTGCACGTGTGCACTTATATTTAGTAAGTACGACACGCGATCCCGCAGTTATTCGTCGTCCCTTTCGCTCGCGCAAAACTTAATCTAATCTATACAGCTACTAGTCGAGTCGAGACTGCCGCGGTCGTTGTTGCCGCTCTCAGGGTCGTAAAGAACGGCGACAGCGCTGTTTCATCCTTCGTTTTCCGACTCTTCGTCGCCCACGGTTTCCGTGGCATACGTTAACGTTCAGCGATTCCTGAAACCTTCGTTTCCGTTCAGTTACATGACGCAGCATTTTTCTTTCAGACTGATCGCGTTGTGGCTCTGCACCGGCTGCAACGACACAGACCGGTTCTTCTCGAGCATCAACAGGTCCCGGAACAGGGCGTTCACGTTGTGATTCGTCTTGGCGGAAGTCTCCAGAAAGCCGCAGCCCCAGGTCGCCGCTTCCGCTGCACCCTCGCTCAGCGTTACCTCGCGTACCGACGGGCTCTCGTCGCATTTGTTCCCAACCTGTTAAATAACGTCGGTAAAGTCACTGTCCCAACGATTTCTTCCCCGATAGAATCATTTCTAGTCGATAATCGATTAATATGTATTGATACGTGCGTAGGACACCATCTATGGAGAAGCATCGGAAGCGTTACGATTGCCTATCTAACGTATATATGTGTGTCATGAATTATTGCGATTACTGCTTGTCAATTTATACAAAGAGCAATTGCAAGAAATCCCTTGGGGGATAAGAATAGAGGAAGAGAAATGGGGCCGGAACACGGAGGAACAAAAATTAGGTCTTACCAGCATTATGGGTATCTGCGATATGTCTTGTCCTTTAAGCTCCCTAATAATGGCCCAGATCGGTCGTAGTTCCTCGAGGCTTTGCCGTGAGCACACCGAATATACCAGGATGAAAGCGTGACCTTTGCTTATGGAGAGTCGTTGCATCGCGGGGAACTGATGAGACCCCGTTGTGTCCGTAATTTGAAGCGTGCATATGTTTTTATTGCAGCTTATCACCTGAAATATCGCAGCACACAATCGTCCCTATTTCGCTCGGCCTATGTCTATTTCCGATCGTCGCCGGGGCACGCTCCTCGTCGCGGCACACAGCACGGGTCTCAACAGTTTCCCCAGCGAAGCATGTCGTTTTAATTTCCTTTTCGTAATCCGCTCGACCCGCCCCTCGCGAACGGTCATTGCGCATCTCGATCGATCCGAGGAACGATTTAAATTTGTCACAACTTCAATAATTTATCGATCACGGCAGCGGGCGATGATTCAAAGTACCCGCCGAATCGATCGATAAAAGCAATCTCCGCCGCGACGTCATCTATGCATCAATACTTGAATTGATATCTATAATCTACAAGGATTTCCATTCACTGTTCATCGACGATCTATAAATGCTGCGCGCACACAAACCTATTTCATATTGCATCGACATCGAGATTATTATTGTATCAACATTCTCCTGTCCAGTCGAGACCTATCTCTTCAAACTATCGTAATTTCCTTTCGGGTTTTACGCTATTCCGGTAAGCCTATCGGCATGCCGTATACCGTGCCCCTACTAATGGGCTTCTCTCTCGCGTATATTGAATAAATAAATATTCTACTGACGAGAAATTGTATTATTCATGCTTTGGAAACTATTCAGAGGGTATCGTTGATTGGCAAAAGATCGAATCATTTGGAAAGGGAAGAGTGTTCGAATGAACTGAATGGAATATCCAACCGGAACCTATTATCTTTGTCCACCGGGGATAACGAATTCGAAACGCAAATAAATCGGAGAAAAAACTAATCGAGAAGACTGTTTACACGCGGACTCGATTCCGCGTGAATCTCGCGATTACAGAACGAGATAACGGGGCGAAAGATGAACGATTAGAGCAACGATCTTGCATCATGTATGAATCATCGGTGAAACGTCAACGGTTTACGTCACGACTCACGACACGACAGTCCCCTCTAGAGTTATCTGATCTGGAAACTCTGCTATAACACTGTCCGATATACCGCATACCCTTACTACTTGCAGCGTCTACCCGATCCAATTCTACTGATACTGTTAATTATCGTGCAGGCCAAATATAACAACAAGCGCGTATCTAAAATTCCTCTAATGTTTAGAGCCCAAACGAATCCTGATTTCTCTTTTCGAACTATAATTAATGCGTCGTTAAATCTTTCAATTTAACTTCTCCAAAAACGAGAACGGACGCCTCCAGATAATTTAGCGTCGCATTAAATCTTTAAATTCAATTCGTCTAAATATCACAAAAGTCACTACCTACGTTTCTAATTGATTTTCAAATTTTGAAAAGCGGAAACTCGCGATACAAGATTCCTGTCAATTCGTCGGACTTACCTGTCTGTACGTGTCCTCGACGGTGGGTATATAGGATTCGCGAAAGGTTCCTTTCACGAAACGCAACACCAGAGAACTCTTGCCGACGCCACCCGCTCCAAACACCACCACGCGATAGTCGTTGCTCTGCTCCGGCATCCTGACATCTGCCGTCCCGATTATATTAACCCCCGCCAGCCGGGGTCCCTTCACTATTCTCTTTTAAAACTCTCTGCGATGCACAATGTACCAAAAATCAGACAAAGAGGAGGAAGAAATTAACTCAAACACCCACGAGGAGTTTTGCGCGAATCTTGCAGTCACCCTCCCAATCAACCACCCAATCCAATCTGATTAATCTTTTCTTGTCTTATTCCTCTGCTGGCTGCTGTTTACGCTGATCAATATAAATATATATATATATATACATATATACCGTTTCCAATTAGCCAACAGTATAGATACGGGGAGTATCTCTTTGCAGGTAATTTTATGTACCGCACAGACCTCGAGGAGGCTTAATGCAGGATCCTGGTGGTGTGCACCACGTGTAACGCTTTGACGCTTGACGCGGGGATTATTTCGGTGGGAAATAAAAGAGCGCCGATACCGACGGCCACTTGACGATCCTCTTATGACCCGTAATCATCCGTCTATACGTGTATGTATTCAACAAGTGACGTTACAGACTCGAGGCCCTTGTCGTTGTCGAATAACGTTTCCACTAGGACGTGCACTCGGCGGCCGATATTTCGAATCAGCTTAAAAGCTTTCCCCCGTGATGTACGTTAACGTTTCCGTTCCCTGTCCGCGGTACACTTTCAATAATTGTCCAGAGAAGAAGGCAGGGTAAAACGTAATGTAAGCGCAGCCAGCAGAGGTGCGTACAGAGGGTTGATTAAATTCTGACCGATCGCCAGTGGAACCACGACCACGGTTAAACGTCGACGCGTCACGAGTCGCATTAAGCGATAAGATCACGATCGCATTGACCCGGTGATGCGGAGGGCCTGCAGATAATAAGCTGTCCGGCGAACCTTCTTCGGACAGCACCGTTGACTGCGTTTCTTCTTTTCCGTAACGATCAATGGGGGCTTAGTCTTGTCAAGCGCAACCAGTATTCTTTGCGGAGGGCGATCGACTTCCAGCGTGTCCTTTATTCTTTAAACTGTGCCCCGGTATCCGTTAGAAGCGGCAGGGTTCAAAGCACTCTTTTGCAAAGGTTCAAGGAATCCTCGGGCTCCTCTGACGGACGGTCAACGTGCCAGGTCAACAGATTCCCCTCGCCGGGACGAAAACAACTGGCCAAGGATGTTCCTGGTGCACCGTGTCCGGACACCGTTCCTCTATCGCCTGTTAAACGATCAGAAAAAGCACCTCTGTTAATTAACGAACGATCGATCGACGTGTGTTGCGCTCGATTTCCAACGGCCACGGGATCAGCATATTCGCAGCACTACTCTGGCCACTCGGTGCCGTGAACTTTCACGATCTCGAAGGAAAACGAGGCGCACGCCCTCCGCACCGGGGCTCACCCCACTCCCAAAGGAGCGTGTGTGTATGTGCGTTAGGTACGTGCGCACTACGCCAAAAGTGCCGGGGAAAATCAATATCGCGTCCGTGTGCCGTTGCACACGCACGTGCATCGCGGATTATGCGTGTTTTCCAGTCTCTCCCTTTTTTTCTCTCTCCTTGCAGGATTCTCTCCTCGGGAATGCCATCGTGTTGCGAGGAGACGCGAGCTCGAGCGGATCGGCAGGTACATGCGTGTAAAAGAAAAACAGGCGCTGAAAGGATCGGCTGAACGTGGACTTTGCATATTGAAGGAACACTTTGTACGATCAAAGGTATACGTACTGGTCTTTTTATTGCTTTGCACAACGATTCACACTACTCACCAGTACTCACTACCGACTCTCACACACCGTATTAAAAATTATTCTTAGTATAGTTAATCTAGGTACTAGTATGTACGCCTTATGCGAGATTAATGTACAGCGGAACGCAAGGGGACGGCGGATAGTTTCGCTTCAGAGCACAGCCAATGCAGCACATTCGGGTCGACGAGACTTTTACGTGGGGCTGTTACTGTTGCTTCGCCAGCGGGCTTTTCATTATTATGTCACTCCCTTCGTTCTCTATGGATTCGTACGTCCACTTACGATTGACCCTGGTGAACAGAATTGCGCTTACAATTAGTAATCCGCTGGTAAATGAGAATGTAAGTTTATGGGAGGGGGGTGGACCTGCATTCGTGACTGCACTTCGGCGATCCGCACTTGGGGCAGGGTAGGTGGCAGCCGGCGCAGGTGAGATTTAAACAGTCGCACATATCGTATCCGGTTCGCATATGAATGCCATGCTCGTTGTACAGAGCGTGTCTCTTGTGGCCCTGATAGAGTCGACGGTAAAGCTTACGCTTCTCCCTCTCGCTGTGCTCCGGGTCGAAGTTTCGCAGGAACTTCTTCGTCACGCTGTCCACGCCCTTCTGACGCGATCCACGTGTGTTCCTCTGCGATGTGAAACCGTGGTAATGCCTTTATCAAATTTTTGCCGGTCAGATTTTCAAAAACTTACGCGCTCCGTGCCAGCTGGCGAGTCCAGATTTTGCTGCGAGGAATTATCGCCGGGAGTCGAGTTCTCCGTATCCATGCCTCTAAATCGAATTTACGTACCGAAACTTTGATTAATAAGTTTACTTCGATAAATAAAGTTTCGCAGAAGGAACATAACCTATAAAAGATAACCTCTAATCAAAACAATGCGAATTATAATTCGTAAGGCAATGTGTGAATGCAATGCCAGTATAATGAGGCGAGGTATTCAAAATGCAGAATTTCACGGTGCAACGGAAATTACTTTCCTTCGATCACTTTTGTCGCATTCGATCAATGAACAACAAAACTGACATTTCCAAGAAGTATTTTTCTTACGCGTCCAGATACCACGTGCTCTTATGACTTTTGAGAAGGAATTCACATTACCGACCGATGTTACAATCTAAATTAAAACTTTTGAGTGTCGGTAAGGCAGATACACCAGTAGTTTCAACCGCTTCTTTACAGATGGCGGTAACGAATATGCGGAACTGGCGCGAAAATACGAATGAACGTTGCACAGCTAAAGTTTTTCAATATTCGCGTATACTGTTTCCCCGTTGAAATTTACAATTTTATTAACCATTTGCCGCAAATATACATTACGTTAAACACTATTCACAAACGTTTCAATTAGCTTCTCCCAACATTAACAACACTGTACGAAGCATCTATGCAATCGACGTAACGCATCGTTGCCTTTCCCAATTCAGGATTGGCGACGTAATGCGCGAACCGCGTAATCCCGTTGCACGCCGCTCCGTATTCGCCGTTCATATTTATTGCAATCACTGCTCCGGTGAACGCGGGGTAGTGTTCGGCAATTCTGCTGATCGCCGTGGTCGCAGCTGCTGTTGGACTGGCACCGCGACGCATCTCTTCCACGGCGAGAAAGCTAAAAATAAACGATCCCCCGTCGCATACACAATCTCGTTTAATTTGCAATCAATTTCGCTACCGACCGAGTCATCGTTCTCACCTTGGTAAGAAGCGCATCATAATGTCCCCCTCGCCTGTACCAGCAGCTGCACCAACTTTCTGGTCGGCGTACGCGCCGGCACCGGCAATCGGTGAATCGCCAATGCGTCCGGGAATCTTGTTCCTGGCACCGTTCGTCGATGTACCGGCAGCGACGCGACCCTTCGAATCTATCGCCACAACTCCAATCGTGTCGTGGTTCTCCTCGTCCACGTACGACACGTGTTCCTCCGCAGTGTTCCCCATAGTTTCGTCCGGCCGGTACGGTCCACAGGTAGTGGCAGGATCCGGCACCACGTTCTGCGGAAAAAAATTAAATAAAAAATAAAATTCGTTCTCCTTCTGGGGGTACGAGTTACCTTCCAGAAATTCGGCTGGCAATTATTCGACATCCATTCGTTCCACATTTTCTTCGACTCTGCCGTTTGCAGGGACTCCTCTTTGAAGCCCATCTGTACCGCAAATTTTGTGGCCAATTCTCCACCGATCAGGGAATGCTTCGTGTTGTGCAGAACCTTCCTGGCGACCGAGATCGCATCCTTGACGTTCCTTAACAGTCCTACGCCGCCCACGTCCATTGTCACTCTGCGAAATAATTTAGTCGATGGGCAACGTTCATTCAAGGGCAAACGTGCGAGATTGCGTTATCAAAGTACCCGTCCATAATTAAAGCGTCCAGAGTAGTTTCCCCGGACTCGTCCGGACTGCCGCCGTATCCCACAGTCTTCCTGCATCTCTGCTGCTCGCATAGGCTGCAGCTTTCTTCCACCGCGTCCAGTGCGCTCCTCTTCTGGTCGTTCAGAACATTCCACGCTGGAAGTTAATCCAGGTTGCATCGATTAACAAATAAATAACGAATTTTTCTCACCTCTCTCCGTTGCCCCCAGGTAGTCCCACGTAATTACGACGAGCGGGATGCTCTTGTTAGAAGGGGAAGCTTCCGTGGCGTACGTTAAAGAAACGCAAGTGACCAGACCCAAAGCCAGAAAGAACTTCATGTTCGAGCTATCGTCGGGCAACTGTAGAACGATATTGAATTGTTCGCCCACCGAACGATCTTTGCCTGCGGACAAAGCGGGGATTTATCTATCGTTCTATAAGCCAATAACGTTTGCAATATCGCTTCGATTGCAACATTCGCAAAGAATACTGTTGCCGATTATCTATGCGTCTGCGAACTGTAACAACTCGCTGCATCTGTTTCGTGCATAATGCACGAACGGTTCTCGTTGGAAATTTATGCACAATAAGTTGCGACTCTGCATGGGGATATAAGTCGCCACGTAATCGATCGAAATTGCTGATCGTAATATCTTATCGGGTCGCGAAAATATTTATCGAGATACGGTCGGTAAATGGATTATAATCGGGCGCAGACACCGTCTTATCAACGATGCGTTTACCAACCGTAGCCTTCCTAGGATCTTCAAGACGATCTCGACGTAATAACGGATATCAGTAAATAAAAGAGATTCCATTCTTTCCTCAATAAATAGTGCCATTAACAGCACAAAAGGATGTAGAATAAAAGGATCGTGTATTACCAGCGAACCTCGAGCGTTATAATTTCTCGGCCAATGGGACCGCCGACTTAATTCCCTCGGCAATTTACTGTAATTCCGTACTGCGTGACTGTCACCGTCGTGTTGATTCCGGCGTTGCTTCTCGCGTAATTTCAACCTTGTTTTCTAAAAACATATGTCGTCTGTGTACATCGACGTTCATTGCACGGGACAGCTCGCGATTCGACGTTCTGCCGTAAACACGAACGGGGGTTCGTTGACACCGAGTGATTTGTCATCATCGATGCATCGGGGCGCTCCGTCTATTTTCGTCGGGGAAGCAAGCTAATAATTTCCCACGATTTACCCACGTCGCGTCTGGACATCTTTGAAGTGCATACCGGACGACAATTGGTTGGATCGAAATAGGGGGTGAACTCCCGTGAAATCCAGGGAGTCGTCTCTCCTCTCCTCCCGTTCGTAGCACGTAACCTCCGATATAGCGGAGATGCCTTTCAAGAAGGACTTGCGACTCTTGTTGAAGCCATACTATTTCGTGAATATATTCCTCAGTGTATCGTACATCGTGTCGAAACGCGTGCCAATTGTTTGCAATTATGTGTTCGCGCAGGCAGAGTGCGAGCTGGACGGGGTGAGCCATCGAACGAGAACGGATCGTTTTGTTGCGTTGTTATCATCGTGGCGGAACCTCTGGTGTCCGAAGTAACTTACGACGGAATATTTCGGACGCAACATTCTGACGGAATCCGTATCTTCCTTTTTAAGGAGGCATAATTTTTCGTTGCTTCGAGTTGCGTTAGACACGAGATTGTGGGAGGGATGGAATTGTACCGAGTGTAACTTAAATGTTTCGGGTGTTAAGTCTCGAGATGCCAGAGGTTCCATAGCACAGCGGTGCAGCTGCTTCATGGCGTTCGCTCTTCTGTTACAGAGGGAGACGGAGATCCTCTTTTTCCTTATGATAGTGATAATGATACGGACAAGGAAAACTGGCAGCGTCACCATGATAAGCTATCTGTCGTCCAGCTTCGTTTACACCAAAGTGGCCAACCTGATTCTTTGGTTCTACGCGGACGTTCGCATGGGAATAATATTCGCCATTACGTTCATCCGTACGCACTTATTTGCAACCTCCTTCGATTCACCCAACAAATACCTATTATGAATAATGTAACGATTGCAGTATGCGGCTTGTTGTTCCCCGAGCCGACGTACCAGGGTCCAGAGAACGTTACCTATCTGCGCGGCGCCGGCGGACTGCAGGAGGAACTGCAACGGGATACGAGGGTGATCTGGCTGGTCGCTTTTTACACGGCGTGGAATCCTGCGTGTGTTAATTTCGCGCCGACCTTCTCCGAGTTATCAGCACAGTCAGTGACGAAACCTTTCCACGGAATTGTAACGTAACATTTCTCTGTTTTGTAATAGTCGATTAAACCTCGCTGCAACATTTCAGGTTCGCGTTGGACAATCTAAAGTTCGGCAAGGTGGACATTGGGAGGTATCCGGACGCCGGCGAAAAGTATCACATCAGCGACTCCAGCACCAGCAAACAGCTGCCCACCTTGATTCTGTTCAAGGATGGGAAGGAAGCGGAGAGACGTCCGTACGCGAATCACAAGGGCAAACTTGTGAAGTTCTTGTTCTCGCCGGTACGTCGAATAGAATTCTCCATGTCCCCCGAATGCTTATACGTGTATTAAAATGGAGGAACTGTTGCGCTTCGCAGGATAACATAAAGGCGGCCTTTGATCTGAACAACGTTTACAAGGATTGCAAGAAGAATCCGATCAAGAGGAGGGAGAAGAAAACAGTGAAGGCTGAGTGAACCGGGCTGTGTCTTTGAACGTTCGTGGGAATAAACCAATAGCCCGGCTGACAGAAAAATGAATATTTCAATCGACGATTAACTTCTACTATGTAGAATGGATGTCTAGTGTACCGGTGCCACGCGCAAACTTTCATTTTTAGCCCCTCTGCGAAGGTCTGTAAATATTCCATTTTACCTTGTATCGTTACATGCAGTTTTTCGCACCGCTGTGTTCCGTTAGTGTATCGAATATATGTTAATCTAGCGTAATAGAGTAATTTATTATGAGAGACGCAAACGAAGTAAGACGAGTATTGTTACGAATGACACGAACTGCCGCTTGTTAAGCCGTGCAGAAACCAAAGTATAGCTTCTAGTTGAGCTACGTACCAGATCGTTACGTAGCGTTGCAATTTTCAGGAAATAAACGGTTATTGAAATACATTCTTCTATGAAATATTTATATTTTACAAAACTCAGGTATGTACAATTTCGATGGGAAGTTTATTATACAGGTGGCCAAACGACTGTAACGTGTCCGTGGGCCGATTCTGGTAGCCATTTTTTATACGCCGATAGGAGGACTGAAATGAATAATAATAATAATCCATCTCATTCTCGTAGTCGCTGAAAATTCGTGTACGAAAGAAAAGAAGGCACCCTTACAATTTCTATCCGTCTTCCAAGTATCCAATAATTTTTCTTTCGACATTATTCCATGGGACAATAATAATTGCGTCATCTCCTGCGTCCGTGGAATTAATCTGTGAACAGATTATTATAAGCCACTTTCCTTCCAATTTGGTGTCTAGCATTTTGCATTCGATTGAGATATTTTCAAACTTACTTGGCCCACGCTTTGTTGATACTCTGAGGGGTTGATAGTAACGAGGGAAGAAATTGTTTTAATTCCGGGCAGACTTTCCCTTCCAAAAGGAAACAGGCGAACCATTTAACGCCATCAACGGTAAGTGGATACTCCACGTCCATCACAGGCAATTTCCAGCCTGCTCTCCCAAACGTTCCAGCCAAACTGCACATAACTTTCCCCGCCTCTGTATCGTACCTGTGCGAACATATTGACACGACGAATTCGTTTATAAAATTACATTTAATCGAGGGATGTTAAACAAACCTTGGCGGTGGGTCGGTCAAAGGTTCCCCAAGCTGGCACAACGAGGGAGCAAATTTTGGTAGCCATTCTGGTTCTATAGCCGTCACGCCACGCATGTACATTTTATTTGTCTCGTATATTTCTTGGTAAACCACCCATTCGGGGCATGTCTTCCGGAGAACGCACGAGGAGTGCATGAATACCGGCTCCTCCATATCTAACGTTCTAAAGGGGCGTATCAATAGCTGGAATTTAGTTTGCCAGTAGAAGTGAAAACGACAACGAAATATTTTCTGGCTTTTTACTTGTAAGCGTATTTCCATTTGGCTTTGTCCTGGTCCTCGTTAATCTCATCCGGCATGACCTTCTTCGCAACCTGGTCCGCCATGCCCGCGAGAACAATTTGTCTGAGTAATTTCGCCTCCGTGTCGACCGGGGGCTTCAATCTAAACGTGCAGTTTGTAATGAGAAGTAGAGAAATCATGTTCCAATATAGAATGTAGTTTGAACAACGCGGTGGATATTTACCGCGGATCTATGGTCAGATTGAGCTCCTGTATATTCAAATTGATTTCGTTCGTCAATTGCTGACGCAGTTTCCTAATTTCCACCACAGCTTTGTGCCTCAGTCCGTGTTGCTCGCAGAACGAAACCAGTTCGCCCTTGGTCCCAGCGTACTCCGCACCACCCACGGCTCTGATCAACACCATTGGGTCGCCTTTAAATAAATCAGATTTCATTTAGATAATACTGTACAGTTGTTTCGCGTTGTATCAGCACAATTACCAAGAAGTAAACTGTTCGCGGCCCCAGCCCAGAATCGTCTCATCTGTCGCCACTTGTTCTTGGATGCGCCGTCTATCTCGAACGCCTCGATTAACACTTCCTGAACGGACAGGGCAGCCACCATGCACACGGTGTATTGCAGAAGATTGTGCTGATGGGACAGGGCCAACATTTTCCCGTAACGAGGCGCGACCGGAAACGCAGCGATACTGTGGCCAAGTGGGGTCACTTTGGCGCAATAAGACCCTGAAAGAAGGCATTTTGAATTGTCGATT
This sequence comes from Nomada fucata, assembly GCA_948146005.1. Taxonomy (NCBI): domain Eukaryota; kingdom Metazoa; phylum Arthropoda; class Insecta; order Hymenoptera; family Apidae; genus Nomada; species Nomada fucata. The sequence goes on along the minus strand of OX411277.1, from coordinate 29,617,510 downwards.
TTTGGCACGCAGAGCACGCAATCGTTAACGATCCTACCTTCCTTGTCAGAGAGTGGCTGCTGCAAAGCACCGAGAATCTGCAACCGTTTCTCGGCAGTCTTCAATTGTACGATATCCGGCGGCGTTGGGAACGGGAAGTTCACCACTTTGTCGATGTTCATTACTTTCATTTGCAACAATAAATCGTCCACGGGTTTCCTTTGAATTTCCGACTGGCTGAACTGTTCGAATTGATCATTGAACACCGCCGAGGAGTACAGCCTGGGGAAAGGATATATCGTCGTTAATGGACATGACAATTTGTTGGATATAATCGATGAACCGTGTTTTACGATTTTTCACCTGTAACAATGTCCGGGGCCAGTCCTTCCAGCTCTCCCTGCCCTCTGATTGGCGGACGCCTTGCTGGTGTAGCAAATTTTATACGTGCTGACCCCAGTTACCTTATCGTAAAGTCTAGTCTTGCAGCGACCACAATCAATCACGTACTTCACGTTGGGTATGGTCAAAGAGGTTTCCGCCACGTTCGTGGACACAACGCACAAACGATATCCTTCCGGCGGTGGGTCGAACACCTGCGAACAAACATTTTCTTGCAAACGCATTTCTTTTCGCTGGTTGCATTAATTTCGTACGCCTCCTTTATTACCTTCGCCTGTTTGTGACTGGGCAGAAGGGAGTACAATGGCAAAACCCACAGCGGTTGTGCACTCGCGCAAGCTTTCAAGTCGATGGCATCGTCGTCCTCGTCCTCGTCCTCGTCCAATTGCACCTCGTCCTCGTCGTCCGCGCCAATTAGATCTTCGTGAGTGTCGTCGGTAGGAATGATTGAGTAACTAAAAAGGCAGAGTGACTTTTAAAACCGAATTTCTTTTTGTTAAGTTAAATACCGTTCACGTACTCGTCTAGATTAATGCTCGGCAACTGAACTCGCTTTTTCTTCCTCAATTTATTGTAACGAATGGCTTCCTTGCAACGTGAATCTTCGTTGTCATCGCTGTTATCGTTATTATCTGAACTCGTATTCTCCTCCTTTCTCGAGGGATCCGACGATTCTGCCGGTTCCTTCGTCTCCTTCCTGGCCTTCTGTTTATTCTTTGCAGAGAAGGCACCGCGTAATTTTCGCACCACGAAATTCACTTCCTGTTGCCCTGAGCGACGACAATAAATTTGGTAGTAACAAGTCGGTTAAGTTCATCAGCAATACATGTTGGCCAAGCGTACCTGTTAAAAATATCAGTATACCACCGTCTGGCAGCCGAGTGTGTATTTTAATCGCCTTCTTCAATGCATCAGAGACATAATTGGTGCTGGTCCTTCGATTGAAGTGTATGGTGACAGGGAATTGTCTCGATTCCACCGTTATCACAGGTGGCTTTACTCTGAACAATTTGTTATTCCCAACGAACTCCTCCACTCGTAGAGTAGCGGACATGATCACGAGCTTGAGGGGATTGTTCCTTTTGTTACGCAGCGGGACTATCCTCGATAGCAGGCCAATTAAAATGTCCGTGTACACGCTACGTTCGTGAGCCTCGTCCAAAATAATGACAGAGTATTTCGTTAGCAAGAAGTCCTGAGAAACGAAACGACAAAAATCATATTAATTGTACTTTAAATATCGCCGATTTAATTCTAGTTGAAACTGTTACGAACACTTTGGATTTCCTTCAATAGAACACCGTCGGTCATAAATTTACACTTCGTTTCCGACGTGACGTTTCCCTCGAAACGAATTAAATACGACACTTCCTTCTCGGACAGATTCATCTCCTCGGCGACACGCTTGCTCATAGAAATAGCTGCCACCCTTCTCGGCTCGGTGATCCCGATTAATTTATCCTCCGCGTAACCAGCCTCGTACAAAAATTGCGGCACCTGCGTCGTTTTGCCGCTACCTGTCTCGCCAGTGATTATCACCACAGGATTCTCGTTGATCGCTTCCACTATGACCTGCTCCTCCGCCACCACTGGCAATTTCAGCCTGGCTGCCTGAATCTCTGGTTTCCTTTGCAGGGTTACAAAGACGGCTGGCTTACTACTCGCTTCTTCCTTTCGTGTAGATGATTTCTCGTCTTTGGCGACAGCCTTCGATTGTTCTATTCGCGCTGTATCATTTTTCCTTCGACTGTTATCCTCTGCGGTGTCGTTTACCTTATTTTCATCAGGTTCCTTTACCTCGGACCCTTCGGTTTCATCTTTAGCATTATCCAGAGAAGAAGTAATATTTTCTTCGTTTTCCTCTTCGCTTCCTTCGTCGTTGGATTCCGATTCACTTTCGCTGGCATCCTGAAAGAAAATACTATGCTACTACTCGTTTCTTTGTTTTTAAAAAGTTGTCAACGTACTTCGAACCCGATAACGTTTGGATCGGAGGCAGCTTCCTCTTCCTTCTGGCCGTGCAGAATCGCCAGTCTCTTCTTTTTGCTACCTTTAATGGCATTTACTGTGAACTCCGCGCCGTCGTCCGCCGCTTCCTCAATCGGTCTTGCCTTGTATTCTTTGGCAGGCAATTCCGCTTCTCTGAAGTGGCGCTTCAAGCCCTTCGTTTGAACTGCGGTTAACGAAATGTATTGCTTCAACTCCGCTGCCGGTGCTTGGACTTTTGCCAGCTCTTCTAAAAGCTCGGCTCTCTGTTGACGACAACGGTAAATGTATAAAGTGGCTAGGAAGGCAAACAGTCGAGTGGTAATAATTGGTAACTCAATGAATCTTACTCGTGATTTTTTCTTCTTCTTTTCAACGACCTTCTCCAATTGCTTCCTACGCTTCTTGGACAACAAACGGACAGTGGTCAGATTCTTAACTTTGCTCTTCGTTTTCCTTTTCTCGCTTGGAAGCACCAACGCGTTGCAGCTGTCGTAATTGTCCTCGCGATGTTTTATATCTATCGAAATCTGTTCGGAAAAGAAGCGGTCGTATCACAGATAATTCAATACTATTCTATTGTTCGCGAAATTGTTCGCAGTTAATATATCTAACAAGAAGACCAAAGTAAAACTTGGGACAACCAATTGTTTTATCGATGTATTGCATCGAACGATATTATGTCTGTTTTAAATATACCTTCTTAGTAGCGGAGTTGTCAATTTCAACTTCCGCGGTGTTTCTCGCAGTCAAATTGCGTTTCTTTCTTCCCATGTTGAATGATATCTCGAAGTTGCAGCACTTACGATTAAATATCAAGCTTTATTTGTTAAATCGTTTCTAAATTCGTGATTCTTTGCAATTTTCATATTTCATTCATGTTTGCGCATTATTGTACGAGGTTATATTTTGAACACGTGCGTTACAGATAGGACGACATCTGGACTGGTTCTCGCGAAACCGGCCTGCGATTGTCGATAATTGTGGTTCCAGAGCGCCATTCTCATTTTCCAGTCACTCACAAGATTACCAACAGATTGTTCAACTAGTAATGACGCGCCGGCGCGACGGTAGCGCTCGGTGGTATTCGCACTTTTTGAACTCTTCGAAAGGCCTTCGGCAGCGATCGTGCGCACTACTGTTCTAAGGTTCATACGTACTGAACTTTTGCGACTTCTGACCAATTTTTAGCTGGACCTACGATTACACGGTTATACCTACTGAATCTTTACGTTTTCTGACCAACTTTTAGCTGGACCAACGATTCTGGGATCGGTCCTACTGTACATCTTCCAGTTCTGAGCAACTTTTAGCTGAATCTACGATTATACGGTTATACCTATTGGACTTTTACATTTTCTGACCAACTTTTAGCCGGACCTATTACTATGGGGTCGTGTCTCCTGTACTTCTGCGGATTCTGACCGACTTAATTTTCTGGTAGTCAATTTATCGAACATTCCAGTACATATTTTTTAGTTTAAATATACAGCAGAACTATTATTTCCATAAATGGAAAAAGGTTAAACAAGAAAGCAGAGTGGCGCAGTGGAAGCGTGCTGGGCCCATAACCCAGAGGTCCGTGGATCGAAACCACGCTCTGCTAAAAAGGAAATGATATCTTCGTTTCCTTTATTTTTTTTCATTTTGTTTTTAAATAATATCATTTAATAATTGTCATATTAGAAATTATCATCCAAAATAATGAAATAATATATTTATTTTTTGCAGAGATATTATGATATGTTAGCGGCAGCGTATTTTTAAACAATGGAATAGAATCGGGTGGCGAAGTACTAGGCATCCTGTGGATCATTTATGACGGGGTCGCAGTCTTACACGTGGTCGAAGAGTGTTTTAGAAATGTCCGAGGACTGACATTGTCATTGCACGTCTTGGAAGTAAATGAATGGAACCAGACATCCTGTCGGCAGGCGATGGCTGGCGACCACCTTGGGTCTTCTAGCTATCGAGCGCCGAGGGATGGTTTATTATACACAAGAGATAGAGACTTTGAGTATGGCAAGTGACCTGACGTCACATTGCTAAAGAATAGGGATTCTGCTCTTGGGGATCTGGCCACGGAGTGGGGAAGGCAATGCCTTTTGGTAAGAGGACTGTGCCGAACCCCATGGCACTTACCCCAGAACCTCCATCGCATAAGCAGTCTTATAGTAAACCTGACAATCTTATAGAAATAATTATATTATTTCTGACAGATATATATATATAATTTCGATCAAAAAACGTATAAACAGCTTAATTTTTCAATGGGCTAGTTTAATTACACTTACATTTTCATCAATCATTTCCTTCTTTTAATAAGAAGTACATGCAAGTAAAACTTATTGACTTAAATTTATACAGCTTCAAAAAATATTTGTTTGGCATTTAGTACAATTTAAAATGTATTAATTAAAAAAAAAGAAAATTCGCCCAACGTGGGGCTCGAACCCACGACCCTGAGATTAAGAGTCTCATGCTCTACCGACTGAGCTAGCCGGGCGATTGATGTTACTTACCAATGGGACATAGATGTTGCTTGAATTGCAATCTAAAAATAAATTGGTATAAAGAGTCTCGAAATCACAATTCATCGAACAGCAAGAAGAAAAAAAAGACGGTCTTACAATAAATTATTTATTTATGCAGTCGTTAATCACAACTACTTAAGCGTAAGTCAGTTAAAGCCTCACTGGCCAGCATTTCTTCACACTGCTGATTTCAATCGTTTCTTCATCACTCAAAATATGTCTAATTGAACCTCGAAGTGCGTTTAACATTAATGCTCCTGCCTCGTCAATAAATAATTCGTCTTTCAACGAACATACGCAACTCCACAAATCGGAATCTAACCTTTCGCAACGAACCGATTAATTAATAAAGTACATTATTATGGCACACGTGTCGCCGACGAATTACAAATTTTAGGAAATGTATAATTATTATTTGCATCCCCGCTGGTCCCACTCCGCAGCTACGTTCCTTAAAAAATCGTTAGTCTCTTTGCGCCCATTACACGTGAGTCAAGCATTACGTTACAAAACTCCACCATAGTCCCTCGGCATAAGTATTCTTTTCTCGGTTACAAAAAAAAGAAGAGAGAAGTTAACAACATATACAAATAAATATCTAACATATAACAATTATTCGAACGTTAGAGTGAACACATGTATCATTGTACTGTAGTTAAGTATCGCTTAATAATGTTTCCATTTAATAAATCAGCGACAACAGCAACGGTATGGCGAATGCAGAGAGAACGTATCGTTCGAAGTTACCAGCCGCCGAACAGTCGGATGGACAATCGAACGAGCCGTCCGTTTTATTTTGCAGCAGCAGATTTCTAACTAACTTCTTCCCCTCGCAGGAATTTTCGATTTTTATAAACCGTATCTTTCTGGCCTCCAAGAACTGCTCCAATTCGACCCTGCACCTCCATTTCAAGGGATTCCCGGAGAATTCGACGACATATACGTTTGGCATGTCATTCAAATCGCTAGTAAAAACGCATTTCAAATCGTCCCCCTCTAAATTTAAATAGGTCAGTTGCGTCAAACGTCGAAACGATCCCGGTTCTATATACTTGATCGAATTCCCACGCAGATCTAGCCTCTGCAGATTTTCCATTTCGAACCAGGTGGATCCAATCATTTCCAGAGGATTGTCCTGTATCGTTAAGTTCTCTAACTTATTTAAGCCATTAAACGCCCCCTGTTCCACCGTTGTCAATCCAGAATTTCTGATGACCAATTCCTTTAAATTAACGAATCTCGAAAACGTTCCCGACGGTAACCTAGGCAGATGTCCTTCGTGAAAATAGATCCCGCCGACCTCTGGCGGTATCGACTGTAACAGCAATAAATTTCCACCGGTGCATCGGTAACCGGTCCCTGCGTTACCAAGATCGATCGACGCGCAGTTTCCTTCGATCGTTTCGTTCCAAAGCGGAACGCCAACCGTGGTGACCGGAAGCGTCGGCTGGCCGGTGGTTTCCGTCACGGAGGTGGCGTAACAATCCTCCTTCGAAAGCAGAGAACCTCTGTCGTACTTGATAATCCGCGAATCTAAAAATTCCGCCAGCTTAGTGGCGCACAGACAGCTCCACGGATTGCTCGACACGTCCAAGGCAGACAAATAGCGCAACCGTTGAGCCATGTATTCCACTCCCATGCAGTTCATCGCGTTCTCGGATACGTCCAGCCTGACCAGATAGGGCAGACGATCGAACGCGTCGTTCGTTATCCGATGTATGTTGTTGTGCGACGCGTCCAAGTGTCGCAGGTTGTAAACGCCGTCCAGCGTGTCGCCGCTTATGGTTTCCAATTGATTGCTTCGCAACGATAGGTACTCCAAGTTGTGCAAATTGGAGAACGCGCGAGGTTCGATCTTCTCTATGCCACAGTCCCGTAACTCCAGCCTGGATAGGTAGCCGTTGAAACGAGCGAAGGTGTTCGCAGGTATTTTCTTAATATTCGATAGGACGACCTTGATGGTTCGCGCCGTCGATGGAATTACATTTAATTCCTCGATGGACGTGATGGCTCGACAGGTGTAGATGGACGGCGATCTTCCATCGGTTTTCTCCGGGTAACACGAGCCCGAATAAATTGGTGGTTGCGTCGTGGTAATATGAATTTCCGTGGGTGGTGTGGAAAGAGGCGGTCTGACGATCGATATATTCGAATGTTTAATGGTATCCTCGAAGGAGGTCCAGTGAACCTTTCCAGCGGTGAATGTTGTATTACGAACAACGGTCTGGGGAAAGAACGAAACGGTAGTTATTGTTTCAGCGTGCTCTTCGCGATATTTGAAGTAGAAAAAGGTGGAATCGGTTAGAGCAGTACCTGCTGTTGCCTCCAGCCAGTGCTGCCATCTGCGATCTCGTTCTCGCTTTCGTAACAGCGACCCGCGTTTATTTCGAATCCGACGTTTCTCTGGGTCAAGAAATTCTGCAGATTCTTGCGACAAGAGCAGAGCCAGGGATTCCCGATGGCGTCCAATCGTTCTAGCTTCTTCAATTCCGACAATTCTTCGATGGATACGCACCTAAGTAGATTGTCGCGAACATCGAGATGTCTCAGACTGGCTCCGACATGCCACAGGGAGGTCCTCTCGATATGCTCGATTTCGTTTCTTCGCAGAATTAATTGTTGCAAGCCAACCAAATCCCTGAACCAATTAGCACCCAATGTTGGAAATCGATTACCGACCAGGGAAAGTCTCTGCAATTTGTGCAAGCCGGCGAAAGCTCCGCCCTCTATACTGGTGATCCCACAGTCGTTCAGCTCCAAGCTTCTGAGACTATTCCCGAATCGAAAGAACGCGTATCTGGGCACAGATTCTATCTGTAGACCGGAGATATCTATCCAGGTGGTCTTATCCGGAAGTCTGTCCAGCGAGTTGAACACGTTCGTTTGAAATTCGTTACCACTAATCATGGCGCGCTCCTGCAATTAAGTGCGGAGCGTAGAAAATCAATTAGAAAAGAAGCAGACCTAGGCGAAGATTCTTAGTTACCCTGTTATAGTTGTACAAATGTTGATTCGTTAGAACGGTCGGGAGATCGGTAAATCCGATCGACGTCATGCACTGATATCTCCTGCAGGCGTTAATCTGCCGCGTACATTCCGCTTCCTGCACGACATTTCGAGATCGAAAGTATTCGTGCAATTTTTGCCTGCACTCGCAGAGCCAGGGATTACCATCTATTCGGACGGTCCTGAGGGACCGTAGGTAAGGCAGTTCCTCTGTCGGTAAGCAATCGAGATCGTTGTCGCGCAGGCCCATAACTTCCACTCTGGGCAGCATACGGAATACGTCCGGCTCTACGTGCACCAGACCGCATCTATAAACAATCGTGCTTACGTAATCGAGTACTGGGTCCATTATCATTTTTGCGTAACCGCGAATTTCCTATGGCATCTCGAACGCCGGTGTTGCACGAAGAAGGAAACGTTCGCGCTTCCGCGTCTCGCGTGCAAACAGCCCCGTCCCACGGAGCTTTTCTTGGAAACCTTTTTCAGACCGAACGTGACATCATGTTTTCAATCACGACAAGTGGGTCGTCGACATCGTTGTTCATGTAACCGCCATTCGTTTCGGCACCGTTGTCGCCTTGAACACGATCCACGCGGTCCAAAAGGATCCCAAGAATAGCATTTAGATACCAAGCGACGAAATGACTTATTTGCTACAATTCGTTTTACTCCAATTAGTCTGTGGTCCGCATACATTATTCCAGAACGATCCTAATTTCGTTCTACTGACGCGTGAGTTGTGCACTGCGTTGCATAACTACGGAATCGTTGACATATTTCTGTATAATGTATTACACAGTCCAGTATAATATACATATATGGAATGCGCATTGAGTAACGAGAATAAAAACAAATTTAATGAAATTCAGTTGTGACATATACATTCTATAATTACGAAACGCAGCGTACCATTGTCTGCACGGGGTAGACCAATCGTGACTAGGCATTACCTGTCCAGAATGAGTTTCCTCAAGTTCGTCAGTGGCCGGAACCATGCCGTCCTGGCTACGTGGATCTTGGTCCCATGGAAGATCAACCATTCCAGCTTGTCCAACCCGGAGAACGCGTCCGGGCTGATGAAATTAACGCGGCAGTTGTAGAACGAGAGCCTGCGGAGACTTTTGAAACGCCAAAACGCGTTGTCGGGTATAAGATGGAATCTGGAGACAGTGAATTCTATCCAGTCCGCGTCGCTGGACACCTCGTCGAGGTCGTTCAGGTCGCCGTGCGTGCAAGCGTAGGCGATCGACCGTTCGTCATCTACAATCGGCGCTAGGCTGCATTTGCACTGCACTCGGCCAATTAGGGCGACCAACGCCCAGAGTAAAATCAGATGCATCGCCTTCTTCCAATTCTAGAACTGTCGCGTCACCTGTGTGCACACGTACACGCGTTTCGCTGTAGTGAACCGTCGGTGATCGAGCCTCCAGAAGTAAGTGCTAATGCGCCTGGAAATTCTGGGATGGAGGCCTTCAACTTGGCCTTGAGAGACGAAGGTCTTCAGGAATAATTAAACACCCATTGATTTTTTCCTGACGATTTTCTCCTTACCGCGACATTCATTTAATTCATCATATTTCTCTTCATTTACATAATACCCCATGCCGCTGACATTTTTTATCCGATTCTGAACGCGTCAGCGCGATAATTATTCCCCAATAATTTAACCAACTTTTCGTTTCCCGTTTGCCCTTTAAATTATTACGGCGAAGCGTTTCTCATGTTCTATTGTTTGTTCGAGGAACAGGAAAGCCTGTTTTACTCGGCAGTCCGGAAACGCCACTTACCATGGTCACGTTCAAATCATCCGACCCCGTTCCCGTCGACGATCTTCCTCTTCCACCCGGGCCGCCTCTAGGGTTTCACTTTCAACGGTCCACGAGCCGCGAGACTGTACGCGTGTGTTGCGTTTCAAATTGTCCAGCGATCCTAGTGCGCTCCTCTCTGGCCAGCGGATCCCCCTCCCCCCCGCCCCACGTCGTTCTTTTCAATCGCTGGAAGTTTCCGATGTGTAACGGCGAACTGCCCCAGCGCACCACCATAAACGGAACACGAAAATCGACACACGGCGGCGGAGACTCGGTTCGCGTATAACGCACAATGTCACGTCGCCAATTCGACGCGCATACTAGAATTGTTATCAACAATTACTGGGTGGCAATGGTAGATAAAAAGTGGTGCACAACACGGGGCCCTTGTTTACGACCAGAGCGGAATGGCGGCGCGACAGGAAGCGTGACGGTGTCAACGGAGGATGGGCCAGGTGTAGGGCAGGACGGAGACGAATTGACGCGACTGAGCTCGTGATTCTCGCGCTTCCTCGTTATATAAACTTGTAAGGCCAAGGTTGCCCTTGTCCACGGCACTGGATCTAGGTATGCGTAGTGCACACGCCGATACACGACCTATCTTTAGCACACGCCGGTCTAGTTTGGCAGGGGAGCCTGTGTACACTGCGATGCACTTGCCAGAGCATGAGTTTTAGAGCGGGCTGCACCTGCGGCACTATTCGGCGTGCGACTAAGCTGGTCGAGTTACCGGATCAAGGTCTGGGTTAGGTCTGACTAAAGCCAGCCGGAAGCGTCGTAGAATCTTGGGGACCGCTGCGTTTAGCCGAATTGTATTGAAACGATTTTCATTCACTCGTGGATGCGTCACACTTGGTAAGGACCGTTTGGAAGAAATGTGCAAAGATCGTGAAAAAAGGGGTAACTAGAGAGAACTAAAGGCCCGATGGATAAAACGTGCTAATAGGCCATTAGATTTATTAACCGAGACTCCGTGCAATTATTATTATTAATGGAACAGGTATTTCGATGGTGTCACGATGGTAACGGTTGGGCCAATTCCAGGGGATAAATTGGTCGATGTGTTCGTTAGCCGCGTATCTTATCTAGCCAAACTGATTGCCATATGTTGGCCCGTGTAGTTTAGAGAGACGGACCCTCAACAGGTAGCCAAATTGTGCGTCACGCTAAGCGAATTCTATTTAAACATCGATAAGGTTACTCCGCAAAATATATTATTGTAAACAATGGGTTATGTTAGATTTTTCAATAAAAATCAATACAAAAATTCACGTTTCATTCTCGTGTGAGAGGGGATGCCTTATACTGCTCCATTCATCCTGTTTATAAGGTTTGAACTGTTGTTTATATGTCAACCGATAGGGCCCCGCACGCACGCGAGATTAGTCGTCTATGCATCAGGTCAGTCCGTTAATTTGGATGCGATTAGTTCCTTCAAACCATTGATGCAGTAAGGAAGTCACTCTTATTGCGTGGTCAACAAAATATATTATAAAATCACAAGCTGAGGAGAGTTATTGAATAAACCCATTTCCAACAGGTTATCGCGAAAAGGTGTTTCTACGATGACCAGAGGCAAATCGAGGTACCTACCAATTTCTTATGATTATTTGAAACTCGAAAACGTCGGGACAGCAATTCTGGTTTAAACTGAAGCCCCAATTTTTCCCTTGACCCCTCCCCCCCCCCACCCAGCATTTTTCACCACCACTGCGCGCCTCTGTTATTGGTGTTTCACGGCGATTAGTGGTTGCTGCTACGCCGTCCATCCATCCATCCATTTTACCCATCCAAGTCGAAGACGATGCATCGTCATTGCAACCGGCAGTCTCTCGCGGGCTGTCGTTCGCGGCGCATGCAGTTCCGCATTGGTTCTCCCCGACTACCACGATCGTACAGTGTCCGCGAGAAAGGTGGTAAACGAATATGGATCACTGATCGCCTCCTTCCATCAGTCGATTGATCGTGCAACGTCGGAGGCAAGTGGTACGTAGGCCCGTGCGGCTGAGCACATAATATTCCTAATTGTCCAGAGGCGAACCCGCGCCAACGCCGCTAACTGTTAACGTAATTACAGAAGCTGCACCTAAGCGTTCTAGAAATCGCGAGATACCATTCAGCTGGCTGTACCGTTAATTTTAACGAGCGATCTAAGCCGCCGCACGCGGTTCTGGCCTGGCGCTCGCCTGGTGATTAACGCTGTTTAAATAGGGGAACAAATATTCGAGAACGGTGGGTGGTGGACGTGATTTCCTACGGGCGATTACCGAACCGCGATTTTAGGACAGCTAGGATATTAGTATCGCGTGCTTGATTGAATTAATTTCATTTGATTTCCGAATCGATCGAACATCCCCATAATGAACAAATGTCGATAAAGTATTCCGACTCTCCGACCCTGCTGGCTTAAATGATACGTGGAATTAACGGTAGTGGCGTTGCAGTGGTAAGTGCCTGAAATTAGGAGGCACGAATGATCTCAGAGGCAGCGGGTACGTTATTGCTTAAATTGCGTCCCATTGGGCCTAATATCGCTAGGCTCACGTCCGAGCTAGACGCGTCGGTAACCTATCCCCGCCAGAAACCCGCATCGCATTATATCCCCTTTTAAAGCGAACGAATTGTGCATTGAACAAAAACAACAACAACGAACAATTGCAGGTAGCGACCGGAGGAGGTTATTGCGGGCCAGTTTAACCAGAAGAGCCGGGCGGCGGACGGGCAAAAAAACAAACAAAAAAACAATGGACTCTCACGACAGCAACACAGAGTCCCAGTCCCGTGATCCACGGCTAGATCTACGTGGGATGTCGCGAGCCGTGATCGCACCATGTGAGCAGAAGCGAACAGGTATTTGGAGCGAGACAGAAGCACTCCCGGAGAACGTTCTCTCCGCGGCTGGCTTCCAGCAGAAAGCGCGGGGATTCGCTTACCTAATGCAACACGCACGGCAAATGAAATTAGCGGCGATTAGGTCAGAAGGTCACCCAGTTCGCGTGCACCAAGGTCGATCGAGCCAATCCAATCGCGTACAACACGTACGCGTATGCGCTCGTGTGCCGATAACGAAAAAAAAAAAAAAAAAAACGGAACACACACACGCAGACGTCGCGTGCACGGTTTTTTTTTCGTTTGTGCCGCATTTTCCAAGCCCTGGAGGATGACGAGGATTTCTCTAGCCATGCGTGGCCAATCGTTGAACAGTCTCGACGCGCAATAATGTTCATACCGGTGGCCTGGAACTTGCGCACCCGAGTTTAACTGGATTTACGAAAAATTGCACTTCGCGAGGTTTTTTCTTGCCATTTGCACGGGGTTCGTTGGGTCTGGGTTAGGTATCGAGATAGTCGAGTTGCTGTGCAGTTCTCGTTGGGCCCCCCTGTACAATTGATGGACCCCAAACTCTTCGGTACTTGCCCCTATCTTGTCCAAAGCTCGACCATGATTGCAAGAGTAGATCGTTGTGGTTAGAAATTATAAATCGCTCGATTGTTTGGACAAACGAGTGTATGGGCCCCGAGCAGCGATACTCGGCGAAGGGACGAGCCTGTCGGGGAGAGGAAGTGAGAGCCAGAGATCGGTTGGGAGGAAGAGGGAAGCCAAGAGAGGTCATAGTGGAGGAATAACGTGGAATGGAATGGCATGGACGTAGCCAGTTCGCATTGAACTGCCGAATCGTGCGGATCGGTTCAATTCTCCTTTCTCTCGCGACCGGTTCCTTCCCTCGCCACGGTGGACGCTCGTTTGTGGTTGACACTGCCACCAGCCGCGACTTATCAGGCCCAAAAATTGGATACCTATGTGCAGGTGCGATCGCGATGCGATTATTGTCACGTCTTAACCGTGCTGTACAGCAAGAGGATGGCAGATCTTCTGGTACAGGGTGGCTGGTCGTCGGGCCTATTGTTGAATAGGGCCCGATGGGACCCATTCAGGGTATAGGTTGTTATGTATACCGGACACTTTATACAGTGTCCAAGACAATTTGAAGGGATATTGGAGGGTACCAAGCGGACCATTGACTTTCTGACGCGGGTGTCACGTGTGTGGGCTGTCTGCGGGCCCCGCGTACGGCCCATCGAAGCCGCTGCTCCCGTTGACAAAGTGTAGGCCGTGGAAACTGGCCTATCGACGCCACACCCTGCGCCAGAACGTGGAAAACCTCCAGTGCTAAATGGGCCTTACCTGTACATCTTCAGTACCTTATATCGCCTTTGCTTCGTATCGTCCAGTCTAGAATCTACCAATCCCCTTGGTGCATCGGTTCATCCTTAATTAGCTAGGACCATACCCTCTAGCTATGCTAACTACAACCGTGTAACAGCAAGTATTGGACGACTGTAAAAACTCGTTTGTAACCAGCTGTTCTCCGCCACTAACCACGATCTACATCTGCATTACAGTTAATAACTCTCGACAGTTTGTATAGGCAAATTTTGGGAGCGCGTCCGACCTTATCCCGAAACGAAACCTGTCTCCTAGTCCCAAACTGGTGTCCATCGTTGGTGCTTGGGGCGGTTCTGTGTACGACACAGTGTAGCAGAGTACCAACGAGCAAACCGCAAACCAGACACGAGCAGATTGTTTTATAATCAACCGTAAATGATAGACGAGGGATTATCTAACGATGGAGCTATTGGGTTACAAGTTTACGCGCGTACGACCGAACGGCAGATCCTGTCAATTTGCCAATTATGTAAGGCTAGGTTAGTTCACGGGGGGAACGGCGAAACACAACGATCCATTCCGTAGGAATTCCAATTCCTACGGTGAACAGGAATCGCGCGCTACTTGGTGCTAGCTAACCGGTCGTGCACATGCGCCTTATGTATCAGTTATATATCTTGTATCGCGTTATTCCGCCAGCAAGTATCCCTGCACGTTCATTCAACGCCACCGTGAACATTTACAGTTGATTGTTGACGATTAATTAAACGCATAGGTTAGGCTAGGTTAGGTTCTGTTTACTTTGGCGATGTTGCCTCCTCGACTGCCGCCGTTTCAACCGTACGTTCAACTATACGTGGAAAGCTTTCGATGAAAATAACAGCGTAACTTAAACTTATGGCGACTGCAAACATTTTGCAAGGAAATACGTATTTGGCAATATGTTGTGTCTCTTTCGTATCGAATGTACTGAGTTCGCATCAGGTCTAGGTTAGATTTGGTCGGTTTCTCCGTGTCCCTTTCGCACACCTTGTATAGCGATTGGTCGCGTGTGTACAGCAAGTTTAGTATGTACGCGGCGTGTATTTCGCGTCGAGCAAGCTGCCACGGGTGCGGGGTAGTACTTACGAACGTATGTACAGAACGTAGTTACGTACCGGGCATGCATCTTTATTATTGGCCGAGAACCCGTACGCGCGGCGAAGTTCGATGAACCTTTACAGCTATGCACGTATACCCCTCTGATTGAAGCTCTACCCAGTGTGTACATTCACTGAAAATCCGCCGGGACACTCTTGCGAATCCGTAACCGTTCAACGCTTAATGGTCCATCGAAATTCTGTAATTGAAATTAATGAAATTTTATTCCCAAATTCCAACGTACGTGAAATAAATAAACGAATACAGTAGGAAACAAGATTGACGAACATTCGAGGCAGATACATTTTTCACTGTTTTTTTTTTCACGTTGATAATTAATATTTATACTAGATTCACGGGCAATCGTTAATTTAGTTTAATTGATTTATTAATTTTACACGCGTTATTTCATTTTGTTGTTTATTTCACGCACATGTTGGAATTATACGTTGGACAAATGGGTACGTAAGGGAGGTAAAAAATATGTAACCAAGATGGCGGAGATGATAATAGATTAATCTCTGAAATTTAGAATACAAACCGAATGTCTGTTATTATCTCCCGTTGGGCATGTATCTGTAGATATTTCTCGACTTATCGCGACCGATTCGTTTCTTATCGTGCCACATCGAATTCCGTCGATCTCTCTCTCTCTCTCTCTCTCTCTCTCTCTCTCTCTCTCTGTGCGTCTCTTTCCCTCGGTGTGTGTACACCCAAGAAATTGCAGTCCCCGTGGAACATGTTGTCCGTGAACTGTGACGCTCGTTTGTAAGTCAACAGATGTTTCGATCGGGGTTACAGTGAAAGTTTCGTCGCGATTAGTTTAGATCGAGCGTTCCTGCGCCTGGAAGTCGTGTATCGATAGTAACGATCCATCTAATCGGCGGGCTGAAAATGTTTCGACAATTATTGGACGCCCTAGGAGGAAACACGGTACGCTCGACTCCGATTCTAAAGCCAGTGGAGTGATTTCTGGGGTCCCGTCCTTCCCACGATATTTCTAGACCATGAATTTATTCGCATTTCGCGGAGGTGTACATGCATATCTACAGTTCAGCTTTACTGCGTTTTCGTGCGGCGTCCTTCGTTTCTATAATTATTTACAAGTCGCCGCGTTTCGTTCGGTTCGACGCCGTTAATACGTATCCGCGGCGTGAACAGATCGAATTCGTGTTCGTAAGAGAAGATATCGCGTCAAGGATGTCACGATTGCGGTTTCTCCGTTGCACCTGCGCTATTAATCCGGAGACGTTCGCGAGCGTTTGCGTGTGCACAGAACGGATACGTGTCTCTGCGCGGTGTTTCGCGAGGACTGGTCGCGCGATGTACCGTTCGATTGTATTTCGAAAAACGTTTCACGGAATTACCTGATGTATTCATGTGTGTTTACCGTATCTGGTTGCAGGCTCGAAGCGGAATGTCCGTGGGTTCGGGAGGGCGGTCACCGTTTAAACGGGCAACAGCCACTTCTATACCGATCACGAATAAGTGTGGAAAAAGTCGGTAAGCAGTTACGATTTCGTTCCTCTTCCGGTTTGAAATAAATTGCCACGCTTTTTTCTGCATTTGTGTGACGCGTTTGAAAAGAAGGCAGGTACTAGGAAGTACTACAATCTATACGCGAAAGATTATTGCGAGTTAAAGGTGTATTTGTTTACTTCGAAATTGATTTTTATCGGCGTTCTGATATGGCGGACACGGTCGATAACGTGTCTAGTAGGGTTTCTGTATTACCTGCCCGAGCTATTCAACGTGGTAGTTCGGCGAACAGTTCGCAGACGGCGTTGGTAGTATTGCTTGGCGGCAATTCAGCAGTCAGCGCAATTAATGCGATTTCTCGAAGCAGAGGAATCGAAGGCGGGCTCGTTGCTGCAATCGTAACGGGCTAGGTTTGCTTTAACAGGCTTTGCCTTGTCTGTCGTGCAACGAGAAACCGGTCGTGTCATTATTTTTCCAAGAAATTCCGTTATCTACCTGTCGTAGCCTTTGGCGTTGCTTTCTCCGCGCCCACTAATTATTATTATCCAGCTGGACTGGTGACTAAATCCGAATGCATCACGCTTCGAAACGACGGAATTGTATTATGAAATTGTTTCTGGTATTATTTTTATTACCAGAATCGTTCAAGTATTTATTTCAGAAACGATACAAATTGGTGATAATTCGATCGAGCATTGATGACGCCATTTTGGAAGTTGAGATGGCATCGGGGATATAGCTCAGTGGTAGAGCATTCGACTGCAGATCGAGAGGTCCCCGGTTCAAACCCGGGTGTCCCCTATTCTTTTTTTTTTTTGTTTCATATCTATTTCCTCAATTTCAAACTAACGACATGTGAAATGGATTCCATTGAAAATAAATATAATAAATATTTCCATATAGAAATGTCGTCGTGAACGTGAGATTAATTTCTACGTGGTTGCGGTGAAACCAGTATGTGTAATATAGTTTCTTCTTTTTTTCGTCGAGGTAACTTGTCCGCAGTTTACGTAAGAGTTTAAGGCAACATTAACCAATTATAGACGCGAAATGAAATCGATCCGATCCGCGAGATCGCTTCTAGTAATCGTATCGATCAACAGAGGGCATTGACCAGTAGTCAGTGATGGAACTGACCCATCGACTCCACCATGGAGTAATTTGCTGGACGAGATAAATCATTGAAAGTCCCGAAGTATTGTATCAAAAGAATTTTTTCGTCCATCCATTGAGGTAGTCGATACGGACTGCCCAGCGTGCAAAGAGAGTACAAAATTAATAATATAATTGATTATTATGTTTGTCGTACGTTGGACAATCAAGTTCGCCATATTTAATTCCGTATTTCTGGATTCGCAAGCCGCAACTAGATCCTATCGGACAGTTAAAAAGCTGAACATAAAATGAAAGACGAGCGACACCGTCTTGTCATTGTAATTCGATAATGAGCTCGCTGTTCACGCGATCCCTTCCAACGCAGGTGGGAGTGTTAACGCGCCTACGTGTTGCACAATCCCATATTAGTTATTCGCATATGCCTACCATAGAGAAACACCGTTGCTATCTTTCGGAGACTGGCTGAAACGATGCTACGCGCGATTTGCACGATCTTTCGCTCATGCAAAATTCAACGTACATACATACGTACAGCTGTGTACAACATTGTCACAATCAACTACTTTCACGGCGTAATTGAAGACGCCGCCAAGACGCTTATTACCATGATTGATGTGCGTTACTATACTCCACATTATCAGCCGCCATTATATTACTGTATCTCTGACTACAGTTCTATTAGAGTTCCGCCAGAATGAAACATTAATGCCTGTATTGCTTTAATATTAAAATATCGCTGCAATTTTATGCCAGCCCAGATGTAGCGCCATTAGGGTTCTTCCAAAGCTCCGTCAGTTTAATTACAGTAACATTCACATTTTCCTCGAATTCTGCCGCAGCTGTGCACCGGGTTCCCCCGTTTCCCAGAACCCACAGTTTCAGCATCAAAAGAGAGATCGGCCTTATTGTGAATTTCAGATCGAAGCCCGAATCAAGGCCGCCGTCCGGCACGGGGAAGAAACGGGACGTGGTCTCGTCGCTTTTCAGCCCGAAAAGGCCAGCGGGCAGAAAAATCGAGCGTTCCGGCGGACACGAGGCGAGGCTAGAGCAGCGAAACAAGTGAGTCTATCGAACGGAACAACACCGCCGCGATCGGGTTACCGTGCCTCTCGCACAATGATCCAAACAGTGACACGTTTCGCCAGTAGGCCGCGTGCAGGGCGGTCCTCTGTCCCCGGCGTGAAAAGAAAAGCAGCTAAAAGAAAGAACAGGAATAATACACGTTGCGTAGATTCGTCCCTAGTTCGCACACGGGTTCAACGACCACCGCACGAGCGGTGCTGTATCCTCCTTTCCCCGCGATTTCTTGGTGCCACACGGTATACGGACGTCGTGCAGGATGAGCGGATAAAATTTAGATATTCGATACACGCATATAGCGAAACACGCGACAAACTACGACCAGCGATCACTGTTTGGGTTTGCGTCGGGGGCCCCCCGTGTACGTACGACGTTCTTGCAACAATTTCTAGTTCATCGGGTGGATCAGATAAACGCGCATGGATACGTCTATTCGACCGTCGCGTTTCCCAGACCTAGAAAAGTGGAAGTCTCACGCAGAGTGCGGCGCTGCACTTTCTCTCCCCCTATCGAGATACGGTCGTTGATTGTTGCGTGCAGCCAGTAGCTTTATGTCGCTTAACGGGCGAATTCTTCTCCGCAGAAAGCGCTACCGCGCTTTAAACCAGTTTCTTTTTTGCACCGGCTGCAGTTTCCACGCCTCTCCTCTGACCCCTGCGGCTGAGAGCTAAGCCACCGATGCCAGACTCGAGTAGTCCGCCGAGGGCCCTTCAAAAATCACCACGGGCCCCGGCCAGCATGTGCAAAGCGACGGATTAAAACTCTCCCACTTGGTCCACCGACGTTGCTGACTGTTCCATCCATTCGTTCGTTTGTTAATCGCGCCTCGTGAGCCGTGACTCATTGGGATTTGATTATGTTGAGGTGGCGACCGAGTCTCGTCCTTATTCCTCATTGATGGATCCGTGTTTGTTGTTCCTCTTTGTTAGACCGGTGTACGGTAGCTTGCAACGAAAGACCCAAGGTCCGAATGTACATTCCTAGATCCGTTTTCACCTGCTGTTCGTTGCGGTTTAACTGGCTCCGTTTTCTTATAGGGCTGTGTACGGTCGGCCTAGTCTAGGAACACCTGTACGCACTTTGCCATGTCTAACGTTTCCTCGTGAATCATACTGTTCGACTTGTGTATATAGGAGAGAATAGAACTGGACCAGACTTGGTCCAGGAGTTAAACTTTAACTTAAACTGTAGATGTAAACCAATTTATACCTTATAGCGAGATACTGACATAGCATCACTTTTTCTGTGGACGTTGCGTTCAAATGAACTAGAATATATACACTGTAGCTCTGTGGTCCAGGCACACTCGTCGTGAAAAGGAACTTTTGACTACACTGTACGCGAGAGATGATGTATCTGCGGTTGTACGGCGGTCGACGACGTCTGCACATTGTCGCCGTTTAATTAGAGTTTAAAAGAAGCGGCTCCTTGGACGAGCAGACGGAAGAAAAAAAAAGGGGGGGGAAATGAAGGGGGTTGGGGAACGAAAGAGAGGAGCAGGATGATTCTTACATACACGTACGTAGGCACACCAAAGTGGTGATCGCTCGACAAACCGACGACCCACTCTGACAATGAGAGCGGCACTTGGTCGACGTCGAACGACCTACATACCCAGTAAATCAAAAGTCAATGAGCGTCTTTGTTGCACCTCGATAGTTTCTTTGGATTTACGGAGAACCGTACAATCGGTGACCAGCCGAGTGAACGCCACGCTGGACGCCTTTAACTTCCCATTGAATCACGTTGAACGCACACCGACTGTATACCGTAGATACCCTTAACACGCCCTGAAGATTACTTCTCTTTTGTCACCAGCGGAAATAGAACGGGCAGGATTATTATTATATACAAATTCGAGCGTGGCGAACGTCTCGTTGCTTTTCGGAGACGCTAACAGTGGCTATTGTACGAACATGAATATCTACGGAGGCTGGCAACGAGACGCTCTAAATGCCTGTCTGACTAAGGGTAAAGTCAATTGGAACGAAACAGGGTATGATGTCAGCTGGATGAGGAACCAGCATCTTTATCTGTTTCTCGCGGTCGCTTATCGAGCCCCCCCCCCCCAGACGAAAGTACCCGAAATCCAACGACGAACAAGGAGAGCGCCTATTTTGTTTAAATATTCGCGTCGAGAGATCGGATCATGCATCAGGTACGAAACTCCGGGTCAGCTGACAGAGATACGCCATTGTTCTTTCCGGCATACCGCCAAGCCTTGCTTACTTATTTATTTACTTCCAATCCGATCCGCGGTGTCCCCCCCCCCCACCCTCCCTTTATCTTTCAGATTAACCCAAAGCGATCCAGCATGTCCTATTTCCAGCTCGCGAATTCCTATGCATCATATTGTTCATGGAACTCGTTATCTGCGCGAAGAAGAAGAAAAAGTGTGGTTCGATCGCGTCACGGGGAACGCATTGGCGAGCCATACGTCGCCCACACCTGGCGATAACGATATCTTCGACGAGTCTCCTTCGACGCGAGATAAGGCCGCGCTTGTCAGCTGCGCAATTCCGCGGATACACGATTAGGATTTATTGGCCGGTTAGATCGCTACGAATCGCTCGATGTCACGGTGATTCAGGGAAAGTACGCGTGCGCACGCTCGATCAGTCCTTGGTCTGGTTCGTCGAACGGGCTGCCGGTTCTCGGTCCGTCCTATTCCAATGGTAACCGTCCCGAAAAGTCCATCGTGGCGTGTCGTTTCGTCTTTTTTCGATTAGAATAACGAGGGTCAATTGGCAGGCTTTGATTGGGACGAATGTCGATGCAGGACGGGAATTGAAGGGCCAGAGAATAATGCGTGCATACGTACGACGTGTACATGGGTTCGAGCTGAACCTAACCCTGCCGCGTTCCTCGAGTCAACGGTTAAGGTTTTTAGGTTAAAGACGGCCAGAATGTTTCTGTCGAACTGTGGGATCGGAAGGAAAAAGTTGTCGAGGAGGTAAGAACGTTTTGGGTTCGAAAGAAAGAGGAGAACGACCGAAGACCGTGGCAGGGTTGATCAATCGCTGCGAACGCTGGTTGTCTGGAGGAACGCAGTGACGTAGGATTCGGTTGCATAGAAGCACGCCACTGAATATTAATTGTGGTATAAATAACGCGAGAACGTTTAGAGGCATCAACAGGCCGACGTGTCTACATCACGCCGGACATTCTCTTCCCATTGATATTACCAAAGCGTTCGTCTTCGTACGCCTGGGAAATGTTAATCCCTGCCTGACGCAATTATGCACTGTCCCCGGGCAATTAGGAGGCCCTGTACATCTAAACGGAGTTCAATTCATTCAATGGTATATTCAAATTGTTTGTCAGCGCTCGCATGTACCATACAACAGGCCCGGCATACATAACTTATATATAATTAGATTTGATTTAAACGCCTCCTTTAGTCTGGCCAAGCGAGTGTGACACGAATAATAAAAGAAGCGATAAACGTTGCACATACCGGGAACTTTCGCAACACCCCGTACAACGAGCTCATTATGTCGGAACCGCCGATCGCGTATTCCCGAGATCTTTTTTCGGGGGATTCGCCGTTGGTGGACGCCAGCCAGGATATTTTCCAACATCCATGTCGCGACTATATTATATTTAGACACACTTTTATCTTTTTCTCAGCCACTTCTTTCGCCGCGGCTCTGACGCCTTCGTGTCCGAAAATATTTCCGATCGTGTCGTGTTTCCACTAAAAACTCTGCTGAAAACTGCGAATACCGATCCCCCGGCTGGAGCATACGCGCGTCACGGATAATGTTGCAAATACGGATCCATTATAGCTGCGTCTACAAATGTATCAGCTTTGTCGCGTCTAGCACTGCCTATCCCGTATACGTGTACATATTCGCGGACGTGTGCATTTTGTCCGCAATATTTCCACCAGCCGCAGGAATCGACTGGTATT
Organism: Nomada fucata; assembly: GCA_948146005.1. NCBI lineage: Eukaryota > Metazoa > Arthropoda > Insecta > Hymenoptera > Apidae > Nomada > Nomada fucata. The sequence goes on along the minus strand of OX411277.1, from coordinate 29,594,900 downwards.
AGGTTACAATCCTCTGAGTCGAGTCCGTGGGGTAGGTTTAACCAGCTCCGCCGCGTTCCTCTAGCTTCCCTTCCAATTTCGCACAGCGTTTCGTCTTTTCCAATTTACCCTAGACCTAACCTAGACATGGACCTGGTCAACCCAGACCTTGGAAGGTCTTTGCGCGTATCGGCTTTAGCTTAGCATAGATCAGCGATACTCAACCTTTTCTGTCCCGCGGCAAGCAAAAATCGTGCGTCTCTCAACGGCAGAGCTATGGAAAATCGCTGGTATAGGCTAAAATAACCTGCAAGAATTTCGAGGGGCAACGGTGGCACCCTTGTGGGCCCCATATGAGCCAGGAAATGGGTTTACCCTTAGCCGAAACATCTCTGTATCGTTATTTGTAATCAGTTTAGGGGAGACGGGTCAAGTGTGTTTCTCAGGTAGAAATTCATTCGGAGGATGTTTGGGCCACCGGGTACGTACCATATGTCGACCGTATGAGAAAACTGGTCGACGGTGAGACGTCTGCAGATTCCGTGGCCTCCTTAAGCAGCTTCCACCTCTCCCGCACTCGCCCCCTTGCGCACCCATAACCATCCTCGCCAGAGTATATGTATATATGTATATATGTATATAGTACTCGTTCCCAGAGAGTTGGCGCAGGCTGTCTTACGCCCCGCCGCGATCTCCCGACAATTATCTCCGTTTCTCTTCTATCTTTATTCCTTGTTACTCTAATTGTATGATCCGGAGATCTCCGTTGAGGAAGAAGAAAATCGAAGGGGAGATCGAACGGTCGATAGATAACTCGCATATACGATATGCACGCCCGCTCAAATAATCGTAGGACACTTGCCGGTTTTAACGGGTATCGGTCACATTCTAATGCGAATGATTGATATTAATTGTCGTTACCAACGCCCGTGTGCCCCCCCAACCGAAATCTAAGAAACGTGTTCGAATCGCCTGGACGCGACTTCACGAGCCCTTCGTCCAACAGAACCGTCGGGGCCCCACGGGTGGGGGCACTCTTCGATGGAGGGGGTAACAAGTCGAGCCTCGTACTCGGTACTCAGTCTTCGATGCACCATCGTTGGTATCGCATCGTTTCTCCACATATTTCCTCCAGTGGATCCTACGAAAACACGTCGACTTTCGCTCTCCGATATTTCCCGTCGAAGTTTTCCAAAATGAGGCACCGCAGCTTCTAAACGTTTCGCAGTCTATGCGAATCCAATCGGGCCGCGTTCATTGTTACGTCCACCGATGTATTGTCCCAAAGACGATTGTTACACGTTTGTGGGATCGGTTCGAGAGGCCTCGATCGTGTCCAGATTCGACGAATTCGACGTTCAAGGATGCGAGCGTGTTCCACGAGCGGGCATAGAGGTCGGCCGGTCGGTGCAACAAGTGGTCGCCGTCGGAGGCTGAGATCCAGGCGGATCCGTGCGTTGCTGGAGCGGGATTCGTGAACGGCTGTGAGCGGAGGCCGAAAAAAAGTGGCCCGAGGCCGATCGTGTTCGAATTCCTCGGCGGACTCGTGTCACACGGTGCTGGGGGAGGGGGCCCGATCAGCATCCCCCGTCTCGTGTAACTTCTGCGGTGAACTGCAGAGAATAAAAGAGCAATTGTGTTTCAATGAAATTTGAAACGTAACGACACTTGCGCGACGCGAAAGTGGCACGCCCGCTCTTCCTCGCGACACAGTGCTCCGTCTAGTATCGCCAGCGGGGTGCCCTTTCCTTCTGTTCGTACGCTGTCGCGTAAACAGAACGGAGTGCCAGAACTGTATGGAACTTACTTTCCCGTGGTCCCGCGTGACGAAAAATTTGGTCCCACGGAAATGGAATTCTTATCGATCGGGATCGCGTTGCACGCGAGTTGGAGCGCGACGGCGATCCCTGGGAGATTCTCCAGGTTTAACCGAGTGCTAAACGAATGTTGATTCGGACAGATGTAAATCGTTTCGCGGAATACGAGTGTAACGGTTGTCGGAGCAATTATGCCGATTGCTGGACGACGAAGCGACGATCCGATTTTATCTTCGTGAATAATGAAATTTTGCTTTTGAGTGACCCGTGAAGAGTGACGATCGACCATGATGAAGTTCAAATCGCTGTTTCGCAGAGGCCAGCCAACCCAGCAACAGCAACAGCCGACGCAACAGCAGCAGCAGCAGCAGCAACAACAGCAGCAGCAGCAGCAGATCGGGTTGCGTCAGGCATCTAGCGCCTCCTCGCTGGAGGCGAAGAACGACAACGCGTCGGTTGGTAATTGGGGCTCCGTCGGTAAGGAAGGTGGCAAGGGTAACTCGAAGGGCAGCTGCAATCCAAAGGGACCCGGCAAGGGGTCCAGGATGCAGGAGCTGGAGCGCGAGATCGAGGTTTTACACAAGGAACGCGCCAGGCTCGAAGTCAATCTCCAAGAGGCGTCCTGCGACATTCAGAATCTTCAAGAGTTACGTGCCGAACTCGCGTCTCTCAAGGTAAAGTCCTGAATTACGCCGCTCTGTTTACGAAAACGCTTTCGTCAGGGTCCTTTTGCTCGTTCAGTTATTCATTCACGGATTGACTGGCAGGATATCGCGAAGTAGACTTGGAATTTGTTTTATTAGATAATTCTTCTGTGGATATCGTGCAACGGATCGTTTATAATTAACTATAAATTGTCGAAGGGCTGTTCCGCGTACGGCCTTGTACGGTTAGGTGTATTTTCAAAATGGCGGGTGGTTCGAAGGCCGAAAACAGGTGTTCAGGTTGATTTTTATTAGAATTGGGACGCTGCGAGAGAAAGGGTCCAACGTCTATCGACGTTTCTGCTCTCCGCTTCTATATCACTCCGGTATATCCCCTCTTTCTCTGTTCTTTTTCCCCGCGACGTTATCGTCTTCCTTATAAGGGAAACGAAACAAGAGGGACCATCTCTGAGGGCGGTTTTACACGAAAGGGGTTACGCAGGCGATATCTCGCGACGCTGCGTGAACGATTCAAGGTGAACGTGGGTGATCCTCTTTCTCCTTTTGCTCGTTCGCATTACGAAAGACGGATATTATGTAATCGGCTGTGAATAATCTTGGTTCTTAAGAACGGTCGAGGCATTAGCATAATTAACCCTGCTATGGTTTTCCATTCCGCTGTATACTTATGATCTTTGAATCTAACGATCTCTCTATGCATTATTGCAAAGAACCAATACGTCGCCTTATGACGGCAAAAACACTCGAACTTCTACTCGTCTCTGTTTCGTCGTAGCATGTTCAATTAACAATTTCCGACAAACGTTCTCTGGAAACGGCAAAAGTTGTTCATAAACGAATAACGCGTTTGGCCGAAGGGTTAAATGCGTTCGTTCGTCAATCGTTGAAAACAACGATCCAAGATATCCTCGAACGCTTCTCATCCGTGCGTTTCATTTATTTATTCGTTCATTCACTTATCCGTCCACTTATTTCTCTATTTACTACGGATGAATCGCCGCCCCACGCATAATCAAAGGACAAAAACCAGAGGGCGTGTAAAACGTCTTGGGGATGTTTACAAAGGAGGAAAGCCTGTGAAGCAAAACGATCGCGAACGCTATGAAAAAACGTTGCCTCTACTCGCCCACGGTAAACGACAACGGTCATATTGTTTTGCCGAATGGTGTCCACGAGAAATCGTAAACGGACGTCGGTCGTTCGTTACGGGAGGCGATCGTTTCCACGCTCGTGCGCCTAACCTATAATAATGACAATTACCCGCGGGGCCGCCGCGCAGGATCGAACGAAGAAAAAGAGTGGGAGAGCGAATGAAAAAGAAAAAAAAGAAACGAACGGTTCGCCTTGAATCGCGAGCCGAGATCTCCCGGCTGTATACTGTATCGTGTGGCCGATCGTGTTACATTTCTTCTTACCCGATAGACCGAGTAATTAGAGTACGATCGACCACCATATTCTCATTTACGTAAGCGTCTCCGGTGTCGTGTGCTCGTAGTAAATAAAACAGTCAACACGAAGGAGGGCAGAGAGAAATGTAAACATACGTGCTTCTTCTTTTTTTTTTTTTTTTCAAGGGGAACAGTAAAAAAGTTACTCACGACACAGTTACTGTACCTCTCGATTCAGGCAGCGAGTAACAGTGTTTGTCTCGCGTTTCTTTAACCACCTGTTTTTGTGCCAACACCAGGAGCAGCACAGTTTGGAGTTGGAACGTTTGACAGAAGAGAACGAAGCGCTACGAGCGAGGCTCAGGGACGTAGCGCACTCACCGTTGTCCGACTCCGAGAAACAACAGTTGCTCCTCGACGCGTCGAGGCTGCACAACTCTGCGCCCGCCTCCATAGCGATACCGCAAGATGAAGGAAACACGCCCGTTACCAGCATACCACAGGACAGCGCTCAATGCACCACCCCGGACTGGGACAAGCATTCCTCCAGCTCCATGTCGGAGGTGTCAGTCGCCTGTCTGCAGGATAGAATACTGCAAATGGAGGAGACGCACTATTCGACAAACGAGGAGCTACAGGCAACGATACAGGAACTGAGCGATCTACAGGTAATGTCACCCTCGTTGTCTACAATGTTAAGCGGCGTTTTCTAATTGTATTGTTCCCTCTGCTCTCAGGCGCAGCTTACCGAGCTTCAGGCTGACAACGAAAGGCTGACGGAGGAGAAGGACGTGCTGCTCGAGTCTCTGTGCAGACAGACGGAGAAGCTGGAGGATTCGCGCTCCAAAGTCGACACGCTGCAGGGTTTACTTCTAAGGGAGGAACAACCTCAGGAATCGTCCAAAGGGTACAATACGGAGCGTGAACAGAAACTGGTGGACCTTCTGAAAGTAATGACCCTAAAAGTCTAATTAGAATAACCGTCGAACAACGTGTCCTGTGCGTGCCGGCGCTGATCGAACGAATTTAATCAGAGTGCCCAGGAGGAACGTGAGTCCCTACTGCAGAAGCAGGAGGAATTAACGTCGGAGGTGAAGGGGCTGCGTGCGTCGACGGAGGTCAGCGCGGGCGAGACCGAACGGCTGACGAAATGCGTGCACCTGCTGGAGACGACGGTCGAGACGGCGAACACCGAGCGAAAGCAGCTGGACATAGAACTGGGGGAGGCCAGACAGGACGGCGCCAATCGGAACATAGAGATCAGCAGGCTGGCGACGTTGCTCGAGAACGCCCGGGCGAAGATCGAGGAGCTGGAGCAGTCCAGGCAGGTGGAGAACAAGAGCGAGGCGGACGAACTGTTGGACGCCGCCAGAAGGGAGAAGGACACCCTGGAAACGCAGGCGGCTGCCCTGCAGGAGCAACTGGCCCGTTCTCACTGCGACCACGATCGACTCAGGGATCAATACTCGCAGCTGCAAGAGGAATACAAAGTTCGTGCTTGACCAAAAGCGTCAATTTCGCCAGAGCAATATTAGCCGGGAACGAACGGACGAGATTGATTCGCTTGTTTTTCAGGTAGCGCGCAACAATGCCAAGTCGGCCGTCGACGATTTGGAGTACAGGCTGAATCAGCTGAAGGACGAGAGGCTGTCCGTGGCGACGGAGCTGCAACTGGTCAGGGACTCACTGGCGGAGCTGCAGGCGCAGTGTCAGAGGCACCTGGAGGACAAGAGGGAGCTGAAGGCAGCGTTGAACGAGTCACAGAGGCGAGAACGCGATGCTCAGTCGCGCACCTACGAATTGGACAGAGCCCTGGCGGACGAACGGAAGCTGAGGCAGGAGGAAGTGGCCGAATGGGAACAGTTCCAGACGGATCTGCTGATGACCGTGCGTGTCGCCAACGACTTCAAGACGGAAGCGCAGAGCGAGCTGGAGCGTGTCGTGATGGAGAACAAGGCGCAGAGGGACAAGCTGAGAGCCCTGGAGGCGCAGCTCGATAAATTGAACAAAGGTGAGTGATCCGTCCTTGCAAGCACGCCTGTTCCTTCATTTCTGCACACAGTTCACCGTTGTCGAAACGAGGGGGACCGGTAGTGTCGCTCTGGCACGGTAGGATGAACGGCCCCCGTTACATTAGGAAAGTGTCGGACGATTTAACGTTAGCTGTGTTTCTCTCTAGACGGTTCGTTAGCAGAGTGTCGCGGTGGATCGGCAATTAACGCAAATACATCTTCTGTACCTCTTTTTTGTTTCCAATTTCATTCGGATCTCAGGCAGCAGCGCAGTTCCCCAGTCTAAGAGTTTCGGTATTGTCGCCGGAGGCGCTCGGAAGCCGGCCAGCAATATATTGAAACGTGGCCGCACCATTATTAAACGGCGGCAAGACTCTCTGAGGGGCGCCCTTAGAGGTAACTTGTTCAAGGCTGTAACCGGGCCTGGCCCGACGAGAGGGGACCCGAAATTTTATGATTCCGAGGAGTTACGGACCGCGCTTCGTTCCGGTGACGTCGAGTCGGACGACGGCAGCGAATTGTCCCGTTCCGCGGATCCTGTCGACTTGAACGGCGAATTGAATTGCGGGAAGGAGGTCGAGTTTCGTCCATCGTCGAACGAGGACGCCGCTGAAGCGGTAGTGGATTCTGGGGAGACCGTCGAGCCAGACGCTCACGAACTGCCGAACATCGCCGTGGATTATCCAAAATTGTACCTGTCCAGCGAGTCCACGGCGGACGACAATACGGTCGCGAAGTCGTCGCTGTTGAACGGCATAAAAGGCATACAGAACGTGGGCACCGACTCCTACGGCATCAGGATCTCGAACAGTCGATTCTTCGTGCCGAAGAATTACATTTACTCGGGCGTGGAGAACGCCATGGACGATTTGAAGTTCGCGGTGGATCCAGATATGAGGAGGGTATTGCAGGAGGGCACCGACACGAAGATTAGCCGGGCCGTGGTGCCCGATTCGACCGATACCAGGGGCAAAGAGAATCTATCGGGTATGACGAAAGAACCGGCTGGTAAGAGCGACAGGCTTCCGAGCAAGAAACGCAGAATGTTTTTAAAGAGAAGCGAGTCGAGGTCCGCGAGCGAAGTCGTCGACACTGTGTCCGACGCGACGGACAAACAAAACGCTTTCAATTCCTCCTTGAAGAACAAAAGCTTCTCCACGTCCCTGGACAATTTAACCTTGCGCACCCATTCCGCCGACAGTCCTAACAACAGCAACGGAAAGGAAGCTGAGAATGAGGAATCGTCTTCGCTTAATAATTACGATGGCAAAAGTGCAATACGATACAAGGGTCCAAGCGACTCGACGATCCGGAAAGCCAGGTGCGTTTCGACTGGGTCCTGCTTGGACCAAAGGGCAGAACAGTTTGATCCTTTAACGTCGAGGAGGGGACTCGCGGAGAACGCTGCTCATACAGCCTCCAAGAGAGAGAAAGAGAAGCATAGCGCATCCTCCATCCTCTCTTCGCTGGAGAATTTGCCCAGCCCAGCTGCGGAAGGTTCGTTGATAACGCCAATCGCGTCTCGACAGAAAGACAATGGCCAGACTCAGGCTCAGAAGGTCAACGACGATCTCCAGGAAAGCAGAAAGCATTTAACCCTATGCGAGGCGAACCGATTGAAACGGATGAGATTCCTGAACATGAATCTGTCCGAATCGGAGCAAAGCTCGGACCTCGGGAACAGTTGTTCCCCGGCGACGGATGGGATGACGTCGGAGAACGACGTCCCGAGCCAGAGTGGCGATCCCAAGCTTGGTCAGAACAGTAACGATTCGACGTGCAAGGATAGAACTCTGGTAGGAAGGACATCGTCTTTGAGAGAGAAATTTGAGACGATCATAGAGGATGTGGAACTGAGGCCGGGCCGACAAATAGGTATAACACGCGACCCTAAGTCGCCAAAGTAGTGTGGAAACGTGATTGCTTGTACTTGCAGAGTTCGACCTCACCCCTCTGTTGTCTGTCCTGGTTTTTCTTCTAGTGAAAAAAAAGGCATACCCACGTTGGACACTTTGTAATACACACACTCTCCCCCCCCCCTGTTCTTGTTGCTATAGTATTGGGTATACTTCTTCTCTAGGCCCCCACTGTCTCACACCTGTTTGTTTGGATCAATTAAACGTCCACCACCGGCTTCCTGTGTTCTCTAGTTTGATGTCTGTACGCCCTGGAAGTTTGCTTTTATGTTTTTCGTCCCTCGTCGATCCACGTTTTTCGTTTCTTTCACTTTCGTATCTTCCGCCCTTTGATTCGAAGTAAATTGCGTGTACATATATATATTTATATATTTATATATACTTGTACGCGTTGCGAAAGAAAGTCCCGAACGAGACGACTTTCTTCTAGAAGTGTTTCTTCCTTGTTGTCACACTTGTGCTTTTCTTTTACGTGTAAACATAATATAGTGCTTATTTGCTTTCTTCTCCTCTCTTTCCCTTTCGTGTTGTGCGGTTTTACACGCGAAACTGGTTTTATTATAGCCGGCCGCTTGTTCTTGCAGCTAACCAGAAAGTGAGTCAGCAGCCGCAACAAAGGCCGGCGAGCACACCGACGGAAACTCAGCAGTGTGTGCTGACGAGCGTTCAACAGGAAATCGCCGCTCGACGAAAGGCTAATATTTCTAGACAGGATTCGAGGCTGTCTGTGAAGTGTCTGATCGAGAGCATAGAGAATGCTACCAAGCAAGCAAAAGCTGGTAGGATGATAATGATAATAATAATAATAATACAGTAGAACCATGCTATAGTCCAAAGACCCTAGCCTTATGGAGGTCCTCGAGTTATAGAGGTTCGACCGTAACAATAGTAATAATCCATTCATCGCGCTTTGCGTCTAAATGCGTGCAGATAATTACAACAGGATCATTTTTCTGGAATTTAGGTCCCGGTAGTCGCAGCAGCTCTACGTCATCCCTCAACTCCATTGGAACGAACGACATAATGACACTAAAAGCTCCGCTCAGGGACCAACAGCAGATCAATAACTTGATCTGCACGGCGAACACGACGAATAATAATAAAACGCAAGCTGCGATCGCGAGAAAACCTTTGTCAGGTAATTTCCCCTTTAAACGTACGTCAGTCGAATGAAAAATCGACGAACGCGCTCCCGTACGATAACAATGAAGCCTCCTCTGTAAACTAGATTGGATATCGCTGTCATTTCTCGGTACCTTGTATCTATATATACATATATATATATATATATATATACATAAACATATATGTAAGCCCAATAACAAACACCAAACACGTACAATCGCAAAACTCTGTTTCCAAAATACTCTGCGCTACCTTTCTTCTTTTTTCTCTCGCACGTTCGAGCGATATTGTTCACGCATTCCACTGACTCATCATCGCGCGTCACGCTTAACGCTTGCAACACGATCATCGTTGCGCCGCACGCGAAACGAACACACGATATAATGTTGTAAAACCATTCCAATGATTAACGCAGAAACAAAGTCAACAGTGCCCGTGGTGTTGAGCCCAGGCGAGCTGCTGGACTCGGCCGCGTTGAACGCCAAGGCCATCGACTTCGTGCGACGGAACAGCGTCACCGATTTGTCGGAACGCAAAGATCCACTGTGCGGGCTGATCAAAAATGGCGGCTCGAAGAGAAACGCGTTGCTCAAGTGGTGCCAGAACAAAACGCTGGGCTACAGGAATATCGATATCACGAATTTCAGTAGCTCGTGGAACGACGGCCTGGCGCTGTGCGCGATACTCCATTCCTATCTGTCGCACAAGGTGCCCTACGACACTCTGACACCGGTGGAGAAGCGACGGAACTTCTCCATCGCTTTCTCCGCCGCCGAGAGCGTCGGGATACCTACCACGCTGGTAAGTTATTACACGAATACGCCGGTTCCGTACGACGATTCTCACCGTGAACGGTTACGAATGTATTATGAATGAAACGTGGAGCCAACGTGTATTAATGGGGGGTTATTTGTTTTCGTTCGCAGAACATAGGCGAGATGTGTCAATTGGAGCGACCGGATTGGCAACAAGTCATGACATACGTGACCAGTATTTACAAACACTTCGAAACGTAATTTTCGATACGGTTTCTGTGTTTTTTTTTTGTTTGTTTTTTTTTTCTTGTATCATCCTCCTGTACACCATCGAGGCAGGTCCTCTTCCCATTGAGAAATGCTCCGTTGGATCGAGAGTGAATTTAAAGAACAAGATTCATCTAGTCAACCGAAAGGAAAAAAAAGAGAAGAAAGATATTCTTTCGAAGGGCTCCACTCTTTTTTTTTCTTCTTCTTCTTCTTTTTGGATTTTTCAACGATCGCTGGATTTATAATATTAATAGCACTGCCTATGCCTAGCCTGTGTATCATCGCGAGAGAGTGTATTTCGACGGTACATAATCTTAACACCAAATGGAATTGCTTTCTACTATGAGACTGAATGTTTTTAATATACATACATATATTATATATATATATGTTAAGAACCGGAGACAAAGAAACAGAGGCAGGGAATTTATTAAGAAAAAATAAAGCAAAAAAATGAATAGCCAGAGAGGGAGAGAGAGAGAGAAAACGCAAGAGGAGACAGAAAGAATACATAGAGGAATGCAAGCTTTATCGAGTCTTCGTGTGTGTGAATATGTGTACATGTTCAGTGCCTCCTTGGCAATGCCAACGCAATTATTGTATTTACATATATATATGCAAGAGGATTTTTTCTACCTATTAGAGAATCTTGCATTGTTTTGTAACTAACGAATGTCGAGATAATATTTCCGTTCCTCTCGTACTGTGAGTATTTTTGTACTTGTATTATTTTTCGAGAAACTTTTGTAAAGTTTTACGAACGATGTACAGAACGAAGCGCCTTAATTTAAAGAAAACGAAAACCCTAATTTATTGTATTAGTCGCGTTTATTTGGTATATACGTATATATAAATATTATAGGGAAGCCGAGCAGCAAATTTATTAGAGACAACAGCAGCACGAGAAAAAAAACGAAGCGAGAGAAAATATCGTTTTAGTTCTATTTTCTGAATATAGCAAAGAACAAACGAAAATATATAAGGATTAAGTTCTCTGTGATATAGCGAGATAGCCCCGAGACAGAGATAAAAACGTTATCGTTATTGCTCTTATTATTATTATTACATATTATTATTATTATTATTATTACATATTATTATTACTACTATTAATGCTATTGCTACTATTAATATCATCCTCATCGTCATTGTTGTACCATTGTAGACAATATGCTGTCTGACATAAAACAATAAACTTGCCTAATGACTATTTAAACTGGAACGTGGTGTAGGGAGGCTGGTATTGAATATTGCATACAATGGCAAAAGTTTAAGAAATACGAAATTACTTTAATAGATTCGAAAATATTTACAGAGTCATGTGTTCGATATTTACAATACGTCAAATCAGGAGGTGGCGTTTTCTTTCGTTTCTTTTACACCTGTGCTACGAACACACGGGTGACGATTTCGTTTATCATACGATTCATTCCCTCCTCTATCACGATTCACTTACATCCATCTTGTCCTGATCTTTGTCGCCGGAATAATACTCGTTCGCCGGCTCCACGATTTTGTCAGTGTCTATCGCATTCTGCCTGGAGTCCGGGTCAGGCTCGGGCTGCCTCTCCTCCTCCGGTGGCAACGCGTCGCACGGTACGTCCTGCATTTGAACGCTCGGTGAATGTTGCACCATCTTCAAGTTATCGTACACGTGTCTCGTGATGGCTTCTAAATACTGTTTACTGTTGGCGTTGTCTTGCCTAGTTACAACGTCAGGATGCAGCGTAAAGTCCGGTGCAAAGTACTCCAAGTACTCTGTGTATGGCAGTTCGTTGCTGATCTGTTCGTCCACTAGTAGAGAGGTTTCGTAGGTCCAGCAGCGCGCAACGTTTCTCAGTGTATACCCGCCTCCTCCAACGGTGAGCAACGGTACGTTCAAATCCCTCACAAACTTAACACATTCCCCATGCCCTTTAGTGCTCAGACTGAAGCAACCGAGGCGATCGTTCGCCAGGGAATCAGCCCCGCATTGCAAGACTATCGCTGTGGGTTGGAAGAACTCCATCACATGAGAAATGACTGGCTTGAAAACTTGAACATAGGACGAATCGTCGATTCCCTCTTTCAACGGTACGTTAACAGAGTAATATCGTCCGCTTTCTGCGCCTATTTCATACATGTCTCCTGTTCCAGGAAAGAAATAATTCCCGTACTTGTGGAAGGACACTGTCATCACTCTGTCCGTTAGATAGAACGCCTCTTGGACGCCATCCCCGTGATGGACATCAATGTCTATGTAAAGAACCCTGGCATGGTACTTCAGCAGCTCTAAAATTGCAATTACGATATCGTTGATGTAACAGAAGCCAGACGCTTCGAACTTCTTGGCGTGGTGCAACCCTCCGCTCCAATTGATGGCGATGTCGCAGCAATTGTTGTTCAGCTTTGTGGCACCCTCGAGGGACGCTCCGGTGTACATTGAGCAGAAGTCGAACAGCCCCTCGAAGACTGGACAGTCGTCGCCGACATTGAAGTGGCTCAAGTATTTCGTGTAGCCCTGCAGGTTCTGCGGTGTGACTCTCTGAAGGAACTCTACGTACTCGTCCGAATGGAAACGGCACATATCATGGGTGCTGGCACGGTACGGCCTATAGATCTGCATCTTTTTGTGCAAGCCGTAGTTGAGCACCAGGCTGTGTATCACAGCGAGCCTGTGCGGTTTCATCGGATGCCCCGGACCGTAATGGAAATTCCCAACATCCGGATTGTAGAAGTAGGACACCTTTTTGTTGTAACTCATTTCGAGGTTATGTCTCTGCTCGGAATATTCAAGCGTATATATCGTAGAATCGTTGAGGTGTATTTTTCTAGGTTATTCACGGGATCATTGCACGGGTCGATTTAATTGTAATTTGTCAATACCTTGTTGGATGTTCAATTGCCGCTTCGCGAAACGTTCGAGCGTTGTTTAAGTTTCGGTCTGTTCAACGTCACCGGCGCGTCCCTTCTTTGGTGAGATCCATTGGTCGGGACGGGGCACGACAGACCTAATTTCTGTCCAATCTTTCTGTATAATAAATAAACGGGTGGTAAAATAATAATAATAACGTCGATTTGAACGAAAACAGACGAACACATGTAAACTCACCCGCGGCTTTTTGACAGTTTTTCACCGCCATCTGTAAACCGGTTTGTTTTTGTTGTTCTTTTGAAATTTGTTGCCTCGATCATCGTTTGTTGAATGGGCACAACTTCGTACGCTGAATTAAATGGAAAAATCGTGGTCGTAACATAAAGGCCACAGACTACGATGCATAATTTAAATGCACGTATATTTTGATAGGAAATATGAATTTATCAGCTTTCTTTACCTTTTTCTTACGTAGAACCAATAATTGGCAAAAGAGAGATCACCTCGACAACAAATTCTGCCTCCTCTTTAAATGACAATATCCATTCTCGAGCGCGAAACTTTTTCTGTAACAAACAAACCCATTGCGTCAAAAACTGCTCGTGGAAAATTTCCAGCAAATCAATCGAATAAGCTGTCGTATAATCGTGGGCGCCGATTTCGAAACCTGCGCTTCGAATAAAAATTATATTTAAAGTTCAAGAAGCGTACAGTACCCACGAGGGCTAACTACACTTTCGATATCCGTATCTCGTCGTTTCGGCGAATTCCCTTACCAACTTTTCCCCAAACATTGTACCACGAGACGAGCGTCGAAATTCTGCGAAGGGAACGAGAACGAATTTTTCCGACGCGAACAGCTGCGTCGCCCCCCTCGATCGGAAGCTGCATCAAATTGATCGTACAGGCCGCGGCCATTCTTGTTTTCGGGACGCCGTCGGTTGGCAACGACGCTTCTAACGTACCCGGGAGATGAGGAGGACTCATCGGGCGTCGGTGCTGTTCGACAATCTTGCTTCGTGCAATAACATTTAAAGAACGTTTGTGACAGAAACTCGTGGCTGGTTCACCCGCGAAGTAAAACAGTCGGAAAGTATGCGGCCGGATTCGCGTAGCGTTTCGTTCACGTTCCACCGTGAGGTTCTCAGTGTCAAAAATTCGCCGGAGATCACGAAGAACTCGCGGAATCTCAGACGTCGTCTTCAGGACCGTTTCGAGCAGGAGAAAACCGGCGACACCTGTAAAGGGAAGATGTCGAAGGACAAGCAGCAGCCGGCCGACCGAAGTTGGAACAATTTATCGCTCGGTAATATGTCGGCGGACTCCAGGCGGGCGTTAAGGAGCGGGGCAGAGAAACTGTCCAAGACCATATCTTCCGTGCGCACAACATTTGGGACCATCTCGCAGGTGAGTGAAACGACGCAACGAATTGTACGTCAATATTTCTGATCTGTCTCTATTTATCCTTCAGAAGTTCAAGAGTTCAACGCGTAGACGTCAAAGGCTTGAGGAGCAACAGTCCCCGAACGCCAAGGGTAAAATGCAAACGCCTCAGACACGTTCTCGTCAGCTACTTGGTAGAACGCCGACGAAGCTTTACAGCCCATTCGGCATAGAATCGCCCAGGCACGCGTGGGACAAAGAGAACAACGATACACCTGCTCACACCCCAGCCGGGGCGAACTCACGGTACATACAATGCAGGCCGTTTCGTTTCACGAGGGCCAAAGGATTCTCTATGTTGAGATAAAACCTTTCCCGCTTTATTCTCTTTTCTTTTGGCCCACTTTATCCCCTGACTCAAAGAATCATCGGAACGATCTCCTTAATTCGCATAGCAATGCATTCGGGATTGCGTGCCTTGTGCAACTTACAATGGAATTGTGTTCAATTTTGATTAAGGCAGCGAGACGCGTCGATATTTATGTATTAATTACGATTGTGGTCTGCTTCGAATATGTACATGCAATGTATAATCTATTTATACTTTTTTATACGTATTTATATATATTGATAATTACTATTAGTACTATTATTATTATTATTATTATCATCATCATCATTGCAATATCGTAATAAAGGAAGCAGTACAGGAGAAATTAGCGGGCTCGGACTTCATTTACAGGTTAACAGCGATAAACAACCGAGCGTTGCTATCGTTTCGTGACATTCGTTGTGTGGCTCTCCGGAGCGAGCGCACGATCTCGAGACCTAACCTCTCGAAAGCCAATCTGTGCCGTGTCGCCGACCGACTCGATGCGACTCGATTGCACGTGTTTGCTTTTTCATTTATTCGTCGCGAGATACGACGACGACGACGGAGAAAAGGTCGACGTCGATCGATGCAGTTTGTTGCACGCTGGTTATTTATCGTTCGGTTCGTTGATATCGTGAAACATCAGGTGGCAGTAACTACAACGCCGATCAATCCCCCGGCCAGCTGTGTCGAGGGTGCTATGAATTTTCGTAGAAAATTCGGCGCGGTGCATCGTCGGGATCGGGACCACCAGGCAGCCGATTGAGTGAAAGATTTCAAGTCCACCGACAACACGGGTTGTTCGCGGGCACGTGCAGGTTAGTAAGCGCGGTTGTTAATCAGAGAGAATACGTTCGTGGGAACGTAACAACGCCGCGTCTGAAAAGAAAGTATCGCGAGCACAACATTTCGGAAATGGGAAATCGTCTGCCACCGCGTAGGATACCCCGATCAGATCAGCGTTATGCCTCACCTGCGCGAACAATACGAATCGATTGATTGAACAATATTTGCCATGGGTTAAATACGTTTCTTTAACGACCACGAAATAATGGATATATTAGCATATGTACATGTATGTTCCATATATTTGAGAAATGTGCTGCGTTTTTTGTTAGCGCGAAAGCTAATTCGAGGTTAGAACTCGAATGCATAACTGTTATTGGTGCATATTGGATTCTTTGTTTACAATATTTCATCGCGCATAAATTCGAAGAATGTTCTATTGTTATTGGTTTCCTTTTTGTTCGCCGCATGCTGAATAATGATTTTGCGGAGGCGTCGCGTTTTGCTCGATGATCGAGCAAACGGTCGCGTGTTAACTTTACCGCAAAACAGGCGTTTGTAGTGGTGACGCGTAATAGCGCAATGCAGTATTTCGTGAACGTAAAAAGTAACGCGAATGTCGGGAAACGAAAGTTTCCGGTATGTATTTCGCGCGGGGTTGAAACGAGGAAATGCTGTTGAATTTTCCTGTGGTCCGTCGGAATTGTCTGCAGATATTACCTATCTGTTTACTTGCGGGATATATGCAATATGTAATAAGGGTAATAAACCGAACATAATGCATGCGATTTTCAATGATCGGTAGAGTAACCTCGTTTCGCGAAACAAAATAGGGCTCGAAAAAAAAGATGACGCTCGTGCAAGACGGGAAATCGAAGTTATTTTGCGAAAGCTACTCGCGACTGATTTTCACGGGATTTCCAATATTTTTACACGAGAATCGAGTTGCGTAAAAAAAAAGGCATGTTCACAGTTCCTTATTGGGAAGCATTTCCAAGGTACGTTTTGATAATACTTCCGGTCCATCGCGGGAGAAAATCTCTTGCACGGATACAGATACCACTATTGTGTACACATGTGTAACTTGCAATGAATGAATTTTCTGTTTAATACCAACGATTTACGGCGTAGAATTTTTGCGAATCAAATAGCCGATACGTTGATAGCATCCGTTTTCTATTTAAAAATCGCCCGCCCAGGGAATCGAATAATGGGAGAAATTGGCGTGAGCCCTAGATTCGTGTAAACATGCGCCAGAAATTTAGGCGGGCTGTCCCGCCCCATGCGCGTGTCCCTATTATACCGGTCGTTTCATTTTACAGGCGTTCTCCTGTATTATATACATATGTGCACTCTGCAAAGGAGATCCTAACCTCCACGTTCAATTTTTCTACGTGTGTTCGTTTTTACAGCCCGGCAAATACGTATACTCTGCGATATTCATCGCACGAATTATTAATCCTACCAAATACTGAGCCATACACCAAATATGCGACCCCGATAATTGACTTCAGCATCACGCTCCATTAGCACAGATATTATGTATCATATTAGTACACTTTAGTACAGCTATTCTCTAAAAAAATTTCACGTCTCATGTATAGAAAGGATACCCGCGGGTTACCGGAAGATCGTAAAAATCTCGTTTGTCACGCCTGTGGATTAATCGCGATTTCCTCGTGATCAATTTTTCCCATAAATCGATCGAACCGAACGAGAAACTACGTGCAATCGATCGATGCCCAACGCCGGCCCAGGTCGGACCATAGTCTGAATCGCTCTATACACGATTTCCTGACACCGAGCAAGAATGGCGGTATAGTGGGGTAGCGTGCCGCGAGAGGGTGCCGCGCGAGGCAGGTCAGGGCTGGGGCTCAGTACGTTTGCGTACGCCGTGCCGTTCACATACATTGTCCGTGCCTCGTTCCTCCGCGGTTCTTCGCTCGCCAACTTCTCCATTCTCTCTGTGTGTGTCTTTACTCCACGCGCGAGGCAACGCGCCGCGTAAGCCTGCCAACGTGACGAACGAACGTGTTAGTTGCCTCGCGATGGTGCAACGGGCTTATATAATTAGCGTGCATTAAGAGGCAACCGAGTTGCACAGAACCCGCGTGACACACGAGTGAGAGTGCCGTGGTTGCTCTTCCTCCCACTCGACGGCTATCTCTTTGATCGTGTTCCCCTCCTGCATCGGTACGTATATATATATACATAAATATATATATATATACGTATTAACGTACATGTATATATACATCTTATTCACTCGCTCTAACTGCTGCCAACCTAACTGGTGCGGATGTTTTATCGTCGCGGATACCTCCGTCCTTGTCTGGCCCGCGCTCGTGCCCTCTTTCCCTCTCGCTCACACCGTATTCTGACAGCTTGGTCGATTCACGAATCTGCCGGGCCATTTTCCCGGGACTCTTAAAAATAAGGCCAAACGGTTACCCCTCTTATCGAACTTTTCCAAAGCATGTTTTTCTTTTCTTTTCGTTTCCCTTCTCTCTGGCCGACTCTGTCTTCATTCTTTCTCTGGTCAACCGTGGCTGGTTGTGCCCGATGCGAACGGGGCATCTTCGCGGTCGATAATCGACGTCGAAGCGCCGTTTATCCCCACCGATCGAGCGTCGGTCAGTAAAAATCCGAGCGCACACGGTGCGTAAACAATAAACAAACGGGAAGACGCGAGAGCCGATCGGGCACGCGGAAGTTCCGCGTAAACGAAGCGTGATTTTCTTCTCCCTCTTTTTTTTTTCATTCTTCCCTTCCCTTCCTCCCTCTTATACCTCCTCCTTTTTCACGATTCGATGAACCTCGGTCGCGAGAAGTGGAAAAAAGTTTTCGGCGGCAACCGGGGAAAATACAGTCCGACCGAACGGTCGCGGTGGTACACGAGGTATTTACCTCTGGCGTACGATATCTCGCTGTTTATTTTTCTTCGCGTGCCACAACAGCGTACGCCTCTCTGTGCGGGTTTGTGTTGTGCGCGACAAGTTCGCGCGCAAAAAAAGGTTATGACACGAGCAGGAGGCATTTGTATACCGTTCGCCGTTTCGCGTTTCATTGAGAATCGCCGGCGGGGAGCGTTGCAGAATTTTGTTACGCGCGGGGATTGTTTGGCAATGATTCGACGGAACGTTCGCACGACGTTTAGCAGACGTCGCGTATCGGTTCGCATTTAGTTTGGCTCTCATTCATCCGGCCGCCTAGCTGGTTCCGTTTTGTCCTTACCTGCCTTTGTTTGTTTGTTTCTGACACACAGGTCTGGCATCATATACGTATATGTATATATGCAGATTTATTTTCTATTTATTTTCCAATCGCTTAAAAGAAAGTGAAGGGGGCGCGACGAAAGGGCGGACAGAACAACCGATCATGGCGTTGCACGGGGGAAGAAGTAGTAATGATTTTGTTTATATTTTTTGTATTTGCTGACCCCACCAACGGTTCTGCTGGGATGTATCAGTTGGAGTACGCAGCAGCCGGTGCCGCAGAACTCGCAGCAGCCCGCAGCGACGTTACAGCAAGAGGCGGAGAAACAAAAGGCCGGCGGTGTGTTAGAACAAGAGTACGGCGAAATGACAGATCAACGGGAACAGCAGCCTCAGCCGCAACAGCAGCATCAGCAGCAGGCGCAACAGCAACAACACCATCAGTCCAAAGGCAACGACGAGCCGAGAACAAATCTGATCATCAATTATCTGCCGCAGAGTATGACCGAAAAGGATCTTTACAGTCTGTTTGTAACCATCGGACCGGTAGAATCCTGTCGCGTCATGAAAGATTATAAAGTAAGGTTCCTCCGTTCCGAACGTCGCCTTCCGTTGGAACGGCAGCGCAGCAGTAGCCTCACGTTCACCGACTTGTTTTATAGACAGGATACAGTTACGGTTTTGGATTTGTTAATTACGCGAAGGCCGAGGACGCGGCCACGGCTATAAATACCTTGAACGGGCTGCAGGTACAGAACAAGAGGTTAAAAGTGTCGTTCGCTAGGCCGTCCGGCGAGGAGATTAAGGAGACCAATCTCTATGTAACGAATCTTCCCAGGTAGAACTGTTTCCCGCTTGTTTATCGACCGGTTAGAGGCGAGATTGGCGATAACACTGAACGTCTCTCTGTTGCAGGAACATAACTGAAAGCCAGATCGATGATATATTTAGCAAGTATGGAAATATTGTGCAAAAGAACATTTTAAAAGACAAACTCACTGGATTACCGAGAGGTGTGGCGTTCGTAAGGTATGTTACATTCAACGCGTGCATAAGTTATCGTACAATTCTAATTGGAGCCTTGTCTATCGAGAGGACAGTCTCGTTTAACGTCCCCCGGCAAATTGCTGTGCTAATAGGTGCTATAGTTCGTTCTGTGCTTGGCACGGTGCCTATATTTTCGTAATTAGTGACGTTTATGCCTCAAGATATCACAGCGGTGGACGATGGAAGCGTTTGCCAACACTTGGCACATTCGTTTGATTCATGAAAAAAGATATTGTCCTTGCGAACTGGATAACAGGAAACAACGTTTAGTTTCTTGTGCTATATCAATGGACAATATCAGTTCTCGTTTCTCAAACGATCTTTTCTTTTCGTTCACGATTCATTATTCTCCCCCAGTTTGATCGGCAAGATAATCTGATTTTTATTACATTAACGAGTTATTAGTCCATTCCTGTTTCCATGGACGTCTAAATTATCGAGCCATCGTGCAACGCATTCAAAATGCATC
Organism: Nomada fucata; assembly: GCA_948146005.1. Classification (NCBI taxonomy): domain Eukaryota; kingdom Metazoa; phylum Arthropoda; class Insecta; order Hymenoptera; family Apidae; genus Nomada; species Nomada fucata. The sequence goes on along the minus strand of OX411277.1, from coordinate 29,574,846 downwards.
GCCACGGCGATCAACCGACCCTCGACTCTCGCTATCCAAAAGAAATTTCTCTCCCTTCTGTTTCAAGGGGTGTCAAGCGATTTAGCGAATTTAGCTGCCCGATATATCTCTGTATTTATTTTCCGTGATCCGCGCTGCCAAATAGTATTTTCGCACCGCTCCTGCCGCCGCCCGTTTCACTGGCATAAATTTCGATTCCTCGCCGCCAAAGATTCCCCAGTGGCCCACTTAACCGTCGTTAGATCAGGGGAAACGCTAGATCGGAACCGCGAACGAAACGGCGTTTGTTGCCTGGGAAAATAGCCGCGCAACGGTGCCAGGTTGGCTGGAAATAGAAACGAAACCGGGTTTTGACGATCCCTCTTGATTTCTGGCAGATTTCAAAGGACCCTCGGGGCTGCGCGCCCGTCGCGCCCCACATAACGTGCTCCAGATCGTTTCTGATAGATTCGCGCATTTAGAAACCAGACATTTGGCATGGATTATCGGCGTCCACTGCCAAACGACGGCCGGCCATCCCGGACTTTTCTGCGTGTCCTCCTCCCGTTTCCTCCGCCACGTCGTCGCGCTCTCCAACGGCCGTTCCTTTTTGCAGATTCGATAAACGGGAAGAGGCGCAGGAGGCAATCGCGCGACTACACGGCACGATACCAGATGGCGGCTCAGAGCCGCTAAGCGTAAAGATCGCGGAGGAACACGGGAAACAGAAGGCGGCGTACTACGCGGGTTGGCAAGCTGGTTACAACCAGAGTCGAGGTAAGTAATTCAGCCATAACGACAGGATAGGCAATTTAGTCGTGCCCGAACTTTTCATATCACACAAATTAAAAAAAAAAAGAGGGGAAAAAAACCGTGCCTGGCAGTGGAAACGATCACGATCGCAAGAATTGTTCGCGATAAGTTTGCTGACGATTGCACGATCAGCCGTTAAACGAGACGATTGGACGAGTTTCCGCTGGCAGGCGTTCCTACAACTGCATTTTGGCTTTCTTACGAATCTTTTCTTACTAAAGTCGCAGTAAACTTGTTTATTCATTTATTGGCGTATATTTATTGGAAACCGTAGAAGCACCAAGACTTTTCCAAAAAAGATACTTTGTTCTCTCTCTCTCTCTCTCTCTCTCTCTCTCTCTCTCTCTCTCTCTCTTCTATAGAACGCATCTTTCTCTATCTATCTGCTCTGTCTCTCTTCGTCTCTCTTCTTCGTCTCCTGATTCATATGAAATTGTTCGTGTTAGTTTTGCACCTTTCCTTTCTATTTTATTTGAGCCGCGACGAACGTGCAAGAGAAGTACCAGGTAGCGCTCGATATTGTAACAAATTTTGTAACGTAGTTGCAAGGCGTACCAAAAAAAAAAGCAGAAAAAAACAAGAAAAAAAAAGAACATTTTTGTACCCATGTGCTTGCAACATGCTGTCGAGGATGCGCACCGCCTCTCCGTAATAAAATTGGCCCGTGATTGTGCGACGGACAGGCAGGTCGGGCATTATCGAGAGCATGTTGAGAACCTGTGAGAAAACATGTCTAATACTTGAATTGTTTGCCAGATATGGCTGCATCTAAGTCAAAGTACAGCGAAGATTGAAAAAAAAAAGTGCTGTTAATGCGTTCTGACGCGCGCAACGAGTAACGCAGCAAAAAAAAAAAAATGAAAGAAATACGAAAAAAAAATACTACTGTTTTGCGAATAGTGCGGAGACACGTTTCTTGTCGTGCCTGTTTCGTTTCTCTGTGTTCTCTCTGTTTTTGTTACCGAGTTTCTTCAACGTTGTGCGCATGAGATTGTTCCACGTGTTAAACAAAACGGACGAACGAAAGGGGAGAACAGAATAAAATGACGTGAAATGAAGGAAAGCAGGAAAGAAAGAAAGAAAGAAAGAACGAACAAACGGAACAGAAGACTTATAACGTTCTCCCTCTGGCGGTGGTGTTGAGTTCGAAATGGATAACGCAAAAAACGGGGGAAAATGATATATTGTGAAACGCCCCCCACCCCCTCCCCTCCCTCGCAGACGGACACGAAAATTGGTCACGAGGAAAAAAAAAATTATACGGAATTGTAGTGGTCGCTGTGATATCCCTAGACGTATTATTGTTTTCTGTGCGTGACGACGTTATACACGGCATTAATTAATGGTTAGCGGGGACGAAGGCAAAGGAAAAAAGAAAGAAAAGAACAAAAAAAAAGTATGCAAAGAACGATGTTTTTTGGTGGTTCGAAACGAGAAATGAAACGGAACACTCGCGGCCGAGTTGGTCGCACTCCCACGCACACGAATGGCTGATCCTTAGAAGTTTGTTGGTCTGTTTTGTTTTTGTTTTTGTTTTTTTATTTTTTTTTTTTCTCTCTCTTCGGACGTTGCCTGGGTTCAACGAAACTGTAACTCTGATTTTTCTAGTTGTTGCCGCCGCCGCCGCGCCGTTACTATGTTGATTTTGCCTCATCGTTTCTCAGATTTGTTCGAACCACGCTGTGGAGCACCATCCTAGTTCTTATTTTTTTTTTTCTTTTTTTTCTCTTTTTTGTCGCAGCAATTATGTATAATTACATATGTCGTTAAGCTGTTTTTGTACTCTATTATTTTTCCCTTTTTTTTTTTGTTTTTTCTTCTTTTTCGTTTCTCTCGCGCAAGAAGACACAATTCGTACTACGTATATATATACACATATATATATGCACACATATATATGATATATATGTATATATGTTCTGTTACTAATCTAAGACATTGGAAATACATTCTCTGTTCAAGAAGACATTTGTTAAATCCCTCTTACGATCCTCCCACGACGAACGTCCGTGCGTCTCTCTTCATTTTTCTGTTACGTACGTTACATACATATACGTATATATACTTATATATATATATATACTTCTTTCAATTTCATACACACTTGTTTAGGGTTTGAAGGTTTCTTTTCCTTTTTTCTTTTCCTATTTTTTTTTTTTATATTTTTTTCTTTCTTTTGTACATTTCAATATACGATACAAATTAACTTGAGAGCGCCTGTTAGTGTTTATGCTGAAAGGAAATATACGTATTTTTCATCTGTGTATTCTGAGTAGGATTCTTTGTAACACGATGTTTGTTTTGCGGTATGCTTGTACACTGCTCGAAAGGTGGCGTTCGATAGGACAGGAGCAAGAACGAACGGGGCGACGATAATATGATAATAATAATAATAATAACAGTAGTAGCAGCGCGACCTTTGAGGAGTGTATAAGGTATGCAACCCGCCTGACACACAAGCTGTTGTATGCCTGCGAATAACCTAGCGAGCGTCGTTGCTAATCCGTCGTTAGTTCTGGTCAGATTGCATCTGCGGAGATCGCGTGTGGCTTTGACGGAGAACCTGTTCAGTGCATGGCTGTGCCCTCTAATCAAAGCGAATTATCATATAACCCCGTAGTGGACAAATGTAATCGGATAAATAATCCTCTCAATAAAACAAGGAAGAATATCACGTGCGAATATCCGTTCTTTAATTCGATAAGGAAGATCGTCGAGCGAGCCGATATATAGAATAAAGGGAGGCGATAACGTGAATCGGTATGGCACGAAGGCACGTGCAACTTATTTTCTTCTTTTCCCAGTATTTTTTCATGTTTTTTTTTATCTTTTTCTTTTTTTTTTTGTTTCTCTACACTATTTGTCGGACTACATTTGTCCAGGAATGTCTCGAAATAACTCTTTAACATGAACCATTTTCATTTCTATGCTCGCCCAAACCACAAAGGAGAACGTCTGTATCCGACCAGGAATAAATACCAGCGTTACACGCATTACCTTTATTAAGAGAGGAGCCTAGAGCATTGCTTGTTCGCGGGCACCGTTTGCCGTTGCCACCCTGCGCAACAGTTCCGATCGCGAAATTTTTCCTAACACGCGCGAGGATAATCGGCAACGGCGACGCTCGATGGCCAGTTTGTAACTCGGAGAACCGAAGGAGAGGGAAAAGAAAGAAAAGAAGAAGAAAAAAAAAAAGAAAACGGAAGAGCCGCATCATTCCTCCGATCGAATCTCTGTGGATCGCTTTCGTTCGCGTTCCTCTCGTTTTCTTCTTTTCTTTTTTCTCCTTTCTTCTTTGGTACCTCGTTCGACGAGATTCAACGAAACGGTCGGACGTCCGTGACGTTCGATCGAGGAACCGCTCGTATTTGCTCAAAACATTGTAAACCGCCGATGGAAGGTTCGCGTTCGCGTGAAAGAACGAGAGAGGGTGACGAATCTTCCATTGCGTCGAGAACGATTGCTCAGTGGGTCAATTTCTTGCGTCGAAAATGGTTAGGGTGGAGGGCCGCGATGTTTTAAGGGTCGTCGCGTCGAGCATGGGGGGGGGTCTCTCGAAGGGCGCGCGAGTCGAGAAACGACATAGTGTGTGCTTCGTAGGGGTGGAGGAAGGAAAGAAAGGGGTCGCAGATTTCTGTAGGCGGCGAGATTGCGATTGTACTCGTTCAGCGCGACCGTGGACTGATAACGGCGTGTCTCGACGACAGGAGCGAAAGAGGCCCGAGGAGAAGCGTTGTCGAGTCGTTCCGTTCGACGATTCAAAGTTCTGTAGGAATAATGGCGGTCGGCTTGAAAAGGCGACGGCGATTCTTCCACGGGGGAGGGAGGAAAGAAAGAAGAAAAAAAAAAGAGTTAAACGATCTTCGCTGTTACTAACTTTTCGTCCTTTTAATCCTAATTATTATATATATATATATATATATATATATATATATATACACATATATATGTATGTAAATACTATATACACGAAACGAAGGGTGGACATCGATAACGAACGTACCTCCTACGCCCCTGACAATCGTTCCGTTTTTTATCAATCGATCTTTCACCCCCCACCGCCCGAACAATTGATGTTATAGAATAATAGATCCCTGTAGGAGGTACGATCTACCTCCCTCGAGTATACCGATAACTCGTTCAGGTGGTTAGTGGCCGCGATTCAGGATAAACGGGGAGGGGTGCAAAAGTCGTTCTACCCGGGGATAATTTATAATTATTCGTAATAAGAGGGAGAGCAATGTAAAAAATAGGGATGATAGGTGTAGTTATGTACGGTTCTGGGGTTCGAAATAGTAGCTCCAGCCAGGGGAGGAAAAGGTACGTCGTCTTTTGGGCGTTCGCTTTTGCCGATTTGTTCCCCCTTTATCTCTGTCTCCTTCTCTTTATCTATATCTGTCTCTTCCCTCGTCGAAAAGTCTAAGCGTAATCAGTTCCGACTCGTGGCGAAGAGTTTAGACACCGAGAAATCATCGGCGAGGCTTTTAAATGTTGCTGAAAAGAAAGAAATCTAGGAAGATACGTATATTCATATATATATATATATATAGGGGGGAATTAAATTAAATTAAATTAAATTAAAGAAAGGAGTATTATGCGTTGGAAAGTCAAGGTTATTTATTTGCAATTTTTTTTACGTTTCTGAAAGCTCCGAAAATCAAAGCAATTACGATTTGTAAGAATAAATGTGCAATTGTTGAATTTTTGCGACGATTGTGCGCGAAAGTACGGTCAATGTTCATGGCTGGATCAGTGAACAAAGTTATTCTATTGGTTTTGCACCCCTCGACGGTAGAATTTTTTGGATCCAGAGGATCGAAACTCCTAGGAATTTAATATTGCGATTGCGCCGGTATTTCAGCCATATATACACAGCGCGACTGTATCGTTCGTTCGCGAAATTCCTTTTCGCGTCGAGGCAAAAAGGGAATGGCGAGAGACGAAAAAAAAATGGAGAGAAAACGATGGCCGGATTAAACGTAACACCCGAGAACTTAATTAGTACTTAAGTTAGCCGAGTTAACGAGCTGATAAGCTTTCCGATATTCCTTCAGAATATATTCGTACCGATCGAAGTGGACTCGCGTTGTTCTTTCCGCGAATAAATATATATATATATATATATAAGTGAACGTAGAGAAAAAAAGCTGGAAAAAGCAAAAAAAATTCCTCGCAATTACGAATCTCCGCGGGACGAGCAATTGAATTTTCTAAAAGAAAAAAAAAAGAAAGAAACGAGCAATGTTCCCTATCCACTGTCGAGCAACAGCAATAAATCGTTTGCGTAAACGGAAACGGAAAGAACGACGCGAGCGTTGCCCAGTGTAAATACGTCGAAATTCTAATTTTTAACTTAACGTGTTAAGTAGTACATTTGTAAGGCTGAACGGATCGAAGATGGTGCAAAATGGTAATAATCCCGATGTCCAGTAGTGCTAACGATGGCTGTGATATGGAATAAGGAAAAAAAAACGAAACCAAAAAAAAAAACACTAAGGTGAAAATGAAGAAATGAGAACATCCGGGATATATACAACGGATGAAACTTGCTTCTCTCTTCCTCGCTCTCTTGCTTCATTCTCCTCCGTTCCTGCCCCCCCCCCCCCCCCCTCTTCTTCATCTTCTTCTTCTTCTTCTGCTTCTTCTTCTTCTTATTCATCATCGTCAGAAATTCATCGTTCGATTCACACGAGAAAGATATTCCTCCAGTTGTACCGCCCTCGAGAACGAAAACGTGAATTAGGTTAGGAACAATTGTACGGTGATAAAATCTTCTGTTTCCATTCGTTCGTCGATTCGTTCGCGAACATTTTGCTGCACGGTAGACAACGAGAGCCGGATGAAACCGGAGAGACAGAGGAGATCACAGGTCTCGGTTGAAAAATGCCTGCGACATTCCCACTAATACACTCGTCGTATTTTTCTCTTCCTCTTCTTGTTCGAGAAATAAAAGAAAAGAAAAGAAAAAAAAAAAGAACTTGTATATTACGATATTCTACGATCAACGTTTTACTGTAACGAAAATCGTTTTCGATTCAGCGTGATATAAGGCCGATTCTAGCGTTTAAAACGGCGTCGGCGTTCCCGTGCGGCAGCGAGTGAACCGGAAGTCGCGTTTTGCGACGAAAATCGCTCGCAATTTATCTTCCTCCGACCCCCAATAGAGTAGCCTCGATGATTATACAATAATTCCAGATCGATTTCCCGTTCACCCTGCCTTGCCAGAATTAAACGCCGCGCAGGACACACACACACACACGCACGCACGTACGCACACACTAAAAAAAAAAAAGACTACAAGTTGCATCGATATATTATAGCGAACTACGACTATTGTATATGGGTAGAAGAGGCTAACAATTGTTGTGCGAATATTTCCATTTGAACGTGTCCAAGTGCACGCAAAACACATGTACACACGCGCGCGACACACCGCTCAAAATCAACGCACGAAAATCGAATCTGCCCCATAGAGAATAATTGTATCGGGGCAACGAAAAGAACGAAAGAAAAGAAAGAAACATAAAAGACAGGCCTAACAGCGTTCCATTGCTTTTGCGCTGACGGCCGGGCACCGTTGCTCGCGCGTGCTTCCGTTCGCATGTGTTCGCGCGAACGTTGTTGTTGCGTGTGTACATTCGATACGGGTAAGCCTCTGCGTCGGTGCGTCGTCGTCAGGACAAAAGGCATTCAGCAACGGGAGATCAGTCAGTTACGCGTCCTCTCATAAGCAAGTACAGTAATGTCCGGGCAGGTTGACCCGCGTCTCCAATTCGGCCGTTCGAGCACGAAGGTCGGGGCTCCGTGAACCCTCGATAGAACGACGGTCACGCAAACGGGCATCACTGTACGCCCCCGTGGCACCTTTCTCTTGTCCCTGTTGCTCTACACGGGTCCGCTGTGATTCTGTAGCCGCTCGTTAAATTTCATTAAAACGATTAGAAAAGCAAGAAAACCGTGTGCATCTTGTCCACTTTATTCTGTACGCCACATCCACATTGTCCGTTCTCCATCTCACATCCAGAACGTGTGAAAACAAAAAAGAACGAAAAGAAAAGAATAAGAAATGGAAAAAAAAAACAAAGAAAAAGCCACCACCACCATCGCATTAAACGAATCGTTCGAACGGCGGCAACTATTTCGCTGATACAATGGGACTGTTTTCAGGTAGCGGCGGCGGAGGCCTGACCGGAGGCGGCAGGGGCAGAGGAGGCGCAAGCGGGCCCCCGGGAATGGGAATGGGCATCAGCGGCGGTGGCCCAGGGATGATAGGCAGAGCCGGCGGAGGATTCGGACCGCGTGGCGGGCCACACGGCAATTTTATCGGCGGCAGCGGCGGCCCAGGCGCCATGAGGATGGAGAAAATACACCCGCACCGTTTCAATCCGATAGGGATGGGCGGCGGTTACGTGCAGTCGCATTTCTGGTGACCTAGCGTCGTCGACGACCTGGATAGCAAGACAGCGCCGGCCACGTACCTTTCCTCGTTCGATAGGAGTCGCTCGCGTAGCTTGTCGTAAAAGCGGATACGTTCATCCTCGAGCGAGATCGCGAAGCCGGACGGGGTGGGGGGACCGCCAATCGCAACCACCGTGGCGCGACCGTCGCCAGGATTGAGGAGACGCTGTTACCCTGGGCAACCGGGAAACGTGTCCGGACCTAGACAGGACAGAGACAAACACAGGGTACAAGTTGAGAGCAGTTCTGGATAATGCATGTGTGTATATATATGTATATACATATATATGTACATCCTGGGAGGATATATTCCTCTTGGTGTGTCTGTCATTGAAGCTCGGGGACGCTTTGGGGGTCTCTCTGACTGATCAAGGATGTGTAAATTATTACGCATATAGTATTTATGATGTTTCTACGTGCCTGTACCAAAGCTCAGAACACCTAGTATTGTATGCACAGCGATGGGGCGCTCTGGTTTTTCTGGGACGGCGCGGAGGGATGGTTTTCTCGTCTCGGGTGCCGTTTTGTAGCTGTGATTCCACTCGAAGCCCTCCAGATAATTGTAAAACGGGAGTTTCTCGAACAACCCGGCGGTCGATTAGATGACAATTGCGTGACGAATGAGAAATTACTGCCGTTGGTGTTTCTACTTTCCTTTTTTTTTTCTCTGTCTTTCTCTCTCTCTCTTTTTTTAAACGGCGTTGAAGATACCGAGACCGGTTTTTACGGAGAACCCATCGCTGTTTCTGCGTCGCTGTTTTTTTTTTTTTTTTTAATTGTTAAAGCCCCGATCCTCTGTCTAGCTTTAATCACTTCGTTCCATTATGCGTTTAAATTAAGCGGCGTCCACGCCCGTCGATGAAACAATGCTGGTCGAATATTGTAATACGTTAAGGTTACCGAAAAAAAAAAACAAAAGAAAAGAAGAAAAAAAAGGAAGATTGTGAGCGCTTAGCCAGGCGAGTCGCGAGTCTCGGGTCGAGCTTAGTCAGACTCGATTGGTCGAGATATTGTTCAGCTCCGTTATCGGGGTCGCCGTTCACGAAACGAGAACACTGTTTTTCTGTCAGTCGAACGCGATGCGAGCATCCATTCACCGTTTCTAATGTTTAAGATCGTCGCGAGGCACGGCTGCCGGCCGGGAAGCTCTCGAGGACTCGATCTCGGAAGTAATTCGGCAGGGGTGCACCTGTTCTAAGACAGGTGCTTGGACAGATGAGTGGGGAGACGAACGTGAACCAATTCGTGGAAACTGTCCGCGATTGAACGTCGCTAGAAAACTAGTTCCAAAGAAGCTCGCTAGAGTTCATTGCCGTCGACAATTCTCGATCTTACAGAAACTGATCCACGATGGTTCGAAACCGTTCGAAGCCCGCAATCCCGTGGCACGAAATTTCCTGCTCGATAAAAACGCAGATCGGTCCCCTCTTGAAAAAGTGATCCAACAGTTGAGTTCGCGTTTGTAGGGTACCGATCGAGATAATTGTGTACCTGTTCCGCTAGATCCAAAACCAAGTTACCGGCGACTCGACCGACGTCACTGCATCTTCTCCCCTCCCTCGTTTTCCTTCGGCCAGCAGCCTGCCTCGAATCGTAGTCCAATTCGAACAAGAACCACGCCGATTACCCGTGGGACATAGTTTCTCTTAGCTTTTTCGACGAGCTTTCGCGACCGCTCGAGCGTTGTCGCGAAGGAAAGAACCAGACGTTACGTTGGTACCGCGAGAGAGAGTCAAGCAGGCGTCGAATGAGCCTCCATTTTTCTTGTTAGTTGAATGTTTTATTACCTGTGTACAGGGGGGGGGGGGCACGTTGAGGGCAGAAGCTAAGAGTTCTACGTGTTGTTGTACATTTCCTTTTTTTTTCCTTTTAAATGGTTCTAACTCTTGAAACTTTATCGAACGTTTAACGTTAAGAAAGAGTTTTTTATCGGAGTCAGCGTGCAAGGAACCGATGTTTTCCCCGTGCTACGAATGGCGTACGAACATCGATGGTGGCGCGAATTGCCCGTATTAATTTTTTCTCGCCTTCGTTTCATCCCTCGAGAATCCAGTTGAAAAGAGCAGGAAAAAAAAGTGAGAGATATATCGAGATCCGTTTTGTGCCGTGAAGGTTAATCTGTGGGTCGCCGTTCGTGTACTTAAAATGGATATTTACGTTTGTAGTAACGATCAGCAGGCGCCATCTTTGTTCACGTGACCGCCATCAGTTGTGTGTACATACGTGAAAATTGTAAACGAATGCACGCCATTTAATCGTGGCACGTCGTAGGACAAAAATGAGACTGACTTTTTATAGAGGACAAATTTTACGCGAACAATTTTAAAACTCGAAATTGCCTTATTGTTACCGCGACGCAAGCGCTAGAGATATTTTTCCTTCTTCTTCGTCTATTTCTACTACTACCACTACCACTTCTTCTTCTTCTTCTTCTTCTTCTTCTTCTTCTGTATTTCTCTGTTATTATTATTATCAATATTTTTTTTTTAAATGATTGGTGACAGAACGGGGACAGAAACAACGTTTCAACCCTCTGTCGCATCTGCGTTCGCTGCGGGCGTAACAGAATATTGCACTTTGTATTATTCGACGACGAACGTGTGATTTTTTCGAATGAGAAAAACAGCAAATTTTACGAATAATCTACTTCTAAACATCATTCGAATATCCCGTAAACAATAACGATCACGAATACCATTTTCGTTTAGTAACAATCATACGATTCATACATACACTCTCTCTTTCTCACACTCACTTCTCTCTCTCTCTCTCTCTCTCTCTCTCTCTCTCTCTCTCTCTCTCGATAATTCGTAGTTATATAAGAGATAATTATTTAAGACCCGAAAAATAAAATGTCTGTAAAAGAAGAAAAAAGAAAACACACGGAGGGCTTGGTTGTTTGCGTGCGTGTACGCGTGTCGATTATTAAAAAGGGAAGGTAAACAGAAGCAGCAAAAAACAGAAAAGGGAGAGAAAAAGTAAAATCAGCAGATATAAGTAAAAATTATTTATTTTAGCCGCACCGCGGGGCACGTCTTCTCTCTTTCTCCTTTCTTTCTATACACTTGTACAAAAGGACAGAGCAAACAGAGAACACACAGCGTTGACGAGAATTTGTTAACGCGGCGTATGAGGAGAAAAGAAAACGATAAAAAAGAAAGAAAGAAAAAAAAAAATACGATGTTCACTGAGTTCGACGAGATTCACTGAGTACGTTGTTGCCCTTCAAAAGGCAGCTGGCGTTTGTAAATGTTAGCAAAGTGCCTGATGACGAGCCGCAACGTAGCCAGTTTCGGATCATTTTCACAACTCCAGAATGCTCCTGTAACATTGTAAAAAAAAAGAAGACAAAAAAACAAAACACGAAACCGTAGAAAATCCTCCACTGTCACTGTCCGAGCTGTCCTCTCCGCCATCGGGCACTGAAGCCACTCGCGAGTGCCCCCAGAAGCGAACCCCGTTGAACGCGCCGCGACACTGAACGTGAACCGGGTTCGCGAGAGAAAAAGGGATCTTCACTCCACGGAGAATGCTCTTGGATAGACGATTTGTCCACTTGGAACAGAAGCTTATAACTGCAGCGCTTCTCCACCCACAGGATGCTGTGGTCTAGAGATTAGCCAGCTACTGGCGAAGAGGAAACAGGAAGGGGCGGATAGTTGCACCAGCAGCGATATCACCTTGGCAGATTTAGCTTTAAGCAAGACAAGAGATAACGAGAACTCCCCTGGCACACATTGTTCCCCGGCTGAAACAACGACAGCCGACGGCCCCTTCGCGTTACGGCCCTTCGGGCCCACAAAATGGCCCGCTGGAACATTAATCGCGAACTTCAAAATTACTCCCGAGCACTGGAAACACTCGTTAGTCCCGAATCACTGACCCCGAGCCTCCCCGTTAACTGACAATCCCTGTATCTGTTCCTCAGCGATCCCACCGGAGGCCAAGCGTCAGGATTAATCCGACGCGTACATTTCTAGCGTTGACGAAACGAATCTTCGGCTAGAATCCTGCGCGAGAGCTTGACCGAAGTGGCTGGGAGACGCCTGGCTTGTTCGCAAAGTGTGCCTTGACGCGTGAAGCATTTAAGGGGCAGTGGTCTCTCTTGACACGGTTACAGAGAATGTCGCCGGTTCGTTAGCCACGCTCACCCTCGTCCCTTGACCTGGACGAGCGTTTTTCCCTCCCCGTACCTTCGCGGCCGCCTCTTTTTTTTTTTCTCTCCCTGAACTCGTGGAAAGCACTCTTCCCCCAGGCCTCGAAACGGCCGGCGTGAAGTGAAACATGAACATCTGCTTCACGCATGGCGGAGACGAGAGCGTGTCTTCGGGTTTCACAAAGTGTTTCACGTGTTGCTGGCCTTGTCTCTTTCCCCCCACCCCCCACCCCCTTTTTTTCAAGGGACATTTTAAACGACGCTGCGCACCATAGCGGGAGGATTTTTTTTAGAACGCTTCCTTTTCACCCCGGAGCGACGGAGGAGACAAAGAGGGCTGATCTTTTGCGACGCGCGTTGGTACGAATTGCGCTTCATTCGCGGAAAGAACGATTACGCAACGGTGGCCCGCGCGAGATGCCTTTGAAATGCATTTGAACGACGCGTTTGCAGGACCACCTGGTATGTGTTTCTCTGGCGGACCCGATAACAGCCTCAGCTGCCTCGGCCACGCGAATAAATGAATCACAATGGCTGAAAAAGCTGCGACCCCGGTGGAATTGGAAATAACGGCCGCTATCGTTGGAGCATTATGATTCTGATCAGATTAGAGGCGAGGACTGTGTTTCTGTAACTCGGGGACTGTAGTTTCATAAGCCCGGATTATTCGAAGCGGTTAGGTTCGGCGGACAAGAAGTGTATAATTGTTTCTAATATACTTAATCCCGCTGGGGAAGAAATAATGGTAATGAAATAGTCGACAGCTTCTACTAAATTCCGAAATTTATTTCCGGAAATTGAATCTATCCAGAGGAGACTGAATTATTATCGACTTCGAGAATTAATTAAGACTTAACGATAATTCCGTTGAGAGTGTATTATTAGTGTCCAGTGCTCCTGTTTAATTATCTTCGTGGCCGTTGCGTTATCGATGAAGAGTCGCAAGATATAATTAATCATGAATTGAAACAATTTATCGAAGGAATCTACAGGTTCCGCCACTAATTCGAGGGGCGCCGAATTACGTTTACATTGTTGTCATTTAGAGTTTCGCTTACGAGGGAGACCTTGGGCGAGCGGCAAAAATTATTGGTCGGTAACCCTTTGAAGGCACGCTGGCAGTATGGTACAAGAATCTCTCGGGGTTAGTATTATTGTTGTGACCCAGGATGACTCATGCACACCACGATGCAGTTGATTCTTCTCGAGTGAATCAACAAGCTAGCGTCCGTGCACCGTGCTATATGTGTACGCTTGGCCTCACTGTTCAGCGCGACAAAGTACGCGCGTCACTCAATGAAGATCTAATGCTTTTCGTTTGAACAAATTCTACAAACCGTTCGACCCGCACGAGGTCGATTAAAAATAGAAGCGGGCCAAAATAACGACAATGGAAACGCTTGGACAATTAAAGCGAGCCCCGCATCATTTGGGACCGTTCGAATTAATAATTCGCGATGAAGTTAGAAAATTGTTGGCGCATCGAAGGAACCGCCATGCAGTCGTTCAGAATCAGGCTGTTCTGTTGCACGATCTACAGATAAGAAGAGGAAACGCTGTGCAACCAATAAGGAATAATAGGTATTAGTTCTGCTATGTGAGAAAAGTGGGGTGGACCGTAAGCGTGAAAGTCTGACATGTCCAAGAGACATGTGTTACAAAGGGATTCAGCCTATTCGAGCTGGTCAACAGTTGGTCCAGGAAGATACTGAATATACATGTACCCGTGGTTCGTGGAACACCCGATAGATCAGCTTACCGAACACGCGTGGCCCACAAAAAGATATTCGTTTCCGCCCAGCGCGATATCCAGCGGATCACAGGAAATAGAATCAGCCTTTGAACACTGGCGAACCGTGTGCGCATGTACGCGTACAATTATCACGAATTTCCTCCGCGAAACTGAACTCTAATTCCCGTTCTGTTCTCGCGTAGACGGCGTCGTTAATGGTAACGAATCGCGCGGACCATTTCGACCGAGTTGCGAAACGAAGTTCAATCACGAACAACGAGATTCAACTGTCATCGCCGCGCACTGATTTTTGTTTCTTTAACGGCTTTCGAAACCGCGTGAAATCGCAGGCGTGTACATCGCGAGACGACCGTTGCGGCACGATGTCTCGAGGGCGACTGAACACAGTGAACTTGATTTGCGGAACAGATGGAGGAAGGGAGGATTCCGAGAGAAAGAAACACGTGGTGCGCTCCTCCGCGCGACGGGGAGGTGGGGGGAGGACCCCTCCCCCACCGACACTTGGACACGGGATGCGTGGCCTCTTCACTCTTGCCCGGCCAATGGAATTGCTAAGTGGATCGCGAATTGAATTTTGGCCGCGTTAATTTTAGTGCAAACGCGACTTCCCGGCGCTGCAACCGTCTTTAATAGACCGTCGATTCTTGCACGCGTAACACTTGCTCCAGATAGTGGACAACCACGGAGTGTACCGGTATTCCGTTTCTGAAAGGTTCTTCAGGGGCTGCCGACAGAGGTGACGGTATTTGGTGTCCGTTGTTCTTGTTCTATCGACGAGCGCATCGACACTCGGACGACCGAATGCCACGCTGGGTCCGCGCGGACCCGTGTCTGCTACCGTGTACACTCTGCATGGCTTCTTTTTCAGTTCAGTAAGCTCCCCCTAATTTATGCTTATTATTTTCCGACGGATGTAAATGTACGGTGAATTCTTCGAGGAGTAAAATCGTGCTGGGTATCTCTCCGGCTATCAGGAATCTCCATGCGCAGCTTTGTCAGTCTAAAGGTGGAGCTGTCTAAAGGTGAATGAAAAAAAAAAAATGGTAGACGCGTCAGTGGAAAAGCAAGATAAAAAGAAGCGTGTTATTGGAAGGGGGGGCAGCAACGAGTAACTGGGAAAGGGTCAGAGGGCAGCGTCCTGGGGTGACGGGGCACGCGGCTGGGCCAGAGAAAAATTTGCATTTCCTGTTCCCGATGAATAATGCCGGATGAAGAAACCGCGCGGTCGCCCGTCGGATTAATTCGATGATTCTCGAAATTCGGACGGGCGAACTATCAGCTCGGCGCCGTTGTGAACGTGTTCGACGGTCAGATAACTGGATCACCGTGGACAGATCGTCTACGGAGGCGTCTCGAATATTTTTGGTAGCCAGTAAACGCCGCGGAGCGTCGTCATCTCAGTGAAAACGAGATATCTCGAAGGGGAGCCGGGACCTTTGACACCGTGGCTTTGATCCGAGGAAAGGAAAGATGAACAGGGACAGGGATTGTTTATGGGAACAGCTGTTCCCTTTTCGTGTGGTTCGTCGGGCCCCCAGGTAGTAGCAACACGTGGCTGCCAAGTTGTATACAACACGAATACGCAATGCGCGTTGCTCGAAACAAGCGAAATCACGACGACAGCGTGGAACTGTGAGAAGTGCATTTAATAATATTCCATATAAATGGAACGGCTCGTGCGATTCGACTGGTCGGATGTTCAATCGAATCGATTTTAATAACGCACTGAGTCACGGGCCAGGCCTTCCTACGGCCGGACCGCATTATATAATTGTGCGAGGCAGCTGCTAGAAAGTGGCTTAGAATCAGTATCGCATTGTGCCCCTGCGCCGCGCTGCATTCGCCTCAGTTGTGCACGTGACGCGGGGAAGAAAATAAACCCGAGAATGGCCTGCCGGGGAAATGGATTGCTGGACCGAGAAGGAAGAAGAAAAAAAAAAGGTCGATGATAGAGAGCTTCTGGGGGCGAAGAATGGCGTAACCACCGACCAGCCCACATAAACGGAGCGCGTACTCGTCACTGGACAAAAAAAAAAGGAAAAAACCACGTCCAAGCATCTGGGCCTTCGAAACGGGGATTAGGAAGGGGGGGAGGGGGGCGTCGTGTAAAAACTGTTTACACAGCTCATGTGCGTGGGAGCCAGATTTTTGCTGCCTCCGCGGAGATAAGGGATTATCTGTCGGACAGGGCGAGCGACATGCGCGTGATAATCTAAAAGTTTATTCGACATAAATAGAAACGGGAAATAGAAACGGGACTCACGGATACGATACAATGCAATGCGTGTGGCGCGTGTGAACAATGAAAGACGAAGGGGCGCGTTGAACGGGGAAACGAGATCGCTCGCGCCCCCTAATACTCTATGGTGACCGTCTTCGTCTTCAGGTACTCGTTCAGGGCGTCCTGACCGAGGTCCTTGCCGAAGCCGGACATCTTGAAGCCGCCGAAGGGCGCGGCCACGTCCGTCTTGTTGTACGTGTTGACAAATACTGTTCCGGCCTCGATTTTCTCGGCGAATCTCAACGCCCTGCCGATGTCCTTGGTCAGCACGCCAGACGCCAGACCGTACTCCGTGTTGTTCGCCCTGGCAATCATTTCGTCCTCGTTTCTCGCGGCGAACTTGGAAATGATCATTATGGGGCCGAATGACTCCTCTCGTGCTATGTACATGTGGTCCTCGACGTCCGTGAAGATGGTCGGCTCGAAGTACCAGCCCGGACGATCCGGTCTCCTTCCACCGTATACCAAAGTGGCCCCCTCTTGGACACCACGTTGGACGAACTCTATTAGCTTGTCCAAATGGTGTCTGTGGTTCTGGGGGCCGTGGGCCGTGCTTCTGTCCAGAGGGTTGCCTATAGTGATCTTCTTGGCCTCCTCGATCGTCCTCCTCACGAATTCGTCGTGGATGGACTCCTCGACGAACAGTCGACCTGTCAACGCGACAAATTACAGGATTAATATTTAGATTAGATTAGAAGATTACAGGATTAGAAGGCCTGGTCGCAATTGTCTGAGGGGTTCATTCACCGGCGGCGATGCAGTTCTCCCCTTTGTTGAAGAACACGCTGCTCATCCCGACCCTGACAGCTTGCTGGAGGTCCGCGTCCTCGAAGATCACCAAAGGGCTCTTCCCACCCAGCTCCAGGGACACTTTCTTCAGATTGCTGACCGCGCACGACCTCATTATGGACTGTCCTATGCTCGTCGAGCCGGTGAATCCCAATTTGCGGATCAGCTGGTGCTCACAGATGGCGTTCCCGGTCACTGTACCGTCGCCTGGTACGATGTTCACGACGCCAGGTGGAAAACCAGCCCTGGCTGTCAGTTCGGCGAACTTCAGGGCCGTCAGAGGCGAAGCCTGAGCCGGTTTCATCACCACGGTGTTCCCAGCGGCAAGACAGGCTGCCATTTTCCAAGACAGCATCATCAGGGGATAATTCCACGGGGTGACCAAGCCGCAGACGCCAATCGGCTCCTTCCTGGTGAAGGTTAGGTTTCTGTTCGGCCTTGCATGGGATATGGGTATGGTGGAGCCTTGGATCTTGTCGCACCAGCCTGCGAAGTACCTCCAGGTCTCTATCGACATTCCTATGTGAGTTTTCAACGCAAGGGTGTACACCGCACCGGAGTCCAAGGTTTCTATGGTGGCCAATTCTTCCTTGTGCTGCTCCATCAGGTCCGCCAGTCTGAAACGGAACGAAATAGTCACAGGTGATTCAATACAATTGTATCGCGTCAAAAGGTGATTACTTGAACAGCAGAGCTCCACGCTCTCTGGCACTAATTTTGCTCCACTCGCCATCTTCGAAGGCCTTCTTGGCGGCTTTGACAGCCCTGTCCACGTCCTCGACCGAGCCGCATTCGACAGAACAGATGACACTCTCGTCGTGGGGATTGATAGTGTTTATCGGCTTCCCGTTGCCGTTCACGAACTCCCCATTGATGAACAACTGCTTGGGGAACCTCAGGGTCATGTTGTTTGCCTCGACCTCCACCACGTCGTATTTAATCTCTTTGCTGGCGGAGACACCTCTGGCTATCTGGATCACTGCGGTTACGAATTGGCTGAATACCGGCGCCATGAACACGTCTATGTTCTGCATGGTCACCCCAAGATTATCCTTGACCTCCTCCACCAGCCTCACGACGT
Organism: Nomada fucata; assembly: GCA_948146005.1. Classification (NCBI taxonomy): domain Eukaryota; kingdom Metazoa; phylum Arthropoda; class Insecta; order Hymenoptera; family Apidae; genus Nomada; species Nomada fucata. Next base: position 29,556,536 of record OX411277.1, on the reverse strand, counting down.
CCATACTTTGGCCTCCTGCAGGAAGATTTAAGGAAATAATTACTACATCTAGAGACATTGTTCGATACCATTCTATCTCAAATTCTTTCATCGTCTAATTGTGTCATAATTGTAACGTAATTATCGCAAGCTGTGCATTTCAATCGACGCACCACAGGCAAAGAAATCGGTGTCATCTTGAACGTCCACGTTCAGAATGCTTTTCCAAATGTGCTTCAGTGTATCCAGACTTTTCTTCTCCTCTTCTGTAAATTCTATCACGACTTGCTCGCTCTCCTGGCCATATTTGCTGGCGACTATCGTCCTGGTGCCGATCTTGATCCTCTCCACGTTCACGAACTTATCGTCCACCGCGTTTATGAGTAATCCTCCTTCGTGAACGATGCCCACTCTATCCCCCACGTTAATCTCTGTCTCGTGTTCCGGTATGTCCAACCCGTTCCACAAGCTGGAACCAAACAGACGAACTTCCTCGCCGTCTATGGTGGTCCAGGCACCCGGTGTACTGTCCAGGCCACGAATAAAATCGTGTATCTGTTTGGCCGGCTTCGACCAGTCTATCTTCTGCAGTTCCTTCTTATTCAACATCGGATCGTATGTGGCGCCTTCCTCGGTCTGAGCAACCATGGGCGCCGTGCTCTTGGCAACCAGATCCACGGCCTCCCCCATAGCCTTGATACCTTCGGGATAGAGGAAGTTGTTGTACAGCGTGTCCAAGGTGTCGTTCGGCTCCACTTTGCACGATCTCTGCAGCAGTATCGGCCCGGTGTCCAGTCCATCGTCCGCCCAGAATACGGAAAACCCTGCCGTGTCGTCCCCTTCGATCAGCGTCCTACGTTCGTCGGGGAAAGATTGCCATAATCAGAAGCGAACAGACGGCTATTTCAGTGACGTTCGTTCAATTGACGCGTGCTTATCTGCGCGTTATGCCGAAGGAGAAAGCAAACAAATGTTACGCGTGCAGCCCGATATCGTTGCAAGCATGAAAACTGAACCGAACCGGTTCCAAGATACGCGTGCGTCTCGATTTACGTTTGCAAGTGTCTCTTTACTGCCCCTGCCCTCTTTCTTTCTCTCCCTCTGTCGATCTATCTCTCACTCTCTCGTTGGCAGGCTCGCGGAGAATTGCGACAGACGGTCACTGATCGTTCCAATTTGTTGCGTTCTGCGAACGCCGCGCCTGATGACCCGCAACCGCGATACGAAGCGGTGGTACGTCACAATGATATGCAACAAGTGGCCACGCGCCCTTTAACTATCGCAGGGCGCTATCGTATGTCGACGCGTATCCACTTGTTGCGTTCCTCGCCGCGCATCGCGGTTGCCTATCATCAGGCGCGTCGAGTTCGCGAACGCTCGATACGCGACGGAACGAAATCGATCCGGGTGTTTACTTCAGACGTACTGACCAACTTATCGCGCTGGCACCGCGATGTCTAGGGAGCAGCGACGGATGGTAACATATGCTGCGATGCCGCGGATGATTAATTACTTCCATGGGGATGAACTGGCTGCAGAACGGAAGGACGTTCAGGTCTACCTCTATCGCCTTGTACAGCTCCAGAATTTCCGGCAAGGTCGTGCCCTTGCTCCTCCAGCTCTTGATCTTGAACACGGGCGTGTTATCTGCCTTTGCCGTTACGGCTGTGATTAAGCATCCGTTAGGTTGCTGTGCAATACGATGCTCCTAGTAATGTTATAACTACGGGGAATGTTGGGTAATATTTTTCTTTTTGGGAAAGCTTGGAGATCTTTGTTAGTGTACAGGGTGTTCACGCTGTTACTAGCCGGCATGTTTCATGCGAACGGCAAGTGTTGGAGAAAAACGGCAAGGGGAAAAGTTTTGTCGTTTTTTACGATCAATATAATAGCGTTTAGAAATTTTGCATGCACGCAATATTTTTCGAGAAACGAACGCGACCTTCAAATTTTCAAATGGAATGCTGTATGTTTTTTTACGCCGCATGGAAACGCACGTCAAGACGAATTCATTCGTGTATTGCGGAATGGCCTCAAGGGCAGTGCAAGGTCGCGAAAAAAATTTTTAACCTTCAAGTGACCTTGAACGTCATTGTGTCGCATATCGATGTACTCGTCTTGATGCACACTATCGCATGCCGTAGAAAAATATATGACATACCATTTAGAAAATTGAGGGCTATCTTCGTTTCTCGAAAGGTATAGCAAATATAAAAGATTGACATGCGCTATTATATTGTGCGGAAAAAACTACAAAGTTTTCTCCTTTAGCACTTTTCCCCAAAACTTACCGTTTACGAGATAAACGGTGTCTAGTAATTGCGCGGACATATTAGTTATCGTAGAAAAATTGTCTCTCGATTACCAAGGGGATCCTCCCGATTGCCCTTGTCAGGGATGGTGAACACGCCTGTGATTTGATGACCATTCTGCTTCAGAAGCTTGTAAACTTCAGCCGCGAACGGGCTCTGACCAATTATGGCCACTTTTAGCTGCGCCATAGCCGTCTAAATGGTACAAACATTTGCACAGTTTTCATCTCACACCGTATGCAGCATTGTGCCGCAGCAAACGGAACAAGTGTTTGGAGGTAAAAGAAAAAGAAAAAAAAAAAACTCGTATAAATCTTAATCTATTTTTAACAAATATTTTCAGTCCATTTCAACGTAACCGCGAAACAATATCTTCCAATACCCGTTCCAAAATAACGAAAAATGAAATCAAGCGAAATCGCACAATCCTTTCAGGCGATCAGTTCAGTTTCTCCTCTTTTCTAATGCGACAGAATGTAACTTGCATCGTGACCTTTTGACCTCGCCACGCTTGTTCCACTGTGTATATCCCCGGATCGGCCAAAGAGCGTGCATATTATCAAGCGTGTTGCCCCGGTTAGTGCAGCAGATACGTACCTATACAGGACCAGTTAACGTTCCCCGCTAACTTTCACTGTACTTTCAAGCAAATCTGCAGTGAGAAGATCCAGAGAGGAGGCTGTGCAAGAGGAGCCAACTGCAATACCACGAATTAAAGAAACAAGATAACCTATAGTCCCTGCTGCCTCCTATCTACTATTACCATTGTGCTCTTATTGTTATTAGTCTCGCGGATCCGATAGTATACTTTAAACTGTCACCGGCAGCAGTGCCATTCAATATGCTATCACCAGCTATTACCGTGTACTTTCTACGATTCGTATTTATACACCATGGGAATGTCAGGCGTGTGTAAATAGCAATGTTTACGAAATGTCAGAGAGATTTCTTACGGCGTTCACCACGTAGGAGCGTATCGAGAGTAAGCTCTTCAGAAACAGCATCAGAATGTCGACCGTTGTTGTCCACGATGTGCTTCCGGTTGTATCTCGCGGTGCATTCACTTCACTGAACGTTTACTGACACTCGCCGCTATCGATCTGAACCGCGGTAAATGGCCGGTCGTTTATATAAGCTGGCTGTATCAGTTCGACGGCGTCAAGCATTTGTTTTCTTTCTCCTTTTTCACTTCAAGACTCCTGCTCTTTATCTTTCGATTCGCGTATTATTTTGGACTCGCTGCTGCCACGGGGGTTCTCCCTGCTCGTGTTATCGGTGCACGATTTCTGGGTACCGTGGCCAGGAAATAGGCCGCGATTCCATTATTAATCACTGACTATTTCGCAGAGCAAAATTGTGTTCGTTTTATTTACCGGCGTGCAAAAATAATCAAGCCGGGAGCATATTTGCACGTCGCGGAGAAATTTTGATCGATGCTGTACGATAATACCGACTGATGAATGAAAACGTTAATTACCGGTGATAAGAAATGTCGGAAGTTCGGGATCACGATAACAAACGTACTATGTACGATCCAAAATAAAGATCTGATATTAATTGATTATCGCATTGGGGCATACGAGGTGATCGTAGGATAAATTTTCTTTTCATTGAGCGTATCGCATTCGCCTTGCTTGAAATTACGTTTCACACCTTTTTCGAATAATGGGTGTCAATAACTTAGCATACAAGCATGCGCGAGTTGAAGATTTTTTGTTTCGTATTAAGTACAATGCCGCGAACGTACGATTGAACCGGTCTGATCGAGTTTGAGCGAAAGATTCCCCTATCTATGCGGGCATAGGTTATCGAAAATCTGTTTACTCGACCAGTTTCGTACCGGTTTGAGTCGGTTTCGGGTCAGGACTTTGCAAATCTTAGAGATTAAATGGGAACAAAAAAAGCAGCACGCAAGCCGTCCACTTGTGGATTAAAAATTTTAGGAACGCGATTTCGTCAGAATGTACGTCAGGCATAGAAACACAAACAATTTTAAAAGTACATATTATACAATCTTTATTTCTCCCCTGGCTCTGTACAACGAATGCCAAGCACGAGCAGAATACATTTATGTACAGGCTGGTGCAATAGTCGCCAAAGGAGTGCAAAAATTCTTATTATTTATGCCACCCTTGCACCACCCCTGTACATTACACACAATATATATACATACACGATCAGTTCGATCAAACCAAATCTATTGCTATGAAATGTACGAATACAACGCCGGATCGTTCAATATCTTGGTACTTTAAATTCCGACGATCCATCCATAACGGTGGTCGGTTTCCTTTTGTTCATGATGTTCTGAATCTTCTGCCATTCCCTGTCCAATTCAGCTTTCTCGTTCTTCTCTTTGTTGTACTTTCTTGTACGTCGCCCGTCAGCCATTTTCACGCCGTACTGGAACGCTGCCTTCGGCAGGGCCTCTTTGTTATTCATGTATTCGCTGTACTCCTCCGGCGTATCGAAGTCCCATCTGCCAATGGGCCCCTTCTTGTTGCCGAGGTCCATCTTGGTGTAATCCACCTCGTCGTCGGAATCGTCGATCGCGTCCTGCATTTCGTCCAAGCCCGGATAACATTCCGCGTAGCCCTCCGGCTCCGCGGCCAATTTATTCAGCAACGCGCCCTTCTTCGGTGCGTTGATCTCCAAGTTGGATGGTATAACGTTTGGCAACTGCGGGGCGTTCGCCTTGTCGTCGTTGTCCAAACTGTTCTCCGGTTTGTCAAAGTAGGAGCTCTTCTTCTTCTCCCTGGACTGGCTCAGTTCCTTCTTGCCAACAGTTGGAACGTAGTCGCCGATGTCACCGTAGATACTTTCGTCCTGCGGCCTCGGTGCGATGTCCATGTCGTTCATGTCGTCCGGCCTGGACCTGCCGTCTTTGTTCTTCTTTCCCTTCTTCCCGTGACGGTTACCTTGCCGCAGATAGGACAATATCTGCGCCAGCTTGTTTATCACAATGTCGTTGGTCGTCAAAGTCGGCGTGTTGTCCACGGTCGGCACGTCCGCCTTGCTTCTTATCAGAGTGGTTGGTATGTCCACGTCTGCGTTCTCATCGTCGAGTTCTATTACGTATGCCATGCGACCCGGCGTGAACAATTCGTTCCTCTCTATCGTCTTCGATTTCATGATGACCACTGTTCTGTAGACGCTGCGCCCCATCTTGGTCTTGAATTGCATCTCATCGTCCTTCTTCTCCACCACCTCCTTCTTCTCTTTCTTCTCTTTCGGCTTCACCAGCTTCTCCATTTCCTGCTCCTGCTCGTGCTCCTTCGCCTCTATCTCACTGCGCACCTGTCGAACAACGTATATTTTAATAACCCGTTCCATCGTCTACCTGAAAGATCAAGAGATGCACGTCGAACAGCTGGATTTCTCACCTTCTGAAGGAGGGCGTAATCCAGCCCCTTCACCAAGTGAGTGTGCTCCATGTCACCACCCAAGAATTTAGACTGTTGAATCATTTGACGCCTGCGCTCCGCAGCGTCCATGCCGGACTTCAAATCCGGCGCCACTGCTCTGTACGCGCTGGCTGTGTTCATCGGATCCTCGGCTTGGTAATCTTGATTCGTACCGTCCCTGCGCTCCCTCGCCCTGTCCCTGTACTTCTCCGCCAACTCTGCCATCTTGTCCTCCTCCTGTTTCTTCAGCTTGGCGTAAAAGCTTTTCTTCTTTCTTCGCAGCTCCGCCCTGCTGCCGCCGCTGACGTTTGGTGTTTGCGCCGTCTTGGAACTGGCATCCCTGGCGGTGCCAGGAACTGAGGCCGGTGTTGTAGATGGGACGGACGCTCTTGGCGTCATCAAAAGCTTTCGGAAATCGTCGTTCGTTAAACGAACGGACATTCCCATATCTTCTTCCATGGTTTCTGGCATTTTGATGGTTTACCTTTGGCCTATACAAAAAGTAAAGGTATCTCGTTAAAGTGAACGAATTAGTTCGACGAGGTTAAGTAAAAAGAGAGGTTAATTTGTGACGGTAAACGAAAGGAACGAAATAATTCGATTGCTTGGTATTGTTTTGATCGGAAAGTGGGCTTATCTGGTTAATATAATCGAAATATTTGTTTGAAAAGGATGTTTAGGATAATTTCCAACGCACCAAGTTGCACTGCACTATTAAGTGCGGTCAATATCGCACAACAAACTATATTGGACGAAGCGGAGTCAACACATTTGACGTTCGATTTTTTAATATCTCGAAACGCAAGCTTATCGACGCACGCGAAAATTCTGCCATCTATTGGAAGCATCGTTAAACTTGACAGTACAAAATTCAGGATTACAGAAAACTGTCTTATCTAATGACCAGCGTGACTGCCATGCCGACGCGAGTTATCGACACTGATCTTAGCGTCATCTACTGGTAGACAGAGACAACTTGATAAAGTATTTATTAAAGAAGTTTAATACCAGCCAAATAGCAGTCGTGGGTAAATTTTCATGACAGCAAAATGTTAGCTTATTGGCTTATTCTAATCTAAATTAACTAATTAATCCTCCCTTTCTCTTATGCTTCTGGGTTTACTTTCCCGCACCTTTTTCCACTAAACATCCCTTCATCATTTTTCTCTCTCCTGTTATGTACTTACTGATATATTTTCTGTCTGTGCAGGTTTTCTCGGCGAAGAAATGAAGCGCATTGACCGGTACTTCTCGTTCTGCATAAGATCAAGAAAGCGAGCAGATAGAAGAACTTGTGCCGCATACTTTAGTTATACTTTAGTTATAGCGAATTGATTCATAAAAATAGTAAGATGTATACTACATAGATTTAATAGAATAACTCATAAGTATCTGCTTGTAAATATGAATTACAACATTTTCGTAACTTGTATCTTCGTTGATTAATTTAAATAAATCATCAATGAAAAGAATTCCACTGCTCTTTTTATCTTCACGCCTTAACAATCCTCGAAAGAACCTAATTCCAATTCCTTAAACAAGAAGTACCGTGGACGAACTTTAAATGCAAAGTCCTGAAGCGAGAAACTTGTAAAAATTGCCCTATACGTTATTAAACTCGGCAGCAGGAAATTCTCCATCGTTTTTAAAGTCTTCAATTCTTGCAAAATTTGTTGGGAGAATCTAGAGATTCAAGCGTTCGGAACTTCTTGGAACGTGACGTCGTTTCTTGGAATTTCTGAGATCGAATACCTCCTCGCATATCATATTCTCCTGATACAAATCCACGATTTTCAGCCAAATATTTTTGTCAGAAACTCAGAAATTTTGCGCTCGGGAATTCCTGGAACGTGACGTCACTTCCAAGAATTTCTGAGAACGAATACCTATTCGCATATCATATTCTCCTGATACAAATCCACGATTTTCAGCGAGATATTTTTGCCAGAAACTCAGGAATTTTGCGCTCCGAAATTCCTGGAACGTGACGTCACTTCCAAGAATTTCTGAGAACGAATACCTCCTCGCATATCATATTCTCTTGGTACAAATCCACGATTTTCAATAATTAAATTTCTGAATTTCTGCGAAAAATATCTGCCGAAAATCGAGGATTTGTATCAGGAGAATATGATGTGTGGGGAGGTATCCGAACCCGGATGTTCTTGGAAATGACGTCACGTTCCAGGAATTTCCGAGCCCTTAAATTTCGACGACGTTGTATCAATTCTTGGATAATTAGCGTCAAATTTAGTAGTGTTCAGGTCTATTTTTACAAGTTCTCCGCTTAGGAACTTTGCATTTAAAGTTCCTGCACGGTAGTACTTGTGTAAGGAATTGGATTCAGGTGTTTTCAAGGATTGATTCGGTTGGAAAGTAAAAAGAGCAGTAGAATTCTTTTCATTGAAGATTTATTTAAATGAATTAATGAAGATACAAGTTACAACTAAACATTTATCAATTATAAATGATAATTTGTGTAATATAAAGAGTATAATAAATATAAATAAATATAAACTATTCTTAAAAATTAATTTACAACACATTTTACATGTAAAACCTATACTAAAATTTACATAGCTTCGAAGTAGCTTATGAGTTTATATAAATTTAAATTACAGCAATTGTGCAACATATCCATACGTACATTATTCATATACCCTTAATTTTATATTCGGAACATCGAGTAGAACTTGCAATAAAAGTAACATTACTTGCAAGAACTGCCGATTAAACTGAATACGAAATAAAATACATGAAGGATATGCATAAGAATCGATTACACAATTGCTCTAAATTAAACTTACGCGCTAATGCACAGTTGCAAACTGTACAATTAAAGTACTTTAACTGAAGAAGAACTAAAGTATGTGGCAAAAGTTTTTCTTTCTTCTTTCTTGCTCTTATGCGGAATGATACATCAATGCTATTCACTTCTACGCCCAGAAAACCTGCACAGACGAAGAATATATTAGTAAGTACGTAACAGAAAAGAGAAAACAAGAAAGGAGTAAGGACGAAGAGGATAGATAGATAGATCAATTAATAGCGTAGGTAAGATATAGAAGCACTGAAAAGTGAAATAGATATTGGGGGAAGTTTTCCTGTTGGTAACGTTGCGGGTGACACGGAGATGGTAACGAGTCAAACAGACGAAATCTATCTCCCGTCCGTGACACATATCAGAATATGCACATGAAAGAACCCAATTTCGATTCCATAAACAAGAAGCACAGCGGCGGTACTTTAAACGAGAAGCTCTAAAGCGGAAAATCGGCACCACTTTATATCGAAACGTTACTTTCAAATGCCTAAGCCAAGAAACACTTTATTCTTTCTTTTCGTAAAACTACATGAAACCAACATAATTGGGGCATGAGAAATTGTTGAAATAAAAGGAATGTGTCGATTAATCGAAACCAGGCGGCTTTGCATACAGCATCGATGACCTGGAATTTTGCAATCGCTTATTCAACTGCATCGATTTGTAATGTTGCAAATTCTCTTGAAAAAACAAGCAACTAAATATCTGGATCATTGTGTAACCCACAAAATGAATTTCAATCGTTACACGAAATTTCTATACACGGCTAATTAATATATACGTATTCCAATGATAACGTTTATATAAATACCACGTTAATTGTTATAAAAAAACAAATATGTACTACTTCGAACCTTTAATTGCATTTATCATTTACATCGGACTATTCGTACACAGAACGCACGCACCAAAAAAAATAAATAAACAAACGTTCCTCACAATTTTCATTACGATATCTTTCCCCGTAATTAAAAGAAACGAACATACATATACGTGTACATATATCCTATCCTCGATTTATCGATTAACCGTATCAGCCCCGAAATTTTGCAAAGATGTAGCAACAACAAAACGCACAATCAGCACTCGCCTGCTTGCCCGTTGCGTGCAGGCGGCACCTTGCGAAATCGAGGCCTCAAAACCGATTCACATGTCCGGGAATCCCTATAAAAACGAAATTCCGTCGATCGATCCTCAATCCAAGTTTCGAAGTCACAAGCAGTGTACCAAGAGTCAACAATGCAGCTGCGAGCGCACTTCCTGTTATTCCTGCTGGGCGTCGCCCTCGTCCAGGCAGGCCCAACGTCAAAGAGCATCGAGAAGAAGACCCTCAGCGAGGATGCCAAGGTGCCCACCAAAGAAGATGGCCTTAAAATCGACGAAACCGGCGAGGACAAGGGGAGATCCAAGAAAGCGGCCGTCTGCCTTCAGCTGGACTCCGGTTACTCTCAACCGGGGCAAATGGCTGTGCAAGCTCACGCCATTCCGCAGCAGATGCAAACCCTGAGCTTCGTGCAGCCCGTCGCACACGCCCTTCCGCAAGTCGGCATAGGCTGCCAGCATCAAATGGTCCAACCTATGCAAACGTTGCAACTCGTGCCCAACCAACCCTGCCCGTCGACGAACCTGAACATTATCCACACGTCCGCCCCGTCCACCGAAGTGCACAGGCAACCTCCGCCGCAGGCTGACCCTGAGCCCATCACCGAACCACCGAAACGCATGGAGGAGCCAGCCAGACAACTGCCAGTCCCGCAGGACAACATCGCGGTGATGCCTGCTGCTCCTCTGTACGAGCAGGTCATCATGGTGCCGCAACAGGAACCCGTTTCCTACGTTCCTTTGTCGCACGTGCCTCACTGCACGAATCCCCTTCACGGTCGTATCACCGAGTGCACCTGTCAGAAGGTGGAGCCGGTCCCTACGCCAACGCTGCCCTGCCTTTCCCATCAGCACAGCTACGCGGCCCCTGCTATGATGATACCACGCCGTCTGGCGTCCGAGGTAAGTACGAGCAAGACGGTTTTGTTAGACGGTCGATTCGGTGGTTGGGCGAATTATTAATACGAATCGGTGTCGTTTGTGTCCAACAGCCAATCGTCGTGGGGCCGGCTGAAAAGATCAGACCGTACGTCACTATCGGCACTGCCCACCAACCGTACTATTACTCATCGCCACAGAAGCTGTACCACAGGGCGCACATGCACAGCTTGGGTGGCGTGAGCGAGGTTGGACTGCTGGACGGCGCTTACGCGAGTTCCGTCGCCTTCAGCGGGCATCCGCACATCTTGAGGTCGGCGAATCCCGGCCAGCAAGCCCAGTTCTCGCAGAGTTTCCTCAGAAGCAGAAACAATTACCAGGACGCGCCGTCGAATTACGGGATGAACGAGTTCATGCAGAGCAACAAGGTACCCCGCGAGATCGACACCAACCAGTTGTCCCCAATAGAGGAAGCGAAGCAGCAGGAAGGGACGGCTATGCTCATTGACGGACGACGCAGCCCGAGGAGCAACAAAGAAGAGAGGAAGGAGCCATTGGAGAAGCCCGTGGAGAACTAGATCCTTCAAATTGAAACGTAGGATACGAAGTTCGTCGATCCCTTTTTTATTTTTGTACCGTTCCGTTCAACCAGCCTGCACGCGCTGGCGAAGTTACGCGATCAATAAACATAATTTTTCTATCTAAAGTCTGTTGTCCTGTCTGTACGTCGAATTGCCATGCTTCTAATAGTCCTTCGGTATAACGAGCAAGTCTTTCGAGGACGACTGTTGCAAGTACTTTTGCACCTCGGATATGTTTAGCTGCATCCAGGAGCAGGTGCAGGAGGCAGTGCTTTCGGACGTCACCTCGGTTGCGCTTGGCCCTTGAACGTTGGAGGAAAATATGGCATCGCTGCTCGATATAAGACTATTGATTCAAAGAGCGACCGTACCAGCGATAAGTTTCAAATCCTCCTCCAGGACTTCTTTGTCCATGTTGATCCATCTCACGATCTTGTCCTTAGTGTCTGAATTGACACGCTTCAGAATGTACTCGATGTTCTTAACAGGATCCCTAGGTGTCGCCACGCGTTTCAGTACGGATTCGTCGACGGACCAGTCGCTGCTCTCGTCCCCCCTGCACCTGCAGCAGGTACAGGTCTCCGGATGATCGACCTGTCTGCAATTCTCGTCGTAATGGGGTGCTGAAAAGAATTGGCTCTCGATCGGTTTCGTCGATTCTGTGAAACAGAGATACAAATCTCTACCTTCGCATTTGAAACAGTAGCAGCATCTGCAGTCCTTCAGGTGTTCCCTGCTCAATACCCTCGAAATCAGCGTCATGATCGACTGGGGCAGAAAAATTGTCTATCAAGTTCCCCCCTTTAAAAGACCGTTTTCGAAATGGACGTACGTGTTTGAACGCGAATTCCGTGGACGCCGAGTACGTGTACTTGAAATATTTCTTAAGTCCCGAACGAGTCGGCGGTGCCTTTATCGGAGGCTTCAAAGAAATCCCGTAGGAAACGTCGTCGTACTCCTTTCTGCAACGTTCCCCTTCGTATCTCGCGAAGTACCACCTGTGATCGACTCTGTACGGTCTGACGTCTATGTTCTCCTGATTCAGAACGCCCGACAACAGCATCCTCTTGACTATCTGCGTTCCAGCATCGATCAGAAACGGCGCCGGACAATCGTCCATGGCCGTCAATATACCTTCGCGATCGGATGGCCGATGCAGTTGCCGAATATCCTCAACTGTCTCAGCATGGGCGACTTTTTCAACGTGTACATCACGTCCACCATACCGTCGTCCGTGATTCGATTATAAGAGACGTCCAGCGACAGCAGCTTCGAGAACGGCGCGGCTCGGCTCAAACTTCTGAAAGCCGGAAATACAGAGGGGGCCACTGTACGCCATGGAAAAACGAAACCTCTACCTCGCGCCGTGGTCCGTCATTATATTTCTAGACAGGATGAGAACCCTCAACGCCGGTCTCTTTGTCAACCACTCGCTGATGCGATCGACCCCATGATCCCCTATATTGTTGCATCCCAGGTCCAACAGGTGCAAAGAATTGTTGCTAGCCGCGTTCGACATCATGCTCTCGACGTCGTGGCAGCCGAAGCTGTACTTCTGCAGGTGCAGGGCCCTCAGCGTAGCGTTGCTCTGCGGAGGAGCTTCGATTGAAACGCGTACGTCGGATGACGAACGATTCGCTCACTTTCAGCATGCGACCGATCACGTCCGCGAAGTGGGCAGAGTCGAAGAAATACATGCATCCGGGGTTCGGTCGACCGATGTCCAATGTTTTCAACGTTTTGTTCGACGTCTCCTGGTCGGAGCTGAGCACCATCATGAAGTATATCAAGCTGGACGCCGTCTGATTCACCTCGGCGACGTTTAAGCTCTGCACGTGTTCGTTCTCTAGCAGAAACATCGCGACGTTTCGGCAAGCCTGAATAATACCGCCGCGTGAACACCGCGGACCCGATTGGTGACTTAAAAATTAGCTGTTTGGAAGTTAATCACGTTTTTCTGCAGTTTGTTCGCTTTCAAACTGAGGCTCCTGAGCTCGAGCTGTTTCCCCGCGTGCAGCAGGTAACGAGTTCCGTGCTCTTGTATGTTATTATTCTCGACGTCCAGCTCTTCGATGTTCCTGTTACGCTGGTTTAAGAAAGAAGCGTCGATCGGACGTGGCTGCACGGATTTCTACGAGGAATAAATCGTCTTACGAGAATATGATCCAAAATATTGACGAACCCGTAATCGGTGATATCGTTGCCGGCCAAATTCAGGCGTGTAATTTCCCGGTGTTTAGTCAGGAAGACTAGCAGAGCCGGCACGTCGATATCTCGAAGATTTCTGCTGCAATTATTTCGACGAATGCACCGTTGATTACATGTCAATTCGTTGGACCATTGGTGAAACGATTAAAGAATAATCGTTTCGAATTTTGTTCTTACCCAAGCTGTCTCTGCACCAAAGAGCCACGCATGTTCAGCCTTTTCGCTGCGCCGCAGGCCGTTTCGCAGAAGCATTTGAAGAAACTCTCGCACAGAACTTTCTGTAAATACGTGGGTTTAACGTTTTCGATGGCTTTCTTCGTGACGACATGTCTACAGTCCGTGCAAGAGGATGGACACCGAGGTCTGTTCGAATTCATCCTGCTATCTCGAGCAGTAATACAAATTTTCCAAGTCAAATGTCCGCTGAAAAACAATTCCTATCGCGCTTCAAATGTTTCCTTTTTCTGAAACGTCAAGTACCACGAACCGTCCTACCGTTTCGATCATTTTATTCTTCATGTTATTAATTGCCACGCCATTTTGAAAAGCAATGGAGGATCCCCTTCTGATTAAAAAAAGGGAATCGGAAATCGTCCCGCTGGACGTGATGTTCAAGGGTAATCGGGGAATAAGGAAGAAAGCAATGACGGCGAAAAAAATATATGAGTTTGAAGATACGTATCGTTCGTTCCAGCTTATTGCGAAATGGACCCGGTTTCGTCCAGCCAGAACGTCGAACTGCTACCGTTAACACAGAGCGACAAATGGCTGATATCTGCGCGCATCCTGGACATGGTCACGTTAACGACAACGGACACGGGTCTCGCCTTCTTCAAGTTTCGAAAACGAGCGATATCCTACGACGAGTATTTGATTTACCTGAACGATCTGGCAGCGGCTGGGAATCTCGATATCGAGCAAATGAAACTCAAGATGCAGTCCTGCGTGATACCAAAGAAAGCCTCTTGACCACTATGTACAAGCTTTATTATGTCTCTTTTTGTTTTCAAGCAATCGTGTACAATTTTACATAACTCGTTATCAGTAATTGAATATCCAGATCCTTGCGGGTCCTTATTTTATAACGTTAATCGGCCGACGAAAATTAATACCATTCCTTTCGATGATCGATTCGCTCGATTGTTACAACTTCCACGGAATTCTCGGGGCAACGTAAGTACGCGTACGTGAAGCTTGCACCCCGAAGTTACGGAGAGAAGAAAAGAAAAACAGAAGGAAAGAAAGATCAGCCTGTGGCGATACGTCTAGGTATCGCACAGTGAGCACTGAAACATTCCTTTGGCGAAACAGAGTATGCTATCTTTCCCGAACACGAAAGATCGCTCTCATTTGCAGGTGAACTAATACAATATAATAAAGTTAAAATCACCGCCCAGGTAAAGTGTCCCCGACAAGCAACACGGGCGGCGTTCAATTATCGAAAATAAATATGCATCCCTCAGTACCGTTCCCCGCTACGAGGCACGCGAATCACAAAAGAATCGTCGTTACAAGTTCGCCAATTTATTCTCGTTCGCTTTCTTCCAAGAGGAACGTTTCTCGTTAAGCAGTAGGTCCGACCCCTTTTCGTGCTTCAACGGAGTATCAAAAATAAATTAATATAAAGAAGAGAGAAGGGATATATGATCGAGGAACGTTCACACGGCGATACGCGATAAAATCTGACATACAAAAATATTTCGACGATCCTCGCCCAGGGCGTTCAACAAATAACGGGGAAATAAATCGTTCCTCGATGTGCCGCAGAGGAATACTTTCTTCGTGCCAATCGTTCCCGTTCTTCGCTAAAAAAAAAATATATATATATTTTATACATTCTGTTGGATCCACTTCAACGCGGCCCGAACGGTGCCAAGCGTGACCCTGCCGAGGAAACTCGCGATCAATTGATACTCTGGCATGGTACGCCTCCCGCAGGATCTCGTGGACAACGATCTCTGATACGAATTCATTCTCTGAATAT
This sequence comes from Nomada fucata, assembly GCA_948146005.1. Taxonomy (NCBI): domain Eukaryota; kingdom Metazoa; phylum Arthropoda; class Insecta; order Hymenoptera; family Apidae; genus Nomada; species Nomada fucata. Next base: position 29,541,264 of record OX411277.1, on the reverse strand, counting down.
CCTGGATGCTCCCTTTCCGCAACACGTCCGGCAGAGGTAGCAAAGAATTGCGTCCCTCGCAAAGTACCTTCGTGGTTAAACAAAGGAGCCACTGCATGACCTACGAACGTCATGCGAACAATAGATTTTATATTTGTCGAACGAAAAAAACGAAAATACTGTTAAGCGAGAGTAATTCGGTTCACCTCGTTGCTCGATGGTAACTTTCCCTCGCTTCTGAACCAAGCACTGGGCGCCCACAGGTGCAATTGTACTATTGTCGCTGCGGTTTCGGTGTCGAGTCTCTGAAATCGACAATTTTACGTTCAGTTCGATGTGAAGCGTTTCTGAAGCCTATTTTTTTTCTGCATGGTTCGCTAAAAGTACCTTGTACAAGCTGCGAGACAATAAATTTCCAATTAACGCAGAGATAACTGGCGGCACGTGATTGGGCAGAGGTGGCAGCTCGTCCTCCTTGTAGCTGCTATTTTTCAGGGACGCCACCTCTTTGCCATTATCGCCGTGGAACGGATTCCTCGCGCCGAATATCTCGTAGGCAATGGTCCCAACGGTCCAGAGATCGGCCTTCGTATAATTGATACTGGTGAACGGTCCGGGTTCCGCTGTAATTACTTCTGGTGCCATTAAAGCAACGTTGCCTCCCTTATCTATATCGTGGGTGTTATAAGGTAGATAGAGCCCGTGGCTTTTGTCCGCCAGACAGCAGCCAAAGTCAGTGATCACCAAGGACGGACAGTTATCTGTGTCCTCCGACAAGTCTAGTAGAATATTGTCACTCTTCAGATCGCTGTTTTATCCAAAGGCAACAATCGAGTGGGTGAAATAGGATACGGCCCGAACGATATTTAATACCACTGCATCCCAGTGGTGGCAAAAGGTGTCGACTTACCGGTGTGCAACGCCGTGCGCGCTCAGATGTGCCACTCCCTCCAACAGTTGTGCGAGCAACAGTATCGATTCCCTGGTGTTTAACGCGCGATCACTTAGGTATTGTTTCAGAGTGACGTCGTATCTGTAACAAGGAGAACGAGAGGAACGATTGTACTGTCCGGTGCAACAGTTACGACAATTACTTTCACGGATAGAAACGGACACCTTTTCATCAGCAGAAACAGGCTCATGTTTCTGCCAGACCCGTGCGGATTGATACGAGCTGGCAATGCATCCGGATACATTCGCCACGAACCGGGAAGTGCTGGCACTCTGTCCGTGAACACGTAATACATCGCCACAATGTTGGAATGCGGCGGCAGCTTGGCCTTCCTCTCCGCCATCCTTTTCTCCCATTCTTCCAGTTCGTCGCACTTCAAATGCCTCCTGGCAGGCACTGTCTCCCGGTACATGGATCTTAGAATGGACAGCGCGTTGGACTCCGTATCGTAGTTGAACATCATTTTCAGGGCCAACGGGAATTCATTTACGTCATCGCAGTTATCCTCCGATTTAATTTGACCCTTCTCCTCCACGTTAATTTGACCCTTGTCCTCCGGGGAAAGGTTGTTGTTGAATCTTGCTGCGTAAACAACCGCCGAGCATCCTTTAGCAATGGCCGGGCCGATTGCAAAGTCTTTTAAAGACACGGCCTTCTCGTCGTCCCTGATTGTCTGATAGTTCTTGTCGTTCTGGGGCATGTTCCATTGCAGTTTCGATATGGCCTCCTGAAAACAGAAGACGTAAACGGTTCCCCTCCACTTCACCACAAACGTTTAACAGCGACGGATCGATACACACTCGTATCTCCCAGCAAACTCCCTCCAATTCGTCATCTTTAGTCAGTATACCGGTTCCAGATGCCAGGGACACGCCGACCAGGGCGAAGAAAGGCGCGGAATCACCGAACACCAATCTGCTGGCTGCCTTTCTTCGTAGATCCGCCGCCAAAGTATTGGTGACCCTCTTCAAGATATTGTCAACGAAGATCCGTCGAGCGTGGGCTCCCAAGTAGCCCAGATGTTTCCCTGCGGTGGATGCATTGTTGTTACCCTGGGGCCGACTGCCCTGGGACTTGCCTGCGCCAAATACAGAACCGGTTAAACCCTAACGAACGTAGCACCATAGTGCCTGCATTTCGCAGGCGTACGTTTGTCGCAGTTGGCGACGTTATCCGAGACACGACCTGCACAGTGTCTCGGATCCCACAACTACTTGCTGACTCGCAGTTCCAACTGTCAACACCACGTTCCGGTGGTACCTGCGTTTGCAATACTGACAACACACGGTCGACGAAGTATATCGAGAGTTTCGATGGACAGACGTGCGAATTGTAACGAGAAACACAGACATCGTCCGACGACCAAGTGAATTGTCATTCGTGGGAAGGTTAAATTCGTGCGAAGGAATTCGGGCCAAGCTGATTGGACGTTTTGAACGGCGTTAATTGCACTCGAACGGGACTCACCTACTTGAGCAACGTGTATCTTGTCGTGATAGTTCCTTGGATGGCAATTAGAGTAGAAACACTCGGTATTTCTGACGGAGTGCAACAGCGCCCGACCATTTTGCAAGAGACGGTGGGCTGCCGTCCGAATCGACATCTCTGTTCGCCTCTGGGCCGAGATAGCCCAGCGGGCCAGCCCCCAAGAGAAGCAGACCTTCGTAGCCGAAGGCAGGTTCGTTTTTATCAGCCCAAACGTTTTGGATAGATTCCGGATAACTGCGTAGACGACTTTTCAAAACTCTGCAGCGATGTCGTTGAAATCCCCCACCAGTCTTAGTTCTGCAACGCTGTCGACCTCCGACGGACTTTCGCGGAAACCTTGTGCAGAAATTCGTCTACCGGGTGTTTTCGAACGAAGGGAAACAAGTACAGGTAAATACCGTGTTATACGGGACGCCTCCATGGACGTATACCTTCGAAAAGTTAAAGAAAAAAAATAAATGTATGCATACGTATAGAAAACCGTGTTATAAAGAACCGTGTTGTACGAGGGGTTCCGCCAATTTCTGATTGCGTTAGAGCGAAACCGTGTTATAAAGAACAGTGTTGTACGAGGAGTTCCGCAAATTTCTGCTCTCGTTAGAGCGAAACCGTGTTATAGGGGATTACCTAGAATGAGATACGCGTAGATGGAGTTTCCCTATAACACGGTTAATTCGATCCGTGTTATAGAAGGGTTCAGTGGCGTAGCTATCGCGTAGCAGTTGGAGCAGACTGCTCCAGACTCGCGAATCATGAGGCGAAAAAGGAATGTAAAATCATTTGTACAAAGAAAGAATGTTTTTATTTGTTAAATTGAATATCTTATCGTTGAAATGCATTGAGTCTCAAGTAAATTGTTATTAAGTAAGGTTCTAATCGAAATACTTAAAAATATGTTTTTAAACTAAAGGTTCAAAATAAGGGGCGCCCCGATTCTACTTGCTCCAGAGCGCTGAATACGTAATTACGCCATTGCGAGGGTCGCAGAGTTTTTCACCGTGCTATAAGGGGCGCCTCGCAATTTTGAACCGCGTTGTAAGAGGGTTGCCCTCGGTTTGGGGCAGAGTGTTATATGGCGAAAGTCGCGATTCGACCAGTGTGTTATAGGATGTTGCAGTTGTTACATCGCGTTCTTTTACATCTCAACTTTACACAACGGTGAAGAATAGACGTGACCGTGGTGGAAATATTCCAGAGACTATCGCATGCAGGTCGCAATAAAATTAATTCGAAAAATCCACACCCGCTTCTATTAAGTATCTGATTGGACGACAGCCTGGATAAAAGACTCGCTCAAAAGTACAATAAAGTATTAATTATATTTTACAAGCTCGGTTATTTACAATACTGTGTTAGCAGAGTCGGCGCACTCCGAAAGATAAATTACCTCGTATACTCAGCCAGGCAAGAGGCTGTGCAACGTTGCTAGTGATTTTTTACATTTTATCATCCGTAAAATCACTAGGAACGATACCGATAAGACCGACCGTAGTTGTACACCGATCTACTCTCGATGGGGTTGCAATTATAGAGAGCGTCGCCACGTGTACCGTCGGGGCAGGTGCAAACAGCGATGTGACGTCTAGGTGTGCAGGTAGCAGTTGGTCCGCACTCCTTTCCGGTGCACGGATTCTGACAAGCGAAATCTATGCAGGCTTTATTATCCGGACACTCGTTATCAGTCAGACACTCCCCTTTTTGACAGCTGGACAAAGCGTTCCCTATATACCCGGTGGGACAGGTGCACACAGGCCTCTCCTTTCCGGTGTTGTCGTGGCCAGGTGTGCAGATAGCGTTCGAACCGCATGGATTCGGCTCGCAAAGGTCACCTGGATATATTGAATCAAACTCTGAACCCACGCGGAAACAAATTTAACCGTGGAACTACAGGGTGAACAGCGGAACCCGATCACCTTGAACGTCTCGCTTGTTTTTGACGATACGACAAAATTATGGTGATCACATTCACGTTTTCTGGGGGTCACGCTTTTTCAGGGTCGACGATATTCCTTCGATGAACGCATCGTGACCGAGGTCACGACCAATCTACTGCCTTGTGACGTCATATCGAAGAAATATCGCTGCCCCGTCATAATGTACGCCCCTTTGATTCCAACAATGTTCTCCCTTAACCCCTTTTCCTATCGTCAGAAACAAGTGAGACATTCTACGCGGTGATCAAGTTACGCTGTTCGCCCCCGCACAGTACAACATGGCCGCTTACGTGCTTCGAACAATCGACAACTGACGAACGGATTGCCAGTCATGTGCTTGGGGCAGCTGCAGACCGGCGTGATTCCCCGTAGATTGCAATCCGCGTTCACGCCGCAGACACCGTCGCAAGGGTTCATGCATTTCTGATACAGGCAGGCCGGTTTGTTACCCGGACATTCCGAGTGTGCGGTGCACTCTGGCCGACAGGACACGTAAGGATTCCCCAACCAATTCTGCGAAATCCAAGAGAAATGCGTCAGACGAGTCTGGTAACTTTCGCGTCGCTCACAATTCCATTGACACTCACGTCGGGACAGGTGCATTTCGCTTGGTGATTGATGACCTCGCAGTCAGCGCTCGCGCCGCACTGGCAGGGATTCTCGCATTTGAAATTCGAGGAGCAGGCAAGGTGATTGGCACATTCGACGTCGCTTTCGCATTCGTGACGGCAACCGGTCAGGGGCGACCCTCTGTAACCCGGAAGGCAAGTGCAAACCGGCACCTCGTTCACCACCTCGCATTTGGTGTTCTCGCCGCATGGACTGGGCTTGCACGCGGCCTCTGAAAAAGTTTCAGTCGGTACATCGAATCGACCTGACGAATATCGCAGTGCACATGAATACATACGCGGGTCGGCTATGCGACACGAGGTGAAAGCGTCCCCGGTGTGTCCAGGTGGACAGTAACAGGTTGGCACGTGACCTTTGGTTTCGCACAGGGCGTTCACACCGCAAAGACCGTCGCATGGATTGATGCACTTGTTATTGGTGCACACCTTGCTGCCAATGCAGTCCTCGTTGACTGGAAAAATAATAATTAACGAAAGGCCCCTGGTCGCTTCTCCAACAAATCATTTCCGATTAATACCGACTCAGGCATTCCACGCGTACACATCGCGACAGGGGGTCCCCCATGTGAAGATTCATGCAGGAACAAACTGCCCTGCCCTCGCTCAGGGTGCACCTCGCGTTGGTCCCGCAGGTGTAGGTTTCGCAGCCTGACGGAGAAATGACGGGTTTCAAGCTGATCGAATTTAATGTACTTTCGTCACCGACTCACCAGCATTATTCGACGCCAATATTCTTGACTGACGATATCCAGCGTTGACAAAAACGGCCGATAAAAGCAGAAACGACGCAATGGCCTGAGAGTGTCCCATCTTCTTAACAAATCTGAAAGAAATTATTTTGATTGACCGTATAGGAGAAAATTTCGTCGCACGCTGGTTTACGTTTACCTTAGACGAATGGACCAAACGGATCGACGGCTGTTCGACGAATGCAGTGAAGATTGCGAATCCCGGGACTAGGAGGGCCTCACGCCTCCCACAACTATCGTTCCCACTTTGCGTATTGCCTACGCGTGCCCCTGACGGCCCATCGACGGATCTCGCCCACGGATTGAAGCTGCTGCGCTACGCTGCTACCTCGTCCCGTCAAAGAAACGTGCATCCTTGAGCGACTGGAGGGACAAATACTCCGAGAACGGCTCTTCAAGTTCGTTCAACAGGAAGCAAGGAACCATTTGCTTTGCTAATGCGAACCGGACGGAAGAAAAACAATCATCGATGATCTAACTTCGTGTTTTTTATTCCTTTTCAACGAACGAACTCGAAAGTCGATTGCTATAGAAAGAGTCTATTAGCCGTGTACGTGTACGCGTGTTTATATGGGAATAATGCATAGTCGATGACGCGAGGTTAAAAAAAAATAAATCGGCCGTAATGTTTATTTTTATAGACCAACTTTCACCGACACCAGGAACGTACAGGCCTGGTGACGGAGGGATACATCGATAAAGAATAAATAAAAATCACCGTGCTACAAATTGGAAACGGTGAACGCGAGCAGATCGGCCTTCCTCTCCAAAAATGGGCCTTGCAGCTGTATTGCCTGCATGTTCTGATCATCGACAAAATGGTCACGGTATGCGTAATCGCGTTTATTCGCTATATAACGTTCGTGGCGAAACGGAAAACGTGCGTTACGCAACGGGATGGTCCACAAGCCCGCGGCGCAACGAGACTCGCCTGTAAGAAAATTCATTAGCAACGTTTCGAACACATTTCGGCGATACAATAAGCAACAAGGACGGTAAAAAATTATGAATTAATATTTGCCCCGTTCAATTCATATGATTTATTACAATAATTTAAAGAACTTAATAATAAATTTCGTATCATAGATAAATAGATCATGTCGCTTCGTCCTAGGAACAAACTCTGTCTTATCTTTTTCCATTCGTTTTGTTTCTCTTTTCCTTCTTCGCGTGACGTTTGTAATGCTAAATTTAAAAACGTGTGCATCGGCAGAAATATTGATACTTGAGCAAGACAAAACCAAAGTGAGTGCAGGGCAATGAAGATTTGAAACGGTTTCGTTAGAACAAAACTCCCCAGACATTGGTGTACCTTTATCATCATACAAAAACTCATAGGACAAGTTTCGAGAACGTAATTCGCTGGATTATTCCTTGTATTATTATTACTTTTTTTTTTCCTTTTTCTTTTTTTCTTTTTTTGCGTCGCTTAAATTCAGGGAATCGTCCCGTCACACGGCCAATTTTTTTTTTATCTCTTTTTTCCGTTCTACAACGAGTGTTACATTGTAAAAAACAAAAAAAAAAAAAAAAAAAAATAGTTTTCAAACCAAATTTGGGAGATCGCCCGCGCAGTTTTCAACCGCGTGGCCAACGAAAGTTACACGATAATGATTTTATAAGTAGGCAACTGTCGTCGCGTTCGCGGACTATTTCTGCGCCTGATTTTTAATCTGTTTCGGGATAGTTTTCAAGAACTCCTCGTATGCTGCGTCCACGTCGTCCTCGTCCGCCGACAAACAAATCTCCTCGCAGTCCAATATGCTGTAACAAACATTCGCACGTATTATCGCGTTCGCGGAGAACGTATCGTCGCGATCGAGCCTCCCTTGTACGCACATGTTGTCGTCGATGCTCGTCGCAATGTCGGCGACGTCCTCCAAGAATTTGTTCTCCTCCGCCGTCAGCACTTTGCCGTCCGGCCCGTAGAACACCGGCTCGTCGACCGCGTGACTGGGATCGATCAGCTCCGTGGACTCCGTGGCGGTGGAGTTGACGGTACTCTGTCCCCAATTGCCGTTTCTCAATTCGTGAACACTGTGCACCATTCGAACCACGTGCACGTCCACTCTGCCGTGCGTCACAAGTTCCGTCAACGCTCGCATCATGTTCTCCATGTCCTTGCGACTCTCGCTCTTGTCCTTTTCCAAGGTGTGACCCGCCAACTGTTTCGCGGAAAAATCGATATTACGGAATCGCACGCGTTGTCGGAAACGGAAACGCGTGGCATACCTTGAGCGCCTGGCAGATGTTTTTCACAGAATTCGGCGCCGGTTTCTTTAATATAACGATGATCAGCTGTATCAGCAGGTCCCCCAGGCCGAACGCGGTGGTGTGCTCCATTTGGGTGACCAACTCGGCCAGGAACAATATCAAGCCGTGGCATTTCTTCTGATCGTTCTCCGTGTGGTCCTCACTTTCCTGCCAGTTCGATGTTTGGCTCTCCGTTTCATTTTTGCACCTGCTCGCCGAACGGTTATACATTGCACAGACCGTATTCGTTACTTAGAATAGATTGTTTAGGTGCGTCTCGTCAACTCACAAAGTGTATAAAGTCCACCTGAAGGATATCTGTTCGGTTGCGGTCAGCTTGCTGTGTAAGAAGGTGCATAGACGAGCACCGCTGTATCGGAAGTTGCCCTCGTTTATGGACTGGAAGCAATTAGGCAACGTATATGTGCATGCTCGCAATGATCTCTGTACGCTGCGCATGAACTTGAACGACTCGTACCTGATCGATGATTATTTTTACAATTTCTTGCAACTGGGTAGGAAATTCTAAATAAGGCCTAAGAATATTAACCAGCGGCGGGACGACCGATGTGAAACGGCCTGGATTCAGTATCAATGTGTATATAACGCTCTTCAGATTCTGTGCCGTCGGTGCGAATTCAATTGAATTATTATCACCTATATTTGAGTCCTACAAATTATACCATTAATAAATCAGCGATCGACTCCAATACACATAATTATCCCATCCGCCCGCACCTGATGCTTGTGTTCATAATCCCCGGAGCCGCCGTCGAAGCGACCATAATCATGTACGTTGGGGCTCTGCTCCGTGTGCTCATGCTGCCCCATGTTATGAAACTGTTGACCCTGTTGCCTCTGCGGATAATGCTGAGAGGCGTCATAGTTGCACCCGGGATTCTGTAACGGCGCTCTCGCCATCTGCAATCTATCTTGGACCGAGTGTTTCTGCACAAATCTGCCGGAAGGCTGCTGATGTTGCTGCTGCAACGATACGAACCATACTTATTCGCCTCCCTGGCTCGGCCACGCCGTACACCCATCGATCCTGCTCGTATCGGATCCGGCTTACTCACGGTTTGCTTAACTGGATAAGATTTTGGAATGAATTCCGCGGCGTGCACGGACAGCGTCGAGTTCTGTATAATATCGTCGAAAGACTTGTCCGCTCCGCCCTGCTCCGGGTTCCTTGTCTCGGCTGTTCCTATGGGCGAGAAAGTTCACACTCAGTACTGTGCCGCTCCGCTCCTGCCCGTACCCCCATGGGGTCGGTGTAGGAGCTTGCGCCCCAAACTCCAACAACCGTAACAACCTGTTTGCGCCGCAGACGTAGAATGATGGGGCCTCCTCAGAGACGGTACGTCCTGCGTATTCGAACTCCAAGGACCGCGGCCACGACCACGTCCGGCCCCTCGTTGGTCCAAGTCCCCGTCACCAACACCGTCACCTCCCCCGAGAGGATTCATCCTCCCCGTGGCAGAGATCCGCCGGATCGTGTGATCGTCACGGAGGTTAAGCAATACAATGACCGCGGACACCGGTGCGGTAGTGTCAGCCGCGATCGAAAATCGAGTTGCACGCTACGCGGTCGTGCGTATCCCACCAACATATATCTCACGGTTCCGTTGGTGCCGTTATACCTACCTCCGTTAGTCGCGACGAAACGCGTGCCGCCTCATAAACAGAATATCAGAGCGCAGTCTCGCGACTCGTTCATACCAATACCACGGCTAAATCGACACCGATCGATGAGCGAACTCGCGAAGTTGCTTGATAATCTCTCGCGGCGCCCTTTGTAACTTTTTAAGCAGACGGGAACGTTTCGATTGCGAGCCGTTTTTTTCCCCCCCGGGAGTCCTTTTGCCCCCTTTTTTTAGCCCGATGATTTTCAGGCCACGAATCGATCGCGTGGCGACGCACGATGGCCACGCGAGAGGAATCTGCCCGTCGAATGGATAATAGTCAGCGGCGGTCGGCGGCCTTATCTGCCACGCCGATACTCGATGGCAGATAACGCGAACGTCTGAGCATTGGGCACGATCATCGCGGGGACGAAGGAACCGATTAGACAGATATTGCGCAAATTGTTGAGGACGGATTATGAACAGGTTGAAAAATCATGTTATGGCGCCCTGTGGCCGTGCAGTGGTGTTGTTCGGGGTGTTGCCGCACGCACACACACGCGCAACTTTGATTTACGTGCGGCGCGCGGATGGCGGAGATGGGACAAAGTATGCTGAAGGCGGGTTCGAGCCCGAAATGGACGGTTTCGAATGTTCGTCGAATGTGCTGCGTGTGCTTGCAGGCCAGACAGAAATATTTCTTAGATCCACGGATTTTCTTTGCACGCGAAAATCGTGAAGCCGAACGATTCGATTCGGATGCATTTAATAAAGTTACAGGAAAGTTGAAGATCGAAATTGGGCGAAAAATGTTTTACCTGCTTCGATGCTTCGATTTAGCCGAAATTCTGAAAATAGGTTCCTTCTAATGAATAGCAATGTTTCCGAGAAGTATTTTTGAAAGGTTGGAAAAACATTTTACCACCGCAATGTCACTCTCTGCGTTACCGACTCGGCGTAAGATAAGATCGCAGTACTAGTTAAAATGGAGCGGGAATTACGTGTCGCGGCTCTGCGTCGAGTTTGGAAAATCCGATGACGCGACAGCGAAGCGTGAAACGAAGCTACGTGCAATATTTCAGCCGGGTCAGGTTTGACCGCTTCTCGGAAAAATATCCAAATTATTCATTCATCCCTGGCCGAAAATACAGGAATTGGAGTTCGAGCTCCGTTGGCCCGTGCACGAAGCATAAAATTCGCAAATCCACGGAAAGGTCCGTAGGGTTGGCAACGCTGACTACGAGTACCAAGAAGTACTTGTCGCAAAACGAACAGCGATACTTTCGAGTCGACGAGATTGGTTCGAAGTTCGAATCTTTTATGAGAACAGTATGATCGTCGTCTATAGTCCGCGATAGTACCCGTTTTTCGAACCAACATCTCAGTTCTTGCAAACTGAGATCCACTAAAATTTAACTGATCTCCGGGTTCGTCGAATTTCAACGAACATAGACGAGTCACCGGCAAATTGCTTTTTCTTTTGCCGCTGACTCGTTCGGAGATTTAAACCCACGGTCGAGGGCCAGGTTAATTCGCGCATCAATCCTGCGTTCCCGAGAAGAAATGGAAATTGGGCCCGAAAACGGGGCAGGTTTCTTCTCTCGTGTACCATTCCACCAGCCTCTGGTATCGCTCGAAAGAGGCGCCTTTCGCCAGGCACCCAAGTTACGAGGTTACGACGATCGTTGACACGAACGTAGAAATCCAATCAAGATGAACCTTCGTAATCTTTGGTGATGATATCGTCGAATGCTGCGGATCCCCCGCGATTTATCCCCCAAATGACTGTTCCATTAATTGGCTGAACGACACAAGGCTGCAAGGGAGGCCGCACGAGCGCATATGATCCGTCAAGTTTATCGTGCTGGTCTTAATCGTTTCAGGTACGTATGTATATATATATGTATACACATATCTCTATGTGTACATGGTAGAACTAATGTCTGATTGCGTCTGAAACACAGGACTACCAGAGTTTGTTGCTCATTTATTCGTTTGTCGAAAGGGTCGCTTCCGGGGCACCATGAACTGGCAGACGTTGGGCCTCGGTGTGAGGGTGGTCCGTGGGCCGGACTGGGAATGGACCGACCAGGACGGCGGGGAGGGCCATGCCGGCACCGTCGTGGAAGTCGGCATGCCACCGTCATACCGTAACCCGGACTCGAATCCGACGCCCTGCTCCAAGACGTCGTACAAGACCGTCATCGTTCAGTGGGATCACGGGTCCAGGTGGAATTACAGGATCGGATACCAGGGCTGCTACGACCTGTTGGTGTTCGACAACGCGCCCATCAGCGTCAAACACCAGGGCGTCAAGTGCAACGGCTGCACGACGCAGGAGATCACCGGCATCAGATGGAAGTGCAGGCCGTGCGGCGATTACAATTTGTGCACGCAGTGTTACATGGCGGACGTGCACGATTTGACTCACTGCTTCGACAGAATTCAGTCAGCCGATTACGTAGGGTGGGTTTCACCCCTTGGGCAGCGAGGACGCTACGTGACACCAGATAAATGTCTTTTGTGTATTGCGCAGGGTTCAATTGACGCCACGGGAAGGCTGCACGAAGGTGCCTCTCAAAGGCATATTTACGGGAGCCAAAGTAGTACGCGGTCCCGATTGGGGATGGGGAGATCAGGACGGAGGCAGAGGTAACCCACATTTCCTTCTTCGCGAACGCGTTCGCTGCCGACAACAAATAACGAACGCATTTGAAACGTTACAGGAAAAACTGGCACGGTCGTAAGCATAGGCGGTTGGGACAACCAAGACAACCGTTCTGTCGCCACGGTAAAATGGTCCAAGGGCAACAAGAACGTCTACCGTGTCGGGTACAAGGGCTGGGTAGATCTGTCTTACATAGAAGAGGCTGTAGCCGGTACATATTACAAGGAACACCTGCCCCTCCTTACGCTGCCATTAACAATTCCATCCGATAGTAGTACCAACGAAACAGCGTCGAGAAGCGCCGTTCCGGCCGCCGTGCCCTGCCCGCCGCAGGCGACGTTCAACGACGGGGACAAAGTGAAGGTACTGGTCGACGTGGAGACATTGAAAGAGATGCAAGAGGGACACGGCGGCTGGAACCCGCGTATGGCCCAGTACATCGGGAAGATCGGTCGGGTCCATCGTATCACGGACAAGGGGAACGTTCGCGTGGAATTCGAGGGATGCCACAACCGGTGGACGTTCCATCCGGGCGCGCTGACCAAAGTCACCAGCAAAGACACGTTCTCCTTGGGCCACATAGTCCGGGTGAAGAACGACCTGTCCGCGGTGAAACTGTACCAGCGGGGCCACGGGGAGTGGACGGACGTGATGAAAAACGTAAGTTGTCCGGGCCGTACACCGCGGCGATGTTCTAACTGGAAATCTTGCAGGCTCTGGGGAAAACCGGGAAGGTGATTAAGATATACTCCGATGGAGATTTAAGGGTGGCGTTGGACGGTCACACGTGGACGTTCAATCCCCTGAGCGTTACCCTGGTTCCACCTGGAACGGAGCCTGTCTCGTCGCGGGACGAGGCGAATCGAAGCAGAGAGGCGACAGGTGCGGCGGTAGATCATTTATCGTGGACGTAAAACGCTACGACCTCGCCTGCGATTTCCTTATTTCCTCCGTATGCCCGCAGGCGTGGACACGGAGGTCGAGTTGCTATTGCGAGACGTTGTCAGAGGTGACGCAGGCGTTCCCGCCGTTCAGGAGTTCCTGAAGAAGTACCCTGGCAGAGTGGACGCCAGGGCCGGCAGCCGATGCGATTGCAAGAAAACCTTCCTCCACGTGGCGGCTCACGGTGGTCAGAGAGACCTTTGTACTTTTCTACTAGACGCCGGAGCGTCTCTGACCGCTGTGGACGAGGACGGAGACACGCCGCTTCATCATGCTGCCTTCGGGTTGGTCTCCCTTTCTGTTATCTATCCCTCCCTATCTGTTACTCGCGACGACCAAGCAACGGTCAAAACAATTCCTCTTCGTCTACCGTCGTAGCAATCAACCGGAGATAATGGAGCTGCTGTTACTGAGGGGCGCGCCGATCAACGCGGTCAACTACAGGAAGTGCAGCGCCCTCCACGTGGCCGTGATAAATCAGTACGCCCAGTGCGTCAAAGTTTTACTCCGTCACCACTGCAACGTGAACCTGCAGGACTCCTACGGGGACACAGCGTTGCACGACGCCATCGGGAAAGGTGACCCGCACATCATAAACGCGCTTTGCGCTTGTCCAAGCGTGGACTTCACTCTGACGAACGAGCAGGACTTCAATGTCCTTCATCATGCCGCCCTGAAGGGTAACGCTCAGTAAGTGGCTCTAGACTCTAGATGTTCCATGTTGGACAATTCGAGTTACGATTAATTCGTGTTTACGTGACGCAGCGCAACGGAGAAGATCTTGGCGCGGGCGAAGTGCCTGGTGAACGTGAAGAAGGACGATGGATTCGCGGCGCTGCATCTCGCGGCCTTGAACGGCCACCTGGACGTGGCGGCCATATTACTCTCACCAGAGGGTGGGAACAGCAAGGTGGACCTGAGGAACAATCGTCGACAGACGCCTCTGCTCCTCGCGATATCTCAGGACCACTGGGCCCTGGTGGAGCTCCTCATTCGCCACGGTGCCCACATACTCAACGCCGACGCGGACGGCGACACGGTCCTCCACATCGCCATAATGCACAGATACAAACAGGCTATCGCCACTCCAACGGCTGAGAGATGCAGGGATTCACCGAGAATTTACGAAGTATGTTTTTCTCTTGTTTTTTTTTTTGGCCACGTTGCTGAGATAACAACGTTCGGTGTAGATATGGCAAAACTTGGAGAGACAAGGGGCGAAGACTGAACTAGCGTTAACCTGCTTCCTGGTGAGCGTGGACACCAGCTGTATCTTACTAGAGTATGCCATCAACAAGAATAACCAGACGCCGATGGATCTGATCGAGGCCGATCCGGAGATAGCCCCGTTCGCAGATTTGTTGCGATCTTATCAGCCGGAATCTCATGGCACACAATCGGAGTAAGTACACCTATGACTAGTTATACGGCATTTCGCTATAACGATCTTTTTTAATTGTGGCACTTTTTCGATTTACGGCCCGCAATGTTTCGTTTAATTCGCGAATTTTTATAGGAAATAAAAGGAATAGAATGCTTCATGAACTAAAAACTATATTATTTTGTACAAAATTGGAACAGATCAAATTGAATTTGCATGGGTTTGTATCAAAATAGTTGATTCGTTAGACGGCTTTTCGCTTTACGGCCAACTTTTCCCAAACGCATCTAGGCCGTAAAGGTACAGGTATATCACGATCATTACTTCCCATTTTCAGAATAAAGAATGACCTATCTATATTTTGCAAAGATATATCCGCCACCCTGTGTAATCAAGTGTCCACGATTTCTAGGTTAGAAATTGGATCTACTTCAGAGCCCTCTGCGTGTAGGGTGCAAACAACGCTGCAAGTAAGGGACAGGGAAGGAACTGGTCCCTCGACGACTTCCGGCGACGCGACCGAGGGCCATAGTTCCTTAGGTATACAAATTTGGACAACCGATTCGCGAACTAATCTCTGTGGTGACAAATTAATCATCGAATCGTTTTGGTTTAGCCGCGGACGGCCAGTCGGCGACGGGCGAAATTCCTACGACGAAGCAGGAGGAAAAGATGGATGCGATCGGCGCGGCGGAGAAGAAAGACAAGGAGAAGGCGGAGGACAAAGAGTTGGATCGGCTCCGCTATCTGGAGACCAGAGTGGCCGTTCTGGAGGAGGCAACCATCTGCAACGTCTGCTTGGAACGACGGCGAGAGGTCGTCTTTCTGTGCGGTCACGGCACGTGCGCGCATTGCGCGGCGCCTTTGAAAACGTGCCACATGTGTCGCCAAGTCATCACGAAGAAGATTCAGCTGTACTGAACAATCAAAATGCGAGCCGCCATCGTTTCTCGCTTCTCGCGGCGTCGTTTAGTTCTCTAGCGCGCGAACGTTCTTTTGACAAATCATTGTTTCTTTTTTTAAAGCGCCGGATACTTCGTCGTCGAGCGAAGTCAGATCGCAACGGACGTTTCCTTTTACACTCAACGCGTCCGTAACGCGAAGCGAATCGCGATTGCACGTGATCGTCGGTGCGATACACACAGCCAAGGGAGAATGCGTCGAAGATAACGAACGAGGGTGAACGTAGTATTTTTTGTAAATAATTCCTCGAGTTCCCTTTGATCCTTTTTTTCTCTTGGTTCTTAAGTGTTTTTTTATAGAATTGTACATGATTTTTTTTTAGCCGAAATGCTCGCGGTGCATGTGTTTCTCACCCCCCCCCCCCCCCCCCCTTTGTTATAAAAAAGCGGAGATGTTACGCCGGAGACTTGTAATTTGTTTTTTTATACATATCGTAGTTATACCCTTCTACGATATACACTGTATATTGTTACTAATTGTATAGTACCTTTTCTATTCTTTTGTATGTAATATTGATAACGCTCTAATTACTATTCGTAAGAATTTTGCGCGCGCGCATGAGTGTGTGTGTATATATATATATCTATACCCACACATTATATATAAATGTGTGTACGTGTGTGCGAGTGTGATAAGAGGATATCGAACGATATATCTCGTTTCTAGCCAAAAGTAGTATAAAAAGAAATTTACATTCACAGTAAGGAGTAATTTATAAAGATTTTTCGTGTGTTTAGACGATAAACCAACCGACCGTGTCGTTAGAAATAGTTTTTTCATCGCATAATATGTGCCACTCATAGAACTGAGAATGAAACAGATCGTTTCCGATGCATATTTATATATTACTGCTAAGTATTCGTATGGGGGAAAAAAAAAATATTCGTATTTATAGAACGATGATTGCACAAGCGTAAATAATTTCCGATTAAAAACTATGTAGCGGTCCAAGCGCAGATTTTTTTTTTTTGTTAGGTTCGTAGCAACAAAAGGTATACCAAGTTATACATTTTACAGAGGTTTACTTTTCTCCTTTCTCATTTCAAGCGAAATTGCACAATTCCAGCTGTGCGCCGTTGCGTTTCAGACAAATCAATGCCAAATTTGTTACGGCCGATAAGAATATAATATTTTGCACGATAATTCTGCTCGCCAGATGGAACAATGATTTTTCTTCCTTCCGTTCCTATTGTTTGTTTTTTTTTGTTTATAATGGTTGTATTGTCGCGAGGTCCGTGTTGCGTGTGACTACACACAAGTTCTGTTAGTACATAATATATGATTAGCGTCGTAATTTTTAAGCGTCGGCAAATTGTACAATTTTTTTTGTTCTTCGTGATCTGAAATGACAAGATTTAAATAAACATATTTGAAAAAGAATAACTTTAATCAAATTCATTCGTTTCTTTCTCTCTTCCTTTTAAGGCGATCAAAAAAAATCATGCATATATATATATACATATACACGCACATATGTATATATACATATACATATATCCCTTACGAACTAAAACAAAACATATTTTCTAGAAACTCGTCATCTTAACTAAAAATTAATAATGATCAATAATAAATGTAGAACGAAACAGCATCGATGATATTCTTTTTTTTTTCTTTACACAGGCAATAAAACAGCAATAACAATAATAGCAAAACACTCAACAAATGATGTCACATTCAAACAAGACTAAAAAGATGGACTCTTTACTCTCTCTCTTCATTATTTTTGTTTTTTGTTGGTTTTCTTTCCCTTAGCTTAGCAAGCAATTTTATTTATTTTGGTACTCGATAAAATTCGATATTCATATGTTACATTATTGAGCCAGTTTGCAAAACTGTAGCAGTAGTAATGATAATAATATAATAATAATAATATTTTTTTTCCTCCTAAGTAACCTAAACGCAATATACTATTATTTGATAATATTTTATATCATTTAGTACCTAATAAAACTTAAAATGAATTTTGGCGTTTGAGCCATGCGATAGGATTATCTAATTCTAACTATAGGACCATTTATCCATGTGCTTCGATTTCTTCCACGCCTTTTTTTTTTCTTTTCCTTGTTTTTGCACCTCTCGAAGAACAAACGCGTACGATAATTCTTGGAATAAAGTAATCAAAGCTTCACCACCGTCTCGACGTTTCCAAAATATGAAAACCCAACCTGTCCTTAATCCTTCCTTCCTTTCTCTTTGTTTACATATATCAGAACTGATATGAAATTGTCACTGCGTGAACTGATCGGTCTCTCGCCGTTGCACTTTGTCTGTAGATTAAGCACGACGAACGGATATCACAATCTCCAAAAAAAAAAAAAAGAAACAGAAACGAAAGAAAAGGAAACGAGGCGTTTGCACGTGCTTCGTTCCATTTACCAGCGAATTTCCTTTTTTTCATACGAATATACGACTGTGACATCGCAATAGCGCGTTTCATCGTATTCAAGTCGACACCGACATACAGATCAATCAGTCCACGAACGCGGACGTTTTTCTCCAGTGAGAAAGAAACAAAAATATATAAAATAAATCTCTCCTTTCCTCGCACCGAATTTCGACGTTCTCGTTCACCTCGGATAAACGCAGATCGCGGCATTGCTTTTCTTTTACGTTCGTCAATATAACCAGTCCCTTCCATGCGCGTCGCAAAACGTGAGTTTAAAATTACCTACTCGTGTGGCCTACTAAACTTTCGAGTATATCGCCGATACCGACAGGAATTGATAATCAATGAACAACCTGGACGAACCGCTCCTCTCAACTTCCATTCGGTGTCCATCGACGAGATTCATCTTCAACGTCTCGCTTGTTTTCCCATCCCCGCCCCATCTCCAATTTCCCCATACATCGTTCACCGTTTCTTCGATCGATCGATTCGTTTTATCCTCGCCCTTTCGCGCGCTGGTCACACCGATTCATTCGTCGAGCGCCATTATTGTCAGCTACGATCAAGTCCTGAGTAATACGACGAAAAAGCACTGTTCCAATGCGGGTTCAATTACCATCGCGCGTTCGACGCCGTTTCCCCCTCCTTTCTATTAAATACAGAGGACAAGGAGTTCGCAACGAAGACGCGCATACCGTACGCACGTGTCCCCCCCGCGAAACTTCTATTTAATAAATCCCTATTACCAGTGCCTAATCGTTGCACGCGTTCCTCCCTCTCTACGAATATTGCTAAACAAAAAAATTCCCACCGCGCCCTCCTTACATTAACGTTGGGCCCGTCCGCAAGGCCCAAAAACGTTTCGAATCGGTTAATAGGCTGGATCGGCGGCGCGCGTATCGTTAAAAGACAATACCGACGATTATGCTTATTATTGCACAACAATACAGCATTACTGTTTGCCAACGCTGTCTTCATCGCTCTATCAGAACATTCCAATCCGTCGTTCGTACTCGTGTCTCGCGTATACACGTGTGTACGTCGTGGAACGACAACCCTCGAGACACCAAAAGTCCTCTCGAAAAAAGTAAGGTGAAGAAAAAGTTGTCCGAATCGAGAAGGCGAAATTCTCGCGGGAACGGCGGTATCAAAACGGAACTTCCTGGCGGAGAAGCGTGTGTACGCGGGTGAAAAAGAAAAGCGTTCGAGATAGTCTTATCGGTTCGAATAAATCAGTGCGCTATTTAAAGATTCGTTACGCGGTTACTACGTCGCCCCCGTCTGTGCCCGATTGATCGACGAGCACGTTCAAGCTACGACCGGCTCGGGGCTGCAGGGCTGCAGTTCCGGTTCGTTCTGAGGCTCCGCTGTGCTCGTGGCGGTCGCGGTCGGCGTGTTCGGGTCGTGATTCGGGCCCGGTGCAGGCGTCACGGCCGCCCATTGGGACGTATAGGGCGCCGTTCTTGCCTGTCTCCTTGCTTTCCTTTTGTCGCGCCGTTCCTCCATCACTAAACGCAGGCGTCTCATTTTCCCCTTCGTTGCTTCGTTCTCTTTGGACAGTTCCTCTGCGATAACATGAAAAGAAGAAAAAACCGATCAAGTACAAATCTCGAACCAGGCGCATCTCGTTTCATTTCAACCGGCGAAGGACACTGTCAGACAGTTTTGACGAAAATCGTCGTAGGTAGCATGCAGCCGGCTGCTTGACGCAGAGTTAACGAACAATAAAGGGTTCTAGTGTCGATACGGGGAGTGCAATTATGTAGTCCCTGTTCAAGTACCAGTGGCGTATCCAGGATTGGAAGAATCGTGGTAACCGATGGACGCCACGGAGCCGTTCAAACTGGCGTTCGTACCAGCGGCGGATATGGAGTTCGACGAGGACTGCTGCCGGCCGCTGAAGTTCCTGTGATGATGCCTGTAGTGTCCCGCGGTTGGCGACGACGGTGAGGTGCTCAGCAGGTCGTTCAGTATATGAATGATGGTGCTTATGTTCCGTTTGGGACGCCCGTGCACGTCCTGAAGGGACGGATTCAGCGTCCCGCTGAACGTACCGGAGTACACGCCCTTTCCGTGATGATGCATACTCTCTATTATTGTACTTTGTCTGCGTCTCGCGTTCTCCTGTTGTCAAAAGAAAAAAACGATCCGCAATTAGCAAAAAGTTTACCACGCTTCTCGAGCAGCCGTTCGACTCCTCGACGAGAATCGCGCATCCATACGGAACTGACGACGAAAACAGTCACACTCGTAAGGCCCGAAGAGATCTTCCCAATGGAGAACGCGGGCCAAAATTGAAGGCCCCGTCCAGCCGTACCGAACGAAGATCCCTTGGGGCCTTATGCACATACGTACAATCTGTCCAGCCTTATAAACGAAATAACTGTACAACTAAAGGGGGGGGGGGGACTGGCTTCGGTAATAATGTATACCTCTGCGAGGTCGACCCGGGTGGTGAGTACCTCGGAAGTCAGCTGTTTCAGCTTCTGCGTCAAGTTGCGGGACGCCTCCGCCAGGGCCCTGGTGTCCAGGGTCGCCGCTTTCGATTTCTGTTTGGCCAGGAACGGCGCGGTGCTCTGGCCGTTGTTCTCCCCGTCCGTTGCGCTACTCCTGGAGAAGCCGGCGCCGTTCGTCGACTGTTGGCCGTGGTGGTGCGCTGTGCACAGCTTTTTCCTCGGCGGCGTGACGTCGTAGGGCAACGCGTCCGTGCATCCACGGCCGATGGAGGTAGAGTGTTGAACGTGGTCCGCGGAAATGGAGGAGGAGGAGGAGGAGGAGGAGGAGGAGGAGGAGTTGGTACTGGAGGAAGAGGCGGCCGGTTTGTTTCTGGGATGATGATGGTGATGATGGTGATGATGATGGTGATGGTGGTTGTGATGATGATGATGATGATGGTGGTACAGAAGGCAAGACTGACAGGCGTTCGAGGAGTTGCTGCTTGGCGATATTGAGCCGTGGTTGCCGCCGGTGCCACCGGACGGCGTTTGGCTGGCGCAGAAGGACGAGTGCGGGGGGCTGATCGGCGAGTACGAGGAGGACGAAGAGGATACAGAGGACGCGGTTGTCGCACGGCTTGAACAGACCGGGCTTGGCGTCGTGGTGACGGTGGACAGGCTTGTGCTGCAGCTGGCGGCCGCGTGCAACGCCGAGATGAAGCTGCTTATCAGGGAGGTCTTCGCGGTCGCGTTGCCGTTCTGCAGTTTCGGGGTGGCGCTGCTCGCCGAGCGAGCGGCTAGGAAGGTGGACCCTTTGGTTTGCAGGGGGGCGGAGACGTGGCTGGCGGGGAGGTTCGACCCGTTGGAACTGTTGCCACCGATGGAGGAGTTGTTGCTGGCGCTCTGGTTGGCCGCTGGCGAGACCGGTCTCACCGTGGACAGTTGTAACTGGATGAGCATCATGTGATCGCCTAGTCGCATGGTGAGATTCAGCGGGGCCTTGCCGGATAAGAAGTCGTTCACCTGCGAATCGTTCAGGCTCTCCAGCGCTTGCATCACGTTGTGCTCCGGTTGTTGTGCCTGAAAGTTATTTCGTCAATTTTATCATCGGCTGGTCGGTAGTTAGTACCCGTTCGCCTCTGTAGAGGATGGAACAGAGTTGAACGATGAAGTCCGTCGATAGAAATGCGTGCGCTGCTCGACTCGACCAATCGCTCGCCGCTAAACGGCGTTCAAATACTTTTACGGGATAAAAGAGGGAGGCCGTAGAACAGAGACAGACTGGCTGCGTGGGGAGGGGATACCGCGCGGACAATTTGGCGACTATTGTCTCGCCGAGCATCTAGCCGATCCTCGAAAAAGTGAGACGCGGAATCGAGGAAGCCAGATGGGAGATTAACGGCGCGGCTCGGTCGTCCCTCTATCCGGCGGGACCCGGTTCATTGAAAGAGATCGCTCTGTAATCTTCGGTACGAGGATTGAACGCCAATAACCCCCGTCGTACGCGTCCTATTCATCCGGGCAGGACGAGGTTGAATCGACGTGGCTGCTCCGAGAGATGGATACGCGGAGAAGACCTGCAGAAGAGGGGAAACCTCGCGGAACCGCGGCTCAGACCCTAGACGGCACAGCTAGGCATCCCTCGGTACACCTAACGGACTTCCTTTCACTGACGGTCATCGTTGTATTCGGTAATTCGATTTAGCTTGCGTTCATTTTGCGGGGAATCTGGGCTTCGATGAATGGACCTGCGTCACAAGCCTGTCCCATGTAATGCTTCCCCCGCGACTACACCCTTTTTCCTTGCCACCTCCGCTGGCAGTCTAATCTAATACCGTCGGGACGTCCGCGTTCGGATATTCGCTGATCGATATTCACTGGGAACGCGGAAAGTCCGGAGGACAGGACCTGGATCGTGATTAGGAACGCGGAGGCGCGTCTTGAATCCTGCACAAAGGAAATAATTGGGCGGGGCGTGTTCCCTCGCTGGTCAAAATGGATTCCAGTGTCGTCGGCGGAGAATCGTCAAGGAAGCCGATGTGGCGCCGCGCGGCAAGCGCAGCCTGCTATCATCGGGCCAGATACGTACGCCAAGGATCGTAAACACCATGTTTGTCGCCCCTCCAGAGTGGCCAGTCGGTGCCCCTCCTCTTTTAGCGTCGCTAGGGCACGTCTGTCTGGCCGGCCACCGTTGGTACGAGTCGCGTTTCAGAGACGAGGAAAATGTACGCGTGCATAGTACGCGCATTATGGAAAGAGAGCGCCGGGTTGCAGCGTGCACAGGGGCGCTCACGACCCATGATCCCTACCGCACCACGTGTCAATTGGAAATGCTAACGGGCGACGCGAAATAGGACGTAAACGACGAATTACGCTAATGCCACGGGCACAAGTTTCCTGCGAACGAAACAAGAATCGCCCTTTGCGACGCCTGAAAGGCACTCGATTAAGACCACTCCCCCCTCACCCCCATACTGAACAACTAACGTGTGCATTACTAAATAAATACGTTTTGTCCGTCGAAAAGTCGCGGTGCTCAACCGAAATGGATCGACCGACCGTGGGCGCTTCGAACAAAAGAATAATCCTAACCAAACCCGAACCAGAACTGCTGTCCGGTTTTTTTTGTCTTTCTCCATGGTGTCGCTGCATCTGCGGGGTATTCCCGGTATTGCCAGTATGCGAATGCGGTTGGCCACTATCTGTCCGCTGGGAAGATAAAGCGACGTCGCCGTGCGACCTTATGACTCGCGGTCTTCATCCTATCGTGCCTGAAAGGAACACGCAGAGAAGGAAGAGGGCCGTGCCGTATAGTCGTCGCGTTTCAACGCGTTTTCGTTATATTCAAAGCAGCACGCCAATTCGGCCTCGTTCGGACGCGGCGACAGTGCGATCAGCTGCCCCGTCCGCCCTCGGCCGGGCAACGTCTGCAACAATTAATCGAGCCGGCTGCAGAGAAACGATACATCCGACACGTGCCATCCAATTATCGTTTAATGCCGTTTTTGGAACCCTTCCCTCGGAGATAATACGACAGGGAGGCAGGGAAACGTCCGCAGAATTTCCATAGCCGATCGATAAAACTTCTCCGACCCGACGGCCGACGGCATTAATGGACTCGCCTATCAAACTTTTCAGCCGGGGTTCAAACGGAGAGCGAGAGAGTCTTAAACACGCCACGCGGACCAACCGCGTATTCCAATAACCCCTAACATATTTTCCTTCGCACGCTCACTGATCGATTTCCACTTTTCATCCTGCCAACCGCCCAACTCGGGAAGGGGGGGACCCCCGTACGCATCCACGTGAACAGTTACTTTTCATTAGAACCACGCTCGTCACGCTTCTTTTTTCTTCTTAACCTTGAAGGTTGAGAACCCTCCGCGCGCAGCACCAGCTGTTTTTTTGCTTCTTCTACAAATAAAGGTCAAGAACCGCCAGCTACGTGCTTATGAATGGACACAGATAACGCGGTGCTACGCGTTTCACAGGTGTGAAATGCACGGACACCGTGCCGGTGCTGTGTTGTATCCTGTTGGGGGATTAAAATAAGGAGCACGGTCGGTCTCCCGCATTTGTAAAAGGGAAACAGGGGGGTGGGGGGCGACGCGAGGTCAAAAAGGTTCCCTTTGCCGTAATACCGTGAAGAATACGCATTTTCGCCGGGACGAAGCGACGAACTGATCAGGCCGGCCAACTGCGCCGCGCGAAACCGGCGTAGGTCTCGCCCTGTTTCTTCATAACCACCCACGAAAGTGCCGGTGCGCCAGTGTGCATACAGCAGCCTGCGTGTATGTGTGTGCGTAACGGTGCGCGATCGTGGCCGCAAAGCATGACTATACTCACGCGACGACGCACACACAGCAGCTGCAGCCACGCGCTATACATATAGGTGCCACCGTGTATGTATATCTCTTGTATACACGTGCACACTTTAAAATTGACTGCGGGTGACCGAGACTCGAGCGGGCGGTCCCCTTGACAGCCATGCGAACGAGTCTCTCGGTCGCGATAAGGACCCGTGTGCAGCGCTGTTGCCAGCGCCTCGAGCACACTGCCTAGACTCTATTTCAATGAGAGAGAGAGAGAGAGAGAGAGAGAGAGGCCGTGTCCTTTGTATGCGACGTGCACACCCGGTGCACGGACCACCTTCGTTCTTTTCACGCTTTTTTTTTCCCTCTTCTATCGATTCAAATCGAACAACCTGGCGCGCAGGGGACGGGCAGGCCAGAGATTCCTCAGGATTCGTTCAAGCGGCGAAAAAGGCGGATACCGAGGAAGTGGCTGCTTCGTACGATCGGGCGCACAGACTGGGCTGTTTTTCTTTTGTGCGATAGGATTGGCGCGGGGTATACAGGTTGTTTCAGCCGCGAGATAAATTCGAGGTTAAATATGTACAGTGACGCGCAGGAGTTGGCGAAGAGTGTTCGTAAAAATCGACCCTTTCGCTCGTGTGCCGTCTTTCTATTGGGGTAACATGGAGCCGGACCACTTCGGTTGAAACGAAGGATCAGAAGCATGGTTTTCGTGTATCGATACTGGAGCGCAATGAGAATCGCCATGATGTCATCGGACTTGTTGATTAGTTGAATGGGAAAGGGACAATAATAGACGGTAATTGGTGGTGCCACCTTTGCGATGCTCGTGGACGGTGAAGGATTGGCAAAGAAAATTGTGACGCAACAGTATATACCGGAAAATACAGAGCTGACGATGCGGTGACCGAGAAACCAAGTGACCCGATGATACACGAGCAGAGTTAACGGCGTTTGTCCGTTTTCTGCCTCTCACTAGAATTCCTTTTTCGTGTAATGCTCCTCAACTGGGCGGACACGGATCGAAGGGAATACACAAAAAAAAATTTGTCGAGTTCAGACATTCGTTCGACTGAATCCCGACAGGACCTTGCAGACATCTTGAATATCGACACGCAATTTCTACCAACAGACTTCGCTCCGTTACAGTCGATACACGTATCGATCGGGCGATGAAGATCGTGCCTTTACATCTCCATCGTTTCGAACCGCAACTGAACGCAGTCGCGACCGTTCAGAGAAATGCAATTTCATTTGTGCGTTGGGTTCCTGCATTAACGCGAAATGGTACACAAGCGGCGAACTTACCAATAGACCAGTTTCAACATTGGGCAGCAAGGTGAGCCGACTGCCATCTTGCAAACGATTCTCCTCGAGTGTGCCATCGCTCAGTAGCCTGGAACAAGAAATCGTAAACCGTCATTGAAGCATCCCTGGCGGCGAAATCGGGAATCACAATTAAAGAGAAAAGCTATATTAATCTATGACGTCTGCTGATAATAGCGGATATATTTAGACCGACTGAGGCGTTACCCTTTATCGCTGTAATCACGGTACGCTCATTGATACCGGAGGTGTCCCTCCACGGTGCGAAACCGGCGAACGATCGTTTCATGGAAACTCACCTCGAACACTTATCACGACGATCGTTAATTACCGCGATAGAAAGAACAGTCTATTTTTAACGATGCTGAGTATTGCGCGTAAGCGAAGGTACAATCAATTACGACGATATCCTTAGAGACTCGAGCGTCGTTCGGTTACGTAAATTACAAAAAAAAAACAAAAAAAAAACGTCGATGCCTAGAAAATCTCGATGACATTGGCGCTGGTCGTCCGGTTGAAAGCGGCGAACGCAAGGAAAGACAAAAAAAAAAAGGAGAAAAGCAAAACGATAACGGCACGATCCGAGAGATACGATTAAAGACAATACGATTGAAGCGGTATTATCGCCACGCAGCAGGCACTCAACGGCTCACAAAGAGAGTACATACGGCGCACATTCTCAGATATTGACTTAGAATATCGCGGAAGTGATTGTGCAACATCCTCTGCGGAATGTTTACCCTACCCAGCTCATAATACAGGAGAAACTGAAGGAACCCGTTCGTACGCTCCTACTGTGCTTCATTTTTAATTGTAAGAAAATTTGGGCGTACTCGCTGAAAAGAAGTACGGCCATCCTCAGCCTCGAGGAAACCGAGATTATACGTCTGCACTTCAACGGACGTCCATTGTAGATAAATAAAAAAAAATTGTGAAAAGGAATTGTTGTTGGTAATTTATTAGAACTTTCGGCCAGTGACGAGGATCCGGTTGACGTTACGCCATTGTTACGTCCGTAACCGCGGCACCGGCATTATACAACTCAGGGT
Source organism: Nomada fucata (assembly GCA_948146005.1). Taxonomy (NCBI): domain Eukaryota; kingdom Metazoa; phylum Arthropoda; class Insecta; order Hymenoptera; family Apidae; genus Nomada; species Nomada fucata. The sequence goes on along the minus strand of OX411277.1, from coordinate 29,514,690 downwards.
AACGCCCGATTGAAATTTATTATCCACGCTTCTTCCAATCGAGTCAAGATAAATTACTGGCGTGAAACGTTTCTAAGCCACGTATCGCATTATCCCTACGTCGCATACACACGTATAAATATCAATATATATATATATATATAGACGTGCGAGTACGAATATTGAAAGTATTTAAAACCAGTCGCTGAAATGATTGCGAAAACACCGACATACCTTCGTCAGACTCTTGTAATTGATGCCTGATTCTGCAAATGCATACGCATTCCGTGAATTCGCAGAACACGTTGCGTCGATCGAAGAAAAAAGTAAGGAGGAAAACCGCAGTGCTATGTATCGCTGACACGAGAGTGTGACCCAAGATCGGACTAGGATCAGCTATTCGCTCGCGGGCTGATGTATATGCATGGCATTCTATATCCGGTGAATCATTAGGGCAGAGACATCTGTCGATTAATCGGTATTGAAAACGGAAGTGCGAGGGTGGCGGTTCTTCGCGACCCTGGCGCCACTCTCGCGGTCCCGAACTTGTTTAACGGTTTTTTTCTTCTGAAGATCCTGCTGCGATCGTGTCGCTGACCTTTTCACCCTTTGCACGGCGTTTTCTTTTTCTCCGCCGTACCTTCTCCAGCGGAGAGAAAAATGTCTGGATCCGTCAACCCACGAAACACGTCACCCTTGAGCCTCGTGTAAAATCAGGTATAGGAATTCTTTTGTAAATGTACCTAATTCCTTTCCGCGGATTAACCGTCGAAACTCTTTACTATGTCTCCAACAATGAGCTCAAGAATGACGTGGATTATCTATTTTTTTTTTCCTTCTCGAAAGCTTCTTATCCTTTTCGTAGAATGCCCAATAAAATGCACAATTTGTCCCCGTATTTGACGACGACGGGAGTGCAAGTCGTAAAATGGCGGAGCATAACAAACAGAGAGGCGGCGGTCGAAAAATCTAATTACTGCCCGGAAGATATTTTTGGAACGGACTGTTTTGAATGAGAAAGAGAAAAGCGCGCCACGCGAATGGCGCTAAGAATAAACTTAGTCTAAATCTGAGCAAATATAAATACATAAAGTAAGGGTAATATAGGAACGTTCCTGTCGGTAACAAGATAAATATGTGCTCTTCTCTCTCTTTCTTTGTTACATCCCATTGAAATCGTGCGAGAACGTTAGTCATTTCTTCCGCCTCTCCCTGCAGCAGTGCTATATTAATTTCGACTCATTAACTTCGTAAACGAAGACCCGGTGTTAACGATGCATATTTTAGGCGGACAAATGGTCGTCTGACCTACAAGAATACTCATAAGGTAAGGTTCACTCCTTATACGTGCAACGAGGATGACTAACAGACAGGTATACGAGAGACTGCATGACACACGCTTAATAGTGGTACGAAACAGTTAAGGTAAGGCTGCATTGCGTTTGAGGACTTCGTCTTTTTTTTTTACCTGATCCAACGAGCAAACACAACCTTTTTCGAACGCGTAGTTTATCCTGAAAAGCTTGCCTACATTTTTCCACCAATTATGCAATTACGTTTGTTTTTCTATGTTTTAAAGTCAGGCTACGCATCTTCGAAGAGTGAAAATATCAAGAGATTTATTTTAATGAAGGATTAAAGTAACGCAGGTTGAATTAGCGAGAAGAAATATCGGTTCGACAAGCGAAACACGCCTGCATGTATATCTGTACCAAGTATCGGTTAATTCAGGCGGCCTTTGCAAGGAAAATAACACTAATACGGTCGAATTAGATCCGTCGGTCCATAGTTCTGTATTTAACGCGATACGCATGCGTTCAAGAAGCCGTGGAACGAAACAGAGAAAGGGACAAGCGAGTCGCATATTATACGAACGGAACGGACACCCCGTGTGCACGTGTCGCTACACGGACACATGCAGCCGATGAGAGGAGAGGCACACACGCATTACATACGTATAGTAGCGAGGTACCCGGCGTGTGCTACCTGCGCCTGAAACTGGCCCAGCAGGCACGAAGGAACAAGTAGTGATGGTCATTCGTTTCTCTCCTCGCCGTATACGCCTTTCGAAAGAAGGTGTCTAGCTGCTTTTCGTTGCAGCCACGTTGCATCCTCAAACGACTACCGTGCTCCATTACTTTTCCCCTATACACCTAAAAGCCTCGAATATTTGAGGCGTTCAACTGCCGAATCCCCCTAGAGCTTCAGTCGATTCCCACGGACCGCTATGGCTCCGCGAAAATAAACATCAATCCGGCGGGGCAAAGTATCAAAAAAGAAACCAAGCATTGCGATTAAGCGAGAATGATTAACCGTCGATGAAGGGTCGCAAGAAAAGGATAGAATGGAGTAGTGGTCCGTCGCCAGCAGGCTGAACGGAGAAGGTATAAGGGAAAGAAAGAAAGAAAATTCCAGCGGTGTGTTGCGTACGGGAATAGCCAGGCTCGGTCGTCTTTTCCGTCCAACTGTTTCTCTTTCTTCGTCTACCTCTCACTGCAGAGGGCTGTCACCGTTCCACTTTACGGGAACGCGATTCCCAAGATACTCTACCTACTACACCACCTCCACCACCACCTACTCGCGAGTCTACGGTATGCCAACCTTCCTTCTCTCCACCATGTTTCTCTCGCGTGCACGTATACGAAGGAGGATCTCGCAGTCTTGTGGCGGCGGCGGCGGCCCCCACGACGCCTACGAATATTATGCCCACTCTCTCTTTCCCTTTCGTCGCACCGACGGCTGTTTTTCGTTCTTTCTTCTTCACCTTTCAAACGTACGCAGCAGCAGCAACGTCGTCCATGGGCACACACGTTCACCCACCAAAGCTTTCTTTTCTTCCCTTCCTTCTCTTTTCTATTCCATCGAAGGTGAAACGAAAAGGGAACAAAGAGAGAGGGGGAGACAGAGAGATACGCCTGATTCCCTTCACGACACAAAAAAGAAAAAATCAAATGGATCGCCCATCGCATACTTCTCCCTCAGCCTCACCGCGTCATCGATTTATCGATAATTTAAAAACATATGACTCGGAACGCTTCCGCCCTCCCAGCGTTCTCACGCATACTTCTCGACCACTTATCCAATCTCTCCTTTCTTCTTTTCTATTACATACCTATGCATACGCGCATTCGAAAAATATTGTTTACGATACGACGCGTCGTGGCGATTTCTCGTAGCCGTAAGTCGCGCAACGGTAATATGCATATTCTACATCACATGGGCATGTACGCGACTATAAAAAGTTTTCAGTTTGTGCACACTTACCTTTCTCGATACAGTAAACTAATGCGTTCTTTAGCGACCTTCAGCCTCTTCGAAACGATCTTCTTGAGGCTCTCAACGGTGTCCGTGCGGTCAATGATAAGATCGAACTGTCCACCGGTGGTCGGCGTGATGCTGACCGTGATTTCGTCGTTGTCGAAGACGGTGGCAACGACGCAGCCACACCCCGGCGGCGAGGAGGAGGAGATGAACGACGACGACGAGGAGGACAACAATAACCGGGACGACGAGGGTGACGACAACGTGGTGATCGTTGCGGCCGGGTCCCGGGACGATGAGCCACCCCTTGTCGGTCCCTGGCGATAATATTCCGCTGGCTGTTCGGGCCGTATCGATGTGTACACGGAGCCATTGCCACCGTGGGCAGCGGTCGCCGATGTGGACGCGACCGAATTCGTCACGTCGTTTCTGTCCCGCTGAATCGTGTCCGCCTTTGACCCGTCGTCGTTGTCACTGCCAATCGCCGTAACGTCCGACGGCGAGGCGCCCGTGCTACCGTCCATTCTGGCCACGATGGTAACTAACCGATATCGTCCCAACTCGCGTCGCAAGCGTCACGTCGCGTACAACTATGTATACGTAACACGCACCCGCACCTGCACCTGTGCCCCCAGCGTCCTAGCAGCGAGCACCTAGGAGACGCCACTCCGTTCGCTACGTACGTATATACGACCCACGGTGGTGTCCGTGGAAGAGGTCTGGCCACGGTGCCTTCGGGAACGCGCACGCCACGAGGAACGACTCTGGGAAACGCAACGGCGGCAGGCGAGGAAAGAGAAACGACCAGGGGTACACCGGGGAAATGATAGGCGGAGATAGCAGGAGAAAGAAGGAGAGAGAGGGGGGAGGGGGAGGGCGAAGGAGAGGCGAATATCGGGGAGAGAAAAATTAAAAAAAAAAAGAGGAGGATTTACTGGTTCCTTCGGGCGTACACGTATACAAACCACTGTTGTTTCGCGTTTCGTTGATCGATTCCACGGATTATTGTTTATTTGTTATGTGGATGATGCGGATTTGTTAGAAGCACTGTCACCTGGATGGCGTTGGGCAGACTTGTAAGCACGAGCACGATACGTTGGATACCTTTCTTTTTTTTTTTTTGTATCTGGCCTTTGTTCGTCTGGACGTAGCCTGCAACTTTTTCCTTTTCCTTTATTCTTATCTGTTCCTTGCACACGCGCACCACGGGCGAACCCTCAACCACGCAAACCCTGCGACCAGCGACTAGCAACTGAATAGCCGAGAGCCCCGGACTTTTGCTAGCATCCCGGACCCAGCCGGGCCAATATGGCGGCGATTGTTAATGGGCCGCCATGTTGTCCGAGACGGCGGGACATTTGAACGCGTCGAAGCGGGCATATTCGCGTAAGAGTTGCAATGTTTAATAATATCGATTGTTTCTGGCACGGAAGATTGGTAAAAGAAATTATACGAGTCGTTGAAAATCGCTTGCGCGTGAAAGGGTTGTTATTATTGTATCTTTTCATTTTTTTTTTTAGAGAGAACTACGAGAACACGATGAACGCACGTTTTTCCATCATCGACGAGCACTATTACACATTTTTATTGTCCAGCAATCCAATATACATTCTGGCAAATGTTTATTCAATGTGATCTACACATAACAGGTCACAATTATTATTATCGTGTATAATAATAATTATAATAAAAAGTCATTTACATTACAGGTCCTTGCATATACATGTGTACATATACATTAACTATTAGTTCGTACCGTAAGGCTCGAACAATTACTGGTGCTAAAATGTGATGAAATCTTCAAAACCTACTTAAGTATCAAAATTACATTACTCGAACAGCTTTACAGTTGCACCACCCGAGGATTATACTTCACACGGCTCTTTTTCACCTGCTCTCTGACAGAGAGCTGGAAGAACATGCACCAATACAGTAACAATTACGCTCCATTCTATCCCTATCTTTTTTCTCGCTCGGAAAACGTATATTATTACCCGCAACGTAGGCCGCAAAACGTTCTCTCGCGCTATGTTTTTTCCATTTTTCTGTCTCTCGCTTCTGCTTCGCGCTTTGCAAAAGTCGTCGATATAAAAATATACAGTATACAAAAATACAGTATATAAAAATATACAATAATACAATACTCGCGAATCTGTGCGTACCTAACGCGGAAGGGACATATTATACATACACACGGATGCTGCAGATGTACATTGGATTATTCGAGTCAATCGAACACTAGGTGCCTGTCGTCCCTTGCAACGTGGCAAGCATCATCGGATGCAAGGGACACCAAAATTCACGATCCAAACTCTTCCGTGTCCGGTTCGATTGCCTTGTACTCGTAGCTTCCTCTCCCGTCCATTTGCAAGTAATACTAAATATAAACACAAGCAGACACACATGCATTAAATACAGATTACCCATATCTTATCTTCCTTTCTAACGATAGAGGAATCGACTTGTTTCTCAAACCTCGTGATGTTTCCAAAGGGATCGTCGATGCGACACCGTGAACAGCGTGATGTTCTCCTGTCTGCAGTACGTGTACATGGAGTCCTCGACGTCCACGCTTACGGCGCTCGTGCATTCATCCAAAATTGCGAACTGCGGTCTGTGATAAAAGAGTCGCGCCATCTGCAAGAATCATCCGCAATTATTTGTCCCATCAAAAACGATAAAGTAACCGATCACACAAAATATTACCGCTATACGTTGCTTTTCACCGCCAGACAAAACGTCCAACCAGTCGGCCACGACGTCCCATCCTTGATTCTCGCTATCCGTAAGATTCTCCCTTTCCAGTAGATGGCTCAACTGAACAAGATCCAGCAGTTTCTTCAAATCATCGTCGGTCGTTTGACCGCGCCTAATCATTTCCGCCTTGGTGTGCGGATAAATTACTTGGTCCCTGAGAGTGCCGAGGGTCATGTACGGACGCTGAGGTATGTAAAACAGCTTCCCACGAGGTGGCTTCGTGACCGTCCCGCTCCAGACTGGCCACAGCTGTTCGAACAATTGTCCACGATTAAAAACATCGAATCCGTACGACAGTACGATTAAAAGTTTTTGTGGAAACAATACGATCCCGCTTACCTCGCCAAGAATTCTGAACAGCGAACTCTTGCCACAGCCGTTCGGACCGCACACCAAAACGTTCATCCCCGATTTCACCTCGAACGACAGCTCTCTGATGAGAACGTCGCCGTTCGGCGTCACCAGAGGAACGCTCTCGAATTTTATAATGTTATCTTTCGTTACTATATTTCCCTCGCCGGGCTTTCCGATCGATTCGCACTTCGTATCGCTGACCATAGTCCTCTCGTACTTTCCTGCGCTCAGATCGTCGAGCACGACCTTGATCTCTGTGACACGAGCGGTGAATCCGGCCAGTCGGGTCATCTCTCTTCCGGCCAAGACGAATCTGCCTATCGCCTCCGCCAATTTCAATAACATTCGGCCGTAGATGTAGTAATTCTTGAATCGATGATCGATCGTTCCGGACAGGACGGCGTGGTTCTTTTGGAAGAAGGGCAGGCTGACCGCGTAGAAGCCGACTATCATCGCTATATCTAAAAGAGAAACGTGTACGGGACGATTACGTAGACGAATTGCAACTGTGACTCAAGAAAATGGTTAACGCGCGGAAAATGTACCGCTTACATTTGCCAATGAGATTGTCTATTACTCCTATAAACGTTTTGAACTCGAGGAACTTGCGGAGATGAACGACCTGTTGAACAGAAAGAAGGGCAGCCGTTTTACGCACTAGGACAGTCAAACCACGGTCACTGGGACAATATACTTTGACTTGAGAAGGTCAAGCCAGTCGTGATATCTTACGACCGTACATGAATGACTTCGTATATTCTTTCGTTCTTCAACTTACGAGCTTGTGGAAGCTAGCCAACAATGTTAACTTTTCCCTATTGTTTCCTTGGTAAAATGCGATTTCCTCGGAATTTGTGATTAACCTTGAGTTAATATGCCGATATTCGCCTTCCAATCGTTGCTCCGTGACAGTCATTTGTCCAATCGGTTTGCGAAGATGCGTCAGCACAGTCCCCGCAATAACGAGATAAGATAACATTATCACCGGTGTCTGCAACAAAAGTAATTGCCGTCAATTATTACACGCACATTGCTGCACGCACTTCTATGTGCACAGTTAACGTACTTGACCGCCAAGATTACTCGTCAGCCTGTAAACGTAGATAAAAATGTCGAGCAATGGCTTAGCAACGTTGCTGTACAGCTCAGTGCAACTGTCGCAGAATTTGTCCACGTCCGTTGTCAACAGCTGATCCGGATTGGCAATTCTGCTATCCAGATTGTTCATTTTGTAATATGTCAGGCCCCTGTAGGAGGAAACAATAAAATGGTTATTAAATTGAACTTTGCAACCGGTGCACAGGTGAGTGATGTATGTTCTGCCACGGAGTCGCTTCCGTGCACCGCAGAGAAATTTGTTGACATAAGCAGCGACACTACGACTTACTTGAGGTACTGGTCCATTAAGTTCCGTGTGATATTTGTGCGCAACTTCAACTTCATTTCGAATAAACCGTATTTCAGTACGTTGTTCACAAGCGATATCTAAATAAACGTAACCATGGGAGATTATAGCGACAGTTTCTTCCGGATCGGTAAGAAATAAAGGCTGCTTGGCAGCCTGAACGAAAGGATTCAATTAGCAGCCTTGGATGGCAATACTTCTGCCAGATCCTTTACAGTGCATCGAATCCATCCACTTACCAACGGCAGGACGGCCATGAAATGATACAAGCGTTTCTTAAACAAGCTTCTGTCCATGTTGATGATCGATCTGTGAAAAATGTAACGCGTCGTTTACAAAAATCGCCCAGCCAACCCTGCAATCTCTATCGTACACCGATAAGAGAATAAATTGGAAAAAAAAAAGAAGCGTTACGAACGACTCGATCAAAGTGCTTATGTTTATCATCCAAAGGTCGCAGAGGGATCTCGCTACCAGTGCACCGGCTACGAGTAAGACGTATCCGAATTCCGCAGATACAATGGACGGTATGCCGATCTTCAGCAACTGTTTCAGCTGCCTGAAGAACCTGGCGTTCACGTACGCCTTTGGAGCCCTGGGTTTCTTCTGCGAAACAATGCCCACGAGTCAGGTCAATACCCAATATACGTACCAGGGTCCTGTCGGCAACAGATCTATCCTCACCTCTTTGATAACGTACTGTATGTCGTTCGCGGGCCAGGCATTTCTGCGAACGCGAACGAACAAATGCACCGTTAGTCACCGAAATATCACCGACGATATCAACGATAACGTGAAATTTCTCTACCTGAGCCTCGCCGCCTGTTTCCTGCCTCTCCTCTTCAGGATCCATATCAACGTCGTCAACGCGCAAACACCAGCCAGCGTGCGTTTATTCACGAACTTGCTAACCGCCGGCGCCATACCTGCCTACGATGAGTACCTGCGGAGAAGTCGCTGGTTGCCTTCTACCGACGATCGCGGCTCGTCTGACTGCACTGTGCCACGGGAAACGTTGAACAGGTGGTGGGGCGGCGCGTCTCATGAATCAGTTACATCGATAGCGACGTTCCGCGAGAGCCGAAGCGACCGTGCCTACGGCCAATTCACCTCTGCCCGTTTGTTGCCACTCACCTATGTAATTTGCGTTTGTCACCCTGTATTTACAACTGTAGTTATTCCCACCGATACAGCCGATCAAAGTGCAAGCACCTGGCTTCCTCTTTTTACATAATATTATACCGCTGAACTCTCGACTCGGCACTCTCGAAGATAATTGGATGCACGCGGACTCGACGGTGTGGGACGTACATGCATGTGTACGCACACGTGTCGAACGCGTATGAATACGCATCCGTAATGTACAGTCGATGATTAATTCCTTGTTCCTCGACGGAAATTATTTTTTTTTTATTTCCTTTCAGTAATAAGGTTAACTCAATGTAACTGGCAAGCAGTGTACGTTACACTAGCTCACATAATTCTACAAAGTAAGTCAATGTACCGGCCTTTGCGTAAAACTTGTAGTACAGTTCGTACGTTTAAGCCCCATTGCCGAATGGATGGCTCAGGAGTATTGAAGCATGCCTATTCTTGCTAGAGCCCGTTTGCTACAACCAACGTCTCGACTTCAACTGAATCCGACATTTGATAAAAGCCTAAAATCTAATTTAGTCGCGAAGGTCCGTTGGCTCTCGGTGGCTATGCCAGTTTGCTGTAGCGCGTGGAGTTATGGCAGAGAATAGAAGGGAAGTTGAATTTCGAGTAGAGTCATAAAGTTTTATGTGTCGTCCAGTAATCAAATGTTTGACGGCCAATATGTTCAATTTGTTTCGCACTGTACGTATGCGCGTGCACGTTGGAAGCAATCGGAACGATCCCAGTCAGCGAAATATGCAAAAACCAGATTTTGCCAGCAGGTTTTGTAAAAAGAATGGCTGCAGATTTCATGCAGAATCTTTTTTAGGTGCATTTAAATGTCCATCTAAATCCATTCGAATGGCTCAAGTTGCAGGTTCTGCCCGATTTCTGCTACCCAATCTGCCTTCGGATTCTGTTTGCAGAACCCAAGCCACATGCGCGCGCAGCTGGCTACGGACCTGTAGACAGAATCTGTCAGTTCTGTTGCCAAGACAGTTGAATCTTTGTTTGTACGGGAACGGGGGATTATTTATATATTTCAGGGAAAGAGAAGTTGGGACGATTGATGGAACGTGTTTTATTAATATCCACGCCACCTTTGTACTTGCGATCCTCGCCCGATGATAATCGTTTTCGCACCTTATCTAAACCGAATACGTGGAACGAAATTGTTCTATCGTTTCAGATAAAAGAAGGTTGATACCCGTGTGCTATTTGGAATTGGCGGTACCGTTAATTTTTCTCGTTATTGGCCACGTCACACGTGGCTGTCGTGTTATGTACGAATAATGGAACAGTTATTATTAGATTCGATTTTTATTTCGTTATTTCTTCTCCTTCGCGTATTTCTTTCTTTCCTTTTATATATGTAACGGAATGTTTCTGACGCAATATGGAATTGTATTTAACGGAACGAAAAAGATTAGCCTCGGAATGTTAACCTGTAATACGAAATAGATAACTGCCTAAGATAAGATAGAGTATATTTCTTTCTTACTCCCTGAATTTTCTTTCTGTTTTTTAAATATATTTAGTCCTTCAGGATGTATAACGATATATTTATCGCATACCACAACTATTATAAGTATTCATTATCACATTGTATTCAAATATATTGTAATCAGGGTGATTCAGCTTTTGCTGTTTTTTTTTCTCACAATCAAGAAAGTAACAAATAAAACGCTGTCAAATAGATAAAAGAAGGTCCTTCATTCTCCGTCATTATTACCTATCGATCCCTGTGACCGTTTATTCGTTCAATTGTTATAAACTCCGGCATGGCTACGGAAATCTTTCCACTTTCTGTTATGGGAATCGCGTCGATTGTATAATTCAGCAGTGTTGAAACCGAATGAATAATGGAACGAATTAATTATAAGCATTATCGATTTGCTCCTAAACGAATGCAGCGGATTTAATGGATTGAAGTTCGACGCGGGTACATTTGCATATACACGAAATTTATTAGAAATATTACACGTCTCGTTGTTTACTTCGTTACTCCGCCTCCTTAACATTAGACATCCTGTAAATGCAAATCCTGAACACGCAAAAGGACCTTTGATCCATCAGAATATCCTCGCGGCAATCCATGGAAACGTTTCAAGAACCGCAGAAGGGTTCCGCCGAATGGCGGCGTCTGCAAGCAAAACATTGACCAATGAATATTTCCCACGTATCGCCCGTAATGACGGCATTACTCATAACATTGTAATCCACATTTACGTTTTTCTTCCAATCCCCGCGTCAGCCCGCGTCGCATTGTTTCCTTCCTCTACAGTCCTTATATTTTAACACTGGTTATATCGGTCGCACTTGGAGGTTCGCTGGCGGTAATTCATTCATTTGAACTGTTGAACAGAACGGACCTGGATTAGTTCGCGTTGACGTAAATCGGGTAACACTACGAACAAATATCTGCCCCGGTTCAGTTTGCCAATTGTACACGGGACGCGTGCAATATGGAGAAAAAAGTCGAGCATTTTCGATATCTCCCCCCTCCCCCTCCGCCGGGTGAATTCACAATAGAATGCCCGCGGAACGACTGAAGTTATGTGCTCAAACAACCGCATGGTCGATCGTACATGATTTTTACAGCAGACGGGAGTTACAAGCGGGTGAATCGATTCCGAACGATCGTTCCAGCATCGTCGAACGATTTTCGCCCTCTATGGCCAATGCCGTACGACCGTTAACGGGCTAATAAGATTATTTTGGAAGGGAGAGGGGGGGGGGGAGTCGTGGCAGGACACGGATGATAATTTGGGGAGCACAGTCCAGCGCGTATACAGAAAATCGGAAAACATCATTTGCATCGAAAGACCTTGGGTGAATGTGTGCAAATCTCGACGACGCAAAGCCTGATTCTACATAAGAAGTAATTTCAATTCGTAGTCACCTGTTTCGAAGTCTCGGACGCTTCCATGCCTCTCGTCTACTTCCAGTCATCCTCATCCTCATCACCCTCATCATCCTCATCCTCATCCTCATCAGAATCATCAAAATCATCCTCATCCTCATCCTCAACCTCACCTCTCAACAATCTCATCATCATCACTATCATTATATAACCACCACTACCATCATCATCATCATCATCATCATCATTATCATCATCATCATAAGCATCAAGTTCATTCATCGATTGGACGGTAACCTGTTATGTAACTCACAAAAATGCCTGATTCCCTGCATCGGAACCACTCACTCATTCCGTTCCGCCGCTGATTCCTTGTGCTTCGACAATGTAGACAAAAAAAAATGTGCGATTAAGTACATTGTACACAGGGCATATATACAGTGCGCGCACAGACCGGGCCCACGTGGTTGGGACTGGTCATTTTCATGGCACGTGCCGCAACGCACCGTTATTTCCCTATTTACTAGGAACACGTTGCTCCCGGCACACCATATTGTTCCTTTGGAATGTTCTTCGCCAGCACACGGCGATTCACTTTCGTCCAGCTGTGATCACATTATACACGACGGTTCGCATTTGGAAGAACATTCCAATTCGCCGGGCTCTTCTTTCGAACGGCCGTGTGTCTATGTGTAATGCGGCGACAAATACAAATAGATATATTATTCGGACCTGGTAGATTTGTTCGGTCGTCGATAATCCATACATCCAGTCTTGATCTCGTAACAACAATTTCTCGACGACATTAGAAGAGAAAGAAGGTGGGGGGAGAGAGTTGGCTATACAAACGAATTCGGGATAATGCACTGCGCACACAGCTCTCCAAAAAAATCTGGCAACTCGCATCATCCGGACATGCCTGTTAAAAATCAATGATCTCAACAGAGCCAGCTCAAGGATGGTGCCAGGTTTGCCTGGACCACCACCTTGCGGACAAGTGTACGTACGGCATACATTAGCATTCTAGGCATAGAAAGTAACATCACAGGCCTGAAATGAAGCGGTGTGTGAGAAACATATGAGTAGTCTGGCGCATAGAAGAAAGTCGTTCCGTGCGGTCGTCGGTTTCGACGTTTCGAACGGAAAGAACAAGAACGATCAAGGAAGAAAGAAAATGGCAACCTTTTGTGTGACCAAAGTGGTAGAGGCACCTCCAGAAAAAGAAATGAACAGGAATATAAATGAAACTTGCTTCTTCGTTCGAGCAATATCACTATAGTGTTCCTAATATAATCTAATATATATGTACGTGAACAAAAAAAGAACACACAACAAAAAAAACAAACCAAAAACGTAGAGTACAATTGTTGTGATATTGATCGAGCATAAGAATAAAGGTAATTAACAAATGGTCCAACGAAGGAGTCTGAAGAGTGTAAATAAACTACTGCCAGTGTATCAGTTTTTAATCATCCTGTAATGAACTTATGTAATAAGAATCAATCTCTGCCACCTATCAAAATACACATTCTCACAAAAAACTTGATGTTGTGTCGGTCCTCATCATTCAGTTATTCCTCACGTGGAAACGCAATCTCGGTTATAATTTACAATTGAACTCTCTACAACGGAAAAGAAACTCGTAACGTTCACGAACGACATTAATGCTCCATACGTATTATTTACACACTTTGTCGTAGATCATTTCCAAATCGTTTCGCAAGGCAATCTTTTTGAGCAACAGTTGATACCAACCGAATTACAAATAAATACAAAAATCGCCCGCGCCCCGAACCCATCTCGTAACGGCGGGCGAAACGAATTCTTTTTCTTTTCCCATTCTGAACGGAAGAGCTACGACAAGAAAAGAAAGTCTGAAGGAAAGAACGGCGGACGCACGGTTCCATTCGGGTGACATTTACAGCGAACGATTTGGAATAGATCGGCCGGCTATAATAATGAGCTAGAAACGGTTCTAATGTCTGTTAAAAGTTGTCTTAAACTACAGTCTTTGTATATTCGGTTATCATTTACAGCAGGACGTCAATAAATAAACCTCGACGCACTTCTCCATCAATGTTTCACTTTACATTATGTATAAACATTCTGGATTTCAATAGAGATACAATACATATGTATAAATGTATACGCACGTTCGCCCTATATACATTTATAAATACATATATATTTTTTTTTTTGTTTCTTTTTTCATATCCGTATAGTATTATATATATTCAGGCATTCAATAAACAACTGTGTCCCATCCATAAAATATTATTAATATTATTACTTCTTCAGTTTTTTTTTCTCTTTTTGTTTTCCCTAGACTCGTTCGCAAATTAATCACCGCTCGACCCACATTTTCTTTCAATAATACTCACTCATCATTGTCAACACGTTGTTTACTTTTTCTCCATTTTGCATCAGATACATTTAATAATATACTCGTCATTGATAAACAGTAAAAATCACTTCTTGATTAAACTTTCATGCCTGTAGTTCTGAGACGACCATTAACAAATACATTCGACCGTCATACACACACGCACACAGAGAGACACAAAAAAAAAGTGAGGTAAAACAATCCAATCTAATCCGTCGAATATTAATATTAATAATAATAATGGTAATCTCCATGTTCTGTTCAAACGAATGCAAGAAGAGGTACAACAATAAATTGCGTCCTACTTGCTTCTATCTTTTTCTTTTCTCTCTTCGCGATTCTGAAAAGCTCGGAGAACTGTCTCCTCATCATCGTATGCGTTTAACCAAATCGCGCCTCGACCCCAAACTGCGAAGCTCGGCAAAATGTTATGCAAACAGAAATCTACATTTTTTTTTTTAAATCGAGTTTGAACAATCGCGAAACGTCCACCAAAGAAACGATCGTTCGAACTGTACGTTGAGCGAGCAGCAAGTCCGTCGATGCGCTTAAAACTTTGCCGAACCACTTTTCGAACCGGCCACGCGGATCTATTTAATTTACATTTGTATTTGTACACAACATTTCGCGTTACTCTTGCAATTAGTGGTGCACGTTTCGCATGGCTTTGAGGAAAAATTTCAAGGAGATTCTTTATACACGGTGGCTCTTTCAATTAGACTTGCGCCACTGATAATGACAATAATAATGAATCAGCCGCTAATGTAGATTTCAGCGTCGATTAGGAAATATTCTACAATAACGCGGTACACAGAAGATACAATGGCGACCTGTAACGTATCTCTCGTTGGAATCTCTTCCCGTTTAATTATCGTTCTCGAATAACGTGTACTCTATATAATTGTTCGTGTCTGAGATACTTCATCTAAGTTAGATTTCAATGTAGCGTACAAGTCAATGGTTGCAATAATTACTTTGCGTTCCTTTCATTTTTTTTTTTTTTTCGTTCTTAAAGGATTCATCTATGCGAGAATTATTGACTACAAATTCGTGCAGCGTGAATGGAATCGTCTTTGTCCCTTTGTGTATTTTATATTTATATATATATGTATGTATATATATAATTTATGTAACGCGCGCGTGTGTGTGTATATATATATACATATATTTCCTTCTGTCCTAATAAAGATCTTTGGAAAATAAAGAATGCTCCTTTCTTTTTTTATTCAACCTTTGTAAAAGTACGGTAAAAAGACTTGGAAATATCTCTTCGCTCGGTCAGGAGTACTCGAAAGTGTGATCGACGAAACCGAAACTAGAAGTCGAAAGGATTAGAAATACCACCTTTCACACGCAATCAATCAATGAAATATTTTGTTACGCACATCATACCAAATGTAAAACACATCTCTCACATGAATCGTTCGTGTGCACGCGCTATGAAACATTTTCTATCCTTTATTTCTCTCTCTCTCTCATTTTTCTTTCCTCTTCTTCCTCTTCGTCCTCTTCCTTTCACGCATAAGGCGAAGTAACGTTTTGTCAGGAGTTAAATGGACATTCGTAAATCTCCGATAGCTGCGATCAATCTGTATGCAACTGCGACTTCTCTCCATACTTTTTCTTTCTCTCACACACTCGTCTTGCTCCTCGTTCCACGCATTCCTCGCGCGCGAAAAAGCAAAAAAAAAAAAAAGAAAAAAAAACCCCTCCCAACAAAATACGAAACATTACACTTATCGTAGATACGTTGCATTGTTCGCGGAACCAAAGAAGCGGCTCGTTGAAATGTAATTTGGTCGAACCCGCGAGTAAATCGATTCTCGAGGGACATACACACGCATGCATATATATGTATTATATATAGGGAAAGAGTATTCACAATTTACTTGTAATAGAGATTACAAGGAACGAAATTAAAATGATCAGAGGATGAGAAAATATAACGGCAAAAGCCTCGTGTTTCTTTCGTTTGTTGTTCAATGCAACGCAATGGTAAATGCACCGATACAACGTTCTACTAGTTACAGTTCTTTTTTCGTCTCTCCCCCCCTCCCCCCCCGCCCTTCGAGACATTCGAGAAACGAAGTCACGGTTCCGTTTAATCAGTGCGGATCAGCCAGCGACACTGTCCTTCTCCCAAAATCACAGAAACAATGAGGAAACGTCACGCGGGACAAAGAAACATTTCTCACGAATGGCAGCGTTCACTCCGTTAACCTCAAAATCTGAGAAGACCTTGCCCTCGGATTGATCGCGGTTCGTAAAAGTTCGAGCGGCTCTACGGATCGTTGGCGATTAAAAAAATGGTATTCGAGTACAATAGCGGCGCAACACGCTCTATCTAAGCAATGAGCGTAGAAAAAAAAAAGAGAAGTGCCGAAGAGACATTATTAAATACCGCGCCCCACGGTACATACGGCGATCTCTGCGATCAATGATCAATGTCGACGATTCCATACTCGAGGATCAAGACACCTTTGCTGACTCCTCGCGTTCCGGACTTTCTACGCACGCTTAAAGTCCCCGATTAATTCTCAATTACACATTAATACACACGGGCATGAAACTTTAAATTAAACAATAAGCACATATATACGTACTCCGCTACAATAAATCTCGTTCTTCTGCTTCTACAACACATTCACAATCATCATATATTATTTATATGCATATATCATCATCATCATCATCATCATCATCATCATCATCACTAATTCATTAACATCAGCAGCATCCTTAAATCATTATCATTCCGGTACAGCAAATTATCTCAGAGTTGGTTAGACCGCGCGCTTCAAACTGAGATCGGTACAGTTAGTGTGCACAGTAAATCAGATGATCGAAGCTATCCGTCCTCTCTAGAACGCACGCTTTTTTTTCTTTTCTGTCTTTTCTTTTTGCATTTCAAAAGAAATATTACCTTAAAAAATCCCCCGAACAAGCCGGCCAATAATAAAGCGAAGTTTGAAGATATATATTAAAGTCTGAAATTGGTTTTTTTACACTCATATATGCATATATATGTAAATGTATATATATATACATATATACGTCTACTATTTCTCTATTTACCTCGCGTCGCGTGCAAAGGGGGTGGAAAGAAAAGAAATCATTCTTTCCTTTCGTTCGCCAATTGCAGCTCACCTTTTTACAAATTTCACACACATCTAAATTCGCTTTTGTTATCCTCCCACCCCCCCTCCAGGCGTTCGCATGGCCATCGATGTCTGACGATCGAATTCGAACGAAATTAACGAGAAAAGAAAAAAAAAAAGAAAGGAAAAGCACGCCCATTTCTCTCTGCATCGACGCCGGAACGAAAACGCGGAACCACCGGTTCGATTCCTCGCGAATTGAAAGAAGAAAAAAGAAAGAATGAATGAAAGAAAGGAAAAAAAAAAAATTGAAATTACTTTTCTTTTTTTTTTTTTTCTTCGTTTGTTTGTACCTACACGCAAAACACTTGCCTAGAACTCTCTTGCCCACTGGTTAATCGTGTATCAGGATCAAAGGAACGGATTCGCCGCAATCCAACGCACACACCGGCTCGCTTCGCTTCCCTCCACCCATCCTATTCGTACTTGAGAAAGGTGTTCGATTTCTGATCACGCTGTCCGGGATGGTTCTGCCAAGCACCTTGGGACGCGTTTGGATTATTCGGGCCTGGACCACCTGTTCCAGGATTGCCAGTATTACCATCACCGCCCCCTTGATTCATCCAACTGAGAAAGCCAGAGTTTCCACTGTTACCGATACTATTGTTGCCCGAGGGTGGTTGACCAGGTGGACCAGGCTGGTTCGAATAGCCCTGATCGTTTCCCTGATTCTGCAAGTTACCGATCAGACCCCAAGATGCTTGGTTCAGCGCGGCAGCGACCAGGGCAGGGTTGACTGGTAACGCAGAGAGGTTCAGGCCGCCCATCGCCAACGGGTTCGACATACCGCCACCGCCACCGCCGCCATTATTCTGTCCGGTAATGCCCAACGCTTGGAGGTTCGGCATGTCCAGATTGCCACGGTTCCCTGGATTGTTCCAACCGTTTGGACCCATATTGTTACCTGAATGGCCCATGTATCTGTTACCCTGATAATTCCCCTGAACGTTATTCTCGACCGGGCCCGGCGCGCCTCTACGCATATTCGAGTTCACTTGATTATTGAAATTCTTATTGTTCCCATCGGATTTCGGTGCTGCGTTCGAGACGTGTACAGACACTCCCTTAATAATGTGATCCTCGCCGCACAGCGACTGGGCTACCTCGGGATCTAAGAAAGTGACAAACGAAAATGCACGGAAAGGTTTTGGGATGAACACGTCCGTCACTTCGCCATATTTGGAGAAATAGTCGCGTAGATCATCAGCGGTTAGGTCTTCTGTACAGCGTCCCACGAATACCTTGCAGGGTACTTGCTGAATCATTCCCTCCTACGCACAAACGCACAATCAATCAATCATGTACAACAGATTTTCACAGATTTTTTGGTATTTTTGTTTGTTTTGTTTTGTTTACTTTTGCTCTAGTAAAACTTGCGTACGATGCACATTGCTAATTCTAAAAGGACATACATATATGTATATATATATATATATATGTACAACGATCGTTTTCGTTTATAAAAAGAACTATACCGTAGTCTGTTTGTTTTATCAAATAGTTTCCGTTTCAGTCGTTTAATTTTTCTCTTTTTTTTTATTTTATTTTTAGTACCGCAATTTGCACTAACGACAAGTTTTCCAAAGAAGATTTCTTGTTTTTTTTTCGTTACACAACATTTCTAGGTTATCGATCTCAGAAAAAAAAAAATTGTTCGGCTGGTCAATTTACAACTCTGATAACAACACTTAAGCACTAATGGCCTCTTTTAAAATCCATGCACAAAAGTCTGTACAATTGTCTGTCTTCTTTCTCTGTGTATTCGACGTAAAATTTCATGCTATAATATATATGTATGTATATATATATATTACACATTATCTTAAACTGAATAAGCACAATACTTGATGATAAAATGTAAACAGTAATTCGAAGCTATTGCTAAAATATTAGACAACGTTCATTTTTTTTCCTTTTTTTTCTCTCTTTTTACTATTTTTGCAACAGAGATCGCGAATCAACGGGAATAAACGCCTGTCTTTCATTCTGTATATACACCGATTGTGCACACAGTTCGTTGCGATGAAATGAAAAGAAAAAGCAACGAAACCAAGCATACACAGGACATACAGGATGTTCACGCTATTATTCTATTATCTTCTCTCCTAACGATAGTTAATTGATAAAAATTGTCGCAGTCTTCAGTGTCCAACCTAATAATTCGATTAAAAAGATTAAAGGTCACCGTCGTTTCTCTAAAAAAAAAAAATATTATACTGGCTATTACATTGGTCGGAAATGGCTGCGAAACATTTTATCCCGTCTCATTGTTCTCTTCACCTCCCAGCAAAAATACCGGCAACAGCGTGAACACTCTGTGCATCTACAAGGTCCGTTGAAGAAATCTGACGGCTACGTCAGTAAAAGTCACGGTAGAAATGACCCGCAAAATCCCAGATTCGGAGAGGCGAAGCGTCGCACATTTCCCTAGCAATCGGCCCAATCTCTCATTGGTTCGGCGAGAGCTCGTTCCTCCCGCTGACTGGCCGCTACTGCAGCGCCATCTGCGCCCCGCGTTCGCCCGCCATATTGTTCCCAAGGACCGGCCAGCGGGCGCAAAAACAAGCTCCGCCCCCATCGAGTACCGGCGACCGAGGATCGCCGGGGCGAAACGCAACTAGGCCAAATGTCCCAGGCGAATTGCACGAACGCCTCGCCGTCTCGAAATCTCCGAAATTGGGCCCAAATCGTTCCCCCACCTGAACTCCGTCCGCGTCTCTGCCGCTCGGCCGCCCTCTATTCCCGTTGACCCGCGACTTATGTATTTAACGATAGTAACAAGACTCATCAGTATCTTGAGGCGTCCGTGACGTGGTGATCCCTCGACGGACGGTGCTTGTAATAACGATCGTAATAATTCTCCTTAGCCGAGTATCTTGCCGTGTCCGCGAACCTGGCGTCCACTTCCTTCGCCTCCGTTTGATACCTGCCGTCCGCTTCACGGTTCTCCGCGGCGTATCTAGGATCCGGCTGCTCCCTACCGTCCGCCGCGTATCTTCTCTCTAAGTCCCGGCCCTCGGCCGTCGGGTATCTACAATCGGCCTCTCTGCCGTCCACGGGGACCCTATTGTCCGCGTGCCTGGTGTCCGGGTACCGTACGTCAAGCGCGTATCTACAATCCGTGGACGCGTAACGGGCGTCAGGTGTCTCGTAATAGTTCCTCTCGTAACCACCGTAATTGTATCGGCCTTTCTCCGCGTAATCCGGATTCTCCATCACCGGATAGACGGCGGCGCGGCCCTCGTAGTTGGCGTATCTTGTGTATTCTGGGTCCGGCGGATAGGCGACGGCGGGATTCGCTGGGGCCGCGTTGGCCACGTGCTGCACCATGTAATTTCGTGCGTCGTATCCGGGATCCTCGTACGACGGATACGCCGGCTTCTCGTACGCGTTGTAGCTCTGCCCATCGTACTTGTACTTGGTGTTATCGTCGTACGGATAATTGGGGGGGTACGACGGATAGTGGGTGGTTTTATAATCGTACTCGGAATCGTACCTAGGTGTATTGGCCGCTTCGGATGTATTTAAGTTGATATAGGGTTTCGCCACAGGTACCCGTCGGCTATTCGGCGTATGAACCGGTATAGGGCGGTAGCATTCATTGTGTTTGCTCGTGTCATACTGACGAGCCATCATTAAGCCATCAATGTTCTGCAACCAGATACACCAGCCCTCGACAATCACATACAATTTGTTTTTTTTATTGGGGGGTTTTTGTTTTTTTTTTTTTTTTTTTTAGCGATATTATAATTGGTTGAATTCTCACACGCACACGCACACTCACACTCATCGTGTCGCACTGACATCGAACATCATCACGGCAGTTACTTTAACGTTTGGTTTATTCATGGTCTCACGTACCTGGCATGTATTGTATTATTACGATTTCTGTGTTGTTTTTTTTGTTGTTGTTCAGGCCTAGCGTGTATATATATATATATTCATTCATCCACAGACTTGTACCAACACTCTACATGGTTCTCATTCTCTGTTTGCTTTTGGCTCACAGGAAGACGTTTACTTTAAACGCGACACTAGTTGCTGATAGTTTACGTCTCGATATGGGACCACCGGCTGAAAATGTCTCACCGCAAGATTCAAACCTCGCTTCCAAGGATTACGACAGTACACGTTGCTGCTGCGTTTTTACGTTACACTCCTCTCGTTTGCACACACCCGTCCACGCAAGCTCATTCCCGTTACAATGTTTCTCACATCTCTCTCGTTATTCTGTCTTTTTCTTTCTTTTTTACTCTCTGTCCGGAAAAGGGAAATGAAACGTAGTCACGGCGTTCAGAGCCAGTGCTAAACTCACACCCAGGCACGTACACGTTTCGATGACGAAAAGAATTCGAACTCCCTACAACGAATCTGATCAGTTTCCGTTTCACCGTGCGAACAATTTACACTGTACGCAATAAAAATACTTCGGGAGGCACGCAAGTAATCGATTGTCAAGGAACGAAAATCTCTGTCTCTCTCTCTCCCCCTCTCACGCACACGCACACACTCACTGCAGAAATCGTCACTGTTCCAGAGATCTGTGTTCAAAGAAATTGAGGGGGACAAAAAAAAACAACGGGGAAAATAGTTTATAAGAAAAAAAAGAACAAAGACATCCTTGGACTCTCTCAATTGCATTACTCGAGTATTCCACACTGTTTAAAAAAGAACCACACAAGCACACCTGGTTATTTACAAGATCACGCAAGCATATACTTTCGCAATGTGCCATCATCATTCCACTCTCCAGCATAAAACACTCACGTGGATACATTCAGCCACATTTATCACGCTTCAATTATAAAGTTGCCACTTAGATCGACCACACATTCACCTATTTATACCACAGTGTACCCTCCTCTCAATCGAGATATACAAGAGGATCAATCTTATAATCTCGTATTGTCTTGTGCAACGATTCAGAGAATGGGAAGAGAATTTCTAGAGCGAACTATCTGTATATATATATATATTTTTTTTTTGCCGTAACACGGCTCTCTAAAATCGTTCCCCTTAATTCTTTATAAATCACGCTCTATCATTTATCATTCCGACTAATGTCTTCATGCACGCCACGCAGGCCTGCACGACGAACCGACTGCGTGCCCAAATGGGCTGGGACTTTTTCATTCGTTTCTTACCGCGAACAAGTAATTTCGCGTATCTATCGCCTCATGATACTCGCCCACGGCGAACGAATCGGCAACGAAACCCGACGAACCGTGATCCACCGTTGCTCGACAAGATGGCGTTCAACGCGAGGTATCGTACAGGCCTGCGATCGGCATGCAAAGACCCCTATACGCATGTCTCAATCTTAAATAGTCGTCAGACAGTTAAACAGTTTCGGAAGCCTAGTCGGATGATTGACGAAGAGATAACGGAATGCTTGTTAACGATATGTAACGATGCTCTTACCTTACTGTTGGGAACCTTGACGTCGCACCATCTCCCGTCGATCATGTGCCGTTGCGCAAGGCATCTCAACTGGGACTCATAACTTCCGAATCTAATAAATCCAAATCCTTTGCTTTGCCCCGACTTCGCGTCCTTCTTTACCTGCGGCGGGCATATCATTCGTTTTACACAATGTGCGTCTCGTCGTGCCCGATCGTCGGATCGTCGCCGTTTGGGGTAATGGAAATTTGCAAACGAAAACCCCGGTATCGTTTTTTTTTTCTTTTATCTATATCGTTCAAACTCACCTGGGCCATCAGTACTTCGCCGAATGTTTCGAAATACTCTCGCAAGTTCTGCTCGGTCGTTTTCCATGGTAAACCAAGCACGATCAAGTCTGTGCAACGCAACTTTGTTTCCATTCTTTTAGTCTTAGCTGTGGAATTTTCCAAATTGTCATCAGATTTACGTTTGTTCTCTGAAAAGATATAAGTGTTCATGTCTACTAACTTTTTTTTCATCTTTACTAGAACCTCTTTCGAATAGAAAAACAAAAATTTGGTTTTATCGCAAGATTTCTCTACGCATATATATATATATATATACATAATCTATATTGCATATATAAATATATATATAAAAAAATATAAACTTTTTAGCGGAAGAGACAAATTGAAACGTGACTGCGTTAGAAACAATAAATAATAATTATAATAAAAAAAAAGTATGGACATCCAGTACAAAATTAATTACTGCCCGAAACTATACAAATTTGTGTCCGTATCGTGTGTATAATCTGTGTCTCTGTTCGTGTGTGTGTGTATGTTTATACATTATATTGTTAAATTTTATTAAATATTATTAATTTTGCATGTTATTAAAATCTGCCGGATACGAATGCTGTTACAGAGATCTGAGAATGTTAATGGTACAGTCGAACCTCGTCAACTCGACGACAACCCTGACAAGGACTGGAATCCTGTCTGTTCTGGACGTCGCAAACACCGCAGAGTCGTCTGCTACGTTTAAGGTAATTCGAATTCGACAGTCAGGCCCCTTTGTGGCCAAAGTTCCGCCATAACAGTCTCTGAGAACTCGAAGTACCGTAGCAAAGTACATAGCCCGTGGCAATTGGAGCTTTGATTTCGCCTGCGCCTCTATTATTGGAGAACTTGGCTCGAGTGTGCCAAGGTTCGACTATACTTCCTGTGGTACGCTGATATGTGCCGATGTTGATAATACGTGGAAAATCTGTTGATCTTAAATCAAATCGCCAAAAGATATTATACCTCTCCGGGAGAGAAATCGTACAATAACAGAAACGTATTCGCGCGACCTTAAAAGTTCGAATAAAACGAGTGGACATGAACGTCGATGGAGAAAACAAAAATAAGAAAAAAAAAAGGAAATGAAAAGTAACAAAACACCAAGCACATGTACTGGATTCCAAAGAATGGAAACGAACAACGAAATATGAAGAAAGAGAACGTTCCACTACTACTACACGAAATAGTTAAAAAAAAAAGACGAGAAAAAAAAGAATCATTCAAATAAACAAATACGAAAGATCAAGTGTGTATATATATATATATACATATATATATATATGTATGTACATGGGGTCCCGAGCCTCAAATCGATTAATCGAGGCCGCGAAAAAAAAAAGGTGGAAGCCATCGAACGAGCGTCGATACGGTCGAGAAATATCAAAAAAAAAAAACGGGGTACACCTATCGAAATGTTAATCGAACGGGCGGGGAGAAATCGATAACCAAAAAACGAAATATCGATTGGCGTCTCGAAATTCTGTCTCGATATGCCGACGGAAAAAGAGAAAAAAAAAACGAAAAACGAAAAAAAAAGTAGAGGCATCAATACTCGATCTTTCTAGCGTTTAGGATTGCTCCTCTCTTCTCTCCAGAGGAAGAGACGGAGGGGTGGGGGGTAGAGAGCGAGAATCGGAACAGGCATGATTTGCAATGAAATAAGCACCTTTTGGAAATACACAAAAGTAAATCGCCTTGCCCCATCCATTCTCTGGCGAATGAAGACGTCCATCGACCAGACGGATCCCGCGCATCGTCCGTGACTCTGGATTGCGGTATTTCAGGCCGCACGTTCCGGGAAACTGGGCGGTTACGGTAGTCAATAAAAGTGTGGTATCGTCCTCGGTCGGCAATTCGATCGGCTCGTCGCCCTCGTCCTCGGCGACCTGGATGTACGACGACATATCTCGCTTTCCTTCTCGTTTCGTTTAATTCCCTTCGAAACGCAACGGTCCACCACCGTAGAATAATACACGGAACGAAATCCCCTTTTCTGTACCCAAAAGGAGAATAAAAATTTCTACAACACAACAAACACACACGCTCGGCCTCTCGCAGTCAGTCACGCAACACCGCAACTCTTTCTTTTCTGGCTGGTCCGCGCCAGTGCTGCCAACAGGAACGCCTTGGTCGCGACGCGTGCTCGATGGAACCGCGGGGTGGGGATAAACTCGACTTCCGCTATTGAGACGGTGTTCCCTTTCGAATTAACCGATACTTTGCGGGAAATAATTCTAATAACGCGGCTGAGGAATATTGTTCGCCGTTGTGGAACGGTTTTTCCGTCTGCGGTACATTTTTTTTGGTACATTTTGGGGAAAGAGCGATGGAATACGGGGTTCAAATGAGGTACTTCGATTTCTCTCGAGGAGAGAGAAATGTACGAGCTTTTTCGGGAGTACTTGTGTCGAACGCGGTAATAAATCGAGTGGTATTTTATTTTCGATTTTAGCATTGGGTTTATTTGAGCACAATAGCATATCGATACTGGAGGCCGTCGATCTTACGTTACTTGGGACAGAAATAATTTTTACGCTTTCTACATTGGTTACTTCCGTAGGAGTAATGTTTCTCCATTTGCTGTTCAAACATCCTAAAAATATTGTATTTATTTTCATTTTCGTTCCCTTGCCTAGAACATTTTTTTAAACCCCAGACCGTGGACCAATGCGCCACGTCGCGGCAAATACCGGAACTACAATCCGCGGGAAAAATTTGATTCGAATAAGAATCTCTCGAGACCATCGATTTCCAACTAAAGATATTTCGAACAGCGTTCCTACTTGAACCCTCAATCAGTCGTCGTTCGGTTGTTTGAAAAATATATTTCCTCGTAAAAATACAGGTGTTTTAAATTAGAAACATCGATACATGGAAAAGTGTGTAATAAAGTAAACTGGAATGTAAATATTCCTTAACGTCATATT
Organism: Nomada fucata; assembly: GCA_948146005.1. Lineage (NCBI taxonomy): Eukaryota > Metazoa > Arthropoda > Insecta > Hymenoptera > Apidae > Nomada > Nomada fucata. The sequence continues at coordinate 29,488,740 of OX411277.1, read as the reverse complement.
AAGCGAGCCTCGCTGGACTGTTCGTTGCGATAAATTAAAAAGAAACAGAGTTGAAATGCAGACAGTACACAGCCTAGAAAGTTTGGTATCTGTATGAAACGATCGTCGATGAGGCAACCGTAAGCGAACCACTGACAAGAAACGATCAACGATGACACGATAATGGGGAACGGTAAGCTTTCTGTACTCTTTACCTTAACCACGTGCGCCTGGAAAACATTTTGTTCCGTTAAACATTTCTCTCTGTCCAGCGTGTCGTCTGTTCGCAGAAACGGGCCGACCAACTTACCAGCAGCATTAATGGTGAAGCGAAGAATAATACTGTTACGGAGCAGCTGAAGAAACCAACGTACTTTGCGGCCAACGCTCTGTCCGGCTCGTATATGCTGTAAAAGTATACAGCTGCGAGGAAGCAAGTGGCTCCTATCACTTGCCTGACTGTCTTGTACCTTTTAGTGCTGTACAAAATGAACACCCAAACGTAGGACGCTTGGAGGATGGATCCGAATATATTCACTAGCAATACGAACCGATCCTCGATAAGCATACCGTATCTCATCCATAAGACGCATCTGTAACATATTATACATTGATTGCGTATCCCGAACGACTCCACGACAGCTTTGTCGAACAGAAAATACAAGAAACATCGAATAACGTAGCTTCGTATGGGTGAGAACTTACGATGTATAACATGTTACAAATGCCAAGGCTGAATTGTTTCCGGTAGTTCCATTTTTAATGATCTTCCTGCACACGAGCCTAAAACATATGTCGCTAAAGAGAGGAAAAACTATTGCTCGAACACGGGTATCATCTCCAGAAAGAATATTCCAGTCGTGCTTATTCTATACAGTTTATTATAATTAATGGAAATTATTGTTATTTGTCTGTTCGATCTACAGGACTGTTAAGATTACATATCGCTAGAGTTGTTTACATGTAGGGTTTGTTTACATGGACAGAACGTGTAGCCAGTGGTATGAAATATTTTAAACGAGTGTGTGCATATATATATGCACATATATGCATATGTGTGTACACGTATGCACATCAGGCTAATATTTTTTACTTACACGCCGGCTAAAAATTGTAAAACCGTGCAAATCGAGGCTGACGACGCCAATGTATCTTTTATCCCACTTGAAATCATTATATGAAATTGTCATGTCACCACCGTGCACCAGCATCCGCGATACCGATTTGTAACCTTGAAATACGTCCATGGTGCGACCTATAGTGCAATCGGAGGGAGATGAAACTGCACCGACCGAAATACTGAATAAAACCTTAAATTCGGCGTTGAAGGTGATTTAAATGTCGTTGCACTGTAGAGGAATTATTTTGCCTCATTTTGATATCATGATTTTAGGTTAATATCTGAACATTTTTCTGCACGATTTGTTTGAAATTACGTCTCAATTTTCAAAATGTTTTTTACCGCGATTTCATTATCGGGTTTCACGCGCTTGCTAGACCTGCCGCTTGTCTCTTCCCGCGGCGCGCCTGCGCAGCATGGTGGACGTCTCGACGAATGGCGAGTGTAGCGTCGCGCGTTTCCCTGGCAACCCGGTCAAGCGTCGAAGAGCACTATATAAACAGCCAGCTGAAATGCCTTGCTAATTATGGCGACACGAATTGTTTATTTATACTCCTTAAATTGTTATTACAGTCTATGATAATAAATTATATTTAGCAATCGTTGTGTATATTTAATTGCGCATTGGATATTGTAATTTTGAGCCAGGTGGATTGAGGTTAGGATCTTCGAGTTTGTGATTATTGGTTTCTAACCTAATCGAGGAGAGAAATACAGCGAAAGATGAGACAAAATTTGTTGAATTGTTTTTTAAGAAGATCTTTAAACCCTAATAAATTAACGCGCTATTCTCTATGGAGAAATAACTCGAACAAGATAGACGTGAATTCGGTGGATCGGAAGGAGGAGCTGGAGAACACTATGCGGATCATCGCGAATTTCATTACCCCCGAGGAAGAGGAATCGTTGATGGAAGAAATTGATCCGTATATGAGGCGACTTCGTTACGAACAATCACATTGGGACGATGTTAATACAATAACAATGATTAATTGCGACACGTTAATAGATTTTTCGTATTATCCGCGTCTTTCTTTAACTATTGTAGGCCATACATAGTTACAGAGAAACGGAGAGGAGCAAATGGAATGGCAGAAACGAGAAGATAGTAAATAAAATTCGGGAGAAAGCTTTTCCCAAAGGGATGTCTCAGCTGCCGTTGATACACGTTTTAGATTTAGCGCCGGAGGGATGGATAAAACCGCACGTCGACAGCGTCAGAGTACGTTCTTTATTTATTAACTTTCGAACGGAATCGACCAAATCTCTAGCACATATTTTTCCGCAGTTCTGTGGAGAGATCATCGCCGGCTTAAGTTTGTTGACGGACTGCGTGATGAGGCTAAAAATGGTTGACAATGAAAAGATGTTCAAAGACTTTCTATTGCCGAGAAGATCTCTGTACATAATGAGGTAATCGGACGTTTCGCTCTGAAACGTTCACGATTCCATTATTGAACATTATTATTTTACAGTGGCACGGCCAGATACGACTATAATCACGAAATATTGAAGAACGAAGAATCGTATTTTCATGGGGAACGGGTTGCAAAGGACAGACGTATTTCTGTAATATGCAGAAGCCAACCAAATCCAGAAAGCTAGCATTGTAACCTCTGTATAAGATTTGTCTGTTTTAGAGCGTATCCGTTAATATACTAAATATAGTCAAAGTTCGAAAAGATACAATGAACCCTGCTTTTCGAGACCCTCATCCCACTTGCGTCTCTTTGTCATAACTTTTATAACCTTTTCCTTTCTGATTTTCTGAGTTAAAATCTAGGACACCCAGTATACAACTGCTGCAAAATATCGTCTTGTTTCCTATCTACAATTCGAATGATTTAAAGCAGCGCGGGAATAAGCCGTCAGGCCCGGTGCCCTAATTAGTATGTTGTGCTGGACCGACAAGATGTAGGATATATCTCAATATCAATTTCATGTGCAATTGTTCGTTTTCGAAGTACAAATAACGACGAAAACGTTTCTGCCGTACGACATTTAACTAGGACGCAGGCTTAGGTCCGTCGCATTATCTCGATCGATTTTATTTACATTGCAGCCTTATCCCATCGGGGAGATCAAAATGAAGAAAGCTGGTCTCTCCGCGAAAAAGGTAACACGGTGCATCGTCGCAATAATTCCATTTTTCATTCAATCCCTTCGCGAAATTCGATAGCGTCAACGCTGTGTTTTATTCACCGTTTTGTTGTTTCCCGCAGGACATTGCACGTTCCGCGGTGAAATCGCAGCGGAAAATCTCCGCCTATTTCTCGAGTCAATCGAAGAATGCCCCGTCGACAGATGAAGACGGCAATGCAAGCAGTCTACCGTTGATAGCGATAAACGAGAATTCTAGCAAGCGCAAGACCTGCGAGGAATTGGAGCCGCTGTGCTGTAAAACTTCGAGACACAACGACGATTACGACGTTCACGGTCTAAACAATCTCCAACAACGACTGGACCAGGCCACCGTGGGCAGCGATTGGTTTAGTGATACCAGGAATGGTGGTTCGTTAAAGTTATCAATGAAAACAAGCAATGGTAATTCCAACGAAAACATAGACGGTTCGCTGAAATGCGACAACCATAAGAAGTCGCCGAAGGTTTCTCCTGAAACGAATTGCAAGACTCGTTCGATGGGTACCACAGAGGCTAGCGTTGATCTAGTAGATTCCAAATGCCAGACCCGTTGCGCGGAAGACATGAGCGAGCTCTTCACCGATGACTTCTCGAACGATGCAAGTAGCAGCTTGGATTCGTTCGTCAGATGCAAGGTGCTGGACGTGGACGCGCAGAGGAACGGCTTGACGCTGACTGTGGCGTCCATGGGGCAGCCGACCGAAAAGGAGATTGTCAAGTGTACAGGATTCTGGTAAGACATTTAATCAATGCACTATAAACAATTCAAGTTGCATGGTGCAATGTTGTAAACGAAATTGCAGGAGAGAGTTGAAGGTAAGCGTGGGGGATATTGTAACGATTAACGCTGTGAGAGAAAACTCGATGTGGGTAATAGACAATCTACGAGGCCTCATCGTTGTACACCCGGACGTTCTTATATCCAGCACAACCATAGCCGCTGGCACTTTTTGCAGAAGAAAGGCTGTTCTTGCCGAGAAGTTCAGGAAGGTTCAGTCTTTGCCTTACAACACCGGCAACCAGAAGCCGTTGGTCATCGGCAGTTTAAGCCATCAGCTGCTCCAAAGGGTAATATTTCAATTGTGAACAATTTCATCTGATTTCTTCTGTTTTGTGTAAACGTACGAAATCGCAGGCGATAGTCGAGGACTTGCACCAAATGAAAGATATCACCGACTTAATGGACAAGATATTATCCTCGAGGTCGACGCTCAATCTTCTCTACGAGTCCAACGTGGACAGCGAGGAATGTCGTAGCGATTTACTCGCGTACGCCAGAAGCGTTCACGAGTTCATACGGCATTACGTGAAAGGTATTCATCGACGAGCACATCCTCCTGTTTCACGTTCTGATTGCAAGAGTGTTTCCAGGTAAACGACAGACCGGCATCATCAACGACAAGAACAACTTCAAAGGCAGTATCGCGGACGTGAAAGACATAGAGGAGTGCATTTGGTGTCCGGAATTGGGTGTCAAGGGAAAGGTGGATATCACAGTGGAAGTGGAAATAAATTCCAGGAGAAGACTCATGCCGCTAGAGATCAAAACCGGCACAGCCTCGTTCTCCGCTGAGCACAGGGGACAAATTGCTCTCTACGTTATGATGCTGTCTCGGATGGGCCACGATACCTCGTCAGGATTGCTTCTCTACTTGCGGTAATTCGTTCGAGCGTTAACAACGTCAATGTCAATCGACTCGGTTCGCTTTACGTCAATGATATATGCAACAGGAACAACCTGATGCAAGAAATAGGCAACGGCCAAGCGGAGAGACGCGACTTACTTCTGCTACGAAACCAACTGGCCGACAGTTTGAAATCACTGTCCGTGAACGAAATAGCGCAAATCGGTACGCGATCCGACCTGCCACTGATGCACCTGCCCGAACCTATTAATCACCGTAACGCCTGCACCAAGTGTTCTTACAACGCGCTATGCTGTTCGTACTTGGGTGGTGGCTCGAACATCAAATTGTCGGAGGGGCATCCGTTGACGAAGATCAGCGAAGAGGTTCTGGAGAAGGTGAAGCCCGAGCACGTCGATTACATCCATCAATGGATATCGTTGTTGCAAATTGAGGAGATCGCGCAGACACGTGACTATTTGATAGAAAGTTTGTGGACTTTGAGTCCCGCAGAGAGGTCCGATTTATTAACGTTTACTTAATTGCGCTAGAAATTGCATGATCAAGAGGGGTGGGGGGCTGCTTTAATTTTATCCACGCTCGTATCAATTAATACGACCACCTTGCTTTTCCTGTGCAGAGAGAAACGGAAGACCTGTATCTCTTGTCTGAGCGTAACGGAACAGGTGGTTAGAAAGGATTTAAAGTACCAGCATACGTTTGTTCGTTTGGAAACGGAGAATAGCGGGTCGACGAAGAGGATACCGCACGCGCTATTCGCTGAAAATGAGTATGTTCTTGTCAGTACGGATACAAGGGTAAATATATCCGCGGGGTTTGTAATTGACATAACAGAGCAGGCTATCTCCGTGTCGTTGGACAGGTATGCAATTTTATGTTACGATTACATTCACGTTAAACGGAAAATGACCGTGTAATGTTGCTTTCCTTAAAGAGATATTACGCAGAATCACGCGGAGCCCTTTCACATCGATAAGAATTCTTCTTCCAATCTCGTGGCTTCTAATATAGCAAACGTGGGAGGTTTAATGGGCGACGATGAAGTTTGCGAAAGGTTACGGAGCATCGTAATAGACAGGTGAGAAATGTGTGCAATTTTAATCGACACAGCCCTGCGCTTCTTCTACGGATATTTAAATGATTCGTTTACGTTGTTACAGGAAGCCAGCCACGTTTGAACAAGGGGTGCCTGCGTTTGTGGTCGAGCAGTCCGCGATCCTAATGAAGGTATTGAACAAAAACCAGCAGAGAGCGGTTTTAAAAGCGCTGACTATGAAGGACTACATGCTGATCAAGGGTATGCCGGGCACAGGCAAGACGCAGACCCTAGTTTCTTTAATAGAGTTATTAGCGAAGATCGGATACACCGTGCTAATTACCGCGCACACGAACAGCGCGTTAGACAACATTTTGCTGAAACTGTTGGACAAACGCGTCGATTTCTTGCGGCTGGGCTCGTCGTCCAGTCATTCCTCGTTAAAATCGAAAACCGACGCGTCCAGATTTCTACGATGCGACACCCCGAAGAAGATGGACGAACTCTACAACAAAATCGTACGGCACGCGTTCCTTACGTTCGCAACGTGATATTCCCGTTACGTTTATGTGTACTTGTATAATAACGCGAATGATTCCAGAACGTAGTCGGTGTGACTTGTTATGGGGCCTATCACATGTTCCTGACTAAACGTAAGTTCGATGTATGCATCGTGGACGAAAGCTCTCAAGTGTCGCTGCCCACGATCTTGAGGCCACTTTACAATTCAAGCAAATTCGTTCTCGTGGGAGATCCCGATCAACTGCCGCCCATAATTAAAAGCAAAGAGGCCCGGTACGATTCCAGTTGCCTTCTAAGTCATTTATTCCGTGGAACCAGTAAAAATGCATTGACCGTACTTCGTTTGATAGAAAATTCGGCGCGGATGAATCGTTGTTCGCCAGATTGGATAGCAAGAATAACACGGTCGTTTTAACGCAGCAGTACAGAATGAATAAAACGATAATGCGCCTGGCGAATAAATTGACGTATAAGGATCAATTGGAAATGGGCGATCAAACGATAGCCGAGGCTACGTTCGTTGCACCTTGCAGCGAAGAAGTAGGTTTCAGGATTGTAGTATACGTGTGCATGCTTTATGTATTGTTCGAGATTAATTGTGCGAGTAATAACGACGCTTCAGATTCTATGCGAAGAAACGAAATGGTTGAGAAAGGCATTGTCGCAGGATATCGATAATTCTGTGATTTTAATAAACACGGGTTGCACCAAGAAGTTAAAAATCAATGGTGGTTTGGATGGTAAATATCCTGAAAGTGGGCAGGGGACATCGAATATTTGGGAAGGCGCTTTAGTACAGAAATTAATAGCGGTTCTGTTAAAGGTTGTACTTAATTATTATTTAATGATGAACATTGGAGTAAATGGTAACGTATGACACAATGTTTGCACAGATGGGCGTGGAGATTAAAAATATAGGAGTCATTGCACCGTACAGGGCGCACGTTAATCTGTTAAGAAGCATCGTGCTGAATGATATCGAGATAAATACTGTCGACCAGTATCAAGGTCGAGATAAAGAAATTATAATATATACTTGTGCTAAAAGTTTAACGAACAATGAAGAAGTAAAGGAGGTAATTCATTCGATGTATAATTCAAAATCATTGGGGAGTTGAATATTTCGATTTGCTTATATTTTATTGTTCCAGGATCTTGAGGTGTTGGGGGATCATCGAAGATTGACTGTGGCAATCACTAGGGCGAAGAGAAAATTAATTGTCATCGGCGATATAAAAACAATTTCGCAGTATTCGACGTTCAAAAAGCTATTTTCTTTCGTTGACGATGAGTATGTAATCGATCTGACGGATCGCGACGTTGATTTTTCGTGGAACGATGTCACGTCTCTCTTGTAATTATATTTCAACTGCGAGATAACGCGAGAACATACGTACCTGGTAACTTTATCGTCAATTTCACCGAAATGGATAACATCGTATCTGTTTTGGAAAAAAAACGAAGGCTGTGATTACACTTCGTATTTTCGGCAGTTCAGTAATTGTGCGCAATGAGTATATCGAATGTAGACCATTCAAGATAAAGAGGTGCATGCCGATTATGCATGCCTCTATTATCTTCTTTATGTATATGTATGATTTTGTACATTTTGGTCGTGGCGTATATGTTAGTATAATATTATAATCATGCGTGTGTAGGACATACTTTTTATGTTTCCCTTGAAATGATATTTACTCGATGTACTAGCGAACTATCAATAATATATTTTAACGCATTGACAGTGAAAAGAACAATTATCTTCGCTTTCATTTAGTTTTAGTTATACAAGTGTTTTGATACAGAATCATTGAACCATACGTGTCATATTTTTACGTTTTTCTTATTCGATCGAGCTTTCTCCTGTTATATACAAAATATGAATTATATACAAATGAATGAAAAAAAGGGCTATATTTTATTATATTTATAATAATGTACATGTACACAGACGATCCTCCCACAACGCGGTAAAATCGCCCAGTTTTATGCGAATTTCATCGCAAAAGCGGCATCGCGTTGTAGCAAGGACACCGAACATTCTTGCACCGCACTAAAAGAGCTCTCACAGTTACATCGAAACCATGTCTTCAGAGCACCGTGTTATAGGGAGTAGTTAAGTTTGCACCGCGCTGTAAAAGAACTATACATATATTCCGTGCCGTGCTATAAGATATATACAGAATACAGGGTACCGTGTTATAGGGAGGTCCTCAAATTTTGCCCCCTCGGGCTTACATCGAAACCGTGTCGGCAGAGTATCGTGTTATAGGAGAGCTACCTGCACTTATTTATGCGACTATCTTCATGCACGCTTGAAATGTTTGATCGAAAGTAACGATGTGTCAACGCGCGATCGATATATGAGAAATCTCATTTGTTTTTGAAAATTTCCGAGGCTATTGTACATAACAAAAATTTCTATCTTACTATTTTATTGAGAAGTATTTACAACATGAAAATCATGAAGATTTTCCCTTCCCGGTACCTTTCTACCGGCGTTACGTTTCGAACACGGTATCTAACCTCACTTTCTAAACGCTGGTACAGTCGACAGGTGTTGTGTCGCGAGAAATGAAATCATCGAGATCCATTTATGATACACCATTTCAGCGTGACCGACCAAATCGGGCCACTGCCGAAATCCGCCACTTTGAAACGATCCACGGTGAATCTTCCTACTGTGGATCACCATTCGAAATTGAGCAACATCTGGTGGGATACCAACGGTGAAATGCGTGCACTGCACACGCTGAATCCGCTCAGAATTCAATTCGTGAGGGACGGCCTGGCGAACACAGGAATCAGATCGGAGTGCGCCTATCTGCCGTTGAAGGGGTTAAAGATATTGGACGTCGGTTGCGGCGGTGGTATATTGTCGGAGCCGTTGGCCAGGATAGGAGCAGAGGTGACCGGAATAGATGCCTCCACAGATCTGATAGCTACGGCGAAAGAGCACGCCGCGTTGGATCCAGATTTGGACGGAAGGATAAATTATATCCAGACGGTTATTGAAAACTTTTCGCCCGACAATAAGGAAACATACAATGCTGTGATCGCGTCTGAGGTTGTGGAGCACGTCGAGGACAAGGAGCTGTTTCTGAAGGTATAACACGACCAGGGGACATGGCACGGGAGCGATATACGCTAGTATACTTGAATTTGTAGTGTTGCGTAGACACGTTGGAGCCTGGCGGTTCAATCTTTCTCACAACATTGAATAAAACATTGCCTGCCTGGCTCGGTGGGATCATTGCAGCTGAGCACGTCTTGAAACTCGTGCCAAAGGGTACGCACGATTGGAACAAGTTCGTCACCCCTGCAGAAATCCAGTGTCTGTTAGAATCATGTAAATACGCTCGTTGTTTTATCGATCATTCCATATTTGCGAGACTGTCGAATGAAACGGAATCCAATGTTTCAGGTGGCTGTAAAACGAAACTGATCCACGGTATGTTTTACAATCCTTTGAAGAACGATTGGTTCTGGATGACCTCAACGGCGATCAATTACGCGATTCACGCGGTGAAACGAAAGGAGCCTTAATCAGTGATATATTCTTCTACTATATCTGTACCGTCGTTTTCCACGATGTAACACCGTGTTTGAGAAATTTCTTTCACTCCCAGCGTTGTACAAAGCTGTGACACGCGAACTGTGGTAACGACAGTTCCGTGAACAGGCAAGGAAGAAAAGATCGTGTTTAATATGGAAAAAATTTTATTACTCTCGCCTCCTTAACATACAACACACTGTACATCCCCTGCGGTTAGCAAATTATTTCGTTTATCCTACGCATACGCATACCTGTCTATTACTATCTTATTTCGACGCACAATGTACTCATAAAAAGCAGGAAACCGACAGAAGATTAACAGAACATCGCGCCACGATAATTGCATCAGCAAAGGACAGTACATTAACATCGAAGTTTAATTGGTATTGCTCTGTGGAGTACCTCCTTACATTTATTTCGCCTTCGCGAAACCGATACGATTGTTGCCCATGTCGAATTCGGTGTAGTAGCGACCGATGAACACGTCTCCCAAGATCCACAGCGGACCATTTGGCGGCGGAATGTCCATTCCCATGAATCCGCTGATGCACATGGTCTTCCCGAACTGTGTAACCTTTTGAGGACAGAGAAAACACGATATTATTTCATTCGATCGACGAATAATAATTTCATTCCGACGGGGCATCATCTCGCACCTTCAAAACGTAGTCCTCTCCTCTCAGTGGGAACGCCGTGCCACCGATGACGAAATTGATCGTGGGCAAGTTGGGTATAGAGTCGCAGTCCACCTTTGAACGTAAAGAGAGCATACAATAATTTCGCATAGGCTGGTAACAGCGAATAGAAAAGCATTGTTCTTAAGTACCATTGCTTCTCCAGCTACGATGGGAGTGGCTCCAATTTTCTTGTTGATTGCCTTAACTTCGTCGAGTGGACCAGCGATTAGAGAGGTGCCCGTGTCTGCGATAGCCTGGCACCCGTCTCTGCAGACCTTCATGTCGGTTCCAATTTGGACGCTGAAAATTTCAGTTAGATTAAAAATCAAGATTTCCATCGGCCAACGTATTGCTATGCTAAAGGTCAATAAGCACCTGTCCACGTTAAATTGCCAGTATCCCTTCTTGTTGACTGGGACGTAGATGAATGGAGCTTGGTAATGTTCCGGGTCAGAGCCACCTAGAATCATTTCGCCGCCGAACTCGTCTTTGGGATCCCTAGTTCGCCGAACGGACGTGAGCGTTTAATATTTGTTCAACTCGATTGGAATCGTTTGGTTAATCAAAGCCCGTGCGATACCTGTTCAGGTAGAAGCTGAAAACAGGCTGCGGCACCAATCCTTGCTTGACCATGTTGTAGAAGACAGGGGTCACACCGTCGACAGAGATTGTGGAGTAAGCCATTCCCATGATACCGTCGAATTTCGCGGCGACGAAGGCCAACCCAGGTTCGCTCAGAGCCTCTGCGAATGTTTGATCTGCGACATTCATCCCAGCAATCTGCGATAGGTACAGTTACCGTGATTGCACGTATGTACACGTGATACGTGAGCAGTTGCAATGTTTATGTTGTAAACATCTGCCAGGCCAAAGGTCAGCCTCGTGATACCTCGATATTGCATACAGATATCGTTATTCGCAGAAATCCAGCCAATTACGGTTCAGCGGATATACTCACGTTCACTGTGTCCGTGGACAAATAGCCGGACAGGCTGCCGGAACCATACCGTATGGAGAAGTCTGTGCCGTTCTTCTGGTACGTGGAGGATCTGGTGCTATCGTACTTGTGATGCAACTCTGCGAACAATGCAAACAAACGATTGCTTAACGAAGAATCGTGCTTTCCTGTTCTCCCAACAGCGGAGAGGATAACATGACCCCTTTCTCCTCCGTCCGACAACATCGTCTGTCCTATTTCAAAAGAAATTCTTGAGCCTTCGCCCAATGAATGGATCGTTCTTTCCAACTGCAATTTGATTGCTTATCTGTATCTCGTAGCAAAGGTTGTTTTCTTCTTCTTCGAGACAAAGAATGCAATGGCTGCGTCGAAATAAAATCTGCCTACACGGTATCCAGTTCCGCGGGGAGAGCATGGCGACTTACTGCAAGCGATGTTGGTCAGATAGCATTTCTTGGACGGGACCCAGAGGTTCGCCGAACCCGTGTCAAAGATCACTCGGAATTCCTGCGCCGGACTTCCAATGCTGATAACGCCGTAGTACTGGGCGTCCATGTAGTTGGACAGCGGCTCTGGCTGGGGAAAGTCCCCTTGCAGCATTTGCGCCTGCACCAATTCCGTGCCGTACTCCTTGAACTGTTTTCTAACGGTGTCTATCTTGCGCAGGGGGATCCTGTAAATAATGTGATTGCTATTTTCTCGTTCCGTGCAAACGGACCCTAAGTAATTGGACGTTTGAAATGTTCCGAATTTATCTGCGGCTTGTGTACAATTTGTCGCGAGATGAAAGACGAAAGACGCAATAATACGTGTATCGTGGAAAAATGAATTGTCATGTTCTTTGTTTAAATTTGTTGCTATATTTACCTGTGGAGGTCGGCGGCTGCCAGCGCTAACAAAGCGCACAGACCTAGGGCGAAACGGAACATGTTTCGCGAGGTTTACGAATCTTCTTGTGGAAACGAAAATTTCGATGATTCGAAGAAAAGCTTTCTCTCTCTCTCTTTCCCTCTCTGCAGCGAGTAACGGTCCCTACGAAGCTCGTTGTCGGGAACAACACTGATGCAGCTTCGAATGAAATCCCCTCTAATAAAGGTGTTCGCGGCACTGGTTGGCGGTCAGCGCGCATGCGCAATTCGGACGACATTCCCGTACCGATTGATTAAAGATACTGATTCCTATATTGTTTCCAATTAACAATCAACACTTATATTACCAATCGATAAATACAATCATGATATGCTAATTTTGATTTCTATTTATCAAATGAAGTTGGAAATCGATCGTGCTTAAACATTTCGTCGAGATCGTTTTTTGTTTCGAGAATTGTTGTAGTTAATACAATTTACGATTAAATAATTAATTTGTGCACATCATTCACATATTCACAGTTTTGTATTTTTCATCGAAAAGTTTCTCGATTCGCTTACAAATATTCCGTTCGGAGAAATCGAAGATATTTTGTAGAGTGATTGAACTCTAGCTACGCTACTGTGCTTTCGGTCAGCTGATTGAACACTTGCCCGATGCAGCCAAACGGCACTTGTGTAAAGTGTAAAGCTTGCACAAGGATTGTCTATAGTACACAGTATTGTATGTGTGGGTGGACACATATGCCAAATGGCGCGAATTTGAACGAAATTCATTAATTCGATCAAATGTAAATTATTTCAGGCAGACAGATATCGTTCCGTGTCAACATGTTTTATTATCCATGTTGAATTAAACAATTTCTTGTGGAAACAGCATTTTGAGCACATTGAACATATTTAAAATGAGATAATACGCGCAGACGCTAGATGCTGCGCACTTTTTGTTTGCACGCAATTAATGATTGCGTGTAAAATAAATTGGTAATCGCCAGGGTATCGTTGTTTCGCAAACATAACCACCGGTATAATCGATATCAACTCTTCGATCGTGCATGATTTAGTCTTGCAAGATCGTGTAATCGGATCGCGCGGATTGTGCACGTCTTCGTCGACGTCTTTATTCATAGATGTATGTGTAACTAGCTACAAAATATTTCCCTGTAGATGTGTGTATCCTATAACGAACGACCTTGCGGGAAACAGTTGTTCTCATCAAATCAAATTCGAATGCTATCCTTAAATACATATACATATATACAGTTACACATTCAAATTGGCCGGACTCCCGCGTACGTCTAAATGTAGGCAGGTAATGAAAATTGGCGGGAAAATGTATACAAACTCAAACGCTTCATTTTATTGGAAATCTTTATTTTTTACGAATGCACAAACGAAATATATATAGCGTGATTTTCCTTCGAAATATTTTGAGCAATCGTAGGTATCCTGTGGCGAACTGCGTATCACATTTTGATACGCAACGACGCAACACATGCCCGTCCGCATTGATACGCAACGATGATACGGTACGAGGATACGCAACAAGTGGACACGCACCCCCATAGGATTTTCCATTGCAATTTTTAAAGGGCGCGTATCGTATCGTATCATCGTAGCATATCCTCGTGCGCATCATCGTATCAAATTTTGATACGCAACGCACGCAGCGCTCGATTCGCCACATCGGGATCAAACGATACGCTGCTTCGATACATGTCGCAGACACGCGCCCTCGAACAATTCACGGCCGGTCCCGAATTCGTATCGCAGAACCGTCGAATCGTCGTAAAACAACCGAGAGAAATGAAAAGCGAACGAAAAACGACGACAACGCAAGACACCGGCGGCATCGATAAAAATTCGATTCTCCCAACGACAACGTTTCCCGTTCTCCCTATCGATCACTCGAATTCATGTTTACGCGGGTTGCTAGCAGCAATGCATCCCGGGACGATAGAAGACCGTGATAGAAGACCCTAATCGCCGGCCAATCAACGGCCAGGATCACAGTACGAGCACTTCAGTCTCGAACTCGATGGAGGTATAGTCGCTGTCGGCTTAAAGCGAGCTAAATTTTTCGTGCAAATCAGTTCATCGGAGGAAAAATATCCAAGTACACACAACTGCCCAGCCGGAAATACATAACGAACGTTACCCCTGTGTATCTGTCGTCGAGAGTGTCGTATCAAAAGGTATGTCGCACGTTAACACGGACGATAAGATAAATCTATTCTCTTTTCCCTTTTTTTTTTCCTCTCCTCTTCCCTCCCCGTTCCACCCCAATGAAAAACCTCCCGAACCCGGGGGTAGACCCGCGCGATATCTCTCCCCCGACGTGTCAACAAAAATCGACCATTATCCCCGTTCGCCTCCCCGAACGGGACGTGCCGAAATAATTCATCAATCCCTCCCTCGTCGTTCGTCCAGCCTGGCCGCGGACGATCGCGTGCAAACCAATTTATTTATTCCCGTCGCCGCGTATCGACAAAACATTATCCTCCCGCGTTTCGCCGCCGCTCCAACCCGTCCGTCCGTTCACCGGGCCCGTTCCGTTTCTCGCGTCCGTTGAACGCGAGCCAGGATCACATCGCACGGGTTCTCTCGACACTCCTCTGGTCAGGCCCTCCCCGAACCCCCCCACCCATTGGCGGATTGTCATGCCGGCACATGACGTGTACGCTACTGTCAGAATCTCCTGCACACGTCCCAACAGGTTCCAGTAACGGGCATCCCATTTCTTTAGACGAGCGAGCGCAGACAGCGCTGAGCCAGGGACGGTGTTCGCAATCCGAGCAGTGGACACCGTTGGTGGACGACGCAGGGAAAAGGCTAGGTCGAACGGTTCAGTAACAATGATTTCGTTTTCAGAGCCACCAAGATGACGGACAGAAAGGCTGTGATTAAGAACGCTGACATGTCAGAGGAGATGCAGCAGGACGCCGTGGACTGCGCGACCCAGGCCCTCGAGAAGTATAACATAGAGAAGGTGCGTTCTTTTGACATAGATGGATCAAGCCGTACACCGTATACCGTCGGGATTGTTAATGTTTGGTTGAGACCGGACGAAGCGAGACGTTTCGGATGGTTTCGCCTGGGGAGAAATACGGAGGAGGAGTCTTAAGCTTGTCTGTTTCAATTTGCAGGACATCGCAGCCTTTATTAAGAAAGAATTCGATAAAAAGTATAACCCGACGTGGCACTGCATCGTAGGACGTAACTTTGGAAGCTATGTGACACACGAGACAAGACATTTTATCTATTTTTACTTGGGTCAGGTGGCGATCCTTCTCTTCAAGAGCGGATAAATCTGGAGTCTAATCTGTAATCGCCATCCTTTCTTCCTCCCTTCGCAAAAAAACACACACACAGACACACGTCCCCACACGCTACACGGAATACCTCTTAAGTCGCATCGCCATCTGTAAGAGAAATTACAATATTGTGTACAATGGAACTTTGTTTTTCGAACGGCAAAATAAGAAAAGAAAACAAAAAAAAAAGAGCGCACTCCCAGTTGAAAATAATTGTACGAAGACAGGTATGAATATATATATATATACATATATGTATATATATGTATATGTACACGAAATCATCGTTACTATTGACTTTGCTGTTTCACTTATCTCGGGAGATAAGGCAATGACGAAAAATTAACGTAGGGAAACTACTTACGCTGGGGGGAAGGGGGATAGGGGTGTGGGGGGAAATAATGCAAAATGAAAAAACGAGCAGAGCGCGGGGATCATTAAGCGAATATAATGAAACCGGGGGGGTGGGGTGGGGGTGAAAAGTGAAAAAATGAAATGAAACCAATTGACATACAATCTTACATGTTACAATGTATTCTGTATGCCGGAAAAAGTTTGTTGTGTTCTTGTTTTATATTAGGGTATATAATATAAATGCGATGGTTGAGTTCAATACTGGCGATTTTAAATTAAACAATAAAAAATTTTTAGTGTTCGATACGCTATAAGTGCACCCAAGTGAAAAAGGAAACGAGAAAAAAACGAAAAACAAAACAATTGTAACTTAATTGCAAAATTATTGTATGGTTTTTATTATCTTACTACGCTTGAGGAGAATATTGTATTCAGATAGTCGTCAATAATGAATGTAAGCCAAACCTTGATTGATTGCCTGCGATCATTATTATTATTATTATTATTATTATTATTATTATTATTATAATAATTATTATTATTAATAATTTTTTTTTACGTAAATTTGTAAATTGTCCCTTTATTATTCTGCTGCACGCAGAATAGAGATGAGCGTATGCTCGTTCGACCTCTAATTCACACGAATTCTGGCCCGCCTGCGAATTCAATCGAATCGGAGGCTGACTGGCGAGGCTAGATCATTAACTAATTAACAATCGATACACGCCGCGCGTTAATCGTGTATTTAAACATAAATGACTCTGTTTAAATTCACACAGTGCTAAAGTAAGATGTTTGCAGAATATCTGAATCGGGTCATTGACATAATTTTACAATTTTTTATATTGTGCTCGGAGAACGTGTATTACCTTAGAGAAACGTATACATAGAGAATTGTTCAATTTGTTTCTCTCTACCGTCGTTTGTTTCACTTGTCTTATTTTTGATTCTGCCTCTCTCTCTCTTTCTTTCTTTTTCTTTTTGTCTTCCTTTGGGAAAACACGACATGTATTCAGAGCGCATTTAAATTCTTCTGTCTACCTTTACGTGACATTCAATATCCAATATTACGGTACTTATATATATATATATGATAAAATATAGATTATACATATATATTATACTATTTATATATAGTGCAATCTTCAAACGATTTTTCAAGCAGTATTTGATTATCACAACGTTGCTACATTGTTCAAATTTTAGACTGATTATTAAAACATCGTCACAAGTATAATACGACTCGCATGGATTCTTTAATTTCTTTTTTTTTTCTTTTTTCTTTATTATATATAAGATACTCTCACGACGCCACTTTTATAATACACGGAAACACAACGTACTCTATAAGAGCCCGATGGGGATTAGGTTGCCCTTTGTAACATTTAGAAACAAGCGTAAAAGAGAAATATGGATACGCCACTGTAGCTGTTAAGCACCTTACGCGACGACGCCCTCGGCTAACTAAAACTTTCTAGTTTCTAGCGTGTGAGATGTTCGTTTCTTTCGATCCACCTCGACAAGCGTATTAATCACTCTTTCAAACCTGTTAACGCACATAAGCGAACGGAACGATAAGTTGTTCTTAGTGGAATTTCTGAAAATGGTACACCTTTGAGTCGACCGAACGATTTAAAGGGCCGTGGTTTGTTAACTAGGAAAATTAAGATTCAGTATAGTATTAACACACACACACACACACTACTGGCAAGCCATGAAAATTACTGCAAGAAAAAAAAATTTATCGACATATATATATATGTATATATTCCACTGTGTTGTATTTAAACTTTGGAGTGAATTCATTCTTAGAAGGTTTCTTCATATCGAAATTGCGCTATTATTTATTTGAGGTGTAAAAGAGAAGAAGAAAAGAAAGAAAAAAGAAACAAGTAATTAACGGTAGCCACCCGGCGGCAACTTCTCTGCGTGCAACGATAAGACGAAGAGAAAAGACTTGCAATTTTATATATGATGAGAAAAAGAAAAATCGTACGTTATGTTTGAGAATATATTTAAAGAAAAGAAGAATAAAAAGAACCAAAAAAAAGGAAAAAAAAACCGAAAAAATCAAGCGAAAGAAAAAAAAATACCACCAACAAAAAAACAACGAGGCAATGCGATCTCTGCGGTTGTCTGCTAATTATGGATCTTTGCGTCTCGATAAGTTTCTTTTTAATAAAGCCGATAACGATTCTTAAAACTACATAAGCAGACCTTCTCTCGTTGCTTCATTCACCACGAATCATACTAATCTAGCCGTTAAGTTTCCTTTCGACGACGCCCAATCAATCGGAAATCTTGCGTTCGTTATCACGACTCGACAAAAGTTTGCGCTAGCACCGGGGTGTCCCACCGCGCGACCGGAAGTTGTGCATACCTTCAGAACGAGGGGGATACCCAGGCGCTTCCGTTGCCGGGACAACGGTTTCGTACAACAGAAGTCTCATTTCTCTGTTAAGCGTCGACGCGAATCAAGAGGAAGCAACCACGGGATCATGAAGGAGAACACCAAGTTCATCGTCGCCGAGGTGAACAAGTTTCTCCGTCGGAATTACAACGTGATCTATTTCAACTCGTTGAGCCCGGAAGAGTTGCTGCAGGTAAGACAACGCGCGCGCGCGGTGTCGGCGTGCACGTATCATTCCTCGTTTCGTGGCCGCGTTACAGGTGTTGAAGGAGGTGTTGACCAAGATCCAGGATCAAAATGTCGAGGCAACAGTCGATACGAAGAACGAGACGCCGGAGGAGACCTCTATTTACATTCTGTCTGTCCTCCGCGTGCTGCATTACCAGCCACAAGTGGACCCAGCGAATTTTAGGCAAGGTTCCCTGTCGCGTCTTTCATGCCCCTCTCCGCTCTCCCGATTAATTTTGTTCGATTCGACACGCTGCGTAGACAGAGCCTGATTCGTGGCGATCCCGATACCATTCATCCCATACTGACCTGGCTATTGTCGAACGTGGACACCGTTCGAAAGAGGGCCTACTTGTCTCGCTTTCTGGTGAAGGTACATGTGTATTTATATATGCATACGATATATCAATGCACAGCTGATTCGAGCATCGTTAATCAGGTGGAGGTTCCTGGAGAGTATCTGAGCGAGCCAGAGGTCTCCTCTTTGCACGAGCAGTACGCTGCCATGATCGACAGGTTCAAAGCTGTGCACAAGGAGAGAGAGATAGGTAGAAAGGTAAAGGTCGACCGTGATAATTCATAATAAATTGACCGTCTATTTAATTCACCGTTCTACCTCGCGGCTGGACTTCAGAATTTCGAGAACGCCAGCGAACTGACGGCCGATCTGAGGACCATGGAAAAGGAGAAGGAAGTAAGGGATGTCTTTTTTTTCTCGTTAACCTCTTGGTAATCCGATTTCGTGTCCAGGCCGTGACCATACGAATCGAGAAAATGAGGTCGAAAGCCGAGGCCGGGATTCACTTGTTGGACGCAGCCAGGGCGCTGCGCACGGAGAAGGACAAGGAGCGCGATCTTGTGCTGCAGGAGGAGCAGGAGAGAGAGATAATATCTAGATTACAAGTAGGGGCACTTATTAATCCCACTGTTGGAACGTTGAGGGTAATACGTTCCGGCAGTGGGTATACCGCGACGAATTTTACAGTCGAATCTGCAGCGATCGGAAAGGGAGCTGCAGATATTGAAAAAGGACGAGCACGAGGTGACGGTCGAGACGCTGCTGCAACGCCTGACGGAAGTGATTACCGTTCAGACGATAGTGGCGAACGAAAAGTTGCCGGCGGAGATATACGCGCGGAAGAACCGGATAAAGGCGCTGCACTCGGTGAAGCAGCACTCCTATTTGGGCCCGGAGCACATAAACGCTCTGAGGGCCAAACTGGACGCCGTCGCGAAAGAAATTCAGGCCCTGGTAGAGCGCAAGGTGTGGCCCCGTTCGTTGATATTATTTTTTATTCCTCCGCGTTGCGTCGAACGTGCTTGACGACACGCGATTCCTTCAGATCTCGCGGAGCAACATCGATAAAATCGAACCGTTCAGACAGCAAGCGGCGGCCGTTGCCAACATCAAGAGGAACGTGCTGGAGAAATTGGAGAAAACGGAGAGCTCGTTGAGGCAGCTGCAAGACAAGTTCGAGGAGAAGCACGAATTGTCCAAGTTACTTGTCGACGACGTAATACCGAAAGGGGAGGAGCTGAAGAGATACATCAATCGTTTGAAAACCAGGGGCACGCTCTACAAGCATTGCAAATCCGAATTGGCGTGGCTGAACGCGGAGAACAGCGTGCTGCACAGGACGGCGGCCATCTTGGAAGGACAGGTACAGTACAGGTTCTTATTCTTTCGAACGTTTACCGAACGGCAAGTAATAATGCACGATTTCGTACGTCAGCATAATCAGTGTAGCCAGGCAAGGGAACGCTTGGAGACGGTGAAGAGAAACGCTCCGAGCAATTTCACGGAGGAGAACGCCTCCGCCATAAATCTTCAGCTGTGCCGAGATATATCTGCGTTTAGATCAAGAATGGTCCCGTTGGTCAAGGGTAAGGATACGTTCGCGAACGATGCGTGACAAACGGGGACACATTTAATGATGCTTTGAATATCGCAGAGGTGCAGACGTTGAGGGAGAGGCATCGCGAGTTCGCGCAACGCGAAGAGAACGCGAGGAAAGCCCAGAACGCGGTGGAGTCGAGTATGAGCGGGTCGATGAACGACCTGGAGACCGAGTTGAAGAACCGAAAGGCCATGATAACGAAGGTAACTGCAGATATTGCCCTGTCTCTGTCGATCGAGCGTCGCACGGTACTAATTCCACCGATGTGACTCGCAGAACACGGCGGAGGTGGAGAAGTTGCAGAAACTTGTCAGCAAAATGAAGACCACGGAGGAACGAATAAAACGCGAGGCAGAGGTCGGTTCCAGTTTCACTTTCGTATCCCTGTATAACAAGGTAGTTCTAATTTGCGTGAAACCGTGGCGCAGGACCAGTCGATCTCCGAACCCGGCGAGAAGATCAAGGAGGAATTGAACCGCGTCATACAGGCGGAGGAGGCTAAAATAAAGAGCTTGACGATGGAGGGGGAACGTCTGAAGGAAACTGCAGGGGCAAAGGAGAAGCAGATGCAAATGTGGAACGACGTATTGTCGTGAGTAACGTTGTTTCCGTTGACGAAGTAGAAATGGCGAATAAAAATATTGCCCTCCCTCCTCCTCAGGGTATTTCAATGCAAAATAAAGTGTGCTGAGGAATGGAAGCAGTCGAACGGTGTCGTTGTGCGACGAGGAGGCGCGGAGACGTTGGTCTTGCAGTGAACAGAGGACAGGTATAATTAGTTTGGATCGTTGACTGTGTAAAAAGAGATGTGGGTGAAATTTACGGGTCGACGAGGCCAATTGAATTTTAAATCTGCGTCGATATTGGAATTATGATGGAATTATAGGATATGTACGAGTCCGTCTCGCCACTTGGTGAAATTGTTATAAAGAAAGAACAGATGGTTTCTAGGAATATTTTATTTATGAGATACATATGCATCCTGAATGTATTTCGCCAGTCAGAATTATGCCTCCATGGCACGTCGGTACGTATTGACTAAATATATCTTTATGCGATCGGTGTTGTGTCGTGGAGCTGAAACGGAAAACCCGTTCATTTTCTGCATTTATTTCGAATCAACTGTAAAGGTGATTTTCCTTCAGCCCACGTTACACGTTCCAACGCATTCGA
This sequence comes from Nomada fucata, assembly GCA_948146005.1. NCBI lineage: Eukaryota > Metazoa > Arthropoda > Insecta > Hymenoptera > Apidae > Nomada > Nomada fucata. The sequence continues at coordinate 29,466,861 of OX411277.1, read as the reverse complement.
GCTATTCGTCGCACGTGAATAGTTTAATTAACAATACAGTGATATGTCGTCGAGATCTACGCGTGAACTGTGGTCACCTGCGAATTCGATTATTATTATTATCAATTTCTAAATTGAAATTAGTACGTTTCCCTTACGCAGATAGAAACGAAAGAACAAAACACCAACGGTTCTAGGTGTTCTAACGAACGTTTCACTTGGTGCCTATAGTAAACACGATAAATGCAACGCTATTGTCTAATAACAATAATATCATCGATAAATGCAATTACGAAAGTAATATAATAAATCTACGGGTGTCCCTAAGAAGTTACGTTACTTCAGTAACAGCAACGGTAAGAATTGTTTGAATCGTCTAATGTTTGGTGTCTAAACAATTGCTAATCCCTGTCTAGGTGGGATCTTCCCACACAAGGGGTACAAGAAACGCCTATGGCATCTCGTTTACCTATATTCGTACGGTCCGGCACGTTCAACTGTATTTCACTCTCTGCTCTGTGTAAAGAAATGCGTTTTTGTTCAATTATTATCGTGCACCGCGAGGTAATACGAAACACTGTACGTGGATTGTTCCTGCGAACAATATTCTCGAGGAATTTCTTTCTCGTGATCACCAACTTTGAACGCAGCGCAAATACTTTGCGCCGCGATAAACGCAATGCAATCTGTCAGCGCAAAAAGAAACTCCTGTAACAAAATCATGAAATGCCTTGACCCGATCATTTCTACACAATAATTCACAGCGTCCGAAATGTACGCACATTCGGCGTGGTCGTACAGACAGTAATACAGACATGTATCGGTTCAGTCGTCGCGATTACAATAAATATCGACTACAACAACGGATCGTAAGTTATCGGATAAGTAAGTCAGGTAAAACGTTTCTTTGCCTTCGGATAAGTGGCAGTGTATTTATGACTCTAGTTTCACGATCGTCGTCGATCGTCGAACGGGGTGCATTTTACCTACAGGGGAACAGCAATCACATCGAACTATACCGATCTAACGTGGTCTCCGTAATGAGTACACCGCCGCGAACAAACGTTTAATTGTCCTACAGTATTTCCCCTAGTATTGTTCTATATTGTCCGCAGCTGTATATCCGTAGTTATCAATGAATATGTACAATCTCTAAATAGAGGACGAGAGAGTTCCCTCAACCCCTAACCAGTCCCGCGTCGTTCTTCGCCTGGCTGACATTGTTGTTGTCGCTGTTGTTGCTATTCTTGGAGCCCACTGCGCTTAGAGCTATTCCCAGCTGCGCCGCGTAGTATGTTAACATTATAGAAACCTGTAAAATCACGTGGAAGCATTAATCGGACGAATAATTGCATTAAAAAAAAAAAACAGAAAAAAAAGCATCCACGTGTTACAAGCGACGTAAAAATTATTGTACCTGAGAGTAGGGCAACGGTGTGCGGAAATAATGAAAGCCAAGCAGAGTATCAGATATGAGGAAGCATATACTGCCGATGCAGCTGCATAATTTAGTCCACGTCCACAATTCCTAGCAATGGAAGGTGATTTATTAATTGGACTCTGTATAATGGAAATGCGCGAGGATTGTTATATACTTTGTCGGCAATGTTTTCCAATCGTAAACGATCAATTCGTCATGTCAGGCCGCCAAGGTCTATGGCAGGGTCACCGGCGGACCCAACACCCGCGTACAACGAACGGTTATTATTACACGAAACGATAAAAGGATCGTCTATTTAGGTTACACCGCGGAATTATATTTGCAGGAGTTATTTGATAGATTGGATCGCACTGCAGAAATAGTATCGCATTCGTAACAAGTTATTGACCGTACTTTGTAAAATTCTACCCTAGAGATGGCCCTCCACGCCATGGTAGTTAGCAGCACGGTGTAAACTGGCACTCCTATGACCAGAATGCCGTTCAGTCCTGGCATTAGGGCGTATATGACTGAAAAATAATCGTATAATCCGTTGCGTTCATCTTATTTCGTGGATATTTTTTTTTTTGGCGTGGATAATTTGATTATTGGCTCACCTAGCGAACACATGGCGTATAAAATTGTACCTAGCATTATATTAAGCGGCATAAAACCGAATGCACTGATGTACATGATCTGGGCTAAGGCGAACATGCACATTCCCGGCATGAAGCAACTGGGCCAAACCAACAGTGCATCCCCTATGCAACTGAATATCAAACCAGTCAGTATCCGTCTGGAGAACGTGTACCTGGAAAAGAAGACGATCGCTTGCGAGCATCTGTTTCTGTGCAATTAACTTTAAATGATAATACCTTGCGCAACTTATACAATGATAACGTTAAATCGATTCTCCGTGATGGCGAGGTTTCTTTTTTTTGTTTGTTAATAATACAGCACACTCACCTATTTGCTTTTATAAATAAATTACCACAATATTTGTCTAACGATAAAATATAAAATCGGCAATACCGATCGGGCAGTGTTACTTGACACGGTTCTCCAACTACGTCATTTCCATCATGGCGGACAAGATTTGGGGTCGAATGGAAATTTCAAATAATATCAGAGTAATTACACGATAATGTTTACTTCGAGGCACGAGCAACGAATGATAAATATTTTGTTCAGTGATGTGTTAAACGAAAAATTTCACGCAAATCACGCCCAACTCCGACGGTTCGAGTGTTCGAATAACAGGGGCACAGAAGCAGCGAAGAAGTATGTTTCAGCTTACACTTACATTTTCAGGTGACTTTATCGGTCGCGATATTTTTATTCAATTTTGTTCTAAACGGCCTTTGGTCTCTTTTTATTTCTTAGTGAGATTAAATTATCGTTCTTTCTATTTTTCACGTATGAACATACAGGAACGATAGTTTGAACTTTATACATTGTACATACATAGAACCGCGACAGCGGTCATCGTCAAGTATATAAGGAAGATATACGTATACGGATAAATTTCTGGCCCTGTAACGAATCGATTCCTCTTCCTGTTCTACCGGGAAAACCGCCCTCAATTACATTATTCGAGACTATCATACGCGATCTGTGGAAAGTGGAGATCGTTAAAGAACAAAATGATAGAATATTTGAATGTGCGTCGTTGTTGCCGATTAGGAAAAAAAAGCGACCTGAAAATAAGCGTGTAAGCAAGGCAACATGATAGTAAAAGGCTGGCTGTAGTATCCGCCAAAAGGGTCATACCTACCTGTGACGTCGTACGTTCGAAAAAAATTCGGGAAAAATTGCCTCGTATTGAAAATGTGATATTCAGAAAATTTACGGGTAGGCATAACCCTGTAAAAACCCACGGAAATTTGACGAACGCTTAATTAACTTGTTTCCTCCGCTCCTATTGTAAAAGTAATGCTACGTCGACGATGTTATTTAAAAGAAAAACCGCACAATCCACTCGAGTTAATCCAAAAAATAGGAAAAGGATAACCATGCGTGAGGTCGGCAAGTTACCGACAGTTAACCGTCCCGTAGTTTCACGAGTTACCCGCGGGGCGCGCTGCTCGCGTAATTTCACCTCCCACTACGCGTTAAACGGCTTACCGACAGGCATTTAAATTACGAACGTTCAGAATTAATACACCTTTTCCTCCGATTTACGACCGCCAACAATAAGAATGAGCGTGTCGTTCTACGCTTTTGGCGAAACAAAATTGGCGTAACACGAACGAATCGGCGCATGCATTATTTGCTTATTTCGTCAAACTTACTCCTGCGACAAACTAATTCCATGTAGGAGAACAAAGACGATTAGACTTATTATTGGCAAACACTTGAAACACGCCGTCAGCAGGGATGGCTGCTCGGCGAGCAATATAAAATATACGCACACGCTTTTAAAGAACGGGACCAGCTTTGGCCCGACATTTTTTAACTGGAACAAAGAAAACATGAAAATTGGAATCGGAAAATCGACAAGCAAGGTGTTGAGGGAACGACTGGTGTGCGAGAGGCTGGTTACTTAATCGAGCAAAGAGATGTTAATTGTACTTTTAAAGCGTCCGTTTAACGCCAGATACACAGAGGGAAGGTAAACAAATATTGACGATAAGATAACCGAGTACTTTGTTATCACAACACGGCAGAAGACAGTGGTTTATTATTAATCGCCGTTTTACGTTCGTTACAATCATAATATTTGCCTGGACTTAGAGTCCGTGGACGATAAGGGACCAACGAAATTACTGGAACCGCTTCGAATAATGTAATGTTCAATAAAAGGCACTGGGTTAGGTTCGGAGGTTTGAATAATGTATTGTCCAATGAAAAGCAACGGGCATCGTTACAGATGGAACGGTTGTCACATACTGGGAAACATTAAATCTCAAGGATTCTAATTCATGTATCAAGTCTGAATACATTTCAATAAAACACACTGTCTTCGAGACGCACGTACTGAATTGCGCAAACGATCAATTAAATAATTATTAGAAAATTGCAGCGACTTTAAGTCGTGAGTGCATTCAGTGACGTTCAAATTCATCACGTCAATGGAGGCAATATTAAATCACGATTGCAAGAATCAATAACAATTACATGACACTGTAGATATATGTATATATGTGTGCTGACCGAGCAAACGATAACCACTTATAAAATGAGAATCGCAGAACAAAAGAAATCGGCAAAAAAAAAAGAGGAATGGTATCGGCTAGCTCGAAGATATTCCTTTGTTTTCTCGTTTCCGCAAACAGTCGCGTACAAACGGAACGACAATACCACCAACGTCGGTTATTAATAGTTCATAAACATGAACCGAAAACTTAGCAATGTATGCACCCGTGTATCAAAAAATGAAAGGAAACAAAATACTGATCTCATTCAAAACAAAGAGAACAGCTGTTTGATACATATTTCTCCTTTTTCACACCGCTCGTCTTTTTTCCGTTACGGTGGAGCATTGGAGGGAGGGAGACAGAGATATAGAGAAAAGAAGGAACCCGTTCGATGTCTTTGTTCGTCGAATCGAGAAACAACAAATACGATGCATACTGGGAAGTGTCAAGGTGCGAATAAGTGCGAAATAATCGTGTATTGAACGTTGACCGTTGGGAAGGTTCGTTGGCACAAGGATATCGATGCGATAAAACATTGCTCACCACTTGTGCAGGCGATGACATTTCTAATTAAACGATAATTTTCCCGTCAGAATAATGACACGCACCTACATGCACGATCTTCTCCACTGCACTGTCAATTGCCACACAAGTGTCACGGTGCACTGCTCCCCCGATCGCTGAATTAGTTTCTCCCCCACGTGAGCAACGCTGTGCCCCATTGGAGAGTGATCTGGCAATCGTACACGCTGACCAATGGCAGCCGTCTTTTCTTTTACGTCGTGAAATTCGATTATACTCGTTACGGGCGGCGAGTTTTCATTTCTGATTTCGTTTCCCCTTTGAATTTCCCGTTTATTTCCCTCAACACTATTACTGTTGTCAATTAGCTTGTCGAGTATCGGAGGTGTTTTTTGGGGACAGGATATGCAGTTAGTTGTCTAGGTTCGTCACTGTACTTCGTGATCGAACGCAATAAATAATGGGGAGGAATAGTTTCTTCATTGCCCTTTTCGTTCGTGAATTTGTATACCGTGGTTTATACAATATAGTTTCAGTTATGTTATTACTGAATTCATACGTAATTAATTGCAAGCTAAAGAACAATGGCAATGAGGTTTCTCCTCAATTTATGAGTGTATCGAATAGATGCAGATGGCGCGAAAACAGCTGGCGATTAATTTTTAAGTTTGAATCAAACTGCGATAATGCATTTGTCGGTTGGTTACGGAAATCGTTTGATGTATTAGGTTTTCTTCGTTTAATAGGAAGGATAAAGGCCAACAGATTATTTTCCATCATTAAAATAGTATATATTCTGTATATTTTAACAATAATTCAGGGACCCTACTTTCCATGATTACTCGACACTCTACGCAATTGAAATCAATCACATATCTCGATCTCGTCATATCGGTGTTCTGGCAATAGATAAAGCAAAGATTATTATTTCGGCGGGTGTTCCTGAAAATCCTTCACGAGTTTCTCCACAAGGGCTTTCCATTGATCCGGTTTATTTTCCGAGAACCACGACGCTACCTTGTCGAACGACGTTTTTTGATATTCGGTGCACTTCTCGCAGTTGGTTGTGAACGCTTCCGGAAGGTGTTCTATAGGATTAACATGCACAATTTATACAACTTACTCTGTAATATTTTTAATGGAAAATTCCAACAACGAGAGATTTATTCGAGATTATGTTACACATTTTTAAAGATACTTTAATAATGGGTTAAGAAATGAATCGATTGTTGCGACGAAAGGAGTTTGCCCGCACGTTGCACGGGCAAAAATAGCGAAAGGTTTAATAATCCTTTTAAGTTTTCGCAAAAAGTTTGAGGAGACTTACCTTTGAAGAATATTGCGTCTGGGGTCACGCACGGAGCCGTCTCCATTATGCATTTGTAATATTGGTCTCGTAGCCTGTCGTTTGCCAAAAGCTCATCGATATTGACGTAATCGTACTTATCAGAATACAGCTCCTTGGCCTGGCTCCACCCGTACAGAGATATCGTTATTAGAAGGATGTAAGAGTAATGCATGATTCCGATTTTCAAAAACGATCCTCGCCTCGTAAAACTGCGAATCAATTCGCTCGCCGCATCTTATATACTCGGATTAAATGCAAATACTACGGAACTAATTGGACAGAATATTTTGCTGATCGTAGCGAATAAAAAATAAAGAAAAAAACTACCGGCCATATACTAGGAAACTAGGTATAATACCAATCCTATAAATTACTACCATCAGAACAAGAATCGATGTACGTATTATGCTTCAATCGTGAATAATTATCTAGCCGTTTGTAATGTTTAATAACGCACACATGTACGGGGAAATTTTTTCTCTAATATTTTTTGCAACAACAGTTCTATCGAAGTATGCATTTCACGGATTCTAATGGTCTCAATTATCGTCATCGATTGACTGTATCATTAAAAATGATTGCACGGTACATGGACGATATATTTTAATTTATAATCAAGATTACTGTGATCCGTTTCGCGCTCGCTAGTAATGAATCATCGCGATAAGACGACTTGTTAATCGTTTGACATCCTCCGTTAACATTTCACAGCATTTATATATTCGTTTATATCTTTTTAATTAACCCAGGGACTATTTCGTGTTCTTATCGAGAATGCATAGTAACCGAGACATTTTTGAACGTGTATATGTCGAAAAAAAAAATCGACGAAATTAAACACGAGATAAAAAGTAATTACGAACGATTGTATAATATTAAAGTCCAGATAACTCGATCGTATCTGTAACATGGAGAACGTGTGTTCGCCGATGTGGTTTAAGGATATTTTGTAATTCGCCTTAGAGAATGAGACATATATTCCATGAATGAGATCGTCCTCTGTAAACAATCGTTTATTCGTTACATAAAAGTCATTAACTCGTCTTCGGTCAGGCGTCGATTCGTAAATACATAACGCTCGTTCTACAGGCATGCTTCTCTGCACAGTTTGAACTTGCGTACCTAACCTGCAAACTTTGGTGAACAAGAAACGACGCGTTCATCCGCCGGCACAATGCTGTTACGAACCTACAAATGGGAGATGAATTGCCGATTCAAGCAGCTCGCACGCAACTTCGGCATCGTTAAGGTAATTCCCACGTGTCCCGGTGCAGAACGATGCGCGACAACGTGACATAACCAACAAAATCGGTTCTGTTCTCTTTCAAGCAACAACCGATTCTTAGCCTCGAGCACGCAGCGCCCAAGTTGCCGTTGGCCCAATTCGTCAGATGGAAGTCGGACACTCCTATGAACACTGTGGTTTTGTTCGTTCCGCAGCAAGAGGTTCGCCAGCTCGACGGTTGATTCATAAGTCGGATGGTTTATGCCCCAGTCTGAACGACTGTATTATTTCAGGCATGGGTCGTGGAAAGGATGGGAAAGTTCCATAGGATCTTGAATCCGGGATTGAATATCCTTACGCCGATACTCGATAGGATTAAGTATGTTCAGAGCCTGAAGGAATTGGCGATAGAGATACCGCAGCAAAGCGCCGTTACCTCCGGTATACATTGTTCGATCAAAGAGTGACGCATCATTTGGCCCGTGGATAATATCATTCGAATGCTTTTCATTGCAGACAACGTGACGTTGAATATCGACGGAGTGCTGTATCTGAGGGTGATAAATCCGTACTTGGCCTCGTACGGCGTGGACGATCCGGAGTTCGCTGTTGTTCAGTTAGCTCAGACGACGATGAGATCGGAATTGGGGAAGATATCGTTGGACAAAGTGTTCAGGGAACGCGAGGGACTGAACGTTTGTATTGTCGACAGTATAAATAAGGCCAGCGAAGCTTGGGGTATAACCTGCCTCCGATACGAAATCCGTAAGGAAATAACGCTTACTGTTACGGATGGGTGTATCACATCATTCCACCGAATGTCTCATTCATCTCGTTAATCCTGGACAGGCGACATAAGGCTACCGCCGAGGGTGCAGGAGGCCATGCAGATGCAAGTGGAAGCGGAGCGCAAGAAGAGAGCCGCGATCCTAGAATCGCAGGGTACCAGGGAGGCAGAGATAAATATTGCGGAAGGAAAACGTTTGGCGCAGATACTGGCTTCAGGTAACATCGAACGTGCCGATGTGATTCGGTGGGGTTGAGATGGGACTGAAGGCTAGGATGGCGAAGCCAATTCGATTATTTAACACGCTACGCGTCGCTGTTACAGAGGCTGCCAAACAGGAGGAAATAAATAAGGCGTCCGGTAGGGCCACAGCTTTGGTGGCAATCGCAGAAGCACGCGCGAAAGGTTTGAAGCTCGTCGCAAATGCTCTGAATTTGGCGGACGCGAAAAATGCGGCCGCGTTTAGTATCGCGGAGCAGTATGTCAAAGCGTTCGACAAATTGGCGAAAGTTAATAACACATTGATCTTGCCGAGCAACGTGTCCGACGTGTCTTCCCTGGTAACGCAAGTACGTCGTTGAAATATCCCCCTTTTATAAAGCAGTTGGCGGGCCGCAGCGTTTGCAATTCAGATTATTATTACTGTCGCACGCTTTTCCAGGCGATGACCATTTATAAGCAGGTCATGGCGCAGCCCACATTGGACAGCGGCAACATAAGGGGGGACAAAGAAACTTCTCTCACCGTGGACGAAACCGACGAGGCTTTCGAGTATTTCAGTGATAAAGAGGAGGCGGAGAAGCACAGAGAGAGCAAACGAAATCGAAATCCAAAAGTACTGTAAAATATTTATATACATACGATATAAATGTATTATGACTTTTATTATCCACCTCCCCCCGACGATGTATATTATTCTCATTTTGTTTCATGTGAGTGGACAGGTAGTATTAGCCGAAACGAATTTTATGCAAAACTTTTATGAGATAAAAATACAATGTTCGCCGATCTGGCACTCTTCTTTCTTGAAGTATATTAATACCATATAGAAGTATCCTGCGCTGCTCCAGGCATTTTCTCACTTCCTCTTCTTCGTGTGCGTCTGCACCGTTGGCACCTGAATGGCGTATGTTTCCTGAGAAATTCTATTGAGATAATACAACGCGACCATGGAGAATATGAAACACGTTGTGGTCGCCACGCGATGAACCAAACCAGATGCGATTAAACTGATAATTAGAGAAAAGACAACTGCAATGAAAATAAATGATTTTAGTCTTGCTTTGTATATTAGCATTACGATATATATATATGTATATGTACACTTATTGTATACCTTCCGGAAACAGTTTCTGTTGAAAGGACTTTCCAAATATTGTTGTTTCCAGGTTGCCTATGGCTGTTAACACGCACATGAATAATATCGAGCCGATGTATCCGCCCAATATGGTATAAACTTGCGACGAACCCAGCCAGCCTTTGTATATTTGCATTCCAGAGAAGACGAGAACTGTTAGAATCGACGACAATACGAAAGATACCCCGCTGTTAACAGCTGCAAAGAAATCGGAAGGGGATTCATTATTTTTCTTCTCGTTTCCCGTGTTCCTCAATCGAGCTACAACTAGCTTCTGGAAAATATATTTATTGGAAACTGAAGGAAATCGAATATAGCGGTACGTTGACATGGTTACAATGCACGCTAAAACGGGAATTAAGTTTCATTTTAATAAAGAGTGTAGGACATAAGGCTTGAGAATTTTTATATGTAATAATTTAGGAATTACCGGTTATACGTACGCATTTTTCAATAAATTAATGACACCGGTTCAAATTGATTTGTCGATCTTTCTACAGTGGTGTCGTGTTGTCATAGTTTGTATTCGTACCAACATTAGCAACGTAGATAGCCAATCTTACACTGCGCTGTATCAATTCATTAATATTAAAGATTTCGGGATAATAATCGATTTAACTGTATACGCGCCTGAATTTTTCTAAAATCTTATCAGTTGCCACTTACTCGAGACGTGGATTATTTTCAATTGCACATTTCGATGGTATCTAGTTATATTGTACGCGTAGGGTATTATGGGAATCTTTCTATATTGAAAAGTTTGTTTTATTGTTGCCCGTTGGTTTTACGGAGCGAGGGAATTTGTGTATTCTTCTCCTAAAATACTGTTACATAATTGTTGGTACCAAACTACAGTTATAAGCAATGCGCGATTGAAAATCATTTGATATTAAACTTGGTTCTACATCCATCGCGATGAGTAAGTTTTAAAATGACCGCGGTTCAGTTGCGATTTAGCGAAATCGATCGATACATTATCATGCGGTCAATTCTCGGGTACGCGCCATGAATTAATCGATACGGTGGTCGCGATACGAGCGAGTACACGCAATCGAGTATAATTGTGCGTAAATATATCGAACAGTCGGTTTGCCGAATGGAGGGGGGAAACTGCGCATGAATCGGCGCAAAAGTATGAATGAAAGTCGTACGATCATTGCCGTATTAATTACTATCATAATCTAAATGCGTAATTGTAAGCTAAACTGCTATATTGCTAGCATCAATTATATCGCGTGTGAATCAGCTTTAGTGTATGATTTTTTTCATTTATTAAAAAACGGAACATAAATACGTAAATGATCACAATCGTTACTGTATAATAGCAGGGATTACCGAAGCGATGTTTACTTTCAATTAGAATCGAAGAAGGAGGTATCGAGTATTATATCTCGACGTTTTGTCCGCAAATCAATCATTGATATAATATGCATAAGACGGTGCACTTCGAGGGGAATATGCGTGCGCATGGATTGGCCCGTCGGTATCGATTTCAAACTCAGCCGCGTTCCCACCCATTTCGATCGATATTCTCGCCGAAAATACAACTCGGTTTCGACCTCACCACTCCTCACTATTCCCTGAAATATTTCCTAAAACCATTTTCAATGCAAACAATTCGTCCCACCCAACCATTCGGCCCCGCACACAAATCCCCCCCCCTTCCATCTGCCTATTCCCAGGAAACCGCTAAAAAGAAATGTCAAATGAAATAACAATATCCGAATAAAATTATCCATAATCCCAATTTTAATTGTCGTGCTACCGAAAATCTCTGTTTTAATTCATGTCGCCTCAGTCTTCGTTTCTTCTTTTGACTAGAGTGGTATGACGTCAGCGTTGGTAGGCCGTGTTTGCGGAGAAAGATCAGGATTGGCTGTCAGGAGTGATCGGTCCGGCGAAGGAGTAGGAGGTCGCCATATTGGCAGATCGTGCGAGCCTTCCGTCGTCGCCGTGAGCTGAGCCGTCGTCCGCCCAGCTGAGTCGTTTACGCGCGAGAGAGCTGTTTCCGGCTCGATCGGGTCGCGATCTCGCAAGGCAGGCCGGCACCGGGACTTAAAAGACTGTAGGGTACACCGTGCGAGTTGTCGAACGGGAACCGGCCCCGCTTCCACATATATATATCGTACAATTTCTCCTCTCTCTCTCGTTCTCACACTCTCTCCTTTAATCCATTCGCCTCCTCCTCTAGTGGCAGTTGCGTTGTGCGTGTCAGTGTGCTCGTGACACTATCGACGAGGCTGGAGAACGGCCCCTGCGTGTGATAACGCGCGGCTAGATCGTCGAGGGGCGCGAGACCTGGCATAAGTTCGATTGTGACAGAAGACGTCGGCAGTATGGCGGGACAGACAATCAACGACAGGCTATTGGCGGCGAGGCACAGTATCGCCGGTCAGGGCCTTGCCAAAGCCGTGTGCAAGGCCACCACCGAGGAGATGATAGGCCCAAAGAAGAAGCATCTCGAGTGTAAGTTTTTTTTCCCCTTCATTCGTCCTGCCATCTCTGGGTACACGCTGTGTTTATGTAATTTTTTTTTCCTCCTTGCGTTTCCTCGACGAAAACGAAAGGTTGGATCGGTGAGGTCGGTTATTATGGTTCGGGGTACGATATTGGTAGCGTGCATGGGTTTGTACGTGGGTTCGAGGCTCGTTGGTAGTTTCCCCCTCCTCCTTTCGGCACGGAGGAACGTGAATCATGTTTTGACGGAGTAAGCATTTTTCGCGAGATTCAACGGTTTTCTAAGGTGTATGAACCTAGGGGTATTGACGTTGCTGCATTGATCAGGTTTAATGTAGGGGAGTCGGGATGTGCGTGTTTCGTGCACACGTTTATGCCTGTTACGCGTTCAACGGGTTACTGTGTACTTTCCATTTCGAGAAGTTGCGCGAACGAAAGTGCCTGGAAGGGGGACGGTTTTTAAAGGCGTGTTTTCGTGGATAGGGAAGTTTACACTTATAGGGGAAAGTGGGATAGCTGGATTGATCGGTTGGCTGGATAAAGGGGGATAGAGATATTGGTGGCGCGGATCGGTTAAAGTGTATCGAACGAATTATGTCTCGCGAACGTGTGCACGCCGTCACGAGAAATTGGCATGCGTCATCAGAAATTTTTGAATTGCAGTCTCGAGGTATCGACTTGCATTCCCATGCACGCTGTTAAACGTACGTGTGTCGTCGAAACGACGGTTACTTTTCATCGGGGCTATCGCGACACTCGGTGTCTAGTAGATTTTTCTGCTCTTCCTCTTGCAACGCTTAGGCACGGTACTACACCAGCCGTGCTGGTATCGATTGTACAGCTCGTTGGCAAAAGCCACCTGCGTTACATATCGGTCAATACGATTCACGCGCATAACTGGTAACGATGATCTCGTTACTTTAACGTTAAGACAGCCCGGCGATTTGCATCATCGATTGTCGCGAGGAAAAAGTATCATGCGAAATTACATATTGATCGCTATTTTGGTCCCCTGGTCGATAGGAACGGCTGGAATTTCCTGTCGATTAACGGTGAAATCTTTTTGAACGGCAATTTGTATTTATTCGTATCGGGATAGTTTCTCGTAACGGTCACGATATCATCGGTTTACGACCGATGCCACGAACTCGTGGCTCGTTAGCTCTGTAGAACGTTTTCCGCGTTACCGCAAGAAAAACTGTCTCGAATTTGAATAGAATGAATCGTATCCGTACACGTACACACATCGTCCGTCCTCCTCGTACCTGTCGATACGTTCGTAATGTTGTTATTGATAGGTATCGACGGACACATTGAAACCCGTTGACTGAGTTAATTTTTCGACGCTGTTGGTAAATCGAGGGAACTTCCAACGGTCACGATAACGGTTAGGCAGGTACTTAAAAAAAAAGGACAGAGTCGACGTGGTATACATATGTGTAAATGGCAAGAATGAGAACTTCTATCAGCTGTTACGTATGACGTGCATTATCAGTTCGCTAATTGAATTTCGATAATAAATCAATTGCGCAATTCGGTCCATTATCGAGGGAAAATAAGTTACTTTGCTTTAGGCCAGAAGGAAACCGCACGAGTTTCTCGTGATTATCGATTCCACTGTCGCATGAGTTGCATCAAGGTTTATAGGTATATGCGTAGGTGTTCTGACCTGTATCTGTTCCAATTTAAAAAGTATATATACCCTTTCTCGTGAGTGTGTGCGGTCTGCCGGGTCTTTGCACCTTTCAGTCATGTCGAATTATTTCCAATTGGCCCATTTGAACTGGCCGGTTCGAAAAATTGTACCTAATTAACGGCAATCTTGCGTTTCATTTCCGAAGCAATATTTTACAATCATATTTCTAAATTTTCTAACTGTTCCGTTCCGTTGTGTTGGTGCTTGGCAAAGTTACTCACTTCATAGATAATTTCAAGGTGTCAATTGAAACCATTTTTCTACAGTCGAAATGATTATTCTATTATCAGCCAGCCTAATCTTAAGGGGCGGTTACATGGATCATTAGAAGCACGGAATGAGGATCGTTGCGGATATTAAGTTTTTTCTATTTTGCAAGATTGCTGTACATGTGTATGCGTTTGCATGTGTGTCCATCCATACACAGAGTATGACGCGCATGCGCGACAAACGCAGATATAATTCAAATTTTGAACGCCGCAGCTTAAATATTAATGTGAACGAAAGTCTGCGAAAATACTAATTATCTTATATATTTAATGCAACAAGTCGAGATTACATATTAACGTCTGTAATAATAGAATTAATGATTCCTCTTTTTGATACGTTTTTCCACCTGTTCGAACCAACGCCTGGTGACGAAAGGCCGTAACATTTAGTTAACAGTTTGTTTCCGCTTTAGAGAAACGGAAACGTCTTTTTTTCTCGCCTGTTAGGTTAGAGAGCGAAATGAATTCCAGTCAATGAGGCCTGCAGTGTAACCATAAGAAACCTGTACACAAAATCCTATTGTTCGAAGTAAGACAGGTATACACACAATGGCAATTTTCTTGTCTTCATATTTTTTTTATTACGGTGAACCGAAGAACGTAGCGTCCTCGCTTGAGAATCTCTCGCAGTCAATTAGAAATATCGTTACGTCCACCCGATATTTATCTAAACTCGCGATGTACGTCCACGCCGAGACCAGTTTGCACAAGTATGACGTGCATGAATCACCGTAATTCCTCGCCTCTCGATCTTCGAATCCCTATAGAATTACTGGTAATTGATATCGAACTACGAGGATTCCCCTAAACGAGATCTCTTCGTCTCGTTCGAATTACGCGTAACCGACTCGCGCTGTTCGGCCACGCTATTTCACTAGAAAGTTCGTTAACGGATTGCATAAAGCGTGACGCAACATTTAAGATCCCCCTTTCTCCCTAGGAAAAGACCGGTCTGGTCTTCGATAATCGACATTCCCCGGAGAAAATTCCCTCGCCTGTTATGATTGAAAAATTATGCCGTTAATTCCGTTACGCTGTACAGTACGGAACAGAAAGTTAGATTCTTTCCGTATTTCTTTGAGAGTCAGCCTGTAATTCGTTTCTTGCGAACGGTTCGACGGGACCAGAAAGTGGAACTCTGTCGGTAAGTTCGCAACAGGACGAACCTAGGAATTATTTTGCGGGTCACGGTCGGCTTCCACAGTTGTTAAAAGCATATTCCTCGTTTTTTTTTATTCCTCTACACATCGAGGTACGAAACAATTGCATAATTGTCCGAGGTTAACGACTGTGAATGTTAAATGAGGATCTGCAAGACGTAAGATCGATCGTGAGAGCGAGAATTATCGACTAGACGCGCGTGTTTCGCACATGCCCACTAGCAGTGCATCCTGGATAGCTTTTGTTCGAGATTCCCCCAATCGATCGGCCGTACACTTGATTTTCAGCCGATGACCTCGCGATCGTTTTGATTGCCTGTTCATTCGGTTGACACGGATGATCGCTTGTCTCGATAAAAATAGCACCGGCCGTCTATGAATTTCGCGGACCAAAAGTTATCTGTGGGGGAAGAGGGGGGGGGGCATTCTGCTTTATCGACATACATTTGATATTCTCGTTTTTCGGTCTCGTGACCTAATTTTTCGTTCTCTAGGTTAGTCGCCCTTATTAAAATCGCTCGATATTACGTGCCGAAATTGTGCACCGTCTTTCCCGATCGTTGAGGACGAGTTTTCCTTTTCCTCCGTTTCTCTTTTATTTCAACGTTCGATGACTTCGGATAAACGCATTCATTACAGGGAAGTCGTTTACGTAATTGGTCGTTTTAATATCTGAATGAGCAGCGTGGAAAACACCTGGGATAATCTATTCCGAGGCTCGTTGTATTGTGCAATTCATCTACCGGTGTAATTGCACGCGGCTATTGTACCGCTAGTCTCCACGAGGATTCTACTGTCGATATTTCTCCCGTTTCTTCGCACGTTTCTTTTTATTCCGCGACGATAATGGTTGTCCTTCGCCCCGTTCCATTTCGCGGCCTCTGAAATTACTCGGTCGGTAATCGTGGTTGCACTTCTCCGTGGCTTTAACATTTGCCAATTGTAAAGGACCAACCGAATTATTGCGACAATCTTTTTCGTTGATAAAATTCGCGAAACTTTATCATGAGAACCGATTACTGCAACAATAATATTAGGGGAATTTTAGGGATCCATTGAAAAATGTGATTATATATTTGTTGAAATTTCTCTGGCGTAACGTGGCGTCCACAGAATAACGCGAGAATTAAATACAATGAAAAGCTCGTTAACGTAATGAACCGAAAAGAGATACAGAGTTGGAATACAATTCATATTTTTGATACGATCAATGCTTTTTCAGCTATCGTCTTACCAAAACACGCTATCGGTGACGCCCCCATTCGGGAGAAACATCTCAGCGTGCACACCCCTTCGCTTCCAGATAATTCTGATAACCGATTGTGTTCCTCAACGCATTTAAAACTTCCTATTCCTCGTTTGTTCGACACGATACGTCGATTCCCATCGGCTTTAAAACCCACGTTGCTCATCCCTGTCCCTGTCATTTATTTATAAGAACGCGTTAGAAAACATAGAGGCCACTTTTCATCGATTTTCACTCGCACCTGCGTTTAGTTGCAAAAAAAAAAAAAAAAGAGGAAAACTTTCCTCGTTGCAGACTGAAAGTTATCGATGGCAATGAAAAGTTTCTTTGGCGAGGGATGCTGTACGACTTTTTTAGCTGACGCTTATTTGGATATCAACGGGAACAAGTAAACAGCTACTTTCTCGGTTGCACGCGTGAACACTGCGTTGAACCTGACACCGATATTTAGGCAGTGTTTGGGAAATTTTGTTATTTAAATATCGAATGAGAAATAAATTCACGATTCTCGTTCTAAATAATATTCCGTAATTATCGTTTCCGTTTCTTCGTAAAAAGCGTCTGCATTTACCATTCCCGACATGCCCATAAATTAATGACCTTTCCATTACAATTCGTATTTTAAGCGAGGAGGAGTGAGTCTAATGTGCAATGGCTTTTAATTTTACAACTGAACAGAAGGAAGCACCGAACAGAATAGAACCTAAAATAGAACGGTCCAAGCAGAGTGACCAGGGCCCTCTTAATGGCACTTGTTACAACCCTGCTTACAAACTGCGTGCTTTCTGCCCTTTATAAATAGTATTGTACTACTGAATGAGCCGCGACTTCTGGGTTCCTGCGTGTGTTCGAGAGTACATTATTAGAAGAGAGGAAGCACGACAAGGTCGAGCGCATCGACGCTTTTTTGGCAGCACAGCCGAATGGACTTTCTTGTTTGAAAATAAACGTGCCGTCAACGTCGACCTGTCTGTTAATTTCATGATTGCACCGAGCACCCGCGCAACTGCGATAAAAGATTGCAGGAAAATAATTGGACGAACATTGTACACGTTCGCAATTGAAATCGGTAAACAATTTTTGCTTCGGTAGAATTCTATATTCGACAGAGCGTCCGCGGAACGTTAGATATTCTCAGAAATCGATTTGCAAAATTAGTTGGCGGTATTCTGCCCTTTTTCGCCAAGCGTTGTCATTTAAAAATCCCATTCATTATTGGAAACAGGGTATGTAATGGTGAAACCTATAAATAATATGATTTATTTCTTATCGCAATTGCAATTTGATTGCCGAACAATTTTCTAGATCGTCGCGTCCACGATGGTAGCATTCTCGGAAGTATATTTCCATTGTTACCGGCAGAGAACACTAAAAGGTCGCGAATCGTCCGTTGGTAAAGTGGTTCCGCGTAGATTACTACAGACAGATTCGCGCTTGTACGACAGACAAGCTTTCAGATCGAATTGTTGTCGCTGTGCTCTTTCAATTAGGCCTTCATTACAGCTTTTCTCATTCCGGAGTCGAACAGAAGTGTCTTCGGTGGATAGAAAACAACCGCTCAATCAATAGTTGGCTGTGGCAGGAGAAAGAAACGATAAAATGCCCCTTCCAGATTTT
Source organism: Nomada fucata (assembly GCA_948146005.1). Classification (NCBI taxonomy): domain Eukaryota; kingdom Metazoa; phylum Arthropoda; class Insecta; order Hymenoptera; family Apidae; genus Nomada; species Nomada fucata. The sequence continues at coordinate 29,448,641 of OX411277.1, read as the reverse complement.
AGATAGCTTACGATGCTTCTCGTGGAAATGGTACTAGCATGATAATGACTAATCTTGGTGTTTCCCCTTTTTTCTTCTTATTTGCTTGCCTCTCCCACGAACAATGGGCGGTGGATACTTTTCAAATATTCCTTATGCGTAATACGGATAGAAAGGGATTAATATCAAATTACATGGAATTATTGGTGCAGCAATATAATAATAATTATAATAAAATACAGTATTCAAGTAATAATACTGTAATAAATATGAAATTAATGCAGTTAATGGAATACCAATATAACGATGATAATGTAGAACAGGAGATCAGTCACGTAATAAGTCTCTGATAAATATTAATTTAATACAGTTGATACAGTATTCGCGCAATAGTATGCCAACGAACATTACATCAACGCAGCCCGTACACTAACAATATAATTAATAATTCTAATATAAAATAGTGTATTAACTCGCTGTTCATTTTCAATATACCACCCGAATCATCGTATCGAAATCGAGCTTCAACAATAATTTATCTTTCGCCCCTTTCCCCACGATTAATCGGGCATTTTCCACGTTCCCTTTCAGATCTGGTGCGGTGCACGAACGAGCCGAACGTGTCGATACCGCAGCTGGCCAATCTTCTGATAGAACGGTCCCAAAACACGAACTGGACGGTGGTTTTCAAGGCCCTCATCACGGTGCAGCACATGCTTTGTTACGGCAATGAGGTAAAGACCAACGGCTGTGCAGAACAGGATCCAGAAGTGATACGAGCCGGGGCTCTGCCCGATAAGTGGCTCCTTAAATGCAATCAGACGAGACTTTCCTTGCCCCGACGAACGCCGCCTTGGAAACGATAGAATAGCGACGGTTCTATATATATAGGCAATTTAATCGGCAAAAATATGTGCCCCGCTGAATCGCGTATTCTTCCCGAAGCATTCTCCGTTGTTATACTCGGTTTCTGTGTAATGCTAATATTCCAGTCGCGTGCGGTATTAGTAAAATGAGGAACAATCCGATTCGATGGCTATGCAGCCGCTCGCCGCGAAGATCGTACAGGTTGCACGCCGGCAGCGCTGCGATTCGCTGCGAGATAAATTGGACTGCATTTGGTTGAAACGGCTCGCAATTGTATTCGTTCGTAATTCTATTCACTGTAATTTCGGTGATACGTTCAGCTTTCAGTACGAAAATCTCCGCTACCTGCTAAACGCGACTTGTTCGATTCCGCCAAACGCCTTTAAAAATTCGTTGCACGGCGCATTGAATTCGGGCCCTTATCTAAACTATGGCCTCCCACTCTCCATTTACAATTCTGCCTAATGACATTACATGTCACAGCGTCAATTTATATTTCTGTACAATGACTTTAGATGTCACCCCGTGAAATGTCGAACCTGCCAATCTTTTGTTTGCACTAACGCCCGTTTCTTTGCAATGGCGCTTAGATCGATTCGGAGTTGGCCCCAAAAGAGTCGGAGCCCTCAAATTCGCTGACATTCGGATCGCAGAGAATAGTATCCCCTGGCAGGATTATTCGACCATTAATGAGATGGCGGTGTCGTCGCCGTTGCCAGGGCGGCAGCCTGCGCGTTGACACGGGGATCTAATGGCACGAGTGACTCGTGACCAGGGTCTAACGTTCACGGTTCGCACACGCGGTTCAATGAAATAGCATAGCCGAACCCACGGGCAGAGTCGCGTACCGACCGCTCTGATTCCGCTCGCGTTACTCGCGTCGCGTTTCCATTTCGATAATCAACGAATTGCCCGTTTCCAATGTAACAACGAAGCGTCAATGACCGTTCCTCCGTTTTTTTGTTTGTTGCAGAGGTTTACGCAGTATCTGGCGTCCAGCAACAGCACGTTTCAGCTCAGTAATTTTCTTGACAAAAGCGGCGTGCAAGGTGAACACACAGTTTGAAAGAGGGACCCGCGTCGACGTCCGTAGGGTGGTTCAATTAGACGCGGCACGTTCGTTGATTTTCACACCTTCTGTTTGAAATTGAACGAACGGACGGCCCGCGTCGACGGCAGAGTCACCTCGCGACGGAAATCGCGACGAAGTCCCCGTTCCCAGTGAATTCGTTGACAGAACGCGGGCCTGGTCTAATTGGACCACCGTCGGGTTAGCATGAACCTCGAAGTTCTCATGTTCATCGATGTTGCTTCCGTTCCCTTCCGAATTATTAACCGCGCTACCAAGAAGTGCTAATAACAAGTTCTACCTCCAAACGCAGCACGCACGCCAGCACAAACGCAAAACACACTAGATTCACGGTCTTTCTCGCGTCGAATTCGACGCTCTAATTGCGACGCCGGTCGTAATTAAAGCGCCCGAACCATTAAACAAAGTAACGCTGGCGCTGCCAAGGAGCGAAACGGTCGCGACGGTTGAAATCGCACCAATTCGTACCTCGGCAACCTCCTGTCGCAAAAGTATAATCGATTTCTTGCCGGCTGTACCTTCCCAGCGTCGCGCAGCTATCCGTATCTGGCCTCTGTCTATGATTTACTAACATGGAACTAATTTTCTCTCTATTTGGGCGCAGCAGGAGCTCGTATAGGTGAGTTTTAACATCCACATTTCAGCCCCGTTTACGATTAACATCCGACCGTTCCTCGTGCCCATTGATTATCGTGAAAATTCCCGATCCGACGTCAAATGAATTTCCATACGAATCAACGACCGCCCAGTCCCCGGGTTCGATTGTCCGTGGAGGTGGTCGAGATGTGGGGCCTCGCGCTGTTCACGCTGGGCCTGACAGCGCGTCAGCATGGGCATAGTCCTGGCTTAACCTAGCTCGCTTGCACGCAGACGTTCGCACCTGCACCGGTGAATTTACCAGTTCGCCTCGAGCACCTCCAATGAAACCGAGTTCATCCCTCTTGTTTGTCAAAACTCTCCGTTTCTCACGATGTTCTATCCAGCCGCAAGGGGGCCGTTTTATTATCTCCCGGTAACTTTGCTCCTCAGGCTACGACATGTCGCCGTTCATCAGGAGATACGCGAAGTACCTCAACGAGAAGGCCCTCTCGTACAGGACAGTGGCCTTCGATTTTTGCAAGGTCAAGAGGGGGTGAGTGACGAATTCAAACGCAGTTCGTGATTTTCTAGGTTACGATCGGTTAACGGTCGTGACCAACGATGATCCACGCTTGTAATCCATTGAGAGCCGCTGTGTTTTATTCGAAATTCTTTCATTCAGCAAGGACGACCAAACTCTGCGCACAATGAACGCCGAGAAATTGCTGAAAACTCTGCCGGTATTGCAGTCCCAGTTGGACGCTTTGCTGGAATTCGACTGTACCGCCAATGATCTCACAAACGGCGTGATAAACATGGCGTTCATGCTCCTCTTTCGGGATCTGATCCGACTGTTCGCCTGTTACAGCGATGGCATTATCAATCTGCTAGGTGAGAATTTTTTTCGACTCGAACAGGAGCCTCTTGTTTTGTTCAATTCAAAGACGGCCGCCTCGACTCGAGCAACCCTGTATCGTCACTTCCGCTATTATTTTATCCGCGTATTAATTCCCCGATTTTCGCTGGTTCTTCAGAAAAGTATTTCGATATGAACAAGAAACAATGTCGCGAGGCCCTCGACTTGTACAAGAAGTTTCTCATACGAATGGATCGGGTCGGTGAATTTCTCAAGGTTGCCGAGGTAAGTCTTTCGGATTAATTAATTATGGTGAAGAAGAATCTTTCGCAATTTTTATTTAATTCGTTTCTGTCCAGAACGTCGGCATCGACAAAGTTGACATACCCGATCTGACGAAGGTAACGATTCGCCACGCTTTCACGCATTTTTAATCCGTTCACCGATCGAATTTAATAAACGAATCTTTCTTCAGGCACCCAGCAGTCTGTTGGACGCACTGGAACAACACCTGGCTTCCCTCGAAGGGAAGAAAGCCTCTGCGGCGAACACACCGACGCAATCAGCCAGGTATGCCGATTATCATTTCTACACAGAACTTTGAAAAACAAATGCTCCACCTGCAGAGTAGCGTTAGGCAATACTAATTCTGTGGAATATTCTGCGTACTCGTCTGGTAAGAAAAAAAAAAAAAAACGTTCAGGAAAAACGGCAGACGAATCATTGTGTATTCGTCGTACTTGTTTCTGTAAGAAACGTTGAGTTATCTCGTTTAAACAGACATGCGCAACGCTAAAATAGAATTAACCGTCATGAATTTAAGCATCGAATCCCATCAGACTTTTTCCTTTGCTACTATTCTACTGCAAATTCAGCGACATACAAAATATGCAAAATCCCATTTAATCATCCGACCGATTTAATCACACTGTTCTCCTCGCAAAATGTTTTGTAAATCGTAGGGCAAAAAAGGTAATGTTGGTGTTCCTTTGGTTTACTTTATTTATTGCTTGGGAACGTTCGCTTATTTTTTATTTTTCGCTGGACTCTACTTTTTCTTCTTCTTCTTTGTCCTCCACCCTCCTCCGAACCTTGATAATCTTTTTTCTATTTTTTCTTTTTTTTTGCTTTTTCTTCTCTGCATCGTATTTCGTTCGACGGATTATTGCGGCAATTATTCCATCGGCAACGACGGATAATCGGCCGTCTCGCTTCCTGTTTGTTTTTGGAAATTCTGCTCGTTTCTCTTTCGCAGCGAGTTTCACCCGGCTTCGTGGCAGATTATTATTTTTCTCTTCCTTCCGACACTGCATGCGGCCTGTACTATCGTTTGTCCGCTACAATACACTTGGTCAACATAGTCGTCGACGAACTCCTTGCAAATCCGACTCCGTTTGGTGTCTCTATGTTGGCGACGACAGGGAACGTGACCGACAGTGACGATCAGAGTCAGCAGCAGTCGTATATTTCGCGTATGCCGGCGCGATTTTGACAACAATCGCGAATTCTGCTCGTTGGATGCGAAGCCAGGCGATGTTTTCTTCCGCGTCTAATTAAATAATCTGTACATAAACGCGTGTGCGTACCGTAGCAGTAGCAAACGAGAAAGCGGCGCGTTTTCTTTCTTCTCTTCTTTCGTTTCCATTGTAAGACACAATTAGGTAGTACCATTTCAATTGATTGCTTGTGGTTAGTGAAAGATCTATATTGAATCTATATTGAAACAGAAAAAAAAAGAGAATAACGTCTGTGAAAAGGAAGGAAGCTAGCATGTATCGTACTTTCTGGGATATATATGCATACATATTCTCTAATATATATGTATCTATATATACTTGGTGTGTCGTGTGTGTGCGTACGTTTGCATAGTGAGAGAGAGAGAGAGAGAGAGAGAGAGAGAGAGAGCACTCTGTTTGTTGAATAGCTGAATTTTTACACGTCGTTATATCTTTATACGTACTACACTGTTTCTTTGTTTTTTTGTTTGTCTTCTCCTTTGTTTTCAATGATCAACGTTCCTTTTCGCTCCTACGGCCAAAACACTTGTCTCTCTAACTACTGAAAAAACGGCTTCCCACCCACCCCAACCTTGTCTCGTCCCGCTCCAACGGCACACGAAATCTCTCTCCTCCATTCGCCCGAAATCATTGCCCACCCGAGCAGCAATAGAACGAATCTAAAGTCGGGAGTGTCCGCCCTGTCTTCCACCAGTACTGCGTTTGGAACAGCAGCCAGCAACAACCGTCTCGACCATGCCGGGAACGGACACATCGACGAGGCGCTCCGGCAGCAAGTAGTCGCCGAGGAGGAGGCTGCCATGAATCAGTACAAGGTGACGAGCGAGACCGTCCCATTTCAATACGAGATACTGCTCTTTACTTAATCGATTACTAAGGAGCCAAGAATTTACAGGCAAAGGTGCAATCCGGTCCAAGCGGTCCCAGCACCAATCCGTTCTTCAGTTCCCTGGCGAACAACTCGAATCAGCCCATAGTTGATCTGTTCGGGGCCCCGTCGCAAGCGTCGACGATTGATTGCCAGGTAAAATCTGAATTGTTATACAGCTCTGTTAAATATATATTTTTTATTTGGTAAATTAACTGACGGTGTTTTCAGCCGCAGAAAGCGTCCGACGATCTGCTCCAATTGGCCGGAAATCCGTTCGCCGATATGTTTGGGACCGGGCAGCCAGCTGCTGCCCCCGCGACTGCGCAGGCGCAGAACAACATGTGGATGACTAATGGTAACGGTAAATATAAGTATTTCAATTTTGATTTATTTGTTTGCTTACATGTCCGTTTATATTATCCGGTCTGACGTCCGATCTATTTGTTTGGTCAATGGTTAATCGTTTGTCCTCGTCTCATGATTTTATTTCGTCACATCGCTGACCAACTTCCGAGCCGTATCATTTTATCGTTCTTTTTCTTTTCTTTTTTGGTTTGTAGGTTTCGCCGCAGTGCCCCCAGCAAATAATAACTTTGTTACAGATAACAGTTTCTCGTCCGTGTTCGGCAACCAAGACGGCCAATCTGGTAAGTGTTCAATCACGCTGCATTTATTCCCGTTCCTCTCTCACGGGGATACTACTCTATACAGATTTTACTCTATCGCACTTGTTTCGCCGTTTCTTCTATCTCTTCACGTTCCACGTGTACATAGATTCACCTCCTATCAGTCGACGGTGAAGGAAACACACGCTTTACGATTTTGTATCATACCTCTGTGTGCATCTCAAAATAAATCATCTAGACTCGTGGACGATGCCTGTGCAAGTTACTCCTGTATTTAATAACGGTTCACCCTTAACCGAGTTCGCCGGTTGAATTGTCGAGTACGAATGCATCCACGCGGTGGCGAGGTACCCGTTGCCAGTAACACTCGAAAGAAATTTCAACGTGTGTCGCCACCTTGCGACGCGTCCCTCGCCACGCCACCCCGCACATTCTCATCCTAGTCCGACAAGCCTCTGCCTCAGAGCACGCAAATAGCGAAGACAGAGATGGCGGACCGACGTGAAACTTACCTTAGAGGCAATGCCCCGCGTACTAACCGACCGATTCCACACGAACGAAAGCTAATAATCGATGCACCTTGATTTCTGCGCAAGCTGGTGCTCCAGGAACAGCCGGATCCGTACCGAATCCCTTCATGTCCGATTTCCCGTCCCTCGGTCCCCAGGCCGCGCAGCCGAACGCCGCCGCGTTCGGCATGTTCGACCAGCAGGGTGCCGCGGGTGTCGACGGCCAGCAACAGGCCCAGACAGGAGATCTGTTCAGTGCCGTCGGTCAGGCAGATCTCTTTGGAAGCGACTCTGCAGTGATCAAACCAACGGAGATGGTCGCCGGGGACGCCGCCGTCGAGGCAGCATCCTCGACGACCGTTCCCACCGGTAAGTCCACTGCCACGCCGCCTTCCAGACCGCCGCCTCCCGCGACAGCCGTGAACGGACAGCCGAGACCATCATCGCCAACGGTGTCAGGAGCGGCGGCCGTCAAACAATCGTCCGGGTCGCCCGTCGCGTCCGCCGTCGCCGCCGCTCCAAGTAAAAGCGCATTCGACGATCTGAACGATAGTATTCGCATGGCACTGGGCGGGTCTCCTTCTAGACCGGCACCTGTCGCTCAGCAATTACCAGCGGTGCAACAGGCACAGCAACCGATGCAACAGGCCGGCTTCGGTATGTTCGATATGGCCGGCAATATGGCCGCCGCCGCTGGGCAGCAGGTTATGTCCGGAGGGCCCATGGCCGGATACGGTATGCCCGCGCAAGTCCCAACCGGGTACGGGTCCCCGGCTAAGCAGCCCATCTCAGGTGACGGGAATGGATGGATGGTTAATGGTGTTGCATGTTACACGGGGGAACGACGGGGGCGGGGGATTCGCTGGCTGGAGGATGCAAAGACTAATGGACTGCTTTGGGGATTGTAGTAGCGTTGCTTGCTGGTTATGTCTCTTGAGCTTTACGTTTTCTTTTTTGGCCGTCGTTGTGCATCCCAATATCGCGCCGTTTCGTTTGTTTCGTGGGACGAGAATTGCTGTTTGGTAAAACGTTTGAACGAGTGTATCGGGCCAGACCGAGACGCGACAGCGTCAGCGATAAGATTGGTCTTGTTGTCGCCAATCTCTTTGCCACGCTGGCACGACGAACCGTTTCGATTATTATTAGCACGTTTGTTCCACGAAACCAGGCTTCGATTATCATTTCTCGCACCCACGATTGGAGAACGTTGACTTGATTGGACGTAGTATAGAAGTCACACTTCTGCCCGTCCCGTTACTTTGTTGCACTCTGCGTACAGTAGTTCGATACGACAATAAAAAAAAAAAAAAGGTTAGAAGCCTCTACGCTTCGCGCTAGCGTCGCCGAGTGTACCTTTTGTCGGGGCCTCGGTCGACGTAGACGTTGCTTAGGTGTTTTCGCGGTGTTCGGGCACCCTCCCTATGATACCTACCACTGTAGCTGGAGATACTGACATTTCAGCAGCCGGACAGCAGCAGAACGCGGCCACCACCGGCAAGGTTCTCACCGGTGACTTGGACAGCAGTCTCGCCAGTCTTGCACAGAACTTGACGATCAACAAGAGCGCCCAGCAGCAAGTCAAGTAAGCGTCACGAACGTTGAACAAAACCATTGGAACGAATCGCGACAATTGTAAATCACAGATTAACCTGTCACTCCTTCTCCCCCAGGGGTATGCAATGGAATTCGCCGAAGAACGCCGCGAAAACTGGAGGCCCAGCTGGCGGATGGACACCGCAACCAATGGCGGCCACAACAGGCGCCGGTTACCGTCCAATGGTGAGTCCCACGTGTGCTGACCCACCTCTCTAGCACTAGACCATCGGCAAGTCGTTCCACGTGAACGCTATCTATGGACCGCAGTATACAGTAACTCCAATACGATATACATATGTTGATATTTCCTATCTGCCCACTCGCCATGCGACACTGATTCACTCTATCAGCATGCTACTCTTAATCGTTATCGGAACCACTGTGTTTACTATAAAACGCTCGTCTCCGTACGCCAAACGCGATAGACGGTCCTCCGTCGATTCGCCTGTTTTTGTTTTCGTTTTTTTTTTTATTTTTACAAAATCCAGAGATTTGAATCGACGAGCAAGTTCACGGACGACGACGTAGCTATCGCATGGAATTCACGGTGACATCCACGACCCCTAGATCAGCACGTCCGCTTCATCGCTCATTTAGCTTACACGTAAACAAACCGATCGTACCGACTCGTACCGATGCGCACACTTGGCTTTGTCGTGTTGCACACTAGACGTTACGTCGCTCAACGATCGTTGATCTATCGTTTCGTCGGTATCGTTTTTTCAGAGCGTTGAATGTTGGTCGCACGTTAACGCGTAGACTGTAATCCGCGCGACCCGTTCCCGGGCCAGTTAAGCGACCGGTTCAGCTCTCCCGGCTAGATAAGTGTGGAGTTTAGTTGTTTAGGGTGTAGAACGAACATGTGACCATGCCCATACACTTAGCTGTACAATGCATGCATGGCATACGGCATGCTACCTGCTGTTACAGGGACAAGGAATGACGCAGCTTCCCTCGGCGACCCTGGTCTTCCCTCCCCACAACGCACCGCTGGTAAGTTCTGCCATTTTGTGAAGCGTTCCAATATTAGACGAGCGAGCGAACGCGTCCGCCTCACCCCAGGTTTCACCGTTACAACCTCGCTGCGTTGCATAACAAGTGTCACTAACTAGCGTCCCTGGTGAAAATCGAGCTAGCTCTGAAAAAGTCCCTGGCTCTATATATGTGTATGTATATAGATAGATGGATAAGTTGCAGCAACGACACCGTTCTATCCAGCAGCGAAACAATAGCTTACTTTATTAACGCTGTCGCTGTTCCGCGCTATCTGTCGGCGAACGATCGCGAACCTGCTTTCCCGACAGTTGTCACTGTTGTCGCTGTTCGCACCGAGTTTCACAATTTCGTCGAACAGCGAGAGGGTTAATGAACGACCCGTGTCCCTCGTATTCCCCGCTTCGCATATTCATATTACGTGTGACGCACCAGCCCCCGTCCGGTACATTTGTTGTACATTTATTCGATAGACATTAGAGCAAGTTGTGCAGTAGAGGCTCCTGTAAATAGACACCTTTAGCTAATTTGTATATAAGCGTGCCTGCAAATACGCGGTGGCCCAATGGAAGGGAGGGAGGGGGGGATATATGTGCCACCGGGCCCAATATTTGGGCCGGTCGACGGAGAATTAAATACGAGAAAGGAGGAGGACACGGAAACGGTTGGACAAGCGGTAAAAACCAGTCCAGAAGTACAGGCTGGATCTGATCGGAGGGCTTTCTGGTGTCCCTAGGGTATGCAAGGTGTGCCGATGGGCATGCAGGGCATGAGGCCCATGATGAGCGCGATACCCGGCGGTCCTGGCGGTATGATGGTACAGGGAGGTGCCGCGCCAATGATGATGGCCAACACGAATCCCATGATCGGCGGTAATCTTCAGCAGCAGCAGCAGCAGCAGCAGCAGCCGCAGCAGCAACAACAGCAACAACCGCAGGCTGCTGCGCAGCCGCAAAATAATCAAGTCCAACTCGATCCGTTCGGTGCACTGTGAAGAGATTAGGTATCTATTTCGTTTCCCAAAATTAAAATTGCTAGGGATTTTTGTGCCCGCGCGGTATGTTTCCCCTAGACGTTTCGGATGTCCTGACCGGGCGACGTATTATTGCAACCATTCTCTCCGTTCGCTGTAATTACTCGCGATTAATGTGGATAACCTGAACCGGGCTGTGTGGAGCAAGCCGATAGCTGATTCGACCGTTAATCGCAGGATTTGTGTCTAACAATGCACGGTTTTACGATCGAGAGCACGGGATTAATCGTTAACTTTGAATTCAGCTGGGCTGAATAATCGGATTGCTTTCGAAGCTTTTCAATTTTAACGGGATAATCTAGACACCTTAGGGGGGGTATTTGTGTTTCGAATTTGGAAGAAATCGCCTTTTCTCAAGGTTGAGTTCTCCGTGAATGTCCACTGTCTGCGGAATTCGTCAAAAATAACGGAGCCGCACGAATTAAATGTATCCTGCGCATAACTTTCATGCTTTCTCATATGGCCGCCATGATATAACAAGATCTGGCTGTTCAATCATAATTGTTTCTAATTTTGTATTACGCCGAAAGCAAATGCTCTATAACCACTTTCACGCTGAAGAAAATGGCGCCTCCTTTTTTTTTATTTGGGCCCACTGCGAAGGCGCCGGAACCATGTCAGCCATCTCAACATGTCATTAATAAAAAAAAAACAAAATTCCCAAAGGAGGCCCAAAGTTGACGTATCGAGCACAAATACCCTCCCCCTAAGAAATAATTAAGCGTACTTATCCAGGCGATCGATTAACTAAATTTCTTTTTCCTGTTTTTTCTTTTTTTAGGACTACTGATCTGGGACAGACGAAGCATCAATTTGTAAATATCGTGTAATATGCCTAGAAAATGTGCCCCGCTTGCTCTCGTTATTCCACGTTATCCGTAACGAGCCTGTCCGTCTCCTGTACGTAGAAGAAGAGGAATAATTCAAGCCGCTGCTGCTGCGGATCGTTCTGCGAAAAAACGCGACGGCGCCGACGGATTACCATTATATATATATATATATATGTATATATATATATATGTATGTATATATATATTTTTACTGCTGATGGAGTATAATCACACATACGGGTTTACTCAGTTTACGGCGGTTGCCTTACAAAAGATACGCGTAGTCCTCAGTGTACACACAAGCATACAAATACACACACACATAGAGTCACGTACATACATAAATACACACAACAGTCCTCGCGTGGGCGAGTAAAGAGAATAATCGTAGAGAGCTTAGTCTACACAGAGTTGCAAAATGAAAAGATAAAAAAATATATATACATATATATATATATATATACTATATACATATATTGTATATATGTCCGTATTGCGTTTAGAATTCCGTGAGAACCATTATTGGATGCAACTGTTCCGTAAGAGTTGACTGTGATAGTACTGCATCGACATTGTAGCTGCTGGGATGAAATCGGGATTGCCTGTTGAGCTGCGTGTATGTGCTCTTTGTATGCATGGAAGAGAGAGAGAGAGAGAGAGAAAGGGAGAGAAAGGTTGAATGAGAACGGACGACAAAGTGTTTTCGCAGAGAGTAACTGGGGGGGGGGGGGTAATTAAACGTGGCTCCGGTTTGCAAGCTTTTGTGCATGATTGTGGGAGGGGTCGATTTGTCGTCGGGTTCATTCTAAACGTAAATACGTCGTGGAAATTATACGTGGTTGGCTGATGCATGATGTATTTCACAGCGATGCAAAGAGTTTATGCGTGTACACCGTGCACGCGAAGTGCGCGCACAGAGTTGTTTGGCGCAGGTGCCAGGTGCAGGTGGATACGTTGTTGCGAAATTGTATATCAGAATTCGCGTGTGGAACTATAAACGTTGAGAATACAAATAATTATCTGAAGAAAACGAAAAATGAATTATATATATAATATATATGTATATGGCGTAATCCTAACAAACGGCGCACCCGTGTCTTCTGTCTCTCCGTTTCATTTCTTTCTTTTCCCACCATCTCCGTACTGTCTCTCTTTTTTTTCTTCTTTTTTTTTTATTTCGACTCAGGGCGCTGAATCAGTTTTACGACGTATCCTTCGTTAAAGTATTAAAGTACTAAACCATAAATATATGTATATATTTATATACACTTCCGATGATGATTATCATTACACACACAGGCATACATATAAAATATAGTATATGTATATACATATATATACAGACATAAACCATATGTACTATATACTATATATATATATAGTGAATGAACGACGATGAGTGGAAACACGTGTGCGTGCGAAAGCGTTAGAATGTTAGGTGGTCTCGCTAATGTTCTATTATCCGTTAACCGTTCCGAAACTTAATTAGACAGTTAAAAACGAACTATGTACACAGGCTAAGATCATGATAGTCATACGATAAATTATGATGAATGTAACACGCGGATTCAGTATGGTACTATTAATATAGTCAATAATTCCTGTTCTAAGGTCTAACACGCGATTCATTTTGCCCACCCGTTGCGTGCAGCTACGTCCACGAACAAATATTCGTTGAAATATTATCCAAGTATATACGAACCCTTTTGTTGACAAGTCGGTTAAGTGATTTTTTTTTTTTCTTAGTTTTTTCGAGAATTCAATTTTTGGTTCAACCCTTTATACATATACAGAGAGGTTTTAAAACAAAGTTTACTGTTGTTTTTCATTAAGAACGAGTAGTAGTGAGTACTATTTCCGTAATAAACTGTGCATTCGTAATTTGGGACTTACGCCACTCGGTAATTTAGGGGTTCGTATGTATATATATATATATATACAAATTATTTATATAATATAAATACTATAAAATATTATATATAAATTATTCATAATCGTGGAACTCGCGACTGGAGAGCGCTGCACGTGAACCAAAATGGCGGACATCGCGAAGCGGTAGCAACTTTCGTTTCACTTCACGCAACTCCGTGCCGTCGTATCCGTATGATATACTTTCTCGTGGCGGTGGAAGCAAAAATGTACAGAAATATTTGTGGTCAGAGCCTAGAGGGACAACGAGTGCGAGAGGAGGGAACAGCTTCTGCGGTCACCGGAGACTCCTCGACGGTCGACTCTGGCCGTTGGCTGGGCGCGCTTGACATTGAAAAGATTACGAGAAAACGGGAGAAAAAGAAAATTGATAAAAAAAAAAAGAAATGAATGTATTTACGCTATTGAAGATAGTGCTGGTAAGTGATTGAAATACATGGAAGATAGAACGAAACTTATGCCAGTTGTTTTTTTTTTCTTTTGGTGCCGTCAGGTGTTCCGTTAGAAGAGGAGTTTCTTCTCACGAAGATTGCTGTTTGCGATTGCGACTGCGGACGAAAAGGGGCAGACGTGCGAGCGAGCGAGAGAGAAAGAGCGGAGAAGCTTGTCGAAGACGTGGGACTTTCAAATGTCAGTGGTGCGCGCGAGTCCATTCGGACATCATTTTAGCGTGAACAAAATTCTACAGGTGCACTCGCGTCTTCGTTCGATAGCCGCTTGATGATTTCCGGGCCGGTTTCCATTGGTCCCTCGACCGTGACTTTTGTAGGATTCCTACGTGCACCGCTGGCGAGAAAAAATCCGCGTCTGCGATTCGCATAGCTTAGCCTGTCTCTTTGTATAAAACGGACGTTCGGCGAGAGTAACGGCCATAGGAGAGTAGATCGTGAAGTACATGTTCAATTAACGAAATACGGATCACGCGAGAAACTGGTCACCATTAAGTTTAATAGAGCGGTCCCCGACCTGCGTGTAGCTATTTTATCCACGCCTCTATTTCTCCAACGGTAGAACCTCGTCAATTCAAATTACCCGTAGACAAGAATCGAGCAAATAATACAGTACAATTCGCGATTCGCTTTGAATCAGGCTGGTTTCATTTATTAAACAAACGAAGAGCTCTGTCGGTCCATAACGTTGCGAAGAAAATAACGTCGCTGTGTGTCACTGCACAGTTCGGAACGGATGATTCGTGCCGATTGAAATTGTAATTGACGAGGTCCAGCTTCGCAACGGAACGGGGCCCGGTGGTAAAGTAGAACCCCGTCGATTCGAACTCGTCCGGAGCGACCTGCGTGCGTCAACGAACGACGAAGGCAAAGAGAAAAGATAAATTGTGATTCTCTTCGCGTGACGCAAATAACGCATTCGTGTAAACTTACTGGTGATCAAGTGTAACAGGACAATATTGCATATACATATATATAAAACGCATATTTTATCGAGAATTCTAGGGCCGTAGCAATCTATGTAAATCTCCCCTGTAAGCTAGCCAATGCACGATGTTCAGAGAGAGAGGAGAGAGGAAATAACGAGAAACGAATTCTGTATGAAATATCTCATCGACCAGTCTCTAACACATTCAGTGCCAAGGAGCTACACGAGAACAATATAATGGCTTCCTCATTTCTTTTTATATTTTATTCTTAACTCGTCGTAACGCGTCGTTAGTGTTCACTGGTTGACTGAAAAAGGGTCCACTAGCATTCCGATTTGCACTTGATAGAATGTAATATCCAATTCTGTTCCTTCGCGTCGACAATTATAGCTAACTAGCGGCCCGATTATTTCGCGCAGCGTAACGATATCAACCCCCGAAGTTTTGTGACTCTCCATTCAATCTGTACAACGTGGTTCTTAACGTCGTCGAAATTCTTTACCAGTTTCCACTGTAAGAAATATTTGCGGTGCAGCAAAATCGCCGATTTAAGTTCGTAAAATTGGGTCGAAAGATATGTCCACGAATGGCGTACTTTTGAAAGCAAACGTCGCTTTCAAGACAAATGTTGCGTCCGCAGTCAGATTTGGAACGACGGTTAAGATCCATCGACGCGGATGTTACTAGAATCGTTCTTCAGTCGTTTCCTTAGTTTTCCCTTTACTAGCACAACCGATTCCACGAATAGAGTAAGAGTTAATCGTTATTGTAAATACAGTTAGATTACTTAGTTAGACAAAGTGTACATATCATTAATTTCTTGGATAAGGCTCCGCATTCTATCAATTGTACGGCAACGGTAGTCGTTGATGTCTTTGGAAGTAAATTGGGTAACGGTACGAGGCAGCGCTGAATGTGTTAAGAGCGTCGTTACTTAAGAGGAACCTGTGTAAAGTCGCTAAGCCTTGTGCGGAAATATTTTGTTTAACGAGAAAGTATAAGCGCAGAGAGATCGGACGAGCTCGACCGAATCGTTATATCGGTAGACGACTAGTATATCTTATAGAGACACGGAGAAGAACTGCTATTTTTTCTGATCACATGAGAAGATCCTATACATAGTATGCCATATACATATTACAATCTCGTTTTCCGTTCTATCTTCTGCCGGGACGTCTTCTTTCTTTCGTTTTTATTCGTCTGTTTGTAATTCTTATTAGCTGGGCGTGTTCGCGCTTGCGAGAACGCCGCGTCGAAACGGAGGATGTACACCGAGTAAAAGTATATATATATATATATATATATATATATATATATATATATATATTAGTTGAGGCGCTATATGATTTACGATTACTTTGTACTAATCGTCATTGATATCATTGTGCGCTACGAATATGTTGTAATGATTATTATGTACCACATGAATGGCGTTTAATAGAGTATTTATTGAAATTAAGACCGACGTTTTTTGTAACTTTTACGCTTGCGTTTCGTTGAACAGGCTTCAAGGCCCTATGACAATGTTTATGATGTTTACACCTGCTTGTTACCCCTATTGAATTCCCTGTTTTTTTTCACCTTTCCAGAAGCTTCCTCCCTTTTTGCATTGTCCTATTGCAATTTGAAGAAGTTCTTTTCGCACCGAGTCATTCGTATTTTCGCGCCAGTTCTGCTCATTGTTACTGTCATCTATAAGGAAGCGCTTGAAACTACTCGGGTCCCTGCCTTACCCACAAGCAAACGTGGGATTCTCACCGCCATCTGTACTCGAGTGCCTGAAACTGCTCGAGTCTGTACCTTACCTACTGCTTATAGTGCACCTGCCATACCTTAAACTTTGGTGTGGCAGAAGAACGAGCGATTTGAAAACCTCTCTTTGCGGATGGCGATACTATAACCAATTACGGTCTGTTGTTATCGCTGCGAGTGTTTAAAAACTATCGATTAGTCGACAGTACCCAAGTACTATTCTCATTTTTTGGACTTTGTACCATCGAACTATTCACTGAATATGTATGATGTATGGTGGAGAATCTACCGATAAACTGAATTGAATGTATATATGGTGGAAAATCTACAGATAAACTTAATTTACGTTGCGGCAATTTTGAATGAATATGATCGTGAGGTTCAAGATTCGATAGCGGTATCGAATAATTCATTCACTAAGCATGTGTAAATTCAATTATGCATAACGCAACTCAAAGCAATATTAACCGATTTTAATAATACTTTCAACATGTATACTAATTACTGATATTTATAAGACTCAGTACTTAACTTTTTACTAAATTCGATTGCAACGTATATACTATATGATTTCAGAATTCGGCTCCGTCACTTGAAAATGTAAACATTTAAGAATCAAAAATCTGATCAGCACGGGAACCGGGGGTGGGTTTAAAACAGTCATTCATTGGTTTGTTTTGAAGTTTTATATATATTTTATATTTATTTGTCTTACATTTTATTGTTTATTACAAAAATAATTAATAATATGTTTATTATTAACGCTAATACTCTTCAACATGATGTAATAGCACAATCAGCTATAGAATCCTCAAAATCTGAAATTACATCATTATTATAAGTAATGAACAAAATTATGAGAATAGATCGATAACTTCCTTACATTCCGAATATAGCAATATTTATATCTACCCGAGGAAAAAGAACAAACGACTTAAATTTCGATGCACGAAACATTGATTAATGCCCTCGCGTTAAATACCCGTCCATTTCATTCTAAGGAATATTTTCAAGAACTGTGTAAAATATTACCTATAACCTGCCCATTTACCCTCGCAAAAAATTTAGAGCAGTTCATTTTTAAGTGCCAAAATAAAACGGTTCATGACAAAATGAAATATTAGTAATTGTTAAAAAGGAAACTTGTCGACCGTTTGCATTCCTGAAATTATAATTACGGGGTAATAAATTTACAATTTATGACACAGTTCATACTCCAGACAAACGATAAGCGAAAATTCAGTCGACTAAAAACTATCGACTAAACAGTCGATAGTATGTCGTTACCAAATAGTAATTAGTCGATGGTGAGCATCGCTAGTCACTAACCTTGCGCAACGTATTGTTGCGTGTCCCATCATGGCGGAATGCGCAGTGACACCATTCATTTGCATAAGTGCAACAAAAACTATGGAGGTGGTTTCTAGACGGTTTCGTACAATGTCTCACGAAATTGCGTACCTTACAATTGCCAGATCCTGAACAATGCCGAGTCGTACGAGTTGTACGCTAGAACGGAACCGTGTTGTAGGGACAACACGCTATAATGCGGCCTCTAACCGTGCTATAGACCCGCCGTGTTGTACGGGGGTCCGTCAGTTCTTCAAAGGTGCCAAATTGAAATCACTTTCGTGTTCTCCGATCGTGTCGTGCTACCAGGTGGATCCATGTAAGTCGTATTACCTGTCGCTACGCACTTCTTGTCCAACGCTTGTTTCCTATTGTTTATTTTTTGTCATTATCAACAGATTTGCGACGACGCTCGAAAATATTGCTGGGCCGACACCTGTGCATGGCAGTCGAAAAAAAATTTGAAACTTTGACACAAGTGTCATGTAGCAGTGTGACGTTATACCGATCGAATAATCACCAGCGTATAATGCTTTATATTAATGCGCCCCGAGCCTTACAAAACAATGCGCTATTTGTAATGCCGTAACGCTGGAACATAGTTTAATTTTCAGGGGTTCCGAAGGCGGTGCAACTAACTATCCGTTTTGGAGACGAAGAACAGGAGGTCTTCTTATGAAGCGGCGTCGTGGGACCTCTGTTATTTGAGCATAATTATGTACCTGTACGTAGACGCGAGTACGAGTTATTCTATGCATACGGGACAGTGCCTTTTGTATTGTCCACAAGTTTTTCGATTGCTGTAACTGTTCTTGCCTGGGAAACTATTTGTATCGAAACATTGTTTGCGGGGACGGTTAAAGGCGTTCTTTGCACAGCTTTGGTGGAGGACCAAAGATGCTTAACAAATTGTAGGGGGGAAACGTATTATGTGACACGCCTTTGACATATCGTTAATCTAAACAAGGTCCTAATGACGCAAAGCTCTTTAACGCCATTTGACCGTTTGAAAATAAAAAATGAAAGCTAAGTAGCCCGCACACAACGTGTTAACCTTGGCTGTGATTAATGATTATCTCATTTACCGATTAAGCTCGCCGTATTCTGAACCTATCAATTATATTTAATTGTGGGTGCATGATCAGACCTGAACGATTTCACGCGTGCACACGGATAATTCGAGTTCCGGAGGGGCAATTATTGTAAGAGACATTTTCTGTACTCACCCATGCATTCTGTAGTAACTAGTGTTAATGATACAACGATGTTCCGACGATAAATAATACTAACAGTGCTTCCTTTTTCAAGGAGATCAATGAACGTTCGTCATAGGAGGACGACAAATCGTTTCAGCGTTCCGCCGATCGAACATCTCTATAAACGCATACTTAGACGCGTCAATAATTACTTTGATAAGGACCAGTACATACGCACCAGTCAATCAGCCGTGAGTCAATTGGAGACAAATCGAACGACTCGAACAAGCATCAAATTTCCTTTCGTCGAATCCAACTCGCATCACCGAGCAAACAACACTCAAGAAGCATCGAAAGCCACGAAACCCATTAGACCTCGCGACACGCCACAGTCAATTCTCTAATTATCGAACCCGACGCGTCATGGGTAACGTTACCGGCGTTGTTGTGACCAACGAGCGTGCCCGATTCGAATCTGTATCGAAACGACGCGACGGTTGAACGTCCCCGGAACGTTCGACGTAAATACAGACAGAAAAGCGTGCCGGTTAACGCGTTGGCAATTAAGCCGAACCGACAATTAAGCTGCCATGGCGTTGACCGTCAAGCTGATTCATGTTGCAGCAAGTGCACGCGCCGAGTGAGTAGTATCACACGCGACTAGTCGGACGGCGCGCGGCCGACTTGCAGGCTGGAAACAATGTTTCATTTGTGCAATTCCGTTTTCCGCAGATGGTGGGAGAGCCGCGTCGTAGGAGAGGAGCGCCGAAGAAGTTGGAATAAGTACAAGTCGCGCAACGGTGCGCAGCAGTTGCCGGCCGAACGACGTCTGCGTTTCGCCGTGTCCAAGAGATCTCGCCGTGAACGCCGCAGAGTAACAATCGTTTCGCACCATGGACACCACGGTGAAAAGCGTCGGGTGAGCGCCATAGAGTAAGACGATTCGAATCGTCCAGAAGCAGAAGATCCGTCGCCACGCGTTTCTTTTTCTCCAACTGACGAGATCCTCCCCGACCTTCGACCTCTTCCAACTTTCGCTTCTTTATCGCCGTTCGATTTGAACTTCCGCCAACGGTACTTTGAGGCGAGGAGCGCGGGTTTCGCCACGCGGTGAACGCGACGAAAAGGTGAAAGTCTGCGAAAGAATTTCCGGCAAAAAGTGAACGTTGCACGAAACCGAACCTAAAATGGAAGGGCGCGGACTTTCGCGGGCGGCGAAGCATCGATCGTGGCCGATAGCTGGTCGAATCACGGTGAAACGTTGGAGGAAGTCGCAGGAAATCAACGGCGAGCGCCGAATAATAATTCCTGTCGCTGTTACTGTTCGAACGAATGTCGCGAATCGTGTCCGCGTTCGGATGGTTCGTTCCAATGCGAGTAAAATTCCGCAGAGTTGCGTAGCTCGGGAAATGCAGGAAGTGATAAGTCCGTTTGCTCCGCAGGGATCGAAACGGAAAAATTGCAATCACCCTGAGAGATAGCAGAGTCTTAACGTATCGAGATAAAAATTTTTCGATTAATCTTCCTCGCAATTAAGCGGGATCGATGCATCAGGTTTTTTTTTCTAAATCCAAGATCGTTAATTGCGTTACGGGAACGTTGCCGACCGGTACACAATGACCATTTATTATTACGTAAGGGAATAAACCCGAACGAGCGCGGAGCGCTATGTAATTTTTTCTTCCTTATTTTTTCTTGCCACGTCCGGCGACACGCAACGATCCATCAGCGTCGCTAACGAGAATCGTCGATGCCACCGTCACGGCGACGCGGTTCCCTAACAAGCGTGTCGTCGGATTGCACGGTGATTGTTAACGCGTGCACTGTAATCGGGGCGAAAACTCTGTTTTTACGAGCGCGAAATTGCTTGATTGCCCGTCGTTTTCACGTCGTCCGTCGAAACGACGCTGTCGTCCCAACGGTTCATCAACGTCCCTAGCGGAACAAATCTGTGCGCCCCGTAGAATTATCAGTGACGGACGATCGGGCGAATTTTCATTAACGAGAGATATCTGTCGATCGAACGTTCGTCGAGCGTTTCGTCTCCGACGAAAGCGCGTTACATAAATCACGAGTTAGCTGTTTCCCAGGGGAACTGATTAGAATTGTCGTCAGTCGCGTTACCGACGAGGCGGCAACTGTTCAACCGACGCTAGATTCTAAATATACATTGTCCAGCTGCATCGCGTATCAGAAATCGTGCTTGAAACGTGATGCAACGAGAGTCAGCATTCTCAGCGTTCGCGGAAAAGAGTTGCACGTTCATTTAACATCGGACAGTGACAATTTTCTAAGCATTCGTTTAGGGTTTTCGATAACCGCGGGGCAACGATTGCACAACCGTCGGATTGTGTTTTAAATTGACCGAGCCGATTAGAGCGAGCTATTGATAGCGGTGTTCGAGATGTGACGGTCATTGTCGATTATCTCGCCGGCCGCGACAGTGTTCCGGATTGCTCGACGGCGATCATTAGTCTCTCTGATATCTGTCAGGCTGTTATGTAAGATACCAATTGTACTCGTTTCTCCACGCACTTGTTTGATCGTCCGATTTTCGCCGGTTCGCATCGTTTTCGTCGCGTCCTCCGTATTTCTAACGCTATTGCATCGTTGAACAGATTTAATTAGCGCCGTGGGAAGCGTGCCTCAGCGTTGGGGAAGCGTAGCTATGCAACTCAACGTTATATACTTGCTCCAACGGCGTATGCGATGTAACGATGGACTAAAGTTTGAGAATTTCTTGCGGGAAGACACGGGAAGAGATTGATGATCCGTTTGTTGCGCCTTTTTATTTACATTTCGAAGTGTTGGAAGAAATTTTTTCGTTGTAAAATAGCGCCCGATGAGAACCGGAGAAGCCGCCAAAGTGGGCGATTAATGCTCGACTATTGATAATTACCGGAACGATAACTGACGCAAATGTTGACTCAGATAAAGGAGCCAAAGTTTTGTTGGAAACTACATTGAATTTGCAAGAGACGTACGTTACGGAATTTTCGAAATTGCCGATTTTCGTGAAAACTGCGAGGATGTTTCTGTAAAAAGAAATCGTAGATTTCGGTTCGTAAGGAAGTTTTTGGCTAATCGAAAAATACGTAATTCCCTGAAGAATGTATTCCTGTAAATATGTAGAAGCGAATCGGTTAATATTTGCCGTAGCTATCGTTCCGGTAGTTCGGCCCACTGTTTCTTTTCCCACGGTTCATAATGCAAATAAAAAGTACCAACAAACGGATCATCAGTATCTTGTCTTATCTTCTCGCATAAAATTTGCAAAGTTCAATCCCGTCAAGGCGGTGTTTACCCCCATTAATCAAATAAGTACACAGATCCGACGACGAATCTTAACGGGATTGTTCCAGGGCAAGCAGAAACACTGTGCAGTTCACTATCAATGGGCAGCCATACGCTGGTATGTGACTCGATTCGAAAACAGATCAGAAAAAAAAAAATCAGTTCCACGAAAACTTAACTGTTATTCGACCAATTTCACTGCTGTCTGCGTCAACAGTCGCTCTATTCGTTTCAGTCACCAAAGACATCGCACCGTCCACGTCCCTGAACGTCTTCATTCGGGACCATGCGAAGCTGCGGGGAACGAAGGCCATGTGCCACGAGGGTGGCTGCGGGGTGTGCATCGTGTCCGTGAAGGTCAAAGGCGAAACCATGTCTGTGAACTCTTGCCTGGTGCCAATTCTGATCTGCAACGGGTAAGTGAGATTGACGTTGAGAACCCCTGGTCCCGAACGTTGAACGTTCAACTCCATCTCTGTTTCTTGCAGTTGGGCCGTGAAGACCATCGAGGGACTGGGCAACAAGAAGGACGGCTATCACACGCTGCAAGCAGGCCTCGCTGGGAAAAACGGTTCTCAGTGCGGCTATTGTTCGCCGGGTATGGTGATGAACATGTACAGGTACGTGCACAGGCTATATTCCCTTTAACGAGTCATGAAGAATGGATTTGACCGCATGGACGAGTCATTGTTTTCCAGCCTGATGCAGGGCAAACGACTGACCATGAGGGAAATCGAGAACTCTTTCGGCAGCAACATATGCCGTTGCACAGGTTATCGACCGATACTGGAGGCGTTCAAGAGCTACGCCTGCGACGCCCCCAAAGATCTTGTCAAAGGTATTCGAGATATCGAGGTGAGTTCGAGAGCGGCACTTAGGCCATCTCAAAAGTAATCTCTGAGTCGATCTGACGCGATCGACATCTTATCGCAACGAGACACGCTAATCGTCGTTATAATGGATCGTCTTTGGCCGCTTAGGAGTTGTTCGAGGTAAAGGGTTGCAAGAGGTCGGGCGGTTCTTGCGAGAACGGCTGCAAGGGGTGTCCCAGATTCGCGGACAGCGTCGATTGCAGGATCGACATGCAGCTGGACGGCGCGAAGTTCCACAAGGTCACGTCGGTGCACGATTTGTTCCAGGTCTTCCGTGACGATCCCAACGCAAGTTACGTGCTGCACGGGGGGAACACCGCTCATGGTAATTCGCGTGGATAGCAACAATAGCGATGCCATGACGATGGCAACAATGTGACGCGGGATCGTTATTATCGAATCATCGTTCATTTCTCTTCGCAGGCGTGTATCGTTCGCAGAGGAAGGACATGATAATTGACATTAACGGCGTCCCTGATCTTCGTAGAATAGGGAAGGACGAGAATGCGCTAACTATAGGGGGGAACGTTTCCCTCACGGTGGCGATGGAGACGTTCGAGAAGTATTCGAAACACGCGAATTACGAATACCTTCGTCACCTGGCCCAGCATGTGGACCTGATCGCCAGTGTCCCTGTTAGAAACGTAAATGCGACCAATATATATATAATAGCAATATATAATAGCAGAGTGTCGCGCGACGTATGACGTCTGCCAGGGTATCCTCTTAATTACGGCGACTCCCGGGGGCTCGCTGATGTGACCCTGAACGACTTTGTCCTTTACCGAAATGTCGGCTGAAGCCTCGTTTTTGAATTATTAACGAAAAACGCTGGCCAATCGGAGCGCTCGTAGAGCGCGCGCTCACGCCAGTGGTTCTCAACCGGGCTGTGCGAATTGGTAAAGGGGAACGTTGCTCGGTTTCACCCCAGCGAACCCCCATATCCGGGTGTTCCCATAGTTAAGGGGCACCCTGAATGCAAATGACACGAACGATTTTCAATCGCAGATCGGCTCACTGGCCGGAAATCTGATGATCAAACACGAGCACAGAGAGTTCCCCTCGGATCTGTTCTTGATGCTGGAAACAGCCGGGGCTCAGCTTCATATAGGTAACGACGAGCGAGTGTCGACGAAATTATTTCGCCGCTGCAAGGAGTATATAACACGTTGTATACGTATTTTCAGTGGAAGCTGGAGGGAAGAAGACTAGCGTGAGCATGTTGGAGTTCCTCAGCATCGATATGAGACACAAAATTATATACAGCGTGGTGATTCCGCCCCTTGGAAAGGAATACGAGTACAGATCTTACAAGGTGCGCATATTTTCTCGATAAATACGGACGCGGTCTTCATCGCACGAAATTATTCCAATCGCAGATAATGCCGCGGGCCCAGAACGCGCACGCGCACGTCAACGCCGGTTTCCTGTTCAAACTGGGAGGATCCGGGAAAGTTCTGTCGAAGCCAAACATCATACTCGGCGGGATAAACACGAACTTCGTGAGCGATATCATTGTTCGCGCATTCCCTCTGGTATTTATTCATTGACTGACAGTTTGTTTCCCTGATTTTCGCAGCTGCACGCGTCAGAGACCGAGGACTTCCTCGTAGGAAAGTCGATCTTCGACAAGAACGTGGTTGAAGAAGCGCTAGTGAAATTGGACGGCGAAATGAAGCCGGACCACGTGCTGCCCGATTATTCTCCGAGGTTCAGGAAGACGCTCGCCGAGGGGCTGCTGTTCAAGGTTCACGTCGTCGTGTTTGTTTAACAATACCGACCAATCAAACGATTCTCATTAGTTCTAAGGGACGTCGTTCGTTTCGCAGTTCATCTTGAGCATCAACCCGGAGAATATAGAGCCGAGATTTCGAAGCGGCGGGACCCTACTGGACCGTGGCCTGTCCTCGGGGACCCACGATTTCCAAACGGACAAGAATTTATGGCCCCTGAATCAACCCCTGCCGAAGGTCGAGGCTATACATCAAACGTCCGGCGAGGCGCAGTACGTGAACGATATCCAGCCATTGTTCAACGAGGTTTTCTGCGCCTTTGTCCTAACCACCGTCTCGAATGGAAAAATCGAGAGTGTCGATGCTTCGAAAGCCTTGGTACGGTCCTTAATCATTCACACTTTGGGCCCATTCCTCTGGGGGCCTAACGCGACCTCCCGATTCCGTCAGACAAACTGGAACTTCGACGAAATAACGTTTCCATCGGCAGACATTTTATTGTTATAATGTTATCATAATGTATAATGTTATTGTCTTAAATTGCTCTCTATCTACTGTTGCCAGTCTGTCGCACCACTAAAGGGACCTTCAGGCTCACGATTCAAACCAAATCAAACAAACTAATTCGTGCTCAATGTTACAGGAATTGAAGGGGGTGGTTGCGTTTTATACTGCCAAGGATATACCCGGGAGGAATTCGTTCACGCCCACGGATGCCAAGGTGATGTTGCTCGACTACGACGAAATTGTAAGTACGCTTGCAAATAAGTGTGCCGTCTCTTACGTATTCCTATGCGTGACGACGTTTGCTTCAGTTGTTGGCAGACGGCGAGGTGCTGTGCGCCGGTCAAGCGGTCGGTATAGTCGTCGCGACGAGTCAGTTGTTGGCGAACACGGCGGCCGATTTGGTTCGGGTCACGTACGTGGACTTCGCGCCGGAGAAGAGCTTGGTGACGATCGAGGACGTCCTGGCGTCGAACGATAAATCCCGATTCCTGCCGACGGCGAAGGTCGACGCCCAGAAAAAAGGTGTGCGGCGAACTTCGCACGAATCGAATCGATGAAATCTTTAATACTCCTTTGTGCCTTACAGGGAACGACGTGAAGCACGTGGTAAAGGGGACATTTAGATGCGGGGGCCAGTATCATTACACCATGGAGCCCCAGAGTTGCGTTTGCATACCCGTTGAAGACGGAATGGATGTGTTCTCGGCGACCCAGTGGATCGATCTCACACAGATAGCCGTGGCCAGCTGTCTGAACGTAAAGAATAACAGGTGAAGCGCGCGTGATGTAATACAGGGTGGTCTAAAAAGTCAGCACCCTCCAAGAAAATTTCTTCTAAACGAGACTGTTCTGTAAACTAAGATATTTACAAGCGTATAATTAATATGCATGGGTTTTCGTGCGTTTAGCTTATTGCGATATCTATGGTCAATTTCAGTATTAACATAAAAGTGAGGAGACTCGGCGGTGCTTACGGGGCGAAGATATCACGAGCGACGCAGATCGCCTGCGCTTGTGCATTGGTCTGTTACAAATTGAACCGGCCTGCAAGATTCATAATGACGATAGAGAGTAATATGCGGGCCGTTGGAAAGCGATACGACACCCGTCAGGAGTACGAAGCCGGCGTGGATGCGAACGGACGCATTCAGTATTTGAATTCGAAATATTGGGGGAACAGCGGGTGTAACTTTAACGAGTACCAGGCGCCTTTCATCAGCGAGCACATGAAAAAGTACGTTGACAACGATGATAATAATTGTGATAACAGTAAGATACGGTGATGACCGATTTGTCTGTCCAGCTGTTACGACACCTCGTCTTGGAACTTCGTGGGCCTCGAAACCAAAACCAACATACCCTCGAACACCTACTGCAGAGCTCCAGGTGGGTAACCCTGATCCAAGTGTGGACGGGGCCCGTTTTACTTCATTTCTGAGATCTTTCTTGCCCTGGGACTTAGCGTCCACGGAAGCGATCGCCATGACCGAGAACTTGATGGAGCACATCGCCCAGGCGACCGGGAACGACTCCATGGCGGTCAGGTTGGCCAACATGACAGACGCGCACAAGGAAGTCTTGTTGCCAATGATAGAAGAGCTGTCGAAGAATGCGGACTTCGAGATGAGAAAGAGAGCGGTGGACACGTTCAACAACGTAAGAAACTAAGTCGAACTTAATCGTTTCTTGCGAGAGCTGGCTAATTCGAACTTCGTTTCTATCAGGAGAATCGATGGAAGAAGAAAGGAATAGCGCTGATCCCGTTGATGTATCCCCTGGGATTGTTCGGGCAGTTCAACGCGCTGGTTTCAATTTATGCTCGCGACGGCACCGTGTCCGTCACCCACGGTGGAATCGAATGCGGCCAAGGGCTTCACACCAAGGTGTTCCGTCAGACTGAATTTTTTCGAGATACATTAACAACTCCTACGCGTTTCACCTCCGTCTCATATGTAACGTTCACCTTCGTTACAGGTGGCCCAGGTAGTCGCGCACACGCTCGGCATCGATTTGTCATTGGTCACGGTCAAACCGTCGGACAATCTGACGTCGCCAAATAATGCGGTCACCGGTGGCAGTCTGACCAGCGAAACGTGCGCATACGTGAGTCTATCGTTTTGCCAACGTGCGAACGATTCTACGGGCGTAGTAACGATTTGAGTGATTTCAGGCCGCCATGACGGCCTGCAAGGAGTTGCTGAAGAGGATGGAGCCCGTCAAGGAAGAATTGAAAAATCCTACGTGGCTTGAACTAGTAATGGCGGCATACCAGAAGGACATCGACCTCTGCGCTCGTTACATGTACGTTTCGTTTATATTGTGATACGCGCGAACAGGTTGTAACCGGGCGTAACATCGACGAGAAATCGTGTCCCAGGTTCACCACGAAGGACGACATCAAAAATTACCCGATATACGGCTGCACGATAGCGGAAGTCGAATTGGATTTGTTGACCGGGCAACACGTTGTCCACAGGGTGGACATAATGGAGGACGTCGGCAGAAGCATGAACCCTGAACTGGATTTGGGGCAGGTGGAGGGCGCCTTTATAATGGGCCTTGGCTATTGGACGTCTGAAGAATTGATTTACGACCCGAACACTGGCGAATTGACAAATCATAGAACTTGGGTTGGTCGCCACGTTTCATTGTTTATATACGATATTTTTTTTCATGTTAGGAAATTGTTGGAATTAGGTACGCTTCTTTTCAGAATTACAAACCGCCGGGGGCAAAGGATGTGCCCGTCGATCTTCGAGTTTATTTCCTGCGAAACGCTTCCAATCCTATGAGCGTGCTTCGTTCGAAGGGTAAGAGTTACGATGGAGAACAAATTCTCGGCGATTTTTGGTTCGATTAATTGTTCAATTGTTCGTTGTAGCGACTGGTGAACCGCCGCTGTGCATGAGCTACGTGATACTCCTTGCAATGCGATATGCTTTGAATTCTGCAAGAAAGGACGCAGGACAGGAAAATCAGTGGTACCAGTTGGGTCGGTATCGAGCAATACCTCGAAACGTATTTCGTTTGTAATTGAATTCGGTTTGTTAGACATTGCGTTTCGTTTGCAGACGGGCCCATCACTACTGAGAAGATCTTGTTAAACAGCTTGACCGGGAAGGAGCAAATGGTATTTTAAGATAATCAGGTCTTTTTATAATAAAATATGTGTTTGTTGCTGAATCGTTATCCCGATACGTCCTGTCTATTGTCAAGGTACTGCACTTACGATTCCTTATTTTACCACTGCAATAAATCAGTTCCACTTTTACAAGAACCAAAGAATCGTATGTCTCTTACAAATTGTTCTATCCTTCTGTCATATATTTTTCACGCGCCTCCCTTGCATAACGCGTGTAAGTACCTAAAGGACGAGACATTTCGTTTGAGCTTTTACTACTGTTTAATCGCGATGGCCAACTTATTTTTTGCACATAATTCGTTGACTAAGTGCACTTTGCCATATTCTTCAAGTTGCCCCGTTTATTCGCAGATAAAGATTTAGCAAGAAATTACCCACGAGCCCATTCCCTAATGCGTTTTATTTAACTTAATTTCCTAAATATCCGCGGCACGCTATCGATATTTAACTACGAAAAACCGATTGCAAAGCGTTTATACGTAAAAAGCTAAACCCAACCCGAACCATTAAAAATCGGTCGTGTAACCACAATTTCAGCCCAGCCGAAATGACCTTTAATCGTTCAGCCAGAAATTATATTTCCCCCGCCTTTCATCGTATTCCCAACGGAAAGATCGCGACTCGACAATTCGAACGAAACCTGCCCAATGTAAACGGCGTTTAACGGAGCTCGAGAAAATAACAACGTTCCATGGTTCATTTCGACCGTACTTCGTTACGGTTCTGATATTATATTTTTCACCTTTGCTTTCGAAAACTTCCGCGAACTTATGTCGATTTATTCCATTATCTTCTTTCATCTTCTTTCCCAGGACGATCGACTCGGGACGCTCGACGAAAGTTTGCCTCATGTGAACGGGGTCTTAAGTCGCCAGTCGGCCGAGTTCAGTCCGCGCGAGTCGCCACGCTACTGTGCGTCCGAGAACTCGTTTGCCTGTTGTCGTCAGCCCGTGATAAATTAGGGCCGCTCTTATGCCGATTAGCTGGTGTTCAGTGACAGTTCCTGGTCCCGCGGCGTAGACAAAACGGTGGAAGCGGTCGCGAGGACACCGGCGAAGTGCATGTTGTGGCCATGGAAAGAAGCGACGAACGTGATCGGTAAGTGACGCTTCTTCGTCTCGCCTCTCACGTAGTATTTGTGTAATTCGTATCGCGACCTTGCCAAATTATTCACGTAGAACGGTATTGTGTATCACTGGAACAGTTCTATTGTATTCGTTCGAAGTTTCGCGCAAGTCAGCCCAGGAATTTCGTTTCTCTTTGACTGACGTCTTTCGTCGGTACCGGAACAGGGCTCGTTCAAAGCGGTGCACCGTCCGCCATTTTCTCCCGCGCGGTCTTTTTGGCGGTTAAAAATTGTCGCCAATTTTCCGGTATTACGGGCGCACGAATGTTACTTTGAATCATTTGCAGGGATTTTTGTTGGTTTCCGGGAAAACATTTCCGTTCTGTAAGTTCCGTGTTGCGAGTTCTCTTTTGTATCGAATGTTTTTAATGGTAATTTATTAATGGTGTTTGAATTTATAATCTATGGGGTTATAAATGTCGAGTTCCGAGTTGGGCGTTCCATTCGACAAACGGTATGTCGTATCTTATCTAATAGGGTAATATCGCCGGAAACTTGGACTAGTAATTAGGCTTTTTTTTAAAGACTAGTTATTTATAGCGAAAGTGGTTAACACTGTTAGTTGGTTTGTCGTTACGAATCGCGTGTATAACAGCAAAGAGTAACGAGATTCATCGGGCAGCGATTGCCATACAAAATCGTAATAAGATACGAATTACAGTGAAACTTAATTATTCCGTCAGCCCATAATGAGTAGATGTGTGTATTATTTTTTGACAGAACTAGTACCAGATTTTCGTTGGATATTTTTAGTCTTAAAGAATCAATGGAAAACCGAAATGTTCAATATGAATCTACAGGGTACAAAAACAAAAACTTATTTCTTAATGATAACACATTTTCTCATTTTCATGAGATCTTTTCGTCGATATTGAACAGTAATAATTTAACATCACCGGTGTCTGCTTGGTCCTCTTGCAGTGGTGTGTAACTATTTGATCAGCGAACAGATATGAAGCAAACATTATCATAGTGACTATTGAAATCAATAAATTCGTAAGAATAATAATTATATATAGGTCCGCATTATTTTGTTTTTTTCGACTGCGCCAAGGCGTCAGAACATATTACAATAATCAAACGAGTTTGATTCGTGGTACGTCGCAGAGAAATTTGATAGCCATTGACAGAGTTGTAGACGTACAAAAATTAATTTCCATCGTTTCATTTAACTCGAATGTGTTTACCATCTATAGAACCGATGCAATGTGCAAAATTCCAACGCGTGAAATAATCTTCCGCGATCTTTTTCAAAGCGCTGGTTTTGGGTACAGGCATGTGCCCTTCCTAGAAACAATTCCATATGGAAAGACACGTCTCGTAAACTATTTGCCTTATTGCACAGTGTGAAATTCTATATGAATAGCTAAGTGAAGTCATTTAGACAGGCCGGTAGGAAGAATTCTGCAAGAAACGTGCATCCTTTATATCTATTGTAGAATGTATTATTATTTGTTTATTTAGAAAATGTAATTTATTGTACATAGCTATTACTCTCAGTTGCAATAGTCAGATCTAAGACTAGTGGTCTACTAAGTGGAGGGGTCTACGGAACACATTCCGGAAGGAAATCAGCAAAATCTCATAGAAAGGGTGCGGAGATGCAGGAGGAACCCTCGAATCATCATGGCCCTACTTTAAGGCCATGATGTTTCTACAGGAACAATTCCTGCCATGGAAAATGCACGGAAACATTCCTTCAGATACAGAGGAGAGAAGTAGAAACGATACAACTGTGGAAGACACAATTGTGGCAGCCACAGTTGTGGAATCCACGGTTGTTGAAGACGTAGGGCTCATGTGCCCTCGCCAAAAACAAAAGCTCATCGCTCAGCAGGAACGTCGGTGGCTGCTGCTTTGGCGTCACTCACACACCTGCATACACATATACTACAGCTATGACGGACGGACGTTTCGTCAGACGTTTACTGCCTTTTTTGTAACAGTTCGGATATATGTTCGTCAGAAAACGCATCCGCTGTAACCGCTACTTTCTCACGTTTGTCCGATGAACAGTTCAGATGTATTCGTCACAACGCCAGTTCCTACGAATGCGAATCCACCGTAACCGTAGCCTTACACGGTTGACCTACTATTCGTCTCTGAATTACGCGTATCGATATATTATAATAGCAACCTAATTTTTCATACACTTTCATCGCGCGTCAAGTAAAGTAACACTTTGCGAGTATTTTCTGGAACTTCGATCAAAAATTTTATTTTGGACCTGTCGTCCACACCGACGCTCGCTCAATTATTCATTCCTGTGAGCATAGAAACCGCATGGTGTTTGGTTTCTAAGGCTTCGTTTACCCTTCGAATACTAGGAACCCTCGCTTAGGACATTCGTCTCCCTACTCTTCGAGTGTCCCATTGTTTGTATGTGTTCGTTCATCACGCACCTGGTCTTTGATCCGACAGTTACTGGGCTTCTCCAAAGCGATTTTCCTGCAGGTGCTATGTTCTATCGAAGTGTCAATGACCCTTATCCCACACTGTCCATAATATCGATGATATAGTAGTGCATTGAATAATAAATTCTCTCAAAACTCGGTATTCAATATTTAGAAGATAATTATAACGTCGAAACAAATCGTTTCATCTGATAGAACTTGCGATACCTTTGCCCAATAACCGAGGAATCTTCTATACCGACGGTGAGCGAACGCTGCGTACGAAGTGCAGCGTTCGTCCGATAGATGTCGCGATCCGTCTGCCGCAGAACGTCTGATGCTACTGATAGAAACTCCGCGTATGTAACTTTTGCAATCACATCAGAGAAACGTGGTATTAAGTAGGTTATGTCACTGAACAGAGCGAGGGCTCGTGACATTTGATTATCATTGATTACAGAGGCAACGGAAAGAAGAGAGAAAGAGAGAACCGGATTGTTATGTTTCGCAAAAAAAGAGAAAGAACGGCCTTATATTCCATACTACGGAAATTAGTCTAACGTAATTGCAGCGTCAGTGTTTGACGTCAATTCTTACTCATCGCCGACACGACAGGGCAAAATGAATTGTATTAATTCCCCGCAATAAAATTAATCCCTCGTTTATTACCGTGAGCGCGTGAAAATTGGCGGTTGGAATTATTTTATTGTGTATATACGTTCTTTCTCGAGTGACACGCGTGACGTCAGAACACATCGTTTCGATGGAAACCTGTTTGAACTGGTATCACGCGATAGCATATCGTAACTTTTTTTTTCTCTCTCTCTCTTTGAAGCTCGTCTCGCGTGAGAATTCTTTTCATTTCATCTGAAAAATCAACAGACATTGTGCAATCTCTCTATACGTGTCTTTTTCGAATTTATTTCCCACAAAATCCGTTTGCTTTTTGGTACACGTTGCATTCAATACGCGGGCGAAATATGGCCAAGGAAGGGGATTTGGTGAATTTTTCTTGGCAGAAAGTATTTTGAGGTTTTGGAAGCATCCTTGGACATGCGCGTTACATATTCTGCAGGGGCAATCAAAGATCACCGCTCTTAATGCGGCGAACCAGCCGATTCCCTCGGATAAATAGGAAACCTTAGCACGAATTTAGGATACTGCCCTCTCTGGGTTCAAACTATGTCTCTCATTCAATGTACATTATAATCGATGAAATATATAATTATCTCAGTGTTTACGTTTCCCCGAAAAAGAAACGGGGCTACAAATATATATTGAGGGGGCGATTAATAACAGCAAATAAAAAAAAGAGACAGAACTCGCACACGCAGGTCAGGGACTGCGAGAAATTAATTGCTAGCGATGTCCGTGGTATTTTCTCGGTCGGCGTTAAAATTCGACGAATCTGGTTGTCCTAGAAGCATCAAGAGTTATTAAGAAATATCTCGGGGCTGAATCGCGCGATCTTCCTTACGCCGGAAGGTTTTTAATGTTTTTGACGTTCGCGCGAGTATGCGCGTTCGATTGTTCGACAGACAGTTTAGGGTGGGGATGAGATGTGCTCAAAAGCGCCCTGCAGGAGTCAACGAGCCGAGCATCGACCTGATCGCACGGCGATTACTGTTTACTTATTTATCTATTTTTCGTTTCGACATAAATCCACGAAAGCTAGATAGATTGGAAAAAATGAATTACCGTAAACGACGATTTAATGGGAAAAGAAAGGGAATGGTACCGTGGAGGAAGTGGTAAGGGGATGACGATGGGAAACGCGGGTTAGTAGTGTGTCGGAGGGTTGGGCGCGCCGGTGCGCATGCGCGTGTGGACTCGCGAAATGTGGAGTAGTAGAGGCACGACAGTATAACGGAGACCGCAGTACTGTAGAGGTCGGGCGCAGTGACTTGCACCGAATTCGTGCGCACGAAGGACCTTCAGCCTCTCCCTGTCTCTCGCGCGCACTCTCTATCCGTGTCTCTCTTCTCTCCCTGTACTATCTTTCTCTCTGCCTCTCTCTCTCTCTCTCTGACACACAACACACAGACACACGTATGCACGTTCACCGTCTAGAAGAGAAGAAAACGTAATGTTGTGTTGTTACGACCTAAACTTAAGTCCGTCGAGGCACTGAACAGGTACACATATTACACGTACATACACATATCTATAGGCTGGATAATTCATTCTCGTTAAACGCCGATATAAAACGTTTCTAAATATACGTATACATTGTAATAGTAATAGAGCACAGCGAGAGGACGAGAGAGAGAGGGAAAGAGGAATTTATCTCGCGAAAGACACGAGGCCAGCGACATAGTCGCGGATCGGAAGACACGCTCGCGTGCGCGCGCACGCAACCGAGCCTCGTCGATGCGCGGACGTCGTGTGATAACACGCGATCCGTCTGACCCGGCCAGCTTGTATGAGAAGCGGCACAAGGGGAAAAACTGATCTCGCAGGTGGATCTCTGTAATTTCACGCCGGTCGATCTTATAGTTCTTGTTTCCTCCCTCCTTTTTTCTCTCTCTCTCTCTGTCTTCTCCCTGTCTACCTCGATACGAAAGAAGAAAGTGTCGCACGTGCACTTCTAAATGGAGAAGATGCATGCATGCCTGTAATGGGCGGTCAAGAGTTATACCGTTAGCCGCACAGTGGCGACGCGATAAATAGAGTGTGCCCGGGGGTTATAGGTGTTCCGCTGCGTGTCACCGCTGAGAGACACACATCGTTGAACGGGGTTGACTGGCGGGTGGGTGGGGGTTGTGGCGGAGGGAGAAGTGATTTTCCAACGGTCGTCGGCATAGTAGTGCATGCGCGGCGCGTCGCGACGCGGCGCCTCGCGGAGAAAGAGTAAGAAGTAGCGATTTCGTCCTCTCCTCGGTTTCTTCCCGTGCATTTCTCCTCATAGACGTCGCTCGGTGGACCATTCTTACGCGTTCCCTTATTCTCACTCGTTTCTCAAACAGTGAATCTCTGTCTCTCTCTCTTTTTCTCCCCCCCCCCCTCTGTCTGTCTGTCTGTCTGTCTGTATCTAGTATCCCTATACTTCTCCACGAGACCGTTACTTTTCTCTTTCCTCACGTTGTACAAAATAATACACGCAGCGCACGCACGCATTTCATCCCCGATCCTTGGATCCTACGTTGTCCCATGTGTGCTAGTGTGCGAGAGATTATCACCGGTGTGGATTATTCGGTACGCGTTTTCTCGCGCTACGACCAGCCGACGAAAGGGAAGCTATTCGGGGGCTGCGCGTGTATTTTCGTGCATCGCGCGGGGTCTCGCGTTCCGTTGGGTCACGCGCGCGAAAGCAACGAGAGGCTGCTCCACCTCGAGATCTCTCTGTTATATACATTCGGCACCTTCGCTACTCGTTCACTCGCGTTTCTCTCTCCCCGCCTGTGAAAACGATTTGTACGTGTGTCTTCTGTGAGAAAGAGAAAAAAAAAGAAAGAAAAAGAGAGACTCGAGGATCGCCCTTTTTTTTCTGGTTCTTTTCGGCAGTCTCTCGGCGTGCAGCAGCGGCGACGACAAGCGGCGGCAGCCGGCAACACACGTCGGCGGCGAACGGGCGTCCGTGACACGATCCAGGGGAATCGAGCGGTCCGTTTGTTCGTGGTTGCAAGTATAACGAGTGGTCCGAAACGCGCGAATAAATGTGTCGGTCACGGTACAAGACGTGAAGCGGGGGCATACACGGCAAGTGAGTATATTTTTAGTAGCAAGCGCCAAGCGCTAAAGGCAGAGTGGTATAAACGGCGCGCAGTGGCCTGATGAAGCGGCGTATGTGACATCAAATTTCTCTCTCTTGCCACCTCGACGAGACACCGAGACATCTTGCAGACCATCGGCGCGCGGTGAGTATCGCCCCGAACCCTGAACCGATTGATTCGCCATTCCGCAAACAGCCGCTCCCCTGGCTCGTCTCCCCTTCCCAGTGTCCTCATCTGTGTATGGTCATGTATATATATGTATGTGAGCGCGCGCGCTCACATACCCACCCAGCCAAACCCAAATCCCCAACGTCTGACTGCACGTCGCTTGTATCTCTGCTCCTCATACACGTGTGTAGGAATCTTTCGATCCTACATATATATATATATATACACATTTCTACTTGATATAAGATCAACCGCCCCTTCTCTACACCCTCTTTCGCATATATATATATATACACAGGGTTCTACGATTTCTAACCTTTATTTCTATGCCGAGTAGGATTCTCTACCCCCTCTAACCCCAATTATAGACCGATACTTCCATGTATCCGCGAGAGATCACTGGGGTATGTACATGCATATGTATGCATGTATGCAGTCCCCTCCCCTGTTGTGTGGTCCGTCGGATAGCATGTGCACCGATCGCACACACGATAGTGACATTACGAAAATTATGTAACCGTCCTTCGTTTCTTCCTCTTCTCGTTCTTCCTCGACCTACCTACCCCGGTGCGTGGCTGCCTCCCTCCCCTCATCCTGCCTACCCCTACGGCGCTCCTCTCGCCCCTCCCACTTTGCACCGGTCGTGGATGAACATTATTTCGGGAGTGCCAGCCAGACCTGCCAAAGTCAGACAGGGACGGATAGAACCACTATCCTTGTAACATGTTCTCTCTCTCCTGCACCTCGTGTGTCCCGGGATCGGGCAGGCGCATTATCGCGCGCAGCTATTGCTCGCGCCGCGTTCCAACTCCTGCATTCCTTCCTGATTTTTCGTTTTTTTTTTCCTCTCCTCTTCCTAGACGACTTCTTTTTTACCAAACGACAACAAGCCCTTTACAACGTTTGAATGGCGTGTTAACGCGTGCATGTACTACCTCGTAGGATCGAGTTCATTATTCTCTGTTTACACGAACTCGTTTAATACCATGTGTATATATATACACACCATTCATCGTATCATTCGTGCACATATTCCATGTTGAATTTCGGGCAACCGATTTGGAGGTTAGCTAGAAGGTACAGAAGTGGAGGGGCGGAGGGTTAACATTGTTACACGTAGCTGGCTCGAATTACACGCCGGGTGAGCCGGCGTGGTAATTCCGTCTGTGTATAACCGGTAGTTTGTCGTTTTTCTCTGTTGCACGACGACGTTTCACCCGCCGCCACTGGAAATATTTATTTTCTCAGAACGCGGTCTCGAATTACCACCAAAAACCTTCACACCGAAATGCACGCGTACATGTCGTACGTACATGCGCGCGTTATCATCGCGCAAACCCCTGTACCATGTGCTTCGTAAGAGAGTGAGAGATCGCACATAGCCCCGCACATAGCCCCGCAACATAGTTGATCTGCGATTTAATAGCGTACTCGATGAATCAGGGTTGATAACGGTTTTATAGTCGGTTGCTTTGGTCTCTACGTTTCCCAGTAGAAAGGGTCGCAGATTGGTCAGACTCATTCTCGTCGGAATAGTCGTGTATAAAATTCCTAGATTCCCTGGTCCCCCCTCGCAGCAGCGTTCTACCATCATCAGCCCTTGGCTTCTCCCACCCTAGTGTGTTCCACGGGCGCACGCCTTTGCTCCTCGATTCGCTTTGTCCTGAAATACATCGAAGGCTCTCTCTCTCTCTCTCCGTCTCCCTGGTTGCCTCTCTTGAACGCCAGTTTTCCGTCCTCGTCTTTGTCCTGCTTTCATAGTATCGACCCAATACGGGCTGACCTAGACTCACTTGCAAGGAAGTGTACTCAACCTTTGACACTTATACTCGCGGCGCTGACGAAACCGACCGACGATCGATAACCCGTCGAAACTAATTACGCACGTGGTGGGATGAAACGTTTCGCTGTGGCTGACCCCTTCGCCTCGTTTTCGCACTTTTTACGCTCTGTTTATGTTATATGGCCACGCTCTATCGGGGCAGAGCGAAAGAAAGAGAGAGAGAGAGATTGATCGCGCGTTACCGTCGGCGACAAATTGTCTCGAGTACCCTTTTACCACCGCGATACGCTGCCCACGCGTTCCCCTTTGAAAGACGATTTTTTTTCTCTTCTTTTCCTTCATTTCTCTTATTGGTAACACGAACCGTGTATATGTGTATCGGCACACGGGTGAGTCGCGGTTATACACGGAGCGGTGTTTAGTTATATAGGTTTCTTCTCGCGATGTTTGATATGGTTGGAGGCGAGTATATTCGTTGGAGGATTGTTTATAGGATAAATAGGGAAGTAGACGGTTCAACCGTGGGCCGCGCGTGGTCCATACATATGTGAACGCATATAATTCATTTTCGCAAATCTATTTACTCGATTAGGGACGTTGTCGAGCACGTGATGGTAAAAGAAAAAACTGCATATTTCGTTCCCTTTGGCCCGCACGAGAGGCTGACCGATATACGTTCATCCTGCCTTCTCGATGAAAGGTTAAACGGTAGCCATAAGTATAATATCGACCTATCGACCTATATATTGGGATTGGAGCCATGCATGGTTGGGGGATCCGGGGAAAAATGGCCAGGCGGGGTGTGTAACTGGCAAACGGGAATGAAATTAAACCGACGTGGAAAATGTTATTAACCGCCACTTTGTCGCCTGTATATTTTTATTGCCCCGCGATGCAAACGGAGGATCAAAATGTCGTCGTATTTTCACGTGCAATTTACGACTTCCTGGGTGTGGAGGTTTTTTTTTTTTTTTTCTTGAACGGATTTTTAAACGGGCGACTTTTAACACGATGTTAGCAGTGATTCACGTTTTTCCCCCACAAACAGCTTTATTCTTCGAGGAATTGATTTTTTTTCTCCCCCGCTGCACAGGGCGAGGAGGAGGCTAGAGAACGCTTCTTCGTAAATAGCATACGGCATCTTATCTTCCCCGCCCTTGTGGATTTTTTTCCTCTTCTCCCCGTATTCTTCGACAAGCAATTTCGTTACGAGCGGGGAACGACCCTCTGGAGGAAAAACTTGCTCGATTCTGCTGCAACTTTTCCTCCATCGAGTTGCTTTCTATATATACGCGTATATATACATGCGTCAGCGTAGCAAGAAAAAAAAAAAAATGGGAGCCCAGTTACACCTCTTTTTTTTCCCTTCCTTTCTTACGCGATACCTCTTGATACTAATCTCTCATTTCTAATTCACCGTCGAGGCAATTCGTCATGCTTATCGAGGGTTAATCCCCCTCCCCCTCCCTTTTTCTTTCTTGGAACGGTCGTATGAATCGATAGCATGACAAATAGTGACCCGACAAATTACGCTAGACTTAATGGTGTTCGGGCCGCGTGCGGCTAACCGACGATATAGCGACGCTCCAGTAACATTCGGTCTTTCGGTTCTCGCATCTCATTGTACGATTCAATTGACGAACCTTTACTCGCATAGCAAGGAAGGGTGTAGAACGGGTTGCATGTACGATCGACGGTGCGTGTCTCGGCTAAAGATTTCAATCGGGAAGGGCCGAAAACCGCCACGTGCCTCGTATTTATCGACCCGCGATATGTACTCGAAAATTCGAGCAGGAAGTGGAGGCTGTGCGCGGTGGTTCTCCGCGTACACACTATCCTGTCGCGGTCTTCGTCTAACCCGCGCGCGGCTGGTACGCATCATAGTGGATTAAAAATAACTAGACACGTGTGTGAAATCTGGTCGAGCGTGCGGCGGCTGGCCAGAAATAAAGCAGCGGCCCGTCGATTAACTCTTTCGAGGCGAAACTTTACCGTTAGCTAATATGCATCGTTAGCAGCCGGCCGCAGAGGGCGATGCTTCTTTTCTTCCGTGGAACGTTGACGGATATATCGTTGTCTTCCTGTTAACGCCGCAGTTATTTTCACGCTTCCTGGTAACGCTTTTTCGGACGCCGTGTGCATCCCGTGAACCGAAATCGGTTCGCTCGAGAAATTCACCGCAGCGAACGGAACGCGCGGCGTTATCGACAACGGTCTAGGGTCTTTCTTTCTCGCGGCAGTACACCGGGATACTTTCGTCGCGATCGTTCGTCCCCAGCGTTGCCAACCGCTCTGTTCGCTGGGCGAGACATGTACGCGCAATGATCCTTCAGCTCGGCGAATTTAATTAACTGTTTCGAGGCAAACGATTTCCAGTACGCTTTTCGGACCCGTTTACGGGTGAATCGTGCCACAGCCTGTTAAATATATAGCCCACGGACACCGTCGTGTCTCGGAATCTTTCAGGGCAAATGGTTCGAAAAGTTTCGAGTTTCTAACGGAATGAAATATCGGTCTCGCTTTGGCTATAAGCCACGTTTCCACGTATACGCACGTATACCGTACGTGTGCGCATGTGTATTATATATTGACGAGTATAGCGGAGAGTCTTTTGCTCCTCGTCCGAAACGTTTCTTAATTCGTTAGTTCCGCGTGCGAGACGATAGGACAGCTATTATATCGGTACACAAAATTTTTTGTTTCTGGCCACCCTTGGCTCAATTAATTCCAACTACATTCGTTAGACGTCCAATATCGAGCGAGTAGATTGTTCTGAGCGGACCGCGGAAATGAATTCCAATATTATTCTATTAATGGAAAAATATTGTCCGTTCGTTGCCAAAAGGATTGATGCACGTCGACTCGACGTCTAGTCTGTCGGTGCTCTGGCACTCCACGCTGACGCGGACACTTAACGTGACCGTCTGCCAAGTTTCTTGATTGCTGTAAATCATCAGGAATCCCTGTGTTTAATGTTTAGACAATGCCGTTCCACTGGAGCACATTGTCCAGGCTATGGACGCTGAATCTACTCCCTAACGTATACAAATTTTTACGCCCCACCGCTTTCCAGCGGTGTCTGGTAACAGAAACCGCGCCACGCCCGCCTTTAATTATGTTTCTCGAACTATGTTAGCGAACCGCCTTTGAAAAATAAAAAAAAAAACTATTTCTGGCAAGCTCCACTTTGTTCTCCATCTGTTCGAACACGATTCGGGTAAATTGTCGATGGAACGAAACAGAGTTGGCTGTTAATGTTCAATATTCAATGGTTCACAATGGTTGCTTTTGCCTTGGATGAAAAGTTAATCGAGCTTGCACGTGAGTGGCTCGTGAAACGCGCTTTAGTGGTCGCGAAGATGCTTGACGAACCCGTGCCACGCGATAGCTAGACTCATACTACTGAAACTGTGCAGCCCTTTACACCAGCGCTGTGTTCCGGCTCGGTCGCGTCTTGTCAGACCCGTGGATCGCGCTCTGTATACCATTTCTGCTTAATGCTTCACGCTCTGGCTGTTACCTGCCAGGTGGAGCACAGGTTGGTCATCGGATTATAGTTCGTCACCCCGCCACACTACGAAAATGCACGTCGTTCGTAATGATAAAATTTCAACAGATCCCGAAGAAATATCTGGGGTGTTCTTTTTGTTCAAATGAAATATTACCGTAGTTGTGATTCGAAATTCCATTGGATACGGCTGTTGGTATTGGCGTGGATTTCGTTTCGATGATACATCGCGACCCAGTTATAACGGGCCACTGCGTGCGAATATACGTGTAGCCGACCTTCGTTCCCTCATTTACTTATTGGGAAGGGTATTTTAAACGCGATGTCAATGAATGATCAATACGCGGCGAAACGTTGGCCGTTGTAATCGACCGTCGAGCAGGATTTCCAATACACTCGGAAGAAGCCGTGGAATTACCTGACTCGGATGTTTTCAAGGTTTCCCCCGGTTCCCCTAGAAATAGATCGTCCGCGCGAGTTTCGAAGATACCCGCTTATACCCACGAAGTTCTTTCACGCGTCTTTTTCGTTTTCTTCTTACGACAGTCGATTTCTACTTTACCGCCGAGAGAAGGTCAATGTCTCCTCGATGTTCCCGTGGACAACGAAGCGAGAGAAAAATCGTGTCTATTTGGCCACGATGGGAGGAGTAAGAGCACAACAGGGTTACCCTAGTTCGATAAATTCCGCTCGAGTAGGCGGGGCAATTAGATGCCCGCTCGATAAAACGTTAAAACGATTGCTTTTTCTATTCTCTCCGTCGCGTTTCTCTGCAACTCGATGGATGCTCCGTCGGTAAACAGGCTTCGAATATTTTTCGTTTTCCCCCGCTGTCCTCTCGTTTCGAGTGATCCGCGCGCCGAAGAAACAATGGGGCAGGACGGGACGAGCGGTTTACAATTTGCACACCAGAGGCGTGTAAAAGAGAGACAGGGCCAGGCACTAAAGTGCAATTTCCAATACATCTCGAGGCCCCTTCAGGCTGCACTAGTGCCCTTAACACCACGTGCCACGTAGTTGATAGGAATCGATAGGTGGAATTATTTTTGCACTGTCTTTCGTGACCCATTTTTCACAGGTGTCATGTGTGCTCCAGTTTGGTAATTCCTGTGATCCGTGCGTCACGTGATCCATCGAGGCCCCTGATTTCTAGTGGTTCGGTTGATATGCATAATGACGGTGTCCCTACGATTATCCATGAGCGATGGACAATTCTGGGGGTCCCTTTCCCCGGGCGTTATTTCATCTGGATCCGTGGCTTGTTCCATGGAAGACTAACAAAGCGAAATCAAGGACGTCGCTTATTATTACTAAGGGCTTCGATACCGACCGATCAATACGCTGTAATCCAGTGGCGTACGTTTTATTTGCCTTTAACAGGGACTTCAAGTGCCCTTTAAAAAGTTTTCCCGCAACGAATAGTGTGTGGCGGTCGCCTTTCCTATATTCTTCGATTGTCTGGCAACTTTGTAACAGCTCCCAAGGAAATATCCCGGGGAAGGATAAGAAATAAATTTCTTCCTTCTT
This sequence comes from Nomada fucata, assembly GCA_948146005.1. NCBI lineage: Eukaryota > Metazoa > Arthropoda > Insecta > Hymenoptera > Apidae > Nomada > Nomada fucata. The sequence goes on along the minus strand of OX411277.1, from coordinate 29,405,924 downwards.
TTATATTGGCTTGTTTATTTTGTAGAGGGAATTCTAGCGTTGCTGAACATTTTTAAATCGGAACGTTAACTTTTCTTTTCCGTCGAATTACTTCGGTGCAGGGGACAGGATATAGGCTTCTCTGGGAGGAAAGACAATCCATGCCGGGTGGTTCAGTATTTATTACTAACGGGGTATTTTAGGACATAATGTTCGACGGTGTAATTGCAGGCCAAAGGCGCGTCAAATTATTTATTGCGTTCGTCGCAGTGATACAACGGCCATATGGGGCCGGCCGTCCGCGCATGTCCCTATATGTACTTGCTTAGAAAATAAAGTGGAGCTTCGGGGCGAGTACCCGAGAGAACACCTGCCTTTTCAACTGATATTCTTCTCTGTTTATTCATTAATTCTTCATCATTTTTTTTTTTTTTTTTTTAACGAGACGCGGGGACCGTTTCAATTTAGTCCGAAATTCTTATCACGTCGGAGGAATATTGTGACGTGTAGCACAGGCGCATAAAATACCGCATCAGGATATTCGCTGAATTCTCGAGAATCTAGGGAATATTTTCCTCCGCGTAAATACCACCGAATTCTTGCCGAATTCCCACGTCGCGCGGCAGACGACTTGTTAAATACAGTTCAAGATTTATGGAAACAATTGTTGACAAATTACGTTGGCATCGTTGAAAGGAAGATGCTTTTATTGTGTACCGAGATAACGAAATCCGTAATCACCAGCCCTGTCAGATATCACGGGACAATAGCACTAATTTACGTCACAATCGCCACGAGATCGCACGACGGATAAATCTCTTGAACATTTCAAAGTAATAAGTTCTTATCGTATTTCCACACTATTCCATATCGATACCCGTTGCTACTATCTCTGACCGTTGCATCGTCGCGATTCCACTGCCAACCCAGTGAACTGTACACGTACTATTCACAATTCCCTAATCCCCTGTTTCAGCACGGTAAATTCCCCCCCCCCATTTCTAATTTCCTAAATTACTAAGATAATGGTAGCCACCTAATTTTATCGATAGAGCACCGCGGCAGAGAGCATGTTAATTCGTCGCGGTGTAATTAGATGGCAATACCGTTTATTGAGAAGGAGGTGGGGGGACTCGCCCATTGGGAATCGTTGGTCGATCTTGCAGGACGTCGAATTGTTCTTCTTTATCCTTCGATCGGCGCGTATTGCCGCACGATCTGAAAAAAAGGGACAAAAGAAGCCGCGGTTGACGGAGAGGGACCGCCGCTAGTCGGACGCTTTTAATTTCCTGTTCATTGACGTCTGATGTGAATTAACCTTATTGGCGTTTAACGGTTTATTTAGCTTTCTGGTCTAATCTTAACCGGCGCATTAAATCGTGCATAATGGTGTCACGATTGTTACGTTCGTTGTAACACTTTCGCTGCGCGATGTCCGGTACACTTCTCGCGGCTCTGAGTATTTATACACAGGGCAAAAGGGAGAACGAGATAGGGTAGGCGACAGAGTGGGATAGTGCGAGGGAGTGAGAGAGAGGAGGAGGATGGCTTCAATAGGATGTGTTCCATCGAGTCCGATATTAAATTAATATTATCCATTAGCGTAGTGACGCAGTAGATTCTTGTTAACCCTGGACTACTTAACCGGGTTATAACAAACAACTAATTGTCGTCTGTATCGCTCGTTACCGCATTAATTAAATTCGCGAAAGAATGTGCAATAATGATGCAAGTATAGAAATTGGTACTGCGAATGGTGGTTGGGAAAAGGGGTTGTCAGGCTGATCACAGATATCATCGTCGTTGAATTGCCCGTGGAAAGGAAAAGACGAAAAAAACGAAGCGGACTTGGAAGTCCGACTTTTTATCGTAGATGATAATACGAGCTACGTATCGATCGTCCATCCAGCCCAAGATTCGTGACGTAATAACACTGTGTGTGCGTCACGATTCAGGAGTACGCGGGTATCCTGGCACGTTTGAGCTGTGCTTCTAGTGAAAAACTAAATATTCCCCGATCCGACTTTTCACACAGAGGAGAGAGACTGTGTTCCGTTTCAGCTTGTGACAACGTCGGGCCAAATGATTCACTGCTATTGTCATTGACAGGAATTTGTGCCTGATAATATTGACACAGAATAAAAATTGCCTGTCGGCGAAGGATAATCATTACAATTCCCTATACTTAATGGCAACTTGGAAGTTGGATAATATTTGAACAGACTAAACTTGCAGTGCATCTGGTTTCTTTCAATTATCGCGGGGCTTTCTTTAAATTGTCGTTTCGTGTTTTCGACAATTAAACAACTGTGCAACGAGGGGCCGGTTATGAATGGTTAATTTCGCAACAATCGAACGCGTCGAGAATGTTTCTTAACCAACGGTCATAAGCAGAAGCGATTTTGGGCGTGGACGACGTGGGCGACGGCCCAAACGTTAGGGCGGCCGGGTAAAAATAAACAGTCTGTCCAATCTATAGAAATTTTCGAATTCCGTCCGACATGGCTTTGCCAAAAATTTGTTTCAATTAAGACGAGATGAAAAAAAATGCATAGAAACAAATCGGTACGGTGTACGCCGTATTTCTTTCCTGACTCCATTCGAACATTTTCAAATCTCCGTACGGTGATCATAAATATATATTTTTCAAAATTGCTTTCATTCTTTTTATTCGTTTTTCCTCTTAATTAATGCTCGCTCTGCTGACATTAAACTTTTAATCGAGGATAATTAAATTTGAAATCGCCAAAGGTTTATGCACCCGGTTAATTAGATGCACGATCGTGCAGTTTGTAAACCGTTAAAACAAAAGGGGGGGTCGGTAGTAGGATTCCCTGAAACATGTACGGAATCGGCTGCCATCTTGGAGCAAGGTTTTCGCGCGACTTCGTACGAAATCGGGGAACTTCGTTGGCTCGTGTCGTGCCAAGCCCGCACACAGCGATCCATTCCAATAGGTAATACACGATTCCGTGTCACAGATTCCAGCCTTCCAGTCGTCCCTTTCGAACGGCTATTAGATACCCCGGGAGATCGAAAATTGTAACAGCGAATAAAGGAACTTAGTTGGCAAAAGGGCGAACAAGAAAGATAGAAAGAAAGAAAGAAAGACAGACAGACAGAGAGTGAGGGAGAGAGCGAGAGAGAAGCAGAGGTTATCGTTCACAGGTCCAAACAGTTGGAAGGGGTGGGGGTTCGATGCGATAAAGTTTCGTGCCGTGGATACCGGACTTCCGATCGTTTCTTTGAAATAGGATCGAGGGACGTCGGAGCGGAATAATTTGATTAAAATGCCCGGATACACGCGAGCGAATTCGCCGTTTGGCACATACTTGTATACCGGACGAACGTGTTTATTTGTCGCTGGGTATACACGCTGCATCGCCCATCGAAATAACGCATTCTCTGGGCAGGGAACGAAAAAAGCGACGCGTTTTATTGAATTTCATTTGTAGCTTCTTCGTTTCCCATTGACCACGCACGTGCGTACACGATCGGGCGCAAGAATTCCACGGAGTCCACGCCCTGGGGCGAGTTAAAAAACAATGGCGATGGTAGTTAGCCAAGCCTGTTAGATCCTGCGATAGGAATTTCCTTTTGTTATGTATACCGCGACTCTTCTTTTCCCATTGCGTCGAGCACGATTGTACATTGTGAATCATAAATGTCGGCTATCCGTTTCCTATGCATGCCGTCGGGGCGCAGGTCCCCGCTGTCTCTTTTTATTTCGAGCTCCTTTCAACCTTCCCCAAATGTGTCGCTTCCTTATCTGTACAAACGCGAGTCAATATTTGCTGTGCATTTAAGTGGCCTGCGGCGGGGACCTTCTAACCTCCTCAACGGGTTTTCCGTTAATAGTGCATGCTAATGAGAGAAATATGTATATATACACGAGCGTTACAATGTTGGAGGATTAATAGGCAGACGCGTTTTTAATGGAAGGGACTTGGAAAGACAAATGCCGTAGCTGTTTTTTTTTTTCTTTGTTTCTTTTTGAAACTACGGTACGATTTGTAAGACACAACCTATTACCCCGGGGTGTACGTAAAATACATCAGGGCAAATAAACATAGCGTAGGTACAGTGGAGGCATCTAGCAATCATGGAGGCTATATATAATGCTCGGTCACGAGTACCGTTTCCATGAAGGCGTCGCGTTTGGCGTGACGAATACTGATTAGCAAGTTAATATCACAATGCCTCTCTGGGAAGATCAACCTTCTCTTTTCAATTATGACGCCTGCCGCAAGGAATCTATCGCGTTATCCGCCGTTCACGGTAAATAAGACAGATAGCGCTGTATGAATATTTATACGCATGGAAACGCGAACGATCTTTTTCTTTTTTAATCTCTTTATATACGAGGCGTTAAAGTATCGAACGAAAGCTTACACATTTTTATATCGCCACACCTCGCCCGCGAGCCTCTGCATTTTACGGAAGCCAGATCACGATTTAGCGAGGAGGCACCGAGCTAAAATTGCTGCAATTTAACGATACCGGTTTCCACGAATTGTTATTTCAATCGTTCGTGTTGTAATCATTTTAGTTTCTTTTTCCTTGAATATTCGCGGTAGTAGTACATGCTGGAGTTTTTCTCTTCCAATAATGATCTTGGAGTTTTATCGTGGGTGGATCGAACGTACTGCAAATGAGATATTTTCCATTTAATGTACCGGGAGCTAAAACGAGGTTCACAAGTAATCGAACGGTTCCAGCGCGCCTACTTTTCCAAAAATATCAGTGGCAATAAAGAGGCGAGGCTTGTAATTCCTTTTTATCTTACATTTTATTGCTTTGTTTTCACGTACACCGACGTAACTCGGAATAGTACCGTCTAACTAAACTTTATGGTAGCTACTGCTGAAAAAAATTCGGCAGTCACTGGATCCACGATTTTATCGTAGGGGAAAGGTCTAACACGGGTAGGCAATATATAGAATATTATTATACATTATATGCACGACACAGCAATTCTTTCATTCTGATTTCTCGTGAAAAGACAATCTGAATAATTAATCACCCTAAAATAATTCAAGGAAAAGCAATTCCAAGTATAGCCTATACGTGCATAATTGTACACGGTAATTCGCAGCTATTCGATTGCCATTAAATCTCTCGTATCTTAACCAAATAAAGAAATCAATGTCCTATTGCCGACGTATATTGGGATGTTTGTCTCATATTTTTAGCAACTTCTCGCAACGGTAGTTCAGCCACGTGGCTGGCTAGGGAAATAAGATCAATACGTTGGTTCAAGTCGCGCGGGGTTGGAACCACTAATCTTCCCCATGGAGAGGGCACTGTTGTTCCTTTCCCCATGACATCACGCCGAATTCGAGTAGAATTCGTCGATGCCCAGACGTTTTCTCTCGCGATGCGTGCTCGGCACAATCCCCTCACCCTGTCGCCCTACGTTCAAATATATCCGGAGTTTCTTTTGCCCGCCACCGCGATTGACGTCATCGTACGACACCGTAGAGCCGTATTAACGTCATGAAACGTTTACACGATACTTTATTTCGCCACCTTATCAATCCTCTAGTTTTACAGCAGCCTATCTTGAAATCTGTTAGACCTATTATCGGTGGCTGGGCGAGAAGGCCGCGTAGAGTCAGTTGTACCGCACAATTGTCCACCCTCCCCACTATTCCTCCATGATGGAGCCACCGTCGACGAGCGCGCACCACGGATGCCTGTGAAATTTTGTTTCATAGTCGGTTTCGCGAATTCGTTCACCCGGGGCTGGCCGTGACGCGCGACCCGCTCTTTTACGGGATACAATTTTCCATCGGGCTGCCGGTTGTGTGCCTCTATCGCCCTCTGTCGGCCTTGGATTTATAAATATTCGATTGTGTGCTCGCTCTCTCCTCGCTGTGTGCCTGTGCGTGTCATCATCGCAAATACGTGTTCCTCGATGATACGAAACTCTTCCTGCCCTCGGCGAACAGCACCTTCGATTTCAACGCTGTCCCGTGTTCGTTTGTGTGAAACGTGCCATTAAACGACCAAGCTAGGATAGTGATGAAAATTGTAGGCCGCTGCTCTGACCGTTTTAGGGTGAGTAATCGCGCTCGATCGTGTGTGAATAAATCGCGGGCAAGGAGTGGCCAATAGCCATATTCAGGAAACATTGGCCGCTTCGAATGCATATCTGTTCGTCGTTGATTGGAATTCTCTAAACGACGAGAAAATTGGGATCGCGGGCGTTTTCTACTCGTGTCATTCGTGGTAGAGTGAATTTCGCGGTGGCATTTCTTTTGTTCTATGCACTTTATATTTATCGCACGGCTCTTCTGTCAGGGAGGAGCGAGTAATGAAAAGGTGGAACAGTGAATGGATTGTATGGCACTCGGCGGCGGCGCGCGCGCGCGCACGCGCACCAGTAATTGCATACGAATGCATACAAATGCTTATGCGCGGTAAATCTTGCGTGCTCCGCGGCTTAATTGTCACTCCTTGCTCCGACTAAGGTCATCCCACTCAATTTTCACGCCACGAGGCTCGAATCTTTGGTTTCTTTTTTTTTTTTTTTTACTTCCACGTTAAAGAAGATAGTCGTCGATATATATATATACTTTTTATTTGTAACAGTATTCAGGTTAGAATCGATAAAATTACAGATATTTATCACGGTGTATTAGCCCGTCGTTAGATTTCAACGACTTCACAGTTATCTGTCATTAACATACATACTTTTATCAACGAGAACTTCAAAGATACACGTGTGGTATTGATCTTTCCAGTAGATATATCAGTCTGTGTCGATTGGGACGGCTCTTTAATGGATTTAAATGCGGCCGGTGATTTCTCTTTATCTGCCAATATGATATCTACGAAATCATGACACGGGTTCCGAGCAACGTGCACTTATAGCAAATTAGATCAGCGGTAAAGGGAACTTAGGATTGATTACAATTCTTCGCTCAACTACTGTTCGATGTATCACGGTAATATACATTTGCTAAATGTTTTCTTTTATTATCAGAATAGGATGTACATGTGGCAGGTTAGCGCTGCGCATTATCTGTTCATCAATGAGCGAAGGTGGCAGATCTTTTATTAATCGAGATTCTAATTAAACTCCGCCGATGAAACACCACGGAAATAGACATGCAAAATCACAGTTGATTTACCGACGCGTGCACATATTGCCCGATATATGTACATGGCGAATTCTTTAAGGGGTCCAGAAATATGTATATGGATACTTTCACGCCAGTGTGGCGCTGTAGTACGGACACGTGAAACACTAATTATACACGGGGGTTGTCCGTGCGGCAAGTTTCTCATCGAAATAGGCCGATTTTATCCGATTCAATGAAAACTCCTCTCGTGTGGCATTATAATTAGAGGTAGAGGAGTTATTGTTGGATTGATGGATCGATTGTCGTTAACGTTCCACCGGCCGCCGAGATATAGACGGCGATGCATCACGTAAAAAGGAAGAAAAAAAATTCGTATCGGGAAAAGCGCATTTTACATGCATTTTCATAAACGTTCGCCGTATAACATTTCGTTGCTGGCGGATTATGTCACGGGTTTCGTGCGCGTGGGTTGGCCTCCCTGCGTCCAGAGGGCTGACGGAGGCAGTAGGGCGCGAAATGAAACGTAAAATGACTCTAACCTAAAAATAAGGGCAATTTAGCACCTTTGCGCTTAGTAAAGCAGTAGTTAGTCTTCCCATCAAATCAGCTTCTAATTAAGGAAGCCCTCCCCTGGACAACTCTGCACGCATTGTATCTATATACCCTAGAGAGCGAGACAGGGAGAGAGATTACTCGATTTCTCCGCAGGCTCGGTTTTCATTAGCGCTCCGGTGCGAGTTAAAAAGATTTTTATCGCGTAGAACATTGCCAGACGTAATTAGAAAGCGGACGAGACGTTGGTTCGCATCGGGAGGAAGAAAAAGCTAGGATATTTTTGTGTTAGTTAGAATTTCAGGGTTATTTTAGTAATACAAGTCGGGCAACGTTGATCCTGTTTTATCGATTGAAACTGTTGGACAATGAGAACGATAGAACTAGTGTAAACAATGAAAGGGAATCTGCGTGAAAATACGAAAATAGTTGCAGCTGCTAAAAGGATTCCGTTTCTCCACCCTCTATCTCTCGCTCTCTCTGTGTCTCATTCTATGTAGTAACTCCCTCATCTCTTGCTTTGCCGCTCTGTTTGCTCCGTATCGACTGTGGTCCTTCAGCTCAATCAACAATATCGACACGTTACTCACGAAATATATAGCGCACAGAGAAAATATCTCTTTTGTCCACCCGGCCAAGGAAATGGCCTCTGACCGCTTGAAACAATTACTCTCTCTTAGGGGGCACGCTTTTCAACACGAGAGGCTAACTGGGTAAAGTTGAAAGGTGGTCTGTAGATTATTCAAGAACGATAACCCCCTTCGCGTTTTACTGCCAGCTGAAAGGGAAGGGTGTTTGCATTTGTATTGACGGAAATTACATTTCTTTTTTTTTTCTTTTTTCTTTCTTTCTTGGAATCGTTTAGATCAAGATCGTTACGATTAGATCAGCACGAATTCTCGTCCCAGTTGTTAATAGGAGCTTATGCCCGTGGATGACTGGTTGCTTACCGCGGCGGGGATTCGTCGTGTGATAATGCGTTGAAAATAGTTGTGAGTAAAAATTACGTAAACGATGAATGAATCAGGTTGAACTTTCCAGTAAAGAATGTGGCTCAGTCGATCGCAAGGCATCGCCGTGTACGATGTGTCGAGTGCGTTTCCATGATATCATAAATCACATATTGCGAAACTACGCGCGTGTTTGCGTCTATCGGGCACGTTAAAGCCGAGATTATATACCTGACAAGGATTAATTACGTTATTTACGAAAGTTGCTCGAACAGAAGTATTAAAAGAAGATGTGACACCTTTACAAATTATTATCGCACAACTGTAATTACATTTTAATCTAACGTGATATACAATTTAATCACTAATGCTTCTCCCGCGAAACTAACCCGATATTATTGTACAGCTACCATGGCTCGATTACGTTATTCACCGAACTTACTCGGAAAGGAAAAATTCAAGATAAAACAGCGGCCTCAAAATCCCCACGGAAATAGGTCAATTAACATTATTCAATCGAACACAACGGTGAACATTTCAACATCGATACTTTTCCCGCTGCGTTTACCGTTTTTACCGAGAGCCCGTACGTCCCACTAAGCGAAATAGTGCAACCCTTAGTACGCGCACGGACCGTCCAGATGGCGACACCAATCGGCTTACCGCTTTGCTAATGGCTCGTCTAACTTAACACGCCTTTCCGTCGCGAGCTGGCTCGCAGCTATACCCGGTTCGCCCGAACGGCCGTCTCGTTATTGACAGGGGAATAATGAAGCTTCTCGTCCCTTACCAGTGAGGATTAAGTCGGTTCGCATGCCGGATACGAGGCTCGTTGAATTCGTGTCGCAGTCAGCCTGTCACCAGAAGGTAAACGGGCGTTCTCCTACGCTTCTGTGCCGTAGCATGCGTGCGCGCCGACGTCGTTGTCGTCGTTCTGTCTCGCTTCTCCGCGGTCGGCTGCTTTATTTTTAGAGAGGCTTAACCGTCCGCGACACGTCGGACCGTCTGTCCCGTTACACCGTTACCTTCGCTGGTGACATCATTGCTCTTATCCGCTGTCCGCCGCGCTTATCGCCGTCGATCGTCCCGCAGCGATGATTCATTCGCACGAACGGTACATAACCTCGAAAGCGCGTCGGCGTACGATGACAGGCGGCGATTAATCGCCGCTCCCTCTGTTCGACTATGTTGTCCGCGCCTCGCGATTATTCTTTGCGCTCGCTGCCCACGCTAGAACGATTATTGTCTGTCTTTCTCTCTGTCTGTCATTTCGGTTCGGGCTTCACCGAGTTCTTCACGCAGGACGAGTTCACGTCGTGCCGGAAATGTTTCTGTTGCGTCCGCGGAAATCTCGTTTTCTTTCGGTGGTTCTTCGTAGTTTTCGAATCTCTCGTTTAAATGTAGCTATTGCAGAGCCTCGATTTTTGTCGATGTTCTTATTGAGCGAGGTTGTGTTGCAGCGTGAAGCATCTGTTTAAATAAGTGCGAGTTTGTGGACCATTGCAGTGCGCTGATTAATAGGCCTGCTAACGATCAACAGGCGCCGATGCGTGTTTGGGGCGCGGAGATATGTTGCGTGTACGTGAAGGACCGTTCGTTTATATGTTTCAGCTGTTGGCCCTCCGATTTCCTGGAGGCCGGTGGTGTCAGTGACACCAGAGAATAATACGACCTGCTAGCGTGAAGATTTGCTATAAGAGTTGGCTTAGGCCAACGTCGGCGGACGAGGCAAAATGGCAACGATAGATGGCCGGCCGGCCCAATATGGTATCAGTCTTAAGCAACTTCGCGAGCTCATGGAGCTGCGGGGACGCGAAGGTGTCAACAAAGTCAATAGCTATGGTGGTGTGCAGGAGATTTGTAAAAAGTTATACACCTCGCCTAGCGAAGGTACGTACCAGGCACCGGCTGCTTTTGCACTCAACGGCACGGACACGACAGGTCTCATAGAGCGCGGAAACTTCTTGGAATGCTTTCAGGTCTCAGCGGATCGGCAGCGGACATCCAACATAGACGAGACACATTTGGCTCCAATCTAATACCTCCAAAACCACCAAAAACGTTTCTACAGTTAGTGTGGGAAGCTCTGCAGGATGTTACGTTGATCATCTTGGAGGTAGCCGCGTTGGTTTCGTTAGGTCTTAGCTTTTATCAGCCGGCGGATGACGAGGAGAAACGTGAGTGTTGTTGTTTCTTGCGACCACCCGCTGCCAAAGCTGTTCGCGTAACCATTAGGTTGCTTTGCCTTTTCGCAGCTCTGATAGACGAGGATGAGGCGAAGTACGGATGGATCGAAGGGGCCGCTATATTTATTTCTGTGATCCTGGTGGTAATAGTAACAGCTTCCAATGATTACTCTAAGGAAAAACAGTTTAGGGGCCTCCAGAATCGAATAGAGGGGGAACATAAATTCTCTGTTATCCGGCAAGGCGAGGTGAAACAGATCTCTGTGTCTGACATTGTTGTCGGCGACATTTGTCAGGTGCGTGTGCGGATAAAACAGTTCCATTGAAATAAACGTTACCACGGTAGCTCCTTTTAAAAAGGGCTTATTTGTGCATTGAACTTCGAAGTAATCGATTACAGAAATTAAATGTATAGAGCTTCTCAGACTTTAACTCTATTTTTCTTTAAACCGAGTTCACATTATTAGATACACGTTTGCCTCCCGCTGAACAATTTCACGTATCTGTATTATCATTTTTATCGTCGTCCATTCTTGCTCTCGTCACGAATACTCCATCTAAGCTCGATTAATCTACGATTCAGATAAAGTACGGAGACCTGCTGCCAGCAGACGGCACCCTTATACAAAGCAACGATCTCAAAGTGGATGAGTCCAGTTTAACTGGCGAGTCAGACCACGTGAAAAAAGGAGAATCGTTCGACCCCATGGTACTCTCGGGTGAGTCGTTATTCCCAACAGAATTTTCGCCTGATTCGCGCGTTAGTCGTAATCAATCTCGTTCCTTGCTTAAGGTACCCACGTTATGGAGGGCTCCGGGAAGATGTTGGTTACAGCGGTGGGCGTGAACTCGCAGGCTGGCATCATCTTCACTTTATTGGGTGCTGCTGTTGACCAGCAGGAGCAAGAGATCAAGAAGATGAAGAAAGGTACGTAGGGACGGATTTCGATGGAGAACAGATCGATGTCAGGTGCCCCTTGATTGCTCTTGAACCATACCTTTGGATGATCTCGAACGTGGCGTGTTGGTTTAGAACGTTGCCATTTTGAAAATCGATTGTGCCACAGACGACGATAAATAATATTACGCGTGGCATGCTCGAGAACTCGTTTGTCATTTCGCATGGACGCTGGCAACGTTTTCAAAATGGTTCACCGAATTCTTCCCACCACGGTACATTCCGTACACGCATCGAAGTAAATTGGTGCATAGCTAGCTCGTCGCACAACCGGTGATAGTTAATGCTAGAAAATTTCGTCGATAGAGTGCAATCACTGCTAGTCGTTTGAAGCAAGAGCGGTAGCGGGTATTACGAAAAGCATGGCACAGAAACATTCGAAACGGAACGTAGAGAATCGGACAATCGACGCATGGTGTTCACTTGAGGAATTTGCTGTGTGAGATGTCGTTTTATTTCCGGTCGCCCGTTTCGTTCACCCTGGCATGCGTTTGCAGTACCCTCGAAAGAGACACACCGTCCAATTGCTAATTTAACAACCGCGAGGTTCATTCCGAGATTAATGGCGATGGGAAGAAATTGTTTTGTTTTTATATATCTTAATCACACGAGAAAGCTCGATCATTCTTTGGAACGTTCAAGTAATCGTTATTATCGCACATTAATAATCGCACTGTTTTTCATGATTCTAGCTCATAAAGTCATGCGTGTAATGGCCTGCATTTGATTGTAAATGTTTTGTACCTTTGTCTTACGTGTTTCTGTACCGAGAACCCCCCCCCCCCCCCCCCCCCTCGTTGAATGGTCTTTTAGAGTATCGTCATTTAGTGCCACCAGAACGTTCAGATCGATTCTTGCTATCTATCAGAAACGTCAGACGGTCTGACACGTCGAAGGATAAGTGTGCAACGAATTCAGAACTGTTTCTTGAAGTATGCAGTAGCACGAATTGACTTTTACGTAACTTACAAATGGTTAATTAGTACATAAACCCATTATGCTTCCTTGTGATTTACGCTGTTGTGTATTTGTATGTTGTTGCACAACCTGGATGGACCATCCAAGTGCCGTACAATTTTTCGTTTCTCTCACGCTGTTGAAGAACGCAATTAACAAAATCAAAAAAAGACGAGGAAAAAGAAAAAAAAGTCGAAAAAGACGAGCATCGACGAACGATACGAAAAGGGAACAAAATTATTAACACACACCTCCTCTGGGCTGTCTGTAACCACTTGGAATAATGAAAAAAAAAAAAAAAAAAATATAAATAGTGCACCTACATATGTGCAATTGTTTCACGAATTCGAACGAAAAGAAATACGAGAACGGAACGCTAATAGTACGAAAGAGAAAATTACGAATACGGCGTAACTTACGACTGGCATATTACATTTTTTTTAGATAGACTGCTAATCAATTTTGTTTTGCATGCGTTTTTTTATCTAGAGGCTAAGAAGCAGCGGAAGAAGAAGTCATTAACAGGTGAATAAAGTACTATCCATAAATCATAATTGTTCATCATTTCGGTGTACACTTTAATGAGCACGCGCCGCGTACCTTTACATTTCTTTGTTTATTTCTTTCACTTCGGTTTTGTATGCATTGCAATTATTTTTTCTCCTTTTAAATGAGGTTCTCCAAGAGAAGCGTGTTTAATACATTTTTCGATTCTCGTCTTCTTTTATTACATATATACATATATATCACTCTGTCTGTTTCGTTATTGCACACTCTATACATATACATATATATGTATATATTTATATCATACAAACAGCCTCTGTACGTTGAAACTTGTGTCTCACGTTCGCCTAAGTTAGCCCGTACAGTTTCCTTCGTTTCTCTGTCGTCTCTCTATCTGTCTCTGTCTCTTGTCTACTTTCTTTGGTTCATTTGTTCTCGTTACAAAGCGACTGGGGGAGGATTGACAAATCAATTGCCTCGTCCGTGCTTCTCTGTAACCTTCTACTATGATTTCTAACCCTTTTTTTCTTTTTTTTTTTTAATTTACGAATGCCCTTTCAATTGCAGCAATGGCGTATCGCGCATACTCGAGAAGGACTATTTTTCTTTTCTTTTTCAACGGCCACTAATTTCCCTGTACAGCTTCTCACCGCATCCCTCCCGTAGCAACGATTCTCTCTTGCACCCGCTGGTTTCCTAACGCGGCGTACACACTTGACGCAACACTCCTTAACTCTGCTTCAACGTAACCGCAGTATACGTATTGTTTCCTTTCCTCGGTAGATACGTTCTGATACTAACGGCGATTAATAGCATCGCGGCGTAGAAAATAGGCGGATAGATTAAGAAGTAGACGGGATTTGTGAATAGGAAGCTCGATTCCTCTGAGTCACACCTCATCCCCCCACGAAATTAGCACGGTAGAATATCTTTCGCGAAAACATCGGCGCAAGGCACTGGACAACATATTCCACTCGAAGTTCCTTGAAGAAGCTGTTATAAAAATGTCAGGCAACGTTCTCCGCGAAATTAATAATAATTTCTTCGAATAACGACACGCTTACAGGCGTTCAATTATACGATTACAAAAAAGGAGAAAAAAAACGCCAGCCTCTGGAAGGTATTAGAAAATATCCGTGTCCACCCAAAATCCTTGCGTCGATGGACACCGTTGTTACGGGGCGATCCACGAAGCCTGAAAATCCTACAAATCGACGTCCCAAAGTTTTGTCTATGAAAAAAAAACAACTTGCAACTTCCGCAATGCCATTCAAACGGATGGCAAACGCCGGGCAAACAAATTTTCCCCGTCGTCCCAGCTATTATACAGAACAAACCGAGCCAATCACGTTTCGTGGATCGCTCTCGCAAACAGCCGGCTCTGCCTGCGATACAACAGTTGTACATACATGCATTCCGTGCCTGACAGTTAGCGCGACCGAATCAGGAGTCGCGAAAATAGGAGTCGAGCTTCGGGGCGCGTTACGTCTCCCGGACGAGGTTGAATAAAGTTTGAATTGTGTTCGTATCGAAGGGGACGAGGGCGCAGAGATCACCGGGAACAGCCACGTGAGCGGTGGCAAGCACGAGGCAGCGGGGGAGCATCATCCGCCGCCAAGCCACGCCGGCCCGGAGGGGAAGAAGGAGAAGAGCGTTCTTCAAGCCAAGCTAACTAAACTCGCCATACAAATCGGTTACGCCGGCTCGACCATAGCAGTGCTTACCGTTGTCATTCTAGTCATTCAGTTCTGCGTGGCGATGTTCGTCATACAGGGGAAACCCTGGAAAAATACGTACGCTGGTGATCTGGTGCGGCATTTGATCATCGGTGTGACGGTGCTCGTCGTGGCCGTGCCCGAGGGTCTTCCTCTTGCCGTCACCCTGTCCCTGGCTTACTCCGTTAAGGTGAGTTGGCGATTATTATTGTTCCGACGTGCTGTTGGTATTGGGGAGGGTCCGCGTGTAATCTGTTCGACGACGACGACTAATTGATAACACGTTTCCGTTGGCCGCAGAAAATGATGAAGGACAACAATCTGGTGCGGCATTTGGACGCCTGCGAGACCATGGGCAACGCCACAGCGATCTGCTCGGACAAGACCGGCACTCTGACAACCAACCGGATGACCGTCGTGCAGTCGTACATCTGCGAGAAGATGAGCAAGACGATCCCGCAGTTCGCTGACATACCGTCGCACGTTGGGAACTTAATGATACAAGCTATCTCTATTAATTCGGCGTACACATCCAGAACAATGCCCACGCAGGACCCTACAGAGTTGCCGCTACAAGTCGGCAATAAAACCGAATGTGCCTTACTTGGATTCGTAGTAGCCCTGGGCATGAACTATCAGACGATACGGGACGATCAGCCTGAGGAAACATTCACGCGGGTGTACACGTTCAATAGCGTTAGGAAGAGCATGTCCACCGTCATCCCCAGGAAAGGTGGTGGTTACAGGCTCTTCACGAAGGGCGCTTCCGAGATCATCATGAAGAAGTACGTATGCCTTTCGTTTATATTTCCCTCGCCGGTATCGTGGAGGCGGCACCTCCAGAGTTTTTTGCTAATAATTTCCGCTTTTATTGCAGATGTGCCTTTATATACGGTCGCGATGGTCATTTGGAGAAATTTACCAAGGATATGCAGGACCGTCTGGTGAAGAACGTGATCGAGCCGATGGCGTGTGACGGTCTTCGTACGATCAGCGTCGCGTACCGCGACTTCGTTCCCGGCAAGGCAGAGATCAATCAGGTTCACATCGACAACGAGCCGAATTGGGAGGACGAGGAGAACACGGTGAACAATCTCACCTGTCTGGGCGTGGTGGGCATCGAGGACCCGGTAAGGCCGGAGGTGCCGGACGCCATCAGAAAGTGCCAGAAGGCTGGCATCACTGTGAGAATGGTGACCGGTGACAATATAAACACTGCGCGTTCCATCGCCGTGAAATGCGGCATACTGAAGCCGAACGAGGACTTCCTGATCCTCGAGGGTAAGGAGTTCAACAGGAGGATCCGCGACAGTAACGGGGAGGTGCAGCAGCATTTGTTGGACAAAGTGTGGCCGAAGTTGAGGGTGTTGGCCAGGTCGTCGCCTACAGACAAGTACACATTGGTGAAGGGAATGATCGATAGCACGTCTAGCGTGAGCCGCGAGGTAGTCGCCGTGACCGGCGACGGCACGAACGACGGGCCGGCATTGAAGAAGGCGGACGTCGGCTTCGCCATGGGCATCGCCGGCACCGACGTCGCCAAGGAGGCGTCCGATATCATACTAACAGACGATAATTTCTCGTCGATCGTGAAGGCAGTTATGTGGGGTAGAAACGTCTACGATAGTATAGCGAAGTTCTTGCAGTTTCAGCTGACCGTCAATATCGTCGCTGTTATAGTTGCTTTTATCGGGGCATGTGCCGTGCAGGATTCGCCGCTTAAGGCGGTGCAGATGTTGTGGGTGAACTTGATCATGGACACGTTAGCCTCTCTCGCATTGGCCACCGAAATGCCTACGCCGGATCTCCTTCTTCGTCGGCCGTACGGCCGCACGAAGCCGCTCATCTCCAGGACAATGATGAAGAACATTCTTGGTCAAGCTGTCTATCAGTTGTCTGTAATTTTTATGCTTCTTTTCGTTGGTAATTATTAACACCCCAATCTTACTTCTAGTCTACACGTGTTCGCGTCACACCTTGGTCGTCCTGAACAAAATTACACCTTCGGTCAACTTGGGCCCGTCGACAGTCGCAGGACTGTCAAAGTTGTACCGAATATTTCCGTTTCGTTATCGCCTCTACGTTCGACGAAGTCGGCAAGCCGACTCCTGGCTTGACCTGGAAATTTGAAACTCCTGGAATTTTTTTGGGACGACCAAGATTGTCGCGGAGGACTGTGCCCGTTTCAAACGAGACATCGTCTGGTTTATAGGTGATAAGATGCTCGACATAGATACTGGCCGAGGAGTAGCACAGGCTGGCGGTGGTCCAACGCAGCACTTCACCGTCATCTTCAACACGTTCGTTATGATGACACTTTTCAACGAATTTAACGCCAGGAAAATCCATGGTCAGCGTAATGTCTTCCAAGGAATATTCACCAACCCCATCTTTTATTCTATCTGGATCGCCACATGCTTGTCGCAGGTAAGCGATCCCGAATGCCCCCTCCGAGATGTGTCCAAACGGTAACGGCTGAAAGTAATCGCAAACGAAACAAATGACGGGAACAATTCTGTGCAGCTTGTCGATATTTGCGATAATTGAATGCACAATAGATTTTCATAGATAGTTCCGTACGAGTGCAGAAATTATTTCGTGAAAATGTAATTACAACGAAGGATTGCTAGAGTTGCAGGCAAAAGCAGAAACGGATACGAGGGGTGTTCCATGTTTGCACACTTGGACTACACAATGCTCTTCCAATTATCTCTCCTCCTCCTCCCTTCCACCCCCCTCTCTCTCTCTCTATCTCTCGATTGTCGTCTCCCCCGTTTTAACCGAATTTCTGTGTCTGTTTTTCTAGATAGTTATCATACAGTACGGTAAAATGGCGTTCAGCACGAAAGCTCTCACATTAGAACAATGGATGTGGTGCCTGTTCTTCGGAGTCGGTACTCTATTGTGGGGCCAAGTAGTTACGACTATTCCTACGCGCAAGATTCCTAAGATCCTTTCGTAAGTTATGAACAATATTCACGTAAAAAAAAAGAAAAAAAAAATGAAAGATATGCAGAAAAAAACTGCCATTTCTCTTATTGTAATAGTGTGTTGTCTAGATGATGAGAGATACTTCTGTTCAGTTTAGCCCCCTGGCACAGCGAAAAACGAGAACGAAAAAAAAAAAGAACGTTTTGCGTCGTTTCACTCCGACGATGTTTAAGGATGATGTTTATTTCTGGGTTTTTTTTCTTTTCTTCTATTACATTTCTCTTTCTTTTTCCTTTGCTGTATCATTTCTCTCTCTCTCTTAGAACTAATTCTATTCTCTGTTTTCCGTTCTCTTGGCCCGTAACTCGAAAGCCTTGCGAGCGCCTTTCGACGGCTCTCTTTGAGGCATCTTGGGTGCTGTATCAATAATTGAAACGAGAAAGTAAAAAAGAAAAAACAGCCATTTTGCATGCCAAAATACTAATAAGCAACATTGAAAGAGAGAATGTAACATTGGGGGAGAGAAAAGTGTACGAATTTTTCTTGCTTTCTTGCAAAACCAAATGGATATTCGGGTTTGTTACACCCATACACACGCACGCATTAACACACACACACACATAGCTTCTATAATTATGTTTTTGTATAGTGTCGCTTTTGCATGAACCTCTATCAATAAAGATACAATACATATTATTATTATATATATATATATACTACGTGGAAGTTGCTCCATAAATTGAGCACGATTTCGTTACACAATCGAGTACAGAATTGAACTCTCAATTGTCTACTCGAATACATGGCTGTTAATTATTATTGGGATGAATGTTGTACCGATGTTGTACGCGACGCGTAACTTATCGGTACGATATTCTCGTTTGGCATATAAAATCGCCACCGTTGCACACTATAAATAATTATACGAGGCACAAGTTTGTAGCAGCGTCGATAAGACAAGTACCATTCGAAAGATAAGTATCATGCTAATCGGTATATCGTGTAAAGGTGTAATAGAAGAGAGGCATGCATCGTGGAGCTCATAATATTATTATCATCATTATTATTATTGTTATTGTTATCATCATTATTGGTAGCTGTATAACCGTAGCGCTTCTATTTGGTTCGTCTCACCATCTCTCTCTCTCTCTCTCTCTCTCTCTCTCTCTCTCTCTCTCTCTCTCTCTCTCTCTCTCTCTCTCTCTCTCTCTCTCTCTCTCTCTCTCTCTCTCTCTCTCTCTCTCTCTCTCTCTCTCTAATTGCTTCTTTTCATTCTGTCACGTGTCCCTCACCTCCGCCCCGCTTAGCGTGTGTCGCTTATCCGTGGCATGAAAATTTCATGAAAATTGCGATATATACATCTATGGAGGACACTGATTTTCTTTCTTCTGAATTGGACACACTTAGAGTGTAATATCGCGTGCTCAGCTTCACCCTCGCTCCCTTCTTTCTTAGCGCTGGCCAATAATGAAAAGGAAGGAAAGAATCGTGAAACGTTCAAGGTTTCCTTTCGAAGAAGCGCCGAGAAACGGAAAGGAAATTTTGAGCGTCCTCATGGATTCATTTGGTAGAACTCTGTAAACCATAGTATTCGAGTTTCATCGCAATTTTCTTCCAGAGTCGATATCTGTCGCCTGTAGGATTATCGGACGGATTTGGAGGAACGGCAGTAGGTTCGAAAAACTCCCCAGATCCTAGGGAGTAATCTGAACAACGCGTACACGTTGTGTCCAGAGCGTTGGAGATTTATTTGTCGAATTGTTTCTGAATACTACGGTGTACAGAGGATAATTCTAGACTCAGTGAGACGTATATATATATTTATAGGCTTAGCCTATCTGTTGCATGACTGAAGATCCTTGTCGAGCGTATTACGTACTTGTTTGTGGTGAAACTGTACTAACACAAAACGGCGTCCACGATAATTCGATGTGTATAAAATACTGGTGTACGAAATACCAATCTACCAGTACACGTGTTATATAAGCGTACATGTGTCATTGTATTTTATTATTATTATTATTCTTATTCTGTATATATGTATATTTATATCTATTTATATATACGTATACATATATATTTGCGTTTTCCGTTCTTTGGTGCAAAGGGTACTTCAGTGGCGCCCTCGAACCGAGTTTTAACTTTGGAACTAGCGGTTCCGGGTGACGTATATACAGGGCCGCCAATATTCTGTAACAAAGTTTGCGCTTAAGCAAGGTTTGCCGCTGCAAATCATTCTGCTCTCTCGCTGGAGCTGTTTTAGACGAATCTGTTAATCCCTTCTCGACAACATTAACATTTCACACTGTTCGTCTATTTATCTATCCTTTCTATCTTTCGTTCTGTCTGTCTGTCTGTCTGTCTGTCTGTCTATCTGTCTGTCACACTCACACCGTATTCTGTACATATCTGTACACATCCTATCCTCGACCCTGTTGATCGTCTGTCTATATCTGTTTTTTTTTTTTCTTTTTTTGCCACCCTTCTGTCTGTTACTCCATCCCCGTTACAAGCACGAAGCAAAGAAGACTTTTGCGATCTCTTTCTGAATCGATTAATTTCTTCTTTCTTTCTTTTTGTTTCGTTGAATTGTTTTCCACTCTATGCATCTGTCTCTCTCTCTCTCTCTGCCCGCTTAGGTTGCACGGACCAATTCGCAAAGGTGGCCGTGGTTGCACCCTTGCCAATTGGGCTTAGCCGTTTTATTCTCCGCTCTCGCGTCGAGCGTGCTAACAACACCGCGGAGAAACAGAAAGAAACGAAACGAATAGAAAAATGAGAGATTTCTGCACGCATAATAATATGATGATCCATGCAGGGTGGTGTCATTGCTATTAATATTGGGGTGCTTCTGTGTGGTCGCCTCTGGTCGCCATACACGCAGAAAAAAAAAAGAAAGCAAACACACACACACACACTCACACACACGGGGCTCTCGCACACTTTTGTCAACATTCATCTTTCGCATTCGCTTGTTAAAGCTTTTTTATCAAGCCACTTTGTCGTACGACACATATTTATATACACGCCCGGTAGTTTGCGGTTTTTCCTACAAGCTTTTACTTGGAAAACGGTCGCCCCTCCCGATGCAGGTAAGGGAGGGCGGCGCCAAAGTATCTCGTTCTGGCTGATTAAATGTTCACTAGCCGCAGGAGATAACCGGAAATGAACGTTGGTCAGGCCCCGTTTTGGAAAGAACCATTGCACGTGTATATTCGAAAAAAAACTGGAACCCGTCCAGAGAAGAAGAGAAAGAACGATAAAATTTTCTACACGTATTTGTACATGTACGAAACGAGATAAGAAATTCGCAACCTGGTCCAGTGAGATTTAACAACCGGATGTTGCCACGCGTGTCGCATCGTCCTCCTATCACCCCCCCACGCCCCTATGGACGTTCGAAGAACTCACTTCCCCCTTCCTCCACATCGTCACTGTGTTTTTTTTCTCTTCTGTTTTCTTTTCTCCTTTCTTTCTTTTCGGTTTGCGTTTCTCGTTTCTATCTTTTCTTCTTCAATCTCGTTCATACGACAAAGCACTGCAAAAGTATCTCTTCCGTCATCCATACACGTTTACCAACGGGGGCTCATGTACCGTGTACTTGAACCGTCGTCCATCATCTTTGTCGCTCACTTTGTCCGCGTCGCATACCACATCTCGCATCCCCTCGTTCGTTGGCTCTCATTATTTTATACACGTCGTTACATCTCTCTTGTTATATGTGTATCTCGCGCAGGCTGTTTCAAGTACGACAGTGCGTAAAAGTCATTTTTGCATACGCAACTCGAACTAGGGTGAAAGGAAACTGCATTGCATCGCTTGGAAATAAATGTAAATCAGTATTAACATATGTTACGTTAACCGAGAATCGTCTGCGTTAAAAATCACCAGGACCAGTATCGCTCTCTGGAACAGCCTGTAGCACGCACTGTCCGTCTGCTTCCTATCTCGGCCACTTCCGTTCACCGTTGCCGCACCCGTTGATCAGAAAGTCGAAATGAAAGAGAAAAAAAATCCCCACGAAAAAGAGACTAGAGAATTGACGTTAGCCAGCGTCCGTCGACACCGTTTCGCAGAGGCAGCGTGGTTAGGTTCAAGCTAAGGAGCGAGGGGAATAACCGTAGAGAAAGAGAGACAAACGAAAAGAATTTTTGTTCTGATGCGGTGCGTCGAGGAGGCCGGCACTGCGCGTCATCGAGTCGGCTAACTAAATTCGACCATTAAAATAACGATCAGAGACTCCCATTTGAAAAACTAAAAACGAAACAAACAAAAAAAAAACCCCACTTTGATTATAGACCATGTGTTGTAACAGGGATCGAGTGATGAAGAATTGGTTTCATGTTTTTTAAAAACAGATGGGGCCGCGGCCAGCCGGATGATATCGGTGCGATCAATCTCGGAGATGAGAAATTCGACCCTGACTCGGATAAAAAGCCGCGCGCAGGACAAATTCTATGGATCCGTGGTCTAACACGACTACAGACACAGGTAACTATCCCTATCTCTCACTCTCATGATGCCATCACTCGAAAAGTCACAGCGTTCTTCTATCGGGTCTCCCAAAACCTAACCCCCCCCCCCCTTACCACCGCGCGACCCCCCTCTCCAACAGTCCCTGGGACAAATTTAGGGGATATATATATATATATTAAAAATAACAACGGAGGAACAATCGTTCGCCGATAATGAACGGAGAAGAAATCCGCGAGGCTACGAATTTTTGTCATCCCTTTTTTTTTTCATTATTTTTCCTCTTCCTTTGGCCTTTGGGCCCAAAAGCCGCCAACGGTGAGAATTGTTCTCTTCTCCGGGCCACTAGTAACCATCCGCCATATTGCGGCTGGACCTACGTTCGACTGTGTCCCCGCACGTGAACCACGTGGTTCACGGTTACTTTGCGTGTCATACGCGTGCGACACACCATGAACATTTTGTTATTTTTTTTTTTTTTTTTTGCAGAGACACGAGTTGTTCTCGATTTTTGAATTGCGATCAGGTTTGCGCTGAATGGACACTGTACTCCCTTGCAATACGTTCCTCAGGGTCGACGTTCGCGGACGAAGGAGTTTGGAGAAGTTTGGTGAAGTTTGGTGAAGGCCATTGTGTCTTTGCTTAACGTATCCTGAAGCGTGCATAGTTCCTTTTCGTTGATTTTAGTTGGTGTAGTACAGTATTGGGCCCCCAAAAATCAAATGGTAATATATTAAAATGTACGATACATTGTTGGTATATTTTAATATATTGTTACTATTAATTCGAGTACATTACTTAATATACTGTGCACTCAATAATTAATAGACGATATCGATTAAGTAATAGTGCACACTTTGAAGGGATGATTAAGCGAGACACTTGTTTTCATCAGCTTCACAATCTTCCCGAAGCTCTGAGCTCGATCTGAAGACGTATAGTGAAACGAGAGTCCAGTGTTCACTGTGCAGACCGGAAGTGTATACATATATATGTACACATACGTCGTATACTTCATTACATATGTGCATACATATATATGTACATATACATATACACGTTCCTTAGTTTCTCTCATTTGGTTACATTGTTATTTTGATTTTTTTCTTTACATTCTAGATCGTTGTTTACCTTGGTTTGCATTTTCATTTGAGTTCTTTCCGGTGTTAACCTCGACGATGCGTACCTTTAGCAACATATATATATATATATTTATTTATTTATTATATATACATAACATAGTCCTGCGATGACCACAGAAAGAAAGAAAGCTCGACGATGTTTAGCAACTGACCCGTGTAATGCCCTTTACATTAAGGAGCTGGAGAGACATTAATTCTGTTTCGTCTTTGGGTCGTTTCCCTCCGTTCCTTCTGGGTCCTACGTGAGGCCCCCCCCACCCCGGAGCGCCGTTCTGTTACGTTTGATTTCCTTCCTTTGTTCATTTACTTCTCGTGCACCCATTAACCCTTTATACAGTCTTACGCGCGTTGATTAAGTTTGAATTTGCTCCTTCTCTCTCATCATTCGTTCCTAGACATATATGAAGGGTTAACTGTTATATTCACTGCCAGTTGCGCCAGCCCGTTCCAATTATTCTTCCGAAGGGAACTCGATTACCAAGGGAGCTGTTAATAATCGTCTCGTTCGACCACTTCGACACTCCGTTATCCGCCACTTTAGCTCCAGCCATCGTTGCACCTTCCACAGAACGTTCCGAATCACGCCTGCCAACGGCACTTCAAATTGATATCGGTGGGGTTAATTGAGCCGCGGGACGAACGACGACTTAATTCAACTAACGGGAGTGATACTGATCTCTGCCGATCAGAATTGAATTGTCGCGTCCATCAACGCGGAATCATTGAACCGCGGTGCTTTGTCGGACCCATTTCAATCGGGGGGGACCGTTAATTTGTCGAGCAAAGCGTGCCAGCGAACCTTTAATTGAGAATTATGGCCACGAGTGGGTAAAGGTCCACAAACAAGACACTCTTTAGAGGCTTTAGAGAACGTAGCTTATTGGTAGACCCCCCCAAACGGCTTGTGTCAGCTTTCATAGTTATTGCCTGTGATAGTTACTTTTTTTTTCTTATTGTTTTTTTTTTCTTCTTGGGCCCCCATACAATAGAGCACACTTTAGTCGCGTCGGCTTGCTCGACGTGTAGAGGCACGGTACGATTATTTGTAACAGGGAACCAAGTTAGAATTGGTCCGCAAGCAGTCATCAACAACCCTATACATATATATATATATACATGTGTTGTCCTCGGAAGTTGAGATTAATGTTGCATTTCCGTTTCCTTCCAATTGAGGAATAGGACTTTGAGTTCGTTTGATAGGTTATGAACGTGCACCGGCACCGAAGTGTAACCATATCGTTTCGACGAATTATTTCAGATAATTCTAATCGATGATCTATACTGTTACTATGACAATAGGGATATTATTACTTTACGTTTGGCAACAATGGAGCTTCCCCCCTGGGTAACGGGTTTTATTGGTTAGAATTCATCGACGATATTTCGAATTGATCGAAGAATTAGAAATCGATGCTCGAGCGAGAGCCGTAAATGGACGAATCCTCTCTCGTATGATTTCCTTTATTGTTTTCATTTTTTTCGTTTCGCACTGTGGGAAAGGGTTTAACGCAATAACAAGTAAGTCTCTGATGAAGCCAGCGCAAATATTCGACGAGACCCGCACAGCTCGCGATGCTGCGAATCGTTGACTCGATTTTGTTTTTTCTCTCGCACCATCACGATGCTGCCGACAGTTAATTAATTAATCGACGGATTGATTAATTAAGGAACGACGTGTACGGTCTGTTGGGGGGGTGGTGCGATTAATCGTTCGGAACGACGAACAATCGAATTGTTCAGAGCGAATTCTTTTAATCGCAAGATCCGAAAATGAGGAAAAAAGGAAAAAGAGATATGTATCTCGTACTTTCTTTATTCTGTTTAACTTTTATACCTCGCTTTCTCTCTTATTTCCTTTCTTCTTACTCTAATAACACCATTCTCGATCTTGGCACCGGTCATTTAAATGGATCACACTTTCGTGATGAAAAAGAAACTGAGAACAACAACAACAAAAAAAAAGACAAGACATACACACGCAGAATACAATTCTGTCTGAATAATGTTATTTGAAAAAACTAAAAAAAAAAAATTGACACAGACACCCAGTTAAGCTAATTATGTAAATTGAATGTGTAACCTACGTTTCAGACGAGCAATAGAACTCTGGTGCAGAATGTATCTGTGACAGGCAGATCCCCCTCTCAGGATTACTATATGGTTAGTCCGCAAGTCCAATCTCCGCACTGTTTGACCGTTCTTAAATATTAATTATTATATCATTTTAATTTGTACTTTACATTTATTTATTTATTTATTTTCAATGGTTTTGTTTTCTCACATTAACCAAGTTTGATTATTCCTTCTTTCACTGGCTCACTCTGTTTTGCCGTAAACTTGATTTTTCCTCTCTTGCCCATTCTCTTCTTTTTTCTCTTAATCTAGCTCTCCTTCTCTCTTTTAACAATAATTACTCTATGCTCTAACGTTCTGCCTCTGTTTCTTCTAATTTGACTTTCATTTAATTACCCCTTCTTCTCTGTCTTACTCCTTTGAGTTTATTTTTTTTTATTATCATTATCATTATTATTATTATTATTATGATGATGATTGTCTGCCTCTCTGACGTGTTATTTCTCGCCTGTCTCTATTTTTCTTTGTTTCGTTTCGATCGCAGCTCTGCTTTTGCGAGTCGCGAGCTTCTAACTCGCTTTTTTCGCTAAAAAAGAAACAAACGTGCTGTATTTTTTTCTTTTTATTTAAATCGTTTTCTTTTCCACGAATCGATAGAACGATGAGAACACACACGCACCGTGCGCTGGTTGGATATCTTCTTTTTTTTTTTTTGTGGGCTTCTATCATTATTTTTTTTTCCATTGTTCTTTGCATCGGATTAAAGCCTGCCATTTTGTTTCAGTCAAGATCGTCGACGGCAGTGGCTTGAAGGGAAAGAAATCCAACCAATCCTGTTCCCCTTCATCCTTCACTCCAGTATCAAGCTTTTTATGCAGATTGAGGAAGCGATATAGAAAAGTATCTTTCTAGTGATTTTGGAGTTCTTAGGGTTTTTATGACTATAGCAATGGTACGGGGAAGTGCTCGCTAGAGATTTTCAAAATTCGAGCTTTTATCGGACATTGAATACGGTGCAAGTGGACATTTATCATTACTGTGATTAGTATCCTTTTTAGCCATTAATATTTAGAGAAATAGAAACAATAGTATAGATGTCCACTTATTTCTCGTTAAAAAGTATTTATTATTGCACAAATAATTAATCGCGGTGCAGAGCGTTTCCAAGTAAAATTCCTTACTATATCGAAGCAGAAATTTCTTTTTCTTTTTTTGCACAAAATACAAATTCTTTTACATTTTGATATTTAGTGAAATATTTAAGGCTGCACATTTCCGTATCCCTCCCCGAACGATCTCTTCTCTTCAAGTGCAGACAAGCCAGTATTCTCATTAATATAAACAAACTTTTGACCTTCTTACTTGTTTCATACTGAAAAATTCACAATTGCATTCGTATCATTACTATTTTTCTTTTCGACGAAACGTACTTACGCGAATAATCGAGAATTTTCCTCGATATT
This sequence comes from Nomada fucata, assembly GCA_948146005.1. Taxonomy (NCBI): domain Eukaryota; kingdom Metazoa; phylum Arthropoda; class Insecta; order Hymenoptera; family Apidae; genus Nomada; species Nomada fucata. The sequence goes on along the minus strand of OX411277.1, from coordinate 29,378,950 downwards.
TTTATTACTATTATTTCTATACCACCTTTATTATTATTTCTATCGATTCTAAGATGTTGCATGCACGTCTGTGCGTATGTATGTACGTAGTACAAGTTGCCCGTATATACCTGGATATTACATAGGTATACGTGTAATATATGCACACGTGTATGTGAAACCCATTCGCGTATGTGTTTACGCGTTTACGTATGAGTACGGGTATATATGTGTGCAGGACACACATACACGCGCGGCAAGGTACGCTTTTGCAATTTTATTACCCCCTTTTATTTCACCCCGTTCATTTGCCACATTTTATACTCATTTAGATTCGCCGACGGTCATTATTCGTATCGGGGGATGCTCATTATTATCGGTGGATCGGTACTTCTTATTATTTCTCTCACCTTTGTTTCATTTCGATGATTCCTTTCACGGTACAAGAGTTTTACCGAGCATTGCGAATGAATTTATACATGTTTTCGCTGTCTGCTTCTGAATTATCGTTTCTAATTATTTTCGTTTCTATGGCTCTGTTCATCGGACAAAGATATATACAGAGGATCTATATAATACGTCACACGATATTCCACTTAACAGTATGTCCCGAAGGTGAACGTTTCTCCATCCGTTCATTTACTTCTCTCCCCTTTTTTCATTCCAATATTCTGCCGTGGAAGTAGATTTTAATCGATATACATATGCATACATACAGGGTGTACCATTTGACGTTTCGGACGTAATTATTTCCCAAAGTATAGATCGTTTGGAAAAATATTTCAGATAAAACGCACCCTGTTTAGAGGGGGACATGTTATGGTTGTCGCGGATCTTCCGTAGGTGGACGTGCTCCCGACATTTCAAGGCGATCTTTCGCGCGCACGTTCGCTTTGAGAAATTTTGCGACGCCGCAAGATGCCCACCACGAAGCGGAGTAAGTTTCGTTCGAAGTATTTTTTCGCTCGACCTATAGTTCGGGAAATAATTGCGACCGAAACTTCAACTGAAACACCCTGTACATAGAAAGTCCGGCCGTATCTGACATCCCGCGTTTAATGGGGGGTTGCTGGGTTGACGCTGAGCAACTTTTTCCTTTACCAAAACGTTGGTTGCAGCGTCGTTTTCGAGTTATTAACGAAAAACACCGGCCAATCGGGGCGCTCGCAGCGCGTGGCTCTCAACCGCGCGCGGCCGTGGTCGCGAAGAAACGCGTTGGCTGGCGCGCCGACCGAGCGCGGTTGAGAGCCACGTGGGTGAACGCGGGAGGTACGAGCGCTCCGATTGGCCACCGTTTTTCGCTAATAACTCGAAAACGACGCTTCAACCGACGTTTTGGCAAAGGAAAATGTTGTTCGAAATCGCTCGAGGAATCCGCCCCCATCGATCGCGGTACGTCAGATCCCGTCGGATCCTGTATACCGCCCCCTTTCTTTTCTCACGCTTCAAGTATATATCTTCTGGTCAGCCGTGAATGGTCAGTGTATCAAGAACATATTCTTCACAATTACTCTGCTCGCCGCTACTTCCAGAACATTTCTAGAACGACGCCCCTTGATTACCATACGGGCCGCAAGAAACCATTGTTAACCCGACAAAACACGCCTTCAGCTTTCGCTTTAAAAACAAAACGAAGAAAACTATCTCACCAATCATCGTCATTGCATCATAGTATAATCACCAATCTCGTCATTGTACATCACGTCCAAGACAGAACAGAGTACGAACGAAAAAGCGGCCGCAAAACGATATTCGAGACCAGACCGAGAGGAAAGCTTTCCGAAACGAAAATGACGCACCTGCGGCATAGAGAGGAGTCCCAGAGTGTACCTTGCGCGTGGCGTGCTATGCGTGTGAGAACTGCATGCAGAACTGCCAGGAGAGTGCCCAGCGGAGCGATGATACCGTGGGCAGGAACGAGTGTGAACATGATTAATAAAAGCACCATAAAAAAAAAAAAGAAACCAACAACGAAGAAACACTGTTGCGTCGCTTGAATTTTCTGGTGCCTGTTTCTCATCGGAAGAAACGAATACGTTCCAATTAACGTGCCCGGCAAACGGACACCAGCGACACCCTCGTTGGCTGAGACAATGTGTGCTCGTTTTTACATATTATACATATACATGTATATGTATATCTTACTTTCTGTTCGTTAATCGTTGCGGTGTGTGCGTTGCAGTCTTGCTGTGAATATGTACCATATACAATTAACCATTAACAATTTTGTCCAATGGATGATACGTGGCAAAAATGCATCGTGTGTATCTTTCGATGTGCGTGCGCTCTGTTGCGTTTTACATTTGCGTAAATATACATGTACCGTGTGTGTTTATGCAAACGTAAAACGAACGCGCACCGTCTGTCTGCTGTGTGTTTATCTGTTTCTTCTGTTTGTCTCTCTCTCTGTCCGCCGTGCGCACACGACAAAAACGAAGCACCCGAAGGGAAACTCTGTACCGGTTGGCAGAGTAAATCACACACGCAAACACATACACGCGCAAACAAGAGAGCCACAGAAACTGAAAGGGAGAACCTCCAGTAATAGTTTTCTCTTGCGAAGCTTTTTCTGTTTCTTGAGGCTGTCGCGCAGTTTAATTTGTTCTCTAATTGAAACGTTTCAGTCAATGGAAGGGAGGTAATCGGTGCGCCGTTTTCAGGTCGCCGATTGTTGTCAGTATTGTTAACTATCACGATTGGACATTCTCGAACGTTAATCTGGATCCCATTTCAAGTCTGAAACAACGCTTGCATGCAGCAAAAAATGGCCTTGCGACACTCGTCCCAGCAGCTTCCAGCTATACTCTATCAATTCAGTCACACCAACGCTCAGCGGGGCGTTACTTTCCATATTGTCTCCGGACCAATTGGAAACGGTACGCCAAGTAACGCCCCGAGCACACTAACAATAAAGACAGAAGGAAACCCGTGAACACCGAGCCTCCATGGTCCTCATGGACTTGTAGCTTCCTTTCACGTGCATACATACTTATACACCCACACACACACACATATATATATATACAGCGACAAATAAAATCGAAGCTACTCTTGGGAAGGCCTTTGACTAACAACAAGAACAACAAGGAGTGCCCAGAAACAGAACCAATTAAAAAAAAAAAAACAACAGACAAAAAGATAATTAACAACAGAGACACAGTCACGCCAGTGTATGCAGCAGTTAAATACTGACGCCAACAAAAAAAAAAACAAAAAAAAAACAATAAATTATACAACGACTACATGAAGAGAATAGAGATTAAGACTCATGGTATGATTTGTGGTTTGTTAGCCAGCGGAACCCATTCGGGAGACTGAGGTATAACGGGGCGGCAGTCTTGCCAGCCGCCACACTTATCCTGTCGGAGTACAAACAAGTACGTAGCTCATGTAGATCGCCTGCCGTTAATAATACGTTGTATCGTCGACTATGCCATTACGTACCCGTACAGAGGACGGATCGTCAACGTCGTGTACGACGTGTCCAAAGAAGCGTCGCCATTGGACCCGAACCGCGCGATCCAGGATCAGATTTATCGATCCTCGCGCTCTGTAATCGTGCTTCGAGAGTATCGAGGGAAGATGATTACAGAACGGCCGGACGGAAGTGACGGGCGGCGTAATGCAACATTATGTGTGTTCGTTCTTGGTTGGCACGCTTGATATACGGTAAATTGGTCGGTGGCCAAGGCGACGATTCTGCGACACGGATACAGCGAACGATATGTTACGTCACACCACTGTGTTTTTGTGTAGTGGGCTTGGACTGGCCGGTGGTGAAACCCCGGAAGTGACCACCGTCCATCCACCAGTTCTTTTTTCAGTAGTCTTATAGCTGTCTGACATGATTGTGTGCTGCGTGTATTCCACTCCCCGTGTTCCCAATTATTCACACACTGTTAGAGCAAAGAAAAAGAAAAAGCAAGCATTTTCGTTTCATTGGGTCGAACTGTTTTTTTTTTTCAAACAGAGAAGTCGAGTCCAGTTTATCTCCTTTGTCTCATTCCTCGTCTCACAGCGATCTGCTGCTTGCTTTCTGTTTATCTTCTTTTTCTTTCTACGCTGTTCCTCTGTTTTTCCTGCGTACTCCGTTTTCCAACGGGGATCCACGATACAGACTGTGACAGCCTTTCCGAGGATTAGTCTGCAGTTGAGTTGGTGCACCTGCCGGACCCCCAGTCCGAGGAAACGCGTCACGGTGTGTTCGAAACGATTCTTGGGTCCTGTCGCGTTGTTGTGTCCTTTCGGAAGACGAGATATCGAAGAACCTCTTGTGAACGAGTGTGTCTCTGTCTTCTGGCGTCCCGTTTAATATCCTTGATCACTTGTCGAATCGGGGATGGATCGTCTCGTTTGGTTATGGCTGGAGTTTGCTTCGTTCACGAGTCCTAGGGAATTTGGTCCGACGACCGAACGCTGCAAAGTACTGCGAAGGAACGAATATCAGCATTGAAAAAGAAAAACAGCTGTAATGTATGTTATTAAGTTATCAAAGAAATATATTTTGTTCTTCGTCCTCGAACGGTCTACTGATAACACGAATCTTCGGACCAAGCGACACCCGATTCGTGAAAGCGAGTTCCCCTAGCCATAACCTATCGTACGACAGCCCACCGCCAATTCGACACTCGTTTAATCTGTTTCTTTGGTGCAGTGTGTGCGAGTGTGCGCGTGTGCACGATTACTCACGTTTGCATCAAGTTTGTGTTTGCCCGTTTTCTAACACGGCGTTTGAGCGCGAGTGGCATAGAAAAGGTTGACGTATTGTTGCAGTGGTTTGTGTGTGTGTGTCGTTTGAAAAAAAAAAAAATTAAAGTAAGACAAATAATGGGGTGTCGTCTTAAGCAGAAGCTTCTAGCGGCTACGATTACTATTCACTATTGTTATCGGTGTTATTATGTGTGATAACTGTTCAACGCCGGCATGTAATCGGCCCAAAATCGGTGTCCACGTTCTCCGACGCAAAGTTTCCATAATATTGGACAGGATCCAGGCATCCTTTTGATCCAATTGTTTTGTCGCAATCAAACGTAGGGCGCGCAATGTGCCCAGGGATTTTTTCTGGCTAGGGAGGAACTAGAATCCCAAAGGATTCGTCTGGTTATAAATCGTTCGAACGATGCCGTACTGAGTTATGCTTATGTAGCTGAGTTCGTTTGGGTATCTGGTGTTTTAAGTCTGAAGGATAACATTTAGGATCTATGGAGTTTCCATAGGAATGGAACAGAAAATAACGCAGGATCGAAAGAAAAAGGAAAAACCGTTCTGACTAATTTAACGGTCGAGGTTTTTCAGCATTTCATTGCCACGAATGTGGACGGGAAATTAATTCTGGTAGCAGACCTATTGAAAAAACGAAACGAGTATATAATTATCATACAACGTTATCACCAAAATGCTCTCTTTTACTGTTCACTGTCTCCCCACTTTTATCTCTTTCTCTATTTCTCTCCACACAATGTACACTCTATATTTCTCTGACTCTGTCACCGCGTTCATCCTGACCTTTTCATATCCTGCGCTCTGACTCGTCACGCTGACTACTTCTTCTTCTTCTTCTTCTACTTCTATCTCTTTTCTCCTAGTCGAGATTCGACTTGATACATATTGGGGATATACGCGGTACAAGCTGGCGTGCGCTTCATCAAATTCTCTAGACCGGTTCAAGACTGTTTAGGACCATTTCTAATTGGTCACATTTGTTGCTCCAAACTCGAATTAACCCCAGACCGATCTTCGACCATCCTGGTCCCGACGTTCAGATCAAATAATCCCGAACGACTCCGACCGGAGCGCGTATGGTGGTCCCAAACTGGTTAGTCCCAAACTGGCCCACAGTTGGCCACAGTCGGTCCTCGATCCAGGTATCGTCTTCGAATCTCGTTCGATCGGTATTTCCATTCAAAACAGGCTCTCCCGGTCGCATCGATGCGAATCAATCTCGAGGATGCTCTGAACGACGAACGTCCAGGTTCACCGAGCTCTAGTGACAGCCTATCCTCGAATAGATTGTCTCGGTTTTAATTTGCCTTCCGAAACTTGGTAGCTAGGTACGCACAGTAAACGGTAGAAACGCGCATGCCTGCCTGGCAAGCAGTAGCGCCACGCCCTCCCCGAAAAAAAAAAAAAAAACGAAACGCAGTCATATAAATAATTAGCGAAAAATGAACTCGGATGAATTGCAACCACAGGTCCACAACGAGAAGAGAGAAAACAGCCCTTCGAACACTGTGTGTGTCTACACACCGCGTACAACCATAGCCGTACTCAAAGCACCTTCACACACACACATATTGACACGATACTGAACCCCGTAAGAGAACCGGGAGTCTCCCCCAGGCCCTAACGGAGAAAAAGCATAGAAAAGCAGCGCAGATATGACCACAGATCACACACCTAAATGGGACAAGCAATAATTCAAGAAAATTTCTCTCTATATATATTATATATATATAATATTACCAGTGTATATATATAATATATATAGATAGGCCTATAAAGCACACACACGAAAATAGAGATATAAATACAAGTATGACAGTGCTTGTGTGTCGCTGGCTTGCCTCCTCGCTTCCTGATAGAACATCCTCTTCCCTGTTTTTGCAGCTTCGAGTAATCAGAGCGTTCAAGTCGACTCTGGAAGATCTGGAGGAGCGTCGCTCTGTCCATAGTTTACACAGCTTACACAGTATGCGCAGCTCACGCAGCCACACCGGGCTCCGGCCACTCTCTGACTTCACATACATTGACGAAGACCCGACAAACACATCGTTGAACGTCAGCAAGGGTTTATCTAACAAGAGCGCGGACCAGGATCACGGAACGTCAAGGATGAACAGCTCCACGTCGCCGTTGTTGCTCACCGTCACGGGGCCTGCGAACCATCATCATAATACCACCATAAACAACACCAATGACAATAGATCCTCGTCCAATAGCGCCCTAAACCAGGCCCAACAACCCAACCACACGCAGATGCAGAGTAGCAACAACACAACTGGAAACAACTCCCTGCTTCTCAGCTCCAATAATTTGGCCCTCCCGGAATTGACGAAGCTCGTGCATGAGACCAGCATCTAAGCGAACAAAATTAATTAGAGAGGCAGCTTTGTATATGTATATTTTTTTTTCTCTTTTTTTTTTCTTTTTGCGTGTGCCGCCACTGCATACACATCCCCAAGCCGCGCCGCCTGTGACACCCCCCCCCCTTTCTCTTTCGTTTCTTCTTCCGCGTCAGCGAAACCGACCAACTCTGTCCATTCACGGGTCCGCATTTGTGATGGACGGTTAGCTTAGTTTACTCTTCTTTGTGTTTCCGTTCCCTGTCTCTTCTTTGTGCCGCCGCTGTCCGAACACCTCTGTCTCGTGTCTCCGTTCGTCTGACCCGTTTGTTCGGTCCCAATCTCTTTCAATCGTCACAAGATATACATCTATATATATATATATACACGTGTGGTCGTCGTACGTCCTCTGTTACATGATACTCATTTTCCTTTCGTGGATTTTCGATGGTTGATCGTTGTTCCTTATTTCATTTCCCCGATTATTATATCGTTCGGCACCACTGTTTCGTCCCTTGTTCTGTTCTTTCTGTTTTGTTTTTTTTTTACTCCTGCAGTTGTCGATGCAACAGATGAACCAAACAGGCCCCCACCCTCCCACCCCTTTCTTGTCATCTTGGTATTTTAACCGTTTCTCCGTAGCAGTTGCCTCGCTGATTCTTGCCTCTCTCGTCGAAAGAAATGAGGTTCGTCTTATTCGTTGATTGATTTCTCGAGCGTCAGCTTCTTCTCATTGTCGCGGGGGGGTTCGCCAATAGTTTTCGCGACGCCCGCAAACGACGCGAACGGTGTTCTTTCGACTCCGGGGGAAAGAGAGAGATGGCGCGAGAGCCGCAAGTACTTAAAAGGCCCGTTTGGAAGACAGAGGCGCCCTCTTCTCAGCCTGACCGTCCAAACTTTTCTTCGCGTGGCTGCCCTGCTTCTGCCAGTGTCCTCGACGCGTGTGCTCCTGCTCTGGGAACCGGGCCCAGAAATCGATCGACAGAATTCCCGTCGCATATGCCGACATTTGATTCGGAAGCTCGTCGAGGATTCAACGTTCCGCCATCTTGTGTCGCCGCGAGCGGCCATTACGCGTACTACTTCTCCGCGAACTCGTACTCCCCGCCCGTCGGCGTCGTCTTGACTGAAGTCACACCGCAGTCTGAAACCCTGACTGTGCCGATCGTTGCACCGCGTGCGTTGTATCGTTCATTCCGTCAGGCTGACGTGTCTCCAGGAGTACAGGATAGCGGGTACGTTGAACGTCCATCGATCGAGCGTTAACGCGACCACATCCTTCGTCTCTTCATTCCCCGATCTCATTTCAATTCCATTATTTTATACGCGAAACCCGTTGGATTTGCCCTATTTCTGTTCTCCCCTTCGTTCGAAAGCGGTTTACGTTCGATGTGCTACAGACAACGCCTATTCTCCAGTCCGTCGAGAGAAGAAGAAAGAAAAAAAAAAAGAAACTTTGACTGACCGCCTATTGTCTGCCCCGCTCGTCGGTCCAGCTTAAGCGCTTGCTTGCCTGACTGATTTCTGTTCGCTCCCCGCTGTAGCCTGCTTTTCTATCACAAAAAAACGATTTCGATCGTCGACAGAGAGGGAGGACCTCCGTTTGGAGGGGACGATGCTCGCACCGAGCGAGAAAAAGGACACACCAGGCTGTCACCTTTCTAGAATCTTCCCGGGTCCTTGTCGTTTCGTCAGGGGATGTACTTACTTCTTTGTTTCCCCCGCCCCATCCGTACCTCACGTGGGGAAACTCGTTCCGTCGCACGTCGACGTGGAACCGTTGTGAATTATTGTCGTGACTTAACGTGTCGTTGCTCGTCGAAGGAAAGACCGTCGTGAGTCGATTACGCTCACTCTGGAGTATCGTACAGGGTGTTTTGTAAAGTATGTGTTCTCTTGTGCGTTGAAAACCTTGTCCTCGTCTCTGCCTGTCGGACGCCAAGATCACTCTGTCGAGCACCGGATTGGCCAAACGTATAATAACGCCACGCCGTGCTGGACGGATCATGTTGGAAAACGAAATTGGACGTGCCCCAATTTTAGGGGGGAAATTGAATAGTAATATTGAATCTTCGAATGTATTTTAAGAGTGAAGAGCCTCAAGTGTGAACATACCTGTATATATATACATATATGAAGAAAAAAAAGAACAGAAATATGTCGAGCGAATTAAACTTGGATTTTAAACTGACAAATATATACTCATGATTCTGTTGTTACGAAATAAACGACGACACTTGTTTGCCGATTAATCCACCGGAATGAGAGACGTCGTGGACACCCTGTATGGTCTCCATCTTTCACTCATTTAAAGCGAAGTATTATAGGGAATATTTCTGTGGCTCGATTTCTCCCAGACTCGACGTGATTGAAAATGATGGAAACGATGTAGCAGCGGAGCACAGAGGAATGAGCAAGAACCAGGGCTAGCTAGTCACGGGACAGTCGACTTATGGGCCGCCATGGCCTCTCCATGAATAGAGAAGCAGTATTTATTCGTCTCTTTTCGCGGGGGAGTAAATTAGAAAAGTTAAGTTGGGCGAAACGAAAGAAGTACTTAATTATGAGGCAAGATCTCGTCGCTAATCTCTTCTCCCTAGTGATAATTCATCTTTCATTCTGGGGGCACAATAGGACCTTGGTCCTGCATTTTGGAATCGTAGAAACCAGGCATAAGTAGAACAGAACAGAGGAGTTCTGGACTCGATATTCTTAAAGGTATTTCATTTAAACTTCCTAGAGAGACAGAGTATCGATTAAAAGAAAAGAAATGAAGAAAAAAAAATACCAGTTATCAAATAAAATACGTCAGCTAACATAATTGAAATAATTCTTCAACAGTTTTCAGACCTCGTTATACCTGGTTAGAAGGTGTTCTATAAATAATCCGATTGTTCCTAACGATACAGTTGCTCTGCTCTATCTTTGTTTATTCGAGAAGGCAGACAGATTGAATATCGGAGGAAAGGAATGGACTCTGGGATCAAGATTTTCGTTGTAGCAACTGTGTGCGGGGGATCATCGTCAGGTTCCATCGTGGACAATCCGTCAGAGTTACGAAAGCGAACGGGAAACGCGGCGAAAATATTTCATCCGTACACAGGGAACAAGAGAATTGGCTGTAGTCAGCTTTCTCTTTTGTTCGGAACTTTTTTTCGAACGTGGTTTCATCCACGGCACGCTAAGTGCACGAGGGTGTGTCGTGGTCCGCGTCGAATTTAACACCCCCGTTACATATAATATACATATATAATAATCCACTGCCAGGGTTTTGCACTCGGGGGAAATTAAATAGCAAGGGACAAAACTGAGACACCGCCATTTTATGACGGGACTCTGTTGAACACGACGAAGGCAAAACCATTTCCCATGTCAGGGTCTTCTCTCTCTCTCTCTCTCTATCTCTCTATCTATGAGATTACACATCCCCCCCAGAGTCCAGATGCTTTCATGGGAATGAGACTTTCGTGGCACTGCTGGACTTTGCGTGCATTTACAATCAATCGACGATTCTGGAAATCATATTTCTGATGTGTGTTTTACTTAGTATAACCGAGCCTCTCACGTTTGGGATAAATCGAAGCGGAGTTCCCCCACTTTCGTTCGTTTCTTTTCTTTTAATGGATTTCAGTTCCGGAAGAACTTTTCAACCGTATTGGAACGTGAAATTTCCAATGAATTGCAGTTCATACTGGTTGTAAGGGAGACTCTTTATTCACGAAGAACCAATATATTTTAAACACAGTCGATTTTATAGTTCTTTGTGTTTATATCTCAATTGCACCGACTCGCCAGCTGATCGACTGCAATACATGGAAGCGTCATGATACAGCTGTTGTACATAAAATCTGCATCTCCCTCTTCGCATTTAATTTCACGTTTTCACGACTCGAGGAGTATATATACATTATTGAATTAACGCGTGGCATTATTCGAGTCCTGTGGAATTCAAATGGTCTCGTACCCACTGATTAGGCTCTGTACTAGGGATTTTTTTCGCGGGGATTCCCTCCCCGTCGTATTGTGGTTAGAATTCCTCGCGTTGCATATCTGTCATTGATACACGTTGTAATCGAGAGAAGACGACAGGGTATTTTAATTTTATTTTCTTTTTACACATTGACGCATTTATACTGGCGTGTTACATTGGAACCATGAAATCGACTAATACTATACACATAGGGAGTATATAATAAATATATGAATAAATATATATATATACATATGGTGAAACAAGGATATATGTATACATATATATTATTAATTTTTAATTAATTATTATTAGCGACTATTATTATTATTGTTATTCTATAAAATAAAGTTTAAGACACGTTATCCGAATGTTATATTTGATCAGTGCCGATCAGCAGAGGGCGTACAGGAACGTTCCTATGTATATGTTCTTTTTCTTTTTGTTTTTTCCTTGTTTTCCTAGAAGACAGACAAATTTATTTGCTTTACTTTCGCGGTTGTTTGTGTCTCACGTAATTAATCCTCTGCACTCGTATACTTTGTACAAAGTGGATGAAACTGGGTTTATTTTCGATGGAAAATCGAAGAGGCTTAATCGTTCGTTCAGGCTCCTGTAAATATTATATGCTGAAGTTTCATTCTATTTTGTAGCGTTGTAAATACTCGAGTGTTACGTACGTTAGGTCTGTTTCATTTAAGGCGGTGAGCATCTTACGAAGGGAATTACTTTGAGGTTCGGTATCCATTACAGGATAAGCGTGGCACAAAAAAAAGGGTGTAAGATTTTCTCTTCGGTTCTACGAACTTACGAATACGGTACTCACGAGTGCCACAAGTTTCCACTAAATATATATATTTAACATGTTTCTATGTATTTAAGAAGAAAAGGGAAACTTTTCAAAGTTCCGAGTAAAAGTTACAAAAAAATATATATATATATATAAACACATGGTACGACAAACATAGACCGTTAAGTAAAACAATCTATTGATAGATATTATTATTATTATTATTATATTATGATTAAAAGATTAAAAGATTAACGTGTTCAAATGATCGATGTGTAATTGTAAATATCGTGAGACTAACTTAATTGACTCGTTGGAACTAGTGCAGAGGGTTAATCGTTTTGCTTTTCAATTTCATCGTGTCCCCTCTACTGAACGGGCGAGACGAGAATCTGCGTGGCGGAAGTCCGTTTCTCGATCCGCGTTCTCGCAATGATAACAAAATGAAGACGAAAACGAAACATTAATCTGCACAATGACTCGGTGAATAAAAGAAATTAATGATTCTTAACAGCAAATTGCGTTGCTGGTACCGTATTTTGCTCATGAAATATTCCCCAGCCCCCACACTGAATCTATTCGTAACCAGAGAATACTTCTATTTTTTTTCATCTTTTTACACTGTGAAAAAAAAGGTACAGGGTCATTTCTAATACTCTGGAAGTGGAACTACTAATTCTATGTTTACAAGAATGCTAATCCTCGAAGAAATTATAAGTCGCGAACTCGTTGCTAGAATTAATACAAGTCTTTGTTGCTATCTTTCACCTGCCATTGATACTCGCATTATGAAGCAGTGTCAGGTAAAAGTTTGGAACGATACACCGGCACCACGTGGCTTCCGTTTCTCACCTTTCTCTCACGCTCGCCTTACATGTGATTCTCTTTTATTTAACCTAGCCGCTCTCGCTCGATAATCGATTTCATTCCTTCACCACTAAAATACAGAAAAAGATAAGGGAACGATGTGGAACTCGATGGTTGATTAATATACAGCACTGAAGCATTGTACTCAAGTCTATTATTTTCACTTGGATACACTCGCGTCAAGAGACGGCGTTTGTAACAGCTGACCGCTCTCATATTGCCCGATGTAAATCTTCCCATTTCATGGTTACAAATAGGAATTCCCTATGCCGGTTTTCCTACTATCGGAATACCGCTCTTTAGTTTCTTTCTTGGGTTTAATTGCACGCCTTGTTCTATCACACAGCATGCGGCATAAAAAGCTTGTTTCCTAGATAAGGCTCATATCGTGAAGTGGCCTTTGTCTGTAATAATACTCTCTGTAAAGTGGACATTGTGTAACTACATTTCCGCGGATCAATCGTCCAACAATATTGATTATTCGTCAATATTCCGGAGACCTTCGAACGCAGCGCTGTATATTATGATACAATCGCACCGCAGCTTTTCTGCACACTGTGAATATGTGTTACCAAAATCGACCTGTAGAACTCTGCGTGTGGCTAAACGTAAAATCGCGTGTCCCATTTGTTGCGTGTCACGCGTGTAAGCAACAAGTGGAAAAAAGGGCCTGCGTACATCTAAGTCCGATAGACCAGTCCGATACTGAACTTAAGTCTATCCGGCCGTACGTTGCGTGTACTACTCGATAGCTTCCGGTTAGTCGCGCCGAGTGTTTCACTGGGCCGCGTCTGACCAGTCACACGGTTATTCTACTAGCTCGGGGCTGAGCCTCCACAGAACGTTCCACTGAACTCGAAACATACGTTCATGCCACGTACCGGCATCTGTGTACGCTTTCCGTCAGTGCTTCTCAGTGACTGCGTCCGGTGACACTGTTCGCAGAATACTCTCTTAGTTACTCCACGTAATGAAAGGGTAATTATTCGGTAAGCTTGACGCCCGGATACTTTGGGTGGACACGGCTCGTATCTGGGGACATGAAACGTGTGAACTAAGGAGTTCATTGACGGAACAATATTAATAGGAACTACGGGGGTCTTTATTGGAACTATTTTGCCACCGTTTAACGAAGCGGTGGGTTCTCATTCCGTGGCGACAGGACATTTTTGTACGAGGGTGTAACTGGAAATATGTTATATCTTGCGTTGCATGTACAAGCTATCTTCGGTTTCCGCTTATCGATCTCTGTTATCTACTTCAGTTGTCTTTTCGTTCGTTTCTTTTATTGTTCTCTCTCTCCATACACTTCATGCGATCGAATTGTCACGGGTTTATGAAGCATCCAACTCTCACACCAGCGAACAATATAAATATACATACTAGCAGGGTACTACTTTCAAATTTACAGTCTCCTCTTTCGGTGCTGTTACGGGACGATCAGGCACTTTTTAGCTCTGCAATCGGAAATTATTATTCCATTCCGAACACTTCTTCGTATACACACACATGCCTGTGCGTGCGTGCGTGCGTGCGTGGGTGGGTGGATATTATGCGTGTGTTTATGGTGTGTGTATACCAAGCTAGAAAGAAAAAAAAACTTGACGAAATTGACACGCCGTCAGAAACCAGTTAATGGTGCGAAATATGAATGATAGTATAGTGACTTTCACTAAGGAATTGGTCACAGTTAAAAGGTGCCTAAAGGTAGAGCAGTTTTGTTTGAAAATCGGGCCAGAGGTGAAGCGACCTTACGAGAAACAATTTATTTAAAACGATTTTCACAAAAAGTGGTGTACTGCTAAGTGCGTAACTGCTCGTTGCACCCAGTTATAACCATGATATTATCCTTTGCTCTTGAAGGTAATAGGTGGCGAGTTGCAGGAACGTTTGATACCAGTACCCTACAGCAAGAGTTCGACAGACCAAGCTGTAAGCGCTCCTCTCTGCTCTATCTTTCTCTCACTTTCGCTAAATCTTTATCGGTTTTTTTTAAACAATTTTTTGTTTACCTATCTGTCTGTCTGTCTGTCTGTCTATCTATCTGTCTAACTGTATCTGTATCTTTATTCTATGTACACACAATTATACTTACACGCAAAACACGTTTTATTACAGACACACAGTCTATCTCTGCCTCTCTGTTTCTATATCTCTTCTCTATCTTTCTACTTGTTCTCTATTTCTTACAATTCACTGTTTATTCAGCGTTTCAAAATATCGCTGCTGCGTGCCACTTGTTTGTCGCTGCTATTTGATCTGCGCTCTTGCTCTCTCTCTTCCTCTCTCTCTCTCTCTCTGTCTCTCTTTCTCCTTTGCTTCTAAACGCTTCCTTCTCTTTCTATACTATACAGTGGGGTGTCTCATAATGGACGAATACCATAACGAACAGTTTCTCTGATTAAATCAAAATGAACGGTCGGTTCGCGGAAAGATGTCGAGTTCCTCTTCTTTATAAATTCTTTTTGTAAATTTTGCACATGCTTACAATATGTAATTAAATTAATGACACGTATATTTGCAAGCTCTGCTATTTTATCGTAGAGGTTTTCAAGTTATGGGCGATCTACTATACATTTTATGGAACGCCCCACTGTACATATTTTCTCATTTGGTTTTGTAGGTTATAACGGTGCTAATACACTCTAGCCTTTACATTCTTTTTTTTTCGTCACGTTTCTGAAAATAGATCAGATTGTTTGATTGTTACTTCTTGTACGAATGTGCTGCAGATTTCCCAGGAGTTAAAATAGCATAGAATGTATAGAAGTTATTAGAAGGAAAATGCTTGGTTCCAAGTTTTTCATGAAATTCAAGGGCTAGGGACATTCTTGGTCTGCTAGTCGGTACACACTCCGGTGTAGTTCCCCTTTTACTGTTTGTTTTGCAGCATTTGAATAGGCCCGCGCTAGCTTCTGTTCGTTCGCTTCTAGATTTTTTTTCTTCTTTCTATCGTACTCGATAACTGGTGATATTCGATTGCAAATCGATCATAGAAATTTTGTTTAAACGCCGTTCATGTATTTGCAAATGCACAGAATGACTATAACGATTTCATTACATTTTTGGAAATGGACTGGTGCCTGACTTGCACAATTTTAGTTTATAATTTGAAATGATCTGCGTGCATGGACACCAAACCGGCACTACTAGACCATCAGTTATTCTATAGATTAGAGATTTTCACTCTACGTAGTGTCTTTTCAATTAAATAATTAGCACGGAAATCACCAGCAACGTCGAAACTATTCTGTCATGACTATTTCAGCGGCACGCTGCACTTTTATGCCCTGTTACTTCTCCCCATGTCTTTCTTGGTCTCTATTAAAGCGACGAAAATAGCGAGAAATTACTAGACTCCTTCTCGTTTAAACAAAAAAACAAACCATCAAAATTTGTAAGCTTATAAATTTTTAATTATCGTCCTATTTCCACTTTGAGGAGTACAAATTATTTCGAATAATTTATTCTCTTTCGTCGATACGAGATCAAACTTCTTATTGAGAGGTCCATTGACAAGGGACACGAGACCTAGCTGAAATGGAACAGGGCTATTCTTTTCTCGTTTGAGGGGAACAAAAAATCCCCTATATCCACGTGGAATTCTCCACCTTGATTCCGCTGTTGTCATGTTAATGAACTTTCCGCTAGCCCCTCGGCTAACTATGCTTACGTGCAAGCAAGTAGTAACTTTTGAATGCATTTATGACACGATGTGGTTCGTGAAATTTTATTGTTACGGAGATTATGGCTGACAAAAATATATATACGTAAATATATATCTGTATGAAAAGAATTAGATGATTAGTTTAAGAAGTAGTTTACAAAATGGTCATTAAAAAATTTCATCACGATCCACGTCGTGTTAAACAGGCACGTTACTATTGTTCCATGCATTACGATTATATCACATTTTCCTTAGTAATTTTAATCATAAATTTACTAACGTGTTTCCGGTTCATGGGTTTAAAAATGACACGAGATTTATACTGATTCAAATGACAGTTTCTGTAGCACCGCTGCATTAGTGTGACCGCGTTTATTCCGCGAAGACGTCGATCAAATCGTATGAAAAAATTCTAGTGACATTATTTTCACCACTGTAAGTTGCTACACTGGCAAAGGTTTCGGTGACAATTTTTTTCTTTTCCTAAGAGTAACTAAAGATTTGAATAATATTTTGTAGCCTAAGTGACAATTTTACAGTCGAATTGTGCACAAAAAGGCAGCTATTTTGCTCCCTCGATTTTCGACACTCGATTAGTCGAGCACCTTTATTACTAGGGAGCAAAGAAAAAAGACTGAGTTACCGATATCTCGCGGAAAAAGAACAAAGTGTTCGTTCGATTAACCAGTTCTGTCTTCTTTTTTTTTACATATCAGAATAATCGAAACGTGGTCAAGTATCACGTGACGTATCCTAGTAACCTTTTCGTACAATATCGACCGACGGATCAAGATCCTTCTTTTCTTCTCCTCGCCACTGTTCACCTTCTTTTCTCTCTGTTCTCTAACAAATCTACATATTCTGGCTGATTCTCGTGGCACGATCGACACGACTTTTCTCTAGAACCCTTAAGGCCGATCTTTTTTATCGACCGCCGTTAGCCTGCGAACGACGTTGTCGATTTAACAATATTTTTCTGTAAATAATTTTTTCTTCGCCAAGTCCAAAGAAGGAAGTGCAGCTGGTGCAAGTACCACGCTCAAGAGGAACTCCCTAGTATACATCCTATAATTATTCTAGTGCCTGTGTTTTTTTGTGTTTCCCAATGTATCGTGCAGAGGGCAGGCGTGTCGTTCGTGATGCGGGGAATCCCCAGACCACATGTGTCGATCTGTCAGCTGCTTAAGAGCGAAACGAAAGAAAGAAATGGGACAAACTGGCAAATATTACGAACGATTATCCCTGGGGCGATCGTTGCCTCCTTGTGGTGTGCGGAATCGTTGATCAGCGGAGCGTATTGCGCGGTGTAGCGTGCATGTTTTAAGTACCAAGGGTGATGCATTATCTAAACCGGATATTCGGCCATGTTAAAGAGCCTGACTGTCAGCCTGGTTAGGGGACTGCTCTCCACGGCGCCACGTGTAAGTATTCCCTACATGTTTTCTGTCAAACAACAACAATAACAACAACAACATCATCAACAACAAGAACAACGAAAATCAAATGTTCATAACCAGTTGAAAAACGAAAGATACCAGAGATTTATATCCTGCTACCTCCATGAATATGCAAGAAAGGAAGGAAGAAAACAAAAGAGAGAGAGATGTTACATGTATAATTATCAGTCATTTTTTACATAGCTATTTCTACCTGCCATATATACATATACATATATGTGTGTGTATATATATTATATCTTATTTACCTGGCTGTATAATATATATACGTAAGTGTGGAGAAAAATGATTGGAGGAAAATAGTCAATCTTTATCGCAGGTGTTTTTCTTTTCTTTTTGTTTTTTTTTTTTTTCGTCGACCGTGGGTACATTTTTCTTGGCTGACTTTCGACAGCGATGCTCATCGGTTTACGCGATACTACGCCAATGCATGCCAAGTTCTCGCCGTCGGCAATTGTCACGCTGGATAACCAAGACAGTTCACCGAACGATGCAAGTGTATATGCGTGGAGATTTTGTTTTTCTCTTCTTTTCAGTCATTCGTTTTGCGAAGAGAGTATTTATGCTGGCTTATTCTGCCACGAAGATTTTTCTTTCCCATTTATCTCTGTTCTATTTTTTTGTAATTACTTTTTTTTTTCATTTACCCGTTTAAACGGAGTTGAACCTCGTTTAGGGTAAGTCGAAGGAACTGCGGGAAGCTTTAGTGCCTCGCATATTCGCTTCCTGCATCGATGATCGTTTCAGAACTGTGCACGATCTCGTTACCATGGAATATGGCCGAATGGAAACGAGATCCACCATGGAAGATTACGACGATCGGCGGGTGCATGTGGTGTTGCGTGACATTGCAAGCATTATTTTGAAGCGGTGACGTCTATGGATCATGTGGTTAATCCTTGTCGGTCGCGATCTTACCTCTGACGTAATTTTGCAAATAAAATTCTTGCCAAAAAAAAAGAGAGAGAAATGTTGCAGTATATATATATATATAATTTTTTGCAGACATCTCGAGTCTTGAAACGTTTAACAAACGTCGTGCAACAAGATTTTTTTCACGCTATTATGGACGTCGCTACTTCATGTTCTTTGTCTAACTATTGCCTTGCCGTGCAGGGTATCGAAGCCCCGCTAGTTCTTGTAGTAATTCGTGTGGCCGCTGCTTTCTGTCTTCTCTATACATACACATAATTATATTTATATATATACATATATATATATATATAAAACTACATGACTGTCCCCTAATCTATTTTGCAGAGGTTGATCGCCGTATCCCCGTGCGAAAATAATTTAGCAGAAGAAAGTGAAAAGAATCCACTCGGCGCTCCTCTACCCTGTTGAGAAAAAACGAATTGTGCTTTCCAGCGCTGGACACTTAATGTTGCTTCCAAGCTTTCCTTGTAACACCATCGACATTCGTAGCCCCCCGAGCGTCTGGGGAATTTTTCAAAATTACCATATCGCCCAGCTGTCGCTGGTTCCCCAGATTCTGGGGAAAACAAAAGTACCCAGAATGGAACAGGTGTATCACATCCTATTTTTAATACCGTGCATTCCAGCTTTTTCCGCGAAATCGTTTCCGAATAAGTATCCATGAACAGTGGCACGAAATTGGAGATATTTGAACAAAACGAAGAATGTCGATGGAATTGAATAGGATAGAGGATCAACCTCGGTTCATATGGCTAAATGGATTTATCTAAACGGTGTATCTCTCCCACGTCTCGTGGCACAGCGAACCGGTTCGAGGGATCCGTATTGATAAAAAGGTTTCCGGTTACAGATCCGCGTAGTGAACGCATTTCGGCAGGGCCTAGACGCGCGCTACACGAGCGAGCACAGCAGCACTACATTGGCGGAGGTACTGAGAAAGCAGTCGTCCTTAAGCAAACGGCTCTCGCAGACGAGCAGCATCGAATACGCCGACAACAACCCAGACGAGCTGACCATACCCGAGATAGACGTGGAAAGGCTGTCGAGTCACAGTCACACTGAGACCGCCGTTTAATATTAAGAAGAGGAAGAACGGTGTCCACATCTATAAAACAGCAGCAGCAGCAGCAGCAGCAGCAGCAACCGCAACCATGACATATACGGTCATCATCAAAGCTGTGTGTTTAACATTCGATCCTCTCTGGCGATGTGTAAAGCACGACAAAAATATCTTCATCCTTGTTTTTCTCGTGGCCAGCGCGTTCGGAGGACAGAGATATTTAAATAACGAACCGTGTGCAAACGTTTGATCCTCTTTGGACGAGACGGATATATATATATACATATATATACATATATATATGTATGTATGTATATATATACATGTAAGGGAAAAAGGAAATGAGGATCATATTCCTAACCTAGTCAAAACGAAGATAAGAAAATGCAGAAAACAAAAAAGAAACAGGAATTAATGATCGTGACGCGAGTTAGGTCCTCGTCATTTTCTCTCTCTCTGTGCTTTGTTACCGACGGTCGAATATAGTAGAACGGACGGTCAGCCATTTTGGTTTCGCTGGTGAACAAGATGGAGGCGCTAGTAACGTTGGGATAATGATGACGATGACGATGACCTTCTGCCCACGAGATAACGTCGCCGCGGACACCTCAGTTGATCCGTGCGAAACACCAATTATAAAATACCAAAGTAACGCACCACTGCCTTCCCTCTGTTTAGTTGTTACTTACGTTTCATTTTTTTTCTTCTTCTTTTCGTATTCTATCCTTGTGCCCCTCGCCCACTGCGCGTCTGTACGTCTCTCTCTGTCGCTAACGATACTTTCCAGCCTCGAACTCTACTATACCACTTTATTTGTCCCCCTTATCGTTTCCGACACTCACCCCGCCTCGCGGTACGCCGCGGTACTCTCTGTTTCTTTTCCCCTCGTCCTCGTAGAATTGCACCGCATGGAATTGCAACAGGGGCGGAAAGAGTAAGGGAGGAACGGAATCTTGACGATGAGTTAATGCAACTTGAAGACTGGCTCCGCTGTCGCGACGCGGTACTAGCCTTAATTCGCGTTTTCATGCGCGCATCGTGAGAACGGAATTTCGGTTTTCGTTTTTACTTTATCCATCGGAGTTCCGCTGTTGCCGTTGGCGACACACGACATTCTTCTCTTGACTTTCACGCGCGCTCGTCTAACCGTCATTTTGTTCGTCAGCGTCCAGCGGCTTTTTACGCGTCATTTTTTACTACCATCTGTCGACCCCCCCCCCCCACTATTTATGGTTTCCTTTTTACCTCGCACAATACTCGGTGCAGTATTTTTCTTTGCTTCTTCCCCTTTCTTGTATTCTCTGTCTCTGTCTATTTCTAATACTATCTCTGTCTCTACCTCTTTTCCTCGCTCTTTCTCGCGTGACTTAAAAATGATCTAGTCACTAGTTTGTATTGCTAAATACTTCCGTGAATATACTCAGCACTGGGGGTGCCTTACCGAAAAAACAAAGTTAAAACAAGAAAAAAATAAAAAAAAAAGAATTGCGCATTGTTTTTTAGCCTTACTTCGCGTGTAAAACGAGGTGTGACGAAGGTGAAACGAAATGCCGCTGAAGGGTAAAGAAAACAAAAAAGAGAGTGACGAGGTGAAAGAACTTTTCGCACCGATTCTTCTTTGCTACCTCCGCGTAATTAGAATTGTGGGGGAATTTAAAACAGAGAATATTAAATAACGAAAGTAGGGTGAATATATAAATATATATATATATTATATGGGAAAATGGATGCCACGACATTGCCATTATTACGCTTAAATCGATATAAAGATCCTGATAGTAAAGACGTTAATTACGCCACGGTACGAAACCCGCATGTACTTTTTAGTAATAAATATATAGCTACGATCTACCGAAGAGAGAAAAAAAAAACAACCAAACGTTAGACAAGTTTTTTCGACGAGACACCTTTTTCTTTCATTCACTGATCGCCGAAAAACATTCGCATTAAAAGGAACAAACGTGTCTGGCCATCGATTCTAACCTATATGTACATATATATGTAGATATATGTTACTTACGTATGCACATATATGTATGTATATATGAATATATATTTATTTTTGTTCACGTGGCTATACTGTAATTATTCTCAGGACCTATCGATTTCGATCGAGAAAAAAGACCGCGTGTCGACTGTCGATCGATATACGACTCGATGTATTGATACACACACACCCGCTGCCCGATGCTGATCGATTGCATTCACGATCTTCGAGAGCTCGAATCGGTTGATCTCGTAATGCCGCCGAGGGCCTTTTTCGTTTGAAGGAACCAGTATTCACGTCTCCGGACCCTGATTATTATTATATTGCCGGCAATATAGTTGTTACTTCTTCGAACCGTGTAATATGTTGTATGTTTTGAACTAAATTAGTGAAAGGAGATAAACTACACGGGACCCGCTGCCAAATAAAAGAAAAAGAACTAACGATCGTGACGCGTGTTTACCAAGTCTCCATGAAGTCAGTAGCCGACCTATATATATACATATGTATGTATATATATACATATCTGTATATACATATATATGTCTAATATTCGTTCAAGCTGTGTGTATGTAGCTTTCTAAAAATTTGTTCGATGTGTGTGTGCTGAATTTAAATAATTACGTTAGGAGGTAATGGGGGAATCTGGGGGAAAAAATAATAGACGGACTATCGGTTTTATCGGTAAAACAGGGGTTGCGACGAATAGATGGTTTCTTTTTCGCGCGTGCTCGTGTCACGGGAGCTCGTTAATTCGGCGTTGTTGCGTTCAGGCGAACATATTTGTTCGTAGGTTCGTTCGAAAACGTAGGACTTCCTATTAGTTTCGAAAGAGAGAAAACAAAAATATATATATATATACATATATATACGTAAATAAATATATATATATATATATGTATACATATGAAAAGGGCTTCAAGAGGCCTATTTACTGCACCGTATTCTAGTCTTAAGCACTCTATATGCCTTACACTGCCAGTTATAAAGACGCGCTGTTCTTATGGATACCTATAAACTGTACACAACACATACAGACGCATACACATACAAAAAACAAAACAGACATTTCCATACAACGATGCCATTGAGGTGTACTATGTTCGCATCATTGATTGGTTCATCGTTCGTCATTTATTGAAAACCATAGTTCTTTCTATCAATTATTTTTCTTGGACATTTTAACTTGCGCCGTTCGCCGCCTGTCGTTGCTTTCTTTCGGTATGCCGCCATGTTTAAGTCCCATTCGGGCCCCTCTCCCCCATATTCCAGCCATTCTACCGTCATCCTTGGCAGCAAAGGATATTAATTATAACATAACACGTATGCATCGCTCACTCTCTTTCTCTCTCTATCTCGCTCTTCTCTCTGTGGCCCTCTCTTTCTCGCCCTCCCTCACTTTCTGCCTTGGTTACCTTAGGAAAGCACAAAGAAAAGACAATGTTTAAATAATAATAATAATCGGCTGCTACTAATTTCACGCAGGCTTCGATATACACGGTCGCGAATGATGGTTCGGATTAATTGGAGGAAAGATATTTTAGAGGAGATGAAAATCCGAGGTTAGCACGTACACACGACACCCACACACAGCAGGTTATCGATATCTTGCTCTAAACGAAGTTTCTGCATGCTCGGTACCACTGTTCTCGTTACTACCGCAATTCTCTCGCCCCATTGTCATCCTCGTTGTAATACCTTTTTACGTTTCTCTTTCTTTCTTTGTTTTTGTTTCTTTCAACCCGCCGTCGAGATCGCACTGATCATCGGAGTGAACAGAACAAAGGAATGAGAAGCTGATAATTTGAAAAAAACGAAAACAAAAAAAAAACGACAAGAAAAGAAAATGAAAATCGACTCGTCACACTCGTCCCGTCCCTAAACTGCATTAAGCATCTTTTTACTCTCCGATTGTTCTTACTCTGTACTCTATATTTAAACGCATTTCGCGACTACTTAAGATTGTGTAGAGTATAATAAACTAATATCGTGCGGAATGCAGCAGCAGCAGCAAGCAGAACAGAATGCTGGGAATGAATTATCGATAGTTTCGATAGCTGTGGCACAGAATGAAAAGACAGTTAAATTATAGTAAAAATGAGTATACATAATAAAAGGAAAGAGAAACAGAGATGAAACGTAGTTCTCCCTCGATAAAACGATGTTATCGACGGAGTCACGTGTTACGAGAAAAATGACGGGAAAATAGAAGGAAAAGGAGCGATTAATAAATTAGGGAATGATGGAAGTTCGTGGCGAAATGAAAGATTCGATGGCCACCGGCCACGGTTGGCTGTTGTTACATAGTTACTTCCGGCGGATAAGTCTGCTCGTGTGTCAGCTTGGAAAAATAATCGAGTTCTCGTAGCATCGAAGCCGGAGAAAGAAACTGTCCTTGTATATACCTCGCGACGATTGTCAACCGTACCCCTTTATTGAGTACGGACATATTATACCCTTCGTTTCCTTTCGACGTTGCTACGAGCAAGAACAAAGAAGATGGTGGAAGGAAGGGCGGAGAAGATTGGCTAGAAAGTGAACTGGTTTCAACGATGAAAGTGATAAAATATTAGGATTCGTGCAGCGGTACGATATTGCATCGGTCCGTAAGAACATCGTTTCACAATCTCGTGCGTCAAATTGAATATCGATCCCGTTACGAGATCGAGCCGTCTTCACCCAACAATGTAAATATATATATTATATATATATAATATATACACATATATGTATATTATATACATATATATAATTTAAGCCTCGAGCCTTCGATCGATGGTAGATCGTTGGGGCCTTTTTTGCGCCGCAGGTTTTTGCATTTTACGAACAAACAAGCCGTTCACATAAGATTTCAATGATTTTCATAGCGTTCAGTTTGTTGGCTTTTTCGCGATATCCTTTTCGCCGGGTAAATAAATGACACTTTCGAGGTTAGGCAGAGGGAAAAGGTCCCAAAGATTGATTGAGCTGCCAGACGATTATGTTTTTTTTTTTATTTATTATTATTATTAAAAGAAGCTCGACGAAGGCGAGTAACTGCAAGAAGAAGAAAAAAAGATGTATATCCTTGTAAAGTAAATCTAATCGCTGTATCAGAGAGTTATGAAAAACGGCGCCAGGGGCGCGATATCCAGGGCCCGCGCGATCCACGTACTTCCTTCCTGTTTGAAAAATTCCGCGGGATCGCGCCTCAGGCGCTGCATCGAGATTATCTTCGTCGGTATTTCCAGATTGCAAGGTTAATCCTTTTGCGGCATTTAAATATTCTTATGCAGAATTTATTGTTAACCGTTGTCTTCTGTCCTTGTTGAATCAATGATAATATTAATAATAATAATAATAACGATAATAATAATGATTAATATCGACGATTGACTCGGTACCGTACATCGCAGCCAGATATCGACGGGCACATTGCGAAAGAATTAATCTTGTCAGGGATAGATTTGTGGCGCATGCGCGGGGGCAAAAAATTTCAAATTATAACAGTTAACAGCTGCCTGGTATATAATATTGTACAATTTATTCGTTCCAATATATAAAGTTACAAAATGAGATGCTGGATATTTTTAAGCGTGGCCGTGAGTCCCCGTCAGTCTCGTAAGAATGCATGCCCACAAAATGGTTCTGTTTACAATCTGGTATTTCCGGTCTATCGCGGATATCGAAACGTGCCACTGCCTGGCGGCAGCGAAACGCCGCACCTTGACACGTTCATGCTGGCATTTAACGTACGCTGCAGTTTCTCCTTGTTTTACGCTCCGTCATTGTTCGATAATTGCGTCGGTCGTCTCAGTGCTTCGTGCATCGAGTTACTTACCCCCTCTAGGCGCGCAGCATTTGTTTCTCTTTTTCTTCATCGAGCTCTGTCGATAAATCGATTCGAAAGCGGGGAAAAAAGGAATAGAAAGAGAAGAATCAGCATTAGAGGATGGGAAAACTCGATTCACGTTGCGGAAGAGATCGACTTCGCGTCTAACGACGAAAAGTTGAATTAGCGTTAATCGCGTCCTTGTACCATAAGCAATAAAAGAAGGGAAGAAAAAGAGGGAGAGAGAGAGAGAGAACGATGCAAACACGATTCTCGTAGATCGATGCCAGTCTCGATCGATAAAACGCTGCAATATCTTACTGCTGGATCGATCGTCATCGCTCGAAACGGGGGCGAATTTATTTTCGCGGAGGGGCAAGAGGACCTTTTTCACAGGGCCGTGACAAAAACTTTACTTGGACGAAAATTCGATTCGGGCGGAAAGAAAAGAAAACGAGAGAAATAATATGGAGCTAGCTTAGACGCGTCGATACTTGTATCTGAAATGAAAAACGAAAAAAAAAGGAAAAAAATACCAACAAACTATGCGGATCTATCAAATAATTATATTTTACACACCTAGCGACGTTTATTCTCGCCCCGTTGTTTAGAATAACTTGTCGTTTATTTCAGTAATTAAAGTACAAGATTAATTACGAGATATAAAGAAAGATAACACCACTCTGAACGTTCAATCTCGCCGACACTGTCGCGCCTCTACGTCATTATCCTTGCAGCCATTTTGGCAATCACCGTTCTCTGCATCCTTTCCTGCCGTTTTTTCGCCCGCCATTATCGATCTTCGATCAACGATTATCGATCCCAGCTGCGCTCTTTTGGTAGAACAATCGTAACGATACACGAACGATCTCTCGATCACCGTGGGTTCGAAAAACTGGAGACGAAGTAATGTATATACATAAATATAAATACATGCATATATATGTGTATATATAATATATATGTAAATTATTTATAACAATTTTATTCCTTATTCGTCGAACGGAATGGAACGAGAAGAGTCCAAATTTTATACGTATATCAATGTTTAAATTCCAAACCGCTTTTCTAAACCTCTGTACCTAGATTTACTTTCACTAGTTACTCTAAAATTTATAATGGTTGATAGAATGCAACAAATACATTGCTTGTATTGAAATAATACGGTTGCATAATGTTTTGGCAAACTATTATAAAAAAAAGAGAACAGAGAGAGAGAGATAAATCAATAGTTTTCCAATTAACACATTGTCATTAATCAAAAGAGCGCAGCTTTCGTCACAGGACTGAAATACGGCCGGGATTTCGAGTTGATGATCGATCTTTATTAGTGGAACCAGAGTGACACGAGAGAACTCACCATTGCGGTTGGGACCAAGTCTCGACGATCGTCAAGAGTAATTAGAAAGGCAGGAACAAAAAAAAGAAAACGAAAAAAAGCGAACAAAAATAATAATAATAATAATAATACACGAGTCAGCGGGAGAGACGATTTTCTTTCGACAGCTTAGTTGTGTCTCGTCGTTTATAAGTAAGACGTAAAAAAAGAAATCCTAGCTATGTCGTAAACGCGATCAGAGCCGAAAGGTGTAAGGTAAAACGTGAAAAAGTAAAAGTGAGAAAACGAAAAAAAAAGAAAAAAAAATATAAATATATAACGTACGTTTAATTATATTTTCGTCGATTGCTGGATTTCCGGGGCGATTATCGGTCGACGCTCCGCCGATCACAGATACCGATTGCAGATAAATGGCACCGCGTCCTGGAGTGCACGTTCTGTTTGCGTATAAGTGTCCTCGTTGCGTGCACGCCTCTTCCTCACGTGCAAACAAACTAAGAGCCCCGTTTACTCACGTCGGTGATCGAAACGTGAACCGGAAGGGGTAGAGAAACGAAGGACGAGTGGCGCGGAGGCATTTTTGTTAGACGCTGCGTTAAAAATATTGATTCGCTTATTATACAAAACGGTGTAAGAAATTGTCTAAGGAAAAAGACGGTGATAGTGGCGAAGGGGAATCAAAGAACTGAATCGTCGGTGGACAAGCCTTTGTTTCCGTATATAAGAGTCCTAGGAGTTACGCAGATTGTTTTTTGCAAACCTATCGAGCGCAAACACTTGGCAAACACTATATATATATTAAGCTAGTTATTTATAGCGAGTTTCACCCAAATGTTTTTGGGGGCATTCGAGTTTATTCCATTGTCGATGGTTTTACGACAGTACTGACGATGCCGGGATGCAGTGAGAGCGTGCGTTTTAATTCTCACGAGTTTTGCATCGAAGACATGCCAAGCGGCTAAATGGAATAATGGGGACAGAGACAAATGGAATGATATGACGCGTATAAATAATATGAACGAGGGTATACGTATATATTTATATACGTTCGGAATACGTACGCGACTCGTTCACGGTACATTCGGAATGTATATAGATATATATATGTATATGTTGTATATGCAGCAGTAATAAAACTGGAGAGTTGTACTGTGCCAGAATATGTAATATCCTGTGTTACGATTGGGACTTGTTGTAATACAGAAGTATTTTGGGAGGAGCATCCTTTCAGGCGACGGGTCGGAACTGTAACTGGTTAAAATTAAGCAGGTAATATATTTATTGAAGTTAAAGTGTGGTAAATTTTAGAAACGTTGGAATTATGTTTCATTATAACGAGTTATTGGTTTGTTTCACATGTGCAATCATATAATGTGAAAATGATATATTGTGAACACTAAAATAGATAATGAGAAATTATATTATGAATTTGAATTTACAAAAGTTTAATTGAACGTTATAAATAAAGAGAAATACACAATTATACAAAGTCGAGGCAGAACGCAATTCTTGCTATTCGCAGCGGTATTTCTTTTTTTTTTTTTATTATTTTCTTTTTATATAAACGAACGCCCCTCGATTCTGCGGCTTGTAAAATTGTTGACCGAGGTATACTAATTATAAGGGGAACTTTCATTAAACGGTATCTCGAACTTTTTACAATTCTAACATTACTGCACCGATAAGTATCCACATTTTGTTTTCACGTTTCTCTTCGATCTATCACGTAGAAAGAGATCATCGCCAAGCTAATATAAGTACACTGTACACTGTACACTGCACGTTAGAAAACTCGACATACCGTAAGAGTTGCAGACACACTTCGCAATGAAACTGATCACTGTTCGGCGGCCTGCTCTTTCTGGAGCAACCCGTACCTCCTTTGAAGCTCCTCCTCCATGGCTTCCAATTGTTCCCTACTTTGCTCTTGAGTCATTTGCTCCATCAGCTCGTGATTGTAGGTGGAATGAAGCATCAGGGCCAATACACCAGCACGTGTGGCCATATTGGACCTGATCTGCCTCTCTTGTTCCACCAGTTCGTCTATCTTCAGCCACTGTCTTACCCTCTCCATATCGATCTCTGCTCTCCTCAGTTTCTCCCACACGTAATGCTTCACGCAACTCTTCTTCGGCGCCCGACAGAATTCACCAGTAGTGTCGAACACGTTCGTCACCAAGGGGCAACCGCACACCTCGGTCTCGCTGATCTTCGGATCTTTGCAGTGCTCGGGGCACAGTACCCTCAATCTCTTGCAGTACGTTCGATTCACCGGATTGTAGAAGTCGCAGAACATTACCTGTCCCTCGATACGTGTTTTAAAGATCGACCCGAAAGAGGCTTGAGACTCGTACTGGAAAATAAATAGGGAATTAACGGGGCGGAGGGTGACGAATGAACGCGTGAAGCCGGATGGGGTGTTACCTTGTTGAAGCATTTTTCCATGTGCTTAATAGCGGCCCTGGAATGTATCTCGTGGCCGCAGGTGATGCAGTACATGCCCATCTCTGTGTCGTCGTTATCGTCCACCTCCGTCTGCGGGTCTATCGTCGCGTGCCTCGCCCTCTCGATGATTCTGTCCAATTCGGCGTGCCTTTTGTCCAACTCCTGGAGTATCCGTCTAACGTCTTGCTGCTGTTTCCTAACGGTCTCCAATTGTCTTCTGTTGTTCTGCTCCGCGATGCACGGCGTCAGCGACCACTCCTGTATCCTCTGCGGCAGCACTTGATAAATTCTGTTCGTCGCCAATTTCAATCCGCACTCGTCGGAGCAATACTTGCTGCCTGGTCTGGAGTACTTCGTGCACGCTGGACCGTAGCAGTGCCTCGGTGTATCCAGGTGCTCGTTCCTTTCGTTACTGGAGTCCCTTCTACGTTTCTTGATCAACTTGGAGCTTTTGTTGAAGCTCTTCGACGGTTTCAAGGGGTCGCCCAGCACTCTGCATGTTCTCTGGGCGCATCTCAGTTTCAATCGCACCGAGGGACCGAATTTTTTCAAGTGCCTAACGATGGTGAGAGACGTTCGACGTTTAATAGGGACGCTTCGTCTGTTTAATTGTTATCGAGTCGGTGGTTACCTGCAGGCGTCGCATTTCCCGCAGTTCTCCGTCCTCAAGCAGCCTGTGCATTCTCCGCATCGTTTCGACGATTTCTTCACCAACGTGGGATCCCACGGTGCATCGTACTCGTAACGATGCGCTCGTTCCTTCTCTTTGTGTTTCTTGTACTTGCGGTCCTCTTGATCCGTCCGTCTCGGCTTGTAACGGGTTATCAAGGTGGGGTCTTCTTCTCTGCACCGCTGTAAATATATTGGTTTAACGGCCAACTCGTGATTTAAGTGAACATTGCGAGCTCTCGAAGAATCCATACCACGCAGAAGAATTGTTTGATGTGCTTGGCGTCCTTCTCCGTTATATTTATACAGTCGCCGTGATACCATTCTTCGCACGCGTCGCATCCTCTATAATTAACACTCCATTGGTGCGCAAGGTACATAAACAAACGAACAATTTAATAATCAAATTCTGTCTCACATCATGAATCGGGAACTGTCCGAGCTTCTGCATATACAATAAGCTTGCCCATCTTGCTTCAGCAGCGTGGCAATTTTACTTTTCCTCTCCGGTAGCATAAATTGCTTCGCTATTTCCTCTTTCTGCGAAACGAACAATAATTACGAAATGGAACGATGTGAAAATAAATTTGGGCAACATCTGCACGCTACTTGGGATCGTTTTATCGTTTTTGACGATCTTTAAAATGACGATTCGAAGCTGAGTAAACAATTTATTTCGCACGGGAATATTAATCGTGAAAAGGTTGTTGTTGGTATTATTCGTGAAATATCTGAAAATACGTTTGACCACCTACGAACAATAAAATGGTCGAACTGAGATACGTACCGATAAATTCTGCTGCCTTTTGTCACTCATGGTTGTGAATTATTATTTAACAAATCTCTTACAAAATATCCCTCTCGAAAGGTATTAATTTCCTTAGAAATTGTAAAAAATTCAGTCGCGAGACGGCACAATAAAACACTCCTCCGCCATCATAAATTGACCACTGCAGTAGGGATGGCAACGATAAGTCGATGTTTTAAAAACAGCGATACGATATATCGATGTTTTTACCACCGATACTTAGAGTTTGGTACATCGGAACCATTTGAGGACAGAGCTTCAGTGAACATATACATATAGCTTATGTATGATATAAAATTTGTTTCGTCAATATACATAATTTGTGCGTACAAAAAGTATCAATTATAATTCGGGCGACAGCGATACCAGAAATGTACGGGGACGTGTACACCGCTGAGCCGCCGCACCAGCGCGCATGCGTCGCTGGCTTGTCATGAACCGCGTACGCGGCAGGCACGCGCCGACGTCACTAGTCATCGTGCCACGGTGCCGCATGGACGTACCGTGTCATTGTGATAGTAACATGCCCGCAACTTTAAAACTTTAAATACACCGCCACTCTACCTTGCAGCGAGTGCGAAGCATCGCAAAGAGGGCACGCATGTCCGTCTCCCAATAACACCCTCGTTAAGTAATATCTACAGAATCGCACAGTCGACGTCGTTAAAAGGTCTAAGAAAAAAAAATTATGTTTGTTGAATAGAACGTGCGATTATTCCGTTGGAAAATTGGATTCCATCGATTGATGGAACAGCGATATTTTCATCGTTCATCGCAATTCACAACGTGGAAGTAATATGGGCGTCTCGAAGGATTTTAAATTCCCCTCTGACGAGGAGCTAACCACACAGGAATTAGATATCAGCTGGCCGTATATTCAGGCAGCCGCTGTATTCCTGGGAAAGAAATGCGAATGGTTCAACAACGTGAGACTATACTTCTCTCCTTTTTCTCTTTATACTCTTTGATTAATTCGCGTCTACCTGTTCGATTAGTATTCATAACTCGGTATAAACAGCCACCATAGGTTACATAACTAAGCTTATATACGAACTCGCGACCAGTAAAATCATTATCGTTATCGTGGAAAGATTATTGTATGCCCGATAGTCACCGGTAAATGTTACAAAATAATTGTTGGAAAGATCGGACATAATCGTCACACTTTCAGGAGTTCATGCTCTGTCGAGACGAGCTACAGGACCCACGCAAGTGCCTGAAGGAGGGGAAACAAGTAACTAAATGCGCGATAGAAGGCCTTCAGGATATTAAGAAACATTGCCGACCCCAATTCGAATCCTATGTCGAATGCATTCTAGATACGTCTCAAACTCTCGAGGACAATAAGTATGTCTGAACACGCCTTGGCCGGCCAGATTTCTGTCCCCGGGATGTATCATCTGGTTGGGTTGTTGTTTGTTAACGACTAGGTGTCGGAAGCTACGGGACCAATTCGACGAATGCATGTACAAGAAATTGAACCTGCAACGGCCACCGTTTGGATACTTTTGCGAGGCCAAGGTGCACAATACTGCCAGGCCAAAGCCACCGCCGGTGAAATGGCCGGAATACCCGGATCGCGTGCCCGAACCAGCGCCGCCTCCATATGCCCCGCCGAAGCATGGTATGCGAGGACCTTTTGCCGATTAATTTCTGTTAGTATCGCTGTAAGTTCTATAGTTGGCAAGACATTACGAGCTTGAGAGAACAAGTGTTGTATTGTTGTTTGTACTCGTTCCACATGAGACTGCGAATAAATGCTGGTAATCATGGTGTACGCATAACGAAAGGTAGATAAACTTGGTTCCTCGATTGGAAATAAATTGTACGTGTTATTTCTTTTCTTTTTTTTTTACAATTGTTCGTTTAAAATTCTCCTATGGGGCAGGGATTTAGATTGATAAAAAGCGTCGTGTTTCACGTGTCTTTATTTCTTTTAATTGATAATATCGCTTATTTATCGTCACACGATAAAGTAATCGAAGGGAAGTAACATTAATTTAGTTCGGCGCTTTTAAAACTATATAGGGAAATAAAGTAAAAAGGAATCGAACGAAGTTGCACCTTTTCAATTTCCCATTAACTGCTCGAATGTACAATAAAATGCAAAAAAAAAATGAATCTTGGATATTTTAGTACGATTTTCTCTCTCTCGCTGCGCACTTTGGGAAAAGAAATAATCGAATCGAATAAATACCGTATACGAAACGAGAACCTCCATTCGAATTGTACACACGTGCTATAATACAAACATTATGTACACAATGACGAAGACTTTAGATTGCTCGTACAATACATCGTGTAGACAACTATAGCAAAACGTATGCACTGAAAACGTCCGTGAATATTAAAAGTATAATATCTGGAAGAGATTGAAAATCGTCGAACCTATTTAATCAAACTATTTTATACATCCTTAAAGTAAAATACATTGGAAGAGGAGGATAAGAAATAGTAACGCAATTACTAAATCGAATTGCACGAATAATCTAAGCCCCTATGCTTTTCATCAGTCGTCTTACATTTCAATAGATATAGTGCCATGGGCGTCGGATATTCCGGAAAGCCGGCTCCCCTTTTCACTTCTTCGATTAAAAATGAAAAATCGTAATTCTTAATTGAATGGGGGCAGCTTCATAGAATATAACGCCGACGCTCCATAGCACAGCGCGTACAAACGGTGGGTTTTGAGTATCGAGGCACTATGCAAAATATCTCTTATCGTATAACAATTATCTTAACCGAATTTCGCGGTGAAATTTTCTACAAGAAATATTACAAGCGTCAGTTGCTCTCGATTTTGCTCGCCGATCGACAATGTCCCGCGAATACTTAGAATTAATGAACGTTCGTATCTGTCACGTACTCGTGTGCCTGTGTTACGTGTAACCCTCTGTTTATTAATAACGTGGTTAAAAAATATTCATTCGATCATAAACGAACGTCGTTGGAAGCAATTAGTCGTTTCGATTCGTGGAAAAGAAACAGATAGCATCGGATTTTCTGTTAGCTCCATGTTATATCGTAGCCGTTCCAGTTCGCACTGGGTGCCAGATGCACCCTACGCCCTTTGTAGAAGAACGTGACCACCCCACGGTACCCTGTTCTTGGTACGCCGCT
Organism: Nomada fucata; assembly: GCA_948146005.1. Lineage (NCBI taxonomy): Eukaryota > Metazoa > Arthropoda > Insecta > Hymenoptera > Apidae > Nomada > Nomada fucata. The sequence goes on along the minus strand of OX411277.1, from coordinate 29,344,984 downwards.
CTATAAAAATCATTTCACAGTATCATTGTTAATAATTCGCATTTAATTCGATCTGTTATTTATTGAATTATTTTCGTTTCTCAGTTACCCTGAAATCGTCCATCAAACCGAACTGCTTGGCAGTGTTTTTGTACGCCTGTCTGGAATAATATGGTATCCGTACGGCTCCTGGTGCCAAGACCTTTCCAGTCTTCAATTCCGAGAAGCTAACCACCATCGACTGGTACACGTCGTTGACAAAATTGATATCGTAATTGTCCTGAAAACCATTCGCAGTTTAATTACAAGCGGCGGTTTCATAACCTAAGCTAATCGTGTTTCGAGGTTATCTCACTTTCAGCAAGTAGGTTAGGTTCATGTTTGTGAAATGCACGAAGTCGGTGTTGAGCTTGATATATTTTAAATGCCTCTCATAGAACATTCCACTGCGAATCGTATATATAAAATAGTTAATCATGGTCGTTATTAATTATTTTAATTAATTAATGTTACCCACTTGCTGACTCCAATTTTGCCGAACGTTCTGGTTCTTGATATTTCTGGCCGAATACAGGCTCTATTTCGACGTTGCTCGGGTTGTCGTATCCAGTCGTCCCAATATCTACGTTTGTGAAAGAAGAAAGATTATTTTTTCGCGATCTTGTCGTTCTTGTTTGTTTGAAACTGAAATTTGTGACGTACGACTTTGGCCACTTGGGTGATAGTTCTGTCCATAATTGACGCGTTAACATCCATCCTAATCCGGGGAAAAAATCTGTCCTATATAATACATCTGCCCCGTTCTCGTCAACTAAACCAGCTTTACCATTATCGTTCCACGCAGACACGCACCATAACGAATCGTCAGCCACTAGCAGAGGATATGTACCCAGAAAGTACTCGAAAAAATCTGGGGCTATGTCCAAGTCATCTAAACAAGCGTTAAAACGATGGTTTAATTAAATGAAGTTTTGATTGCAATTAGAAGTACGATGTATATCATCCACCTTCAACTATTATCACAGTATCGTATCTAAGTTGAAAGAATACATGATTAAGTGCCCATCCGTAGTGGCGTGCAATTTTGAAATATCCTTTGAATTTCTTCTCCTTCGGAGGTACCTCGATGTCAGATTGATCGGGTTGCTAAAACAGACGTTCGATGTCATTACTTTGCTTTCCGTCGGATTTCATTCGACTTTTTTTATAATATATAAATTCACGATGCAGTACTTGTATGTGCATTATCTGATTTCCATATCGTGCAATAATCTCCGCAGTCTGACGGTGCTGACAATCCTCCGAAACAATAATTGGAAATTGTTCTAGACTGGGTCTATATTTAATCAATTGATCGAGGCATCTTTGTACAGTAACACGATTGCAAGAAAACACCAAAATTGCTATTATCGGAGATCCATTTGGTAGCTTTCCTTTTGTAGGAACATTTCGAGGAGTTTCACTCTGGATAAAACGAAATGATACATAAGTTTACGCTTATATTGCAGATCGATATAAATATCATAATACTTACTGAATGCACAAGATTTATCTGTGGCTCCTGTACATTCTTATTATTATTAATATTATTATTATTATTATTAGTATTCTCTATATTCTTTTCCTCTTTTTCAAGGGAAATCTTTTCCTGGTGGTTATTTCCATTCCTCTGATTTCTGTCATGTTCGTTTGCCCTCACGCTATCTAACTTTTCTGTTGGAGGGAAAAAGAAATCAATATATTAAGCCGTTGAACAGTCTGCCTTATATCATTTTTAGCAGCATACTTTGACGTTCTTTATCTTCTTTAATATCCTGAAGCAGTTCCTGGTTTGACGCAATTTCTTGCTTCACTCTTCTCTCCAATTTACTAATTTGTCCGGACACTCTGGCCTATGCACGAAAAGGGCATTGTTTATCCGACGGTCCGATCAAATGGACGGCTTTCGAAACTCTTGAACTTACCGTATCCCTTTCCTTGTCCGCTGGTTGGTCGGAGATCAAGAAGTACGTAATCAAACCCCACAGAACAAGAGAGCCGAAAATAACAGTGACTGACCTGTTCCGCATGGCAGAACCAGGTGTCACCTCATCTGAAACGTAACGACCACTATCAAAAACTTCAGTATAGCACAGACGCAGGCAACAAGAAGTGGTCTAAGCTTTTCTGAGGGACGGTCAAGGCAATATTTGCAGCATGAAAATCAACTTTTATATACCGTCGGTAACATCGTAACGTACGACGAACGTATATTAAAGAACCATCGGTTTTTCACGCAAATCTGCCGCACAAGGTTACATACCATTACGATATATCCACGTAACCGCTTATCAAGTGTCGCTATACGAGGGCCAGCATTTTCTCGTTCGTGTGCGTGACAGGACCTATTATCTGAAAGTCATCAATTGTGTTCAACAGTACAAACGCGTACGATTGAGCACGGTCGCCCGATTGTTCGAACTTATTCGAACACGTCGAATTTCACACGCTGACACACCGTCGTGAGCCTCATCCTTGAGTTGCGTTGGCGGACGCGGAGAAAATTCAGCTCGGTTGGAAAACTTATCGCTTTCCCTTGGGAAAAACTATGTTCATATATGTATATCGTGGAACCGTGATCTCCACCGTGCGATGGAGCCACGTAGATACTCGTCGTGGCGCCCCCCGATGAAACCATCGAAATTACGACTATTAATCTAAACATTTGCTATATGCATATGGATGCAATTCAAAATTCAAAATCCAATGTGCTCTGTATTAGTAATTTTTATTGATATCTCAGCCAATAAAGCTTTGATTGTTGAATGAAGTAGAAACAGCATAACCTCGAAACGAAATGTTACATTTTCATTCGATGAAATATATCGATTGGAGTGTTGTTTAAATAAATAGGGGAAATGGATTGTTGTGTAAAAGCCTGGGATTTATAAGATATTGATGTAACTTTCATGTCGTACTTGGATAAGAGTGATTGATGTTCATAATTATTTTTCGCCCTTAAATCAATTTAAAGTGGATAAATTGTTCTATTTAATCATGGAATATGTCACGTCGATACAGTAGCGAACTACGTACACAAATCTTTGATGTATCATAACCTCTTATAACTGTTTCATAACCTCTTCGTAATAGTTATTTAACTTTAATGCCTAATGGAAGACGGAGAATAATTGTAATTTATATTTCAAGGGATCAGTGTAAGAAGTATAAGTATATTGGCGAAAGAAGAAACGGTTCCGCGTCGCGTTTCGTAGAGGTTAGATTTCGTTCGCTTCTTTGGCGCGCAGAAACTAACCTACAAAATGTCTGACAACGAAGACGAGGAATTTAGGGTTTACAGGGAGGACAAACGTATTCCTTGTCGGTACGGAGCTAAATGTTATCAAAAGAACGCAACACACCACGAGAAATACAAACATCCGCCAGCAAAAGAGACGGTACATATTCCTCGCGTATTATACTTATTGAATTTCAATTTACTCAGTCGTTTGTTTTCGAATAATTTTCCATTTCGTTCGAATGTGATCCTTGACTTCCAGAAAAAACGGAAAAATACGAAACGCACAACTGCGGGTAAAAAGAGGAAGAAAAACGATGGCGATCAGTCGAATGATTCGCCTAAAAAGAAAGCGCAGAAAAAGGAGGATCGTATCTCAAGCGATGAGGATTTAGACAATGCTCTTGCATGTGTCGGTGTTAATATAGTAGATAGTAAAGATGATCCTAGCGAAGACACCGCTGGATCAACGAGTTCCGATGTCAAAGAACCTACTGGGAATTCTGATAAGCTAATTACCGTTAAATCGTTGTTGGCCGAAGAGAAAATTACTATTGATAACGATCAAATAAGTTCAGATAACACTCAGGCAATAATTTCTTGTCTATTTTTAACCGTAATGCCAGAAGATTTCTTTGAGTTTTATGGATTCTGCAAGACTGTTTCAAAGGAGGATCCTTTCAATGCGTTGAGGGATCTTCGTTTGGAATTAGTTGGACCTTTCGATGTATTCAGAGATACATTTTTAACTGCTAAAGTGGAGGATAAGCAAGCGCTGTTAAGACATTGGAGATATTACTATGATCCTCCGGAGTTTCAAGTAAAGAACAATAATCGTTACATTGTAAAGATACTTTATCGTGCCTACTAATCCCACGATTACTTTAAAGACCATCGTCAGAGATATTGGAAAGGACGGATTACATTATGGTTATTGGAGGGATGATATCTCAGAGAAACCTGTGTTCGTCGCGAGAAATAAAGCAGCCATAAACTGTTTGATAGAGCCCGTCGCAGGAAATCTGTTCGCCGCACTGGAGTAAATATTTCGTCGATTTCCAAGGATCTAAAGCATTATAATTTCATTTCTGATTGTTAATTAATATTGCAGTGCGCATATAACAGAGAAAGTGAAGTTGGCTTCCCCATTCGAGAGGACTAAAATGGCACAGCTGCATCAGAAGTTAAAGAACTTTGCTAAGGAGAAGAACATTACTTTGGAGAAAGATACAGCTAAAATGCAAGCCAGGGAGAAGCAGGTCGTTACAAGAACCTTCCACAAAGCTGGGATCGTCGTGCCTTATAATAAAAAATCTCAATTGGGATACAGGGACTTAGCAGTAACAGACAGTAAGTTAACAAAGGGAAAAATCAGATAAATTACGATTGGTAAGTTCAGTTGAACGGCAATGTAAAATATATTATTCGTATTACAGACGAGTTACGAAAAGTATTAAAACAAATCGAAAATCCTCCTGAACCGGACGCCAGGAAAACTCCTCTGTCCAAGCTAGAGGAAGTAATTAGACTGGCAACAATCGCTGCAGATGAATGCGATTTCGGTACTGTTCTGGAATTGGGCCACGATCTTTTCTCCAGCGGTATTTCCTACGTCCAAAATAAGACGCTAAATTTACTGTCCCTGGCGTACACCCTTCTGCAGAGGACGCCGTTTCTCGAGATACTTCAGGCCCACTTAAAAGACAGGAGGAGAAGCCTGAGCGCAAGTGTTCTTCAATAAAAAATGATTAATCGTATGAGAGATGAATGAATGAAATCGAATCTCATCGCCGAATAATGAATTGTATTTACATGGCGAACTTAAACGAGTCGAGCGCAAGTATTTAATATTATTTTGCAAAGCGAATTGAACCATAAGCATTTATTACTCCCGCTCCCTGTAAATGTACTTTAATTTAAGATCATTTTATCCAAATTCAAATGGCTTCGATCTGGCCTAGTTGATGGACAAATATCGGTGCACTATCGATAGTTCCTACTATCGATAGTTATCGAAACATGGGTCCGCAATGCCGCGAATTTACAAATGTAGGCGTTCTTTAGATGACAAATCGTCCGCGTCCTAACCTAACAATAAATCACTTGCGTCTAAGCGTAGGCATGCATACACACATTCCTTCACTGTCGATAACTATCGATGTTTCTCCACCACTGTTCAGGACACCGTTGGAAACTCGATTTATCGAATATCTTAATGATATATGCAAAGCACGCGTTACACGATGACAAAACATTACGTAGCGCTTCGCGGTGGTGACAAACGCAATCGAGGCTACACCGATGTACACACACACACGGAAACGTTAATGCGGCCGACGAAGAGGAAGAGAACGTGAAGAAGAATTCTACACGATGATTCGAACAGGGAATTCCAATTCGATATTCTTTCGTATGAGAAAGTGAAAAATCTTCGCCGACGTGTGCATACGAAGAAAGCAACGGAATAAGTAGGGACAGAGAGAATGATCCGGCTTCGATTCACCATGATAATGTCTAACGTGGTCGCGCGAGAATGAAATCAAGGGGAGACTAATAAAATCGGGGATCGTACGCCGAGCGGATTTTAATTTCTATGGTTTTGGCTCGTGTCGATCAGTGGCAACCCTTCAAACGTTCACGATGGAAAGCAAAAGCTGTAACAATTTTATTAGTTACGTCGGCCTGGAGGAACACGAAATGCAGGTAATTGTCAGATACGTTCTTTATGTAAACATTCGAACATAACCTCAACGGTATGATACTTGCACTCTAGCCAGTGTTGGGCATCGATCGATTGAGAATCATCTGGGAATTCCGATCGACTTGATAGATCGATGACGTTGATCGTTAAGCAACATTCGCTGATTAAAAGAACGAATTTGTTAATCACCGATTCTTTCTATGCAATTTTGTTTCAATTACAACGTTTACTTCCTGCTGCTTCTTCTTGTTTTATCGCGAACCGACAACCGGTTTAGCAAAATTATGTAATTTTCAAACGAACACCTCAACAGCCGCTGGGTTCTAGTCGACGAAATTCCTTGTCCGAGAGCAACATTAAATTGCTGCCCGGCGAGATCATGATCACGAAGGCTGAGAGCGTCCTCATGTTCTCCCCTGCCAGCGATTTGAAGCAGGGTACGTCCGGTATTTTATGCGTTACGAACTTCAAATTAACATTCATCACCACTGATGAGACGAACGGCGAAGTAAGTAGATTCATAAATAACGATACAACAGCTTCCGACACGGATATAATAATTAACAGACAGGCGTTTGATTTGCAGGATGTGGCGCGTCAACAGAATCATCTGTACGGATATATGGATACCTGTTTAACGAACATAGACGATATTTACGTAACGGTAGGCGATAAGAAAAGGAAATTGCTACCTGGGAACACGGTGCCGTCTAAAGTAAAAGGGATATTTATTATATGCAAAGTAAATATCTCACATCGTCACTTGCCCGTATCGTTCCACTTTCTGTCTGTCGTCAATATTGAAAGATACATTACACTGGTTCCAGAATTTACGAACGTGGTCCTTCTCGTTCAAATTCTCCCCCATCGGCGATGGGAAAAATCTGCTGCAAGCCTTGCTGCACCACGCCTTCCCCAGCAGGCATCAGTTGTTATTCGCCTACGATTATCGGTTCGTAATCCAAACGTTACATTCGTATGTATCGAAAGTTAATTCAATTTGCCTTTTCTTTTTATTTTAGGGAAGCTTATTACAGTAGCCTTGACAAAGCTGTCCGTTTATTTCGGAATATTTCAGACTGGCGCAATGAGTTGGATCGTACGATACGTAACGAAAAGTATCGGAAATTCTGGCGATTGTGCACCGTTAACATAGATTTCAAGCTTTGTCGTAGGTACGTGCAATTCGATTCGAAATGTTAGATCGATGTACAATCTTGACCGTACGATATTTGTTCGCAGCTTGTCTCGATACGTAATAGTACCAGCGTCTATCAGCGATAGTCAATTAATGGACGCTGCCAAGCACTTTCAGGGCAACCGTCCTCCGATCTGGTCTTGGTCGAGTGTCCACGGCGCGGCGTTAGTAAAAATGTCGGAGCTTTCCCCGTTGGTTACGAACAGGATGCAGGAGAACATTCTGTTCGAAAACGTGCGGAAGAGCCATCCGCAAAAGATGCCGCCGGTTGTTTTAGAATTAAATAAGGACATTAATGTAAAGTTAATAGCAGCGACGTTCTCGAAATTCGCAAGTCTGTGCTCGCCAGGTGGGCTTTCCGTTTGTCATTTACATTTCGTTCGTTCATTTTCATTCGTAAAATGAGAGTAAGGTTTGTCCGTTACAGAAAACATTCGACAATTCTGGCTGCAGGATAATAATTTCTATTCGTTAATGGAGAACACGAAATGGTTGAAATGCGTGTCCTATTGCCTGCAAAAGGCTGTCGAGGCCTGCGAGCATCTGCATCTAGGTTTCTCTGTTATATTGCAAGGTAATCCACGGTAAAAACCGTGAATCGTTTCTATTCTTGTTTTCCTCGCTATTCGAATTACGGGTGAATTTTTTTTTTTTAGAAGGTGCTGGCACAGATCTCTGTTGCATCGTATCGAGCTTAGTCCAATTGCTGCTTGACCCGTACTTTCGAACGATAAATGGCTTTCAGTCGCTTCTGCAGAAGGAATGGGTCGCCGGTGGACACCCGTTTTGTGATAGATTAGGTCATATCTTGAAGAAGACTTCGGAGAAAGTTCGTTGCACAAATAATCCCAGTGTTTCTCGTTTCTTTTTTACTAATATTAATTCATTCAACCGGTACATCACGTATTCTTCATTTCAGCAGTCTCCGTTATTCCTTTTATATCTCGACTGTGTCTGGCAACTGGGTCAACAGTTCCCCGCGGAATTCGAATTCACGGAAACGTATCTGACGACGCTGTGGGATGCCGCCCACATCTCCGTCTTCGACACGTTCATTTTCGACTGCGAAAAGGACCGCGTGGCGGCAGCTACGGTATACCGATTGAAACATTGACCCCTTAACATACAAATAAAATAGTACTCGTATATCAAAAATTTACTACAGCTCGATTGAATATTATCGATGAACAGTAATAAATATATTAGCAAGTGGTTATAAGTCCTGGACCTAATAATTTGGAAAGAGTACGACGTTTCAAAGTGAATGTATTTCAGGATCCAGAGAAACCTTTGGTCCTACGAAGCGTCTGGGATTGGAGGGAACAATTTAGCGACCAGGACATTCTGTTGTTCCATAGCCCTTTCTATAATCCACGAGGGGCAGATTCCACCGACAAGGGCGCGATAAAACCGCTGTACAGCGTCGTGAGCCTAGAGCTTTGGACGCAGTGCTACTTTCGCTGGATACCAACGTTGGAGATCCGCAATGGTGGACAGAATCACGTTGAGTTGTACGCGAGGTTGTTGCGAAACGAAGTGAACCAGCTGAAGATGAACGTAAACGGCAACTGTGGATCGCCCGTTTCCAAATCGAACAGCTATTCCGTTCAGATGAACATAGACAGCTTTTATCCGTTCTCGAATAAGAAATCGGGGAACACAGTGACCACGCCCATCATGAACAGCTCGATTCTCGCTACGGAGAGCTTGTTAGAAGCGCAGTCATTAATCACTGCGTCCGACTGATGTACATATCTCTCGCCAACAACTGTTTCCTTATTTTAATGTTACACGAGGAACAGACGAACGTCTGTTCCTACTGTCGGTTCATGAACAATCGCCAAGGAATATTAGGACAATTCTCCTAATCCTTTCAGTGCCAAGTTTCGCGTACGGTTTGAGAAAAAACTGCCGATTATTGTTGCTATCGCCTTTTCTTTTTTTCGACGTATTTATGCTGTAAATACACGTGGGTCTTCTCCTCTTTCCATCGTGACAAATGTGTCGCGACCGGGTCAGCGCGAATTTGGAACACAAATTGTCGCCGACCCCGATTAATCTTTCCGAATTTGGTACTTAAAGGATTTGGTAACCCCCTTAGAAGTGTTTCCCTTTTTTTGTATTGTACGTTGCATTGTAAAGTAGGATACTTAAGGAAAATTGATATTTAATAACACGCCGATGTTATAAGTTAAACAACAATAAAAACTATTTTTTGTAGAAAAATCGACGATACCACGCGAGGAATTTGTTTTCCTCTCATCACATCTCCCGCAGTTAAATAAATCGGGGAATGAGCGATCGATCGAAAGGGGTTCGAGGGGCGGCGACGAATCCGTCCACGGCAATCACGTTGGCAGCACTGGCCGTCAAACGCATTTTTCGAACGATGCCACGTGAAATATTTTTCTTATTCGCACGATGAGCAGTGTCGCGGATAAAAAAAATGTTTCAACAGCGAAGGGGAAAACGAGGAAAATCGTTTTCCCAACGGAGAAATGGAGCACGACGGGCATCGTTCTGAAAATCTTTCTTTTGGTCACGTGTCTGAAAATTCTGCTAATTCCCACATAGTACGTTCCTTCGTATATATACATATTTCTTCATAAAATACAGCATTTCAATTAAATGTTTCGCTCCTAATGCAAGGTTATGTGCGTTCAATTTATTTCCAGTCGTTCCACAGACTTTGAAGTACACCGCAACTGGCTCGCCATAACGCACAGTCTGCCGATTGAAGAATGGTACGTGAATGCCAAGTCGCAGTGGACGCTAGACTATCCACCGTTGTTCGCATGGTTCGAGTACCTGCTGGGTCAAGCCGCAAGGTTCGCAGACCCAGAGATGCTCAGAGTGGAGAACCTGGATTACGCCTCGTCGAACACAATCCTATTTCAGAGAGGCTCGGTTATATTTCTAGACGTAATCTTTGCTTACGGCGTTAAGAAGTACGACATAAGATGACTTCTATTGAAACGCCCAATGCTTGAAATATCGCAGGCCTAACTCTGTTTCTAATTTCAGACTGGGGGAAGTGTTTTGCAGTTCGTTGAACGATTACGCTACCTTTGTAACACTGTCGCTTTGCAACGTAGGGCTGTTGGTGGTGGATCATATACACTTTCAATACAACGGATTTCTGCTCGGTATATTTTTATTGGCCGTCGCCAATGTTTCCAAGATAAACAGAGAGGTAAAGGAAGAGAACGATACGGCGTTCGGTGGATAAGAATTTATGGAAAACATTTTAGGTGTCCGTTCTGCAAGGAACGCTATGGTTCGTGTTGCTGTTGAACATGAAGCATATTTATTTGTACGTCGCGCCGGCGTTTGCAATCTGGCTGCTTCGATCTTACTGTATGAACGGTGGTTCCTTTGTTAAACGTCTGCTCATGCTGGCCAGCATAGTTATCGCTACGGTGACTATCTCTTTTGGACCGTTCGTTTCGCAGATGCCGCAGGTGATGCATAAATGGAAAAAGTGATGCAAAAATTGTTTCTTATAACTAATTAATGACGATTCAGGTACTGTCGAGATTGTTTCCGTTTAAACGAGGTTTGGTGCATGCGTATTGGGCGGCGAATGCTTGGGCGCTTTATATAGGCGTCGATAAAATATTATCGTTGATTTTTAAACAACTGGGATGGATAGAAATGAACAAATCGGCAGTGATGACTGGCGGGCTAGTACAAGAACAATCCTTTCTACTTCTGCCGACTCCCACACCATTCGTTACGTTTCTGTTAACTCTTCTATCGATAATGGTAAATACTTTGCACGTTATTAATCGATTGGTACTTAATATTTATCATCGTATCGTGCATCGAAATTATTTTATACGCTTGCAGCCTGCGTTGTACTGTTTATTATTAAGGGAAGACTGCAATAGAAATCCCAAGCAGTTTGTAAGGTGTTTAATTCTGTGCGCTCTGAGTTCCTTTATATTTGGATGGCATGTACATGAAAAGGCTATTTTAACTGCTGTTGTACCACTATGGTAAGTTCATTCTCAATTGTTCGAATTGAAATACGAATACGCGTATTCCATATTGAAAATCGCAAATGAATAACTGTTTGTTGCTATGTTTCAGTGCGTTGGCTGTGACCGACAAAGAGGACGCGAGGATCTTCTTAATTTTAAGCAGCGCCGGACACACTGCTCTCCTGCCATTGCTTTATCCAAGCAATCTAGCTCCTTTAAAGATATTATTACTCTTGGTTTACATGATCGCGTCTTCTATCGCTTTGTCTCGTAGATTCCAGCAGCAGTTGCTCTATTGTCATGAATATGTATACGTGATTAGTCTGCCGCTATTAACAGTGTATGAAACAGCATTACATAAGTTAGTATTTGGAGGACAATTACCATTTCTACCCCTTGCTGTCACTTCTATATATTGTGCGATAGGAGTACTTTATTGTTGGGTATTCTATTATTATATTTTCTTGCGATCACAAAACAATGTAAATGATACGAAAAGCAAGAAGGAATAACATATTATTATGTTTATACGTTTTGCAAATGCAATTAATTTTCTTAATAAATGATGATGTCATCTGTGCACGAGTGCTTGAAACTATTCGTGCCACTGTCATATCTGCACGCGAAACCGGTATAAAAAGAATAATTGTTTCTCATTTCAATGCAACATTATAATCAATTTAAGACCTCCCATCATTACTTAAACTAATTTATGTTCTGCGAATAAGTTTTATACAAAACAAGACTCAGTTTTTAATCAATAGTGTTGCTGCCTGTATGCAAGTACAGGAAACTACGGCTGTATTTCCGAATCCTCGTCCAACCAGATCTGGCTGAAATGGTACATAAATGTTTGAAGATTTTGGCGTCACTCTCTGTAATTCTGAAATGCTTGGACTTCGCATGAAATTCTGGAAATCGGTTCCTGTCAGATATGAACAATATTTGCGAATAGGAATCTTGGTGCCTCGAAAGTAAAGGTACAAAATTTTGCGAAAAGCTTCTTTACAAGTGTAATATCACTCTCTGCGTTACCGGTACTGCGTAACTCTTTATATTATAATGCACTTTTCTTTGTATTATTAAATACATATTCATATATTTTTGTGTGCACAGGTTTGCTGGGCACAGAGGGAAGACCATTGACGGGCAATTCTCATCCTGCGTAAGCGTAAGAAAGAAGAAAGAAGAACTTTTGCCACATACTTTAGTTATCCTTTAGTTATACTAAATTGGTTTATAAAATAGATATAAAAGAATTATTCATAAGTATTATCTTGTAAGTTTAAATTGCAAAACACTTTTGTACCTTGTACCGTCATTAATTAGTTTAAATAAATTCTCAATGAAAAGAAGTCCACTGTTCTTTTTATTTTCACACCCTACTAATCCTTGAAAGAACCTAATTCCAACTCCTTAGACAAGAAGTATCGTGGACGAACTTTAAATGCAAAGTCCTGAAGCGAGAAACTTGTAAAAATGGTCCTATACGTTATTAAAGACAGAAGGAAATCTTGGAAACAACATCTTTTTCAAAGCGGTCACTCCTAGCAAAGATTTTCAAGTGCTCGGTAATTCCTGGAACGTGACGTCATTTCTAAGAATTGCTGAGATCGAATACCTCCTCGCATATCATATTCTCCTGATACAAAACCACGATTTTCAGCAGATATTTCTGCCACAAATTCAGAAATTCAAGCGCTCGGACATTCCTGGAACGTGACGTCATTTCCAAGAACTGCCGGTGTGGGATACCTCCTCGCTTATCATATTCTCCTGATACAAATCCACGATTTTCAGCAGATATTTCTGCCACAAATTCAGAAATTCAAGCGCTCGGAAATTCCTGGAACGTGACGTCATTTCCAAGAACTGCCGGTGTGGGATACCTCCTCGCTTATCATATTCTCCTGATACAAATCCACGATTTTCAGCACTTAAATTTCTCCTGAAATCGTGGATTTGTATCAGGGGAATATGATGTGTGAGGAGGTATTCGATGTCAGCAATTCCAGGAAATGACGTCACGTTCCAGGAATTCCCGAGCGCTAAATTTCTGAGTTTCTGGCAAAAATATCTGCTGAAAATCGTGGATTTGTAATAGGGGAACATGATAAGCGAGGAGGTATCCGAATCCGGCAGTTCGTGGAAATGACGTCACGTTCCAGGAATTTTCGAGCACTTAAATTTCGACGACGTTGTATTAATTCTTGGATAATTACAGTTAAATTTAATAGTGTTCAGGTCTATTTTTACAAGTTTTCCGCTTGTGAACTTTGCATTTAAAGTTCCTGCACGGTACTACTTGTGTAAGGAGTTGGAATTAGGTTCGATCAAGGATTTTTAAGGTGTGAAAATAAAAAGAGCAGTGGAATTCCTTTCATTGCAGATTTATTTAAACTAATCAATGAAGATACAAGTTACAAAGATGTTGCAAGCTAAACTTACATGCTAATACTTATAAACTAGTCTTTTAAATCTATTTACAATACATCTTACAACTAAATCTTGTTACAAACTATATTTTTATAAACTAATTAATTATGACTAAGGGATAACTAAAGTATGTGGCACAAGTTCTTCTATCTTCCTTCTTGCTCTGATGCACAATGAGAAGGGCCCATCGATGCTGTTCCTTCAGTGCCCAGCAAACCTGTGCACACAAAAATTATATGAATACGTATTTAACGGTAGAGAGAAAAGTTTTAGAGAGGTGTCATAATACGCTTTAATTATAATGTAAAGAGTTACCGATGTTCCCGATTTGTTATCGATATCGCAGGGAGTGACATTACTCAGAAACCAACTTTCTGGATTCGAGTACATTGTTTTATATAATCCGTTGCGTTTCACTCGGCTAACTATGGGTATTTTTTATCCGGACTGGTCTCTAATTGAAGATACGAACCACAGCTATCTTCTTCAAATATTTCAAGAATATGGCATTTGTGGTTTAAAAGTTATGAGCAATGAAAGATTCTGCGAAAATGCACTCCGAGTCATTGCAATTATCTTGTCTTCTACACACGTTACATTAATGATCGAGTGCTTAAATGGAGGTAAGGAAACTTTCTGGGGAGAAATAGAAACATATCTTTGAATTCCACTCGGCGAATACTAGAAGATATTAAAACAAAAGTGAAAACAATTTTTGAGGCCCCAAAGTATGTACAGCCAAGTACAATATGTATATACATATAAAATATCACTTGTTGGAAATAAAAGGTTCGTTCGTTACAGATAATATGGTATATTTTGTCCAGGTCCTACTGGTATCATTACATACAATTGTTTCCTATACGTTTCTTTCAGTAACTTAAACGCTTTCGTCGCCTTATATACTCTTCGTTAATATAAAACACGTATATAAACATAGATTGAGTACATTGGTGTTTACATTAATGTATGGTTTAAAAAAAGTCGCACACAGTTTGTTCGTTATTTCAGTACACGATTATGCGGAATACATCGTTCCTAAAAACTTTTTTGTTTTGTGCTCTGCTACGTACAAGTTTTCTGCAGTGTATCCATACTGTGCCTAGCTACGTGGAAAGCAATTCAACCTCGTTCACGGAGGATCGTTCGAACATATTCCCAATGAAAAACGCTGCCACAAAATTGTACGAAACCTATACGCATCATACGCGTGAACGTCTAAGAAGAAATAGAAAATCTCGAATTTAATTCAACAGCAGCGATAAGAACATATTCTGCCATAAATAGCGATCTCGGTGCAGAGAATTACCCTGGTCGGTAATAAAACGTATGCGTTGTTTACCGACAGAGCCAAGGGAACGTTTTCTACCATCCAAGTAAAAAGTGACTCGCGACAGCTCGTATACGAATTATTTGGGCCGCGAATGCAGTCAAAAATTGAACACGGTCGTAGTAAGATTATGTAATAATATTTTTGTTACCGTTAAAAATACGAAGATGTCACAGGTCAACCATTAGAGAGAAAGAGAGATAGGGAGGGATAGAAAGATATAAACGATGGAACACTTGAATATCATAAAATAGAGGAGATCGTACACCGTTGTTTCACAAATGGTGTACAAATTTGCATTCTCGTTTACAACTTGAAACGGTGTAAAATTAAAAAATTGGCACACCTCACGCGATACATATCCCTTCTTCAATCGTACATTATGTATATGTATAGTATGTATATTTATATTATGTATACGTACATGTATATACGAACGTAAATTAATGATCATGGGTTATGTGCGTAATTTTCTTGGCAACTTTAATCCCGTCCTCTCGAAGAGAACTGTACACGGCTATTGCGCAAAATTTCAGACCTTGTTTCCCACTCGATCGGTAATATCATCCGAAGGATGAACGTTATCTGTCGAATGTAGAAGTGACATTTTTGCAAACAAATTTCTACCGAGTTATTCTTTCGTTTCAGTCATTTGCTATATTCGATTTTATATTTACAGCGAGAACATTTAAAACGACATTGCTGATCAGACTTTTCCGTGCAGAAAATTGTGCGCACCATTTTGCGCAATAATCTCCCGCTGATTTCAACATTTACATAGCCTGTACATGGCCTGCTTGTTTTCAACGGTCGCGTCACTGAACGTATAGTTCAGGGTTTAGAACAATTTTGTACATGAACTGTATACTCTTTGCTCCCTTCACCCGTTCGCCCATCGGAATAACCGAGTATTTTTAAATGTAACATCGAACAGCTTCTCGTATAAGTATTTACAAATTTACATGCTCTAAGTATAACAAGTATATACGAGACAAATGAGGTTAATCTTAAACGTATACCCAATATTTAATATATTCGTGACGTTTACAAAATACGTCGTTACCGCCGAGTTAACTGAGAAACGATACGCTTTTCGTGTGAACGTGACCGTTGAAACGTTGACCGCTGGCTAGCATTAATAAATGTGCACTTTCGACGATTCCAACCAAACAATTAGGAATACACGTGTTATTGAAAAATTGAGTCTGCGATTGAACATAAATGTAAATGGAATGGACTTTTGTTGAGTTATTGTTGGCTAGGTTTCGAGGTTTCGAGTCAATAATTAAATTCTCTTGTAACTTGAGAAATTTGTGCGCAACGTGAAATGCAAAACTTGACAAGTTCAACACAGGAACTAGTCCGTGTTTGGTAGAAATAAGTAAAGCAGCGCTGCACCAATCACAATATGTTCGCGGAAACATTTTTGCAAGACACACATCGATTACTGATCACTGTAATAAACATATGCAATTATATTTCTTTGTCATCGTTATTATTATTTTTTATTGTTATTATTATATTACATCAATAATATGAACCGATCACTGTTGAGCTACACATAATATGTATATAAACCATATTTTGGAAATAAACTTATTCGCTACACGTTGAGGAAAAAAGGTAATCAAAACTTCGACTTTCGATTTTTAAATTCTTCGCTACCAACAAAAAAATTTCGACGTATAAGTATACGTAAAAATTACTCTATATTGAAAAAGTTGTCTTTTCATGTTTGTAAAAGGTGAATAAAACGTTTCTCCATTTCATTCCAATTCGTATAAAACGATCGAATATAAACCCGATAGAAAATTATCTAATTGCAATAAATTAGATTTGTAGTAAAATTTCTTTGGTAAAAAAGAAACACATACAAGTCCCACGAAATGTTCGTTTACCTATTGGAAATATATGGGCACACCATACGAAAGGACACATTTATTAAATTACCGCTCTAGTTTATCGATACCTTAAAGCTTCGTTTGGCACGTGTGATTAGAATGTTATTTAATACGAAAACGTTAGAACGTTACTTAATACGAGAGAATCGATGTGGCGCTGTATCATTCACTTTGTTGCCATTTAAGTCGTGACGCACACTCTATATTTATAATAGCGCTTCTTGGGTACTCCGTGACTAGTTACACTTAAAACATTCATTTACAACTGGACTACTATTTAAAATGTACATCAAGTGCGTCGCACCTTGAACAGAACGCACAAGAGATGCCTGTTTTACCGACGTTCCCTTAGGATTCGACTAGCTTTCGTTTTGGTTTCTTTTGTGCGGTGTAGCTTTGTAAGAGGTTCGCGAAATTCAGTCAGTTCTCCGAGGTTTTGTATCCTAAAAAGTCATCGTCGAGGAAATATCGAAGGTAATACGAAAATTGGAAAAAAATCAACGACTCGATTATCTTCCCCAGCCGTGTCGCGTTAATATGCACGACAATTTTTTAAACTGTCGTAAGCAGCTTTCGTGTAATACAACATTCAATTTACTCGGCAAAAAGATTCGAACGAATCAGCTAGGTTATACACGTAAAACAATTAAATCGTACATTTAGTTCTTTTGATTAATCTACCTTCAGATGTGTATATACATATGTATATGCATATGTAACAATAGATATGCAATATGTATATACATATATCTAGTCGAAATTAGACAGCTTTCTATTTACACAGCATCATCGATCATAGAATCTGACTTTGTTCCGCGAACTGTAGAAAAGAACTCGAATCGCGGCATAGCCGACGCCATTTTGTTCGATCGCCGCTGAAGTCCAGCCGCAAAGTTAGCACTGTCGAGTAAGTGCTGGGTATATATCCTTCCACTCGCTTCCTTTGTCTTTTCTTTGTACGGTTCAGAAATATATTTATAAAGTTTTATTTTTCATGGCAGTATTCACGTAGCGTTGCCTCAAATACGGGGATCCGAGTCGTTTAATCGTGAGCATTTTGAAACTTCGTTCGATTTCCGACGATTTAGAATTAAGTATCCTCTCTGCAGCTATATACATATGTGTATGTATCATTTCGATCTGTTCTGCGTTATCAATTCAACTTTGCAAATGCAATTCACGATTCCTCCTTTACCGACAGAAATCTAATACAAGCCAGATGAAAATAAAACCGACAATAAAATTCAATTCAAATAGATATACGCGTACTGAATGGAAATGCTGCGCAGAAAATGTACCTCATTACGTTTATCAACTAGTATCGAGATCACCCTGTTTGCCTTAACGTAATAACATCCAAAAGAACTATTTTTTAATTGCTCGCATTATGTGCGATGAAACATACATTACTGTCATCCTTCCAGTACAAAATTAATGATAAAGGTGTAAGATCGTGAACAGCAAATACATAAATTAGACAACGAGTCAGTATGAAAAGAGGAATCGCCATACACTTTCTACGGAAACGATTTATACGAAAACGTTGGGCCATTTCGCTAGAAATCGAAGCAACCCAGATCCCTTATTATCGGCAGAGCACGTTCGGAGGAATATGCTTAAAAAGGATAAAAGAGAAAACGATAGAGAAAGGGGAGAATGTACGCCACACGGCATGCAAATGTCGCATGCGGGGCGTTTCTACTGATGTCATCCCCTGTCAACGGCTGTCCTGTTTCTGTTATGCCACTTGCACTTGAGAATTCTCACGTAGGTTCGTCGAAACGCCGCGTTGCACAATGCGTAACACATTGGATTCACAGTACTGTTTATATAACAAAGATAATAGAAAAAGTCCCAAAGCGCCTGCGGTATATGCCACGAGCAGTCTGTGATGGATTTTATTAGAACGAGAATATTGTACGGCGTCCAGGTGAAGATGAACGCCAACAAGATGGCCGACAATGTCTTCGCGGCCTTACGGTCCGCCTTTTTCTCCTGCAATTTCTTTTTCTTCTTGTTCGCGGGTTTATTCCCGGTAGTCTTTCCAGCCAACGCTTTTGGAATGTTCTTCGTGTTCAATGGGATCCTTATGTCCGGCATGTGCGACGGCCTCCTGGTGATCGGCGACGGACTCGATATCGTACTACCGAGACGAAATATCTTTCCGTTCTCTTCCTTCACCTCCTCCATCATGCTGTGCAATTGGAACGTCACAGCCTCGTCGTGGTACATCTTTATGCTTGGGCCCTCCGTGTGCTTCCCCATACCGTTGGTATCCCTTGTTGGAAGCCGGATCAGGATTGTGTAAACCTGCGCGCAATATTTCCCGTATATATTAAATAGATGCAGTTAAATGAGAAATCTGTAATTCTGTCGGTCGATAAGGAAGTGATTGATTACATACAATGAACAGATTGTTCGGTTTCTCGTTCCGGCGAATGTTTTAAAAAAAGCTGACTCGAGATATGAAATGATAGGATTCTACAGTGGCCGCGGTACCGTGACGAGCGAAGGGGAAGTTGCACCAATAAAAATATATCCCTAGATTTACATTGGGCAATTCGCAAGGAAAGCTTTGGAAAAGGTTAGCTTGAAACTAAATGCAGATGAAGATTCAAAAATGTGCACAGCTCAAATCTTTACGGAAGAATGACTTTAAAAGTTATTTGCTTGAACATCGCTCGATGGCTGACAAGATATTTCTAGTGGTACACCTGGTTGTGCGTGTGTCACTAGTAGCCCCGAACGATATTCTTGCGCATGCGTAGCGCTTGACTTTTCGTGACGGACAATGAACCTACTTAGCGTTCAAAAGCAGATTAAAAAGCATGTGCAGAATTGAACAAGCGTGCAACATACGTTAGTTGGTTAATTAATGGCGGACATACAGAATCGCTAGAGATGCTTTGCGTTGACAGTTCACCGGGTTTCCCCCATTTTTTGTATTCGTGGTTGTCAGCGATGCTGACACTTTTCTCGGCGGTTATAGAGCCGGGGTGAATGCCGCTTAGAGAAGCAGATCGAGAAACTGTACCGGTAAGAGGAGTTTCAGCTGACAATGGCGTTATAGCTTCGTCGTAGCCGTGGCCTGTGCGACTACTCTCAGCCCCTTCAATGTCCTCGTCGTCTTCGTCATCGTCGCGACCACTGTGCCACCACGCGATGCACCACATCTTGAGCCACATCCACGAAAATGGCCTGTACTTCTGGAAATACATACAGATATTTACGTTGAACTTTGAAAATTACTACGAGTATTGTTGTCTTCTAATTTCTACTCAATTCCACCATTATTATTATTATTATCATTTGATATACTCACAGTTTTATACTGAGGATAATGTTTCTCAAGATAAGAGACCGCGATATGTGTCGCATTCATGTCTTCTCCCGTACTGGACTCGCTTCTACCTCTCCTACAGTCCTCCATGTCCAACGCTTCGTCACTAATTAAAGATAAAGAAGGATATTTGCTTATGGTTCACATTAAAAAAACTGGAAGTATTTAAAAGAATATGTTTTTCCCCATATTTAATAACATCTCCAAGCAATAGTAATTCTAATGTTGAGACTTTGTATTACTGGACGTCTCTTAATAGAGGGACAGGACCCTAGAATCGTACGTTCAACTAACAGTCCTAGTTCCGGCTAAGAGTTAGTTTACCCTGGGCTACGGAAGTGCACAAGGTGATTGGTCTATTCATATGTCTTGTCTGAGATCCCTACTGGTTATCGGCTGGTAGCGTATTTATCGACATTCTTCCCCCTACGGTTATCGACCGGTTACTTATTATCGACATTACCCTCTACTGGTCATCGACCATAGTAGCCTATTAAGCGACATTCTTCCCCCCACGGTTATCGATTGGGGGTCAATTAATTGACTTTTAGATAGCACAGACAACATTAAGTTTCTTACTACAGCAAATGCACGCTGAGTCAGGTGTACAACTAAAAATATCTGATTTACCTAGAGTTACTCCGTTTACTGGCGTCCTGTTTTCCGGCTTGCAAGTACGGAAGATCTTTTTGTCGCTTCTTGGTCTCCTTCCATATCCGCCAGTATAGTATGATCATCACAGAAACAGGCACGTAAAATGCGGCGATTGCGGTACCGAATGTGATGTAATGATTTGTCTCGATAAATTGAATGTAGCAGGCGTTCATAGGTACTGTTCTTTTTCCCTCGATATACGGCCAAGCGTAGATCCAGGGTGGCCACAGCAACAACGAAATTCCCCATGCGCACGCTGAAAAATATTATACCATTTTTCATTAGTATTTTGAGTTATTCTGAATTGTTAAACGTTGTAAATGAATGTAATTTCTTATATAGTTATACTAGTAAATATTTTAATCTTTAAATAATATTTCAGAAACTGACCACTTTACCGACCGTTCGTAAATAAAATCGTTAAAAGCCAATTAACTGACGGCCGGCCGGTTTGCGCTTTCACAAAATGCCTACTAATACCTCCGTCGGTAAAGGAAATATGCAAGCAACACATTTCGTTCAAAATAAATCCAATTTCCCATTCTCGTCTTAAAACATTATTTCATCCAGCTCTGATTTCTTTTCTACGATCTACTAACCCAAACGAATTAAATGCAACTTACCGATCATGAAGGCCGCCTTCGAAGTAGTTCTCTTGGCGCGGTATGTCAGTGGCCTCGTCACAGAGAAGTATCTGTCGAAGCTGATTATAAGAAGATTCAACACCGACGCGTTGCTGGCCAAATAGTCTAACGCTAGCCACGTGTCGCAGATATGCGGTCCTAGCGGCCAATAGCCGAGCACAGTATACAGAGTGAACAGAGGCATGGAAATTAGACCGATCGCGAAGTCAGCAACCGCCAGACTGAACAAGAAATAATTGGAAATGGTTTGCAGCTGTTTGTCGATCTTGAACGAGATCATCACCATGATATTGCCAAGAACGGTGGTCAGACTGAGGAAAACGGCAATGATCACTATCATCGAACGTTCCCATATCGTGTACGAGTGTGGTTCCCCGCCACAATCAAGACCTATGCTCACATTGTAACTCTCGTCATCGGAAATGTCCACGGCTATAGTCACATTCATGTCTGTTGTCTGTATTCGCTATTGGCAAAAAAGAAATGAACCAAAAATATATATATATGTATATATATTGTGCGTTCTGAACGTGTGTTTCGTGTCCTTTACGGCAATAGATCAATTTTCCTCTTCTCTCTTCTTTTTACATGCGTGTCCTCATCTACTGTGCTACATTTAAGTACAAATTCTCCTTTCGGTATCTATTAATTTGTATTTCGAATATACGTATAGATATATGTCTATATATATTATTCCCGTGTCGTCAGAATCGCCGTTCAATTTCGCCCTTCCAACCGCACAAACCGTTCCAGCCTTCGGTAATATCTTCGTCCTGTTTTAAGCAATTTGTCTCGCATATATAAAATTTCCCTATGTACCAGCTAGTTTTTTTTTCCCTTTAGAATTCTTTCGGGGTATCCCCGGTCCGTTCGGACACGCCCGTCTCTTTCGTCAACGGTGCTCGTTTTTTTATCGCGCTAGTTCCGATGGAACCAATACCCTTTGGCTTCGTTTCCACATTTGCGTTTCCGTTTACGATTATTTCTCCACCTATGTGCTCCCAACTCCTTGGCGCTCTATCGAGAATAATACCTGTTTCTGTTCTATTTCACGCTCCTCCGGCAGTTCAGCCTTCTCTATCGCTCCTTCTCTCCCTCTCTCCCCCACTCGCGACCTCTTCTGCCCCCTCTCACTCTGTTACAGCTTCGCTAGCTACTGTTCCACCTCCTCGTCGATTCGAAGATGGACGTTTCTCTAGCCCGTACGCGCTTCACATGTCACGTGACCGGCCGAAACATCTCGGTTACGTGAAGTCCGAACCCACCGCTAGCTCTCCCCACCCCCCACTCCCGACGCATGCAAGCGACCCTAGGGAAATACGCGCGTACGCACGCACGCACGCAACTGGTGTGAATCCGTGGCTACTTGAAAATGTCGGACAATTTATTTCCAGGTTTTATGAAGTCGAGGGATGCGTCAACTGCATAACCTCCTCAGCGTCCGCGTTGATGGCGCGCGATCTGCAAACAGACGTTCGTCTCGTTCAATCTAATCGTTCTGCGAATGATATATGGGGGGATAGATGGAGAGCGGTAGTGCGGTATATGTTGGCATTATTGCTGTGCGGGCGGATACGAAATGCTTTCTGAAATGAAGCATCGAACGATGCGTTTTGACAAATGAATTTCGTTGCGACGTCGCGTCGCTGCGGCGGTATTAAATTGTGTATCATTATTTGAAATTAACGAAATATTAAGCGGGTGTCGAGTGTCTCGATTGTACCTGGAAGTATTGTATCGCTTATCGACATCTACTTGTACTGTATACAATTTTGGGAGAAATAACCGTAATCTTAAACTGGGGTATAGTATGTTCATTTATCCGGAGATTACTGTATCATATATGCGTCAAATCAATTCTGTATATAAGTCTGTATAAATGTATGAAAAATTCTCTCTTTATACGTAGCCAGAATAACTGTCGATAAATTTTGTTGGATATTATCAAATTTATTACCAATTGTTTTTTTTTTACTGTTAAAAAAGAGTGAGATGAAAACTCTGAATTAAAATAACATCCTGTTTACTTGATCGATGGACTAAAGACTACATGAAAGGAATTAATTAATATTTATTACCGGCTAAATGATCCATACCAGTATCCAGGCTGTCGTTGCCACCATCGATACCAATGTATTCTGGGATGCACAAGCAAGCATACTTAGACACGCCGCAATGTACAGCCAAACGGAGGGAAATCATTTTGAAAACTTATTGTGACCCTGGAAAAAAAGCGACATTTGGGTTATTATGTATACTCTTGTTCTTTATCTTTTCAGTGAAAGAAAAACCCAGTGCAGATTAATAGACAAAGTGTTAACAATTTTTATTAAATTATCCGCGTGTAATAGAAAAGGACAAAAATAATAATAATAATAGAATGGAAGATAAAACTATTGAAGATTCAACAGCATTTTTGTTAACCGATTCATAGTCCACCCTATATATATATATATATATTACTGGTTTCATTTAAACCCTAGAGAACGGCAACCAGATTTACACATTATTTCAACCGGTACAACAGGGTTTATTATTAAGTGGCACGGCTGCACGTCGATAGCTTTGCATTAGTTCTCCCTATTCAGGCTATAAATAATTTTATCCGATATTGTTTCATCCTCGCACGCGTACGCGTCCATGATCCATGCCAAGCGATAGTTCTCGATGTACACATTAAAAATATAATCTTGAGAAAGGAGCATCCGTGGCTAATGGAGTACTGTTCTATATTAAAATACCTTCGGCGGCCTCTGTGCAACACCCTTTAAATACGAATGAATATTGAAGGTATGGCGTACTGTCGACGGCAATATTAACTGTTCTACATTTTTCATCGAAGGGTTATCTACTATCTAACACCGCTTCCAAAGGTAATAGACCAAAGGCCTGTCTATTAGTTAAAAATGGCATTGGCAATTGACAGTGTCGAAGTATAACCTGAATAAAGTAAACGGGGCTGTAAAAAGAAAAACAAAAAAAAGAGAACGGTTATGAACAGTTTTGTCCTTTTCGTTTATTTATGAAGAATATATAAATGAATATGGTTACGATATTTTTAACATTGAGTATACAAGAGCACAAGAATCAGAATTAAATAGAAATTCGCCTTGCTAAGAAAGTTTCGTCCTGCAAGCATAGGACAAGTTTAACCACACCTATTTTCTAAGAGAAGGCTTAATAAGGAGCCAATGGCAAAGTGATCGCGATGCCATTAGGCATACTAATTGATCATCGAGGCTTTTAGTAAAGACTACGCCAATGTTTCATCGAAAATGGCTGGAAATGTTTCAGGTTAATTAGAACGAATAGTAATGAGGTTAGTAACATCGTGACTAGTAATTAACAGATTGGAATTCATTTCAACTAAGAAGTTGGTTTATACTTTGACTATGAATTTAGGTTGGTTTGATCAGATTGTGCTGTTTATTCAGGATCTATGTTACTTAGTAGTGTAACTTTGTTTCGCGGTTAGTAATCCTAGTATCAGGGATCATTTGTTTTTTAATAAATCTAAATCTAAACGATGTTTGAAAGTAACAAGGCCTGAAATTAATTGTTATGTAGCAGATGATCAAAATTAGATTACTAACTTCCAAAAGGTTCTATTTTATTTTAAGGGAAGATCATTTTGAAAATATATGCAAGTTCTAAATATTTGTACAAGAATTATCATGGAATAATGTTTTATTTTCAAATGCGTGCAATAAATTTCAAATGTGTATGTAAAATCAGCTAGTTCAATAAATCATTTTAGTCCTTACTTTTGTTCCTTTTTGTAATAATCGATTTTAGTAATCGATAGGTGTCGATGTATAATTAGTAAATATTATAAATACTTCGACATGACGAACTTAATGGCCTTGTATCCGTTTAATCTAGTTTTTTTCTGCAATGGAACTATAAAAAGACTGAAATAAGTATACAAAATTAGCTTTTCCTCATTAATTAAGGTTGTAGACCGTGCAAGGAATATGGAAGATGTTTCATGTAAGAGCACTGTTCTACGATAAATATCTTCGTTGTTAATTTACTAACCACGTTATCACAATTAAAATTTCGATATAATTTAGAATACGTAACTTTGCAAAATATAGGTATATAATATTTATATGTATTCTGTATCGCGTAAGGGGATGCCTGAGAATAGATAAAAATAGATAAATTCCTCTTCTGTATTTCGTTAAGCGAACTAATTTTTATTATAATGTTGTGAAGTTTCTGTAATATCGAGACTTCCAGAATATGCATATGATTCTGATACGAAATAGAACTTTCTATTTATGCTAATTTGTTCTACATGCCAATTTTTTCTGACGTGCATAGGTACAATACTGTGATATAACCTATTGGCGACAATCGTGCGTTTCAGCACGAGTCAACTATCATACAGAGACAATTTCAGGGATGCACTGCCGGAGGAAATAGAGACTATTGACCTGTGATGAAGCATCGCTTCCTGTGGATCCATTACATTCCGTACAGCGCCCCCGACCACCTTAGCACTAACTGAAGTAAATACATATGTACGCGATCGAGCGATCGCAAGACTTACGCCCCCTTCACGCGAAACATTTTGGGGCGACATGTTTTTGTTATTTACAATAGTGTCCTTATTTAAGATATCGATTGTAATATTACTGCTGGCGAAATATAACTGATTAGGTCCCGTTTTCAGACTATACACTTGTCGAGACTTATATGGTCGCCATCTAGGGACACAGACAGTGTATTATCCTTTTAAAACAAAGGCACAAAGAAAAATAGCATCTGAAATCCCTGAAAGTAGTAACACCTTGAACCTCTTATCGTTAAATTGCAGTAGCAAGTGCTTAAAGTTACAATTCAGTGGGACGAATTCTACAGTCTCCTTTACTATACATAGTTAGGTAGTCGGTTTGTTCACGACAGTTACGCGCCTCATTCGGCTCACTGCCAACAGGCTTACAAAGAGTTACCGACAATTCATGGAGACAGACCCGGGACACTTGACGCTTCATTTCTTTTTCGTTGATACCGGCCGTATTTTTGAAATTGCAGTTTACTTAACACTACTATTTTTTGTCTTTTTTATTTTCCTTTTTTATGCAACTCGAATCACTAGAAGAATCTATAACACCGTTAACGTGAAGACTTATTGGGGAAATTTTGTCGCCCTTTATTTATGGATGGATATCAATTTTTGTGTTCGAACTATCTTCATCATATTGTAATGGCTGTCAGTCCCTAGGGTATTTGTGACGTCTAAATATTACAGTAGCCGGGAGCTCCATGAAATATGAGAATTGACTGATAGTCAGTATTCCTCTTATCTTGATTAAATGTCAATACCGTCAGCTAAAAACAATTTCATAGGGGGATAAAACTGGGATTGATTAATAGTTAGATCTGTATAATCTTGGGTATTGCTTATAGTAAACATATCCCCTTCGAACATTCTTTTATTTTTCTTACGATTTCTTTTGTCCGAATGTAATGATTACATATGAGCTGCAGACGTAATTAGAAAAGGTATTCAATGGTAGCAGAATACACGATTATGGGAAATATTGCAAAATGATTGTATATTACAAAGCTCGACAAAGAGATTAACCTAAATTTGATACAATTGTAGTAATTATCCGAATTTAAATATATCATCCCAGGCTGAATTGTGAACTATTCAGGCAAAGCTCTGACCTAGTTTTCATTAAACTACAAATTCGTAATAAGTATCAACGCGGTCGAAAACTTTTCGCCCACATTGTACAGAGAAATCAACAGTGCCACGCGGAGAGCAATCACGTTCGTGAACACATATTTCTTGAATACATAGCGACATTGGTCAGCGTACGTGTAGTATGATAATGGAGAGAAAATGGGGAAAGCACTCTAACTAAGCTCTGGAGATTAGCTTGGACAGTATTGCTGTACCCTGTGACTTCGAACACACTGATCGCGATAACCAAGTGGTCGCGCGTTGCTTCATTGCTACGTTTAAACTAGGTTATGGAAAGTCAGCTTTATAATATCGATTGTTAAACGGCTTGGTTCTCAATCGTGCATTATTAAATGAAATGGTTATGCAGCCAGCTTTAGAAATTCAGATTTGATAATGTTACTTCTGCTAAAAATACAAAAATACGGACATTTCGGAGCAAATTAATTATATCCCCCCCCCCCCCTGAACATTGGCAACCATCATTACGAGTTATCTCATCCTTCTGAATTTACAGAACAAATGAATCAGTTTTTGTTCTAGAACTAATTCGATATACTGTTAAAAAGAATCCTAAATATTTTTATCGATTTATTATAGAAATTATAATTACTAGTATATTTTATACCGTGCAAAGTACTGAATTGATACTTATTGTTAGAACACCTTTTGTACGCCTTCAAGAGAATATAAACTGGATTAAGTATTTTTAAAATAGAAAATCGTTTGTGTCTCTGAAAGTATTGATTTTTCGTCCAACGTTTACTAGGTATGTTTTCTTCCCGAGTTTCATTAGTAATATGATCTAAAAACTGGGTAAACCTTTTTCTTATTTATATATGCACTATTTTATGCTCCTAGTTTTTATCGAATTTCCCATGGAATTTTTTTATAAGATTATAAACACCGCGAAATATTGAAATGGTATGAAACTGTCCTTGTAAATAAATATATGGTACACCTGAACATTTCTTCCGAATAACATTAATTCCACTCTATTAACTACGTTCTGAAAAAAACATAACGACATTGCAACTGCAAATGCGACCAAACTTTCGTTTCACTTTGTCCTCACGTTTACGTATCCCACGAGAATTAGGTACTATAATTTGTAGCGAAAGGTGTACACAGCAGGGTAATTGCTTGCAAAGTTAGAACACACTAATTAGATTAGAAGCAGGGAGGAAAAAATTATTCTCAATTCATGAAACGAAGTTTTTCTTTCCCTTCTTTTTCTTACTAATTAAACGGTTTAGAATTTTGCATACAGATGCACGAGTGGGTGTGCACGAAATCTCCCCTCGATTAAAATGCAAGGGGCGTAGGTGACTGCGATATGCCCTGAGGTGCAAAGACCGTTATAAAGAGGAAATTGTTAGGACGACGCTCAGAAACTGTTTAAGAATGTTAAAATATATCACAAAGTGAAGCAAGCTTTTGTGTGGCAAGCATACCTGAACGATATTTAAAGACCGTAATTCAACGATTATTCGAGTTATAATATTTTATATTTTTCCTTCCATCATTTCGGCTATAAAAACACTATTACAATAGCAACATTTGCATAATTCTTTATAATGCAGGAGATAATATTTATCGGGCCAGTTATAATAAACATCCCCTGGTTTGAATACTTAATTCACACGAACCCAATGTAATTTAACGTGACTATTAGCATACACGTGTGCGTGTCTTTGCTGGAAATGTATTGCACGACATTATTTCTGAATCGGGAACGTAACAATTAATTGATTGCTCAATTATTATTTCATTGTACGTGACAGCTGATATGCTAAAACGTATTAATAAAAGAAGATACAACAACAAAATTCTGTTTTGTTTCGGCCGAATTGACAAATTTAATGCACACCAATTGGATCTTGGAACTTACGATTCAATTACGAATTAAATTTTAATGATTGAATTTCGTTTTAAGCGAAATCTTAGCAATATTAAACGAAATAACAAGTAAGCACAATAAAATAAATTCATTTACATTCAATGCATTTTAATCGTTCGCAAACCATGGAAACATTTATCGATTCTGGCACTGTTACGCTATTCACGATAATGTAACAGCTTGCAAACTTTCGTTCCTCCCGCCTGATCAAATACTGCCCTATACTACTTAACCCGCTGCGCCCATGGTCTGGTTTTGCCCTTATTTTACCTTAACTACTGTCAGCCAGATTATTCGCGAATAGTAACGAATCGAAAGAGAGAAAGCTGTGCAATTCATAGTCGGAAAAAAACTTCTAAATAAATACTTTTTACAGTCGAAAATATTATTTCTCGTTGAACAGAATCTAACAAATTTCTTTGCGAAATTTAAATATAGGGAGAAATACTGTCTAGTAACCATAAGTCGAAAGAACTTTCAACTAGGCAGACGAAGTCGGTAAAGGAAGTCGAAAACATAATACCGTTTAGTGTGAACGTTCAGTGCGTCCGTTCTAAAAGCGAACCGGAGCTTAACTGTCGTGCAATACTCTCGCCTCTGTAAACATGACAAAAAGTATGAAATTGCGTACGGGGAAATGGAAGAAGGACACTCGGAACACGTTTCGTAAACATCGGAGAAAAAGATTACGCATGCAAATTTTTTTGCGCACATCTTATTCGTTCAAGGACACGGGTGAACTGATTGCGTTACCAAACAAGATTGGTCACTGACGTTTATGAAAAATATGTACTTCCTTTTCTACGTTTGTAAGTATGTATCACTCGGCCCGGTATGTGCTATGCCGCTCAAAAGTTTTGTGAGCCGTGCATTCTATTTAAATGTTTGCATAGACGTAGGACGTTCGCGTAGAATGAAGATCGATGCGTGATCGATAAAGTAGAATTGGCGAGCCGAGTGGTTTACTGATTTACTTTACAGATGGCGCGGGAATCGATGACGCCCTTTTCGCAGGGGGTGCAATACAGCCACTCTTGAAAGCTTCCTTGTACATGATTGTATATCCGGGTAAAAGTAGTGATCGAATTTTTCGGTTGCATCGTTGCACTTAGAACGAAAGCCAGTCCACTCGAAATGTAACTCTGTTATACCGTCCAATGTTTCCTCCCTCCGTCATTGCCACTTGAACGAAATAAAAGTCTACGGTCTATCTGGTTTATACGAACCAACACTCCTGTAACACCCTTAGCTGTTCGTAACGTGGATATCTAGTGGGTTGCCTATTCTCAGGCGAAGCTTGAATAGCTCTTGAGCGTCTTTAAATTATGAATTCCGTTTTCATTTTCCGCTGGAATATTAGAATTTTGAATTCAACGGAAATATTTACTTCCATTTACGACGATGTCGCCAGGCCCCTTTCAATCTACTAGAAATATTTAAAATGTAGCGGAAGCGTCCACGAAGACGCGTGCGATAAGAAATAATATTATAAATGTTCGTATCGGTGGTTTTTGTTATTCAACAAACGCCTCTTAGATCATGTTTTCTTTTCATCCAAGTGAAATATAACGCAGCAACTGTTGTTGTTGTAAGTTACTCGAGAGGATCCGTGCCGCAGACATAAACATTTTACAATGTTTCACCCAGAAGTTGATATTTATACCCGAATTTGTTCTCGAAACATTGCCGCATGAATATCAAACAAACGTGTTCAACAAAGGATCGCGACAAGCGTGCTGCACTCCAGGAATGCGAACGAGATATTCAGCGATTGCGCAATCAGAATTCGACACTCGTCCAATGCCAATCAGCGAAGTTCCTACCTACCGGCAACCGTTTACACAAGTGAAACAATTTATCGATACGTACATGTATCGCCCTCGCACGAAGATCTATTAATTCTCGCCATTTGGGAGTAGAAATAAATCGACGAAAATTACGCTTTTCCTCAAACTGTACCAGCCACTGGCAGACGGAAAAACATAACCCTGCGCCGTTTCCTTCGTTAGTCCATATTTGAATAAGAATCGTCCTAGTGCAATATTGGGCATAAACGATGAAATTTCATATTGCATTGAGACAAATATGATTGGCTACACGGTTCGATGATATGTCACCAAAATCAATTCTTGTAACTACCGCAATGATTAATAATAATTAGATAATGGTAATAATGTACTGATTATCGAACAAAATGGATTAACCACTAATTATTAATTATAATTAAACCCGTTACGAATCTGTACACCGAACTAGTACAAAACCAGATACACTAAAATTGATTACAATTAATCGTGATTTAATGTCCCATATTTCGTTTATATGTATGCAGTTGTATGTATATGGGAATCTGTATAATAAGATACTCTGAAGAAATACGTAGGCGAATTTTTTTCTATGATAGATATTCGGAAAAAAATATCAATTGGCTATGGACATTGTGGCATAAATTACATTAACCAAAATTACAAAAATAAATTGAATTGAATTAAATCTCGAAAATTCTTTTCTTATCACTATCTTACCTGGTCGTATCAAATAATAAATTATTTCAATGCTTTGAATCTCCTAATAAAAAATCATAATAATAATAAGTTAAATTTTTTTTTAAAAACTACTTCTTTTATCAAGATTCTAATTGTAAGTAAAAAGCCAGCCACAAGCATCCCTCAATGATTTCAGAATACAAACGTTCGATACTTAAAAAAAAAAAAACGAAAAAAAAACGAGAGAATAACTATATGAGACATTGAAAAATACGCGCAGCTGGAAAAATTCCGTATACACACATGCATACTTCCCTAAACCTCTTCGACCAAGAGAAATCTTTCTGGTTTATGGTAAAAAAAAAAAAATCACAAACACGGCTATCGTTAATTAAAACAACCGAGCCCCGATATCACGTTAAGCATTAATGACACGCACGAAGCGATACATGTTCATATCAACGAATCGCATGATAAACCAAAAACTCGGCACCGTCAACGTCGACGCATGTTTAGGCTACGCGCACGATCCTCGAGCTAAACGTGCCTGGGCGGAAATCGGACGCCGGTTTCGATTCCTTTAAAAGCCAAACCCGCCGCCGAAAAGTCATCAGTTCGACTACCAACAAACGATCCAAAGAACAAATCGAGCAGTCGAAAATGAAGCTGAACGCTGCATTCGCCCTTCTACTCTTAGGCCTGGCAATATCTCAAGCCAGTGTCATCAAGAAAATCGAGAAGACATTGGAAGAATCCGATGTTCCCTTGGAAGAAACCGACGAGGACAATTTGAGATCCAAGAAATCGGCTCACTATGGATCGTCATCTGCCTCTGCCCAGGCCACAGCCAGCAGCTATGCCTCTGCGGGACCAGCGAAGAGCTACAGATCAGGCGGTCAGGCCCAGGCCACCGCCACCAGCTATGCCTCTGCTGGCCAAATCTCTGCGGGACCGGCCCAGAGCTACAGCTCAGGGGCTCAGGCCCAGAGCTACAGCTCGGGGGGTCAGGCCCAGAGCTACCAACAGGCAGGGTCAGCTTCAAACGCCCAAGCCTACCAGACAGGACACGTCAGCTCTTACGGCCAACCATCCGCTACTAGCTACGAGACTGGAAACGCTATCTACAGTTACAGCTCTGAATCAGGTCAAGCTACTGCTGTAGCCGAGATTCTGGAACCTCTCGAGATCATCCAATCGGCAGGCGCCATGGAGGTGATCCAATCGCCAGCGACTATGGAACTCGTTCAATCGCCAACGACCATGGAGGTCATCCAGCCAGCTAAGACTTTAGAACTTGTCCAGGCTCCCATGACCGTGGAGATCTATCAGCCAGCCAAGACTCTGGAGATCCTCCAGCCAGCCATCAGCATGGAGATCGTTCAACCAGCCAAAACCCTAGAGGTCGTCCAACCACAAATGGCCGTGGAGGTCGTTCAACCCGCCAAGACTATCGAGTTCACGCAACCAGCCATATCCATGGAGGTCGTCCAACCGGCCAAGAGCTACGAACTGGTCCAACCTCCAGTAACCATGGAGTTCGTCCACCCGGGAAAAACCATGGAGATCGTCCAACCATCAGTGACCATGGAAGTCGTCCAACCAGGCAAGACATACGAGATCGTTCAACCACCCTCCACTCTGGAAATCATTCAACCGGCCAAGACCCTCGAGCTCATCACCCCGCCGGTAACATTGGAGATCATTCAACAATCCAAGACCCTGGAACTCGTCCAACCTCCCACGACCTTCGAGATCCTCCAACCACCCAAGACTCTTGAGCTCATTCAACCTCCGATGACCTTGGAGATCGTTCAGCCCGCTAAGACCGTAGAGATCACTCAGCCATCTCTATCGTTCGAGATCGTCCAACCATCTAAGACTCTGGAGTTCACCCAGCCGTCAATGGCCCTAGAGTTCGTTCAACCGGCCAAGACTCTCGAATTCACTCAGCCGCCATTGTCCATGGAGATCGTCCAGCCAGGCAAAACTTACGAGCTTCTCCAGCCGCCAGTGTCTTTGGAAATCATTCAGCCCGGTAAGAGCGTAGAATTCGTACAGCCACCAATGTCCATGGAGATCGTTCAGCCAGGTACAGCAGTGGAGATCGTTCAACCGTCCACGTCACTAGAGATCATACAGGCGGCTACGCCTGCACAGTACGCTCAAACAGCTTACGCTTCCAGCTACGGAAGTAGTAACGCGCATCACCACTATTCCCCGAACGCTGTAGAATACGTTCAATCTAGGGCCGTGGAAACGGTTCAACCAATCAGGGCACAGGCGTACACCTCTAACGGACACTTGTACGGTTCCGGCGGACACTCGCACGGCACTATCGGGCACTCGTACGGTTCTATCGGGCACTTGCACGGCTCTACCGGGCACTCGCACGGCTCTATCGGGTATGCGCTCGGTTCAGGCGGGCAGTCGCACGGCCCTGTCGGGTATACGCTCGGTTCAAGCGGGCAGTCGCACGGCCCTATCGGGTACACGCTAGGTTCAAGCGGGCAGTCGCACGGCTCTGTCGGGTATGCGCTCGCTTCGAGCGGGCAGTCGCACGGTTCCAGCGGACACTCGAGTTCCGGCTATTAAATGGTCCGTCACGTCTAGGGATATTTAAAGGGACTTTCCCCTATCCTATGCTATTAGAAATTGAATTGTTCTAGACTATTAGGAAAGAACTTTAGGTACTCGAAATGAAACAGTTTCCAAGATTGGAAGCTGATCCGATTTTGTCCTGGGTGTAACGAAATACGATTCCTGTACTTTCTCGGTTTGTCTTTACGGGGAAATCGATGGGATTGTGGTATCGTGATCTGGAAACGTAGTGTTTTTGTCCAATTATATTATACGTTAAGCTTTATGTATCTTGTATGTATGAACTTATAGTAACATGTTCGACTATTTTTCGTGGGATAACTGTACGACTGCATGGGAACGAAATAAGGTGC
Organism: Nomada fucata; assembly: GCA_948146005.1. Taxonomy (NCBI): domain Eukaryota; kingdom Metazoa; phylum Arthropoda; class Insecta; order Hymenoptera; family Apidae; genus Nomada; species Nomada fucata. Next base: position 29,310,506 of record OX411277.1, on the reverse strand, counting down.
AGCATACACATGTTAGTGCGGAACAATATAACATTTTCTTTTTCAGGGTGGCTTCGTTTGTTTGGCTATCACTTACATTTCTTATTCTGTAATAGTATTATTATCGTACTTCTCGTTTAGCTTCTAAAAGGACATTACCAATATTTGCATCGCCGTCAAATTTGTTTTGCTTATTATGATGTATTATGTTTGTTCTTTGCGATTTTGTGGGGCTGTATCTTGAAGAGTTAATAAACTAACAATGCCAAAACAAAAGTATATTTTATCGGCTTGCCATTTTATGACATCATCCAATCCTTTTGTAAACTAATTCCTAACCTTCCATTTATGCGAAGTCGGTCAAATATGTATCCACCGACAAATTCGCACACCCTCTATTATATTTCTACTATAATTCGTATTTCCTTGATCTCCCTATATAAAACTACCAACCTAAATTCTCCATTACTATTTAATACGAAACACCGTATAATTAACATCAATACACTATGACATCTATTCCAACAATACACTGGCTATGCTCGTACATAAAATATTTAAACTATGCTCTATAATGCAGCAAAGAAGCATGCGAATATGAACCAGCTGAACAATTGTATAAGTAGAGAAATTTGAATGCATGCAAAACACTTTCGCAGAAAAAAAAGAACCTTGCCGTTATATTCTAGGGAAAACGTATATATTCGAATCGGATAAAAACGGGAATAAGGAAAACGTAAAGTGAGAGAAACGAATTCGTGGGAATATGTGTCACGTATTGAAAGTTAACACACTTTAATCATTGCTGCCTCTCCTGTCGATAGATATTAAAACGAATGCACGGAAACGCGGACCGCGTTAATAGTGACAAGTGTCCCCCTCTATGACCGCGTATTTTTCTTACAAAAACATTTTCAACGTATATACGTGCCAACTCGAGTCCTGTTCAATTGACACAAAATTCGTAATGCACACGTTTCGATATATTTCGAATTGTCACCGTTCGTCTCTGGCACATTCGTGAATTATTTGAGACATATCTGCGAGAACGTGTAACAAAAAAATGACTCGAAACGAATAATGTAATATTGATTGCATAAATACTTATTTTTATGCTCATTATGTAACGTGAAATTAAATATGTACATATGCGTATTTAAGTTTAATGTATTAATCTTTTTTGTACGTTACATTTTCGTTCAAAGTGTAAAATTAACATTTCACGGGTGGTGTGAGGTTCGTCGACGATGGTAATAGACATAAAACGAAACGTAGTATGCACATAATAAAATATTGAGACGGGGATACGAGTAACCAGATAATGAAAATAAATGATCAATGAGCCACATTTAAAGTAATTTTATTTTATTGTAATGTAATGTACAAATAGAACGTCACTGTTTGGAAATGCAAACGATCAAAGATGTACTAATTTTAATTAATAGTTGATATTCGTTTGGTTAAATTTACCATTTTTGGTGCAGAATTTATTACTACATTTATTAATTAATCATTCGATTCTATTTATCTGATATTATCGTTTCACGTATTTGCAATGATTGAAATCGTTAATTGTTGTTCATAATACTAATTATTTTGAACGTTAAAAGTAGTATTGAAAGATATCAATGTGTTTGTCCTGACAAAAATGGAACTGTTCGAAACGTTCCGACACACCGACTCGATTTAAAGCCATACAACTTTGATCGGTCAGAGTACATTGAAAACAATAGAACGAGAAAATAACGTAAGAATAACAAAGGAAGGCGGTAACAACGGGCCGCAGGAAAATGTAGTACATATATACTTACAAAAGCTACCGACGCAAAAAAAAGCCTACGTGGACGGGCACAAAAAAAACCATACAGACAATAGCGTCAGTCAAGTTAAAATTTGTAAACCGTGAAATTGTACGAATCTAATAATTAAAGAACGGAGGAAATAATTCACTCGGCACACGATATCTATTACATTGAAAATATTAATTGGAAAGCGAAAAATATTTCCACCCGAATCGAGATAAGCATAAATGCAACAAATTACCGCGTATTAAAGTGTAAAGAGTATATTAGGAACAAACTTAGATGATAACACACAGTTTTTTCTAATACGAAAAATAATAATAGCAATGGTATAAACAGTAGTGCCACAACCACACCAATGGCGATGAAAACATCAACAACAAAAATAGCCACACATATAGGTAATTACTATTGCGAATCTAACGATAATATCGATTCGCTAATATCGTGACAAACAACAAAGTTAAAATACTCTAGCCTTACAATTTACCACTTAACGAGCCACGCCATAAAACACACAACAGCAAAAATTACACCATGAAAAAACGAGCAACAATTATTGTTACTATCTTTTTCGTAAGCTGTTTACCTTCTTCAGCGTGTTCGCGCATAACGGTCACCCGCTTGGACATAACTCATCTGTTCCATAATCGTACAACACACCTCTGATTTTTGTTCTTTTTTTCTGTTCATCCTGTTCACCGTTCTCCCGATTAACGGTCTTCAACCGATCGAGCCAAGGGAACGAGATAGTTCGAACATAGCGTCGAGTATTCGCACTGAACCTAACGTGAGAATTTGAATGGAGAACCGTTAGGCGTGGTAGGGAAGCCCGATGATACAGGTTGGACCAAAAAAAAAAAAAGAAGGACACCAATCGACGAAATTTTTGGTTACGCCGAAAGACTGAGTCGGGTAAAAAAATATCCAGGGCCGACAAAATAACAGAAGAAAAATGGTCGAAATTATACGAAACCGACAACCGTGGAATAAATCTAATATTTCGATCGATAAGTGCCGGGCGAATCGTTTATCGACCGACTGGAATGATTTTTTCAGAAAAACATCGGCGACGCAGTGTCGTGTATCAACCGGGTAACATTAACAGGAAACGAGGGCCGAAACGGTCGTGCAAAATTCGTCGATAGGTTGGAATACGTCGTCTATCGAACGAAAATATCGAAAACTTCACTGGCACAACAAACTCGAGGACATAATGGAACAGCCACGAACCGATGTGTCTCCCTTAGTCGGCTTGCACATAATACAAATCACTGGTATCCAGGCATCGGTGTGAAAAGAGGCGGGACGAGTACTGTCGCGTGCATTGGTAGTATATACCCACATAAACTGTGTAATATATAATTCCGGACCGATAATCGTGCACCAGCGGGTTATCCGGCGATGTTTTAACAAGTACCACCACCCTTTCCCTTTTACTTCTATTCGATTTTCTCTCGTTTTCCGCCGATCATCAAACGGGACACATCTCGCTTCGTTATTTTGATTCACTCGATGCCGAACCTAAACCCGAGGGAGATAGACAACACACAACAAGCGGCCGCACACACAGATCAAAGAGAGGACAGACCGCGTGTATGTTATATAATGTACCCGCGTACGTGTAGATGCGTGCGAAAGAGAGTAAGTGAGCGAATAAGTGAGAAAGAGAGAGCCAGAGGTTAGATAGATTGAGCGAGAGAGACGGAGACAGAGTGGGCGAGCGCGAGAAGTGGTGGGGATTGGGTGGAGAGCGAACGATCGAGCGGCGGGGAGGGGGAATGGAGTGACAGAGAGAGATAGAAACAGAGCCGCGAGAACGTGAGACAAAGGTAGAGAAAGATAGAAAGAGAGAGAGAGAGAAGGAGCAGAGAGTGAGGGAGAGAGGAGGACGCAAAGACGACGATGATTGCACGAGGGATACGTCCGCGACGGAAGTACGAGGCACACTAAGGGCGTGGGCAATCGGAGCAAGGCCGGTGTGGAGTTCTGAGGGGTGGACCACATTGATTTTGATTTTCGAAGCGCGCGCATGAGTCTCCGTGTTCAGCTCTGCCCATTCATACGTACGGGACGTTGGTCCTTAGCTAGTATACATACTACACGTCCCTCGATCGTTCCAACTTTTTTTCCTTTTCTTTCGCTTTTTTCCTTTTTACCCCTCTGTATGTACGCCGACAGATTTTCGCTGGCTCGATTAAACGAACGCACACCGCCGCAACCTAACCTCTCGACCGCGGACGCGATTTCCCTCGTTACGGGCAACGCGGTCCTGCCAGCCGCGAGATCAACTTCACTGATTTGTGGGCGGATGTCGTGGCGAAAATGATCCCCCTTTCCTGCACTCGACTTTTATTTTTAAATGTAGATCGTTCGCATTAATGGTACTAACTGGGCCGAGGCAAAGAAAACTGTAATATTGTGGGTCAATCGATAAATAAATAAACATAAAAACAAATTTGATGTCATAGAAATTAAGTATACTGTTAATCAGATATTTTCTAACTTCGAAAAAAACGAGACTTCCCGCGTATTCGATTATTGTCTCGCTTCGTAAGTCTGTTAAATTGCGAAACAGTAGAGATAGATAGTAATGAAACAGGTATAGTATTTCTTTGTTATGCGAGATGAAGGCAGGGGTAGGACAGCGGTACTCGACAAACAGGGAACTCCTGCGAGTGATATTACATGGCGCGACACAGAGGAATGCAGTAGCGACAATTAATAAGACGAACTGCTGAAACTTGGTAAAATAGTAATTAAAAGCGGAGCGACGGATATACAGGATGTCCCGCGCGACGGGGAAGCTGTTGCTTTAAAACAATCAGAGATGGAGAAACGATGTTATAAGAGAAAATTAAATGGTTCGCAGCGAAGAATATTCTTGAATTAATTTTAGTGATACAACCTGTATATTAATCTCCAATTTTTCGCTATTTCGATTGAAGGATTACGTCTCAAAATTCATATTTACCACAACGCAAGAAATAATGTTCGCATTGATAATTCGTTATTTTGAAATAGATTCTAACGCAGACAAGGTATGGAATAGACCCATGATCTTACGTTTTGACTGTCTTACATTCGACTACCATACCGACCGAGAAAATTGAAGTCGATTTGAGAGCCCCCGTTCGTGAATAGTGCTTAAATGAAAAACTACTCTCAGAGACGATATATAGGAATACCTATGTCCGATTGGTCTGCCCTGATAGTTTATGAATTAATATCTATTTAACTAATATAACAATACCCGGTACTATAATCTTTTCAAACATGTTTCTAACTCTATTGAATTGAACAAAAGGGACCCCACAACAGCTAAGATAAGAACCCCATTGGACGAGGACAATTTTCAAGGGGGACCAGAGGAACCAGAACCGTAATGGAAAGTAGAAAAAGCCTCGCAGAACAGATAAGCAGTATTTCTTGAAGTATCACTATCTTTTAACTCGAGCCGTGAAGAAACGGTAGATATATACAAAAGTATAAGTTGTGTTTGAATATCCCGCGCTTCTTCACAAGTAGAGCGGTACAGCACTCCACGGGCAAATGACCTACACACAGTACCCTTTTCCCACCAATAGCTACGCGATAAATGCACAGCTGTTGTTCAACTTCGCCATGAACGTTACGGCATGTTTACTTGTACAAAAATTTCTAAGAGCGAACGTTTCGTCATTGGAATCGTTTAAGGTTTAACTTGCACGAATTTGAAATCGGAGCAGCTACGTTGAATCAAATGAAATTCATCGGACGAACGTACAACGATACATAGGGACTTAATGTTACAACAGAATCAATCGAACAATCATTATATTCGAAGTGTGTACGCGTTATTTTTAATTATTTTTATTTTAGTTTAATCTTTATCACCCCCGTATAAGATGAATATAGTCTGCGTGATATGCAGCGATCTGTTACTACCGTCTGACGATGTTTTTTATACACCCTGTGGACATACTTTCCATTTCGTTTGCCTGACTCAATGGCTAGAAAGGTAGAGCGATATCTGACATTTTTCTTTCTCCGTTCATTGCATGAAACTTTTCGACGAATATTCTTTGCATTTCTCGTTTTCTAACACAGAAACCTCAATTCGTTGGCCGATTTACTATATTTTTCTCTCACTTTTCGCAGATCCAAAAGTTGTCCCCAATGCAGAGAGAAGACGACGCAACAGAGAATCCATAGATTATATTTTAATTTTTCCAACAACGACACCATTGTAGAGGACACGTGTTCGTTGCAGGATAAAGTGGACAAACTGAACTTTCAGCTCGCGCTGAAAGAGAAGGATATTAAACATTACACGGAGAAGACCGAGACTTTGGGGAACCAAAATAAACAGCTGAGGAGGGAAGTACAGAAAGTGGAATGCCAGCTGAACGAGAAGTCTAGCACTATTTACGCCCTCAAGGAGCAAATGAAATACTTCAAGCTACAACACGCAGAGACGGAGAGTAAAAGCAAAGAGATCGAACATCTACAAAAGAAGCTCGAGACCTGTAGAAAGTATGCAAATGTATATTAAGAACGTCCGGCATTAGTTTCAAAGAAACGAAATCAGAATTAAAGATAATCTACTAAACAATGTTTTCTGTTAAGTGTACAAACGTTGCTCGAAGCCTCCACGGAAGACGTGGACGAGATGATTTCGAGAACGTCCGATCCAAGCACGCTTATCACATATATATCTGTGATGAAGAGGTAAACTTTTGTGGTCGTTTATTGTTACAATATCATTGGGCATATAATCAGAAATGCATATACATTTCGAAGTTTTATGTTGTAATTAGGGAAATGACGATTAGTTTGAATAAGAGAAGGGAGCTAAGGACGAAAGTGAAAAGTTTGAAACAGGAACTGACCAAAGTATCAATGGAACGGAACTTCTTGTTAGACGAACGCGACAGAGGAAAGTATGTGACCCTTTACGATAAATCGTAGGAAGATTTCGCGGAGCTACCGGGTCGTGTTTACCATTGTATGTTGCTTTCCAGAAAATTGGAGGAGAGTTTAGTGATCTGTGAAGGCGAGAAAATGTCATTTGAAAACCGAGTTAAAGAGCTCGAAAGGCATATCTCGCTAATGAGAAAATCGATGAACCACGATGCGAAAGTAGCGGAGTCGACGAATAGTAATTCGAATTCTAGTCCAAAACGAACTAATATAAAGAAACTCCTTAATAATGCTAAAATCGAGGAGCAGGATATAGATCAGGACGACGGAGGCCCGAATGCTGCCAGTGTAATGACCTTTATTTATCTATTTATGCATGAATGCTGCCAGTGTAATGACAATTATTTATCTATTTATGCAACATAACAACCCTGTACTATTTTGGGACATTCACATCATTTCTTTAATCGTCTTTGTAGAACGAACAATCTGATTCGCCGTATCTCCCGGTGAAATCTGTAGGTGTATTTGTTCTGCCACACACGTGCCAAAAACGTTCAACGATGATAATAAGCGGATCGATTCTAACGAAAAAGCCAAGAATTGAACAAGCTAACCCACGAAATGTAAGATATCATGTAACTGTTACAAAGAAAGAGATTAATTGTATTGTCAAATTATTTCTAATGCCAAATTTTGTACTTAGGAACAAGCAGGGACTAATGCAATAGTGTACAATGGTTTCGGTGGTCATTCAAAGTTTGATCAATTTCCTACTACCTCTGTTATGAGAATAAAGCGAACCAGGGATGACGCAAGTAAACAGAAAAAATCCAAACCCGACGTGGACGGCAATCAGAAATTAATTAACTTCGTCACGAACATAGATTTACAAACCATGGTCGGGCAATCTAATACCCAAGCATCAATTGAGCCAAGTATTTAAATCGCGCTGGATTCCCGAAAATAGCATGCCAGCTACGAAGTATCTGAAACTTTATTTGTGGGATCACAATACTGGATCGAAATCCGTGATCTTGGATGCAGGCACATTCCTCACGAATATTTTATAAAGCGAATTATATATAGAATAAAAGAAGAACAAATCATTGTACCCGCGACATATTCATTGAAGAATTCAACATATATTTTCGTATTGTAAACAGGATCTGCGTAGACATCAAAGTTGTAAATTACTAGAAAATTATGAGCCATTGTTTACGCGATTGTGCGCAAGCAATTGTATATTATTAAATTTTGGTATCAAGTTCTCGTTCCTCGTTTAATTGCGAGTTTCTTTAACTGAAGACTAAAATAAAACTTTGAGAAATTGTAATTCGCCAAATTTTATTTCACAACATATGACCTTCTCCAGCACCGAAGGAAAGAAATTTTTCCATTAAAAAAGCGTACATCGCAAAGTCGAACAACGAACCTGAATTATCGGCAATGGTAACTGCATAGGGTTTTTATTTGGAATTAATCGTTGCGAAGACAATTTCCTATCTCGTATAATCGTCTAGCAGTGTGTAAATGAAATTTCTAGACACTTCGGTGAATGCGGTTCGTAGCGTGTACAGTTCCCCCACCCTTGACCGCGTTCCCATGGCGACGCGGCAAGCTATGTCAATCCACGATCCTGATTCGTCAAGAATCGTACCTGACTACGCGCGTCAACGCTTATGGCGCTGCGCATGCGCACTGCGTTCAAAGACAGAGAGGCGGGGGATACCAGCGCGTAAGGGGCCCCACCGCTGGACCCTACCGTTCTAGAACAATTCTATATTCCCCCACGCGTCTGCAGAACATTTGTTGCCTTAGTAATTTCGAGTCTAGCGTGGAGCTGCGCGATCTTCACGTTATTTATATGCACGCGGGGGATATTGACGTTCAACGTGCTCAGAATTTTCCAGAAACAGTACATTTTCCTCACTTTTAATGATGTATTGAGTGGTCGAGTGACTTTTCGTTGAATGGTTCGTTCGCACTCTTAAGTAAATAGAAAGTAATTGGAGAATTTCTTTTCTAGTCGGAAAAATTGTTGAAAATTTGGTAAGGGAAACTCTACGCGATATTACGTAAAACTGCGTTGCCTATGAACTGCCTGCTTCTTTTTTGTCATTGAAGGACGTCCACTATACGAATATAATTTCTAGGTTATGGAATAGAAAAAAAAGATCCTCGATTTTATTCTAATTAACCATTTTGTTTGTTTCTCGATTAATTGTATCACTCTTCTTCTTCATTTATTGGAATCACTGTCGCGTTAATTTTATTAACAATAAATTCGACGGATGTGCGTATGCAAGACGTGCTCAAACTGAATTAATTTTGTCAATATTTAATTTACGTTTTGTTTTATTTACGTTTCGTATTATATTGAATTGAACCATCCCGAATTTTACATCATTCTTATAACAATCGAAATGTAGGATGACCGAAGTTGTAATTCTTGAATTAGTACTTAAGTACGATGGAATAGTATTTAAACAATTCCGGTGTTTTTATTTCTTTGAAATTGTCCCTTTGTAAATCCTATGTACCGTTTTAGTAATAATACATAATTATCGTAAAGTTAATATTAACGTTATCAACGATTTACAATACGTTTCTTGTTTCAGAAACGGCTATTTATTTCTATTAATATATTTGGAAGATATATTTATAAGCTTTTAATTTATAAGAAATAATGGCCAAGTGGGGCGAAGGTGACCCGAGGTGGATTGTTGAGGAAAGGCCTGACGCCACTAATGTCAATAACTGGCACTGGTACGGTAAAATAATATGTATAGATTTGTATCGATACAAGAATCGCTTGTTTCGTTCCATGATTTTCAATCAAATTACTCCAAACACAATCTAACGGTAATGTTTTTTAAGGACAGAGAAAAATGCCTGCGCCTGGTCCCAGGAAAAGTTGAAGGAATTATTTACCGATATGAAGATTGAAAATGATAAAGGTATCAATTTCTCGTATTCTGTAATATTCATCTAGCATCGATTTGTACGACAATGGAAAGGACACTACGAATTTAATATAAATGTATGGAAACCGTGTTTAATGAACGTTTATATTGCTTGCAGTTTCCTGCACAGTATCGGAAGTAGAGAAATGTGAAGGTGAGGCGATGGCGAATAATCGAAAAGGTAAATTAATTTTCTTCTATGAATGGAATATTGTATTAAAATGGGTAACCGATGGGAAATCCGGCAAGAAGATCGAGGGTAAAATAAACATTCCAAATCTCTCTGAGGAAAATGAAATTTCCGAAGTAGACGTAAGTAACAACAACAATATTATCAATAGTACAATATAAATTAACTGCAAATTCGAATTCGCGAACGTTTCATTCGTATATGAATGTATTATGATCAGTGCAAAAGCGAAAATCATTTTAAGAGTTCAGTAGTGGAATTTAATAATAGTTCAGTAATATGTACTTATACGGATTGTAACATTGCTTCGATTTCATAATACAGATACGATTTTTGTTTAGTCAACTGTTCCTTTCTGTATATAATTTGCGAAGGTGATAAGCAGAATATGGTTTTAATTAATTTCAGATCGAAATTACATTAAAAGATAGCACAGACGAGGGTGAAGCAGTGAAGCATTTCCTACACACAAAGGGGAAAGAAGTGCTTAGGGAAAAGATGAAGAAATACGTTTCTTCTTTGAAAGACGGTAAATGTCTGTTAAGAACTTTTATTAACCTCTACTGTTAAAAGATTGTTGATGTTATTAACATTGCATAATGTTATGGAATATTAATCGTTTCAACTTAAATGTTTGCTTCACTCTCAGAATTTACCGTTGGCATGATTTTGCCTAAGAAGGATATTGTGAAAGAGAATATCTCGAATATCACATCTGGGTTCAACGCAAAAGTGAGTGAAGTAATGAATATTACTTTATTTAAATATTTATAAAAAATGGTTCTCAATCGTCTTCAGTTTCTCATCGTTGATTAAATTACGTTTCATCGTTGCAGATGCAGATGAACTCTAGTGTAGCACCGTCGAACAACAAAAAGCAATTGGAACGTAAAATTTCGACGACGACAATTAAACAACAACAGAAGTTTCAGTGCCGAGCCGAAGAATTTTACAACGCTTTCACGACGGTCGAGGTAGGATAAAGAAAATCAGTCAAGCTTAGTTTCACAAATATTGGGCTCAAAAAAAATCAGTACTCATCGAAATAGTAGTACACTTTAATTTAATTTAGTTTAGTTTAGGTCTATAAGCTGTATTCACCGTCGACGTTCAATCGAAAGAGTATAGTCAAGCCAACAATTCCAACCGAATGTTATTAGGTTAATTGTTCGTCCCCATTACTCGCGGGCGGAATTTTTGTTCTAGCAGCTTGTAGGATCGCTGATTCTTTTGTGTCTGCTTGTATTCCGGTGTAGGTGGAGTAAAAGTGAAATTCTGGAGGGCTGAAAGAGAGAGCAAGTTTTATTTTGTAAAGCGTTCTCTAGTCTGAAAATTGTCAGTTTCACTGGTGTGGTAGGACAATGATTCAGCTATTGCTATGAAATAGATACAGCGTACTTAAAAACCGAAGAGATATTTCGAAAAAGGTTAGTGCACAGAAGCGAACATTTATTCGTTTATCTTTCAATTGTGCCTCCGGACGATAACGATTGAAAACGTGTAACAATTGAATTCCAAATCAGAATGGCAGGATAGGCAGAAATCGGATTGAAACTCGAGAGGTGGTCCCGGTTTTTCTTTTTCGATACTAGGATAGGATAGAATAGGTCAAGGCGGTTGGAATACATTCGTTTTCAAAACGTATCTCCATACCTGAGGAGTAGTCAGGCATTTCAATTGGTCTTCTTTTAGATCTCACCAGAGAATTCTTCAACAAACGATTGCACATACGTTATGGATTTTGTTGAGACACTAATAGCTTAATTCATTTTCATCTGGCTAATAAAAATTCGAAATTGGCCAATCCATCCCAACAAAGCAGCAGCATTAAGTTTCGATTATGTATCTCACAAAAATTCTAACAAACTTTGCCATATTCGATATTCTTTTTTTGCAGGTACTTATATTCGTTATTAAGAATGATTAATTCTACTTTGTTCGATTAATTGTACATAAAAGTTATCAATAAACGATTCTCGAAGTCGTCAATCAAGCTACGTGTAATTCAATCATCTTGTTTCAGATGGTTCAAGCTTTCACAAAAGGACCAGTCAAACTCGAACCAAAGATCGGGGGGAAATTCGAGTTGTTCGGTGGCAATATACACGGTGAATTCGTGGAAATTGCGCCTACCAGGATCGTTCAGAAATGGCGTTGCAAACAGTGGCCCAATGGACATTTTAGCGATCTTACCATTCATATTTCCGAAAAGAATGACCACACCGAAGTCAATTTGACGCAAGTTGGAGTACCAGTTAGGTAAGACAGTTAATTCTGTTATTGAAATGTAATTTCCTTGAAATGTATGAACGATTTGTGTTCCTTATTGAACTGTACCTTGGAACACTGTATACAAAAACAATTTTTAACTATACAATAACAATTCGATGCGTTTCTTTGCAGCGAGGAAGATTCCACGAAAGAGAATTGGGAGAGGTATTATTGGGACGCCATAAAACGTACATTTGGATTCGGTTATTTCATGTGATCCATGTATGTTTTAAATTTTGCTTACTTATCGATAAGTAGAAAGACAATTAAAATGTGTGTCGTCGTAATTCCCTTCGTACATACCCTGCTATGAACTAGCCGCAGAATAATCAGTTGCATACCAAACCTTTGTTCCCCTCTACGATAGTTACAACGATTCTCTTAGTACACTGCATTATTCAATGCACAAACATTCAATCATTGCTTAAATGTACATGAATTATTGTCGACATAACGCATTCAACGTTTGAACATGACCGATCTTGTATTGATACTTCTATATATCGAATAAATCATCTCAGCTACTAAAATCTTGCTTTTTTCACTTGCCATCTAATTTAACTATATGCTTGTAAGATTACTGTATATATTTTGTAATGAACCTAACTTGAAGATATTGTTCTTCGCAAAAATTTCATTGATTAATATTTTGTATTCAACAACGGTTTATCGAAAGTTGTACTATCGATTACGAAGAACTAACCAAATTGGAAAAATTTATTCACGCTTCTGTACCGCCTACAAACAAATCCTAACCTTCATTCCAATCTTACTGAATAATAAAACGTAATGACGCATAATAAACGATACATCATAATGCGAAAATATTAAGGATAAATTCTAACCTTGAAAAAGTAAAGTCTACTTCAAACTCGCAGCAATTCGCCTAGAATTGTTTGTAATATAAGTTTACAGTCATTAAATAAGTAATATAATTGTTTGGTTATACCAATTGGAGATAATACGCGACAACTGTATCATGCTAACCTCAAATTTACAATTGTTCGTCGTTCAATATTCCGTGCCAGGTGATTCTTGACACGATGACTGAGTTTTTGATTGGGCCATAGAACTTCAGAAGAAAGTTAGTAGTAGCGTAGAAACGGGTAATCGAAAGAATTGTATTTTCTTCAGGAACAGAAAACAACTTTGCGCTCGACAAGAACCCCTATCTTCGAAGCGATTGCACAGACTGGTGCAGCCCGCTTGAATGGGTATCTGCGCAGACGATTGCGCATGTCCTTCTAGTGGCACTGTCTAATCGCACATGCGCAAATGGAGGGAAAATTTGAAACGAAAATGCAATCATCTCGTGATTTAGAATTTAGGGCATGGCAATTTTCAGATAATCTATCATTATGCTTACATCTGTACTATAATACAAAATGTTATAGCCTCAGTTTGTTCATTTATTCAAAATAACATAAATGATTTTATAATAGGTACATGTGTGTAGTTTTGCTAGATCAATTCACCTACTTAACTTCTAACACCAAAATGTGGCAGTCATGATTTAAAAACTAAATTCAAATATGAAATGCAGGGAAATCATATTTAATCAAGAAATAAATCTTCCCTAAATAATGAAAAAAGTCCCTCAGGTATTAATAATCAATTTCATCATATCATTTGTATATTTTAATATCTATTATATGTTCTTTGGTAATTCGAAGAAACAATGAAACTTTTATTCACTTATATTTCAATGTATAAAAAACGAAAAAAATCATATGAGAGGACTGAAAATATTATGTTTCCACTTTCATTATCACTTATTTTATGTTTCTCAAATATAAATTGCGGTTTTTCATTGGAAAAATGGGATAAACATTCAATTTCCAATAATTACAATCAACCTCGACCTATAATAATCATCCCTCTTAAGTAACTCAAAAATAAATATACTTCTCCCTTACAAAAATTGAAATTGGAAAAATTAAGACACTTTGTTATTTTTCATTCTAATGAAATTAAAATTGAAAAGATCTGTCGCTCCAGAAAATTCCCAATATGTAAACATTCGCCTCCAGCCAACCAAGCGCTGCGGATTCTTCTTAGAAATGACGTGCACCGTTTCCCGATACAAAATCTGACAATGTCAGCGGCGTCGCGTGTTTTCATTACGTGCACGATTCTGTAATCAAACGTGCCGTCACGATCATGACGATTCCTTTAAAAGACAGCCACGCTGTCCAACAATCATCACTGGCAGATCGAACAGCGATACAAAGAACCATCCAAGGAAAGGACCATTCACAAGGAAGATGGATCTGAGAACTACATTTATCCTGTTACTACTGGGTTTGGCTATCTCTAACGCTGTACCAGTAGAAAAGATACCAGCAGAAAATGAAGAGCTATTGGAAGAAACCATTCATCGCTTAGAAGAGGAAGCTGCAGAGGACAAGGAGAGATCTAAAAAGGCAGTACTGTACTCAGCGCCATCTCTGGTGGGCCCAATGTTACCTTATGGTACCATCTCTCAACCCCCTAGCGGCCAGCCATCTGTACCAGGAATCGTCTGCTTCCGGATATCCCAATCATCTCCAGATCAGCCTATCCAACTCTTCCCCTATTATCCATTTCATCCGCATCTACCTCATCAACCCTTACCTCAACCACCAATGGGTCCTCTACCTGATCAACCCATTCAACCTCTACCTCGACAGCCAATGGGTCCTCTACCTGATCAACCCATTCAACCTCTACCTCAACAGCCGATCAGTCCTCTACCTCAACAACCCATTCAACCTCTACCTCACCAGCCAATGAATCCTCTGCCTCAACAACCCATGTACACTCTACCTATCGCGCCACAAGCTCAATCTATCCAGACTCTGGTTAGTCCTCTTCAAACTCTACCTCAGCCTCTGCCGAACATGGCCAACCCTATCCAAGCTCTCAGCCTTCAGTCAGCCCCTCAACAGATCCCAGGTCTCAGCATGCAGGCGGCCGCGCAGCCCCTCCAGGCTATGAATCTCATTCAGGCCCAACCTGTAATGTTCTCATCAGCTGCAATGATACCAGAGCCAGTACAAGCATACAGTTCATACGATATAGTCCAGTACGCCATTCCCAGAGACCACGCCCAATCTTCATTTGCTACGGACTATATGCATCCAGTCATGACTGTAGACTACGCACAACCAGCTGCTGCTCCAGTCAACCGTTACGCTGCCGTTTCAATGGACTACGCCCAACCTAACTCTGTTGCAGACAGCACTCAGTACGCCGTTGCGTATGCCCATCCAACCATGGCTACAGACTACGCCCACTACGCCGTTGAGTACGCCCATCCAGCGTCCGCTTCTGACTACGCCCACTCTAACACGGCCGCAGAGTATACTCATCCTACTATCACTGTAGAGTACGTCCAACCTACCTTCGCCAGAGAATACGCACAGTCTGCTCCAGCTGCTGACATTAAACCTATCGTATCTGCTGAGTACATGCAAGCCGCTACGGGTAAGGAACTCGCTCAGCCTGCCCATACTATGGAACAGCCTCAACCTGCCGTCTTTAGAGAATTTGGCCAACCTTCCGCGACCAGCTACGCACAGCACGCTCAGGCTAGGGATCATGTTCAAATTCAAGAATACGCTCAGCCTACAAACTCTAGGGACTACGTCCAAACCCCTTATTCTCTACCCAGCCCAAGGACTGCTCAAGCAGGTTCCGATGTAGGTGGCGCTGGTCACGCTACTCAAGCTCAAGGTAGTTACCAACCACATGCTCCTGCTGGGAATGGAATAATATGTTGAGACAGACACCAGTGTAGGTTTGATGCAGGCCGAAGGAGGATCTTTCTAATCGGATCTTATGAATGACGCGACCCATCTTTGATACAAAGCACACGTGTGTGCAATAATGATATTATTATTTTTGTTACTATCTTTTAGAGACGCTTAGTTGTAAGTTACATACATGCATAAAACGACACAAGTTTCTGTAAGTGATAACCACCGTCAGAAAAATAAAGAAAAAATATAAATACATTCTAAATGAATTGTTTTAAGCATACATACTTGAAGTCCTAGACCTTAATGTTCTATTTCCAAAAGTGTTCCAAAAATTGACCACTATCCTCTAATATCCACGTAACAACACCAGCCATTTCAAGCGCGTATGCATGCAAGCCCAAAAGCAAATGGAAAAAAAATTGAAAGAACCGAGAGACCAAAAACACCGTTATTAGATTTGACACGAGATTGTTGTCGCCATAGTATCTCAATGGCCTCGAGAATTGCACCGAAAATCGTGCCTGAAACGGGCAACAACAGTTCCAGTTTGTGCCGAAACGTGCTACCATGCAAGTACCTCATTGTCGTGCACAACGGAATGAATTTGGTACGCAAGAGAGATAGTCGTAGAGAAAGGCAGTGATGTATCATTAAGGCGTGGCAGAATGGGAACAGTCTATGCAATAACCGATTTTAATACACAGATACTGCATGTAATAGACAATTATAGCATATAAATTTTCCATTCCAAGCTCTAGCAAAATCATACGCATAAATACAAAAGCAGGCAAAAAATAGTATTACACACCTGCCTAGTGACTTTGTGCTTATTTGCAACGCTTCTCGTGTTTTCGCAATAATAATAATAAATTTAAAAATAGTGCGGCACGGAACCACTGAAGAGGAATTATGTACTCCAGTCCTATCATGCGTGGGCATTTTATACCGAAAAATTAAAGCAAACGCAGGTGGGGATACAATTGTGCTCAAACAAAAGCAGATGTTACTGGATAACCTGCCCAAATAATATCACTCGCGTAGTAAACACATTTATCTCAAACGTGTTCAACAAGTATTTCCCGTTTCCTCTGAGAGGAAGATGTTTGTGTATTGCGTACACAAGTACGTAAGTAACTAAATATGAGGACCCTTGCCGATTCTGCACAGTGGTTTTCATATTTCGAATACAATAGTATTATCGATTAATCGAGAAATATGGGTTAACAAACTAATCGCCAATGAGATATGGAATAGACCTATTCAAGCAGGCAAGTATTCTCCCCAAAGCATTGCTAATGTTTCTTTCATCCTTTACGGTCATAGTAGGGGAAATTGAGAAAATCGCAGCCAATTTTCTCGACATATTTATCATATAATTAACAATTGTATCGCAAAAGGGTAAATGATACAATTGGTAAACGTATGACAAGTGACATTGATTGGCCAGGTCTTACCACCAGGAGGTCGCTGCAAATGAAGGTCCGCTGGGCCCTATCTGTGACCCATTTACCGACCGTTTAGTAAAATGATCGATAGGTAGGTAATGTCGCAAGTGACGTGAAATGGTGATAGGGTTGTAGAGCCCGTGGAAACAGGAGACAATAGCCCTTCATCTATATTTTTATAGATTTTCTATATATCTCATATTTCATATTATCCTAATACAATAAGGCCTAGAACGGCCGAATAGTATATATTTTATAATTTCATTGTACAAAGTTACCAGACTCGATACCTGCTGCGAAGACTACGTGGTCTCAAATACTTTAATTTAGGGTTCACTTCACAGCACAAATTTCGAACGTACTACTCGAATATTTTCGTGACCCATTGAATGCAAACGTACATTATACATATTAACTTCGTTGAATTGCGTACTTCATATAACGGTCATAACTTTAATGACCATCGACATGTTTTGGAAGAAACCGCGTTTCGAAGTCGGACAGCAATTCATTTATAATGTTCATAGAGATAAAAATAATTTATGTTTTCGCAATAAACGACAAATTCTGTATAACAGCGATATGTGAACTTTGAAGTAACAATGTGTATATAATTTGTCAGTTCGTGCATGCTTGGAAGTCATAACATAATCCAGGAGAACACGACAATTAAAACGTATGGTAACACGTATGGCTGATAAGCAATGACAGTAGCAAAATTAAATAACATAAATATTTGATGTACTCCACATATCATGAACATGTAGAGTCCATGTATCGAGCTGATTATTTTAAACCGTCAGGCGCGCGCTCTATTACAGATTAAAGAAACCACATACAACGGGAACTCTGTACCTATCGGTAGAGTCACTGTTAGACATCCATCTAACTTTTTCATCATGCAAAACCTCATTTTTTATTCCGATAGATAATTCTATGTAACTTATAGAAGCTTAACATTATAGTAATTAATATTTAGTTCGATGTGCAACCATATTTGTGTGAATCTCTTATTTTTTCAAGACCGTTAATCGCATAATCTCTGAACACAAACTTTCATTACTGCAAAGAACAAAACTGCAGAATGCAAGAAACCATTTTTTCTAACAAAGATCTCGGCATCAAAAATCGAACCTCAAAAGAATCACGATCATCAGTATCATAAATTAAAACAATCGCACCAGCTATCGAGGCACGTATTCGAAACTCGCACGCACCGGGCTCACTGCTTCCCCAATTCTCACGAAACGATGGTGAAATTTGATGCGGCCTAACATAACCGTCTGTTTTGTCAACATGCACGTTCCGTCGATTACACACGTGCCCTAAGAATCGTGGCAATTCCTTTAAAAGCCAGCCACGCCGTTGAAAAGTCATCATTCGTAAATTCGAACAGCCATACGAACAACGGATCAAAAATGAAGAACATGAAACTCAGCGCCACGTTTGTCCTGCTATTGCTGGGTCTGGCACTTACCCATGCAGTGCCAGCGGAGAAAAGTGAGGAAACTGTGGGGGAGAGTGCAGAACAAGTGAAAGAAGCAGTTGACGGCGAGAAGGGCAGACTTAAAAAGGAAGCGTATTACGGAGGATCATCTGGGGCAGTCTCCAACTCGAATAGTTACAGCGTCCAAGCACTGAGCCCTCAGTCGCACTCTCACGGCATGAGCTACCAATCAGCGGCCCCAGCAGTCCAAATGCTCAGCCTCCAAGCCACGCCCAGACAATACGCCCAGCACGCCATCTCTCGGGACTACGCTCAACCCGCCGTCGCCAGAGAATACGCCCAACCTGCTGTCTCTAGAGAATACGTCCAACCTGCAGTCTCTCGAGAGTACGTCCAACCTGCAGTCAGCCGAGAGTACATCAAACCTGCTGTCTCTAG
The DNA here is from genome assembly GCA_948146005.1 of Nomada fucata. NCBI lineage: Eukaryota > Metazoa > Arthropoda > Insecta > Hymenoptera > Apidae > Nomada > Nomada fucata. The sequence continues at coordinate 29,291,326 of OX411277.1, read as the reverse complement.
GGATTATGCTCAAGCTGCCGTTGCCGTAGAGGTTCATCAGCCAACCGTCTCTAGGGATCAGCCTGCCGTAGCTGTGGAGGTTCACCAGCCATCAGTTTCTAGGGATTATGTCCAGCCCGCCGTCACTAGGGATTATGTCCAGCCTGCCGTCTCCAGGAGCTATGCCCAGCCTGCCGTCTCCAGGAGTTACGCCCAGCCCGCTGTCTCTAGGAGCTACGCCCAGCCTGCTGTCTCTAGGGATTATGATCAGTCTGCCGTCGCTGTAGAGGTTCTTCAGCCTGCCGTCTCTAGGGACTATGTCCAATCTTCTTCATCCAACAGCTACAGCAGACCCGCCCTTTACAGCAGCAACTCACAACCTATGGTTGCCGTTGAGGTCAGCCACCCTGTCCCAATGAGAGACTACGCATCAGCCTATGCTAGGGACTACACCTCGTCTGTCGTATCTAGAGACTACGTCCAGCCTCTTACCATGGAAATTCTGCAACCTGTTGTTTCCAACGATTACGTCCAGACGGCCCGTGTTAGGGATTACGTTCAACCTGCCATTTCTAGAAGCTACATGCAACCCGCCATTGAATACTCCCAGCCTACTTTTGAGTATATGCAACCTCTCTCTATTATGGATTACGCCTATCCAGTAGGCAAACCTAGGGTTATACATTCCGCGCAATATTCCGATGATATATTCATCGATGATCCTCCTCACTATGCGTGTTAAAGAACGCGCAGTGTGAACATTGCAGTTGCCGGAATGATTTTGGTTCTCAGTTTTTGCTCAAAATGTACAAACTAGACGTAATATTGTGCCGTAAAGAATTATTTATCATGTATTTTAAATGTAGTAATATTATTAAAGACACAGCATATATATACATATATATCTATTGTTCCGTATTGATTGGTGGGATATGAGGATTATTTATTAAAAAGAACTAACAAACAAAAGACGTATTTGACAGCATCGTTTATGTATCATCGTACGCACTTAGGTTATACTGCGTAATTTCATTAAGTGCTATTTGATACAACGATCTGATCAAATCTGCGACAAAATGGATATGAAATTGTATTCGGAATATGACAAATTCAAACCAACCAGCACCGAGGTATACTAACACTTAATCACTTTTTACGTAGCTTTCATGTTCCGCGTAATGACGTAATTCGATAACGTCATTTGACAGTGAAATTAATAATTCTTTCCTTACCTTTAAATCTCCAGCTACTACATTATTTTTGCTGCTTGTTCACTCATCTCGCCTTCTACTATCTTTCCAAGTTACTTTTGCACTTCCTCTTCTAGCTCCCGAATTTCCGTTCTGTAGGTTAAGTCCGGGTTGGGCCTCTACCACCGGGAGAGGCCTGTGTAACTTGCTTAATATCGACAATTGCAACAGCAGTTAAGCCTAAAATTTCCCTTAGTCAACTAGTTCGATCGTCATGGTGCAAGAAAGCTTTAGGGCCAAGCACGCTCCAGAATCTCTTGAGGTACTACCGAGCACGATACAGGACGCTGTCCAATTCAGTCCCAATTTTGTCGTGTTTGATGAAGCTAGCGAGGGCCTCGCGTGCCATCAACGTATTACTATTAAGAACACGGGGGCGAAACCAGCTTTCATTAGAATCTATCAGGCCAAGTCCATAGTAAGTTAAAATAGATGGGGAAGGTTTTCGCAGTAAGAATCCACGCGACATCAAATATACTAATGCGACTTGATGAAACTTAAAATGATACTTACTAAATAACAATAGGGAAACTATTTATTATTTATTGATTCATGGACTGCTTTACCGACCGACGGCAACCGTCTTCTACTCCCCAGTATAGGGAGTAGTGAGTCTCTCTATGTCATCCCACTATTAACCGACCATCTTTTCCTCACTTGGATCAACCCTGATTAGTAGCACATAGTACGCGACTTTACGACGCAGCATCGCATCGGAAATTCTGTTTTGTCTTAATGCAGGGACATATCTGTTTGGTCAAGTTATCCATATTATTTTCCAGGCATTCCAAGTGAAATCTATGAAAAAAGGTTTAATGCTTAATCCAGGACTCAGTATATCGACGACAGTCACGTATAATTTCAAACGGCCATCATTCCTACGCGCAGTAATCCCAGTTGAAATTAACGGCAAGATATTCGATTATCAAGTAGCATGCAGATTATTGGTCGAAGGAATTAGCGTGGAACCACATTCGATTGATTTCGGATTCGTCGATATGGGTTACTCTTCCGGCGTTAAAGTAATAACGCTTAAGAACGAAGGTGGCAAAAGTACCAGGTAAAATAATGTTACATAAATTCTGCCGTCTTATACAATTGAATATGCCACTCGTGAACATTTTTCATCGAAAGGGAGAAAAAAAAGAATAAATAATTAATTTTTATATAATAAACATTTTTTGTTTGTAGTTTTTAGACTATACATTATAGTTTTTAATTTGACGCCGTCGACGAGTTGTAGGAATTATTGTATGGTGGCGGTGCAAAAGTTGGTCATCGTTCCTACCAGGCCTGCCACTAGAAATATGTCCCTAGATTGGCGTCGGGCGATTGGCAAGAAAACTTTTTTGCGAATCGCTAGACCCTATTTCTATACATAATTTGCTATCATCACTATTCCTATTATGAAATGAACAGATATTCGATTGATCTTGGTACAAACGATTTACAAATCACAGTAAAACCCATGCGTGGCATCGTTAGACCACACAGACCAGTGCAGCTGACAATCGAATTAATTGGCATGCAGGAAGGTGTATATTTTAGCGAATTTTGGTAAATTTTATTAATTGTATTAATTAGGGGAAAGGGAAGTTCCTTTCGTTTCCAAGTTTTCACCAACTATTGCAAACAAAATATTTTAAATAATTTTTCAGGATTAAGTCAATTCCGAATATCCGCGTTCCCTTTAAAGTAAACGTAATCGTTCCACGTCTGGTGATCTATCACCCGAACGCTACTGGAGATTTCACTCTCCTCGATTTCTCGACAGCCGTTGCAAACACTCGGAAATACGATTCCTTTGTCCTACGAAATGTTTCTTCCCAAGTAGCGAGTTATGTTGTCCTCGCTGAAATTAAAAACGAAGTCAAATTCATTCGGGTAACACGACGTATTAATTATAAAAAATATAAGCTTTGCATATACATATATACATCCTTATACGTGTTCGGCAGGACATTGACCGAACAAAGTATCCCGTGTACAGTGTATTCGATATACGACCAATTCAAGGCCGTATCGGGCCGTTTGAAGGCATTATATTCGATGTAGGGTAAGTCAAATATTTCCTATCGTTTCATACATTTTACAGAAATAGAAAAAAAAAACGTAATAAAATTTAGATTTAAACCAACGACCAGCTTAATGAAAAGACAAAGAGTGTTGAACGACACATTAGTTAAAGGGGAGAACGATTTCATGGCTTTTCTAAGGATCATCAGAGTGCACGTCACTGAAACCCAAAACTTTACGAGTATACACATCTCTACCTTGCATATTCTCCATACGTTACGTACACTTTAGTCGAGATGAAATCACAAATTTCTCTTCCTCGAAAAATTGTAGGAAATCACATGGACCCACACAATCAGTTTCCAGAACTCCATGGAGGTCACCACAGCAAGAGTTGGTATATTCGCCCCATTTAACACTGTTCCTAACAAAAAATACCCAAACGTCCCAAAGTATGGGTAAAAAGACAAGTGCTTTGAATTTCAGAGGATGACGTGCCAATAATGGACACCTCGTCCTCCTCTTCCTCTTCCAAATCCAACAAGGAATCTCAGGTGTCGGACCTTGTAAGGCTATGTCTTCACGGTGACTTTGCAGAGGGTCGTTTGAAATTCGAACCGGACGTTTTGCATTTTGGGGAGGTTAACGTTGGCGAGACGTCTCAGCGAGTGCTTCGCATATCGAATCCATTAAAGTTCGCCCCTCTTCGCTGTCGCTACGTGCAAGCCACGTCCGTTCGCTGCTTTCCCCATTCGATGGTACTGAAACCGGAAGGAGCCATAGAAGTGCTGTTGAAACTCACGGGGAGGGAAAGCGGTGAGTATTGATAGTTACAATTGTAGGAATCGAATAAAAAGGAAGGGCAGGAGGTCACATCGGGGAGGAATCGAACCCGAGATCTTCTCTGGTGACATACTGTGATCGGTAGCCACTACGCCACGGCCCCTTTCCAATATTCGTTATTCTTATGTTCCTCTTAAGTTCGTTGATGGAGGCGCTTGTCCCACACAATTTTCTTGTTTCCGTTTTATAGGACCACAGATTACAGCGTTGTAATTTCAACAAAATAACACCATTTTCGAATTTCTTTTCTTAACAGTTTATCCGACGTTCAAGGTTTACTTCGACGTCGAAGCGGACTCGTGTGAATCGACGACAAGCAGGCGCCACACGAAGGTAAAAGTAGGGAGTTACGCTGTTCAGTGCACAGCGACAGTGAAGATACTGGTAACTAGAAAGCAATCCTGTAAACCGATAGTGCTAAGTATCGCTGGCACTGATCACAAAGGTATTTGCAGTTTAAGCACTGTGGAATTTTATTAAGAAATTCTGATTCAAATAGTATCGCGAGAAAGTATTTATTCCGGTTCTCCGCAGATGCGACAGTGGTTCCGAGGAAAACCCCAGAAACATCAGCGCCACCATTTCTAGTGAGTTATTAGAAATTTCTGGCCGCTGATAATGGTAATCGGTAATCAGGATGAAAGGTTTAGTTGTTTCACTGTTCTTTTCTTTCTTTGCAACGTTACAAAGTTATAGAACCGTGGGGGGGATGAGATTAAATGTAATACACCTGAGACAGGCTGATCTAAATTTTCATTTTCAGACGAGGATAAAGAAAGACGTTCCGATGAAAAGCATCGACGAGGAAATTGAACAAAAAATTTTACGAACGCCCGCAATGAAATATCAAAGTTTGCCCGAAACATTGGACTGCGATTTTGCCACAGACAAAAAATCACGAAGTCTAACAACCAGCACCGAGGTGTTAATACCTTTGACCCCCTTGCAAATATGCAACGTCCGCATGTACCCTACTCTATTCTCCTTTGGAATGGTACATTCTTTATTTATTATTATCGAAAGTGCGAAATAAAAAGATTTCTATTATAATAATCATTATACAAATATAATATTATTATTCTACCACAGCCTGCCAAGAATACAAAATAATAATTATTTACAGGTGGTGCCAAGAAGTCGCAATTACCGACAGTTAATAATCGAAAACTCGAACGAATTTCCTGTAATGATACGACTCACCAACCAATCATCCAAATGCGTCCACTTCCCACAGGGTAATCTAATGATATTACCACCTGGCACATTGGCAACGCGATTAGTCGAATTTCGTGCACACCAGATCGGCAAGTTTAACGGCTACATCGATTACATTATCAACGACAATCACTCGTTCGAGCTTGCCATTATTGCCAACATCGTCGAAAAACAATTGTCACTAGACACGCGCGAGGTTGTGTTCAGCGAAAATTGGTACAAGGAAGAGATCTATCAACCAATGGATTTCGCCGTTCGTATACGAAACAAATTGGGCGCGAGGACGAACTTCAGGTTAGGACTGGGTCGTTATATATTCCCCATAGGAAACTTCGTACGACTATTAAATAATTCAATCTAAAAAAAAAAGAAATAAATAAATACTAAGGTGGGAGGTGCCTGAAACCTGTTGCTTCTTTGTCGAGCCAATGTCGGGTGTAGTTCGAGGAAACTCCTCGTTATACACGTACATATGTTACAATCCCGACGTCACGAGGGTAAATTGCACGGAAATGATAATGAAGTGCGAGAACAACAGTTACATCACCGTACGTTTGTACATGCCGACGCAGGTACCGAAAGTCAGTTTCCTCAAAGACACCATAGATGTCGGTGAAATATCGTTGAACTTACCGACGAAGACAACGGCGTTCCTGCGAAATTTCGAGCACTTCGAGGTTGAATTCGTTATAGACACGTCGTCGTTGGTTCACGGTTGTACCGTTGAACCTCTCAACGGGGTAATGCCACCTCGAGGGATAGCTGCTCTCGAAGTAGGTGTAACTTTCAGACTTTCTGCAATTGCTCCGATTATTGTCGAATGGTACGGATAAAGTGGATTCAATTATGAAATGTCGCGTTACATTCACATTGCAGATTTGTCTGACGTTTAGTTTGTGCTGTCATTTCGTTATGCTGATGCGGGTGACTGTGCAGAAGGCTACGCCGCTGCAGTTGAAGGTAATGGGCACTGTGTCGTTCCCAGTGTTACGATTGGTTCCGCGGGCTATACATCTACGAGGAGTTGGCGCGTTTACGTTTCAACATTACCTAATAACCGCAACGAATGCTGGAACGACTAAGCTGAAGTTGAACTTTTTACTGGAAGAGTACCCAGAATTTCGTATTTCGCGGTCGACCCAGAGACACGAGCCAGATGCAGGTATACCGCGGCGATTACAGCACCGTTCACTTATAATGACCTGTTTCGTGAACGAACAGGGCACGAGGCCATATTTATCGCGCCGGGTGCCAGCCAAGAGTTTCATCTGTACTTCTTGCCCACGGACTTGGCCAGCCACGAATTTTACTTACCGCTGGTAATCAACGACATACTCGGTCCGCCTTTGACAGAGGACCCAAAGACGCTCAGGCCCTTCGAATACTTGAAGCAATTCATCGATATTTACATCGGGCTGCACAACTTCGCGATACTGGATATGCCGTCAAAGTTCGCTACGATATACATCGATTGCACCGTAGCGCGATACGTCATCTTCTTCAATAAACTCAAGTTCCGCTTCAACATTTTAACGAACGATGTAAGTATGTAGTATTAAGGGCAAATTGAGCTGCGCACCGATGGCAGCATTGTCGGTGTGTCACGCGCGAGACCCGCGTGACGTAGCAGTGACTGAGACATGGACCAATAGTGAACCGCGCGTCATCAGTGATACCAATCGCCATCTCTACTCCCTAGCGGGGACTAGACACTCACTGCTACGCCATATACGTTTCACTTTTGTCAACCCTGGCCCTTTTCATTCGCTGCTACTGTATTGTTACAGGTGTCGGATAAATTCATCATAGAGAATCGCGATCCTACGAGCGAGAAATCCATTCTAATAGACATCAGCAACTTTTCCGCCGCCGACTGTCCATTTTCTATACGTTGGGTGAACGGCGTTGAACCGAGTATAACTGCTGACTCTATTCGCTGCACGGTATCGCAAGGGCAACCGTGCTCATTTGCCTTGGAATTTCGACCAAAATCGCCTGGGAGCTTTCAACTCGAGGCGCCGATATACGTTCGCGACGAAATGGACGACGAATTGTTCAACAAATTGTGCATCGTTGGGGAGTACCACGCCCAAACGATTCATTCGGAACATTCGGAGATATATCTGAAACCGGTACCGTTGAACACGCTCGCCGAGAGGACGTTCCGTTTGAATACGAAATACTTCGAAAAGGACACCGAAATCCAGTTGAAGATATTGCCCCCCGATCGTTACAGCGGCACTTACAACAACGATGTACTTTCTGTTCATTTCGTGGACAAAAATATTGCCGCTGCCGTTAAGTGAGTAATCGGGTAAAAACTGATTTATTTCCTTTTTTAACGACAATTAGCCGTAATCATAAGCTCATTCATTTCGTAAGGCATTCAGAATTGGAGGTTAGGGCAGTGTTCGTGAGCAAATCGCCGGTCTCGTTTCGCACGGTCGTTGAGTTTTTCGTCGACGGCGGGCTCACCGTTTGCTCCGTACGAATCCATGCAACAGCTGACAACAGCTTGCTCACTGTATACGGCTTCGTGAGAAACCGAATGAGTACCTTCGAGTGTCCGCTAGATGGCGACAAACGACAGTCTCGTAGTTCCAAAATGTCCGGCAGCTTTTCTGACGAAGATGACGATGTGTATTCTTCTAAAAATGTAAGGCAACCTGTCCCCGTTTTAATTCAATGCAATAGAGGCACACCACTCACCTAAGGATCAGGCGCGACAGAAGTAGGAGGTTATCCTACTACGTCATACGAGTACCAGCGGCCATTTTGCTCTTACTTCTGGCAACCCTGCTTGGAACACCCTGTACATCTACACGTATTCATTATGGAATGCAACGATGATTTAACAGAAGGCTGACATAGTAAATAGGAATATTATCTGGATTATTCCAGAGGCAATACTCAGCGCCAAAAATAAGTATTCTGTCATATTTCGGGCGGAAGAGTCGAGCTTCGTTTGAAAAGTTCGTCGAGTTCAAATTCAAACTGGCCGGTGGCGACGGCGACTATTCCCAAGAAACGGATCCGAGTAGCAATAACACCGACGAGGACACAAAGAAGTCAGGATCGGTAAAAGTTGAATCAGAATATAGCTCTGAGACATCGACCGGTTCGTTCGAAGGAATACAGGAACAAGTGCAGTACCCATTCTTTCCCATTGGCGACCAAACGGAGTACGTTTCTTTCATTGTAATTACCGTACTCGTTCGCGAAAATTAAGTCGAGATGTTCGTGCGAATATATCCGAGCAAATTGTATTCCTAACGACAGAGAATTCGAGATATATATGAACCAAGCGGCGAAGGCGGCCGAGGAATGGCTATACACTGGGCCCTTTAAATTTAACTATTACCCAGAAATTCCGGTCGGCATTACAACGGCGTTGACCGATTTCTTTTTGAAAAAACAATCACTGTTCAAAAGCGAATTTCGTAAAAGTCCGGAATTAGGAAGGTCCTTCATGGACGCTTTGGAGTCCCTGTTGGGACCAACAATTTACGATCACATTACATTGCCGTAAGTATAATGTAGTTATTCGTGTTAACCCCCTTCGAATCTCCAAGCAACTATCGAGATATTTTTATTTTTAATTAATTTTGTAACGTCGTTGTAAAAGAGTGGTAGCAGAATGCAATCCATCAAATATTTATTTAACAGAAATTTCAAATCTGCTCGAGCAATATTTCTAGAATATATTAACACACGCACACGCTGCGAATAGCTTATGTAAACACTACGACGGTCTAAGGTATATTGTCTTCTGTTATAACAGCAAAGGTTTACCACAGAAGGATGTCGAGAAAGCACATTGCATATATAACCTATATGACAGTATTCTAACCTTTCTGATGAAACACGGTGCTCACATGTCCCACGTTGCAGCGCAATTTTTATTAAACTACGACGAATACATCGTATTTATCCATAGCACGCATCGAAGAGTAAGTACAGCAACTCTGTTCAATGGTGGGCTTCGGTGCACACTTACTTCCTCTTTGAGTAGTTCTTTGCACGCGATACACTCCATTACTACCGCTAACAATGCGTATATAATATATCACTAATGATGCACAGGCATACGTAAATAACATATCGCTAATAACGCATTTGCTTGCCTCTAATTTTGTAACGAACAAAGATGCTGGTCTGTCGCGGCCGCCATCTTGCTAATATTTTCCTCCAATGTTGGTAACGCTACCCGTGCGCCATCTTCAGACGGCGCTGAACTATGGCAACTAGAATAAGTAATAGAGATATCTACTACTTTTTCTTAACAAAGGAGTGTTTTAACAAATGTAACCAAAATTTTAGACATCCACACGAAGAACGCGTGTATTTTCAGCGCAAAAGAAATTGTCCCTGGCAAAGTTCATATCTCGAAGTAAACAATGCTGGCTAGATGTGATATTACAGACATACAAATGTTTCGTGCTGCTTGATATTAGCGATATTGTGTCCAATCCAGAATCTGCATCATTCTGTGTACAAACTGGCAGACGTTCCGTTGTTAACAGAACGTCTATCACGGCATCTGCGTTAAGGTTATTATTGAAATAATTACAAGTTTGTGTCGCAAAGGCATTCAATCTAAAACATATGAATGAGGAGAATCGGATAATGGTCCATTTCAATAAAAATTATGCTTCTATTTTATCCAAACACAGTCGTAAAAAACGTGGAGAAATGCAATCGCAGCAGAGTCTTGCTATTAAAAATATTTTTTCACCGCGACGAAAGCTGAGAATATCATTAAATCGTAAACGTCACAAATTCATTGACAACTTATTTTCAGTTTACGAAAGTTTCATCTCAGTTACGAGGTGGCAATACAAAATATTCGAGATCGTACGGCACCTAGCAATTCTTATTCGTACAACGAAATGTTCTTATTGGGATGGTTGAGTCATTATTACGAAGAACAGCGACATCTGAACTGGATGTCCGATCATCGGGCAGTACTAAGCCCGACTGAGACAAAAGACGTGGCAGAAGCGCGTGAAATAAAGAACTTCGACATAGACTTGGCCGATTCACTTGTTTTGTGCGCAGTTACAGCTGCTTATTGCCCTTTCGTCGTCGAAGAGAGCTTCCATAACCTCTATATAAGCCCTCGAAATTACGAAGAAGTACGTTGAACATATTGAATAATCTTTCTATCTTTGCGTCGAGTGTTAAATAATTTATATATAAGTTGAATAATTCACTATGAAATGAATTAATTTTTAAACATATTTAAACGTAACATGTGTGACACATTTTATTCTGAATATGAGGATTTGTATTCCTTCGAAATCTCCCTGGAACCCGACGACCGTCGACCCGCGTATGGCGGGTTGCTCGTCGTCGGGCGCTACACTCCCACGTTTCATAATCTGTACAGTTCAGAAATAAATTAATATTTTGCGTATACTTGTTAGACAAAAAATGGTTTTTTCGTAATATCCTACCATTGTACCATGAATTTTAATTACATTGTCACAGACGTTACACAACGCTGTATGCGTGATAAAGGCTTGGACAAAAATACGACTCGGTTTTGTAATCACGCCAATGGAGATTGTCTATCCGAATTGTGTGAAAATGTTGATGTTGGTTGCGTATTTGTTTAAAAGTCTTCCAACGTATCTAACAAGAGCTAAGGTTAGTGAATGTGCTGTTCAGGAACGACTTTTCAGAAAATTCAATTTTCAAAAACTCGATGGCTTGCAGGTGAAATTTAGCTGTCCGCTGACAGAGACCGCGATGAAGCAAATTAGTTTCACGAATCCGAGCGGTCATAGCGTCGGATTCTTGATAGTGTTTTTCGGGAACAGTCATGAATTTTTTCGAACAGTCCCACCGCAGCCAATCGTACGCTTGAATGGCCATGAGACTATCGTAGTAAACGTAGAATACTATGCTAGGAAAATTAAGAAGACCAGAGGTAATTGTCTAAAGTTTATAAAATATAAAGGGTGTCCAATGTAAAATATATTTTAACCGTCTTCTACTGTGGCGAACCACATCGTTCTCTGAGACTAACCTCTTTTTTCATCTACCTTTCGCGAGAATATATTTTTTGAACGAAACATTCGGTGTCTAATCATCGTTTATAAATGTTTCTATCAGTACGTTCTACTTTCTGTGCCAGCCTACCTATTGTTTTGTGGGTCAACGATTGGCCCTTATTTTGGCAGAAACCAGACGTTCATTTTGGAAGGCCAGGCAGACAAGTTGGCGATTTCGAGCGAATACACAATAAGTAGTGGACTGTATCAGACAGTTGATAAAACTTTAACCATTACTGTACCTTACCGAAATGCCGCTGAATACGAGATATGGATGTCGGAGCAACGACCGAATCAAGCACGTAAGCTTTCACACATTATACAGGCTGTCCAACGTAAAACGTTCCAGTCAAATATTCCTTTTAGCTTATATTTTTTATACAATATTAATGCAACAATTACAACTAATTTTTCCTCGTCTTTAAAATAGTAAATTTCGATCATTTTATGTATGAAAATAAATTCCTACGTTTCATAAAATGAAACAGAAGCCTGCTAAGATAATGTGCAAATGGATCGTTCGTATCTTATAGGAACATTGAAACAAACGCGATGGTCCGAGTTATGTTCGAGAAAAATACCACGAAGACTGTTTTTAAATCAGAAGACCATCGTGATGAACGAAAATAACACAGGAGCATCTTTATTAGTCACAGTCGCATGCATCACGCCGTTTGATCGAAGCTTTTGGATTATATTTCAATCGAAGATGGGCGATTTCATTATTCAGGTACCTACATGCGATATACTATTGTAATTCGAGTAAGATTTCACAGGTTACCTCTTTACCGACCATACGCGAATGACGTCGACAGTAGGGTTGCCAACAGTAGGTAAAAATTGGCTGCTAATATCCATAGAGCTAATAGCAACAGCAACAACAGACTGCACACGTACAGTTAATTTATTAAATATTACTCAATTAATTTTCAACCATTTCCGTGGCTCAAAAAGTCAGATTTTCCGAAATTTTGTCGATTTATATAAAGAACATGAATAGATGTGTCAGGCAATTTTAGTTGTTTACGGCGTTGCCTAAAAATAATAATTGGCTAGTATTGTTTGATTTGTTATGAAGATAAATTCCCGATGGCAAGCATCGTTAACCGATAACATTGTGGTCGAGTGGGATGCCGAAGTTGAAAAGTGCATTTGCGCGGAGGGCGATTATACAGAAATATGTCCCTTAAGTTTAAGCATCCCAGTACCATCCAGGAACAAGCAATTATGGAGCTGCGTGGCCCACATGTTTCAAAAAACCCTCGAACCGAAGGAACGATTGTTTTGGTCTCGATACTTGGGTAGGCATGCGCACAGATGCACAGATAAATCTGTCCATTTCACCATTTAAAAAATCCACTGCTAGAAATATATCCCTAAATGCGCCACGGGGAATCCCAGCATTCAAGAAACATTTGAGATCAGTTGAAAACCAAATGTCAGCGAACGCCAAACATATTATGCATACCTGAACACGAGCATATCTTTAGTGGTGGATCTGTATTAACTTTTTGAGAATAACCTGTATATTTCACGTTTATGATATCACGCAGATACTCACATTGGCCTACGTTTGATTCGCTGGCTGATGGGAGACACCGCAGACGCCGCGTCTAGGGAATTCAGCCATATATTCCATTTGACGGTCAAGTATAATGTAACAATGGATGAATCGCCTAATATTCTAAGCATTCCGAAGACATTTATTATAGACGGCTAGTAAAGCTTACAAGAATTACAGTGCTGCCCACTTAAGGTTCAAAATGGCGGGGGAAGAACGAGCTCGAGTGAGATTCAGTTCTAAAAATTGTTGAAGACAGTGGCGGACACTAAAGTGGGCAAACGTGTGGCCACATAAGTGGGCAGTGCTGCATACATTTTCAAAACGTAAATTCGCACAAGTTAATTATTGTAAAACTTACGTCACGATAATATTTCAGATGTTAGGCCTTCCACGAGGAATATCCCCCTGAAAATTCATATCTCGCCAATGACAGAGAAATTATGCGAAATTCAATTGAAGTTAACATCTGTCGACGGCAACGAACGAAGAACGTATATGATCAGTATCCTGCATTTGTGAAATTCCATAACGTTTGCCCCAATCATTCTCTTGCGTGCTTCATATTTTTTCGGGGACTGCGAATCAAACAACGTAGACGAAATGATACATCGATATAACATTTACATTCGAATATCTCCATTGGTCAAAATTTCTAGTTTTATTGTTAGTAATATCATACAATTCGTAATGTACAATTAGCCTCTTCAAAGTCTGCATTAAGGTTCCTCGTGTTCGGAATTCAAACAAATTGAGAACGAAAGGTTACAATTATTACACAATTTCCTGGTAATCGCCACACTTTTATGTACATATAAACACATGCAATTCTCCGGCACCGTTTGTCTTAAATGTCCGCTTCTCGCAGATTTGCCTGGAACGAAATTTCGTTTAAGACGCAGCCGATTAATCATCTCCCAAGATTACTTTCGACCGAAAACATCATTCAGCCCTCCCTATATCGGTGCAGACTGCGCGTTCAATTATATACAACGAATATTTCCACGCGCGGCGTTAAACGGTGAACTCCGGGAACAAATTAATCAGAATCTGGTCCAAGAGAACGTACGCTAAATGCTTATTGAGCGGGGCGTTTTGCAACGAATCCAAAATCGAGTCCATCAGTTCGGTCCACGGCTTGTAAAATCCTATCAGCCAGTACGGCAACAAACCGTACAGTCCTTTCTTCGCCGCCTCGTTATAATTACGACGATTCGTCAACGGGGTTCCGTCTTTTGCGCGATTCTTGTCGCCCAACACTCTCGCGTGCAACAGTTTCACAACGGTCGCCGCACGGCCGCCGCTCAAGAGTTTCGCCAAAGCGTTATACAGTAGAACGTTAACGTACGGGTCAACTTTTTCACGGGACGATGACGCGAACATCCAAAGGGTGCGTGCAATTAACGGCGGTACGCTCAATAATCTGTGCACTGAAACAGAAATCGTTTAATCGCATTTAACACGCAAGCGTGAAATATTCCTCTGGAAAAATTTAATAAAAACGGTAAATAAATTAAGGAAGAACGGCTTACCAGCATCCACGATACAGAAGCAGGCACCCTTAACGTGAGAGCGTTCCAAGGAAGCCGAGGGCAGGGTACGAAAGTTCAAATCCAAATTCAGGTTGTCGCCAAACACTCCTAACAAAAGATCACGTCGTCCCTTTTCCTCCTGCTCGTTCGCGCTCGGCTCAGCGGTTGGCTCGACGCCGAGGGCCGCGTATTCGTTTTTGATATTCGTCGAGGTCAAAAAGACGGACATGAATTTATCCAGATTCTGGCCCCGCTCCTTACGCAGCTTGTACGCGACGTTTTGATACAGTATACCGATGTCCGGTGTATTGTAATTCGCGAAGTACGGCTTCAAGTTCGGCATGGTGAGGAAGTTGTAGAGGAGCTCGCTGCTCCTGAGCACCGGCTTCGACAGCAGCTTCTCCAAGAAGTCCTCGTAACGCTGTCTGTTGATCGCGCATGACGCGTGGGGATTCTTCCTCGATGGCAACGGGGAATCGCTCAGTTCCTTGTCACCGTGGAACTCCGTCAGTCGCGTTCGCAGGACGTAAAAGTCTTGATCTCTGCGCAGCACTGTCCAGGACTTCCCTTCGGCAACGTTGTGCACAGCGATCACGTACAGCATTTGATTGTCGGCGGTATCGATGTGCGGTATGCTGACCCGCCACGTCGTCAGATCCCTGTGGAAGTTGTCGTCCGGACACTTCATCTCGTTGTAGGAACGCGAAGTATAATCGATCTCTCCGCCGTGATACAGATCTTGATAAGGCATCCCGTCAATCGCAGATGTCCTCAGAACGCCGTCGATCTTCGAGAAATGATTGCCGATCTTCAAAGGTGCGTTCGTGGACGCGGCGGTGACGCTTTGAAAACAAATTGTTACGTTCGAAACGTAATATTTTCTAGCATTCTCTTGGCTCGTCTTTTTTAAACAGCGCGTGCTAAGTAATTACTCACCATGTGCGCGGCGACTGTTTGACGCGGCTGGGTACTGGCTGCCCGCACAGCAAATCGTACAGCTGTGGGAATAAACGGCGATTACTGGCGTGTCGATAAATGTAGAGCAACGGTTAATTGACGTAAAGTTTCTTTACTGGATAACTGTGATGGAAAGACGGTAGACAGGTGGACTCTAACAGCGCATGGGCTTCTTGGTGAGCTTGGTAAAATGGCCGCGAGGTCCTCATCTCCTGAATCTTCTTCGCGCCCTTTTCGAGGACTGAAAATTTAATGCAACGCGTGTTCGTAATGTTACAAAATTTCGAGCATCGTTTGCGATTAACAGTATCGCCGATCAATTGATGGAACTGTTTATACCCACTTTGTCGTATACCAATGGATATATCTTCTGGCAAATTTAGGTACTCAGGTCCGTCGGGATCTAGGTACGTTGCATACATATTTTGTATATCCGTGTACAAACTGTCTTCAGCGTTTGGGCTCATTTCTGGGTTTAGCATACGCTTGCTCAGATCGTCTGAAAATAGATCAACCGGAATATTATGTGCGCCATCGTACGAAATAAGTTTGCAATAGAAAAATAATAGTAGTGCGAATGAAACTAAAACAGAAACTTGCGACTCTAGTTACTTAAAAATTTGAAAGTACTTCATAAATATTTGTTGTTCATTTACCAATATCTAAACAGAATTGAAAGAGATTCATAGGTCCAGTCTCTTTGATATGTTGCATAAACATATATAGCAGGCGAGGATCATTCAGTATTTCGTCCAACGACGGCTTCAGATGATTCGGTGGATTCTTTGGCATTAATGGCGTGGTCATCCAGCACTGCAACATTGGAACGTTAACCGTGTCCACGTGACTAGAAACAGACCCGTCTCGATGGGTCGACAACATTACTAATGCATTAATGTTGTCTGGATCAGCGATCGCATCGATCGCAGGCAACAGGATCCAATTTGCCAATATTTCGCGAAGTATAACCTGAAAATCAAATATATTTCGTATATTAAATAAATGCAGACTGCAATTAACGAGATATCGATAAATTATTTACTGCAAATTTACGAGAGGTGGACAGTCTGTTTTCATTTCTGACATTTGCTCAATGCAATCGGTTTTTATTATACAATTCTGATTCTTGGTTAATTTCATTTTTGTAATAACTGAAATTGCATAGATGTAAGGACGGAAGAGAATTATGAAGTGAACATTTTTCGTTTAATAATAATATGTCCAATCTCGTTGTATCGTTTGGCAATATAGTTTATAAATACAGATTGTTGGCGCCTAGCGGCAGGCAACCCGATTTACATCAACCATTTGGGCAACCCGAAATACCCTGCCAATTTCAAGCGGGTCTTACGACATTTACGGTGTAGAGATACCAAGTAATTACGCTTGTGTGTGTTACACAATTTAATTTGCGCATTATTAAATGGAAACTATTCGTATACATGAAAATACCCATGTCTTACCTTATTATTAGTAGAGACGTGTATAGCGGGCAATAAATGGGGTGTGACAGCCGTGACTACGCCTCTAAGATAATTCAACTCGGCTTTCCTCGTATAACTGGCCGGATGAATCTCGCGTCCAAAATAATCGATCAATTGATTACCAAAGCGAGACTGATCGCTCGATCCTTTCACTGTCGTACGCAAAACCTTCCAATCTTGGGCGTGTTGCAAAATCAGCGGGATTAAACGATAAAATATTACGTTAGTCACATCCGTACGAAGCAAACGGATCGCGATGTTTTTGCTCGCTGTGGCCGTAGCGAAACGAAGTTGTTGTACGAACGTTTCGTTCGCTGAAAAGTCTGAGTACCATGCGCAAACATACTTTTGCAGGAGATCCTCGAGAAGCTGTGGAAAAAAATGTATACGTTCGTCTTTTTATGCGTACTCCGTGCTTAAACACACGAGACAAATAGAAACAATGTGCGGTCGATAAAACAGCGAGCGGATACATCGGGGACTCCCAGTAGATGTTCTCCCGTCAATTTTTGAAATATATGTATTTAAATCAATATTAATATCTTTAAAAAAAATTGAACCTTTATACAACAAATGATTACTTTCAATTAATATTAAGCTGTTTTTAGATCGTTCGGTTAGACGGATATATTATGTGCAATTCTTTTTGTCCCTGATTGCATATATTGCATGCAGTAGTACTCTTCTTTTTATTTAAAACAATATTTCAAATACTTCTTCGTATAATTTCGTCGACTATCATATGGACAACTATATTATCAAGGTGAAAAAAAGGCTTCAACAAAATGAAGCTAAAAATAAAATTGAAAGCAATCTCTAGCAAGCATGCTGTGTGGATATCACGTTTCGTGCAAGTTAATATTAGTTGCACTTAAGAAATTTCTACAAGTGCTATAATCATGAGAATATAATTACTTGCTCCAACGCATGGTCAAAGTCCTTTGGTATTTTCACTTTAGTCGAATGTGGTAATAATTTATGCCTTTTGCAGCTATTATTGCTGCAAACGCTGCACGGGTCTTTAGTTTCGTAGGTTGGGCTAAATGTGCCGCCTATGGCGTTCAAATTTACTAAAGCCACGCTGACGTATTGTAGTATAACAAGTCCGTAGAAGATGGCCGTTACATAGAGACAACACACGATAAGTACCCAGACGATGCTGAAATATTCACGAACAACGGTATTATTTATTTAATAATATTTCATTTAATTAACGGATTATTTTATTGCCGTCGTGGATAAAGAAATATGTAATATTGTATTGGCAAAAATGTTGTGGGGCAATTAAGTTTGTATTATTATAGGAAGGGAGGGTTGTGTGTAAGAAACATTGAATTAATCTGTTCGATTGATGGAAACGGATCTTGTCTTCTTTTTTAATCGTATAATTCACACAGGTACAGAACAATTTTTGAAAAGCTCTCGTTTTAAACAACTGGTGTATGCGTTTTGTTTGCATCTCTAAATCTGTTCTAGGGATATTAGTGGAACAAAACCATAGTAACCAGGGAGGGGATTTTCATCAGTACTAATCTATGTCGGAGAATTCCCCTCTAAGAACATTTCGCTAGATTAAATCACATATTTAGCAGTACGAGTCAGAACACCTGTGGCAATTGGCAGAGATGATTAACTTCATCATACGTTAATTGTTGTTGCCCGGAGATGTTCCAACGTTCTGTTTTTGTTGGCCTTGAAAAAGGCCGACATTTACCACTGAGATCGTACGGTGATTAAATATAAATCGAACGTTGCATTTTATTGGGCGCCTATACTGTACTATTACTGCACAATTCACTTCAATATACATAACTCGATGACTTGATGTAAATTATGCATTATACGCATGTGTCGTATCAAAACGACCATATAACCTCACATTTTGCTTTCTGTAATTGCTTACGACACGGAAAGTATATTTACGGAAAACAGAATTACCGGAACGATATTTTGAATGAACATATAAAATTCAGCTACACTTTACAGAAGTTAAAAATTCAATCTTTCCTGAAAGTCGGCAAATAACATAAAACAATCGCATAACCTAATTAAAAAACAATATTGAAATCTGAATGCAACAGAAACATATCGTTTAAAGGAATATAGAAAACATATAATCGTACTATGCGTGAATAACCTATGTGTCGCTTACCTTTTAAACACAATCGAAACGAAAGCAACTAGTGTAAACACGGCCACCGGAATGATTATATTACATACATAAAAGTCCTGTATTTTATCGGTGGGTGAAAATGCCATGGCTCCATTAAGAATTCCTTTCACCGTGATTCACGCGAACATCATCAATCACACCGCCAAAACAATAAAACAAATCGTTTAGAAAGCAAACAGCAGCAACTGCAGGACGACATTTAACACACCTCAGTTCGTTGACCGACGTGATACTAACACCAAGGGGATGAATCATATACATCAGCGCTGCCAAATGTAGCCCCTTGCGCGCTTCTTAACCCCACCACTCGTTTCATGCGCGCAGTGCGCATGCGCAGTGCCGCTGTATGCTCGTCGCGAGTAGGTGTGAGACTCCATGGCCAATGGAAATGCTAGCCTGTCGTAGCGTCGCGCGTTTCCATGGTAATGCGGTCTGAACTTGGGGAAACCGATGCGCGGTCACTTCGGCTGCACTGAATATGCATATGCATAAATAAACACATGCATACATTTGCCGACTTTCCAAATACCACTTGAGTCATTGCAATTTTTTCCTTCGACTATTATGATTATGACAGTAAGGGGACAATTTGGCATGAAGCATTGCATAAAATCTTCATTAAATCTCAATTAACAAACTAACAACCGATGGTCACCGATTAATACTTATAATCGCCAATGAACATCTGATTTCATCAATTGATTAACTCACGACTAATCATCCTTAATCGGAAGCATTAAATCAATGCTGTTATCGATCGATAACCAACACTGTCACATACACATGTATATGCATACACTTCCAATGCACTATTAGTAACGTTCGCCGCGTAATATGACAAGTTCACAATCTCTCGAACCGTAACGTCAGTTTATGTTTTGTAGAACGCCCGTTCAGCTTACGTAATGTGACTTATGAACGAAATCATGAGTAAAATGTTAACATAAACACGATTCGATAACCGTAAACGATAAAAACGACAAAAAAAAGGAGGAAAGAAAGAAAGGAACAATTTACGTAATTGAACACACATTTGATAGCGGGACAAAATCGTTCGAAGTGCATCGCGGTTTCCAATGGAACGGCAGATTTGAGGTTATGTTGTAGCCAGAAGAGGGAATGATCAGAGAAAATGAATACCGACGAAAATTGGCCAAATTCCACCGACAAAAAATATATCAGATTCAAATCGTCGAGGCGGTCCAGCTCGCACAATAGTAAAGTCCAGGACGTGAAGGGTCAATTCAACGATGGAAAATCAGCGCAAAAGGGATCGGGTAATTCATCTCTGAACTTGTCAGTTCGGCGTTGCACGTGGCATTACACGATGCATGTCATGCTAGTTTCCGTTACGGTTGCAGGTGTGTCCCTTATACAATTTTTACGGACCGAGCTAACCAGAGGCTATCAACTGGAGAACGACGAGGAGAGATTCTCGGCGAGAAGGGAGAAAATATACTCCTTCATGAAAATTCCGCGAGAAGTTGAAAAGTTTATGATTTACGGGTTCCTGCAGGTACATAGCAATCCTTCGAACGCCTGCGTTTCATTCGTCCCGCGTGACCAGACACATTCCTTCGGTTGCAGTGCGCAGATTCCTTCCTCTTCGTCTATACGTTTCTCCCGTTGAGGTTCATGATGGCACTGTGGACGGTGATTACGAGACCCCTTTGGCATTGCTTGAGGTAAGCCCGAGTTCCACTGGTTGGTTCAACGTATCTGACCGACCGACGTCCGTAACACGTATTCATTTCCGGTCAAGCAAGGAGAAGGCCAATTCGAGAACAAACGAACGGCATCTGAGGCCGGCGGAGATCTGCGATCTCCTGAAGGGCATCATGGTGATCAGCTGCTGGGCAGCTACGTGGAAAGTGGACACCTCGATGATGTATCATGTGGTAAAAAGCCAGTCGGTAATAAAATTGTACATATTTTATAATATGCTGGAAGTCGGCGATAGATTATTTAGCGCCTTCGGCCAAGATACGATAGACGCCCTTTTGTGGACAGCTACAGAGCCTAGATCGAAGACGCAACCAGGATCGCAGCATTTTGGTACTCTACCTCATCTGCTGTTCGCTGTTATTTATGTCTGTATCCTTTGTACACGTGAACACGGCGCTGTCGAACGACCATAGCCCCCCGGAAACCTCTACGAGATGCAGAACTTTGTTCGATCATTGCCCTTCTCTCCGATTCGAATTTTAAACCTCCCAATAACTCGAACCTGTGATCCCATGGGGCGGTGCAATTTCAATTGAAGTATATTTTCCGATGCGACAATTGCATTTAAAGTTTTACATAGTATATTGGTGCTTTTCCAAGCAACGACTTTGAACGTGGCGATGAACAGCAGTAACAAGGCACTGCTCACTATAATGATGTCGAATAATGTAAGTCCCACCCCTCGTTATATGAACGCATTCGCAACAAAACCGCGTCAAATTTAATACTACTGAAACATGTACGTATGTCGCGGAGGTAACAAGGCAAATACAACGCGTCGACGATACATTGACACTAATAATGGCGGCGTGAACTTCTGTTTCAGTTCGTAGAATTGAAAGGTTCCGTATTTAAGAAATTTGATAAGAACAATCTGTTTCAACTGTCTTGTGCAGACGTGAGGGAGCGTTTCCATTTATTGATGCTTCTCCTAGCCGTGAACCTTCAAACGATGAAAGAATACGCGTGGAAAGCAGACCGTCTCGCGGTGCTTCTGCCAGATTGCATATTCCTGCTCCTAGCGGAAGTGCTGGTCGACTGGGTGAGCCGATGAACAAACTTGACGATATTGAATGTGATCCATTCGTCCGTTTCTTTCCTTCAGGTTAAGCACGCGTTCATAACGCGTTTCAACGGGCTCCGTTCCACGGTGTACAGGGATTACACTAGAAGTTTAGCGTACGACATGGCTCAAACGCGTCAGGAGAGGGCCTTCTCCGATCCCTCGGACCTGGTGGCCCGCAGGATGGGCTTTATTCCTCTTCCTTTGAGCGTGGCGATAGGAAGGGTGCTCTGCACGACGGTCACACCGTCCGCCAAGCCGGCGAACATAATTTTACTCCTGCTGGCCTATCTAATTTTAATAGCGCTGAGGATCCTGAACAGCTTGGTGATCCTTGGCAAGGCGTGCGACCTGATTTTATCGCGCGCCGAGGAGCCCGACGACGACCCCGTTGCGTCCGTCGTGCATTCGCCGACCCCAAGCGACATAAAGAATCCCAGTCTGGCCACGGCTATGTTCTCCAACAGCGCCGTTAGCTTGAACAACGTTTGCCTGAACGACGCAGTTTTGAAAGATGAAGCGGACAACGAGAAAGTTAGCGCCGAGAGAGCCCAGTGATCGAGATACACGTGTACAGGGTGTGCCGATGAGTGCTGTCTGGGATGACTCGGCAGTTGTTTACGTTGGCAACAAATGTTTCGAATAGAGTGTGCTGCACTCGAACGGGCCGATAGACATCAAGGTGACCTCGAGCTCTTTGTTCGAGTCTAAGAATGGTTGTAGTATTTTGAGGCTCAAGGTCAATCGAAGGTCGTCGTGTCCTTGAATTCGTCGCTTTATCGACTACGATACGGCGGCAGTGAAAACATGCACCGCCATTTGAAAAAGTCGGTTAATAAGAAATATAAAAATTGCGTTAGTACGACATATTTTGTTCGAAACATTTTCTGATCACGTCAGTAGGAACCGAGTTATTTTCGATATCGATTCTTATCGACTCGCCCCGTATATGTATATACGCTTGCCTCTTTTTTTTTTTTGTTAATGTGCATATATACAACCGAAATTTTATTCAAATTGTGACAATTTTATGTCATAAAATTCTGGTAATACGGTAAAAATGTTTTTACTAATTGTTGCTTTTTCTCTCTCTTTTTTTTGGTTTTTCTATTGAAAAGCGCAGGCAAATCTTGTTGTCTATATATGGAAACTGTGATACTAAATATTTATTTAGCGATGATTTCTGTAAAGAAATAATCTCTATCGTGCATAGAAAATGGTTCTAATAAGTGTTTATCGTTTTTGGGTTGGAAAAACATGGTGATTATACGATTATGGTTCATGGTACTCGTATATTAACGCAGTAGTAAATGTTTCATTCGGTACTGAAGGACAATGATCATTCTAGACGCCAATAATATTTTAAGTATTCGCGAAATCGTTGCAATGAATTTCTATTTTATTACTATATTATTATTCCTAAAACGAAGAAATGAAATAAATCAAAGAAAACGGGCAACTAAGGTACTAACTTTTAATAAGGCTGAAGTAGCTGTAAAGAGAAGAAAAATTAATTACACAATTTCGCATTGTCACACACCTGTACACCTATGATCGAATATGTATTATAAAATATGCAAATTTCCCTAATTACAGCGATTGTTGTTATTTATTGCTAATTGCCACACGAATCGTGACCGAACGGATTTACACGCAAACGAAATGCTGTTGTCCCGTGGCGTGATTATGTGCTTGTCCACATGTGAAACCAAATGTAATAAAATAGCATTAGAGTATATTTTTAAATAAATAAACGTGAAACATCAGTTTTATCACACCTTAATTTATTGCGTAATAATTATGAATAAATCTGATTCCCACGATTATATTGTTAATTAAAAAAAAAAATAATATACGGTGTCCTTCGTTTAACCTAGGACAATGGAATATCTCGCGAGACGTGTTAGCCCAAACCGTATCATGTGGTGTATTCATTAAAATTCTCAAGCTGTTGCAAAGTTGCCCAATTATCGATTACTAGGATACGTGCATGTTACCCGTTGTATTATGTTAAGTGCGTTTGAGTATCTCTTGTCCGCATACATTAATTTCATTCAAGTTTCTATTCGAACACCTTTTCCGCACACTTGGTCTCGGTTTCTGCGACAAACGGGCAAATTGATTTTCTTCGCTCTCTGGGAACGTAATGTTGCGTACTGGTATTTTGTATCGTGGCTCGTTCACTCTAACTATCGGTGGTCGGGCGGTGTGCAAGTAGCTGCTCATCTCGAAGAATATCCTCAATGTGGTGGTCTAAACGGATCGTTCACGAGACATTAATGGAAACTAATTGACGCATGATACTTGAAAAATATTTGTTGCACAATCTCTCCAACTGAATCTGAATTCGTATTCAAATTATCTTATGGTTGTACGATATATTAGTTGCATATATAGGTACTTCGATCGGGCGATGAAGTAAAGAAAAAAAAGAGGCCTTGATCTTTTGATTAATAAATAACCAAGGCAGCAAACTTTTTTCAATCATTTCGAGAGATATGGTGCACAACTTACTCTGCCATAAAATTCAAATTGATGCAAATGCTGTTTCAAATCACTTAACCATAGTTCGGTCGGTTCGTCGAGGGACGTAGACGACTGATGTGTATTTGTGCCTAAATGGTCGACAATGTCCTGTGCATTCTGTCTCATCTCGTTCCCGAGCCTTTTCATGCACACTTTAGCCACTGTGATCAGGGTGGCATAATTCGAGGATGTTAAAACAAAATCTTTTCCTAAAACTGGTAGGTCCATTCTTCGGGATCTTTAATTTCTCACCTTCATACAAGAGGATTAAAATAAATGAATATTTCGTGCAATATATTACATGTATCCATTATTATCAAAAAATTGGTAAGGTTCGGTTAGGTCTGAGCGCATTAATATACATATTATATGTACCAATTGTAATTAACAGAATTGGTTATTAATCTCTGTATTAAAAGTATTTAAATCCAACCACTTTGAAGTATCATTCCTTTTACTTTTATATTCCTTCCATGTATCCTATGATAACATACAATTTTCGCGATGGAATTTCTGGATACGTAAACCCGATTTAATTGATCCTGAGGCGTATACGTGTCAATTGCATTCATTATTCTCCAATTTAGTAATAAACAAACGGAACCCAGTTACGAGATCAGTGGTCCAACGCATCGCAAATCGACCTCTCGAATTTAGAGATACATAGGTCCAAAATAAAGTGTAAAACTGGAAGCGATAAATTGCTATTATCGTATCACCCGGATTGAATAATAAAAAGAGTAAACAGAGTCGCCAAAAATTAATCTGTTATGCGATTTATTTTTTTCTGTGTTATTACTGTACTGCCATTTGATTCCACGTAACGTGGATAAGAGATACGTACATGCATTACGTCGAAATAATATATAACTTGAACAACACTTGATAGATCATTCTTCTTTGAACAATAAATGGATGATATAATAGTCTGTAAAATGTATCACGTCAGAAATGAGATGCAATTATTTATTGAACGTTTTCAACGATAAAGCGAAACAATTTTTTGTCAGTATTTGAGTTTGCAATAAATAAACAAAGCAATAGGGAAAATGAAATAAATTGGTATATCTAAATTCGGTAAATAATTCGTGACCGAAAGGGTTAACCATAGATTAATGTAAAGAACTTATAATTAACGGTTAACGCAAGCAGAGAGATTTGCCATACTTTGTGACGATTAAGAATTTATCGAAGCCCGTGATAACGGGAAACAAAATTTTTAAATAATCAGTTTCATTTTATTTGCTGTTTTCGCCAAGCATTATTGGGCGTGTTGATAATACAATAAAATCGTGAATATTTTATTCACGACAAGTGTAGGCTGGCTGCAAACGAATAGAAAGTATAATAAAATAGCAAGCATTAGATAGGATTCATCTAAGAAAATTAATATATTCCATATGAGAATGGCCATTAAGCTGTCGAATTATTTACAGCAACACATTATTAATGCAAACAGGAACCTAATGTAAAAAAACTGTGTACGTAGTACTAGTACTACAGTACGGGTCCTACCGCTCCTACTACTGTTGAGTGTAACTGTTGGTACAACTGTCAGTACTATTGCTGCTACTGGTACTACTAGTACTACTGCTACTACTACTGCAACTACTAGTACAGTTGCTGCTACTACTACTGCTAGTACCATTGCTACTACTACTGCTAGTACCATTGCTACTACTACTGCAACTGCCAGTACAATTACTGCTACTACTACTGCTGCAACTGCAAGTACAGTTGCTGATACTATTATTGCTAGTACCATTGCTACTACTACTGCAACTGCCAGTACAATTACTGCTACTACTACTGCTGCAACTGCAAGTACAGTTGCTGATACTATTATTGCTAGTACCATTGCTACTACTACTGCAACTGCCAGTACAATTACTGCTACTACTACTGCTGCAACTGCAAGTGCAATTGCTGATACTATTATTGCTAGTACTATTGCCGCTGCTGCTGCTGCTACTACTACTACTACTACTACTAATACTACTACTACTACTACTACTGCCAGTACAATTGCTGCTACCACTACTACTACTGCTGCAACTGCCAGTACAATTGATGCTACTGCTAATGCTAATCCTACTGCAACTGTCAGTACAATTGCTGCTACTGTTAATACTACTGCAGTTGCCAGTAAAACTGATGCTACAACTGCTACCACTATTATTGCTGCTTTCTATAAAACTAAGCTACAGTAGTATTTGCACAAACTCTCGTGGCCAGCAGCTGTAATTAATATGCAAAAATACCACGACACGCCGATCGAATCAACCGTGCTTCACCCTGCACTATCACCGCCGAAAATTGCGAAACATAAGCGGACGTATGATAGCCCGATTACATCCGCCACCCCTGTGACCTCATCCTGCATCGACCCCCGATACACATTATCGAATGGCTTTCTTTATCAATAACCTGGCCACACGACCGTGTATATAAGCGGCTGGACGGATTGATTCCATCAGCAGTGCTTCAGCGTTAACGAAGATGATGAAGCTAGCTTTCGTAGCATTGGCAGTCTTCTGCCTGGTAGGCCAGGTACTCTCTCGCCCGTCTGAAGATGAGGTCGAGGCTGACCAGAGTTACCTGCAGAAGCAGATGAAACTCTACCAACTGTTCTGGCACGTCGACCAACCCAACCGTTACTACGAGGAGCTCTACGAGATAGCACGCAACTTCGAACTGGAGAAGAACGTGAACAACTACAACGACAGGGTACGTTGACTTACAATTAGCGGTACGCGCAATTTGATCGTAGTTAAATCTTTGACGAGTAGTGCGGTGAACTATGGTGAAACTGGGACGCTATGGTAAATAGTGTCGCCAGAGAATGGTCGTCTTTGCCGGGCTATCAGATATGCCTGAAAAATTGTTGATCTGGCGTTATACAACCTGCGAACAATGAAATCTCGGTAAATGAATCAGTTGCATTCATGAATTTTCTCACCCACAGGAGGCAGTGAACGCGATTATCAAAGACAAGCAGAATGGATTACTTTTACCACGCGGTGAAGTGTTCACCCTCTTGGACCCAAAGTCGTCGCGGCAAGTCGTGATGCTGTACCGTCTCCTCCACAGCGCCAAGAGCTACGAAATGTTCTACACCACGGCCGTCTGGTCTAGATTCTACATAAACGAGCAAATGCACATGTACGCCCTGATCGTGGCCACGCTCCACCGTCCCGACACCAACTTGATTAAAGTGCCGCCCCTATACGAAGTCCTGCCACACTTGTTCTTCAACGAGGATGTTATGCACGAAGCTTACACCATCGCCATGGGTGATACATGTCAGTTATAATAATTAAATCTGTTCTTCGTTGGGGAAATTTCGTAGATACAAATAATCAAGCCTAACCGGCCTTTGCAGCTGACGTAATCCAGCCTACCAGTGGAATCAGCACGTACATAATTCCGGCAAACTACAGTGGTCGCTATGTGCCCAGAGACAGCGTGGAAGAACAGGCAGTGAACTACTTCACCGAGGATATCGGCTTGAACCATTTCTACTTCATGGCCAACCATCACTTCCTGCACCACGAGCCCACTCCTGTTAAGGGAAACCCCCTGTCGCAGGTGGTGCAACCCAAAATCCGTGGGGAATACTACTTCTTCATTCACAAACAACTGATGGCAAGGTACAATAGTATTGGAAGCATCCCGATTAAATGTAGAAAATCGACTGACAGTCTAGAGGCCAGCTCTTTGGACCCCTTGCATTCTGCTCTATTTCCACCTGGGAGAGATACCAATTTATCCCATGCTGAGTCAATGATTCTCGAACATATGCACAAACAATTTTTAATCACTTCAGTACTAACGCTGTTAATGACTAACAAATGCAGCGGCCATTTAATTGGCCCATTTGTCTAGCAATGTAGTATTGCTAATTACGCATTCCATTTGCAGAAACTACCTTGAGAGACTGTGCAATGGCTTGGGTGAAGTTAAACCCGTGAGCGTGGACAAGCCTATCGAGGTTGGATACTACCCTATGATGCACCACCCGAATGGTCGTCGTTTCCCATACAGAGACATCAACGCTGTCTTGCCAGTCGAAGTAGAAAAACACACACAGGTGAGCGTTTCAATGGATTTCTGATAAGTAAGTAGTAGACGGGTCAAGAAGAATCAATTATAAGAAAAGCCTTGGGTTAAGATTGGTTAAAACTGGTCAGGATTGGCTAAGACTGGCCAGGATTTACTACGACTGGTTAGGTTTGGGTTACGATTGGTTAAGACTGGCTAGGTTTGCAAGAATCAATTGTAAAGAAAGGTTCCTTGGCAACAAATTACAGAGAATCAAGGATCTTCACACAAGAATCTCAAACGCCATCGACAGTGGTTACGTCACAGACAGCAAGGGCAAGCAGATTGACATTTACACCGAAAATGGCTTGAACATTCTCGGTAACATCGTCCAGGGTAACGCCGACACCATAAACGCACAAACCTATGGACATCTTGACTCACTTGTCAGGAAGGTCTTTGGATTCAGTTTGAAGACAGACGACCAATACCACTTAATCCCATCAGCCCTTGAGCTTTATTCCACCAGCCTTAGGGATCCGATCTTCTTCAGCATCTACAAGAACATTCTGGCCTACTACCACAGGTCCGTCGTCTTGTATTCTTAACTTCTTTAATTTGAAAATCAGTCAGAAAACAGTCATGCAAACAATGGCGTCTTCTTTTTAGATACAAGGAGAATTTGCCTAAATATACAGCAGAAGATTTGACCTTCCAAGGTGTCCGTATCGAATCCGTGAATGTAGACAAACTGACCACGTACTTCGACACATTCGACTCAATGCTGAACAACGGAGTGTCCATTCGTAACCAGAAAGAAGCTGACAACACCATAACCAAAGCCCGTCAACACCGTCTGAACCACAAACCGTTCACCTATCACATAGCGATCAGGAGTGATATGAATACTAAGGCAATTATTCGTATCTTCCTTGGACCGAAACACGACGAATTCGGAAACGAGTACGCCCTGAAAGACAACTTCATGAACTTCGTCGAACTGGACCAATTCGTGACCGACTGTGAGTGCCCCTTTCGTTTGTCACGATACATTTTTTCTTAGAAAATCATTTACTCTAGAGTATTTTAATCCTGATCAATTACAAAGTCAGGCGTATACAATCCGACCATTCAATCTCATTGAGTTTTACATGAGCAATTGTTCCTATTACAGTGAAGGTTGGCGTGAACACCATTGACAGACCCAGCCAAAACTCTATCTACACTGTACCCGATGAAATGCCCAGTGACGTTCTGTACAAGAAAGTCGTTGACAGCTTGAACGGTGGCGGTGCCTTCACCTACTTCAAACACCCGTACGGTTACCCCGACAGACTCATCCTGCCAAAG
Source organism: Nomada fucata (assembly GCA_948146005.1). Classification (NCBI taxonomy): domain Eukaryota; kingdom Metazoa; phylum Arthropoda; class Insecta; order Hymenoptera; family Apidae; genus Nomada; species Nomada fucata. Next base: position 29,261,555 of record OX411277.1, on the reverse strand, counting down.
GGTACACAAAAAGGAATGCAATACAAGTTGTTCGTCATTGTATCTCACTTCGATGACAAGAAATCGGTGGTTGTCGACTCTCCAGTTTGGGGCAGTCTTATGTTCGACGGCCGCTCCATGGGATTCCCCTTGGACAGGCCCGCCGACGGGCTTGATTTCACGCCGTACAACATATTATTCAAGGATGTTGTCATCTACCACAAGGATACACTCCATAACTGAACGTCGTCGCTTTAAGTTACTCCTTTAAGCAGCCGATAAGCTCCAATTCGTTAACGAAGAAGCTGATACGAATAAAATGTAAAAGTGTTTAAATAAAATAATTAATGAATTATACATCGGTTTTCTATTAGCTTGAGTTATGGCGAACTATAGGGTTTTTCCCTATAGTTTCCCTTAAATTCAGCACAACTACTACTATACCACTATCATTCGACCATTCGTGCCAAGTCATTCGTATTTTCCCGACAGTTCTACCACAGTCGAGATATACAAAGTCCGATATAAATCGAGATATACCACTTACTCGTAACCCGTGCGCGCGCGAACTTGTAAATTTGGCAACAGCGCTAGAAGTCGATACTCGCGTCATCTGTGAACTGTTGGTGAAGGTATGAAGTCTTGTAGGTAAGGTTTTGCAAGATCCAAGAGACTGGGCTGATACACGATTTGGGTTGTAAGAATGATCGAACTCGGCTAAACTCGGGCGCGATCGGCAGAGATCGCACCGAAGTCGCGACCTGAGGGTGACCGGTAACCTTTACGATCGTATGGGGTTTGTTTACGTACGTCGTATGTCTTCTTACCTGTCACGCACCGGGAAAAAAATCTGAGAGCGTCAAATCCATAATAGCCAAATCTTCGGTTCTGTCGCACTGTTGCCACATCTGTTAAAATCCTGGCCATCGGCGGACGAATCGGATCGTTTCGAGATTTTGATTCCTGCCGGACATAGCCATAGCTTCTGAGCCGCTGGAAACTGTTTTGTAGATTCGATCCCCCTCGTGTATATTTTTTTACATTAATTTTTGTTTAATTCCTAACTATATGACAATGATTAATATTTGCTCACCGATATTTTAAAAACATTTGTTAAATATTTTCATTTAATATACGTAAATATTAGTTTAAAGCGCTTTGTGTGCTGCTGTTTCGCTTGAGATGTATCTTGCCAATTATGGTAGTTCTCTAGTTTCTTGGTTAATATTAATAAATATCTTCCCAAGAAATGAAGAAAATATTCGGCAATGAACGGAATCACACCGCGCGTGGTGTATTTTCTAACCGACTGGAGTATGCATATACGTTGCGTCTTTTACGCATGCGTACATGTATTTCAATTCTGAATTCCACGATCTTGCATTATATTCTACAGTTTCTAGCGATATTATCGTAATATTGGTGATTCTTAATAGATTTATCACTAATTTCAGCTGGATTCTGTTCCACGCCGAATCTTTCGCTTGCTTCGAGAATCGATTCAGAATTGGCGGGGACGCGACGCTGTCAGGCGGGAATGCGCAGTAACACAATGGCGCCATGCCTCGCCGAAGTGTCGAACGATCTACATGACAGGTAAGGATATCTAAAATTTCTGAATATGAATTGTAATTACCGTATCGTAAACCTACGCCGCTCCATTGGAAAAAACCACGTCCGGAAACGTTAACCGAGGCAAGCATGTCTTGCTACCCCAAGCTCGGCCAACGAGGCCCCTGTTAGTACACAGGGTGATCCACGCAACTCGCACACCTCGATAACTTCCAAAGTATGCTAATACGAAAAAGTTTCGTATACAAAAGTTGCAGGGTTCGAAGTGCTACATTACGTACTGTATTCATTTTTTTATATAGGCAGAAGCGTTTCGGAGATTTGAGGGTCAACTTTGTTTTTTTAAATGGAATGCTATACTTTTCATATCAAAATATGGAAGAGTGTCGAATTCTGAGTAACAAAGTATTGAACTTCATTAGTCCCAAATCTAATAATTAACGAGTAATTTCACTTTATTTCTTGTATCGCTTCCACTTCTCCCTACTGTATCTGAAGGAACGTTTCCGTGCATTTTCCTTGCCAGGAAACGAGCAACAACCCTTGCTTCCGCAACTATACACGTGCCGGTATAATGAATATCCCGGATGGTCCTTCGAGAAGCAACAGCTTACAACTATTAATCGGCACACACCCCGTTCAAATACCAACAAACCCAGAGCGATCGAAAGATCATTCGCTGGTATTTAGCAAGTAGAATTGTACGAATACTAATAACGTGTCTCGATTAAATTCTTATTCGTACCGCGTATAAATCTTGTACGATATACAATTGTGTCGTAAACGTGCCAATACGTTTACTGCAGCATCACGACTTCAATGAAAGGGGATGCAGCACGAAGTATCCCCTTCTTTATACCCCCTTAGATTATATGGCGCAATCAGGACGAAAAATTACGTTTAAATATTTATTCAATGTCCTAGAAAATTAAATCTAAAAAGGGTATCCTCGTAAAACGATTATATTAACGTGTCTTCAGAGCGAATATATTCTCCTATGTCGGCTTGATGGAAACAAACCGTTGCCATTGGATCTGCGTATTTGCAATCCGCCGTACTCTTAGCTGCGACACCGAAGCCCTGAAAACAATAAATTAATAAAATGACACGGTATTGCAAACGATACAACTTCTGTAGATAATTGATTCTTATTCACAAATGTTCTTGTCCCGAATTTGGGTCAGTCTGACCCGAATTCCCGCAAAGGGATCGAATAGTTCCTATCTTTCGTAATTAGTACGATCTCTCGTGAATTGTGGGATGAAATCCATGACTGAATAAAATTATTCTTCCGACGAGCGCAGTTCTGTTTCGATTGAAATTTTTGAAAGGAAATTACCAGTGGTATGTCGCTCATGGAGTAAATAACCACGCCTTGATACTGAGGTGTATTTTCTGTGATTCTGTTTAAGCCGGACTTCGAAACGTGGTGTCCATATAAAAATTGCTGCTCAGCTGAATGTTTCAGCCAAATTTTATGCTGAAAGAAAACATCGAAATCTTTGTCAGCTCACGGAAAGGATACAACAATTCTATTGATGAATTATTCTATTGCAGAATGACGCTGTAGGGTATAGTTAAATTACTTGGGCGTAAGGGGCTAAGTGGTACAGCGCAGTGATGTGCAGCCTGAATTTTCCAGACTTTGTGAATTTCCCGAAGCACGTACCAACGCTAGCTAATCGGTCTGGGTTTACCATACTCGCCAATGGTAAAATTTTTTCCGAAATATAGTACACTCTGGCCTTTCTTTCTCGGAAACAGTAAGCACCGTCTGGTCTGTCGATTAATAACTTTACGTTGCTTCCAATGCTAAAAAAAGAGAAAAACACAAATGTTAATAACCGGAAGGATAGCGAATAAATTTTCGATTGATAAACAAGTTCCGCCGATTGAATTGCTAACAAATTGGAAAATAATCGAACACTTACTACTTCGTCAGTTTCTCGAGAACAAGCTTCGTCTTTTCCTCGGTCAAGCGTTTCATTTTCTCGTCTTTGCTATTTATTCAGCTCACAAGTAGCGCTTGTACACACAATACGTGCGCGAAGTGCGAATAAATTATACAATGTACAAATTTCACGGAAGTTGAGCGCAATATATTTAAAAGTATTTTTATTTACAAACTTTCCCTTAACTTTTCACTCGTAGTTACATTGCAAATTGGGAAGGTTCTGTGCACGGTGAGGAGGTTATATTATCTGGAAAAGCATGTGTTTTTCCTACATTGTCCCGGGTTGATAGAGTCTCGAGTTAGAAAAGTCGTAGTAAATCTTCGTGATATTCTACTGTTGCGTATGTATTGGTGGGATATAGGGATTTTGAGTTAGGTTTGGTTAGGTTTCTATCGCCCGTGGAGCGCAGAACCGCTCTGCTTGCAGAGAAGCGCGAATAATTTGAAACACACCGTTAACGTTAAAATCGAACCAATTATTTAAGTCACGCACTAACGTCGTAGCTTATAATTATCGCTTATCCGTTCCCCCCTCTACCTCTCTCTCTATGACGTCACTCAGTCTTACCCCCCTCATTGTCAACCCAGCCCGCACGCCCAAGTGTACACCGTGTATCTAGACGCTGATGTCTACCGTGTTTCACGCTCGACAGCACGATGGCACTGCAAACGGCGCCTGCGTGCCATGTACCTAAAGATGGCGCCTTGCGGTGTTCTCCCATTTGCATCCAGTTGGGCCGGCGGCGTGCGTGAAATCCAATAGCACTGAAAGTCAGCCGTTTTGTCGCGTCCAGCAATTATGCCCACTTAAAGCAGGCAGCCGCGACTGCCAGCTTATTAGTGCGAGCCTTTATCTTTCCGTGTGCACAAACCAAGTAAAGACCAACGAATACCCCTGTGTTCCACCTTGTGTCTTCTTCCTCCATCGACTTGTTCACAGAAACCGACCAGTTCCTCAGCCTACTTCGAGGTACGTATCCCCGATATTTCCATTGCGTACGATTTTGCCACGCTCCGTTCCGGGTTTCCATGATTTTCGATAGTGCGATACGTGTATACATGTGTCATGCTTTCTGACAAAAATACTGGATGAATTATCACGGGCGATTTGAAACTTTCATGAATCGGAATTTATCCGTGAAAGTTCTACACCCGTCGATTAACGCGTGGCCGGGCGTTTACTACGAAATGTTTTTATTAGTTCATTCTCTGGGGAGCTTCGTTTCGAAACAGCTAAATAGGTACGGTTTAATATTACCGTTCGAATCACGTATAGATTTTAAATGGCACTCTGGCACAGCACCTTACTTCTATCTGGCGTTTTATCTTATCTCGGCGGTACACTCGGATATGATACATTTTTTGGAGAAATTTTGTGTTTAGCCATTTTCTCGAATTAAGTTTACTGGTGAACGAGACCGCGTTGCTTCCTTAATGTACAAAGTAATATTTATCGTCCACCGATTGAAACGAATAATTTAAATGTTGTACTGCACGGTTTAGTTCGTTTTTTTTAAATAATTGATCTACACCGCCGCCAAATGTTGAATTTTCCTGGGCCAGAAACTTTTACCTCCGTTTATTATTCAGTTTTATTTAGATGTCTCGTTCGAATCCATTTTTTTGAATGAAATTCTTCGAAATTTCAATGGAAAAGTGTACACCTTAAAATTTCATTCCGGCGATAATTACGGATTTTAGTGCCAATCGTTTATTAGAATAATCATGATATTTAAATAAAATATTGAACATGATCATGCGTGCACCTATATAGATTGCGCGTGAAAAATGTGAAGGGAAGTGAAATGAATGGTTCACCGTGGTCATAAATTGTGATTGTTTGAAATAACACCAGGCGTACCGCATAAAGTATTTATCGACGTAAATCAGTTTTTGGGCCAAGTGTTTCTCCTGTAACAGGCGAATATCTTAATTACCAAAAGGCGGAGAGCTCAATACTGGCGCGTACCTTGGAACGGAGCGAACTACATAATACGTAATATTTATGAATTATTTTTTCCTCGTACCAGTGAATTTCTTAATTAATATTCCCTCTTTAGTATGAATATCCGCGAAACTACCGTCGACACGAATTTTTAAAGCGATCTCCAGTCGTTATTGCTATAGATATCGCGTCATTATTCTTTGCAGGAGTAAAGTTATCGTTTCCAGCCTTTTTTTTTCTTGAGAGCCCAAGTATATTTTGGTAGTGGCAAGGAGATTTTGCCGTCTATGTTACGCAGCGCCCCGTTGTCCATCTGTATTATTCTTAACGCAAGTTATTTATGCGTGTCGGTAACGCACGTGGCGAAGATTAATCGTCCGAGTTGGCGAAATTTTGCGGCTTAACGATTTCGGCGTTTTGTTGAATGGCGTTCGTTCGCGGAACGATAAATTCTCTGTTATGAAATTTGAAAAAGTCCGGTCTATAGAACAATGAACCCATGGTCCCTCCTATTTCGTTCGCATGAATGGAATGTTCACAGAATATAACTCAATTTTCCGTTCGTTGATCCTGGGAATCACACACTGCAAAAACATTCCCAGACGGTAGTGAAACAACCGGCATAACGAATTCAATGTTCGTCCTTAAATAGTGTATTCAAAAGTTGCGTAATATAATGGACGTATACACAAGCGTATTAGATACAATAAAAGAAACATCCGTCGACCTCTGTAAATACAATCTGCCTTACATACTTTTGTTATCACGCGTTTAATACACGCACGTTAACGCAAAATCATGCAGATTATAGGGCGAGCAATTGAATTTCACAATCGAACGAACTAAACAAACAATAAACGGACCAACGATCGGATTCGATTAATCGAATTATCGAAAATAACACGCACCGCTGATAGTTGTTTCAATTCGAATTCGCGTTACGATTCGTTCAGGATTATGGAGATCCGCTTGGAATGCGGTTTCAGTGATATTCTTATTTACGATTTTATTCCTCGAAATCGGTCATTTCACTCGTATTTTGCCCATAATTTTTCCTCACTGGGTTATTCCTCTACGTCAGAAAAAATTGTATCTGTGTTTTTTGATCCAGTTTTTTCTCTCTCTTTTTTTTTTTTTTTTTGGTCGTGGCAACGCGCGAAAGAAATGATCGTAGAAAAGGTTGTCGCGTATTATGATAGCATACAGTCTACGGTGCGCGCATGCACAGAAACATCATGCCATGCTCGGCTGGGATGCGCGTCGGAGTTTGAATTCGAAACTTCGTGTGTACTTTAGATAAGCGGCTGTTAAAAATCGCGTGACCATCGACCTGTCGCGCAAAAACATTTAACTGCTCCTCTTAACAGTTCATCTGAACCGTTGCGGAAAATTTCCGTGTTTATATTTTTAAACGTTCACCGATATCGATTAACCGCAATTCTTCGTTAACGTTGATGTCGTCCCGACGACGTTAACGCGGGTAAATGCCCGCACGATATATTTAAAATGTCGTCGATTCTTACACCGGAATTACCGATGGTTAGCTTCCGCGTATCAGGTTATGGTTGTTGACGTAATTGTATAATAAATTTAAATAGCGTAGACAAACGATAATTGTATGAATGATTGAAATGTAAAACACGACCCCCTTCATTTGCATACTTTTTGCCAGCCAACTCCTCGCGATAGTATAATGCAATACGTTTGCAAAAAATTTTAATTGACACTCTTGTTATTTTTCTTTCTGTTAACATATGCGTTGCACGTCGATCAAAAGACGGTTTCACGCAATGTTGATGAAGAAGTCCGCTTAATGGATGCTAATTTATTAGCACATCATCGGATCCGATTTCTAATATATCATGAAACCAACGACTTTATAATTCAATAACAAAGTACAAGATAAACGTTTGATTGCCGGGCGTATTTCCAAAGGCGTTTTGAGCATGGTACAACAAAGGTAGACTTTACTTCTTTGTTAAGACAACGCCAGAAGTAAACTCTGGCAAGAATAATCGTAAAATTTGTTTTTTTTTCTAAGTGTGCACATAACTCGCCTCGCGTTTCGCGGTATTTGAATTTCACGGTAACGGTAATTGCCGTTCGTAAAAGGTTAGGTTGCACCGTGAAATAATCGTGTTCAAATACTGTCCATAACGGTCGACCGGTGCTCTGTGTGCATTTGTTTTCTTTAGCGGACCACACAAACAAAATGCTCGGCTCATCCGTTACAACTATGTCAAACCATGAGAGGCCAGCACTCGCGTTTTAACTACCCATATGCGCATTAGCCATGTATAGTACGTATATACACTTTGGTTCTTTGGGTTAGCCAGTATTGCTCGACACGTGCCCCCGTGCAAAATCAGTTTATTTATTAGTCATTACAAACCGTGGACTCGAAGACGAACGCGTGGCGCAATAAAAGTGAAATTGACTTTCGATTCAATTTGCTGTCCCCTTAAAATTATTATTCAAATACTTTCTATATATGCGCACAGTTGCTCACGAAAGTATATTATACATTCGACTGGCCGACGCGATTTAAAATTCAGTTATTCTGTGATAAATATCCGCACCGACGTCAAATAAATATATAATAACGGAGGCATTAACAGCACATATAATTCGTTGGAAAAATGTCTGAGTGCTTTAACACGGTCGCGTACTGTTCTGGCCAACTGTGCGTAGAGTGCGGTGAAAAAGTTTTCGGAATTTATTGTTATGCTACATTAAGTGGGAGATTTCAAAATATTCTGTTGTTTGGAGGCTTTATTTATGAACAATATTGTTAATCATTACATACTAAATACACCTCATCGTAGAAGATACTGTATCTTTTACAAACTTAGAAGAAAATATTTAACGAAGGATAGTTATCTTAACGAGCTGTGAAAAAGTTTTCGGATATGGTATTTCATACCTGGAAATAACATGCAGAATATCATTAAAAGTGTGAAAAATAGAATACAAATGTATATAAATTTTTACGTAATACTCAGCATGAAATCTCTTCCTTTTAATGACCTCTTTTAACCTATTTTTCATGGATTTTACAAGTTTGTTTGTAAAACTCTGATGCACCTTGTTCCACTGTTCTTGAACAAGTCTCCGAAGCTCGGGAATTCCTTTCGGTTGTGGGAATTTTCGAATTTCTTTCTCTAGCTCTAGGCCCAAACATGTTCAATGACATTCAGATCGGGGGGGGGGGGGTCCAATAGCGTGCGGGCAATTGTAAAGTAACCAGTTACGAACATCCCAAGCTTTATGCTTGGGGTCATTATCTTGGTAAAAGTCTTCTTTTATTCCCAATTTTTCGGCCGATTGTAATAAATTTTCTTTTAAAATCGTTGAATATTCATCCTTATTCATAATTGTACATATAAAAACGAGATTTCCGATTCCATTGTAACTGATGGCAGCCCAGACTATTATGTTTTCCCCACCATGCTTTACAGTACCACAAACATTCTCTTTATTTAGTCCTGTATTAGGTTTCCTTCTTACCCTGACTTGCTTGGTGCCACTATTGTATAAATTACATTTTTTTGTCATCTATGAAAATAACGCGTTTCCAAAAATCAAGGTATTTATTTACAAATTTTTTTTATAAATGCAAGCCTATTATCGCGATTATGATTTCCTTCTAGCAACACGCGAAACATAGTTCTTTTTAATGAGCCTATTGTCTAATAGTCGAACGATTAACTTCTTTCCTACTGAAGTCATTAACTTTGGAGACTAATTCACTCATCATAGAATTAACTGTATAATATCGCTTACGAATATCATGAACTGTAGACCGTTTTAGTAATAATATTTCTGCAATACACTTCATAGTTTATCCCTTTTCCCTAGGGAAAATAACTAAAGAGCGGATATTAACATCCGTATTTGTTCCTGTCTTCACCATTATACACAAAGTTCGTTCTTTATTTTAATTAAATCAACTCGGTCAATCACAATATACTTTGAACTATTATACACGCGAATAGGTCAGTCCGCATCAAAAGTTAAAAAACAGCTAAACATCTAGCCGTTACTACGCCATTTACAAAACAACGTGAAATTATATCCGAAAACTGTTTCACTGCTCGACAATGCATAACTATGCTTCATTAAATATTTTCTACGAAGCTTTTAAAAAATGCTGTACTTTTCATGATGAGACGGATTTCGCATGTAACGATTAACAATACTGCTCATAACTAAAGTCTCCAAACGCTTGAATATTCTTGATTTCCCTACTTAATGTAGTAGTATTAAAGCGGATTCCGAAAACATTTTCACGGCACTGTACATTACACATAATGTACATTATACGTGGTCCAATGGTGTAGATTTCGTCAGGTAGAAATGAGTAGGTGTACGTTCGAGAATCTCTTTCGAAATATATCTTTCACGAAAGTGTATTCCGAAGAAAGTTGTTACCGCGGTATAGTCTCTACACGAAAACAGTTCAATACTAATTAGGTTCTACAGTTTGGTACATTGTAATAATGCCCGCGGGTAGCGTGCGTTTGCACGATAAGCATCAGATGTATAAAACTTTAAGTACGGTTCTAAATAATCGAACGTCCTCTTCCGTATAGAATTTCATTTTTCGAATAATTTAAATTGTTAAAAAGATTCTTACTACGAAAAAAGATATATAAATAGTTTTTACCCTCAAATCTTGCACCGTACATTCTTTATTGATTATCTTGTGTATGCATGACGTCCCCCTAAAGGTCATGCGAAGTTGATTGTGTCGTAGGTTATTCAATTGGTCTTGACCTCACTTATTACACAATAACGATAAAAATGTAGAGATCCATTGAATAAGGCGCCGGTAACGTTGTTATCTCGAGAAACACGATAGTGACCGAAATTTTCGGTCCGCCATAATATTTATCCCCTCGAATGGAACAACTTTTCCCTCAGGCATTCTTTCCTATCGCTACGAAGAACCGATTCGACGTGTTCGTGTTAATTGTGATTACCCCGCATTGCGATTTATGGCTCTTTAAGCGTTTAAGTCGTTAATGTGGCGATAATGCTAACTTGTTAAGTAGAATTGTTAACAACGACAGCAAAAATGTCGCGAGGAAAGTTCTTGAAAGGCGGATAGGGACGAAGTTTCGTAGAGCGAAAAATTGGAAGTTGTCCGCCTGAAGCGACAGTCACTTTCGAACGAACGTGCAAAGTCCACACCAGCGGAGATAAAGGAATAGCGCCAGGCAGATTAATTAACCGTCGTAAAAGGTGTGAAATTATGATGCACGATTTCCGTGCATTTATCCGAGGAAATATCTTTGCGTTTACTATAACTATAATTATGTATAATTTCGTTATAGTTTATCGTTCGACTCGTTCGATTTCTCGGATGTCTCGTGGTAGTTTGTTTCGATTCGCAAAGAATCGAATGTTATGCCGTGGTTATGAAGACACAAACGCAATCGACCTGTTTCGCAGGATCGTAAGTTTATGAATTCCAGCGGATGCATGAATTCGCGTCGTCTCATGTTTGTCGTGTATCACAGGTCCTATGTACAGTAAAACCTGCTTACATGCGCAAAATTTCGCTTGGATATAGTCACGTTGACTATCCCCTCCACTTGGGGGGGGGGGGATCCCCCTTCGCGATAGCGACGCTCGGCGAAGAGCGGTGCAATATGATCCGAGCCGGAATATCGGTGTGACCAAACTAATTCGACCATGAAACATTTTTATTTTTCACTTTTTCTTAACGAAGCTTGTACCGACGTGCTTGCGAGATTTATCTGATTAAGACGAGACGTATTATTATATTTATTATGATGTACCTTATTATTTTACATTATCCTGTTATTATTAGTTTAAAAAGAGTTTTTGTACTTTCTGGTACGTGTTTAATCAGTGCCCACGAGTAAATATAATTCGATCTGTATCGCGTTTGGTCTCATTTTAATCAGAAAAATGTCGCAAATACATCGGTAAAAGTTACATTTAGAAAAATTAGTGAACAAAAAGTTTCATTGTTGCATTAGTATTGTATCGCCGACACGCGTCGATGCCTAGCTTTGATTCTTTGGATCTCTCTCTCTCTCTCTCTCTCTCTCTCTCTCTCTCTCTCTCTCCCATACTCCCTCCCTCTCTCTCTCTCTCCCCCTCCTTCACTGTCCGTCCCTTTCTACGTTCACGCTCGACTCGAGCTGCCACTGAGAATAGATTCGACATCCCGCTTGGTTATATGCATAACTTGGGTCCCAATCTTTGTGCATATAAGCAGGTTTTACTGTAATGCATAAATGTTTCGATAAGTGTTCCTTGCTCGGGACCGAATGTGAACACTAATCGTGGGCAGACACGATTCTCGAGCGAGTTCGGGTCCCCTTTGACGTAGTCGCAGTCGAGACTTGGGGCAGCGTTCCAGGAACGAAGGAAGTTCAAATACCCGTGTACGCGAGACAATCCTAACGCGAGCAAAATTTAATGTTAAAACTTGTTCATTTTTGGTCCGTTTTAAATGAAATTTTACCAAAATGTTCGTTACAGTCTACTGATTAAAATGACACCAAACACGATATGGTTTGGACAATATTTACTTATCGCGGTATTAACAATTTTAGTCTCCTGTATTATTGTTTTCGCTAACAAATAGTAATTACCTGTTGGCAATTGGCAAAAGGGATGAAAATAAAAAAATCATCGTGCGGGAAAAATAGTTTATTTTGTTTATTTTTGTTTTTCCGCGTTACTTGCTTCTGTACGCGTGATGTTCGCAACTATTCTTTTCAATTTCTCTTTTCGTCAGTTGCGTGGTTTATTTTCTGACAGATTTTCTTATGGGAATAATGTTCCAAGGGCGTCCGAATTCTCTTCGCGACTGGTGGAACCGTGTTTAAGGGGGACCCCCGCGAAATCGTTAGAGTGCCGAATATATTGACAAACCGGATAACGAATTATTACTCGTCAGGTTATCACCTAACCTGAACCGATCTAATCTCCTTCGGTTAACAGGTTGGAAGATCCATTATCGGTCCACAAAGAAATCGTTTCCTTAACTGCTATAGTACGTCTAATGCCCGCTACTCGTGTGTCGTGCCATCGTAACTATGACACTTACTCATTCATACGTCATTAGCCGGATATCGTTAGAGCACCAGTAGTGATACGTATGCGCGTACTATGTATAATCGGACAGAGGGAAATTATATACGACACATGCAAATTGTAAGACGATTATCAATGGAAATCGCACGATTCCGTGCACGGTAACATATGTGTCTATAATTGCTATATCAGTACAATAATATGGATATAATCTGTCTGCTCTAGCCGATGGTTTTCCATACAGTGTCTCGACGTTGCATTCTTGCCCCCGGTCCCACGACGCATTCCCTTCAAGGGTCTGTTTTACGACCCCCCAAATGTTTACCGGTCTCGTGACGACATTTGCCAGATGGATACGCGAGGCGTTCCAAAGCCTCGAGGTTTTCTTACATTCGGCCAACCTGAATATAAGTCTGTCCTCAGGCTTGTTGTACATGTAAAGGACAAAGAACATGGAACGTCATTAGTTTCGCTCTGCTATACAGTATCATTTTTCAATTACTACTTAGCTTTTTTTTTGTACACCGGCCAGGGGTCTATAACATCGTCGCGGCGCGATTTCCTTTAGCTGCTACTGGGAGTGTACCCTTGTCTCTCTTTAACCGGGGTCGCTTGTCACCCGAGTTGACCTTACCTATTTTCCTTTCTGCAACGAGTCCAGAGCCACAAGCCCCGCTTTGACCTACTCGCTTCGGGGCTATTGACCCCCTTCCTCTTCGACTTCGACGACCCCAGGTTGCAAAATCAAGTCCCAGGGCCACCGATTCCGTCACAATCTCGGGATCGTCGCCCCGGGTTAACGATACCAGGACCCAGAGCCGCTAACTCTATCGGCCTTCTTCTGTCACGGCCCACCAAACCTTTCTCGGCTTAGGAATCGTCCATCTTGCTTAGTTGACGAAACCAGGTCCTCCACAGCGTTGCCGTCTGCCTTTTCTCAATCCATGGGCCACCGACCCCTACATTACTTCGTCATAAGCATATACGAGGAAAGCACAGTTTCTGAAACGACTGCAAATACAACATAGGCATACAGGTAGCAACCACCGACAGACAGTATTATGCCATACTTCTGAACAGCGTAACACGCTCAATTCGAAATGTATTCCTTTACACCTGACTACCATAGCTTCACACGCCGAGGTTACGAGACCAAGACCCCAAAACCGTACTGTGCAGCGTCAATTGCGTCGTCGACGGGGTCTGGCCATGTATATCTTTGTTCGTTTCCGATTCCCCTTTGTCTACGGCCATGCAAACGTGTCCTTTCGATGTATCGATACCTTCGTCGTGTAGAGGTCGCGCTCGCGACCTTCGTCACCGCTGTCACGAGGAGCACAACAACAAAGACCCACGTCTTGCAAGGATGACATTGCCCGATCCTTCGCCAAGACAAGGCCGGCCTATGCAGGGCTAGCATCGCTCAAATCCTTCGCCATGGTGGACAGTCCACGCTATATGGGGTCAGCGGCAGCCAACTCCCCCGTCATAGAGGCTCTGCACAATGACCATTCGTTGACGGTACAACCATGGCCACCGCAATGGAACTTCGCACCCCATTGCCAAATGAAAAATCCCTGACGACTCTGCCCTCAGCAACGCTTCCGTTGCAATCGCGACGGTGAACCTTCCACGCCGCAACAGGTCACTCTACCTGTCGTCAGCGTATCCAGGTCACAGTACTACGTGCTGACAATCCAATTGCACCCTCGACCTACAACTCATAATACATAAGTAATCGTTCCATCAAGGTTACTGGTTTACCACTGCAACCCAGCGCTGCAATTCCTCGACCGCGACCACTGTCTTGGCCCCTTCGCCTTCCTCTGGCGCAAATCTTCCACCAAGCATCTCCGCCGACCGTTCCTTCTGGGGTACCACGTTTTCGTACTGCCAGAAGCAAGTCCAACGCCGCTTCCCAAGGCTCTCTACCTCAGGCGTCCTTTGCTCCTACCGTTGCTTGGCAGCTCTCTCCTTCGTTCCAACGTTGGTTCCTGTATTTCCTTGTTCAGAAGGAAACAAGACGCGCCTCGCACCAAAGAATCGCTTCCCAGCCGGCGCTCTCCTTGATGTCCACGATTTGCCACAAAGAGGTCGCGAATTTCTGACAGCGGCCATCTTTCCCCTCAGCGGTCCTCCAGGAGACATTCTTGCGATCCCTGTACACGATGTGTCCCATGTCTCCGCGGGTGTAGCATCCCCTCTCAGATCGCCTCTTTCCTCCGTCGGAGTTGGCACGTGACCGCTTTCCTGAAGCACTGCTGGGGGGAGCTCCGTATCCTCCTCGCGCTCGGGCACGCATCCCAACGAATTCGTAAATGCATGCAGTTAGTTTGCATCCCGATGTTGTGCCGTACGGGCCACCGTGTCGTCCGGTATGCCCCCGATCACCATATCGGCCAGGTACTTGTACGGTATTTCAACGTCCGATTTTCGTAAATCCGTCAATTTTTGGAAACAATGATCCCCCAGGCATCGATCAGTCTTTCGAAATTGGCCTGCCAATGAAACTTTCGTCCCCGCTCGAGTAGAGGTCCGCGCAATCGATTCGCGATCAACCTCATCGCTGACAAGGGGGGGGGGGGCCCTAATTGTCCGACTTCGATTTTTAAGAGCTTTTGTAAGATGATAGAATATAGGTTCCTAATGGTAGGTGTCAAATATTAGCTTCAGACGCTCAATAGCTTAAAAGATATAAACTGTGTTTAATAGAAACTGTGATGACGTAGTGTGATTGTACGGTGGCGGCTCGTACCACGAAAGTCGTGGTTTCGATTCTCCCTAAGTACAGTTCCTTTTTATTATTCTATTGTGATTGCGTCGTACACGATACAGGATGAAAATGATCGTATCCCCACGAATTTCGACACATAAACATTTTGCGAAAGCGTGAACATCGTGCGTGCGGCTTTGGGTCAACGCGTGAGAGATAAGCCAAACATCAATTCCACTATCTGTAGTTCGACGATATCTGTTACGAACCGTATCTTTCGCGAATAGAAAATACTACATGTAAAGAAATATTGTATCGAAAGTATCAATAATTGAAAGCAAATTTCAATATGATGCTAATGGTATCTGTTTTGAACTATTATGTAAACAATGAGAACGTTTTGTTGTTATTAGCCATTCTTGTTTATTTGTATCGTGTACGATGCCTGGAGCGTAAACGCTTCTCCGGGATTCTTTCAAGGCGTTCGTGCCTCGATTCATCTTCTTCGCGGACTACAGTAATGTCTCGATTAGTGCTCAAAATTGTGTCTAGGATTAGTGCTCGTTTCTATCCCCATTACTTGGGGTGATCGGGGGGACCCCCTGGAACCAGCGAAGCGTGAATCGCCGAGCATGTAATGCGAACCCAGATCGAATGTCGGCGAGAGCCAACACTGATGTAAACGAGATTAAAAATTAAAGCTTGTTCATTTTTGGTCCGTTTTAAATGAAATTTTACCGAAATGTTCGTTACAGCGTCCTGATTAAAATGGCACCAAACACGATATGGTTTGGACAATTTTTACTTATCACAGTATTAATAATTTTATTCTCCTTTATTATTGTATAACCGATAACAACTAGTATCATATATTTTATAACTGTACATATATGTTTACTTATTATTATTGGTGCGATGAATGACCCAGCTCTCTTCTCCGCGTAGTTTCTTTATCTAAAAAGTCGATATAAGTTCTGACAATGTCTTATCAGCAGAAATTATATACTCTTACGAACACCGAATGTCACTGGAACGAGAATAATTCTCGATACAACAATATTTCGCCATTATCTAAATATAGCAATTTAAGATTAAGGGAATTAGGAGACTCTCGATTCGAGAGTTTACTCCCAAATTCGCAATCTCACTACTAATAACCTTATTGCTGTTAACCGATATACACATATTCTAGTCGTTATTGAAAATAATAATAAAGGAGAATAAAATTATTAATACCGTGACAAGTAAAAATTGTCCAAACCGTATCGTGTTTGGTATCATTTTAATCAGTAGATCGTAACCAACACTTTGGTAAAATTTCATTTAAAACGGACCAAAAATGAACAAGTTTTAATATTAGATTTTGATCGCGGTAGTGTTGTCTCACGTACACGGGTATTCAAACTCGCTTTTTTTCCTGGAACGCTGCCTTGTATCGCCGCTGCCACGACAACAAAGGGGACCCGAACTCGCTCGAGAATCGTGTCTGAACACGCTTACTGTTCGCATTCGGTCCCGAGCGGGGTACACTAACCGAGACATTACTGTTCTCCTCGCGAACGTACCGATCCCACCGGCGAGACATGCGTAGAAAAAACGCGTTCTCCATCACGACTCCCGACGGATAGGCTTCGACGCGACTGTTCGTTCATTTTGCCCGGCTCACTGCTCACACGCACCCTCTATATAATTTATCACAAGTAGCTTCACGGACGCAACCGCGTAAACGAAAACGTCCCGAATTGTGCCGTAGCCTCGCTGTCTCGTAAAAAGGACCAACGAATTCCACGCAAGATCCTCCTTTATTACCACTTCCGCCAACACGCCTGCGTCGTAACACAGAAACGTGAAAGATCGTGTCGCGGCCTTACGGAAAGACACGCAGCGAGTCCCACTTCCGATTTGTAAGACGGTTTATCAATGGAAATCATGATGCCTCAATCATCATAGCCTCGGGTGTTCTTACAAAATATTGCACTATGTGTACGCACAAGCGTTATTCATAATTGGACGGCCTTCGTCGAGTTTCTTTTCTCTCTTTCGTCAACTCCTACACCGATTAGGATTTTTTATTCACGTCGCGTAGTTAAAGAGCGCAGAGTATTAGGAATATGCTGCCTTCAATGGTCTCGCGAAAACCTGTCCCTGCTAATGGTTAGCGGTTCGACAATAATTGCCCGAACAGAACATTCATGTCCCCTTCCTCCCTCGGGTTTTAACAAATCAATGGACATGCGTCAATTGTAATTAATATCGTTCCGCGGCCGCGCTACATATGTATCGTATATTTTCGCCGTCTTCGAGAATACTCCCGTGGAGCAATTGTTTCGCAGCGACCTATTGAACCGTTGCGTTTTGCATAATCTTCGGAAGGGAAGCTCGAAAAAATGGTTGTGGCGTATAGAGGCGCGAAATTTTTCTTGTCAACGGTGTCGATCGTGGAAACGGGTCCGTCTCGAATCGGGTATCGACATTGTGGCAGGGTCATCGTATTCAATTTTTTTCTTTTTCTTTTTTTCTTTTTTTTTTTCTTCGTGCGTTATCGACGAAACTTTTGCTGCGACTTTTCTGAGGCGCGCGTCACGCGGACGAGCTAGTTAAACTTTTGGCACAAGCTTTCACGTTACCGAAAACATTCTGCCGATTCATATTTCTTAAACGTAACGCGACGCTACACAGAACGAGAATTACCTCGTTCGTGTTGTTTTAATTAAACGTGGCTGGTAATATTTATTTTTTGTTAGTATCGCGATAAATGGTTACGGAACCGTAACTTCGTTCCGATCTAATTTCGTTCAATTAAACATCGCTGCGCCCGCCGGCGAGACAACAACACAAATTCCGTCGCTTCCGCGGTCCTTCGTTCGTTTTCCACGAGTCCACCGAGAATATTGAAAGTTGAACCGAGAATAATATAAAATAGGATCGTGTAACAGGATACATACCCAGTTACATAATTAATGTATGGAGGTCGGCGAACTGAAATGTAAAACGGAAGCAGGTATTTAATGTATGTACATATGTACTGTGCATTGTTGTTTTAAGGGGACGACCTAGTCCGCAAGAAAAAACCGTTTATGTCATGGTAATAATTATTGTCGTCGCAATAAGTAGCCATTATGCGGGGCGAGGCACCAGGTTTTAATCATCTCGGAAGGAAACGTGCGATGTTTCGAAAGGGTATCGAAATACTCGAAGGTTGAATTGGGAAAAGAGGAAAATTATGCAAGATCGCCGATTGCCGTAAATTGATGATTTCCCCTGTTTAGAGTGGGGAGGACACCCAACGAGGGGGAAATATATTGGATATTAGTATCAGTGGCACCAATTTATTTCAAGCATTCCATTTACGAGCCACTGAAACTTCTACCCACATGGAGGATATGGGGGGGGAGGGGGGGTGTTAGGCAAATAAACTTTGTAAAATTGGTAACGTTATCGACGTTAAAATACTGAATATTTGTTACATGGAACGATACGGTATGATTATTATGCGGGGTATAATTAAATCAAACGTTACTCGAGAAGAAAGCGCGAAGGGGATAATATAAATAACGTTTCTACCATCGGATATAGTAAACAAATGTCACGGAGGCGTGAAAAGAAAGCAAACCTGCGAAATTACTTTAAAAGAAAGTGAGCAATAGCAATTCAGCAGCCCAGAAAGATTGGGAAAGTAAACTGAAAGGTGAAAAGAAATGATTGGAACAACGCAAGTGTGTCAGGACACGTAACGGGTTACATAAAAAGAATTTTTTCTCCATTCGCAGAATTTAATCGACACGCGAAAATTCGATTTCGGGCAATCCAAACTCCGCCGTAGTTTCACATTCAATCGCAACTACCTGTTCCTCCTCATTATTGCACGGAACGAGCGTAGTCGATTTTTCTGGGATTCAAGTTGTTATTTTTGACGTTGAGTCATTCATATCCAATGCCAATATTAAATTACCATGCACCAAGTACACCGTCCTGGCTTTACCTGTTCCACATTTTTCTGGTGGCTCGCCTTTAAACGGCACGACGCCTATGAATTTTCTGCCGATGATTTATTTGCCAATTTTATTTGTAAGCTTATTCCTTTCCAATAAAAATCTGCCCTTAAAAATACGTTACTTCTGATGTCAATTCAATGCAACTGCACGGCTGTGCCCACTTATCCAGCCGATTCTACAAACTGACTCTTGCCGGTCTAGGCCAGTGTATTACTTTCAAGAATGGCGTACACGCGATCAGGCATCGAGCAGTATTATTTGTGACACACTGGAACTTAAATTGCCTCGCGTCCGGTGTGTCACATTCGACATCATATTTTACTAACCCGCCAACAATGCATCTGATGTTATTTCTCGCAGAGGCGATTCCTCAAACTCCTCATTGTTTAGGATATAAAATGTAGGATTAAAACAATATGGCTGGTGTTTCAACAAATATAGCCAGTTCAATAATTACTCCAGTTCACGTCGAACTCGAACGATATACAGTAAAAAGTCTGAACGTTCGCTTATATCGGACGACACTTCCCACATTGTTCGAATTTTGTCGACCTCGTTGAACGTAGAAAAGGGGCCGTGGAGTGAAGAAAAAGGATCGAGCGCCTTCTCTCTCTTTTTGTCTCTATCATTTTCTGCGGTCGAAACTTATTACCGTTAATTATTGCCAGTAAATATAGGCCGAATTATATCGCGCCTGGTGTCATTTTAATCAGAAAAAAGTCAGCTAGGTCTGTGCAAAGTTTCATGAGGAAAGGATGAGAAACAACAAAGTTTCATCGTTGAATTGGCATTAGTTCACCGATATAGTCGAGCTCGGATCGCTTTACAATGATCGCCGAGCGAACTTCTGAACCTCTCGCGGGGAATCCCCCACCCCAACCCACTCCAGTAGTGGGGATAAACTCTTCGCTTATATACGATACCACATTTTCGCCTTACCCATTTATCCTGATCCCGAACACGCTAGTTTAATTGGTCTCGATGGAAGAAAGATTAAATGAATCTGTCCGAGTCATCGCGGCAATAAAAAGTCATAGTACCTTTTAGTTCCTCAATTTTTTCGATCTCGCGAGCTGAAGCGTTGGAACGTTTGGTCATTGCAAACGTGTCCTGAAGCCGCTGTCTGTCGATTGTCGGTTTGCGATCTGGATCTCTGTAATCGTGTCGCGGAGGGTTTGCCGAAACGTTTGAGATAATGAAGGGGTTCTCGTGTGTGCGTGCGTCTGTCAGACCACGAGACAACGTTTTCGAAGAGTATACTTTTTTTCTTTTTTTAAGGTCGCCAGTCCTTTTGACACTGCGGCTTGATTAACATTTCACTGCATCATTTCCTGCACAGGACACGTACTAAACCGTTGTATTTGTTCGTGTCATGGTTTCTTTTTCATTGTTGCGACAAGTAGATTATATATTTGAATGCCGGTCGATTTTAGTTTCAGTTTCGAGGAATTGGGTGTATTGTTGTTCGTAACCAAGGGTCACAGCTTCCCATTACCTGTCTCGAGAATTAGGTTTATAGCATTCCTCTGTAGCATTAACTTGCCTCCGAAGAAATTTAAAGAATCGTGAATTCCCGGGGTCCAGGTAAGAAGCAGCAACTTCCAACTGTACTTCTTTCAGACTTATCCAGGTCCTGGGATCCAAAAGTGGTCGTATTCTTTTTTACAAACCAAGCCTAACCCAAGCCTGAAAGCTTGCTCAAGTTCTTCACTTGCCTGCGTGTATTATCATCGTTTGCAAGAAAGAAGCAATATGTCATTTACGTCCTTCGGCGATGTTCTTTCTTCGTCGTCAATTCTAGCCTGGTGTATAATTTACAGAGTGCGCTATCCGAGTTGTTTTCCAGTAAAAAAAAAAAAAAACGGAAAGAAGAAGTGGAAGTAACAGTTCCCTGACTGCTTTGGTCTCTTTGTCTAGAATATTCTTCAGTGTTGGACCAGGTCCAGCCGGTGGACCGATAGTGACGCGCTCTTTCAATACATTCTCTTCTTTAGTCGCCTCTTCTACATTTCTCGCAAGTGTTTAAAAATGAAGACATTTTTAAAAATGTCTTCATTTTTAAACACTTGTAATATCATATTTGTATTTTGTTGTTGACAATGAAATTTCGTTTACCGTCGATTTTATTGTGAGCGTCGAAATTTCGCTTCAAAATTAGACCAAAAACTGCCCGCTTCGCTATACTTTATACGTTCCTGCAACTTTCCTCTCTATTTTGTAAACTACGTCAAATACATGCTAATGGAGTCCAATTATGTGGCAGTATAATAATTTTCAACTACCTCGTATGACGTATATACGTTCCTACTGCTTACATTATTTCCTTGCGCACTGTTGAAACTGACCTTACTGTGACATTAATAAATGATATTAAGTGCCGACGAAGAAAGACCCTAAATCATTGTTGCGATATACTTAACCGCTTCTCCGGTACCAATTATATGCAGTTCTTTCGATAAATAGAGAACAAGATTTCGACGCGACAAACCTCGATAACGCAGCAAACTATTCGTACGAAAATAACAGAGCATCGTTAGAATTATTTTGTATAGTGGTATACTTTTCTTCCTTTGCTTAAAAAAAAAAAAAGAAAAAGAAAAAAAGAAAAAAAAGGAAAGAAATTGTCTGACGCCCGTTAGAGTCACCGCGTTAGCGTACACCGCGAGGAAGTTGCCTGGGTGGACTTTGTATGTACTCTTCTTGGTTACCCTCACGAGGACAAATTTACCATTGGTGTGCGTGTTTAGCAGTTAGCGTAATCTAATGTGACCATCCTTCAATATATCCTCCGTCGTTAAGAATAAATTTTTATAACCTGTTTGGGAATTTGTTATGGCACTGCTGGCTTGTAATGGGTGGCGTTGGGGGGGGGGGGAAGCATTTCATTACGTTGGAAATACACAAATCTCCTTTCTTCAAGTGTGCTTGAAAAAAGTCCCGATGACGCGTAAACGTTGAAAATTAATGCCTCTACAACTGCGTACGCGAAACTGGCGTACTGGTAGCAAAAACGCGCGCTGAAAGACGCTCGGGTTTCAATTAAAAATGTGACCCACAAGGGCGGCCCAAACGTTATCGCAAGGTCAAACAGTTATCATCTCGACAAGGTCGAATAATTGCCGATATAATCAAGCGTGGGCACTCGCAAACGAAAATAACAATAAATTATCGGTTTATTGTAACGCCTCGAATTTTCTAACAAAGATCGTTAACTGTTCCCTTTTCAGACAACGGAGGCAGGAGGAAGAGTGTTCTCTGTCCCCCTTTTATTGTGAACCACGGACAGAACGAGAAATAATCCAAGATGAACAAAGTGGATTACATGGATGTAACCGTGCCCAACTACTCGTACGTCTTCAACTTCGAGGAGACATTTCGCCACCTGGACACGAAGATATGGATGACGAACAACTGGACAAACTGTTTCTACTACTGCGGCATTTACATGATCCTGATCTTCGGCGGGCAGCATTACATGTCGAACAGATCGAAGTTCGAACTGAGGGGCATACTCACGCTGTGGAACACAGTTCTCGCAGCGTTCTCCATTATTGGATTCACCAGGACCGCGCCGGAATTGATCCACGTGATGAAGAATTACGGATTCCACTATAGCATCTGTATACCAAGGTAATGCTCGAGAACGACACGTCTACGATATATTGGAAATAGTTTTTTTTAAACTCGAACATCATGCCCTGGACAATTGATCGAAGGAAACCTAAAATTTAACGATTTATCAACCTTCGGTTTCGATATTCGTTGCATTACAAGAATTAAAATATTTCTACTTCCTCGCTTTTCCTGTTCTTCGTATCAAATTCTACCCCCCTTAACCTACTCGGCTGACATTTATTTAGAGCTGTCGAGTAATCGGCGTTACTCGATTTATACCGGTAAACTATTTACACCAGTGTTTCCCAACCTTTTTTTGTACCTAAGCCTTTATAAAATTCTTATGCCCCCTATGTAATATATGCATCATTTTTAATATTCAAAAATTGAAGTGGGTGCTCGCGAGTCACGAGTCGCCCCTTCCCCTGTCGCTCTATCTAGAGCTTCCACCTCCACCGAACTGGTGGCTCGCGAGTCATGAGTCGCTCCTTAGCCTATGGCTCTAATTGGAACTTCCACCTCTACCGAACCGGTGGCTCGCGAGCCATGAGTCGCTCCCTTCCCTATCGCGCTATCTGGAGCTTCCACCTCCACCGCACTGGTGGCTCGTGAGTCATGAGTCGCTCATTAGCCTATCGCTCTATCTGGATCTTCCACTTCCACCGAACTGGTGGCTCGCGAGCCATGAGTCGCTCCTTAGCCTATCGCCCTAATTGGAGCTTCCACCGAACTGGTGGCTCGAGAGTCATGAGTCGCTCCTTAGCCTATCGCTCTAATTGGAGCTTCCACCTCCACCGAACCGGTGGCTCGCGAGCCATGAGCCGCTCCCTTCCCTATCGCTCTGATTGGAGCTTCCACCTCCACCGAACTGGTGGCTCGCGAATCATGAGTCGCTCTATAGCCGCCCTGTATGTGGCTTTACAAAGGAGTAGGGCGACTTTAACTGGTAGTGGGGACTCCGTGGCTCTTGGAGGAGAAAAGCTTGGCAGTCTCCGATCTATAATAACGGGCCCCGAAATTGTACTTAAAAACGATCTCTATCTTTCCAGCTTCATCGAGCAGGACTGCGTGTCAGGTTTCTGGACGTGGATGTTTGTACTGTCGAAGCTTCCGGAACTCGGTGACACCATCTTCATCGTGCTACGAAAACAGCCGTTGATCTTCTTGCATTGGTACCACCACATAACAGTCCTCCTCTACTCGTGGTTCTCCTACACAGAGTACACAGCGTCCGCCAGGTGGTTCGTCGTGATGAACTACTTCGTTCACTCCATAATGTACACGTACTACGCCCTGAAGGCGATGCGTTACAGGCCGCCGAAGTCGATCTCGATGCTGATCACCACGTTACAGCTGACCCAAATGGTCATCGGCTGTTTCATAAACGTCACCGCTTACCAGTACCTGCAAAGTGGTAAGATCGACTGCCATATCTCGCGCTTCAACGTGACGCTCAGCCTGGTCATGTACTTCAGTTACTTCGTTCTGTTCGCGAGATTCTTCCAGAAGTCTTATCTGATCGGCAAGCGTGCCGGCAAAGTCGACAAGAAGCATTACACCAACGGCACCGCCGAGTATGAAAAGCTGAAGGCCAATTAAAAAGCGCAGCAACTATTCTTTTTTTTTTTACACGTTTTTTCCCCAGACACGCTTGTTCCAGCGGCATTTATTGAAAAGGCGACATTTTCGGGCGGCGCTTTTCCCCTAGACGGCCGTTCGGGGAAGAAATTTTCAACAAATGCCGCTGGTGAATTGGTTTTTTTTTTTTATTATTTAGAAGTCTCTTTGTTTACTCGAAGTCATGAAATGAAAGGAAACGGGGGGGGGGTGTTATTTTTAGGGTGGAAGTGGTGATGCGTTATTTCAGCACACTGACTTTTATGGTAATATTTAATGTTGCACACAATGAATTTAGTAAGGAATTTCATATGGGTAATCGATTCATATGTTATCACCGAGTATAAGGAGCTTCATTGAGGTACTTTCTGAGGGAGAAAGGTGGACGGAATAGTTCGGTTTTTTTTTTTATTCTCTAGAAGCGATTTGAAATTAATTTGCCAACTATTCCTATAAGAGACTCCCTCGTCAAGTTGAAACGTATGTATTTACAATGGCTTTTGGTAGAACGAGGATGTGGTGACATTTAATGGCAATTAGTTACGTTGCATGAAACGTAATATTTATTTGAAGTTAGGAAGAAGAGAAGAGAAAAGTAAAAATATGTTATAAGCGTAGCGGAATTAGACAGCAAGCACGATATTTTTTTATTAAATTGATAAAATATGTTCGACATATTTATTGTTACGCCTATGGGAATGTATAAATACAATAAGGTATAGGAACGAAATATAATAATAATAATTTGTGTGAATGTATATTCGCAAGTGTGCACAGTGATTGGGTTCATTCGACTGCAGTAAAAATTATATCCGGCAACATGGTGAGTAATTTCATGGTGATAAATTACCATGTAACGGATAGGAATGGTGAAAAGACGAAAAAGTTCCCAGATCTCGTTCTACCGTTAAATAATTCAAAAACAAACAAAAAACACAAAAAAAAACAGGTAAAATTGCTTTTTAAAGGAACCAAAAGGGTGGAAAAGATTCAAGGACGTAACTTTATTGGGCCTACCTCCAAGCTAATAAAAAATATTCCTAGTAGAAAATAGTTTAAAGGGGGGAAAAAACGAGGAAAGAAAAATACGTGAAAATTGAGAATTTGTGTTTCACTATTTTCTATTACGATTATTTTGTGCTATTATGTATAATAAAAGATGGGCTTCTTACTGACGTCCCATAATTTTCACAGTGCCGCCAACCATGCAGAGATGTGCTTCCGTACAAATTGTATTATTATTATTATTATTATTATTGATATTTATTTGATAAAACCGTAACGTTAGCTTTAAGTCTCAACGAGAAACAGATGAATATAGAGTTAATTTTTTTTTCGTATGATGCAGACAAATTTTTTTCCCGACGAATTAGACGATCTTTTCATGGTTGGCAGCTCTTGGAAACGTGAACTGACCGGATCTAGTCGCATGGTCAGTTTGAGTGCATTTGTTCCCACGGGATTCCCCGTGTGCGCCCGACGACACAGATGAGATTTTCCAAAAGCGTCAGACGCGAAAGCAAACCATTTTGCCATGGATTGCATCTCAGCTGAGCGCGTCGGACGCGTATAGTAAAATCGAGCCTTTTGGCTGGAATGGAATACGTATTTAAACGCGATCGAAATAATTCACGCCGCTGATCGACGCGCACTTTTTTATATCCGAATATGAATTTCCAATATTTACTTTCCAAGATTTTATACGCCGTTTGCTACTTCTATTTTTTCCTACCTGCATGTTTTTTTTTGTTTGGGGGGGGGGGTTGATTGACGAATTGCCAATAATCCTTCCAGCTCTCGCACAAATGTTTCCAAAAAGAACGTTTTCGAACCTCACGTTTGATATACAGTCGCGTGCTTACGATAAGCTTGTGTATAAATCTTTTTATTCGTTATCTCATTTGGTGTTGGGCCTGACGGACGGCCCCGGTACCAATTCTACAACGTTTGTATTTCATTTTGTACGATACGGATAGGGCCAGCTTGCGCGCTGGATTTCATTCTGTTTATTTAATCGATGGCCCCGTTAATCGCTACTTTGAATTGGAATTTCATTGATACCGGCTTGCCTATTTATTTCGTCGTAATAATATTAAATGCAATGAGGAGGATAACGGTTGGACCAGGTGCGTGTCACATTTAGGTTGATACGAGGGATTGTATTAATTGTTCGTATGAATTATTTATATGAGTTGTAAGCGACGACAAGAAGCGTGTTGTGCATGAATGTATAGAGAGAAAAGAAGAAAAGGAAATGCAGCTGAACAATAAGCAAACCTTATAGGGATAATCTAGGGAAAAGAAGAGAAAGGAAAATTACTAGTTTGTCCCTTCGCGAAGGGCATGTGTTGGAGGGTTAAACAAACGAGAGACGCGCAGAAGAAGGAAGACGGTATGTTGCGCGCGATCGTGTGTGTGTGTGAGTGAGTGAGTGAGTGCGAGGGACACCAAAAGAAACGAGCGTGAGGCGAAGCAGAAAAAATGAAACAAAATAATTGTGTAATCTGTTAGTATGATTTCTTTTGTTATTACATAATACTTTTTCTTTATTATATATACATGAATATTGTATATTGATAGTAATAATAATTTATGACGGGAGGTATCAAACATACTGGAAGTCTCCTTTAATGAACGGTTACTAATTAAATCGTTATCCTTAATTCCTGTTACCCGTCTACCTTTTGTTACCATTTAATTCGCATATAATTTCTGCAAAACAGGATTTGTGATCTCCGTTTTTGCAGACATGTGAATATTAACTTCTGTTTCGATATTTACGATATGAACATACATTACCCGCACAAAACACGCGAAACGCAACGATCCCAATTATATGAAAAAAAAACGCATGACTTGAAAGTACTGACATAAGTATAATAAGTTTGTTTTTATAGTAAAATGGATTTTCTTTATCAATGCACTGCAAACAATGCTAATTGATCTACCGGTTTAACTATTGATGAATAAATGAATTATTCAACAATAAAATACGTCATTGGAAAATCTTCTATCATCTTCTGTGAATTTTTCTATTCTGAATAGGTAACGTCAAGCAACCTTGCTTCATTTCCATTTTTAACTGTTTGGACACGAGGCCTTTTTCACTCGGGCGTGCCACCAATTCGGGACGTTTCGCGGCATGTTTTGGGGAATTGCTTGCCTCTAACTTAGAATGACTACACATACAAATTAATATATGAAACGCTCCAAACAATAGCTCTTAACAGTTCCTCTTCGGTGGTGGAGTGATGCGTTCCTGCAGAGGTAAAGGTTCTGCTCGCAAATGCTACAGGTCTTCTTTGTCCCTTGTCATCTTCCTGTTGAACACACTCCCAATAGCAACATTTGGAGCATCTGTAGATAAGCGGAAGGTTTTACTTTGATCCGGGAACTGCAACAACCATTCGTTGCATAAATCGTCCTTTAACTGTTGAATATGATATTTCCGCCTTGTGCTGCGTCTGCCTTTACTATATTAACGTTATAGTAAACTATCGTTGCGTGTTGGCATTCGCCACTGTCGGTCGTCTGGTAAAGTATTATGGGCGCGCGATGTTTGTTACCGCGATTCGGAACCTAAGTCAAGCTCCGTCGTATCTCGTAATCGGTTCGATTACATGTCTTCCACGGAGCTCTGTGCATCTTCCAATGTGTCAGGCCTGAATGCACGAACTTGACTCCTAAGTTCGGGTTGCAACCCCTCTAATGTATGGCGACTTCGTGTTTCAATATCGCGAAATTTCGTGATTCGAGGCACCGATGAGAATTTATTGTAGCGCGTCCCGCATCGACGTGTCTCATCGCGAATTCTTTGTGTAGGACGCGACTGTAAGAAAATCCGAGAGTTCGGAGCGCACAGTATGCCCATCTGGGAAATGTCACCGAGAGGCCGGGTACGGGATACATTTGGGGCTGCCGTACAGCAGGTCCTTGAAAATATGTATGTATAAGACGTTTGATCATTTGACCTGGCTGAGGGAGAAGCAGTATGACTCGTCGTTGGGTCATATGGTTAATCATTTCTCTGACTTCTATGGCATAGTTCGAATAGCAAAACAAAAGAATGAGTTGCATCTGATGTATAATAACGTTATTTGACGTAATCATTTCTCTGACTTCTATGGCATAGTTCGAATAGCAAAACAAAAGAATGAGTTGCATCTGATGTATAATAACGTTATTTGACGTAAACAATGTTTGATCGTGAGAATTGCGACAAAGGAATATTAAAAACACTTTGCACTTCCCACAATATTTTCAAACAATGTAACGATCATATTGAATAAATCAATTAGAAAATTTGAATAATACTAGACTGCACACGAGTAACAATAATATTATCTTTCATTTTTCAATATTACATTACTCTATTTACTGCATTTGCTTCGAACTATTTTCTTCTATGAAATAATTAAAAATATTTATTGCTTCAGCTCCCAGGTCTATTCCAGCATTCAAGTTCACAGAGTAAAATTACATTTGATTCCTACAAATTCAGACATCTATGCGCGCAAGATTATTTCTCTTGGCCCCAGTCCTCGGAGACGTACTTCAGCAAATCAGTAAGATTCTCGAATTCGGTTCTACTTTGGGGTGGATTGTTCTTAGGTATTCTTGGTAAGATGTTCCCGGCCTTCAATCGAAACTCCTCCGCAGTTTTAGCTCCCGAAAGCTTCCAAATGCTATAAAAAAGTATGCTGCAGCCACCGACTGCCCACACGGTACCCCAAAACAGAGCTCTTGTCGCGAGCGCTGCACCAGATTCGTGCAGACCTTTTCCTCCCAGAAGGCCTATGTCGAAACTTTTGGTATCTTGTTTCTTGGCCGCTGCCAGAGCATTGAAGAAACCAATTATACCAGAAACTCCTGCGATTCCCCCCAGAAACAATGTTCCTGAAACATAAATAAATAACTATAAGTAATCGTAATTAAAATGTAACCAAATAAAATCATTCCCGATTTCCATTGAATGAACAAAATCGTTCATCGTAGCGCGTTATATTATAGGGTTTTGCGAAGTAAAGTCATGTGTATAGGTTATGTCTCGCTCAGAATTTCGTGATAATAAAATTAAATAATTTAGTTAGAGTAAAACATTCTGTTGTATTAAAAGACAATTATTTACTGTATTTAATGTACGCTTCAATATGAAATGACACTTTCAACAATTCTTAAGAATGTTTAACGTGTTCTACGATATACGAACCATATAACCTCTCTCTTTTCTTTTTTGCCTCTTTGTCCGTCATTTTTATATTTTTACGTTATATTACAGTTTACTTATTATTATTATTATTATTACTATTATTATTATTATGAGTCATGTTATTATGGTCGAAATATGTTCGGAGTCCTCGCCATGTATATTCCATGAACGAAATAGGTTATGATGATTTCGCCATGTTTTCGCTTCGTGGGTACTAATTGATAATGACCCAAAACGAAATTAATAAATGCATTTGTGAGCCTTCTTCAAGACTCTCTAGCTATTATTCTTAATAACTTGTCAGAAATTTTTAACAGTTTTGAAGCATTCTTTAAATGATTTTCAATATTGCAATACTTTTTGAATTTTTCCCGCCTCTTCTCAATTTTGTTAATACTCGCGAACGTAAGAAATATTTGACTCGGATTCACCGAGTTTTGGTTACTAACAAGAAATAAAACACGTCCACTGAATTCGGAATACAAAAATACAACGAACGAAATAATAAAAACCAAAGTCATATTTCTTACACGAAAACTGTATCTTTTTATCGACTTTATTCAGTATCACTAGAATATTAAAGCCCTGTTCACGCGACAACGTAACACCGGTTATAGTAATTTCGGACGCTCATCAGCCCCAAATGAAACTAGGCCAACATTTCCCGAATTATTTACCAGAAAAATAGAAGCTTCTCATCTAAACCATTGTATCGTTCATGGAGGATCCTTCAAAGATGTTTCGTTCGTGTTAACAAAAAAATTTTCTTATCAATTATTTCGGCCGTAATTTCGTTTGTCCATAATTTGGCAGTCCAACGAAAGAATGATGGAAGGTACTGCAGTGCAACAATATCTAATCCGTTCGACTTCAACGAATCATTGTTTATATTTTACGATAAAAACAATTGACGTCACAACATTGACAGAACATTAGTGTTTATACGAAATACATCTTTCGAATGAGATATGCGTAATTCGAATTGTTTAAAAGAAAGTCATGAGAAATGACGGAATAATTTATGTTACACATATTTCGCGTTTCTGGCCTGGAATAGAAAGAATATTTGTATCGAATTTATGGTATTAAATGTACTTCTTTCAGGGGACCTGAAACATAATATTGATAAATTAGTGGAGGAGCTGCGGTTCGTCGTAAAGTCGGAGAAAGAGATCGACGATATCATTCAAGTATTAGATTCCATTGTTAACGTCAGCAAAACTTCCATCGGAGGTATTCATGGCTCTTGAATAATTCATTATTTCGAATACGATGTGACACGCACGTAATATAATCTATTAGAATCTAAACAATCTGCAAATAATGTGAATATAGATCGTGATACTAATGAAAAGATAGCTTTGACTATAATTGCTTCAATGTTTCCAGTAAGAACGATTTGTATGGTTGGTGACGTGCGTTAATTTCATTTGTTTCCAGAAGCGACGGAGTTTACAATAGACGACGTCTTCCTGACGTTATTACGTCATGAATCGAAAGAGATTATTGCAAAGACTGCGAAGGCAATCGCTGAGATCGCGAAAAGCGAAAGGGGCAGAGAGAAGTGCACCAGTACCCATCTGGTCGACGCACTGATTGACCTTTTAAAGGACGACCGTGTCGACGTACTGACGCAGACCTCCAGAGCTTTGGGAAATATATGTTACGAGAATGGTAGGGAGCTTTAGTCCCTAATGATCGAAATTTTCTTCATGTATGTAGCTAACATAAAAGCAACCATTACTATAATACAATTATCAATAGCAGTGCCAGCGCGAATCACTTAATCGTTTCACTAATTCGTCTTTTTTTTTGTATTAACTTTAATAGTTGATGCATGATTGAAGCATAATATTGCATAACAATAAACACTTAATAATGTACAGGGTGTTATACATCGATCACTATAATCTGCTAATGAAAATATATCAACCCATTTAACAAAGACAAGGTTGTCTCCTTGAAATCGTGCAAAAAAATTTCCCGCCTCCGAATATTTGTTTCGTATCATGAAATGCAACCAAGATATTTTCACTGCTCAAGTTAGGTGGAACACCCCGTACAAGAGAAAAAACTCGTATATTGTCGGCAATTTCTAACGCTCTTCAAACAACGAAGGTTCGAAACAATAATGTAGGAAAATTACATTTTCATTCACTGAAACCGTAATTTATTAATGCAACTTCGAAAGTTATCGAAGCAAAACATAAACGGACGAATGCTTTAGTTATATTTTTCTTTTAACAGTGCGGTGGTTAATGTAAAAATGTATTGCAGAAAATGGGAGGAAGTTTGTGGAGGATAAAAACGGTTTGACGTCAATTCTACCAGTATTGGAGAAAAGTGTTGCATTGAAAGACGTGGAAGGTGCACCGTTCCTTCGCAATGTTGCAGCGGGACTCTTACTCAACTTCCTAATTGATCGATCGTCCCTTCATACAGAGGTGCAGATGCTTCACGTTTTTTCCTAATAATTATTGCAGGTATATTGACCAAAACTAGATGCGCAGAACATATACACTCTGTATTACTACGTACTGTGAACTTCTTGAACGATTTACGGATTCTAATTGGCTAATTTAATAATTTCGTGATCACTGTACGTACGACGCACTTCGTTCTAAAATCGAAGATATTTAACATTCATAATTGCAGGGAAATATTAATTGAAGCTTGACCGCACGTTAATCGACGACAGTATGTACTAATCCGTAGGAATATTTTCGTAGGCATTGCAGCACGAAATAGTGCCGGTCATCTGCAGTATTTTGGAGCTGGATGGAAGTAAAGGCGGAGAGGCCGCCATGCACTCCCTTTTAATATTAGGAATACTAAACGACGCGAATATAATATTTTTAGACGAGAGACTTACCAAAATCCTGGTCGATATATTGCAAACCGACACGTCGTCAGAACTTTCTGAAATGTGTCTGGAACTTCTCCATGGTCAAGCGGAGGACGGTACTGCGTATAATTATTCACACACGATCTTTCTGCGACGATATCAATACAAATTATCTCTTATTCATACGAATTTCAGAGAGTGTAAAATCGTTGCTGGCAAAAGTGGGCGTCTGTGAACTGCTGCTGCAACTCTTGGAAAAGCACAGTCCCTACTGCACGGACGAGGAGGCCAGGTCCGTGTTGAAAATCGCCTGCAACTTAATTGTCCTCGTGCTAACTGGAGGTACGTCCGTCGAAGAGAGATATCTGTCTACTACGCTGCCATTGAAATCGAATTTCGATAATAGCGGGACACCAGCGAATAATACTTTGTAGACAATCCACGTTTACAACGCACAAAAATCGCACTAACACGTATTATTGTCCACGTTCCTTGCAAGTTATCGTGAAGAAGAAGAAATGTGTGATGCGATGTTTCAGATGACAGTATGAATAATCTGTACGACAACAGCAACGGCGAGGTGTACAAAAAGTTGGTCGACTGGCTGGAAAGCGAGGACAGAGACTTGCAAATCACAGCGGTGTTGGCTATGGGGAACTTTGCACGGAGCGACGCGCACTGCAAACTCATGGTGGCGCAAGGGGTCCATCGCAATCTACTGGGAATACTCGCGAGGAACAACACGGACGCCGGCGACATAAGATTCCAGCACGCTTTGCTCAGCGCTTTGAGAAATCTTGTCATTCCCCCCGACAACAAGCTGGTGATATTGAAAGACGGGCTGATAGATATTTTATACTCGATGCTTGACATCCCATCGTATCCCGTGGTGTTCAAATTGCTGGGCACCTTAAGGATAGTCATCGACGGACAGAGTAAGCGACCGAACTGAAATTTCCCTCGTAATAATTGTGACACTCGAGCGAAAGCTTATTAACGAAACGAACAGGCGAAGCAGCCGTGGAGTTGGCGAAGAGGGACGGCCTGATAAACAAAGCTGTGGAGTGGTGCGAAGTGGAAGATCATCCCGGGGTGCAGGGCGAAGCGAATCGTTTGATTGCTTGGTTGATCAATAATAGCAGGTGTATTTTAAGCGGTTCATTCGTTAACGTTCTCGGCTTCAAATTATTGCGATACAAATGCGATACACTCGTTGCTGGATAGTGTTAACATTGATATTTCCCTACGTTAGGACATCCGAGATCTCTGTTCTGATGGTGCGACACGGAGCAGTGAAACACTTGGCCGCGATGTTAACAGCGCAGCATGTTCTGATGCAGAACGAAGCTTTGATTAGCCTGATGATATTAACCACTACCTCGTTGAGCGACTGCGAGACCATCCTTCTCGAAGCTGACATTGGAGGAAAGCTGTGCAAACTTTTCACCGCTGCGAACTCACTGGAAGTTCCAATTTTGCACAATGCTCTGTCTCTGATGGATAACATTGTCAATTCAGGTATTTGGCGTATTACGAAATCGGTTAACGACATTTTAATGGCAAAGTTCAGTTACATTTGGCTGCACGATTATGTTAAATTGTTGAATTATTTCGGTGTCTGAATCGTAATTCCAGTATGAAATTTTTGTGACATTTCAGACGCACTAAGGGAACATCTGTTGAAAACTGATTTGGTCAAGTTGTGCCGGCAAACGAGTGAAATCAAAGAGAATCCAAGGCTTAACGAAAAGTTGGGTAAAATTCTGGAGAGAATTGAGCCGTTAGGTGAGAAAGAAAAGTTAATTGATTAAAAGCTTCCCGATCGTTTCACCATGGCACGATAATCGAAAGTTCGGAAATGTTTTCTGATCGAACGGAACTAATCCTTCCTTCTCTTGTTTAATAATGTATCGTTAATATATCTTGACGATGAACGAAACGAAGCATGCCCATCGATTTTTCATTTATATTAAATGATATTTTAAAAAGATGTATCACGTTTAATGTCTTTCGGTTTCAACACATTTTTTTCTACTGAAAGTAACATTTTCTATCGACAATGTCTTCCTTCGAATATATATTAATATATATTATATACCTTGGATTAATGTTGAATATTGATCAGTTTTCGATTATTTAATAATCACGTGGCAGGCTCGTCGCTTTTTATAATTGCAAATAACATCTACTTGAATCGATCGATGCGCATGATTGTAAGCTGAAAAATCGTGAGTAAAAGTATTTAAAAAATTAGATTTACGATTTAATTGTGTCCGTAAGAAGTATTCACGCGTATTAAATTGGTTCATTATATTACTAATACGAACGGTACTGGTCAATTGGTATTCGTGCACAATCGTGTGTATTGTGTTCGCTGTTCAATTAAAATCTGAATGACTAATCCATTAATTGGAAAGGGAGGAAGTGTGGTGATGTACATAGACTTAAGAAATCGACCAAACAGTATATTTTATGTGACCAATTGTAAGATTAATAGAAAAATAAATCTGCGGATGGTGATTTCGTGAAATCTCCCATTTCATGATATTCGCCTATTTATTTTTTTATTCGAGAACAGCGCGGTCGACGTTACGATTGAATCCAGCTCGTGACGGATTTTTCTTCAAATGAGATTATCGTTGTATTAACCCTTCAACGCTGCCATTCGCGACTGGCCATCGACGTTAAGCACTTTTAATCGAATGTAGAATGCAGAAATACTAAGCGTCATAATACGGACTTGAATTTCTTCCCTTCCAAAGCGCATTTTTCATCCCCCTGGTCATAATTAATTACGTACAATGTTTCGTAGTTTAGAAAAAAAAAACAGATGCAGAAATGAAACCTTCAATGAATAACACTATTTACACAAATATCGACAAATAAAAATGCGTCAGTCTCGCGCCACAGTAATCGTGCGTTGTTCAAAATATTGTTCAAAAAACTTTCGCGAAACAGTCGACCAAATATGCCCAATTTTGCTCATTAATGCTTCTCCGTGTCCTATACTTCGCTACAATTCCAACCCACACACTTAAACAGTGCACGCACGTACGCCGTTCACGAACAGTGGATGCAGTGCGTTTATTCGCATACACCGTGTATATTACGCAGTTCGCGTTCGACCCGCCGATGGAAAATGGCGCGTCGATCGACTGGGCTGCCACGTAATGTTGTGTGTCGCGTCAACGAGGTATCGTCTCGCCAATTAACAGCGAATTACACCTTAAAAAGTGCAATGCACGTCTCGCGGTGCAGCGAGGTCTGAAACACGTTTCACGCTCGCCGCGGTACAGAACCTCGTCCGATTGGTGAGCAACGATTCACGGTATTTTGCGCGAAGAAAAAAAAAAAAACCCCTCCGAAAATCTCCGAAGAATCACGGTTACCGTGTCCACTTGAACATGACGTTTTAACCTTTCCGATATATCCACCGTTATCCCGGGATCCTCGCCAATTCAATCGACTTTCGATTCCCCGCTTCCGACGGGACCGCAGCGATCAATTGTGCATCCTCGAATAATTCGCGATTCTGCCAACAAAATTTCCAACCTGCAAGGATAACCGTGTAACTACGTACGCGTACATATATATATCATTTGCGAAACAACGGTACAAAACTTGTTTCTCTTCTACGTTGGCGTTTTATTTGTTGCTCATTTTTTTCTTCCCCGTTGATCTTTGTATCGCGTTGTTTTTCTTTTTTTCGTTCGCGATTTCTCGCAACGCCTTCTTGCGTTGGGCTTGTTGTTTTTAGATCGTGCGGGTCCGCTGACGTTGTTATTCGGGCTTGTGTTATAGGAATAATGTGTTTCGCGGTTTTAACGAAACTTTTGGCACGAGAGTTTCGTCGCGTTCGTAATTTCTGCATTTAACTGTGGTTTTCATTCCTTTGCAGTGGATGGTCTTTTTTTTTTTTGGCACGGGGTAACAATTCCGGCTACCGCAGATGTTTTCGCAGCAGCTAGAACAGAGTGGCGCGCCGCCTGGTTCCACGCAACCGTTGGGTGGGCAAAATATGTACCAGCAGAGCTTCACCGGACAGCGAGTTTATCCTAAGAATGCGTACGGCGCAGCACCGCACCCTTCGACCGTGCCAAGCGGGATGCCGTATGGCGCGCCCGCCGGTGGACAGGTTCAGGCGAATGTCCCAGCTCAGGCGACGGCTTATCCTGCACAAAGGATGGTTCGTTCTTGTCGTTTGGTGTCGCAACAATTCGCTGTAATTTTAGAACAGGCCCTTCTGAATTGGTATTTCCTAATTTATTTTAGTATCCAGGCCAGCCAACGAATCCGATGAACATGTCGCCAGGCTCCATGAATAAACGATACCCACAGTCGTCGTATCCGGACCAAATGAATCAGTTGAACAATCAGATGAATACGATGTCTGTTTCGCAAAATGGTTACAACAAATTGTGGGTGAGTAACGGAGATGATGTTTGTAAGGGTAATGCTTGTAAGCGTAATATAATACAGTAGAAAATTATATTCCTCTGCTAACTGATTACTTTTCCTTCTGTTTATTTCGTTCGACTAACACATATTATTTTGTCGCAGGGCATGGGGACCGTTAACCTCTTGCAATGTAGAAACGTTCTACCCGCAGAAAAAGTAGAACCGCCAAAGATAAAACTCCAGCAAGAGTTTCTGGAGAGTGTTAACTGCAGTCCGGAGTAAGTAATCGGAAAGGGGCACTTAATCGGGGAACATTGCGATATCATGCGCGCGTAAGAAATATTTATTCGATGTGTGAAAACCTTTCAGTATTTTTCGCTGCACCGTCACGAAGATTCCAGAATCGAATTCTTTGCTGCAAAAATCTAGGCTGCCTCTAGGAGTTTTGATACATCCCTTTAAAGACTTAAACGTGAGTGGAAACTAGTATTCATCTCTTCTTGATCGAAACATTTCACGAATTCAATATTAATACTGGGATGAAACAGTACGAATATTGTATTATTCGAGTTATTTCATCCTCAACGCTGTGCGTTATTTGGTATTCATTTGATTTTAAAGATTGTTGTATTCCCAGCATTTACCAGTGATACAGTGCAGCACGATAGTCAGATGTCGTGCTTGTAGAACTTACATTAATCCATTTGTATACTTCAACGACTCGAAACGATGGAAATGCAATCTATGCTACAGAGTGAACGAATGTGAGTGATGATAATAATCTGACGGAATACGGCGTTTTTACTTATTCCTTTCTTTTACGAGAATTATATTTACAGTGCCAGAAGAATTTCAGTTCGATCCTGTAACTAAATCGTATGGCGATCCATCAAGGAGACCGGAAGTAAAAACTAGTACAATTGAGTTCATCGCGCCTAGCGAATACATGGTAAGATATTTATTCCCACCCATTATTTTCATTCGACGTGAAAACTGCAGGTTCACAACGGAACCGTGCGGTATGAACGCGAAACAAAGTAATCAAGTCACGCAGGGTGCACGAATCTAATTAAATGCGTGTAATTATTTTTAAGCTGCGTCCTCCACAGCCGGCTGTATATCTATTCGTTTTGGACGTGTCAAGACTGGCGGTGGAGAGTGGTTACCTGAGCATAGTGTGCAACGTGATTTCGGAGGAATTGTCGAGGCTGCCAGGCGACGGTAGAACACAAATTGGATTCCTGGCAGTGGACTCTGCGATACACTTCTTCGGTATACCGGACAATGTATCGCAGCCGCAGGAAATGGTTATGCTCGACATAGACGGTAAATCAAATAATCCTCGGTTGAATAACAAACGAACAAAACCTTTCGACCTGTCTTATAAAATAGATAAAACGTTTCTTTCCATTTCAGACGTCTTTCTTCCTTGTCCAGAGAACTTGATCGTCAATTTGAAAGAGCGCGAAGAATTAGTGAGAGATTTATTGACGCAGCTGCCGACTAAATTTCAGGGAACGCACGACACGAACAACGCCCTGGGCGCAGCGTTGCAAGCCGCGTATAAACTTATGGTACGTGAACAACGAGTAAATACGTGTACGGCGTGTCGTAGAAAATGTGACACCGAACGTGGATATAATTTAAATGAACAGATTTATCGAGTTTGTTCGGCCGAGTGTAACAATATTTGGTGAATAATGCACGTATGTATAATTGTGCATCTATTTCAGTCGCCAACCGGCGGAAGGGTAACCGTTTTTCAAACCTGCTTGCCAAACCTGGGTCCAGGTGTGTTACAAGCCAGAGAAGATCCGAATAACAGAGCCAGCAAAGACGTGCCGCACTTGAACCCGGTTACAGACTTTTATAAAAGATTGGCGTTGGACTGCAGCGGCCAGCAAATCGCGGTCGATTTATTCCTATTGAACAGTCAATATTGTGATTTAGCTACCCTTTGTACGTAACACTTTGCACATTGTTTCACTATTATACAATTATTCATTTGGTCAATGATTTAATTCGGAAAGGGGTGGGAGGAACGAGAGCTGATCGGCATTGTTTTTGCAGCGGGAATGTGCAAATTCTCCGGGGGTTGTATATACCATCTTCCTTTATTCCGATGCTCGAAATCGCAACAGGCGGAGTCTCTGGATAGAATACTGAGACGTTATCTGACGAGGAAGATTGGCTTCGAAGCTGTGATGAGAATACGGTGCACACGCGGCCTGAGCATTCACACTTTCCACGGAAACTTTTTCGTCAGATCAACCGATCTCCTCAGTTTGCCCAACGTCAATCCAGACGCCGGTTTTGGTATGCAAATCTCGATAGAAGAGAATCTCTCGGACGTGCAGAATGTTTGCTTCCAAGCGGCATTACTTTACACATCGAGTAAAGGTGAATATATAACACCCTATAAAAGTATATGCCTGAAAATGTTGCGAAATGTTGAAAAGTCCAGTTCAAGTAACAATGTTGAAACCGATATCGTTATCCTTTTATATAGCTTCGTAACTATTAATAAAACAGAGGAGTGCAAGTAGGGTAATGAATGGAATTTCAGGTGAAAGGAGAATTAGAGTGCACACGTTGTGCCTACCAGTAGTGTCTACTCTATCCGATGTCCTTTATTCCGCTGACCAACAGTGTATAGTAGGCCTACTTTCCAAAATGGGTAAGTTCTTTGTCTTTTATAAACAAGCATACCCGTAATCAATGTCGCTAATAAGTATTCCATGGAGTACCATTCATATTCAAGTTTGATTAATGTCTTTATCCGCGTCGACACCATAGCAATGTTATATTTTTTAATTCTTCGAGAATTTTGTACCGTTAAATATTTTTCTTTCTGTTTTGCAGCCGTAGACCGATCGCAGCAGTCCTCTTTGTCGGACGCGAGAGACGCTTTAATAAATGTGTCCATAGACGTATTATCAGCCTACAAGTTATCTCAGTCGGCGGCATCTGGGGAACTTCTGGCTCCGGGAAGCTTGAAACTACTGCCTGTTTATATTGTTGCCCTGCTCAAATGCGTAAGTCACGATAAAAAAAAAACAAAAGAAATAAGAAAAATCGATTGCGCTTATCTCTGAATCCATAGAGTACCAATTTAAATTGCCATCATGTTTAAACTTAATTTAGTGCAACAGAAACTATGTGAGAATTCGTCTTTTTGGGACCCACAAGTAGTACAGTTTGGTAATTACCGGCAATATAATTGCGATTTAAAATGGAAACTAAGTAAAATTCGTGTTTCAGCTTGCCTTCAGGTCTGGAACGAACACGAGACTCGACGATCGGGTGTTCGCGATGTGCCAGCTGAAAAGTCTGCCGTTGTTCCAATTGATCCAGATGATTTACCCCGATCTCTATTCGGTTCACGCGCTCGAGGATCGAAACGCGAAGGACATCGACGGGAAACTGTGCCCTCAGCCGCCCAGGCAACACCTGTCCGCAGAGAAATTGGACTCCAGGGGTGCCTTCTTGATGGACACCGGTGATCGAATATACATTCTCATCGGCAAGAACATTCATCCATCGTTTTGTTGCAACGTGCTCGGTGTCTCTGCTTTCCCCTCGATACCGGAGGAACTCGTAAGTGTCCGTTGGTATAATTCACGATGAAAGAACCCTCGTGGAACGAATTGAGCGGAAAAATTAATCAGAACGGATCGTTTTCGATTTTCAGTACGACTTACCGGAGATCGACACGCCGGAGAGCGAAAGGTTACGCAATTTTGTGTTCAGCCTGCAGGAAGACAAACCGTATCCAGCTTCTGTACAAATTATTCGGTGAGCTGTGTTCTCGTTGCGTTTAAAATTCGACGTCGGGACCGAAGCTGTCCAATTAGAGACACGGTGGAAACTCGGCTCTATCCGCGAGCCGAAGTTTCCTGCCAGCAACTAAATCCTCGGTGTATCGTGGCTGTCGTTCAATTACAATGATAATTCGACGTTGGCCACCTGCTGTTCATTCGGGGCGCACCGCAGGATCGAGTTATCCTTTACACGGGCGCGCACGCGAAGTTTGGAAACTGTTTGCCACCGGTTTCCAAATCCCCATCCACCAATTTCGCGCAAACAGACGTTGGACATCGCGGCACAATCTAATTTCAATGGGAAACTGTATTCGATATTTTGTTCTGTTTTTTTTTCAGGGACGACAGCCACTTCAGGACACTGTTCATCGAGCGATTGGTGGAGGATCGTTTCGAGAATTCTTTGAGCTATTACGAATTCCTGCAACACCTTAAGAGCCAAGTGAAATAATAACGAGACGAAATCGTGTGTGGGATATATGCATAACGGAAAACGAAGAGGGGAAATGCGAGAAAAATAAGAACGGACATTTCGACAGGCAGAGACCCATTTGCTGATCACGGTGAAAGTGTTCGGCAATCGTAATCATGAACTATGTTAAAAATTAACGAACCTTCGAGACGAAAAGAAAGAAAAAAGAAAAGAGAAAAAAAAGAGAACGATTGATCGATCGGTCGGTTTAGAGAACGAACCACTTAGGAATATACAAAGAAACAGCAACCATATATATGTGTATATACGTGTGTATATGCATATAATATACAAATATGTAAAGTATACACACATTTATATGTATATTTACGTATATATGTATGTATACCGACTATTATATACATGCATACATATGTACATGTACGTATACGCATGTAGGAATGAATGTTATTTTTGTTTTAAGAAAATGTTAAAGCATTTAAATATAATTCGATTGTAATTATTATTATTATTATTATTATTATTATTATTTCACTGATATTAATAATGGTTATTATAATAGTTAATGTTACCCTTATCAGTTGCAGTATGTCTTCGAGCTAATGGTATTCAACGAGTTTTCTTTTTTTTTACTTTTTTTTTCTTTTGTCGCACGAGAGAAACTTTGAGAGAAATGCAAGATTGTTCGCAGTAACTCGCCGCCGTTTTGAATGTTGAATGCTCCCCTCATTATGTACGTATCGTGGTATAAATATTTATCTCATATCTCAAGGACTTAACGAAATATTCTTTCAAATTTTGTTTCCGCTTCGAAGATTGGAGTGTCTTACGAGATTTGTTTTTAAGCATAATATAATTTATATGTATTTAGTGTAATATATATATAACGTTTCCCTTTGGCCGGATTAATTTTGTAAATAATCGACGAATTTTCTCCTGCATCACGAACAGTAATTTTACAAATAAATTATTAATTAGGCTCGGCATCTCTATAATACAAAGCAATATATATATATATATATATATATATATAGATACACACACGTCACTCGCTCAATCACTGAACACAGACACACAGAGAGAGTAATTTCATTAGGTACCTGTGCATCCATGGAAGAAGAAATTCGTACGGCCGAAATAAGCTGAGTATTAATCATTATTTCTCACCCATCTGTATTGGATTTGCGGGGGTCAAATTTTGAAATAGCGTAATCATTGTGTACTTATATTTTACAAAAAAACAACACAGCTTTGCGTCGATCGTTCCAACCTCATTTTCATCCCTTTGTTGTAATATCATTATTCGAAACGAAAAGGAAGAAATTAATGTTCTAGTCGATATATATATATATATATATATATATATATTTTGAAAAAGAGGTGTTACAGTTGCTCATCATATTTAACGAGACGTACTGTGTTATGTACGTACGTATGCATACATGTGTGTATGAATGTACGACGTGTATATATGTATATGTATAGGCTGATCTCGAATTAGTGCTCGAGATGGGTCTGTGCAGAGAAACACAAAACTCCAGGAATTCGGTTTCTCTTAACACCAATGCTGCCAAACGAACGAGACAAATCCTCGAATCGTTTCTTTTTTTCGTCGATTCCATCGAATCGCGACACTTCGAGACGGGCGCAAGAGGTAGGGGGATGACGTACGCCGTTTAGAATTATAAATTGCGTCACAAAGGGCGCGGAAAATAAAAATCTTAATATTGTAAGTTCTTTGTCTTTGAATTTTCTTCGTTTAATAAATACAGTGACTCTTGGATTTATGTCAGTCGGGAAAATTTAATTCGTATTAAATAGCCTCGATACAATCAAATTAATATGTTTTCTTCGTGCTCGAAAAATAATTTTCTTATGTAGAAGTCTGTTTAATTCTCGTTTATGCCTATTGATTTAAAGTGAAATATTATGAAATTATTCTATGCAATCAGGTATTTGATCGTTATATGTAATTTTGCAAGTAATATAGTTTTTAGATTGAATTAGTTTAACTAGTAATTTATACAACATTACTGTGGCTACTGGATCAATAAATCTTCGGGGCACTTGTATATTATACCAATAACGTGAATGAACTTTAATATTCCAACATAAAACCAAAATTAATAAAAGAAAAATAAGTCTATAATAATATTCTTTGATATAATGTCAAAATAAAGGCAAATTAAATTGTGAAAAAAATTTGTTTAATTGGTCTTATGTTATATTTAATATAATTAATAACAATTTATTGTGTTTATTTAATACTTATTCTGTTAATTGAATAAACAAACATAAACGCGCATGCGCGATTTCAATATCGTT
Organism: Nomada fucata; assembly: GCA_948146005.1. Lineage (NCBI taxonomy): Eukaryota > Metazoa > Arthropoda > Insecta > Hymenoptera > Apidae > Nomada > Nomada fucata. The sequence continues at coordinate 29,218,060 of OX411277.1, read as the reverse complement.
CCGCATATATTTACATTCAAAGTTTAAAAGCCGTCATCGCTTCAAACTTCGCTGAAGCATCGTTTAAACTATTTTCAGTTCCAAATACCATTCAAACGGCGTAAGACCAAAATAGAACGCTTCAAAGTCCTTACTCTTAAAAGAGCAAGGCAAATATCATAAAACAATATTCCCCCTACCAAAACGATTCCCTCAACGTTCCCTCAGCCATTGACATTGTCTAACACATTCGCGCAACGTTCAACCTCAAGTATTTCATTCAAGTTGTTCGTAAAGTTTCTTATTTCATGCTGTACACATCCCTCTCCCTTCCAAATTAATGTACATATGCGAATTTTCGTAACGTTGCAGACATGACGAGGCGCGAACCGTAGTTCCCTGAACCCCTCGTCAGATGGTGCTGCGCAGACTTGAGTCCCAGGCGCGCGCGGTTGCAACGCGCATGCGCGTCGACCCATCGCTCCGCTCGAAAGGTGCTCAGGCTTCAGTAGTGGTGCGGCGCCCACAGCGAGGGGTTGGTTCTTCTCATTGGCAGCGGAGGCGACAAACCGGTGAGCGATCTTTTTTTCTTTCAAATTATCCAATTAGTCCTGCAACGTAGGCTTTATCTCCCCTACTACCATGTGTTCCAAGCTTTTATTCTACTCCTTTTCTTCCTGCCTCCTTTTTTTATTTATCGATTTTGCGTAAAATCGTTTACAATGAGAGCTTGGCGGGACTGGGGATGCTGCACGCGCCACGATTGTTGTCACCGTGCAGTGTAGGAATTCCTGATTTCTCTCTTCCGTTTTTTTTTTGCGCCACCCTCTGGTTCGATAAACACCACCCCCCCTTTCCCCCCAACGCCATTTTGACTCGTCCTTACCGATCGATAGGACGGAGATAATTGGCGGCATTACCGACGCGGTGATTGTTTCCCGAAACGACGTATTAAAACTTATATATAATTACTGTCGGTCATGAACGGACAGGTGTCGCTCCGGTTTTTCTACTTTTCTGGCCGGATCGTTTGGCCTATGCTATTCCGGCCAACTCGTGTATGCATGTATGCACGTATGTGTATACTCTTGCCTCCAATTGTTTAACTTCAAAGCATACAATCATTTTCTCTTTTTACGATGTATACGCATGGTTTGCCTGATGGTTTGTTTATAGGAGGCGTCAAATATTCTCGGGCCTGCGAATTTTAGGAGTAGTTTCGGGGATAGTTTAGCGAGTTTTAAAGAGGCTGAATTAAATTGGCATTAATTCTGCGATATTACTATTAGGTCTGTGGACACGTACAAACTTAACGGCTCATCGGTTTATAGGTGGCGGTCCTTATGGAGTAGTTTGCAATTAATTATTAATTATTTAACTATTTGTACGGAAATAGGTAATTTTAGTGATTATATGTTTTCTTTTTTCTGAATTTGGATAAACAAATGTGGGTTACGTACCGGGTATCTCTTTTTTGGGTAACGATAAATGTATGATGTCAGTGGGTTTAGTCCGTGTATTATTGCTATCGATTTTAGTATAATTGTGTAATATTGGTTGATACAGAATATACAGAATATACAGAATAAATATCAATTCAGTTTTACACATAATTTTACAAATATTCTGTGGATTATTTTTAAATTCCGTTCCCCTGTTTTGTTTGCTCGAACTGTTTTTGAGAAAAAAAGGGAGAAAAGGAATCCACCTTGTTTTATTTTTATTTTATTCTCTTCTCACCTTCTCGCTAAACAATTTTTCAATACATTGCTTTTTGATTCACGGAATAAAATATCCGTATAGTTAAAGAAAATTCGTTGAAGTATCCAAATTATATCTTTTCTACTTTACTATGTTAAAGTAGCCTCAAATAGAAACAAAATTTCTTAACTTACGAAAACATTTTTACATTATTCCTATTTATTACAATAATATCTTCAATTCAATATTTACAAATGCACGTATCCAGTATTGCCAACGTGGTTCCTATTTCATTAAAAGATGAAAGCAAGATTTATCGTTCAATACAGTTCCTGTAGATTTGCGGCATTCAGTGGAATTTCGTAGAGGTTTATGTACATTGTGCGAGACACCTGTGTGCTTAATACTTTTTATGGATGTCATGTTATTCCACGTGTAATATGTTCCATCTATATCCGCCTTTATTATACTAGAGAATATTATCTCGTAGTATTTACTTTTCGTCCGTCGATACCATTTATTTTTACGAACTGCCCACGGCTATCAAGTTCTTAAATTCGTTTTTGGCAACAACAAAGAGGTTATTTAGGAAGATTCAACCTTACATACTTACATTAACAGCTAATAAATGATATTAATGTTACATTTTCAACTCGAATTTTCTGAAGTAAAATCCACTAAAAATTCTACATTCTCCATACATTTTGTTCATTCTCGCGACATTCGCTTATCTCACTCACATTGCTTCTTCCTCTCAATCGAGTCCAAATAAGCGTCCGGATGAACTCTTGGTCGCGGACGGTTAAGCGGGCAGTAACTGTGGTAACGTGTACACGTCTTTTAATTAGTCTAGATACACGGTTTTGCTTAGCATCGCCAATCCTCCGACGATGAGCATTAGTCGCATTAATATATGTAGGTCTATGTGACGTCATATTGTGCCACACCGGCGGGTATGCACCGACGGGTCTGGTACTGATGAAGGATGGCCAAGGAATTTGGTTAACGACCAGCCCGTGCGGAACAATTATCCAGATTGAATCGATCCGCGTTAATCAGATCCATCGGCTTACGTCATTATCTGGAAGCAGCGAGGTAAAAAGGAACGAGATGTCACGTTTCAATGGTTCATTAAAGGCAAATGCCGAGTGCTCTCGGAATTGCACACGCTCGGGAATCTTTGTTGTTTTAGGGACATTCAATCGGCGGATTGATTGTTTGGAAAACGTTTGTCCGATTAGTTGTGCAACGTTCGCTCTTGCGTTAAAGTGGATCGTTTTTCTAATTCGACGCTCGCCCCTTTTTCTTCTTGCGAGTAAATGCTAACATTCTTTAAATTGAAGCAACCCGGTTTCGATGTCGCCTAATTGGACGCATTTCTCTTCGATGCACAGAAATATAAAAACGTGAGGCAACGAAGTAATTGGCTTTTTTTTTTGTTTATATTGCCGGTATTATTTTTCGAACGCGTTACCTAATTTCTTTCTTGCCTGAAATCGATTATTTGAAATCGTAATTGCCACGCTCCGCGAACATAACGTCGTTCTCGCGCGTGAAATAAAATTCGACGAGAGGTTCATTAAAAATTCCATTTCGTCGGTACGCCCTTATCGTGTTTCAAAATGTTTTCCATGAAAACGCGGTAGGAATTCCCTAGGAAGCCAATACATGGGAGATTCGACGACGCTCCAATTACATAATTTTTCGATTCCACGCGACAATCGCGATGTTCGTTTATTTGTTCGGAAGGAATAATTGGATTCGTGCGGTTTCGCCTCAGCCTCGTTACACCGGACACGTATGTATGCACACAGCATGGACTGGATCGACGTGAATCTAGGGACATATTTCTAGCAGTGGTCCATCACCTTTGTGCATTTGTCGTTGGGAGGAACGACATTCTCGCGCATGCTGCACTTGTTCATCTTAGCCTGGGTAGTTGGGTCAAAAGTTCAGGGGTTCACCTGGAACGGGTTGTGTTGCAACTGGTGAATTAGTTGCAGTTGTTGCAACTATAAATACATCTGGACAGACAGATGCTTTGCTCCATTTACTCTGCTCTACTTCCGGAACTTCTTTTTTTGTTTTTATAGGTTAACTGGCTTTTAAGAAAATTACCGAGCTTTAGGGTCATTGGGTGAATGGGATTTAGAAAAAAAATTAAAGTCGACATCACTGTTATAGGAGAATATAATGGGATTTAGTTGGATAACTGTTAAATACAATGATCATTTAATTTGTTCGTTAGATCGCTTATATTTTCGACCGGACGAGAAACTGATTTCGTTGTAAAACAATTTGTTTATTGGGACGAAATTTTTTCATTTCGATATATTACATATTAAGGCGAAGTATGGTATATTTATCAAAATTATTACTATTTATTGATAGAAGAATTATTTCGGTTCTCTCATTATACTTTATGTTTGGTCTTAGATCTGTCGCGCATATGTTTATAAAAATTTTAGTAATTAAAGTGTACTGTTCAGACGGGGCAGAATTAGTTTACAGAACTGCATAATGAGGTATTCTGCGGTTTTCTGTTACAACATAGGAATAGCTGTGGCATCGAAGGATGTCAGTTTATGAAGTTTTGTTATCGGAGTTTAAAACATGCCCAGGCTTTGAAAACTGATTTCAAAACTATTCAGGAGTTCGGATTTCAGCCCTTGACGGTATTCATGTAGAGTCTGGCATGGCCATTATCGTGCTATCACGGGTGACTTCCACAAAAGAGGAATTTTGCTTTCGCAAATTTTCCATGACAGGGAATTTCGAACGCGAGAAAGACAAATAACATTGAAGTATTAAATATTAAAGTTATCTAACAATTAGTGTTGATAAGCACGTTACAGTTATTTTATTTTTAATTCCGACAGACGCAAATTAAAATATTATCGCCATCGTTGAAAAAGGTTACACAAAGTCAGTTCTTATTCCCAGCCTTCATAACCTCTACGTTATTCCTCCTGTGTCGAGTCATCGTGTCAATGGTGTTTTTTAATGTACAAGAGTTTCCTCATAAAGAAACGTCGTCATGCAGAAACATCGTTTTAACTGCTCGCATTTCACGGTTTCAATTATCCGATGAAAAAGATTCGTTCTCAGAATTCTTTGTGGAGAAGTTTAAGTACCCTCGGCTTCCGTTTCCCCACTAGGAACACCCTTTAAAACATTCCAAGTATGCAAACCAGTGTGGACGGAAAAAAATATGAAAATTCTTTTTTACCCGGTTTACTTATGTAAAGTATGCATGCTATGTATATGTGAAGAAGGATCACAGGTAGAATCAAGTAAAATAAGGAACACACATTATTATGACGTGTTTAATTTATATTGTTTAATTGTTAGTGTAAATATTATGCAATCCACAGAAATATTTTGGTTGGATATTTTGAGTTATCACAAGGTAGGGTGAACATTTTTTTCTTCAACATTTTGCTGTGATTTACATACGAAGTTAACTGCGCAGCGCGTGGCGGGTTGCCTACCGTAGGGCGCCTATCGTTGAAACCCTTCGACCTTTACCACAAACAAATAGTGCAATATCGAACCTGTGTATTATTGGAAGGAGAATATTCGATTTATCGTTGTCTACCTTTTGAAACGTAATTTTTTGGTACAGAATAAAATTTCTTTTCGCAAAAATCGACGGGAAAAGGTGATATGGAAGGAATTACTAATATTTCCCAAATATAAGAAACAATTTTTTCATCAAACCGAGGGTACTGTTTCTTACCAAATAGAAATACTTGGACAGATTAATAATGATCAATAACGCAAGATCGGCAAGGGGTCCCGGTCCGTCTTATTGTTAGTCCACACGAACTTTCCCCTAGCCGAATTCCCCAAATACAACGGAAAGAAATCTCTCATCAAGATCAACGAGTCCCCAGATACCTTTCAAATTCGATGCCTCCCCCGCAAATAATTTGCCGTCGGATGAAATTCTTTTCGCGATTTTAGGAGCTTTCGTTCCCGTCCCTATTTCTCTCTCAAGATCCATTTCTATCGATTCAACGTTACCCTGAAAGCATTGGAGCCGGTTTCCTTTCACCGTTCGGCTTGATTCTCATTTCACGTGGCTCAGTTTTATCCCCCTTCAATTTTAATGGATCTCCAGACTCGTGAAACGGCGCGTACGATCCGTATAACGTACCGTACCGCCATCTTGCCTGTGACGTCGAGAGGTCGCTTTCGTCACGCGTGCTGACCTGTTTCTCGCGGCGTAATTTAGAGAAAAATGTCAGTGTCCTGATCGTTGGGTTGCTTAGGATTTCTATATAATTACTGGAAGTCGGAGAGCAGACTCACCAATAGAAATAGAACAAGAAGCTTAAATATAGGGATTTTTGGTTGGCACGCATGGTCGTGCTGTCGGGATTCCCCAAACAGAAGAGAGATACACAGCTTCCGCTTTCAATTCGATACATCAATCATTTCTGCTGGTTCAATAAATAATAGAATTCCATTCGGCAGGGAAAATACAGTAATACTGATAAATGAATAATCAAGTAATTCAGAAGCCATAATTTATTTTGCTTAAGTCAATATTTTACTGATCGTGTTATTAATCTATTGTATACTCCGCTTTCAACGAATCGTTCGGTTTGTCAGGATTTCTCGATAATTGTTGAACAGTTGGTCTTTCTCGAGAACAAAGGGCGAAGAAAACGGTCTGTTCGACGTTGGCGGATGAAACGCCAGGGAATTGCGACTCGAGTGTGTGAGAAGCACTCAACCTGCAGCAGTATGATCAATCCTGTGTCGATAAATGAAACCAGCTGGCTGCTGATGGAGTCGTTGATTGTCGATTGCTTTCTTGTACTTCTTGTTGTTGGTGTAAAGTGGAAGACTTTAACAAGAGGAACAAGAAAATGTTGCATTAGGCTGTTTACAGAATGTTCTAACATTAGATTTGAGGTTACATATTTGAAATAAAATAAAATGTAAGATTAGTCTTATCTTCTTTTTGAGGACCCTAGAGGAAAAGAGTTTTTTTTTATGGCAATACGTTATTGAGACTGTTTTTGTTACGTTACGGTGGTTGTTTATTTGTTTATTGATTTTTTATATTCCACTTTGAATGTGTATTCCTGGTTCATTATCGATTTAATGTCGTTAATTTATAATTTATAATATTTAATCGTTAATATGTTTTCTGCGTATATCAAGTATATTAATACTTGATGTTAATGTTAATGTTACGAAGTGTAGGGTTGTCCTGAAAGAAATATATAGCAATAGATTTTATGTTATGTTATGTTATGTTATTTTTATAGTATATGTATAAATAGTGTAAAAGTGCATTCGCTGTTGCACTACTACCATCAATATCATTGCACGCAGTATACGAGACTCGAATAGTGCAACCATATATCACAGAGGGCTTACGTAGCAAACGCAGATATCGATCTAATTTCCATTTAACGAGTGCGGTGAAAAATACGCTATCATTATTCAGTAATTAAAGAGCGCTTTGAACTTTTCACCGTTGTAGACGTTGAGAGCAGTTGATATACTGTTTTCGTAAAGGAAACGCGGCCTGGATAAATGTTCTTCTCAGCTCTTCGTCAAAATTAATCTCCACGCTGACCTGCTATTGTCCCTGGGGAAATATAGGATTCCTGGGTCACTGATTCCCCGCACACTTGAGGAACTCTTACCGTTGTAGACACAGTGCTGGTGTATTTAAGATTTCATATAAATACGAGACACAGAAAGCTTGAATATTTTCGTTCAAAATTTTTATAATAAATAGAAAAGTCGCTTTTCATAGCTACATCATCGGATAGTTCCAAGAGTATTATAATTTACAAAAATAATAAATTATAAATCTGTGAAACGGCGGTAATCCCCTTTGTAAATGTTCAAATCTGAAAGCCATTACTGAAATTTAATGGAAAAATGAAATTCCTTCGAAATTCGACGACGTCACAGCAAATTTTACGCGAGGTCACCACGCTCCGCGCGATAATGTACCAGCGGAGCAGCTTTATTGCTGTTAAGTGCACTGCATGCAAGTTGGATGCAAACAACGTTCTTCCGCCTGGCAACCAATTTCCGTTCTTATCGACTGAGCCTTGATATTACGCTTTTGTCCTGTTCCGTCGTAGCGGGACCGAACCATAACTAATAATAAGTGAATTCGCAGGCGAACTGTCGTGTTACAGTTGGCAGTAACTGGTGGTGCACTGTGTGCCGCAGGTGTGCCGCCACAAATATCTCCCTAGATACAGAAGTCCATGCATGTTCTGGAATAAAGCTTGCAATGCGACTTCCTTTAAATTATTGTACCCCTTGCTCGCACGTGCACCACGTTCCTGTGAATACGTACTGAAAACATTTATTGCGTTCGGGTATTTATAATTTTTGCCGGAGGCACGCTTCTGTCGGCCCGCAGAAATTCTCAAGGAAAATTCTCAATTTCTCTGTTGCAGTGTCACAGGGATACAATGAAGATGGATTCATAGTAGACAACGAGGAAAACCAAAGTTCGGGAAGGTCGGAAAAAAGGAGGGGGAAAATGAGTTTAATGTTCGTCATTTGACCAGGACCACCAATCAGCAATACGAATTCAGTACAAAGGAAAAACAGAGAAATACAAAAAAACGAAAAAAAGAAACAAACGAAACCCAACAAACGAAGAAAGAGAAGCAAATATGAATTAATTAACGCAGAAGTAAGATCGTTTAACGTAAACCTCCAAAGGAAAGTACAAGAAACAAATAAAGAGGGGGCTGAAAATTCAAACAAAGAACAAGAAACAAAGATAAAGCGAGGACAATCTAGAACAAAGTTACCTAATTAATGAAATCAACGTACATTGATTAACTATAATTATATTAGATCGAATCGATTCTACCTATTTCTATTGACGACTGAAGAATAAAAAAAAATATATATATATATATTCATCTAAATATTATAAATTATATATTGAAGGTTAACACGAGAAGTTATTAATTAGTAATCGCTGTTAATGTTAAGAGATACTCGATGTTTTAAAATATTAACAAAGTGACGAAAGGAACTCCGGCAGACGAATATTTAAATCTTATTACGTATATAAAGAAATAAGTTATTCGCAGAAATATAAAAAAACGAATTAAATATCGATAAACAGGATTTCTGCACGAAAAGTATGGGAACATTTTTATTCTGTCGTCATATGAAACGTTTCATGTCCATTTGGGTCCACAGTAAATAAAGAGGCTACGTCGAAGAATTATAGTGGCGGTTAGAAACGAAGTGATTTTGAAAGAAGAATAAGAGGAAGTAGCGAAACGGTTTGGATACATCGAAGATAGAGGTAATTATTCAGTGGAACAGTATTTCACGTATTGTAAAGTTCGTTTGTTTATTCATCAATATCAATCCAATAAAATATTAAACATTCGTTATGGGTCTTAAGTTGTCACCTGTATGTACGATGGCTTTTCCTACAAATAAAAGATAATACAGTTATTAATAATTATTGTATTACGTCGAACGTCGGTCGAAAATAAATGATACTCGATTAAATAAATATTCTGCGTCTCTATTGTGCACGAACTTATCGCCGCCTGAATCGAATGAGGAGAACTGTAAAGAACCACTTTGATAGTTTCAGTGTATATTGTTATTGTATTAATGAATATTCACTCTACGTATCATCGAAAGTATAATTGTGCGATCGTTTTGAATCAGTGGAGGCGCCAAGGTATTGTCCCGAAGCGGGGAATGTCGTTCTGAATCGCGCCGCCAGGTGGCTCCAACATGAATCTTGAAGTGGAACTTATCGCCGGGGTGATCAAGGGCGGGGCACCCCCGAAAAATTTGCCCGCGCCAAGGTTGATTAAAATCTTCATCGCTGGAGAACGGAATGGTCTTATACTAATCATATTTTTTTTTATCTGTACTTAGATCTCTGTATATCTCGTGATCATTAAGTAACGCATTCTTTATTTAAACAAATCGTTGTTACAGACCGGAATATTGCTATTATTATGTTTTGAAAATCTTAAGAATTATAAATATTCGACTACTATCATTTGGAGTGATAGTGAATTAATTATTATTAAATTAAATATAGGTGAGATACGTTTCGTTACTTGATTGGTAAAGAGTAAAGAAGGATGCGTTACTTATGAATCATCCTGTATTCTTAGTAGTTGAATTACCATTTAACCCATTAAGCACCGGCGTACCTTTTAATTCCTGTCTTCATTATTTCACACGAAGCAAATAATAACGTTCCTTTGCAAAGAGAAGAAAATTATTACCACGTTTAATAAGCACGATGGGTTAAATTAATTCCAACGCTTTGTTTATTTTTTCATTGTCTCGGTGGGATTTATATGTGTTAATATACAGGGGTGTTCAAATATAAATAAAACGTCTGTCATTTTTCGTTAGAAAAATATCAGACGACTTTTCAATTCTGCAAAAATCACCTCTTCCTATTGTTATTTATTCTACGAAATCAATTTATTTAATCGTGGATTCTGGCAAGGATAATATGCAAAATATTGTTTGCACATCTGTGTACTTTTTCCTACTCGCTTCTGTCTGTACGCCTGAACTAGTTGTTTATTTTCTGTTAATTGTCATTATTATTTAAGGTACGCCTGTTTGCTTAATTAGCACCGGTTTATATTTGTTGTGCGTGTGGTACATGTTGCTTGTGTTCGTATGTAGTTGTCGCCGATGTTTATATTATATTATTTATTAATTTAATAATTTAATCATCGATTAATAAAGCACTTTCAATTCCCCGGACAACCAAGATTTTTCTCCCAACAATTTCGTCGTTTATATATTTTCTGTTATAAAATATTTTTTTCTTGAATCACGTTGCGTCACAGTGGAATATACATAGAACGGTCGGAATTTAACTTGACATCGAGATGCACCGATAAACGCGTGCTTAAGGATACCCCCGTGAAAGGGCTATTGTCAGAGAGTATCCGGTTTAACGAGATCGTGAAATTTTATATGCTTCAAGAGAACTAAGGAATAATGCTCGCCAGTAACAACGGGATAAGTAGAGAATTTTATCTTTCGTAAAGAACAATATAAATTTTATCATCGTTATTTTCAACAGAATGGAAAACGTCCAAAGTAGTTTTTCTCATTTTTCATTTCCAATAATACATATTCAACTGTAAAATCGTCCATATTACGCAAATATTTCGATTACGTGAAAAATCACACCACTTGTGAGAAATTAAATTTTTGACCAAATTAAACTAATGTTAAACTTAACGATAATTATAATCGTTACTGTATATCTTAATGCATTGTTATTTGGTGTCAATTGTTATTTCTTTACGCTTGTACAGTAGTTACATTACTCCCATAGCACATTGTTCGAACGTTTTCTTTATTTTCATTAATTTTCAGAATTCCTAGAGGAGAGGAAACAGTTATTGGAACTCGTCGGGCCTGAATTGCAATCGATTTATGACGACATGGGAATTGAGGTGAGCAAAAATGTTGGAATGAAGTTTTATTATATATCTTTCAATCAAATGAAAACATATTTCCTCCGGGGATATATATGAGAATTTTTGCTGCTTCAGTAAAGTTTATTAAAGTTGACAAATCGTTGAAATTGAATTATTAAATCCCGATTCATTTGAAACGCACACTTACTATACTTTCATCAATATTCCAAAATATTACGTCCTTTTATTTATAATTAGGTTCTGCTGGTGGATATGCAATATGCAACGAACGCGAATCCTGATAGAAATCCATTCTTGGCTGAACACTTTTTCGATGAAATACACGCTGGTTATCAACACTCAAGGGGCTGTTTCCTACTTGTGAGTTTTCCATTAAAATACACACTATTAGAAATATTAAAATTCTAAATCACTACCTCAATGCATTCTATTTAATACAACACCACTTTGATATAATTTTAATATAAATATATCGTTACACAAGCGGAAATTAATTAATATTTCTCCCTATTCGTTCAAATGTCCCGCCATTGGCCCCGCCACGGTATTCCCCCGCGCCCGTAAGAACGTACGCGAATGTTCGAAATTCCCAATCTGTTTCCCTGCAGTTGCTAATCGGGGACGAGTACAATACCGGATGGCTGCCGACGAACCTCACTTCCGGGACGTACGAGGCTCTTTCGACACGATGCTCGACTATGGCGGATTATTACGAGCACGAGAGCGATTGCTACGTCTTAAAGGCTGGAAGGTAGTCCCGTTTTATTGCGTCGTTGCATGAAAGCGGAATGGAAATAGCGTGGGCGTGGACGAGGGGCGATAAAACGGGGGATGGACTATGGTTTCATTACTCCAATCTGTGCCTCGCCTTCCTACCCGTTCACCGTCTCCTCCCCCTCTTAATTTGCTGTATCAAATTTGCCGTCCACCTTTCTTCCTTTCCTCCTTGTATAAATATTGGCGGATCCACTTCGCGATGCTGCTCTATTGTCTGCAACCCGGTTTTCTGGGACGACTTTTTTCCTTTTTTGTCTCAATCTGGAATAGCTGGTAGACTTACTAATCGGGGAATTTAGGTTTTATAGGGGAACGAGTTGTTTTCTTGTTGTTCGCGAATTGGCCAAAATTTTTTTTATTTAAATGTTCGATTCGTTCGTCGAAAATGTTTAATTGTACGGGACGTATAGGTTAAGAACTAACGTAGGTAAATAATAGCCGAGTGAATGTGTTACAATTAATTAACAGACTGGGAACCGTGAAGGACAGTTGGCATAGTTCGGAGCCAACGGTAAGGGAGGCAGTGAAAAAGGCTGCAGAGTCCGCTATTTCAGAAAACTGTGATAACGAAGAAATTAGGAATATACTGAAGAGCACCGCGGAAAGACAACTCGAATATGCTTTAAGTAAGTAATTACTGCATATGTTTTTCGCAGAATAATAATTGAAAGGCCAATTTTCTCATAAACAAATATCTTTTATTATCTTTCTATGTTGCAAACTAAATAGTACCAAAAATTAATTTTATATTCGGCATTAATTAATATATATGTTATTTAATGAATTAAAAAACAGCAGTTTCGTTCTGAAATGATTTTCCACAGAGCTGGACGAAACAGGCGAGGGCATCATAGCAGTGATGCGCTCCTGGAAGGGGAAAAAGGGCGCCAGGTCGGAAACATCGTTAAAATCCCTAGTAAACAGCCGCCTGCCAACCGACAATATAATCAATGTCGAGGTGGAACAGAAACTGGGCGGAATTAATCCGGATAACAGGGCCCACAAGGGATACCTGGTGCACCTTTGCCGACTGGTGGTAAATCGTGTGCAAAATCTGGTGAATTCATCGATCGAGGTGGATCCCGAGATCAAGAGCAAGAAGAAAATGGTGCAGGAGGTTTATGCGGAGAGCTTGATGCATTTGGCGCAACTGCGAGAAGTCGAACCGTGCGTGGACAGCGAACACATGGAAAGGGTCAAGGAAATTCTGATAGCAGGTAATTGTTATAAGTGAACGGTCGACGGTGGAACGTTTAGCAGTAATGCATTAATTTCCATGCGACAGGTAAATCGCAGAAACACGGGCCGATCTTGATAAAGGGCGGCAAGTATTCGGGGAAAACGTCTTTATTGTCGAGAATCTACGCGGACGCCTCCGATTGGCTGGACTGTCCGACGTACAGAATCGTTCGGCACTGCGCCTCCACTCCTCGATCAGCTTACAGCCTCGAGTTGCTTCGAGTTCTCTGTCAGCACGTCGGCTTCCTTTCCGGTTTATTGGACGGGAACCTTCCGAAGGACGCGTCGTTCGATCCGCTGTACCTGAACAACTGGCTGGGCCAGATTATGAGGAAGATCGAGGAAGAACCGATGAAGGAGCAATTGTTGATTCTCGTCGACGATCTGCATCGATTGCATCCGTTGGACTGCGACATCGTTGCTGCCCTCTCGTGGCTGCCGTTGAACTTACCGCCAGGTTAATACGACGTACTTATCGCTAGAGGATATATACTGGGCGTTCCGTAATTCAGGGAACATCGGGAAATGGGGGGTAGCTAGGGTGATTCTGAACAACTTGTTCATTTCTCGATTTTCCCTGAGTCACGGAACGCCCTGTATTGGTAAGAGCTGACAACGAAACAGAGAAACTTATCTCGTCTACTGACGTCCCCCATTTAATGGGAAGTTGCTGGGGTGACTCTGAACAACTTTTTCCTTTACCAAAACGTTGGTTGAAGCGTCGTTTTTGAGTTATTAACGAAAAACAGTGGCCAATCAGAGCGCTCGTAGTTCCCGCGCTCACCCACGTGGCTCTCAACCGCGCTCGGTCTTGGCGCGAGCCAACGCGTTTCTTCGCGACCACGACTGCGCGCGACTGAGAGCCACGCGCACGAGCGCTCTGATTGGCCAGTGTTTTTCGTTAATAACTCAAAAACGACGGTTCAACCAACGTTTCGGTAGAGGAAAAAGTTGTTCAGAATCACCCCAGCAACCCACCATTAAACGCGAGATGTCAGATCTCGCTGGACCCTATAGATCAAAGTGCGCAGGGCCTGGCATAGGCACAATCCTAACCAACGGCAAGTCGTTAGTAGAATAAGTTAGCGGGGACGCGTGTCGTGCGTCATGCCCAAAGATCTATTATGATCTATTATGTGAACTTCAGAAGCTGGCACTACTGCCCATGCCATGACGCTCACCCAAATTTCGTTGAAACTGCGTTGAAAGGCTGAGAAATTACAATATTTCTATAGAACATTATTGTTCATTTCAGGAGTCCATTTAGTATTGACGACTGCCGTTCCTCCAGAATTATTACGGCTTACCCCGGTGCAGAAAGAAAGATTACGCAGCAACGAAATATTAATCGAGCTCCAAGATACTAATTCAGATTCCCAAGAGACGGGAAACGTCTTCGACACCTTAGAGAAATTGATCGGGGTGCGGGCAGCGAACAGAATAGGCGCCATCTTGGCTTCCACTGAGTACGGTCTATCCGAAACGGAGATCCTCGAGGTAATTATGCCAACCGGAGGCGATGGACCGCTGTTTTTGGACGAAGGACAGTTCAATTTTGCAACCTGGTGCTTGTTTAGAAGATCGTTCAACGAATTTTTAAAGGTGATTCCTATTATACAATTATTTACTAATTTGAAATTTGGATATTCCTTTCGGAAGAGAACAAATCAATTGGTGAATACCCAGATAAAAAATTACTTTTACTATTTAAAGCAAGAAACAAATATTTCCCGGCATCACCGACATCGACGAACAATTTTTCTGTTTCGTCGTCAGGCTCGAGTGATGAGCGGACGGTTGCTGTTCTCCTGGCGCCATCCGATCCGTGACCTGGCTCGAAAGAGGTACTTTCCAACCCAAGAGATCCTGAAGAGTTACCACGGAGAACTGGCGAACCTCTTCTTCTCGGAGGACTTCGAGGACAAAGAGGACAAGTCCTCGCCCGAAGAAGAGACCCCCAAAAAGGAAACACCGTTCCAAAGCAGACCAAGGTCACAGGACACAGCGTATAATTTGAGACACGTGGAGGAAGCCTGGTTGCATCTGTTGCGAGCCGGTGACGTGGAGAAGCTGAAAAAGCTGGCAGTTTGCGCTTTCGATTTTCTTCTGGCTGCTGTACAAATGATTTCTGTCAGCTACTTGAGGTGCGCCCTCGAACACTCGAGGAAATACTTGCTGGAAAGGGACTTGGAGTTGGTGTACTACACGGTGAGGAAGTCCAGCGACATTTTGACCAGGGATCCCCTTCAGCTTGGTGCACAGCTGATATGTTGGTTGAGGCCTGTGGCTGAAGATGGCGGCGATCTGGTTAGCAATGGAGTTTTTTTTATTAATAAATTTGATTAAAGCGTCCTATTGATTTCAAGGATAAAATATCTAAATTAATTATATGGATATATTAACAGTTATTCAGTATTAATATAATCTTTCGATCGAAGGTCAGCAGAATGGTAACGGCAGCAATGGCATGGTGCGATGGCTACACGGCGCCACTGTTGGTACCACTGAACGGATGGCTGCAGCCCCCTCTACCTCTTCAAATTCGCACTTTGTCCTGCCCTCAAGGTGTTAAACTAGTCGAGGCTGCTCCTTCGGGGCAGCACCTTATCGTCGTTCCTTTCCAAGGGGATGCTCAACTCTGGCATGTGATGTCTGGCCAATTGGTACATTCGTTTAAAGGCAAATATCAATGATAATAATAATAATAATAATAATGTAAAAATTCACTTTAATTCTGTCTATAACTTTTCCAAATAGCATATGGGAATTATTATCATTATTTTCATTCAGTATTTAATAACTTTGAATCTCCTCCCTCGAGCTTTTCGATTTAATTAATTATTCTGTGCCGGTTGTAAATAATTCTTTTTGTACATTACAGTATATTGTTAATCGTTTTTCTGTTTGTATTGACTGTATTTCGTGTTTGAAAAACGGGACACTCTTCTCATTTCAGGACACTCGAATCCAATTTCGTGTTTGGCCGTTACGCAACACTCGCAATACCTGTTAACGGGCTCTGAGGACACTTCGATTATAGTCTGGGATATGAAAGAGTTGACGCTGAAGCTAAGAATTCAAGAACACATCGCCCCAGTTTTGTGCTTGACCTCGGCGCTGAAGAATTCTGTGATTGTCAGGTTCATGGCTTTATTTCTTATGGAAAGAAATTAATAAATATCAGTGGCAAATTTTCTTACAATTCTATAGCAGTTCGAAACATTTTGGAAAACACAAAAGATACTCCCCAGAAATTAGAAAAAAGACAAGAATTGTTCCACTTCACCCTCAAATTAACACCAAATCCTTGTCTTCTCTTATCAGTGGCGGCGAGGACTCCAGAATTATCGTCACGAGCCTCCTCAACGGCGACGTCTTGATAAAGGTGGACCACCATAGGGGCCCGGTCAATTCTATTCGAGTAGATTCTGCCGGCGAGATACTCGTTTCCGGTTCTTCCGACTGTACAGTCTGCCTCTGGTGTCTAGTGAGATTCACGTTACTAAAATGCATCGTGCTTCCCTCTGCTGTGACGATGCTCGACGTTTCGGCGGACTCCGTGTTCCTATTGGCCGCCTGTGAGGACCAGAAACTGTACCTGAGATCTCTAGCCACTGGAACCGAGATCCACACATTGAGGGGTCATCAGGGCGACGTGAAGAGCATCTGCCTGGCCAGGGACTGTAGAAGGGCCATCGCTGGAGGAGCCAAGGGCAAGGTTTCCGTTTTCGACATGCACAGTGGACGATTGACGAGGACCCTGCCGGCGAACCCTTCGTCAGACGTCACTGCTGTTAAAGTAAATAATTCGAAACTGAAATAGTCGTTTCTGGGTGTGCGCATTTGGGCCACTTAAGATTTGCTTGTAGTGGGCAAGCCTTGTATAGTTAGGGGTTCTCAAAGTACAGTGGGAACCGCAGGGGAGTAGTCAGAACGCTAAGACAATGAACAATAGACAAAGGTTCCTAGGTACGACGCGAAGTTCCCTAGATGGGAAACTAATCGCCTGGCGCCTACAGTGCCACGGTGCCTCCGGGCCAGTGTAATTGTCGCCACCTAGCGGAAAAATGATCGAGCTGAGAAGACCCATCTGTTGTAGAATCCTTCTTCAGCAACTGAACAGTGTTCCAAATACTGTGCACCCGATAATTAAATTGAATTTCTAATTTAAGCAACGTTTAATATGAATGCTTTCTCGAAAGGTAACCGAGAAGGACGACTTTCTCATAACTGCTTCCGGTGATCGGGTGACCTATTGGAGTTTTCGCGGCGAAGAGGCGCATATTAAACCCCAGAAATCGAGCAAACAGGAATCCTTGCACCCACACACCGCTCCTATTTCTTGCC
Source organism: Nomada fucata (assembly GCA_948146005.1). Taxonomy (NCBI): domain Eukaryota; kingdom Metazoa; phylum Arthropoda; class Insecta; order Hymenoptera; family Apidae; genus Nomada; species Nomada fucata. The sequence continues at coordinate 29,200,568 of OX411277.1, read as the reverse complement.
TGGATATATCCAGAGATGGAGCAATGGCGGTCACCGGCGGAGTCGACTCTCTTGTGAATCTCTGGCAATTGAACACGCATGAACTGCTCTCGACTTTCGAGGGACATATCGCTAGCGTTACCTGCATCGCGTTCTCAGCATCCGGTTTGTTCGTTGCATCTGGTAGGTATAGTTGCAGAGAATATAAGAAGCCAATTAACATTGAATTAGATATTATTGATTTTTAAATTTACTATTCAATATCTTTCTTTTATTCTTATATTGAATTAGAGTTTGTTCTATTTCTTTTTATTTTTTCTCTCATAGTTTAGCTTATTTATTTTTTATACCCTTTTAGTAGAGTGTTATTAATATTTGAGATTACGCATGCGTTGGTATGTTAGGCATGAAGATTTTTTATTATTGCTCTGACGTTAATTTCTCGAGACTTACAATAGTCGTTATAATTATGATTGTCGCCCTGTTGATACAATAGGGCAGGAACATTTTGTTCTCAGAGGAATCGAAATTAATGGTTACGAACTCCGCGTACACAGTACACCGATAATACTATTACAAAATTTGTCGAGTTTCGTTAATTGATTTAATAGACAAATTCCATATAACTGCTTGGATAAATTCACGAATACATCGAACATTTGCGATAACTTTAAAGAACCAAGTGATTAATACAGTAATATTCGAAAAATGGCGGATGAGATAAAAAATTGACCGCTCTTTTCATTTCATTATCGAAATTCGGGTGCATAACCTAATAATGAAATTTAATTGAAAACAGGTTCTGAGGACAAGACAGTTCGCGTTTGGGGCTTGACGTTAGGTTTAGTAGTAGCAACCTTTAAGCATCAGGCACCGGTCATAGCGGTGACCGCCATGTTTGATGGCCGAAGAATTGTCAGTTCTGATAGGGCTGGTGCAATTCGAGTTTGGGCAGCTGATACTGGCATTCTAATTCAGTCAGTATGCGGGCCTGGTCGATGTTTTACAGTTTCCTCTGACATGAGGTACATATGATTATAGTTAATAAAATTTCACGAAAGAAAAACTTGTTATGAAAGAACACGTAAAAAAAGAATGCAAACCGTTGCTTTACACATTTATTTATCTATCGAACAAGGTATTTAACCGCAATTTAAGTTTTTAATACTAGTAGTAGTCTTTGGATTCCCATTTGAGAAAGATATTAGTTGCTTTACATCAGCGTTGTCCAAGCGCGGCTCGCGAGTTGTTTGGGATTCCCCGACACTTGAACACGTTGCTAGGGAAACGCGCGACGCCAAGATGGCCGCTACCGTTGACCGATATCTCTGAGTGCTTGGGTATCTCAAATAATGTATACGATATCTTAAATATCTCTGCTAGAATTTGAAGACAGACGAATACGTTTCAGACAAAAGTTGTGCCTCGAACGGCACAACCTTTGTCTTGGACATATTTTCTTATCTTCAATATCCACAAAGATATTAACGGTACTGATGCAAGCAGACTATGTACGTGCAAACAACGATTGGAAGAACAAGCCACTGGACAGCGTTGTTTCAGACAATTTTTAGAGGTTAATAGTTTTGTTTGGTAAAATTAGTTCTGCAAATTCTATAGAGATACACGTAGTTCAGCGAATTTTAATTTCTTGCTTCATTATCTGGATAAAATTGTTTGTTGAGAAAAATGTATGTGTACGAGGGTTTCCCACTTGAATTTTTAGGTACGCAGTGTGCGGCACAGGTGACAATCAGTTAAGAATAGTAAGTTTAGGTGCCGGGCCCGAAGAAAAGTATCAGGTATCTCATTCTCAGGAGATCACTTGTCTTGTTGTCACTCCAGATGCTCGGCTGTTGATCACAGGTTCTAGGGACATGAGTCTGAAGGTGTGGCAGCTAGCTGGCGGTAAATTGTCGCAGGTTTGTTAACTTAATTGACTTGAACTTTATTCAGGCGATACTTTGGTGCAGAACAACGTTTGCATTTCCATTCCAGGCCCTCGTTGGGCACACAGACCACGTTACCTGCGTAGCTGTTTCCGTTCTGGACAAGTCCGTCGTAGTTTCTGGTTCCAGGGATGCGAACCTAATCGTCTGGGACATTAACACTGGCAGCGACCTTCATACACTGAAGGGCCATCTAGGTTACATAACGTGTGTCAAGTTGTCAGGCGACGGCACACTTGCAGCTTCGGGCAGTGAAGACAAGAGTCTGATAATATGGGACACGAAGAAAGGATGCTCCTTGAGCACCATTATGCTTCACATTCCTCTGCTGGGGCTAGAAGTGGCCACCGACTTGTCTAGGCTCGCGTTGCATCTGCTGGAGCACAGATGCATGCCGATTCTTTGCCTGCACAATACACCGGCGCAGTATGTCAAACTGCCCGACTACGTGGCCCCATGGTGCGATGCCAGAGAGTTGAGGCCATCTGGCCCAAAGAGGCCCAATAAAAGGCTGCTGAAGAAGGAAGTCTCGCTGGACAGCGACACTTGGCACAGAAAGTACGGACACCTCACTTCGGGTAAGACAATCGAACCTTTCAAATCCGCTCTTTGGGGTCTTCCAAAGTTCACGGAGGCTTAACGGATAATTATATTCGTTCTTATTTAGGGATGTTGACGTCGTCCGTGGAGAACGGGCTGCAGAGACGATTCAGCGTGAGCGCATCCATGGACGAGATCAGTAAAGTCGGATTAACCAGCAGTCCCTCGGGATTGGGGCCTGAGCAGGCTGCCCTGGCTCAGTCGCAGCACTTCGATCAACTCGAAGCACTGTGGAACAAACAATCACCGCCGGCCAGACCGCGTGGTCACGGTAGAACCCTGGCGAAGCAAAGCTCGTTGCAGGCCACGCGAATATCTGATTCGGAGGAGGAGGGTGAGCTTCTTCGATAATATTTCACGACGTGCGCTTTGTTTCGTTACTTAACGCTACAAGTTTAATTCTCGAAGTCCGCTTTGTTTTCGTTATTTGCGAATATTCTCAATTTTCCAACGAAGATGTTAAATGAAAAGTGCGAATCGAACTGTTCCTTGGAGTTGAAGGTAAGCTGTGTATTAATTTCATTCTAGGTCTGCCAGACTAGAGCAACGTCTAATTAAAGAACGAACGGACTAATTCCTAATTATTGTACCTATTTCATTTCCATTGTCTTTCGAGAGAGCAAGGGGAACAATACGAATGAGTGAAAGGTAGAAAAATCGAAAAAAAAAATTTAAGCACGTCCCTGGGTAAAGCTTTAAATTACAAATATCTCGTGTCTGATGCAATAAACGTAACTAAACATAAATATAAACGAATGCACGTACGCATAATGTATATCGATATTAGAGATGAAATAAATTAAACGTTATTTATTTTCAGCCCCCCCCCCCCGCCCCGCCTCCGATCCCACCTTACAGGAAAATCATTTTTATTGTAACGAAAGGTGCAAGTGAGTTATTATTACTTCGATGTACTTCATTTGTATTCGCGGATACGCATTGTCTTTTGTAAAAGAAAAAAAAAGTCAGCCATTTGTTGTGCCGAACGAACGTGTTTGTTTATTATTTCAAGTGGTATTAATAATTACATATATTTGAACAGAAGATATTTACTACGGTGCTCGTAAACGTGACCCCTCGCATTATAATAATCGTGCCTGATGGAACCTAGAATCCATTTCTCAATTGCTTTTTGTAATAATCGGCGACAATTCGCCATGCCTTTGGCGCCATAAATCCCTCCGGAGGATTTTCCCCAGATTTTGCTAGCGCTGCAACAACATCGAACAGAAATTTTTAATGTTTAGCCATCAATGAGTTACTTCGAAATTACAAGTTTTTTTGTTTAACTTAGTACATTTTTTTATTATTTTTATAAAAATGATATTCAAATTTGAGATTCACGAAACCATTTGGATATTTTCAAGTGTAATTTGTTTTTCCGTTAATTGCACATGAAATGTTGATGACTCACTTCGCATTTTAGTCCCGGAGATAAAACTGAAGTCCTGTGATCGTTCTGGCTCGAAGAACGCCATTTTTTTCGCCCTGTTATCGTAAGCAGCTACTCTAAACGGTATTATTTCAAGTTGCCGAAGGCCTGGCGCCATCGAGAGCACTCTCGATCCATGCGTGCCATCATAAAGATTGCCTAATTGAATTATTCGGAGTTATTAAGAGATAAATTAATGACAGAAGTATAGAATAAAACAAGATACAAAGAATATCTTAATTATAATTACAATTGATTGTACATATATATTACCATCTGGAGTTTTACATTTGTCCGGATGTGGCAAGCCTGCGGGATCGCGACCAACTATGTAAAAATTAGCCCCTGCAATCATTCTTGCTTTGGCGTGCCACTGTACCTAAAATATCAGAAAAATTCGTGCTGAGCTTCAATCGTGATTTCGCGTGCTCGAATTTTCAATTATTGGAATATGTTTTCCACGGTGTTGCAACCGGCGTTGTATCAAAATTCTGCAGCACGAAGGAAAGTATTCTACTGCGCGTGCGCGAATATGCAGGCGCGGCACTAAGAAAATGTCCCTGGATTGACATCGCGCGATGTTTAAATTTGTTTCATAGTAACATCGCAATATTCTACCTCAGTGGGTCCAGCATACAGCATCGGGCTCGGAAAGATGGCGAGAATGGTATCTTTGTGCAGCACGTTTTCCTCCAAAACACTCTGGTGTTGATTTATTCTGACCGTTAGTGGTACATCGTCCTCTTTCGTCCATCCTCCGAGTGGATGCAATAAGAGAACCGGTTTCTTGTAACCACGCTCCTCCGCCAGATGTCTCCTGGTGTCCTGAGATCAATTTAAAATAGGAAGCAACGCGTTAGAAAAGAGACACGTGCAAGTAATATTATTCAAACAATTAACATTTGTTAGTCCAATAAAATTTCAGTTTCAGGTTAACTTCATTATTATCTTTCCTTCGAAATAATTGTCGCGTCGAATTACGAACCTGCATTAAGAGTGCGTGGCCATTGTGTATAGGATTTCTCAATTGAAAAGCGAAAACAGCGTCGGCGCCCATTTCTCTGCACCTTTCCCTAATCTGATTGGGAGTGAGTCTGTACCTGTCGAGGCCGTCGTTCCATTTAACCCTTTCTAGAACCTCCAGTTCCCCGCCGACGAGCCAATCGCCAGACTCGTGTATCATTTTGACGTAAGGATGGCCTTGATCATTCGTCCCGAATTCTCTGCAACACCTGTCACACGATTCTCTCTTAATTCCAATTCAAATAAATGTTGAAAATAATTGAAATTATCGCAGGGCGCACATTTATTATGGAAAATAGAATCCGTGACATGAATAATTGTAATACCTCTCTTCTTTTCGGTGCGCGAAAAATTCGGGCCTCCTTAAAATTGCGATGGCGCGACCTTGATACTTCAAGGTCAGTGCTGGTACGTCAATGTACCTCTCTTTCTCGGCTTCGCTAACCGGAAGTACAATGGGTATGGACTGGTTGATGGTATTACCGTCCTGTCCAACGGTTTTGAAATGCTGACACTGAGGGAAGTATAGTTTTATTTATTTAAAAAAATATAGCAGCTACATTATTTTATAATACGAGTATTTTATTAATAGCGTTATTAATATTAATCTTATTTGTGTAGTATTGATCAAGAATACTTGCTTGCAAATATTGGTCCTCCCTCATGAATCCCCTGAGCGGGCTTGCCCATCCTTCAGCCAACACTTGTACCCATTGTAAATCGATATCAGTGATCTCGATACCTTAAATTAATCATCAACTTAGTACACAATGTTTGTCCGTTTAATAAAATTTGAAAACGTCATGAAACGAAATCGAAACGTCAGGAATCTTATTTCAACATTAAATTCGAACACAGTTAATGACAATTAATTAATCGGACAAGTACCACTGTATCGAAAGATCCCTAGATCCTCGATAGTACAGTATTACAAATTAAATAACGTTTAATAATTCCCGCAGCTCTTATCGCTGAGTAAAAGTAACGCAAGGAAACGTACTGAAAAGATTTTCTGCCTCTCGCCCAGCTTCTTCGACCCTTTCTTCCCCGACGAATAATTCCTCCACTTTCTCGCATATCTCCGGAAGTATTCCTTCCCGCCGCAACAGCTCTATCGCCATCTGCGTGGACACCGCCAAACTATGACTTTCCGTGTCGATAACGAGGTCTGCATTCTTCGGCGTCTCGTACTCCTGTCCGATGCCGGTGAAACTTTTAATCATGCCGTTTCTAGCCTTCTGGTAGAGACCTTTGACATCCCTAGCCTCGCAGGTCTGAACGGAAGCCTTGACGAAAATTTCGAAGAATTTCAAGTCGAAATCCTCCAGGATCTTCCTGGCCAGCTGTCTGTCGGCCTCGAACGGCGATACGAAACTGCAGATCGTTATTATTCCGCAGTCTGAGAATAATTTCGCCACTTCTGCCGCTCTTCGTACGTTCTCCTCGCGATCTTCCTTGCTGAAGCCCAAATTGCGATTCAACCCTCGGCGAACGTTATCACCGTCGATACTGTAGGCTGGGATCCCCTGGGGAATGGGCAAACGTTGATCAGAATTATTCGAATAATTTCTGCATAGCAGTGTTTATGAATAAACGCGCGCGTGATCTGCTTCGAGTGCGGTGACATACGCTTAACGAAATACTAGAGGGCGCTTGTACTTTCGTGGGAGATGATTTTTGCACAGACTGAATCCACGGTCCTCTTTTCGTGAACAGTGGTCAGTTTAGGCAGACCGACAACTCTGTTAATAATCCTTTACTTTACGTAAATATATAGATATCACTGTTACCTGAGATATTAGGTAATTCTCTAACTGAAATGAAATCGAAGTCTTTCCAGCACCAGAAAGTCCTGTCAGCCAAATGGTGCATCCACGAAAGCCTTTGTATTTTCCGAAAGAGTTTCCTCGTCTTTCTCTGGATACATGATGCACCTGTTGCATCACGTTTGACGACAGGATCTGCAAGCGTTCCAGTCAAACATAAACAAACTATGGACGATATTGCGAATAAAATTAAAATGGTAATGTTTTAATGGTTTATCGTAATTATTTATTATTATTCGCACGGGATCAGATACATTTAAACAGAGGCAATATAGAAATTCAACAAATTGTTACATTTAGTTAAGAATGCCCAGAAATGTCGTAAGCAATTTTTCTCTGGTCAGAAACGCGCCAGGCAGCAGAAATTTACATAAACAACATTTTCCATTGCAAATTATTGCGTAATTTGGACGACCCTTATATAACGTTAAAAACCATGCAAACAATAATTATAATAAACCGTGTTGAATAAGTATACATTCGGTCACTTTCGCAATATTAATGCATGAATAATTAAATTAACAAATTGTGGATACAACTGCAATTAATTCAGAATTTATCAGTCTGCGAATCGCCTCTTCTTTTACGTTCAATTATATGATTACTTAAATCAAGATATACCTGATCCGCTTTTCTTTGTGTATTACGATTTTCCGAGGTCTTCATGTACATTCCCATTGTGCAAAATAATTACAATCTATTTTGTCACAATTCACAACTGTAACCGCTTATATCTTTAATTATGTACACTCTCTTCGGCGAACAAATTAAGTTAATTATTTACGTTTCCTACAATTCTGATCGGAAGAAAGTATACCGAGGGATAGCTTCGATTCGACTGACGAAGATTAAACTTCTCTCGAGCGAGAAAGTGAAAAGGAAAGTAAGTCGGTTCCGTGGTGGGGTCGAAGAATTTCACGGGACATCTCGATTAAATAATAGTGGAAAGATTTTAAGAGGAAGCTGATCATCGTGTCACACATATTTCTGTTGTACTGTAATAATCTGTGGTTAAAAATATTGCTATTGTTATATCGAAGTTATTTGCTATATTACCGTTTCATTATTACAGTATTAATATTCTTATTATTAAAAATTGTATCAAGTGCAATTCGAGTGGCATCGATTAATCTTATCGATGTGCGCTTCTTTCTTTCTATAATCTCTCATATTATTTATAGTGACGTGGAGTTTGTGAGTACCAGACATTGATTAGATATGAACAATTTTGTGATTAAAAGTGGGAAAGTCTAAACACGTAATAACAATAACAACAACGATTAATGATAATAGTAATAATAGTGACAGTAGTTGCTGTTAATATAGAAACGTTTATATTTAATTGGAAAATGGAAGTCGGATAATTAAAAGGTGAAAGTGTATTGTGTTCTGACAATAATTATTCACTCCGATGATAACACAGTTGGACACTGCAATTACCGACGGAATTAATTTTCTTTAAATACAATGTTCTAATCCTTAACGTTAATAATAATTTAATAATAATAAAAATATAATACCTCCTGTAGAAGGAAATTAATTCTGTATAACTAATTACACGAAATATATTTCTTATTTCACGGAATAGGAATTTGAAAAATAAATGCAAAAATTATCTGTTATGTGTAATATAATTAAAAAAAAAACAAACAAAGGAATTGCATTAGATTCTTGATTGTACCATAGAGTTGTTTACGAATGAAAGGTGTGATGTCAAGTTATACCACAAACCAGGTATCCTATATCCTGTATAGTGTGGTCATACAGAGAGAAAGAGAAACGAACGAAGTTGCACGAGATGTCACTGACTTTTAATCCCATGCCAAGCATATTTCGAAATCAAATTGTGACCATCTAGCAAATTTGTTCCACTAATTTTTTTATATACAATTTATAAGATTGACATTGTGCATAATTACGGTTACCAGAGAGTTCAGAATGTAAACAGAATTTGTGCAAAATAATAGTAAAATCATTTTCTTTCCACTTTCTTATTTTTATTTTATTTTTGAGTCCAATTCTGGTCCGTTCGATGAATCGAATGATTTATGCATGTGTTATACACGCAAACGCTTTTCTGAACAAATAGAAAAACGAAGAGAACGCGTGGCGAACGATAATCGGTGACCCAGTTTCGCCATACTGCAATCGTTGTATTTTTGCGAAGTTCCCAAAAAAAAACTCAGCGGAGAAAATTAGCCAAAATATGACTAATGGCTGGGAGAAAAACGCGCAGGAAATTGTAATTGTGTCTGTATTGGAATCTACTAAAAGTTGTATTTACGTTTGAAATTGAAAATAAAGCAATAAGTAATGATGCTTTAGTCAAAAAAATTAAGCCATATCGGGTATGCATACAATTATTATTATTATTATTATTGGTGTTACTTGTAATACAAGCACTTTCGTATTACCGTTTAATGATCACTTGTTGCAAAATAACAAGTTTCATACAAATGTAACAAGATTCCAATATGTTTAATAATTGCACAAAATTTTTAAGCAAAATTAAAATCAGTCTAACATAATCGCACTGAAAGTAAATGGAAATTGTCATTGTTCTCTGTTCAATATAAATTTAACTATTAACAACAATAATAATCTTACGATTGCAAAATTAAGTATTCCACTATGTGCTGAGATGTATTTCAGGAAGTGATATCTATAATCATTAAAATAAAATATAATCGAAGCCAAAACGAAACACCAATGCAAGACATGGCAATCAACAAAATACAAAAATCATACGAAATAAAATAACTCACGCAATTAACTTTTCCGTTGGACAACTTCGCCACATCTTCCCCGGTCGTTCTTCCCCTACAACCTTCCCCTATCCGCCCGTTCTGCGCCGGCCCGTCCATGGATCACGATCCAGCGTCAAAAGATAGATATATAAACACTGAGATCTCACGTCTATCTGAACGCGTGTAAATGATGACCCGCGTGGGTGTCACCGAAGTGGCTGGCGATTCTTACACGTGTTCTTTGATATATCATCTGGGAAGTGTCAAGAAGGCGTGCAAACGCTTCCAGGAGGGGGAGTAATTACACGCTCTCCCTCTCGCTATCTCTCTCCTTCTGTGTCTTTCTATCTATCCATTTTTTTTCTCTCTCTGCCTTGATTTATCTACATGTCTATCTATATATGCCTCCATCTATCTATCTAACTATCTATGTATCTATCTATCTATCTATCTATCTATCTATCTATCTATCTATCTATCTAACTATCTATTTATCTATATATCGATCGATCGATCTATCTATCTATCTATTTATCTATATATCGATCGATCTATCTATCTATCCATCTATCTATCTATCTATCTATCTATTTATCTATATATCGATCGATCTATCTATCTATCAATCTATATATCTATCTATCTATCTATTTATTTATCTTTTTATCTATCTATTTATTTATCTGTTTATCTATCTATCTATTTATCTGTTTAGGTATTCATTACCCCCCCTCTCTCTCTCTCTCTCGCTGTGTCACTCTCGCTCTTCGTCGGCAATTTATTTTCCACTTTTTCGCCGTTTTTTTCTCCGGCCCTAACTCCTTTGTTCTTTTTCGTTTTTGCGCCGGGGAACGCGACCCTGGACACGACGGAAAAACGCTCGTCGAACCGTGGAAAAACTCGAGGACGAACGAAATTTCGCGTCGTTCCGGCGATTCAGTCGAACAATGTCGGCGACCTTCTTGTTCCCTTTTCATACCTTTTGGTGGAAATTTTTTGGGCATTCGTTTTCGCCCCAGACGTCGTTCGATTTTTTTGATCGAAAGTGTTACGCGTTTGTTGGGTCACGAATTTTCTTTTACCCGCGACACCGCACATTATTTACACCGCAAATATTTAACTTGCCTGTACGGTTTCGCGAGGCACGTGCGTCCGAGGAGCGTTCTCGGTATCGCGGAATTTATTAATTCGACCGATAATTATTTTTAACGCGAGTTTTACGCGTCTCTTGAGAGCAGCTTGGACCGACTGGAACTCGATTTTACGTTGCTTCGGAGAATTTTGTTAGTACGCTCGCGTACGGTCTGTACTTTGCGTTCGATGTTCTTTTTTTGTTTTATTGAAAACCGTGAGCGAAGAATGGAATAATATGTGACGATCAGTTGTTATTTAATTATAGACTGAACTGATTGCACGTTTCTTTATAACATGCTTATTTTCCGCAGTAAAACCTTTCAATCGTCTGTACCACAGAGTTTCATTGACATTGATGTTACGAAACCACTTACCCAGCTATTAAAAAGTGTAGAATTGTCGCAATATCAGTAATTATTGGTTTCAGCGAGTAGTTCGTAATCTTATTCCACGGTAAGCCGTACGCTTCATCCGAATATTCGCGGTACTCGGCGCGTCACCAATGTTTTGATTCAGACTTCACGCAGCGGCAACTTCAAGTCGAGCCCGAAACTTGTCGTGTTATTAAAAGAAAATAAAGCTGCTATATTTGTCGAGCGCGAAGGTGACGTTTCTACTGGAGTAAAAGTTCAATCTCTTGTGGTCATTGTGTCGATTTATTTAACTACGTGATGTCGACGAAGTCGTCCGTCGATTTGCGAGCAGAACTCGCGGAATTAGTGAAACGAAAGGCAGAAATAGCCGTGAGTACCGTAGCAACTGTCAAACTGCGTCTCTATTTTCTACCATATTTTTCTTTTTCTGTTGACAATCTATACAATACGTGCAATATTATCGTGATACTCAGAAATCCGAGCGATCGTGTTAAACTATAAACAACGTGTAGAAAATTCTGTAAGAAGGTTAGGCAGTTTGTTTTATAAGTTCGACTATTTGAGGTTAGGACAGTCTAACCTCTCAATTGCTTCCAATTGATCATCCAGTTCATCTCATCCAGTTTTTCGTTCATCTAAGTTCACAAATCGCCAGTTATTATTGCTGCTGTCTACGTTATATTGCCGTTCATTTTACTTTACAAGTCGCGATTTATTATTGTTATTCTGCCCCGCATACAGGTAGCAATTTTTGCATGTGAATAATATTCGATTCCTGGCGACGTCGAAAATAATTTACCAGTGTAAAGCGAGCGATTTATTTGGACAATTTACAATTTGCTGGAATTAGTGGAACGGGTGCATCGTTTGTTTTCATTCACAAGATATGTGCATCGATTTTGCAGGATACGCTTGCGAACTTAGAACGCCAGATCTATGCGTTTGAAGGTAGCTATTTGGAGGACACACAGCTGTACGGTAACATAATACGTGGTTGGGACAGATACCTGGCCAGCAATAAGAATACGAACAGTAAAGCGGACAAGAGGAATAGAAAATTCAAGGAAGCCGAACGGCTGTTCTCAAAATCGTCGATCACATCCATGGCTGTTAGTAATCGATGCTTTGCTTTCTTCGGACTATGGACCGTAACAAACAATACATATTTATCTTCCATTTAAACCACTTAAAAGTAATGCACGAGAAAACCGTTCAGATTTTGATAGTTGTATTCGAAATTTTGTTGTGTCTTTTTTTCGTTCTTCGAGGGCAAACGGCGTACGCAGTGTTAATTCAATTGCCATTGTGAAATGTTCGCAGGCTGTCAGCGGGCTGGTCGAAAACACCCAGGAAAAAAGTAAGGACCTCAATGGATATTCCTGAGATAGTTAATTCTTTAGCGAGAGAAACGAGCACAACTTGTATATTTCAATCCTATCGTCCGCTCCGATTTTTCTTCTCACCCTACCCGTCGACTATAATTCTACCTTTTTTTTTTTAGTTTTTAAGTTTAATTCCGATTGTATTTCATTTTCTTTTCATTGTATCGATCTGGACTGTCTTCCGAGAGAACGTAATAAAATGCACATTGTTTGCGAAGCACAGCTGATTGAGTATTAACGAGAGAAATTGAAGGAAAAAATTCGAAGATATATTTTACTGGCGCTTCGAATTTTTCACTCGGTAGTATTTATTTTTTTCTGTACTCAATTTACGAATAAACTTCCATTTATTCTTTCAGGCTATATTTATGAAAATTTATTTTCGTCTTTCGATAGCATTTCACGCACACATTTCCTTCGTCGGTACTCGCCAACGGTTAAACCTCAAGACGTTTTTTTCTCGTCTATCCGCAGTTTTATCAGATGCTTATTCTATCTACTATGCTGCTCTCTTCTGTGCGTAGGAACAGTAGTGAACGAGTACTTCGCTTGCCATCTATTGCGTCCAAACCACAGACATCATTAGCTCGCCATCGTTATTTTACGTTCTACATTTGTCAATTCTCTGTATCCAAGCCTCGCTATTCAGTCAATTCATATTCTGTATATTACTGTGGTTTCGACAGAAACATTTCTTGCGCGCTGCAATATTTACTGGACCGATCAATTAATCTGTAGAACGGTCAGAAATATTCAGTACGATGCGTCTCGTTGAGCCACGGCTGGGTAAATTCCTCGTGTCGACCGAGGAATCGCGATTCTCCCATACTAAACTTGCTTCTAGTTGACCGGTACAGCGAATCGGAGTCGCAGATTGGGAACAGCGGCAGCGAGGACAATTGCAGCCTCGTTAATTCCCACGGGACCACTGGGAACAGCGGCAGCAGCAATGGCAACAAGGAGACCACAGGGAAAAACCACTCCGTCACTGGCCAGTACAGCCAGAACGGTACTCTGGCGTCCTCCACGGAGATCCCCGGACAGTTTTCCAACGGCCATGCGAGCAACGGCAGCCTGGAGCACGTCTCCCTGAAGGAGAACACCGGGAAAGAGCCGTCGAAGAATAAGTCTGGGAACAGCGCGAAGAAGAACAGCAACAAGAGGTCAAGGAACAGGTAGAAGAGCGGCGCTGCCGATGATTCTACTGTTCGGTTCGATCAGAGACTACGTTTGGAGCCGTGTTCATTTCCTTGATTATCATTCGTGTCCGTAGGCTGTACAAGATATCACCGTTTTATACAATAAGTGCACCGAGAGAGCCATCGAACTGCGTACATACATTGGCGGTGTGAATAAGTTGCAGGTTGCTGCGATAGATGTAGTATTGTACAAAAGTGTACTTGCAGTTTGGTGTCAGGAGGTGCAGAAATATCGGGAAGCAATAGTTTCTCCAAAGATGGAACAGTATGTGGCAGGTTTACAAGTGTAATTGCAATAGAGTTATTCCTTGCGCTTCGACCTTGGGTTCATCAGGCATACGCAATCTGTTACCAACGATTAGAACGAGTTCCTTCATTTTTCGTTTCTGGTGACCGCATTGATCGAGCATATTGTGCACGTTTTCAATTTTGACGGCGCGAGGAAGTGTGTATTATACACGCGTAGCATTCCATTGTTTTACCGTTAGTGTACATATTTAAGATGTGGCGTCGAGGTTGTGTAGTTGTAATAGCAAACGAACATTAATAATTGCACAGGGAAATGAAGTTGGATGATTTCAGTATTTTTTTTTTTTTTAATTTTAATTATTTCGTATAGATCTGTTGATGACAATAGCTAAGTAAGTTAGACAGTGAATAAGGTAAATTAAGTGCCTTATATCGTATTCATTTTATGAGTCATTTATATTTTCAACCCTTTCGACACTGTTGAACACGTTTGGATATTCTTTCTTGTGCTGCTTAAAACAGAAATCTTTACATTGCGACAAAGGGTCGAGGGTAATCCTCGCACTCTTTCGTAAGCTACATTACATACAATTATCCACGCATGTAAAGGTATTAATTTCAAGGTATAATGCATATTGAAAGAATTGAGAACGCATTTTTCGTAATCAACGTATTTAAATAAAGCGTTGTTTAATAATGGATCCATTAAGGGTCGTATTGCAAACATTGTAAGATTTTTATGTCGCAGCTTTCTTCATGTATGGATACGTTATCTTTTCCTACTGTTTCGAGGAACAAATAACTCAGCTATGTATGGATTTTAAATTAAGGATTAATTAAAGGAGATTTCATTATTTTACATAATAGACTTATTATTAATTTCTATTTGTAAAAGTACAAACTATCTTATCGATATTCGACAATGAAATATTTATGTCTTTCTACTTTTGCCCTTATATATAACACAGATAATAAAAATGAAGTGTAAAAAGGAATTGCCTGTGCAACTTTTTATTCATTTGTTGTTTAACTCTGTTGCGTTTCGGAATCGTGCTGGATTTGAAGCAATTTCGTTGCAACTTGGTTGCGTTTTCGCGAGGTGCAATTCGCAACTTTGCTACATTGTAGCTAATAACGAAGACAGGAAGAATAGAAGCGGAAGGTAGATAAAATTATTAGTCACATCTACAGTGCAGTAATTTTATTAACAATTATTGCAAATACATGTATACACGTAGAGGTTCTACTAACTAATAAGTTAAATAAAAACACGGTCTTCCGAACTTTCGTTTTCAATAAAAAAAATTTGTATACGCCAATGGGTAGAAGCAAATCTTTTGTTCACCGTTAAATTAGTTTATCTCGAGTGAGGATTAGGGATAACAGCTGCTGGTAAGAAAGCTTTCAGGTTGTCATCCTGTTTCACATTTTTAGGGGGTTCATTTCTAGTGACAATGGCGTTGAAGCCGTTATGATCGTCAGCAGTGTAGGTAACTGTCCGAATGGAACCGTCTGCCTCGACTACGGAATATTCACCCTTCACAGTGTCCCCATCCCTTTCCTCCCACGCAGACTTTGAATCGCCAGTATATCCGTCGAGGACGCCATAATTAAACGAGTATTTTGGGTACGCCTTTGAGAAAATGTCATTGTATATTAATTATACTATTAATCTATTAATTATTAAAGAAAGTTATTTCAAATACAATACACATACGTTATTAATACACATTATATTTATATAATATATCATATCCTGGCCTTATTTATTTGTTAGAAAAAGAAATTGTAGCAAATAACAAGCTTTAACGAATACTGGAGTTCGGTCATGTATAAAATATAACTTGAATTACAACTTCTTTCACATTCATCTGAAATTACCGTGAATTCTGCCCCTTTTTCATTTTCCGTGTCACTCGCGACAACGGCGGCCGCCGTTTTAAAAATTGGCGGAGCAATGTAGACCAACGACGAGGTCCTCGGCAGTGGCCTGTACGAAATTGGTGGGGTGACTTTCACGTAAGTCGGAAACGCCGGTTCAAGTTGACTTCCGATTGACTTAAGGGCGCACGACACTGGAACCGCGGCGCCACTTGCGGAGATCGCAGCAATTGGGGCGCAGGGAAACCTCCTAAGCATAAAATATAAAATTAATATTACCAAGCAGAATTATACAATTGAACCATCCCCATATTATTATTAAATTTAATTATGTGATTTGTTTAAAAGGTATAAGAATTAATATGCAATCCGTAGTCTTACTGTTGAAGAACGCCAGCAACAGTCACCTTTAGAAAGCAGCACAATATCACGATCTGCAAAATATTTATAAAACACACGTAGAACAATACGTAGAATATAGTTACTTAGAAATGTAAGTGGAAAACGCAATCAAGTCTGACAGTTAATTTTCATATACATATATGTACATACACAACTACTGTTCCTTTTGATATATTATTTTTATTTATTTGTAAAACAGATCTTTAATTTCAATCACAATTGATTTTAACTTTTTATTCATATCATTATTATTTTTCTTCGATCTCATTGAAAGATCCATTTCCTATAATTCTTAAAGTTCCAATTATTCTTTCAAACTACAATTACAATATTGATCGATTAATATCATACTATTTTCGAATTGTTATGGTTAAGGTTCTAGTTACGTAATAGTCCTTAAAATTCTAATTATCGTTTCAAATTGTAGCCGAAGCTATGTACCGCAGTAGTGGAAGATCTACGGCGCATGCACACAGCAAGCTATGCATCGCAATAATGGAAGATCTACTGCGCATGCGCGCGCACACCAGATTCCCATTGCGCAACGCGATTACTGCGTCCCAAGGAGTGCCGCCATACATCTACATACACAACTTTCAAACCAACATACATGTATGCGTAGGTGCTCCATTCAGCGGTTCTCGAGCATGAATTTCTACAAAAAACAACCTGAATCGCTAACCTTCGACACGATTGACACGCTTAATGGTCGATAAATCGAAAAGAAAGAACCTATGTGTTTCACTATCGTGAGAAAAGGTTAAGGCATGCCGTTTGGAACACCGGGGATTTATTCGACGTTTCTTGTTAGTTGCGAACCGCTACGTTAAGCAACCGTACTTTCAACTAGCAACCGCAGATGAAGAAATAAAAAGTGATCGTAAGATCATTTATTAGATCTTGGAACGGTCGAACCGATTTTTTGCAACGTAAAGGATTTCTTTGGCTACATAAATAGTAGTAATTGACACAATTAGAGGATACAAAGCTTGCATTTACGACGTTGGTTTTTTTCACGCGCAAACATTTTTAATTGACGTCTCACTGATCTATGGCAATTAACACACTTCAGAAATTTTTCATTTCTTTTTGTTTGGTCTGGGCAATAACTATGGTAAAGATTAATTTAAACAATTTTTCAAACCGGCACATATATATTCTCAAATATTCGTTCAAATACTTTTGCCCACCTTGTTAGACAAATTAATATCATTTTAAATTTCGAATTTTAATTCCTTTCTAAATGTATAATAATGTTATACATATTGTATAGAAATTGCGAAATTTCTATGTTAATTTTTATCGTTCCACCAACCTTGTCACTAACCCTTCTAGAAAACTGCGTCTGCATGTTGTAGCACTATAAAAATCACACCGAATCAAATCTCTACCTGACATACACTTTTTTCAATGACCTTCCTGTTTTACCAATTACTTCATGTTCTTGTCGATAACAAATCACATTTTTTCTCGATAGATACGATACACCCCTATCAATCAGTTAAATATATATTTTTTAAATATAAATATATCTTTCGCAAGAATTGGTATCGGTGTATGCCTCGTGCGAAATCTTCCCAATGAAAGTTTCACGGCGGTCCTTTACAGTAGAATAGGACATCAGCATCCAGCTCATCCTTATATACGACTTATACAGGGTGATCTTTATTACATTTCAAATATTTTTCGCTGAATAAGTCATACATATAATACATTACAAGAATTATATATTATTTCAAAGCCTCAAAAACACTTATTTTTCGATTATTTACTTTTTAATTGGTAAATCAAAATATTTGCTCGCTACAGTGAACATTTCAGTGAACAGAAATTGTGACTGTGTTATGTGTATTTTATATATTGTTATGATTGATAAATTAATAAAGTGAATTTAAATATTGCATAGTTAATTCGCAGATGAGATATAGGAATAGACAAATCTCCTTATGGACTTTCGTGACCCAACGTGACTGCCATATCGACTCTGAAATTCGACACTGATTACAGAATCCTCTGTTCATGAACATCGATCAGTTGGAGAAATGTTATCTACTGTAGTTGGTGGGCCCAGGAGAGCGCTCGAATCAATTCGGTTCCTTCCTTTACCTACACTCGAAAGTGGTCTGTAGTCTCGCCATCTACAAATGAGTGACGGAAACTACTCATGTGCTCTTTTACCTACAATCATAACTAAAGCGTAGAAATGGCAGAGACACGAGTAGTTTCAAGCACTTCCTTATAGATGGCTAAATAACCCTTAAGGGGGTAGCCACGGGTAATGAAGCGAGCTGTATACCGAGGTAACATGGTCCCGAAACATGAATTAGAAGGGCTCGATTAGGGTTCATTATGTATGTACGTAGTTCGCTAGTTACAATTCATATGATAACACGTGTTATTACTTAGCGCTTTATTAATCATTGTTTTATTTTTCTACAGATAATTGTAAGCACATAGGGTAAGCGAGAACAAAAATTCCTTGCACTAAATCGTCGATTACCAGAATTATCTTCATCTTTGCCCATCGCGCCCGAAGCTAAAATTATTGGGGGTGCTGTTTTAAAAAATTTGTAGTTTGCATAAAATTGTGTAGACAGCACTGCGGGAGCGACAGTGCTCTCTCCCTAGCAACTCCTATGTGCGCATGCGCACAACAGTCAAACCCCACGCCGCTGGAACTGTGAAGCGCACAGTTCCACACGTAAATTTTTGTATCTTTTTCATAAACTGTGAGATGGCTACAGACATTAAGCTTAAGGATTACATATTGTACAAGTATAAAGAAAGAATTAAAGAAAAGAAGACATTATATTAAATGTTATTAATAATATCAAGTGGAAAAAGGGTGTGCTGCAGTTTCACAGTGCCTATACACGAGCCTCCACTGCTGATAAGCGATTTACGGGCCACAGATCAATAAGAATTGAACCAAAAACCGATTAATAGACGACCGATCGGTAACCGTCGGGGATAAAAAGCCGTTCAATAGGCTTCAATGTTTCTTCCTTCTGTTACATACTTACTAATATATTTTTTCTGTGTGTGCAGGTTTAAATCCAAAGAGTGAGAAGCATTGAACGGTGCATCTCATTGTGCGTAACAGCAAGAACGAAGAAGGAGTAACCCTTGCCACATACTTTAGTTATACTTTAGTTATTGTAAATTGGTTTATAAAAATAGTTTGCAACTATTAGCACACAAATTTAATTTAGAACAATTGTGTAATTAACTATTATGCATGTATACTTATGATATATTTTGTTTTATATTCAGTTCATTTAGTAGATCTTGTATACATCTTAATATTACTTCTGTTACAAGATCTACTCGATTGACTAAATATAAAATGTAGAGTATAATAAATATATAACATATCCATTAGTCGCACAATTGCTGTAATTTAAATCTTATAAACTCCTATGTATAAACTATGTAAGTTTTATGTCAATTAACTTCAAAAAATAGTTTATAGGTATTACATTATTTATGTTTATGCTGCACGATGTATTGTAAATAGATATAACACACTAGTGCATAAGTATTAGCCTATAAACTTGAACTACACTTCTTTAAAACTTGTATCTTTATTGATTAGTTTAAATAAATTATCATTGAAAAGAAATCCACTGCTCTTTTTATTTTCACACCTTAACAATCCTTGAAAGAACCTAATTCCAATTCCTTAGACAAGTAGTACCGTGGACGAACCTTAAATGAAAAGTTCTAAAGCGAGAAACTTGTAAAAATGGTCCTGTACGTTATTAAATTTGACATCAGGAGATTGTTGGAAATAACACCATTGCCAAAGACTACATTTCTTGCAAAATTTGTTGGGAGAAGTATAGAAATTCGGGCGCTCTGAAATTCCTGGAACGTGACGTCATTTCCAAGAATTTCTGCAAGTGAATACCTCCTCGCTTATCATATGCTCCTGATACAAATCCACGATTTTCAGCGAGATATTTTTCCCGGAAACTCCGAAATTTCGCGATCGGAAATTCCAGGAACGTGACGTCATTTCCAAGAATTTCTATGGGCGAATACCTGCTCGCATATCATATTCTCCTGATACAAATCCACGATTTTCAGCGAGATATTTTTCCCGGAAACTCCGAAATTTTGCGATCGGAAATTCCAGGAACGTGACGTCATTTCCAAGAACTGCCGGTGCCGGATACCTCCTCGCATATCATATTCTCCTGATACAAATCCACGATTGTCGGCAATTAAATTTCCGAGTTTCTGGCAGAAATATCTGCTGAAAATCGTGGATTTGTATCAGGAGAATATGATATGCGAGCAGGTATTCGCCCATAGAAATTCTTGGAAATGACGTCACGTTCCAGGAATTTTCGAGCACTTAAATTTCGACGACGCTGCATTAGTTCTTGGATAATTAGCGCTAAATTTAAGAATGTTCAGGTCAATTTTTACAAGTTCGCCGCTTGTAAACTTTGCATTTAAAGTTCCTGCACGGTAGCACTTGTCTAAGGAATTGGAATTAGGTGTTTTCAAGGATTGGTAATGTGTGCAAATAAAAAGAGCAGTGGAATTCTTTTCATTGAAGATTTATTTAAATTAATGGAGATACAAGTTACAACTACATGTTTCTGAATTATAAATGATCATTCATGTAATATAAAGAGTACAATAAATATAAATAATTTAATACATATAAACTATTCTTAAAAATTAATTTACAACACATCTTACTGATAAAACTATACTAAACTTACATATTTTGTATGTAAGAGTTTGTAAATTTAAATTACAGCAATTGTGCAACTAATGCATACGTAAATTATTTATATACTCTTCGTATTATACCTCGAACATCGAGTAGAAATTGTAAAAAATGGAACACTAAAATATATATAAAATCTACCGGATAAATTGAATATAAAACAAAATATAAGATGGATATACATAAAAATTGATTGCACAATTGCTCTAAATTAAATTTACTTGCTACTATATGCAGTCACAAACTATGCAATCAAAGTACTTTAACTAAAGTAGGTGGCAACTTATTCATTCTTCGTTCTTGCTCTTATGCGGGACGAAAAGTGTTGCTATTCAATCCTATTCACTTCTTTGCCCAGTACACCTGTACAGACAAAAAACATATTAGTATGTAGCACAGAAGAGAAATCGGAGAAAGAGTAAGGAGGGAAGAGATTCAACAATTAATAGCGCAGGTAAGATATATGTAGAAGCACTGGAAAGTGGAATAGATATTGGGAGGTTTTCTGTTGGTAACGTTGAGGGCGGCACGGAGATGGTAACGGGGCTCTAGAGCTCCATAAACAGGATAAATCTATCTCTCCCGTCCGGTACAGGTCAGAATATGTATATCAAACGAGTCTAGGTTCATAGGTTGAACTAAAAGTTGGTCAAAAGTCGCAAAAGACCAGTAGAAGCAACCTTAGAATCGTAGGTTCAAGTGCAACCTGGTCAGAAGCCGCAACAGTCCAATGGGTACGACCCTAGAGTCCTACGATCAGCTATAAGTAAGCACGACCCTAAAGTAGTGCTTGCACCTACTGGACTTCCACGTTTTCCCCCACTAAAGTATTTACGAATCTACAATTAATTAAACTTGTCTTGAAATTAATACTTAATATTCATCGCCATGTATTACTAAAAGCACTTCAAAAATCTTATTTCATCATTTCATTAAAATCAATTAATATATACGAGGGCCACTAAAAATAGCCTTTCCTACTCTGTTCATTTCTTTTCTTGTGCAATAACTGTTTGCAAAACAATTCGAGAATTGGAATGCCTTTTCGAAACGTTTCATTCGGTTATTATACGCCATTAATAAAACAGTACACATAATAAATCTTTCCAGGACTTATCTACTAATTGTAAGTAGATAACAATTTAATAATAAAGTAACAATAACGTAGTACCACGGAGAAGAAAGTACCGCCTAAAACGGGATACAGGAAAATGGATTACAAACGTATCAACCAATAGAGAAACGAATTTATTTACACATCCGCTGGCGCCAGTAGCTCTTTCAATTTCTTTCGCGTGGTTTCAATGTCTTCTTCCGTTACTGTCGGCGTTAAACCACATTCTTTTTCCTCTTTTAAAATAAACTCCAATTTCTTTATTTTATCCGCGTAAAACAGCTTCTTCTGTTCAACCAGTTCAGCTTTGTATGCGTCCAATTTCTTCTGAACGATGTCGTCACAGAAGGTCTGCGTCATATTGCGTATCGAGTCTTTTCTCGAGACCATACCAACTTTCCTAGGAACAATTGAAAGAAAAATTATAATACAGGAATGTATCATTAACGGAAATAACAAATTAATTTATGCATTCATTGATAGACAATCGGAACATTCTCGTTTCTATCTATTTGCCTCGTTTTCAATTGAAGAAGTTAACGTACAGTGGTTGGGGTACATAAACAAGATTCAGACGTTCGAGGATCCATTCGAATCGACTGTAATCCCATTTGCGTAGCAGCCTGAGGTACTTTTTCCTTTTCTCGACTAATTCCTTCAAAAATACTTTGGCTTTTCTGTTTCTCGGGTGTTCCTGTACGTATTGTTGCATATCAGTGATCTCGCTGGTCATTGCGGCGACTAAAACAGGGTATTTTATCTTTTAGTACAATCAATGTTCAATTTAAAGGAATTTTTATTAAGCTCGTGCCCACAGTGTCCACTCTTAAGTTTCCTATAAGCAGTGATCCCATTTCATTTCCAATTTGAAACGAACGTTCGAGCGAAGCGAACGATCCTTCGATATCATTGAATTCTAACAGTAACGTTCGGTTTTATTATCTCCGCTAAAAGTGAACTTACTCTGCGATTCCGTGGAACCACGATCGCAAATGTGCCTCTTCACCAGCGCCATTATCCTCTCCCTCTTCAAATTTCTAACTTCCTTCTGAGGTTGAAACTCCAAACTGAACATTCTCTTGACAATATCGTTCGCGCTGGATCAATCGAATATCAGTCAGATCTGGGTATCGCTATCGATGTTTATAAAAGCTATGTTCGCACGAAATATTCTCGAGACTAAATGTATGAAGCGTATCCCTATTTGGCTCAACACATTGCATAATTCAACTATTTCTTTACAAACTACGAAAACAGCGGTTCGTACTCACTCTTCTAACTCCTTCGAGTTCTGATAGTAAAGTTTTATTTCGTTCTGTGACACTTTAATGTCCAGTCCAAGATCGCCGCTCTGTCTCGGATCTGTCAGGGGAATTGATTCTGGTCGTTTCCATTTAATTTTGAAGTCCTCCACCGATGCCATACCGCGTCCAACACAACCTCCAAACTTGTAAACATTGTTCGACCTCGCGCTGAACAGCTTGTAACAGTTCATGGCTAGACTCATTTTTGATCGATTAATGAGCTATGCGTTGGAAACGATCGACACTGGACTTGAAACGGCGATGGTATTGATTGATAGGTAACTTTTCTTTAGGAAAACAATAAGAGGTTAGTGTTTGTCAGAACACTGGTGGTGGAGAAATATCGATATTATCGATGGTTACTACTATCGATACTACATATGTACTAACGATAGTTATCAAAAACGCGGGTTGATAATCGTAATGCCGCGAATTTACAAATGCTGGTATCTATAATTTAGTGATAGGTATTTGTTCTATCGCTGACAATAGCGATAGGATAGAAAGAGTGTTTGTTTCTTTAATTCTTTCTTTATACTTGTACAATATGTAATCCTTAAGCTTAATGTCAGTATCCCTCCCCCAGTTTATGAAAAAGATACAACGATCTACGTGTGGAACTGTGCGCCTCACAGTTCCAGCGGCGTGGTAATTGACTGTGTGCGCAGGCGCATATAGGAAGCTGCACGCGAGAGAGCACTGTCGCTCCCGCAGTGCCGGATTTATTTCCATTTACATAATTTTAAAACAGAGTTTTTATTCTTTATATATATTTATATGTACATTACATACCATCAGTATTGATAACTATCGATGGTCGATGATCCAACTATCGAAAACAATCGCTAGTGCTAACTATCGACATTTCTGCATCACTGCATAACACATCGACCTCGCGCATGCGCGGTTATTTATTCAGATGTACGCGTGTAATATACGAATTTCACGATTTCAAATTTCCCGCAGATTATATATTTCATTCGCGATCAATGGAAATTTCACAATTACAACTCGCGATGTTTCCTTTCGAGAAGACTTTACAATTCGGCACGAATAAAGGAATGTACACTACTATTCATCGACGGAAATTGTGGGACATTTAGTTTTCTTGTTTATTTTACAACCGTTCTTTTGCAAGATACGGTCACATGTATGTACAGTATAAAACAAAGGACGGGTATAGAGAAATATAAAACGGTAAATATATCTTATATTTACAGGAGCACAGTGTAATCAAAGTATAAAACATTATTACAGAACAGAATGATAATACAAACCGAGAACTATTTTTACGTATCGATTCTGCCTACGATTTCGAACCATTGCCTTAACGCATCACTTAGCACCACAGGCAGAGTGTCCAAATCCCTGAGGATAATGTAAAATGGGAATGGAAAATTGTCCATATAGGAACGTATACCTAATAGCTTTCCACCATCGAAAATTGGCATTCGTATGTCGAGTATTGAATCCTAAAAGCAGACAACAATCGATCTTTTAAAACTTAACAAACCACAGTCGATAGAAACTTTACAATAAATTGTATCAATAACTTACCTTGTTAAGAGGATTGTCGACTACTACGAAAACAAGGAAAATGTTCAATAATTTCGCGCGTCTCACAGCTGCAGATACTTTCTCTATTCCCTCGGAAAATATTCCTCTGCCGTCTGATAAAATCGTTACCAACTTTGCGTTGTCAGAGGAACTGCTTTGATTTGAGAACATGTCTATCGTAAAATTAAGCAGCTGCCCGATCATTGTCTTCTTTTGTTCGAATTTCATATCTTGAATTAACCTGAAATGAAAGATCCAATCATTACTGAACAATCTAATGCAAAAATTAAATGCAGATTGCAATACTAAATCTAGGGACTTCGGTTACGATCGTTTAGGAGCCTGGTTCCGTTTTGTCACAATAATTCAGAAATTTAAATAATTTCATTTTTGACTAAAATATTAATAGATAGACCCTAATCAATTTTCCTTTTCAAAAAGACAAAAAAAGAAAGTTACACTTACCTGGCGCCACTTTCTTCCGTGAAGTTTTCCCCGAAAGGATGCAGGACGTTTACCTGCTCCCCGAAATTAATCACAGCAAGCTGGCCAACCTCCAAATAAGTCATGGCCTTTCCAATCAACGACAAAGATTCGAACGCCAGCTCCTTCGAATGATTGTCGGCCATGCTACTAGAATCGTCGATCGCTAATACAATCTGATAATCCCTTTTCGACGGTTTCGTCCGCCTTAGCCAAATTTTATCCTTTCTAAACTCGCTGGCGATATAGGGGATTACTTTTCTCATGTTTATACGCCTGCCAGTTCTGTAATCCCCTTTCAATCTGGAGGTTAAGGTCGGCTCCAATACCAACCGTAATTTCTCCGATAATTCCCTAGCAGCTGACTCCGTCAGCGCACTTATAGAACTCCAAGCATTCGCTGCCTCGATCGAGGACGGCCCTTGAGACCATTGACCTAACATATTTTCGATTTCCGATCTCTTTTGGGCGACATCTTCAGTGGTTAAATCGATTGTCTCTGTTTCTAATTTCGTATGGATACTAGATTCATTTCCACGCAGTACACGAGTCGTTTCTATTGCCTCGCCTTCGACTTCTCCTCCTGCTTCAATTTTCTCAGCGTCGTCCGATCGTTCACCTTTGGCATTTGTCGTTTTCTCTTTTTTACTGTCCGGTACCTTTTGGGATTGTTCTTTCGTCGTTTCTTCCTTTTGATCTTCCTCCGTTGGATCTTCGTGCATCTCGACGTCGTCGTCTTCCACTTTCTTGTCCGTTTCGTCCTTTTTATCTAGATACGGGTAATCGCATAATCAAATTATCTTCGAAGCCGGGTGAACCATTTTTGAGACAATATTTCTCTAACCGGTTAACGACAGAATCGTGGAACATTTATCAATTATTTGAAAGCAAGTGCCCATCGTTTAATAGTACATGCAACTTACTACAGAATACGTTGCATATCTTGAAAATTTACCTTCTTCGGTGTTCGACGCTTGCTGCTTTATCTGCTCCTCCGTGGCTGCATCGAAGACATAGTCGTCGAATTTCTCGTTGCTCTTAATATGTTCATAAGTCTCGCTTCGACCACCAGCGTCTTCATTTTCTCTCTCCTCCGGACTGTCTGGATCGTGCTGCATTTCCGCAGTCTTCAATTTTTTCGCCGAGGGCTGCACGTCGTCCCGGACCAAACTTCGATTTTCATCGCTCTGTCCTGGTTTCCTGCGTTTTGGAATCGGCTTGGATGACTTCTCCTCGCCGGAGGTGGGGGCGTTCTCCTCCTGCTTAGACCCTGAATGCCCCTCGCGTTCCTCGGTTTGCGATTGACCAGTGCCTTCAACCGTTAAAATAGGAATGTTATTGAAATGCCAGCGATAAACTCCAAAACTCGACAAAAAAATGATCCAGAGAGCAAGAGATCCTCAATTACAAGATTGGCAGACGGACTCTAGCTCGTTTTATACGAGAAGAAATAGCAAAGATATCACGGTGTTCGTCATAAATGAAATACCTGGTGTGATAAAACTACCTTTATCCTTCTTGTCGTCGCTGCTGTTCTCCGTAGGGCTAACTTCCATCTGTTCTTCCATCGACTGACTCTCCACCGCGTCCCTAGAACCGTCCTTCCTAGAGTCAACTTCTTCCGACGCATCAACCTCCTTGCTACCTGGGTCGAAGCTGGTCGGTGCCTTGTCCGCTTCCATCTGATTCTCCTCTTCTGCCTTTTCCTTCTCTCCGTTATCCTCCTTCTCCTCCTCAGGGTTCTCAACCTTTTCATCCTTCCTCTTGTTGCCCTCCGTATTTGGGTCTTCCTGTTCCTCGTCGTCCTCTTCGCTACCAGAGTCCTGTCGCACATCATCCTCTTCGGGACCATCCTTCTCCTCAGCTTCCTCGTCCCCTTTCTCCTCTGGGATCTCGGTCTCCTTCATCCGATCAATGTCGAAAGGATCTTCCTCTTCGCCTCCGGGGTTATCCTCCTTCGTTTCGTCGTCCAAATTAATATCTTCGGGCAGGTCGAACGATTCTGGCTCTACTTCGGGCTGATGTTTCCCATGGTAAGGATCTATTTGATCGTCGTTCACTTCGGGCTCGTCGAACTCATTTATCTCTTTCTTCTCCTCCTCCTTCCTTTCGCCATCTCCTTTCTCGTCCTTCTCCGAGGTTTTACTCTCCTCATTGTCCTTCGCGCCGAGTTCTTCCTGCCCAGTCTTCTCCCCGGTCCCGCTCTCTTCCTTCTCATCCTGCTCGCCTTGCTTCTCAGTTTCTTCCTCCTCCTCGTCCTCGTCCTTCCACATCTCTTCGTCAAGCTTCTCAGCCGTCTCGTCTGTCTCGCCCATTTCCTTGTCGAGATCATCGTCTTCCTCCTTCTCCTCCTCGTCCTCGCGCTCCTCGAGATCTTGCATGTGACCCTCGAAGTTCTCCGACATCTCTATACCCTTCTCCTCCTCCTCCATGTCCTTCTTCTCGTTGTCCTTATCTTCGTCGTTCGGCGCCCTCGCCTCTTCCAGCTGGTCCTCGGTTTCTATGCTCTCCGAGATGTCCTTCTTCCCTTCGCCCTCGGCCAGTCCCATGCCACCCTCAGCCGTGCCACCTTCTTGGTCGTCCGTCGACGCGTCCGCGTTGTCTGGTTGACAGAAGCCGTTCGTCGCCAGGTCGAGGAAGACGTTCAACTGCAGGTAGAGGAACTTGCAGGTCAGGCGGAAGGACGCCACTTGCTCGTGCAGGTAATAGTGTAGAAGGAGGGAGTATTGCTCTAGAAGAGGTAGGTGTTCCACAAGCGAGCTGAAGAGAAATGCAAATTATGAGAGAGATTAGATTTGGGGTTTCAGGTGGCAAACCTAGGGCAATTAAGGATTCGACTAATCGCACGGAAGATAAGAATCGAGCTGTATCTCACCTGACGCAATCGTTGGCAGTGTTCGCGTCGCAATCATAAATAATCTTCAGCAATTCTGCAAACATCCGTGAGACTGTTTTCACTTTTAAGTCCGGTACATCCTTGCGCAAAGACTCTACCAGACCATCGGTCATCAGATTTTCCTGGAAGTCGTCCTCGGCAGACTCTTTCTCAGGGTCTCCTTTGTCTTCGACAGCTTTCCGGCTGTCTTGAAGCTTCTTTTGAACCACGAGAAGGACCTGCGTAATTAATTGGTCCAATTTCCTCTGGTGCTCCACTGATTTCCCAGGTTCGCCAGATTCGTCGTTCGTCGACGATTCGATCGTCGACCTGAATAACTCGTTACTTTCATCGATCTTGTCGACCAAGAAACTCAGATTGTCCGCGATAGGATGGTCCAATGTAAAGGAGAGCTTAAGGTCGACCAATTGTCCTTTCACCTCGTTTATTTTGTCGTAACTGGACTGTAAGAAGTCAACGTGTCTTCTATGCAACAGAAGGACCTGTCCTGACCTCTTCATCCTCTTAGAGATCGCCAGCCAGGAGTTCAACTCATCAGCCACGCTTCTCATTACACTCAACGAATCCTTCATCGAGACGATCGAGTCCCTAGTAATATTCTGCTCCTTCAAGACGGGCACAGCAGTTTCGTTCAAGTCGAGAACGCTTTCGTCCGACAGGAACTCCCCAGGGCAGCTCTCCAGGAACACGACAATCTGCTTCACGGACAGCTGCAATATTTCCAACAAATCCTGCAAATTGTTCACGACAGTCTGCAGGTTTCCTTGCCTAGGTACTTTTGCCGTTTCTCGGCCCGCCTTTCCCTCGACGTCGCCTTCCGTCATCGACGCGAGATTCGCAATCTGAATCCTAAGCGGAAGGAAATGCTTGAAGAAGTTGGCGATGGTCTCTTTCTGGCGGTGAGCCAGCGAGACAAGGTGCACGGAGAGTCCTCGACAACGCTCGATGTTCTGAATACCCAGGTCGCTTTTGCCAGAGTTCAGGATACCGTCGAGGAAATTCAATTTGATCAGAGACTCGTAATAATATTTATCGCAGCCAGACCACTGTTCGACCAGACCGTTCTCCACGATTTCCTTCGTCCTTAATTTCCAACCGAGGCTCTGAATCTCGCGCAGATCCAACGGCGTGCACGTGAAATTCGTGATCTCGTGCTTTCGATTCCGCCAAGTCAGAATACCGATCCTGTAAGAGATACCCAGCCTGCTCAGCGCCCTGAAATAATTAACCAACGCCATCTTCTTCAACTGAAGCATGCTCTTCAGTTGGGACCGTTGCTTGGCCTTCGTCAGGGTTTTGTCGACGTCCATAGTCCTCAGAGTTCTGCTCTCCTCCAGGCTGTCCTCTATGAACACTTCGATGTCCTTTCGAATCTGTGGATAATTGCTGGCCGTTACAATATTTTCGCAGAACTGACAGACCTTGCCGGTGAGCCTTTCTATCTTCCTCGACTTCTTCGACGCTGCGTCGATCAGAAAGTCCGATGGGTTCAGCTCTCGTCTGGGACCAGCTTCCGCCGCCTCTGCTTTCGTCTTCAGGGTCAAATAGGCCGAGGCATGCTCTCGCAGACCCTTCTGAAACTCCTTCACGTACTTGTGCAACGTTCTGCGTGTCTTCTCGGCGGTGTTCTTCACGGACCAGTAGCTGATGTCGTTCCATCTTGTAATTTTGATAGTGTCCTTCACTTTCTTAGCGATGGGCTCTTTCAAGGCTCTGATCTTGCTTCGAACGTCGCTCGCGAATTGGCTGTAGTAGAAATAAATGTTCCAGAGGATGGCCGACAATTCTTTTTGCCTGCCGGTTTCTTCGAAGTGGCTGACATGTAGATAGAATAGGTAGATCAGCTTCAGCCTGGTCTCGAACTCGATCAGCGACGACGTCATCAGAAAACGTTCCAAACTTTCGATCACCTTCTCCCTCGAAACGTCTTCCGTCTTATTTTCTCCGCTTTCCGATTTGCCGGCCTGCTTTGCCCCATCGACATCCACGGACTTTGTTCCGTCGCTTCGTTCGTCACAGACTGGCCCAGCGTCTACCATAATATATTGGTCGACCAAATTAAACAAGAAGAACCACCACGTCGAGGCCTTGGTCCTCGAGTCGTCCTCGAGCACCTCCAACGAGTCCTTCCACCTCGAGATCTCGAGCTTCCTCCAACGAAGGATCTTCTCGCCGAACGACTCTATAAATTCCGCTAAACTGACCGTGGACCGTGCGTTCTCCTCCCATTGTTGGATCTTGGTCAGCAGCAACTCCACGCCGACCAGGAATCTGGACAGGGAAGAGTCCACCGAGAAGCTGAACAGCCTGTCGATGATCAGCCTGATGGAGATCAAAATGGGATTCTCAGGCCATTCGACGAGGAACTCGTCGATCCTACCGCAAAGTCTCTCGAACAGCGGTTGACAGTCCTCGATTTCTGGAATATTCGGATCTCTGTAGAAGTCGTACACCCCTTGGCCCCGGTTCCTGTCATCGAAACTGGACTTCTGCGAGACCAACACGTTCAGACTGCAGACCAGCTGCGAGGACAGGTCCTCGGGCCAAGTCTTCACCAAGGGGCCAAGCATCTCGAACCTCTGGATCAACGGTTCGACGAAGTTCGGTTCAGAAACGCTTTCGCCAGGGTGTACATCATTCCCAGCCTTCCTGGAGCTTCTAACGTCGATGGTCCCCAGGTTTCTGTCCTTCGAGCAGCAGTTTCGCAAGATGTTCCAATGAGTTTCCTGAATCCTTCGAGCATCCTCCAGGGATATCAGCTCGGAGAAGGATTCTTTCTCCTTCGAGCCGTCATCCGGAGTTCTTTGGAGGTCCGCGAGATCTTGGTAGCCCGGAAACATTTCTGCCAGCTCGAGGAAGTCCTCCTGGTACCCAGGGAACATCTTCCTGAAATCTTCCTCGTCCTCCTTCGACTCGGACTTGGTTTTGAACAGACTCTGCTTCTCCTCAGCCTCTGCTTCCCTCTGCTTCTCCTGCTCCTTCCAGAGGATTCTGATCTTCAGGAAAACCTTGTTCAGCTCATCCCACACCGAGTCCAGGTCCTTTCCAGCCACCAGCGACAAGTTCTCCATCTCTTTCAACGCGATCTTGGCCATCGTCAGCCTGTCCTTCTCAATGGACCTCGACCCGGACAGCTTCTTCAGGTGGAACAGCAACTTCTCCGAGGAGCACAGCCTCGCCAAGTGGATGTAACGTTCCTGGCACGGTCCAACCACTGGGAAACGCAGCAGGCCGTAACATACGTCGCTGTCGCGATTGTGGGGCTGCCTGTTGACGAGTTCCTGGATCAGGATCGACGCACCGCGACGCAAGCTCGAGATCCCGGACATCATTGGCGTCACTAGATCCGGGAATCCAATCAGGAAGTTCCGTTCCAGCTTGCCGGAGAATCTTTCCAGCGATTTCCTCCAGATCGTGGCTTCGTGCAGCTTCTCTCCGAGAGACTCCTGGGAACCTCTTCCCTCCGGTTGCTCCCCCAATTCCCTCAGCTGTCTGACTCGCCTGAAAACGGAGTCGAGGGAGCCGATGTTCGCCGTGAAATTCTCGATCTCCTCGCGGAGAGTCTGGTAGCTGGTGGTCGGCCTGGCCGCCTGGGAATCCTCGAAGCTTCTCGCCTCGTCGGAGGACTCCCTCAAGTGATTCGTTCTAGACGATCTTCTGTCGACCGCGAGCGACGTTCCAAGCACGGCGGATTGTAGTTCCTCGACGCGCATCAAATGCTGGAGCTCGGTAATATTCTCGCGCACGTACTTGGACTTCAGCGCGATCTTACGGACCGGGTCGATGGGACCCAGGTCGTAGAACAGGAACACTTGAACGTAACCTAGAACCAACCAGCCGACTCCTCTGTCGATCACGCTGTTATCGTTCCTCAACCTCGCCTCGATGTCCTGCAACAGTTTGATAGGCTCTAGAAAACGATTTTTCAGATCGTCGTGCTGCTCGTCGTTGAAGTTCGTACTGGAGGCAATTAACGTTTTATTTATCGCAGATAAATAGTAGTTCGCGTTAAATTGCAGGAGGGCTGAGTCGTTCGCGGACATGTTGAACTCGTCGGAGTTCAGGATCAAGGAATTCTTCCATATCACCGCTTGGATCGTTTGCAAGAGTTTCTTTTGCTGTTTGTAATTTCCAAAATTGATGATTTCCCGCCGGATGCCGGATTTGGTTAGGAACAGTTCGAAGATCAGGTTGCAGAGGGCCGACTTGCTGATAAAGCTGGCCTGGAAAATACGTACGAAACATCGTTAAATTATTGGCAACGGAGGAACAGAGAATTCGGTAGTTCTTATTCGAAACTGAATCGAGCTTCGTTGTCTCGATGAAAAGAAAGTGTATACCTCGAGGATGTCGTCATTTACTTCGTCCTCGTGATCCGCACGGTCGTGCCAGTGCAAAAGAACGTTCGAGTTCTTAACGGCGAAAGAAAGACCCGAGAACTCTTCGACGACGAAGAGAAATTCGTGGAACAGAGACATCCTTCGATGCGACAACGTTTCATCCGAGTTCAGGGCCTTCAACAAGCTAATCAAACGAGCCGGGATCGTTGGGATCTCTTCGAATTTTTTGAACACATTTTCCTCGTAAATTTTCCCAAATTTCCTGGCATTGTCGCCGTTGAAACTTTCATCGCAACCCTCCCAGTCCATGAAGCCATTCGATGCTTCGCTCGGAAAACTGTCATTGAATTTCAACGTAATCTCTTGATCGTAGACGCTGGAAAACTCATCGCAGAATTTTCTTTGGAAGCGATACGCGAACAGCGTGAAGAAAAATTCGTAGATCGGCCATATCGAGATTTCCCGGAAATTTTCCGCAATTCTCGCGCATCCATCGTGAATTTCCCTCGGCTCTATCATTTTCGAGGCAACTTCCTCGATTTCTATTAAATCGTCCGCTCTGCCTCGACATTCTCCATTTTCCATGAAATTTTTCAAACAGATGTTCATCAGCTTTTGTCTGGCCACGAGATTTTCCGTCCGACCGACGGTCGCGATTTTTAATTTCGTTTTCGATAAAGAGATCGAGTCTTCGACGGTGATCTCGAGTTTTCTTAGCAGGGAACGTAATTTCTCGTGGAAAATCATCGACTCCTCGGAAAAGTGGGGCGACGGTACAGACAGAAGTTTCTTTACTTTCTTTCGAATTTTTCGAAATTTATCCGCATCGACTACTATATTTAGGTATTTATTCGAAAAGACGGTCAATTCTTGTTGCGTTGGATTGCACGATTGTGCGTTGCGTAGCGAGGTGACTTTTTTGAAAAATTTTACCAGCCATTTGTAATGGACCTTCAAGATCGAGGATATTTCTCGTAGGTCATAAAATGTACCACGCGACTTGTCGATCAGTTCTGTCGCGCCTAAGTTCTGGAATCGTTGATACCATTTCAAACCGTCACGCAGCTCGATGTACGTTTTATCATCTATCGGTAAACTCTCATTGCGGAGAATTGTATCGATTATTTTTCCGAATTCGTCGACTAATTGCACGAATTTTTGTATCAGCGGCTCGCTCTTCAGATTACTGGATAGCCTTCCTGAAAATATATGCTTATGAAAACGTATAATATTTCCTTCAGAGTTATCGTAAACTTTTTTTATTCTAAATTTTCCACTCGGTCGGTAAAGGAGAACACGCGAAATGAGAATCCCCTAACTGTAAGGACTCGCCACCTGGCGGGACTTTTTGGAAACTAACATACTGTTTTGAATACGAATAATTGTAAAGGAAATGATAAAACTAATAATGTATGATAAAAAGAATCAAATTTTCGGTAATTATCTATCAACTTTCTAACAATATAGTTCGCTATATAATTATATAAATACATTTCCCAAAATTGCTATCACTTTCTACGAAATATATTTCAATAAATGTTTATGAAGATATTCAAATAATTCTTTGCACAACTTACCTGAACAAACAGCTGACGAATATTCCCTCAAACACATGATATCTCTATTTTCCACGACCTGTCCATCTAGTTCGCACTGGAGGACAATTAATCGAAAATATAATACGATAACCAAATTATTAGACAACAACGGCGGTTCCATAAGACTCAATGGCATTTCCAAGGTAGATTTATTTTCAAACAGAGATCCCAGGCTCCCGACCTCTTTTCCAAGATACTCGGTTATTTTCCCCAATTCGATTAATCCATTTCTGGTGAAAATATTCGAGGCCCACAGCCGTCGAATCTCTAGGTCGTCTATCGACGATCGCTCGTAAAAGTCGAGTAAAAGGTGCTTCATAAACGTCATCGTGTCTGTAATAGGAGACTGTTGGAAAAGATCTTGAAAATCAATTTTCCCCGGCTCGTTCCTGAAAACAACGAAATGAAAGGGCTTACGCGGGGTGTTGGATGCTCGGTCCGATTCCACTGCAGTGAAATAAAATGAAATATTCCAAAAGTTTCGACATTGACAATTAATAACAACATTTACTCTCTTTCCCATACCTCAGCTTCGCCGCAGCAGATTCCAATAGAAATCCCTGCTGCTTAATTGACGTCAATCTAGCGTTCTTCTGTAGATCACTGACTCTGAACGTCACTGCGTTCAGATCGTATACAAACTCATCATCCACGTCTGCAGACACCGCTGACAAAATATCGTGAATTTTCCTCAAAGCGTCCCTCCTTGCTCTCCAATCGAGCGTGCCGCAAAGTTCGCGATATGAATTTTCCAAAGATGTATGAAAGGTGAATCCCTTCGACATTTGTTGGCTGGTGAAGGATGCCACTTGCAGCATCTCGTTGAGCTTGTACTGGCTCTCGTACAGGGTTTCGTGGATTTTTAAGAGTGTCTCTTGATGACTCAATCTCCGTATGCCACAGTTGTTCAACAGGGATATTACGTCTAGGCGATTCTGTGGCAGAACTTGTCGTGGTGTTGGTACACTGATCTCTACGCCTCGGTTTCGCATGGCTCTGAAATATAAAAAAAAATCAGGAAAGTCAATACAGTAGACGCGGACTTATTTCTACTGAACCGACCATAAAGGTAAAAAAAAATCGTTCGAATGAAATTTATTTATTTAAAATATTGAAGAAAGAAGGATTGTAGTTTTACATAGAAAAATTTAATTCCGGGTTTTATTATTACGTACCTGGATATCTCTCCGTGACGCGGGTCCATGGTGAGGAACAACCGGAAATTCTCGTGAGCTTTCACAGTGAACACATTTCCTGCTTTATCGACGCCTTTCTCGCCAATCGTTAAAGATCCATTTGGTTCGAGCAGGCCATTCAATCGGTCCAAAATTGCCGGGCTGCAGAGATTTACCTGGTCTAAAAGCAGCCACGTGCCATTTTGTAGACACTGAAAAAGAATGTGCCACTCTTTCGTCAATTTCCATTAAAATATAACACACTAAACCGCGAATAGAAATTGATTATCTGTTCGAATTATCCGATTTCAAGTCAATCAAGTTATTAATAAAAGTAATATTTATATAAATATGATCTAAATAATTTCTGTAGATTATGAAACTTCGATAATCAATATTAATTATCACGTATTTGCTAAAAATGAACGTTAAGTTGGAAACAATATCTGCGTGTACCGTTAATAAAATAGTTAATGAACGATTATGAATTACATATATAGCCCGATACATTGAATTTTATTTGCATTTGAAGATAACATTATTCCTGTTAATATTCTGCATTTAAAAGCCATTCTCACCAGTCATTAAACTTCTGAACAATATTAAAACGAAATTTGAGTGACACCGAGTGTAATTTCACGCATGACAGCCCTTAAGTGTTAAATAAATGAGGGAAGAATATTTTATCCCAGATTTTCTATCAAATTGACCCAGTTCCCGCATAAGCGTTTAAGTACCATGGATATATCAGAATCAAATTATTTTCCTTTTTTCTTTCGCTCTTAATGAAAAAACGGCTCGAAAAGTTGCCCGACGTAGTTAGGTACGTTAATTTGAAATTACTTACAGATGAATTAAGTTGCGCATAAATGTATTAATAATAATAACGGCGAAGAAACAACGATATATACGGGGAAACTTTTTCAACCGACACCCACCGACCAACAAGATAAATTGCGTGTTCCGTTTCTCAACATCATTAATCTGCTTCCGCTGCGTCAGATAAAGAGTCCATTGTGTCGCTACTGTGCGATTCCGGCGTCATTAAGCGAAATAATAAATAGAAACGCCTCACCTTCACCAGCACACTGTCGACCCATTCGAATTTTCCGCCTGCGTTCAGACATTTGTCCTTCTCAACGGCGACCGATAGATCCCTCAGTTTCTCCTCGATCTCCAGCAAGCCGGATGCAGAGCCGACGTCGAGCACCTTCATCGCGGACACCAGTTTCGACAACTCCACGGTTTTACGTAGGAATAGTTTCGTCTCCGTCGACAAGGCGGCGTCCATTGTCCGGCCGTTCTCTGGAATTTCGAATGAACGTTACGTCGGCAAGCACGTCTCGCTGTTTCTTCGACTTTCGGTCGAATCCTCGGAAAACAAACGAGAAAACGTCGCGGACGCTTAAATGGACTAGGCAGTATTTCGCATCCACGGCGTGGTAAACGGTCCGAACGTTAATCGTATACTTGACAGAACGATCCGAAATTGATCGCGAATGATTTCTCGTTTTTGTAGAGGAGTAAACGTGCGGTGGAACAGAGACGGAAGTACGTTGGCACCTGAATCGGCAGATAAATGTCGAACATTCTCCAGGAGGGAATGGTAACGGGCCAGCTGATCCAAATTCTCTTTGGCCAGTTTCTTCCTCAGGATCCCGATCAGCAATGTTTCCACGCGATCCAACAATTCCTCCAAGTGTCGATCGTAATCCGTCTGCAAGAAAAATTGGGCGATAACACACATCCGTTCGGATCACGCCGAATGGGGGAGGGTTCGTGTTCTTTCTCTATTCGCGTTACGTAGCTGGCAGCACCGGTGTCTACCGGCGAATCATGATGCTACGCTGTC
The DNA here is from genome assembly GCA_948146005.1 of Nomada fucata. Taxonomy (NCBI): domain Eukaryota; kingdom Metazoa; phylum Arthropoda; class Insecta; order Hymenoptera; family Apidae; genus Nomada; species Nomada fucata. The sequence goes on along the minus strand of OX411277.1, from coordinate 29,163,328 downwards.
GCACACGAATGACGACGGTGTACTTTCTTATTTGACGATTGCTCGCTAATGGATATGCAAAATTGATAAAAGATATAGTTCAACGTAGTTTTAAGTAACACGAAATTACCATTATCTTCGAGGATAAGGAATGCTTAAAATAGAATGGTTTCTTCCATCCTTCGTTCTGTTAAATTTGAAAAATGCCCCCTCGCTTCATTCATTAATTTTCTACTCTTTCACCTTAAGTGCTGCTCCTCGATAACTGCTTTCCCTCCTTCTCGCCCAGCCACTCGGCTGCCACGGACAAAGGAAACGGGAAATTTAACTTTCCATTGGCATCACTGTTCCTTGTCACGCGAAACACTTCTCGACGGCGCAATTATACTTCGTATCCGTTTCAATTGGCAACAATTTTTTTTAAGGCGAATTGAGAAACGTTCATAAATATGAAAGAGAGCGGAACAGATATTTGGCGAAAGATATTGCGATCCGTTTGTTTTTACGATCGGAGAACAAATTGGACCCGATTGCTTCATTTGTGCAAACGGTTGATAAAGAGAAATATTTGCGAATACAGCGATGTAAATGCAGAAAGAAAGCGGGGGGGGGGGGGGATAATAAATAATAATTAAAATACCGACAAACCACCGGCCCTCCAAGAGCAGGAGTAATAAATTTAAATTAAGCAGCGACAAAACGTAAACGTAAAACTGTTGGGAACAACCGCTGAAACGGAAAACTGGACGCCACGCATTTTAAATTCTAATGTTGTTTTCCTTGCACTCATTTCGCTCGTGCCCCGTGAAAATGAGGCGGAAAAAAAAAACGAGGCAACAGGGGAGGGAAAATATACCGGCGGTTACGCGCGAATAACCGTCACAAAGAGTTATGGAAATACGTACGGTACAATACAAAAAATAATTCAGCAATTACGACGAATAAATTTTTATAGCGGCATATCCCCCCCCCCCCCCCCGATGTATCCGATCGCGTGGCTCAACGTATTTTCACAATAAGAATATCGTTCTATAGGGATTGTTATGCGGGACAGAAGATGTTTCTTCCGTGCCAAGATGGCCGAAAATCCATAGTACAGGAAACACGGTCGACGAAGAAGCATCAATCACTTTGATTCGACCCACCAAGTATAATGCTGACGAATACTCCCACGAAAAGGAAGTTTCTCGTCTTCCCTTTTTTTTTTTCTTCTTTTTTTACAACTCGCCCTCGAGTATCTGAACATTGAACAGACTTGGTGTTTCGATCGGGGACAAATGTTGTGCAACTTGACACTGCGCCGAGAATTTATTCCAGGCGCAGTTGTGTTTTAGTAAAATTCTGAACACTTGCTGCGGTTCGTACGACGTTTATAACTGAGATATTATTTTGTTGAATCGAATCGGATAATTGGATGTATTTCGTGAAGTAATTCATTCGCATCGGTGATCAGGGAACTATTCAAGGTGGTTGATGCAATCTTATTTATTATTCGACGCGTGTTTCCAGTGAGACCTTTTTCGGCCACGTCACAGATTTTACGAAAATTGCTTTCGGGTGTGTTTCCAAGGCACGAAAGTTTCAACTACGTCGTCGAATCCCACGGGAACGAGCTATGAATCAGAAATCACGAGACAAAGTAAACACCGTATAGAAGCGTACGAACGGAACTGTTGAACGCCGCGGATACAGTCGGCCGAAGCTGTATCAAAATATTTTTCATTCGTCCATGGAAATTGTTAGAAAATTACGCAGAATGCGAATACAAACGAGAAGAAAGATATGCTTCTTAAGAAAGCGGCCGTCGGCTGCGTGGTTTGTGCATTACGTTTCTGCACGTTGGTAACAGTAACGAGCCAGGCTCGCCAACGTTTCAATAGGAGATCGCATTAACCGAGCCATCTCGAATTACTGTAACGGCGAATTCTTTATTTTCGTTTCACCGCCGCGGCATTCAGGGGGCCTTTTAAGATTTAACGAGAACGAGGCAGCTTTTCAACTTTACCGGCGCGAGAAAGGCGGATTGAAAGGAACGAAATGTCCTATATACCTTTTTCTTTGATGGTTACGTGCTGACCATAATTCTGTTCCACTGTTTTTTATTCTTTTATTATTGTCAGCCCCTAACGGGAAATAAAAGATCCTAATATCCGCGGACTCGAAAAATTGCGATTTCAGCGCATTTTTAGAATGAATCCGTGTCTGTCCACGAGGGACGGGACAATTAACATTTTGTTCTGAAAATAGAAAAAGGGCGTCGCTCGAAATTTGGGGAAAAAAGCGGACGGGAACTTTCGTTGCGTGAAATTGAAACGAATAAACGGAAATGAACGCTCGAAAACTTGATTTCCCCCGAAGTGAAAATTAATTAATTCCTGGCTGGCACGTTCGCAGGACGATATCACTTTTTCTAACCAAAAAAACTCTAGCGTTTACTGTTCATTTTCTGATCTTCTGTTTTACCGCATTCAAGCCCGTTAAAACGCAACACAAATTTCAATATTTAATCAGAATTCTCTATAATGTAGTGAATAATTTTACAGTTGCCGCACGATCGATCGTTTGTTTCTTAACATTTGTTACAAATATATTTATAAAGTTGAATCTCTCCCACGAAAAAATAATAGCGGATTCCGCGGCATCGCGGTGACTTTCGTCCGCATTTGAAACGGTTACAACAACCGTCCTTAAATCACGCTGTTTCACATTATTTTTTTGGTTTCAACCAAACCATGAGAGAATATACGGATACCACTCTTATCGTAGTCTGCAGCTGTCCAGAAAGTTTGGTCTACTTCGGTTAAGTCCCCATTTGCTTCAGCAGATCCAATAAAACGACGTATCAAATAAACGTGTTCGAAAGCATATTCGCCCTAGTAATAATTTATTTGTTTCTTTAAAAGAGCGTATGAACGTACGTATACGTAAACGTAAAAATAAATAAAAATATACGATCTGTCATGGAACGTGACGAATGTAAGTAAATCGCGTTAGATTTTCTTCGTTAAACGGCGATTTTTCGCGGTTCGTAAAAGTTTATGGTGTAACACACCGCCGAAATAAAAAAGGGACACCACTAATATGGCGGTGAGGATCTTAGTGACTTGCGCCATCTGACGGACACGTGAGTGTATCGACTGCTCTATTGATTAGGGAATTTCGTCGATCGTACTGGCGCTTTCCTTTTTCCTTGGACGGTTGCACAGCTAAGTTATGTCCGCGAATTATGGTTGGTAACTGTACTTGTTGGCCACAGAAGAGGATAAATAAGATTTTAATGTAAGATTAGAGCCAAGTTGAGGGGTCTCGATGCTCGCAGAAAAAAGTTGATGGCGAACGGGCGAGCACAGATACGCAAAAACGTATAAACTTCGGCGTCTGAAACAGATGGCTGGCGTGAAATTAGCGTTTCGGCGCATAAACTTGCACCCTGGAATTCTTTATTCATCTAATATCCGTTGGTAGTAATTTCCCTGTGAATATCGAACTCTAAATGCTCTGTATATATATTCCCGTATTAATTGGTAAAATTAATTAAGCGAACGATCCTTTTTTTTTCCAAATTCGAAAATGTATTTGCAATAAATTTGTATGCAATTGAATGGAGATCGATAAATAATAAACAGTTTCTATCGACCAACGATTTTTGTAACTGATTATTTTATTAATCCTTTGCGAGGAAGTGTGGAGGAAAGGTCATGGGAGATGTTGAATTTTATTTATAACAGTATCTAGATTTCGGAGCCCTTTTCTTCTTCCTTCTTTATATTATTAAGAGCAACAGGGATATTTAAAGCGCAAACGCGAATTGGGACACCCGGTACACATGAGGCGTGCAATTTTAATCAGTGCACTCAAATATCCCCGAAACTAAGCGAGACACGATACTTTTCCTTTCCTCTGCGTTTTATCGTTTCAAGTGGAATCGATATCGGGGCTGCATACGATTGTTTACTTTGCAAAAACAAATTAAAAAGAAAATATGCTCTCTCTATTTCGTAAATTCGGAATTATTTAATCTAATTTGATATATAACTTAAAATTGAATACCATTTACGTTTTCGGGAAGAGAAATAGCATTTCCGTCAAACCGTTATCTTTTTTAATTATAATTCATTTCGAAGAAAGTTGTTGATGTAACGTCAGACAACATTTTGCGAATGGTCATTCATAAAATTCTGCAGAATTTTGTGCCCACCGTGTACTTTACTTGATAATAGGTTAATACAAATAGAAACTGTGTACACAATTTACTCAGCACTAGTGCTCACTCAGTCAAAATTTGATTAAAATTGCTTCGGTGCTTTGAGAGAAAATGGGTCACCAAGTTGGAAACCCGCCCATAAGAAAAAGAATAATTTATTGGTCCCCTTAAACTGAATAAATACAGGTAAACGTTTGTACGAAAAACGGATAATAAATCTTAATGGCAAAAAACTAGTGCGATTACATTAACGCAATACAATGCAACGAGATTTATTGCCACATATTTGCATGTTCATTTAATTATGATAAATCAATTCGAAAAAGGCCGGCCTACTTTGATCTACATTTCCCAATTGATTAATCAATCTTCGCAGAAAGGAAAATGCTAGATAGTAAAATACAAAGCTTTAACGTAAAACAAATTTTAAGCGGCACTTGCAAATGAAACGATATTAAGTTCGTCGGACAAAATGAATAATTCACGGCACAAATTCTTAACTATAACGAACGAAAATTTAAGCGAATTAAAATCCTTTCCAATGCATGAAACGGCAACTCTCAGTTTCGCAGACATTAATCGACATCTAATATCTTAACGTATCTTGAGTGATGTTGGCTTAGCATGTATTGGGTGTCCTATTTAAGAAGCTACAAGTCCCTTTGACAATCGCACATTTTAACGCAAGAAAAAAAAATTTCCAGCAATTCAATTCGTTTCCCCAAAATAATAGGCAAATGCGAAAAATCTAAATCGCGAGAGGAGAACAGTCCGATTTACATTTTTGGCCATCGCATTCGATGCAAAATCCTCCAAAATACAATTATTGCGCAGCGTTCCTGTGACGTGTTTAGTACACGAACAAAAATTAACAACGCATCGCGTAGTTCGCACGAGAAAAAAAAAACCTACGAATTTCGATCGTCCGAATAACTAACGACCTGGCACCCAATAATCCGCACACCTCCGCGGTTCGTAACGCGATCTCGGGTTGGGCGGCGCGATCGTGGCGTTCCGGATAATTCAAGGCGTCAGAATTTCCTCCCACCCCCGGGACAAAAGAGAAATTCGTAAAGGCAAATTCACACTTTCAGGAATAATCAGCGGCTAGCTCTGCTGGGAACTGTTGTCACTCAACCGTCATTTCAATTTCGATTACCTAAAATTACCTGTCTTGCATGCGAAACATTTGTACCGCGTCTTTCAAACCTACGTCGTGCCTATTAAGCCACGCCCCTCGACCCCCACCACCCGATGCCCCGCCCACAACACGTCTTAGCTACTTAAAGGCTATACCCAACCATCGACAATATCCACGTTCCTCCATCGTCTCTAATGCCCTTAAGACAATTTTCTGCCAGGATCGAAGTTATCAGTTCAATTTGACCTACCTAATATCGGCTACATTTCGATACCCGGTGAACCGAATCGAACCGTCGGAACGGTGTCAGATATTCGAGCTTTTATCCGTCCGGTTAACGCGTGCAAAGTGTAAAGTCTAGATTCGCCTTTAAGGGGTTCGAAAGCTCGTGTGTCACTCGACGTACCATCGGTATCCCTCTGTTAACCCTTCCCCCGGCCAACCCATCCAGCCCATCCAATCCACCACCCAGCGTCCCTCTGCGAAACAACACCGAGAGGAACACGCTCGAAATACGCGCGCGCGTCGATTTCCACCGAGAAGCGGACGCCTTCGTTCCTTCTGTGTCTCTGTGTGTCTGCATGCCTGTGTGCGCGTGCACCCTAGTATCAGGGGCTCCATCCACTTGGAATTCAGTACTCTCTCGCATCCCGAGCCGAGAGAATCGGGGAAAGCCTTGCATCCCTTCGCGACCTATCCACCCTCTTCTTCGCGTACCCTGTTCTCCCGTTCTGACCCTTCCTCCTTGACAAGCCTGACCCGCACACCCCCAGAGGTCTACTCAAAAACCATATAAACATACGTTTCGACCCACCAAAACACTCGAACACCCGCGAAACACGCGTAGAGAAACGCACGCCTAAGACTATCTTTCTCTCTCTGGCTCACGCGACACAACGCAGCCCATTGTGTCCAGCTGCACACCGCGACACGCGCAGGGGGGGGCACGCACAACACAATGCCCGCACAGACGTGAGCGCTGTCGTGTACATAGGGGAAGAGTTTCATGGGGAAGTGAGAAACGTGGTGGCGGTGTGTGATCACCGGTTGTGTCGGTGTTGGTGGTGTCAGTAGTGGGCAACACATCGGTGTACGTGGTGGCCAAGGGGTGGTGATACTCGTCGCTGTAAATATGCTGAATACCCGCGGAGACACACCCCCAGAGGAGACGTGACAATCGGGGATGAGAGCACCGGCGGTTATTAGCTCGGCTGGATTTCAGTCCCGCAGGAAGGGACAAGGACTTAGGCTGGACCGGGTGAGGATCTCCCTTCTCCTGATCCGTGTCCTGTCGGACACGCGGTTGGATCTGGGTTAACGTTTTATTATTATCATTGTTAGCAGCGTCGCGAGGGACTCGGTATACGTGCGGGCAACGCTGTTTCTCGCGTGTCACGGGTTGGACTGTGGGCTCTGCGTGTCCTTGGGTGTCCCTTTCTTTACTATAATGTATGACGCGTCTGGTATATAATGTACAGAAAGGAAACAGCGTTTTACGAATGGTTACGGGGACAGGCGGACAATTTGTGGTCGAACCGACGCCGACTAGATAAATTAGACGGACTAGGTGTTGCAGGCACCTGACAGCTAATTAGTCCAGGCAGTGCATGTGTTTTAGGAGAATCAAAGATGAACACAGCTGCATTGCACTTGACGGTCAGGGTACGGCAATGAAAGTTAGTGGAAATGCGATCCAGAACTGTGGAGTTAATTTTTCAATAACGATTTGACGGGGTTTTACGATCGAAAGTACGAACATTTCTTTCCTTTATTAATATAGAAGTGATCAATGGAGACACCGAGGTCTAACGAAACGCGAATGTATTACTGATCGTAGCGCTCTCGATATTTATTCAATAATCGTTGAACAATTTATGACCAAAGGGATCGAGGAGGTTAATAATGCTGGTAAAAGTTGTTGGCCCGTCGCGAACGGTACAAAACCGGCTGGGAACAGTTGGGGCCCCTCGAGGCACAGAACACTATTGTTCTTATTTCGGGAAGTAAAGTTACGTTCGTACAATAGCATTTTGTGCCCCGTCTAGAGCTTTAAGACCTCGGACCTTTATAATTTCCTTTGATTGTTCCTGATCAAAGGCTTCCCCGGCCGACAGCGGTGAAATTAATTTATTCTGTTTCGCGAGTGTAATTGTATCGCGGCCGCAAAGCCGTGGGTGTACTTTCACGGGTAACGTCAGGGCTGCATTAGGAATGTGAAGGACTTTTCAGCGCATCAATTATTGCGTCGCACGTTCCGCCTTGACTCGCCCCCCCCCTCCCCCCTCCCCCAATTAAGCGATCAAAGGAGATCGAATTGCAACAAATTACGCCGACCCGCGTAACTGCCAAGAAAAATTGATTAAGCGTGAATTAAAGTCGCGCGGTGTAACGAACTCTGCGCAGCAAACCGCGGACACCTTTTTGCCGGTAAGAGAAGGATCGCACGCGAGAGGATAATTTTCTCCCGGCGATTGAACGAGGAAAGAAAATAAAAGGTAGCGAGGTTGACGCGTTTAAAGAACGGCCGGATGAGGGCGAGCGGGTGCCAAGAGGAGGGATACATTCGAGTTGTCGAAACGTGGAGCGAAGACACGCGTTTGGAATTTACCGAACGAGAGTTACATCCCCGTTGGATTTAACGTCGCCGTTTTCGCGGTACCGAAGCCCGTTTCGCCTCGCGAAATATTATCACGAATACTCGTCCCGTACGACCGGTGAAACTGCGCTTGCCGAGGGGACATTTTTATAATTTATCGAACGAAAAATTGAGGGAGAAAGTTTGATTTAGAAACTGTAATATTACTGTACAGGGTGTTTCGCTTGATTTCGATATCCATATTATCTCGGTATTCGTTGATCCTAGCGAAAAACGTTTCGAGGCAGAGTTGAATGGTGTCGCGTCGGGCATTGTCTGGTCTTATTAGTCCTTTCGGGAGTGGACGCGTAAAGGTCACATGAAGGTCAACTTTGTTTTTTTAAACGGAACGATGTATCTCTTAATGTACCAATCGATGCAGCTCGACAGCGGTTATAAAAAAGTATTAACCCATTTGTGTTGAAAAGTTGATAGTTTACTAGATATATCAACTTGAATAATCGAGAAGTTCGGCAACTCGAAAATTCAGATAAGTCTAGATTCACCCCCTGGACCGTTTTCTAGCAGGAAAAAAAAAATTCTTCCCTTCTTAGCATAATATCAACCGCATGCGTGCGAAGTCCCAAATTATTCTAACACCGAGATAATCAGGATGTCAGAATCAAGCGAGACACCCTGTACTGTCTCATCGCGACAAATATATTTTTTAAACGACGAACACTTAATTATTTCCGTCGCCCTTTCTTTCCAATTTAAACGTACAGCTGGAGCGAGCAATCTTCTTAATAACTGCAATACGAGTGGTTTCCCGTTCGTTTTATTAATGTCGATTTTCCGCGATCCAAGAGAAAACGCGTCGCAAAGTTCGGTTAGTCAGGACAGAAATGAGCTGCGGGCACCCTTAACGAGTCCCTCGTTCGGCCCAACTTTCGGAACTCGATTCGCGGTACACGGAGGCGATTCGAGAACGGCGAAATCCGTGGAAAATCGGTAACGCACGGAATAAATCTGCAAAATAAATAGCCGCCGAAATGACGGAAATAAAGTAACCGGGCGCGTCGCGTGCTCGTTAGCAGAACGCGTTCTCGTTAATACGCCCCGCAACGCGTGTCGCATGATTCATCCGAGCACCGCCGCGCGGACCGCGATGATAATTTGACTGGCAGTTGTCGCAGTCGGTAAATTTAATTCCCGTTATCGATTGATCGCGAGCGAGAGAGGACTGTTACGGTGTGGCGAACGAAATCGCGTGGCAATAAAAAGGAGAGAAAAGAAAAGAAAACAAAAGAAAGAAAAAAAACACAAACAGAATTCTTCGCTCCAAGGTGAGTGCGATGCATGCAGGGTGTCCCGAAAATAATGCCGCGCAATCGGTCGCAAGACTCCCGTCGAATCCCGGCGAAAAATGTAACGCGGCGGAACGGGAAATGACGCGTCGAAGTCCGTCCCGGGAATATTTTCGACCGTGAAGAGACGCTTCTTCTCGCGAACGAACGACACCGTGAACTTTTTTATCGGCAACTCTCCCCCCCCCCCCCCCGCCGCATTGCCGTCGTCGCCAATTCCCAAGCGAATCGGTCGCGACTTCCCCTCCGCGACGGTTCCGGTTCAGTCGTTCACGCGTGGACAATGCAAACTTGCCTTTCGAGTTCTCTTAATTTCATCGGCGAGTTCTTGCGAACAGTTTCGTTCGTATTCCGGATTTCCGCGGGGCGGCGAGAAGGGAGGGGGGAGTGGAATCAGATCGTCGATCGAATCGGTTGTTTGGACAATGTTTTCGCCGAGGAATAGGAATTTCGCGGAGTTATTGGAAAAGTTAGGTTAGGGAGGCAGCCATTCAATTTTTCTCGAAAATTTCGAGCGTTTTCAAGCGGATTTCCTTTCGCTGCCCAATGCCTCCTGTCCCCCAGATCGATATACCGTGTACAACTGATACCCAGTCTATAATCCGCAGGCAATTTCAAGCATTAGCAGTAACGGGTGTGATGATTACGATGGATCCCATTACAGCAGATCCGGGCGTGCGGCGGTGCACGCGAAATTGGCTGCAATTATTATTTACACCTGCTCGCGGTACTACGCTAACCGTGAATTTCATTATGCACAATTTCATTAAGCAGCTGCGTCAAACAGCTTACGGTATTGAGGGTGTAATTGTTTCCGTGTAATCGGGCCTCGTATCTCTATGCGAAACAGCGCCGTTGCTGCGCGATCGAATAAATAAGAGAAATTAGTTCTTCCATCCTCCGGTACAATTTATTGGAAGGAGTCGAATTTTCCGACTGATTTGTTTTTTCTTCGCCGTTCAATTAATTTCACGACAGAACGAAAATAAATGTCGCCAGTCGATTGAACAATTTTTTCTTCAGCCCCGTGCCAAATTGAATTTCCTAACCCCAACTATGCAAAGTCGAATTCCCAATCTCCCCCTGACATTAAAATCCAGGATATCCCCTCGAGCAGAGCCATATTGAAAGCCACGAAGCCGTAAATTCGACATAAAACCCGTGATAATATTAATGTTGAATATATCTATAGAAACATTTCCGTCGTTCATTTCCAAATCGAACGTGGCCCCGTCCAAGTGCTTCCAAGTGGAATTTTTTAATTCCCATAAGAGCGGGGCAACGATAAAAAGAAAATTATATTACACCCGATACACAGTTCGGACCGCTTCGACTATTATTGTATTTTTCTCATTGCAGTATCAAATTTTCACACGGAAAAATCGCCTGTGGCAAATAAAACGTATAGCGCGATCAAGAAATAATGGAGCATTTCTTGCTGTCCATTTAATTTAATTGTCTCAAGTTTTTCTTTTATGTGAACAATTTCTCAATTCCTTTAACAGGTGTTCGATTTCCAATACAAGATACGGTTCGAATGATATTTCGAGTGAGAGGGGAAGGAGATTTGTCACAGAGAAATGTTACTCTCGACGAGAAAGTTAATTTTCCCACTGGCGGTGGGTCCCCACAGGGGGGGTCCCCCTCCCACAACACATCCCGCAATGAATAATACGCTCTGCTGTCTAAAATCATTAACAATAAAAAAAAAAGCTTTTAACACTGATTACCTCAAGATAATCAACGCCAGAAACACTGCGGAAGTGGTCGGGGTGGTTCGCAAGTAAATAAAAAAGTATTCGCGGAATAACCTACAAAAGAAAGTACCCTCCCCCATCGAAACTAAGTAACTCCATGCCGACGACGCGTTAATTTTAACGAAACGAAATTAATCAACCCCCGGGTAACAACGTGAGGCTGCAAGAGGGGTGTTATGGCACCCGGGCCGAACAGAATATCAAACCGTGGTAACAGAATTTCGTGTTCGCAAAAGGGAGAGAGAGAGAGAGAGAGAAATCGAATACACTCGCGCAGACAGGTGAACGTCGGCGGTGCGACGGGAGGCGAAGGGGAAAGAAAAAACTGAAAACCGTGATGGCAAAGTGGTCGCCGGCGCTGCTAATTTGGAGCGGGCGGAGCTGGGTCGCGCGAAAAATAATTAACACGCCATGGGTGTAGCCTCGTTCCTCAAACGGGGTGATCTTTCGGGATTAACACGCGGGAGTGGCGTTAAGTTAATCCTTCGTCAATTTGCCTGCCAAAGGGACGAGCCGAGCGGACACGCGGGCTGGAAGGACAAAAAAAAAAAGAAAACAAAGGAAAAAGGGATTAGCTTCTCTCGGACGTTTTTTTTTTCCTCCTTTCCCCCTCGATGTTTGTCTCTTTTCGAACGCGGGATCAAAGGGCGGCGTTCACTGGGTTCGACGGGCAAGTGTCCACTCGACCCCTAATTCGAACACTAATTCCGCTCGCAAAGGGAATGAAATATTGATACGTTCTGACGTAACTTTCACCTCAACAACGTCGGACGGCTAACTCACGTCGAATAGTTGTTAACTGCTTGGCATTCCGTCCGATAAATATTCATTGAGTAAACGGGAATATAATTCGTTGAATTAATCGGCGGACAAGCGAATAAGAAATCAATTTGTCCGACGCTGGTTTGCCCCTATGTTTGCCTGGGCTACTTTCCCCCTGCTTTATCAACTTATACTACTTGCCCGGCCATACGTCTTTCTATACTACTCGCCCCGCTATGTGTCCCCCCGCACTACTTGCCAAGCGGTATAGCCAGTTTATACTACCTGTTTTCTGAACTGTTCTATTGCTCGCGGAGCGACCGTTCATCGAGACGACCTCATTAAAAGTTTATCGAAACGTGTAATTAAAACCGCTGTTCGCAATGTCCGTACTCGAGATTTTATCGCGATCCAGGGTCTTTTTTTTTATTTCTGATTTTGCCACGACGCTCGTGTGCATTTGAATTGCAAAAGTCGGGCCGCGTTTGTACCTTAATAAAAATTGATGCAATTATCCGGGGAACCACTCGTTCGATACTCGTCCGTTTTCCGGCTTCGAGGATTATGAGTGTCGTTCGAGCTGCAGGAGCGATATTTTAAAGGGAGGTCTCGCCTACATAGCGCGGAAGACTGGAAGTCATAAGCTAGAATGTAGAATATTTCTGGGGTGACGAATTGCTCGCGAGAATCGCCAGAATTCGACTACGGCATGTCTAAGCCACGCCCACTGGCGGGGAGGGGGCCGTTCATAACCTATAAAACCGCTGCGACAATTCTGCGGTGCTCGTTAGAACTATTCAATGTCCACATTTTATTTTCGTAAAATCTAACTAATTTGGGTTCTAATATGAACAATGCGAAATGTACATTTTGAGAACAGAAACGAGGAATACGGAAGATGAAATCTTGAAAAATGGCAAATAAAGATGTGAAATTAGTTTTGTTTATTTAACGCTTTAAAAAACACAGAAACCTATTCCGCTGTTTAAAATAATTTATTGGCCAACAGAGACTGCTTTCGTAGCCTCGAAGGAGCAGTCAGAGGTACGAACAGACACCTTCGCGAAAGTTGGAAAATAATACCCACCGAATGGCCGGTTCTCGTTTATCTTTCGCGGGATGTGAAAGTTTCGAGTTCTTCTTGAATTCGCCCTGATCATTACTGCTCACGCCAGCAGCCGTAAGAAAAATAATCTTCGTGTTACCTGGCACGCCGCTCTATGAAAAACACGCCTCGCCACGACTGTACAGACGGAACGTTGATATAGGAGTGGAAATTAAACGAGATCCGGTGGGAGAATCTAATTCGTTCCGGAGAAAGTAATTACGCGCCATTGGCTGATAAGAATACAGAAATTAAGGGACAGCTGCGAAATTTATGTCGCGCACTGTACATCGACTGGCGAGTTAATTTAAATTAATTCAGGATTCTTTCGGACTAATCAATTTCTTAGCCGAAACAATACGAAATAGGAAAAGTACGATATAATTCAACGAATTATGCATTATTTATTGTCTCCGCTTCATTCCATGTATTCAAATATTGTATCCTCGAGATGACACAACGACGTAAACTAATTTTTATTTCCGCTTTATTCGCCAAAAAAGTTTCTGGCGAAACGCTGAAAGTCGGACGGATTGGTACTGTCATTACCCTAATCAAAGAATCATTAGCCCCCGTCGACGAAAGTAAACGTGGTTTAATGGATAAAAGGGACCGACTCGATAACTAAATACAGCACGCTAATTTCTATGCTAATTAACTAATTTGGGGCGTTTTAGAGCGCTCCAGCTGGACGAACTTTGCATAACGGGTGTTTCGAAGTACGGGACATTTATTTCCTCCCGCGACTGTACACACTCGAGAAAACCCGCCGGGAAACTTTGAAATCGGTCGAAGTAGCAGCGCAATCGAAGATCCGTATGGAATTTCCATCGGAACCGTCTCGTTTTCCGGTAAAAAAAAATACAATTTCAGCTCGCGAAACCGTTCACTCGTTAGAGAAATCGTGTCGAGCAAAAAGAACATTATGTTCAGCAGTCGTGACCGTCGGTGTGTACAAGTGTGCATGTCCAACGGAGGAGTACACGTGTTCAAACAATGGACGACGCTTCCCGATTGAAGAGCGGCCAATCGAGCGTTAATCGATTAACGACCACGGATAATGACGAGCTTCTGCAAACAACATGACGGTACAGTCGTAGGAACCGATATAGGACGCGGCCATCGAAATCCATCGAACGGTTGAAACAAACGTAACGATTCGAAAGTGCGCGAACGATACAAAGAAATCGACTGGGGTTAAACGATCTCTCCATTTGTCCGATTTACATTCGAGCACGCGTACAGTCGGGCGAGGTAACACGGGTGTAGCAGTCGGTTCGTCGAACCGGCGGAAACACGGCTAATTAAATCGGATAACAAAAGACCGATTCATTGTCCAGTACGTAAGCGATTTGTACCGTTCCCTTTCACGGAGAAAAAATAGGGTTTGAAGTTATTATCGATCACGCGAGCTTAGCCGGAAATATCGGATATAAATGGACGACCGAAGCAAATATTTGATGGCCGTCGCGATAAGAAGATCTCAAGGAAGTTCCTTGGATCGAAGATAGAGGGGCGGCCGTTGCCGTTCGAGATCAGTGGCAAGGCACGGGCGACGAGCAAACAAAAATCTTGCCAAGATTAGCAACGATTCTACGCGGCGAAGAAACGTTCGGCAAGAATCGATGAAACGGCTTAAGCGAGAGCCGAACCCGCTGACATAACCATGACGGTGATCGCGCGATTAGCGACAACATCGTTGCCCTTACTTATCCTAACCTCGAAACCAGTGCCCGCTACGAAATACGCGATTCGACTAATTAAGGTGGCGCGACGACGCGAGCAAAAAACATTGCCGAGAAAACAGCGGAGGTTAGAAAAATTCGATGCCATTTATCACCGCGTGCCCACGAGTGATACACCTCCCGAAAGTTTCACGCCCGTGAAGAAATTCCGTATTCGCGAAGAATTTCGCTCGACGCGGCGCGAGCAACTGCGGGGACAAGAGAAATTTCTGTCGACGGTGGTTCGTTTTTTTTTTTCTTCTTCTTCCCCTCGCGGAAATTGGACTGCGAGGGGCCGTCCACGGCTTTTCTTCGCGGCGTTTCTTTGCCAAGGGGATCCGATATCTTCCCACTCTTAAGGTCCTTTCAGGGTCCCATCAAAAGGAATATAATCGATCCCGCCTCGTTCTTTCTTCCGTCCACACGCGAGGTTAACTTTTTTTTCAGCAAACTTTCAATCGCCCCCTTCAATCGGTTTACAATTTTCCTGCCGAAGTTGTTATTACCTTCTCCCCTCTTTCACGTTTTCTCTTCTATTATAAACTGTTACCTTCGTGATCTATCAATGGATCCTGCTTATTTATTTATTTTTCACCCGCCGCCGGACCGAGACGCGCAGCGAGGCGAATCAATTAGCGCGTTCGCCTGCAACGTTTATGATTTTCAATTGTTTGACAGTGAGAGACAGTTTGGCACGGGGGCGGATAATTTGATATATTATAGTAGAGCGAACAGTTTAGTGTTTGGTAATGGCAGTATATCGTGATATTGGGTAATTTGATATTTGGTAATGGGGATACGAAGCAGCTTGGGACAGTTTAATGTTTGGCAATAGTGGCCCCGGTTGTATTGGATAGTTTAATGGATATACTATAACGCGACAACTGTTTTTACAATTTCTATTATACGGCCGACAATATTTCCCCATTAGAGGAAGCATTGAGTTTATTGACAATTCACTGTCGCGAAATTAGAACGGTATCGAATTAGAACACTCTCGTTGATGGTACTCGTGTAACGCCAGGTAAATCGATACTTAAATGATTTCGCATTACATGTTACAGAATAAATAATTTATCATGGCGACCTCGTCCTCCTTCGCCAAAATGGAGAGCAACGACGGAATATTGTACAGCGGTATGGAAAGTTTGATGGTAACGAATTTTCGTCGCAGGTGTCGAACCGTAGTTCGATCCCTCGAAGCCACTGAGAAGACTCCGGGGATCGAGCAACTTTCAAAGATTGGAAAATTCCGTCAGTCGCGAAATTGCATAGTCCGAATAAGTGCAACGCAACATTCCGCCAACCGAATTTCGTTCGAGTGTTCCTACGCGGAACGATTCCGTTCGAATATTTATTTAAAAGCCAACGGGATCTTTGGAGAACACGTGCATCCGCAAATAATATCTACTTGAACGGTGTCGCGTTTTCCTTTTGTCAATTTACCAGCGTGAGAAGATTGCTTCTTCGAATTTTATTCAAGAAAATACGTATATGCATATATGTATAAACGAAATCGAATAATGCGAACGTGTACACAAGCTATGAAACTATTTGTGCGCAACAAGCTGCTCGACAATAGGAAATTGTGGGTGTGTATATCGAATGAAATGCATGTTGCATCTCTGCAAAGGCCGGATAGCTTTACGTTGAATCACAGTGCAGGGAATTCTGGGTTGAATGGAACTACTCAACGAGACAAATACCCAGCAAAATTCAGGGCTGCGATGGAAGGAATCAACTATAACTAGAACTAACCGCACTTTTAACTAATACGTTCCTAAAAAGAGACACCAGTTTTGTAATTTGATGTAATAACCATACATTCGTATACCAAATATAATATATTGTAATCGTCGAGTTGAATATCTCAGAAAGAAACGATTATCTAAAATTATACATTCCGCTATATTACGATATTTAACGAAACAATTTGATCGGGGTCGAACGAAAATGTCTGAGGCCGGAAAGAAAATTCGAAAAATACGTTTTGTAGTTTTGTGTCAATTATATGCGTGCTGAGTATTTCCTCGAACTGTCATTAATATCTCGTTAATTATCAGCTCTGGTGAAAACGATGTTCAATACCTCTTCACTCGGAAATTAATTAACGTTCGAGCTGCCGCGAGAAAGACAAGACACGTCATTTAAATAAGAAAAATGTTTAACTCGTTTAAACGAAATTAATCTGCGCCGAGCGGAGAAATACTTTTCCATCGCCTCGTCAGTTGTGCATCTAGGAACTTTATTTACATGGCAGCGTGTCCCTACGGATTAGTAGCAGCGTAAAACGTTTCCTTAGCGCCGCAACTATATGCCCAACCTAACCCAACAGTCGTTATTTTGCAAGTGATTTCGGTTGAGAGGAGAGCTCGGTGGCCTTTTCTCGACGGAAGAGCCGTCGCTATGGCCCTCAGGCGTGTAGGTTGCGCGTCACGCCAGCTGTTTTGTTTCCGATTTAACCGTTTCTGTCAGTGGCAAAAAGAACCACGCTCGCGTACCGTGTAAACCTTTTCCATTACTCGCCAAACAACGCCACACGACGGATAGGCTCTTCGAACAAAGCTCTCGCCGGAATATATTATAAAATAGATCGTGGTAAAGCGATACCCGAACGGTGGCAGAACTTCTCAACCATGCTGGCGACGTCGCGCGATTATTGTGTTCGTTGTACTCTTTAGCATTCGGGCGAGATAATTTTCTTGGGGGAAAAATTGCGGCCTATTAGATTTACTAGATGACGCGTCGCAGTGGCGGCCAGTTACAAATATGCAATCGGAATCACGATGACCAGGACGATCATTTCCGGTTCATTTGTCGTGTGTCATAGCTGCCGCAAATTGGGGTCGCAAATTCTGATCCGCGATAGATGTAATTTGCCCAGGGACTTTGTGGGACATTTTTAAGCCTATCGGGCAAATTAATGGTGGCCTCCGTGACCTACACTGGATCGTGGTTAATACCGCCCTATGGAAAGATACTGGTTTAGTTATGTTCGCTGAGCATATTTCATCAACCGATCTAACCTTTACGTTGGTAGACCCGAGGCCGTTAAATACCCTGTATTATCTATGCATACCCATCAGGAAACGTTTGCATCAGATGTACGAGGGCAAAATGAAAAGTTCTCGGCTTTGCGTTGAAAGAAAATTTTTTTTTACGTGAAGTATGTTTTACTTTTAAATACAATCTCCGCACAATCTCGTGCAGTGAAACGATCGTATCAATTGCACATCCTCTTTAACAATTACGGTTCTGTGCAGAAATTTCTATTTTTATGTACACGCGGTAGATATAAAATATGGCTCGCGTTGAACGACGTACGAATTTAATTAGCCAGGTTACTCTGGGACACCATTAACCGATGCCACACGACGTATTAACCATAAATTGACTATAATACAAATTTCCGAACCGAGTATTCGCAATGAATTTAGTAATTTCCTGCCCTGTGACAAAGGGAGAATAATGTAGAAATAATACAATAAATAAAATGAACAACCCGAATGAAACGCACCACTTCGAAAACAATCACTTAAAGCTCTTCTAACCTAAAACTAACAGGGAACACGGCTGAATAATTATGAGCCTTAATTACGACTTGACCGCGGAGAATTTTCGTTAATAATTACACTTGCGCCTCGTAATGAAGTTAACAGTTGAACGATACTAACGAATAGCCGGGTACGTACATACCGAAAAGGTCCTGCATTAAGTGGCCTTTCGCGAAACAACGACAAACTATGAATAAACATGGCGGCGCACCGCAAGGCGTGTTTTGCAAGTCTGGTTTCGGAAAGTTGTCGCGTTACTACCTGCGAAATGGGGCTTGCCATAAATATAAAAAGAAAAAAAGAGAAGAAAGGACATTCGCTACAGAGTTGAATTTCGCGTGCCCCATTTCTAAGACGTTCATGTTCTATGCAACATCCCTTTGATCTATCTCGTACATTAATAACGATTTACATGTAATTTCCTGTCGCGTCGAATTATGCAAGATAGTTCGATTAAGTACTAAGGAAGCAATCAAGTTGGCGGCATTAGTCAGCTGGAATCTGTCGGCGGCAATCAGGCTTCCGGTTAATAGTTAATCAGTCTTAGATGCAGTCAGGCTTCTAACAGTCGGTTAACTAGGAAGCACCTGGGCCTCGATTAGATTGCCGGCTTGATTGCGATGCGGGCATAAAAAAAAAACACGTAGCAATTAACTGACACTGGCATTCTTGAACCGTTCCTTGATTAATCAAGTGTGCCACTGTTTCGGAGATTTTACCTTTCGCGCAGGTTCGGAATTAGTTATTAAGTAATTAAGAACGCGGGTGCAATTGCAAAGGTTCTCGGTGAGAACGATGATTACCTCAATGTTTCAGCATATTGACATACAAACAATCTCACAATCGGACAAGCCGATTGTACAACAGGTGGGGGCTATCGCACCTCCAATACCAATTACGACGCGCACACCTTAAATTCAAGCCTAACGTAATTATACTGAACCAAACAATTCAAATTGAATCGCAACCTTTGCGCCGAATTGACGTGGCCCCCCGTTGCCACTCACCCATGCTTGGCGATACGCGAACGAACCATAACCTCTAATTTCGTGACAAGCGGCATTTAAACGAATCTATCGAATCTATTAGGTTACAAACCATGGCAACGATCCTCGACAGAATTGGAACGGAAGAATTTCCCGGGAAAACAGGATCAACGGAGAACAAAGGAACGCAAGAGAAATAAGTGCAAATAGTAAAAAAAATAACGTGGCCGTCCGCTATCCGTTCCGCGAGGGATTAAATTCTGAAAAAGACGAACGACCTCTGTCAATTTTTCGCCGAGAAAAATGCTAGTTGGAAGGGGGCCAACACAGACGCCGTAATCATATAGCGTTCGTCCAGCTGATTTCGTGTCCCGTGCAATTTTTATACCGTCGTTCAATATTCGTTTGGCCGATGCAGTTTTAAACACGATCTTAAATAGCTCGAAATCGCTTAGTTCTTAATTGTCGCGATCCGCCGCTTTTAGCCGGTTACTCTAATTACGAGACATCTGGCACCGCCAAAGTTTTAATTATCCTCATCGATCATCTCGAAAGTCATTCATCCCGATCGCGCCAGTTACGGTGAATGAAACGTTATACCAGCGCAAGGGGATCGTATTTACGTAACGAGGGAAGCCGTGAAATTATTTAACACCGGCGATCGTTCAATTATTTCAATTTCGCCGGGAGGTTAACAATGCTCGATTAGAAATGTTCGATTGTCCGGAAGATTCCTGACGATTAACCTTATCCCATTCGCGGGACCGTTTCAGTGGGAAGGTACCAATCTTTCCGAACGCAATCATTGGAAATCGGTAGAGAGGTTATTCCGCGACACTGCTGCCAACGCCGTCATAAAAAAAATATCTAGATCCGCGTATCGGGTGTTCCTAAAAAGAAAATATCATTTTGTTCGGTTTAGGGGGAATAACTGAGAGATGGAGTTACGGGCGGTGGAGACATCGAAATCGGAATTTTTACGTGGGGAAAATGTTCATGGCCGACTGTAAAGTCTCGTAGTTGACGCGCATCGAGGAACAGACTCGTAAAGGGGAGGATCGAAGGCGGAAAATCCGCATGCTGGCGCACAGCATTTTTGTTTCATGCATGAAAGCCTATCGTTGAACCCTGCCCGACGCTTATCCGCGAAGCTGCGAGCGCAGAAAATTCTGTTATATTTACGCTCGACGTAACGTTGCAAATGAAACGGGAACGATAATATGGAAATTAAATACCAACGAAGGAAAATCAGAGCGGTTAATACGAATAAAACTGTGCGCCCATTTAAATTAATATATCCGGTAATGACTGATGCAACATTAATCCCTTTAATCCGTTCTAACCTCGAATTTTAACGTGTTCGAAAATCGGCAGTTGCAACGCCTCTACACAGGAAATAGGGAAGCCGGCGGTCACTCTGACCACCATTTGGCAGACAAGGAAACAAAATGGCGGTCGGCTGCAGAGCCCGTGCCTGCGGTTGTTCCATTGACTAACGCCACAAACCGCGATTACTCGAGTTCGAGCCCCTCTATCTTCGTTTCGAACGTGCAATATTATATCGTCCTCCCTCGAAGCCCCCTCGATCACGAAATATGTACCACCGCCGGCGAACTATTCGTGTCCGAACAAAAATCGTGGCGAATGTCCGAAGTAGGACAGTTTCCAGCTTCAATTGTTTCGCGATTAGAATGCTAGAGGGTCAATTGGTTCGGCAGACAATGAACCGTGCAAAGAACAGAGGAAGGGACTGCCAACGATTTCCGGCCACAACGGAACTTATATTACGGAAAAAATATTAATGTTCGCTACTGTACCTATGCAGTTACAACTGAACAAACTAGCGAAACAAAAATACCGGCAAAGATCGTTTGTTTATTTTTATCTGACATATCGATTTTCTATACGAATGTACGAAATAAAATCGCGGCAAATGATTCCTCACAAGTCAATAAATCAAAGGAGGGCGAAGAGGTGTGTAAACACGGCGCGGGTATGTACAGTGGATGGAATAAATAAACGATGTAGGGGAATGAATCGAATAAAGACAAATGCGCGAACGTGGAAGTAAATAAATAAAGATTGACAGCGATACACGGATGTAGCACGAGTCGGAAGCAGGTGAATATACTCCGATTCCGTCACGTATTAAGCGGAACCCTCCGGCTACGTGGCGGAAACAGAATTAATTCGACGCATATTCGACAAACGGTACGCCGGACTCTATAGTCTACAATGTAGACTCTACGACGATGGAAAATTACTCGTAACGAACAACTATTCGGATAATTTGTAACGCACATTTTTTTTAAATGGTCAGTGTAAATATTTATGTATATTTAAATACGATATACCCCTCATTTCGCCATAAATTATTAAAACAAGCAACGAATATATTCCGTAAAAGTTTCTTTCCGTCAAGTTTCTACTTTCCCCCCTCGTAAACTTTTTCTTCACCTCAATTACGTTCCCTTCTATATAAAACTCTCGACATAACCTCAAACGTTCTTTCCGAAACGTTCATCCAAGTTGGGAATCCCATTGGCGACGTGAGAGGACTGACAAATGTTTCTTAGACGATTTCCCTGGATTTTACAAGCGACCGACAAATTCTGCAGGTACGCGACGTTGCACGTGTCCTTAATTTAGGGAAACCGCAATCCGAAGTTGTGGTACGACTGTCTCCCTAGAGTTTACGCTACCTACGTAAGGTTTCCCCGCTTAGGAGCAGAGGTAATTACAAGTCTGACGAATGTGCCATTCAGCTTGGATTGTGTTATTTTTTGCGACAAGGCAGAAAAATTGGTAAATGTGATATGCACGTAAGAGGAACAACAGCCAGGGCTACCAGGGAATGACCAAATTCCCTAGTTTTTTGTTGTTAAACGTCAATTTTTCAAAGTGTTGGACACTGAAACTGACGATTTACAATTGGGTGGAATTTTTTAATGAAATTATCGCGCCGTAAAAATCGCAAAGCTCGAACGAGAAGGGAAATATCGAGTTATGGATCAGCCCTGAAGTACGTTGCGGCAAGAATTTCCTGCTACAACGCCGAGTAGAACGAAGGTTATGGACTAAACTGATGAATATGTAACGCGAACTAAACGCCACCACTGGTGGAACTTTATGAGTTTCATTCTTTGAGTACACAGGATGCTCCTAGTGGCTTCCGTTGCGGTAGTCCTTGTTCGCTGAAGCAAACGCAAATAAAATCTTGTCGACCTCTGACCGAAAAAACGGAAAAGAATATATTGACCGGCTGACAATGTTTTATTCAATTCCGCTGCGAAATAAAACTGGATACAAATCTGACATAATTTTATCTCTCATGATCCTGATCTAGAAATGGACGAGTTTTGTACACCGATATCACGGAAGTGGAACGTTGAAAATTCCTGTCAATATTTCTTTTCCTCGAAAGCGTAACGGGAGAAATGTCGTACACCAGTACCGCATAGGTTCCCCCAACTGTACCGAAGCATCGGTAACAGCATCAAATAAATTCTCCTGACGTTATAATAGCCGTATGGACGCGAGTGTGCAAAATAATATATATCACAGTAAACAAGAACGATCTGTCCGCGCAGGTGAATTTATGGCGATGATCGGGGCCAACCTGAGATTCGGAATCGGGGCATCCGGTAACGTGTCTTCGAATGCGACAAAGGTGTTCCAGTGTCACCCGGGTGGCGCCACTGAGGCCACGCTCATATTCAGCCTCGGGGCCCTTGGGATGGGAGCGAACTTCCTGCTCATGGCTCTGATCCTGGCCAAACGGCAGTTACGCAGGTAATTGTAACTTCACCTCCACCCGCCAGATATCCAAACAAGATGGGGAATCAACTTCCAATCTACCGTAATGTCTCGATTGGTGTTCAAAATTGCGTCTACGACCAGTGTTCATTTCTATCCCCACTACTCGGGGTGGTCCCCCCCCCCACATGGAACCAGCGAAGCGTCGAGCGTCGAGCATGTAATCCGAGCCCAGATCGAATATCGGTGAGAGCCAACACTAATGCGAGCGAGATTACGAATTGAAACTTGTTCATTTTCACTGCATATTTTGCCATCAACTAAATATAGCAATTTAATGTAGGTAATACGGATTTATTGTAGAGACCATAGACGATAATTTTGATTGCGTTAGTATTGTCCCTCACTGACAAGGGTATTTAAATATTCATGTAAACAACATTGAAGGTGACCTGACTGGATCTAGAAACGTGTCTGCGCACGATTAGTGTTCGCGTTCGGTCCCGTGAGAGGTACACTGATCGAGACATTACTGTAACATAAATTCCAATGAGTTCACGTTTGCACGACCGTGTGACATTCGCGTGCCCTTCGTCCTGTTTGTTTTGAATCGCACGATTATGTGATTTAGGTGGTCGCAGGGCCTGCTGTTCCACCAAGCGATGGTGGATTGTGCTCGGGCAGCTATTTTACTGCCCCTCGGGTCGAGCATCTTGAACTGTCAGCCGATGACCAAGTGTTCACTGGTCGAGACAGCGTTTCTACTGCTGGTGACAGTCTCCACGGTCAATATGCTGACGACTGTCCTGAACGACAGCCCTATTTTTCCGGAAACCGACGAGGAGGCAGACCTGGCTGCACCCCTGTTAATGGACTCGCCCCAGGCAAGCGATTTTGCATATTTATAATCGGCCCTTTGCTTCCAATTCTTGTTCGGAGAATAATAGAGTGCCTTTCTCTCCCTTACTATATTTTGCTTCTTGCATTATTTATATCTTTCCACCCCGGGGGTGGACCGAGAATTTGTTTATCAGTACGCAAACTTTGATTCGTTCGATTTGTTTCAAATAGAATCTACTTCTCCCTTGAAACATCATTTCAGCCCCAATTCGTTTAAGACGCCGCCCTTTAAACTAGTTAACAGTTCTGCAAACTTGGGAATCGTGTAATCTCGAGCGTGCATTACCTTCAACGGAAGACAGCCGTTTCGACCGTGAACAGTTAAACAAGTTTCGCCGTTCTAATTAATAATCGTAATTAGTCACGAGATTCGGACAATTGTTCTTTAAGAGAGGGTAGATTGTTCAAATTGTTATCTTTCGTTGAAAATTTCATTGGAAGGAAACGGAAAAATCGTTCCCCACCGTTTTCCAAATGAAATTCCCCAATCTCTGGTAAGAATTAGGTTCTTTCGCACGCGGCTATATTCTCGTGTTCGCGTCTCATTTAACTCAATTAGGTACTTGAGTGACAGAGGAGTGCTTTTGAGCCAGCCTCAAGTTCCAGATCGATCAAACATGTAGTATATCTATATATATATATATATATATACAGACACACATATGTATGTATTTATGTATGTATAGGTAACGGCACATGCGAAGGTCTACAACACACCTCTTGTGAATGAAATGCAAACGGCTCTCAAAATGCAATTGAAAAATTGTTTTTACGAGCGAGTGTACGATACGTAGCGTGTGGAAGTTGAAACTCCTTGAGTGCAGTGATTACGAGGCCGGAACCACAAGGGGTTAATCGAATGGATCTTTTACTTTGTTCATATTTTATCAAATGTGGTCGGTGTACTGCCAGAAAATAAAATATTTTTTACTTTACCGATCGAAAGAGAGGTGTTCTATTGTGCTGCTCCAAAAGTGAACGGGAGATCTTCGATTTTTCAGTGCGTTTTATTCGGGACGTTCATGATATGGTTCGCGAGCATCACCATAAACTTGGGTCCGACATTTTTGAGCGGCGCATTGGCCGCGAACACGGAGTCCGGCCACAATGCACCAAGCTGCCCCCTGGTGCACGGCCCATTCCGCCATTACATATTGAACGTCCTATGGATCGCCATCAACATGATATGCGTCGCCCTCACGCTCGTCCATCTAAGAAAGCTGCACAAAGACCTGACCAAGGCGAACGTCGAAGCAGTACGTATCTTTCCCGCGTTCATTTTAGGGAGAAATCGCGCTATACAGCACGCATGCGCCCGCAATACCATAGGTCAGCTATTGTACAATTCCGCAATTCCATATGTCAGCAATTCCGCAATTCCATATGCAAGCCATTCCGCAATTCCATGTGCAAGCAATTCCGCAATTCCATATGTCAGCAATTCCACAATTCCATCAGTTAACAACTTCACAATTCTTCAATTCCACGTGTTAGCCATGGCACAATTCCGCAATTCCATATGCTAGCAATTCCGCAATTCCACGGTACCACGATTCTTCGATCCCACATTCCACTATTCTGCAAATCCACAATCCACCACCGCGCTCACTTGTACGTCTTTACGCAATTACAACTCCACAATTCTATGATTCAATAGAACATCCAATGCATGCAAAATATCCTCTGCCAACCACAGGCAAAGAACATACACACACACACACACACCCACATTTAGTCCTACAACTTTCTACCGTCTACAAAGCATAAACTCTGTCACTGTTGCAACTCCACTGCATGTTCATTTCGCGTTGAAACAACGTCCACCTATATTCCAAACACGATTATATCTATCAGCAAACGGCTTAGCATGATGCTTAACCAACGTGAAACGCAAGGAAAACTGTGCAACGGGTTTATTATTAAACAAACAGTGTTCTCGAGGATTCGCCGGCTTGCTTGCATTTGCGAAACGCTGGCTTCAACCGCGATTGGCCAGCGATTAGCCCGTTAATTGGCAGCGTTTTCATTTCGTTCAGCAAATTCGCTGGTCCGCTTAGTAGTCGTGAGGGCTGTTAGCCAATATTATCTGTACAAATGACCAGTGTTCAGAAGTAGTACATTTGCATTTAGTATAATTACGGATGTATATCGTGGCGCCGTTAAAATTAAAGTAGAACAATTCTTCCACGCTATCTTCTACATTTTTTGTTTTAACCTTCTTGTTGGCAGTAGCAATAAAAATTGGTACAGATTGCTCTAAGCAACAATTGCAAGAACTAATGCGCAATAACTGTTTTATTTATCGTAGTTTGATAATTAAAGAATAATGACAGAAATAAAATAATCATTATTATTATGAAACTGCTACCAAAGTATTAACTAATTAATGTTACTTATTGCAAACAATCCGCTTCTTTTAAACATTGGAAAATTGGTTCTGCAATTGTATAACAATCTATTTCAGGAATCAAACAGAAGGACGAACAAGAAATTATGTAAATTGAATTGACGCGCGGTTGTCGCTACAATTTCTACTTAAAATAATCGATTTTTTAACCAGGTAAAGGTAGCGCTACTAACGATTCTCGTCAATACCACGGGTAACCAACCGTCGCATTCCCTTCCCGAAAATTCTGCCGCATCTACGAACGGTGGCACGCCCAAGGTAATAACAGACAACAAGCAAATTAATTCAAAAATTTTTATCTCTCTCACTGCAATGCACCTTTTAAAAGATGATATTCTTCTAACACGTGAATGACTACAATTATGATATTTTCATTAAGTGTATATTCCCCGTTTAGCGACACCTGTTATTTATC
This sequence comes from Nomada fucata, assembly GCA_948146005.1. Lineage (NCBI taxonomy): Eukaryota > Metazoa > Arthropoda > Insecta > Hymenoptera > Apidae > Nomada > Nomada fucata. The sequence continues at coordinate 29,136,696 of OX411277.1, read as the reverse complement.
ACGATTCTTTAATTGCAACTTGACTCCTATTTTTATGGCGTCACGTTCTTCCCTTCCGTCGATTAATCGAAACGGAGGCAATCGTTACAGAGAAGCGGCGCGACTGAGGAGCATCGAAAAATGAGAAACTACTTGAAGCGGATGGAGAGAGAGGGCGTGCAAAGGGTCAAGATGTTTCTGGTGATCACGGCCGCGTACGGGATCTTTTGGGGACCACTGTTCTTCGTCACCCTGGTGGATCATCCTATCATAGGGAATCCCACCGGCTACGAGGTAAATTAATTTTTAACAGGGACACTTCTGTCGGCCAATAAATTACTGTTACCCAAAATTCATTGTTCCTCTTTAATTTACCCTTTTGTTACGAACTTCAATTTGGAAAATCGACGAAAACGAATATATCGTTGATTTATAAGTTTCACCTCAATTCGAATACTTTCTTTAATTGCTAAACGATTTATTAAACGCCCAGAAAGGTCAACCCTCGTTACGCTTTTCCAGTATACCAGCCACGTCTCTCGTAACGATGCGCTAGTTTCTTTCAAGCGTCAGCACAGAAGATATTGAACACAAACGACATTTTTTTCACTCACAGCGGAAGTGGTCGCTGCACTCGCCGCCATATTGGTTCCGCGAGCACAATGCAAAATGCAGGCCTCACCTTACACCCTCCGCGCCCGGCGCACAAAGGAGCACGCGTTTTGTTTCTGCACGCCGAGCAGAATATATTCGGAAGATTAAAGGCATTAATTAACGGGCGCGCAAATGACGTCGCTACGCGCGTCACAGAGAGGCAGGAAGGAATTGAAAAAGTCTTTGAAGTTTGTTGAATGCGGAACGTTCCTGAAAGGGGACAGTGCCCATGAATGAATTGTCCTCCGAGAGACTGTTTCGCCTCTTTCCTTTCAATCAATTCATAATTGATTCCCAACGATTCGAGCTTGCACTACAATCCGATCATTCTGTTTCACGAAACCATTAACACCAGAACCATCGAGCCGCGTTCCACGCGACGGATCATTCGACCGCCTAACCTAGGAAATTTCTTGAAATAATCGTTCCAGGTAACTCTACATATCGCGTACGTTCACGCGTTCGTGAACCCAGTGCTGTTTCTGAGCCTGCACCGTGGCCTGCGGCAAGGTTTGTCCGAATTTTTCTGCGGTTGCTGCGAGCTGATCGCCGGCTGGATTTTGGGCCCGAGCATCCCTTTGGAAAGCGTCCAGCCGCCGCGATATCAAGAACCGATAGAGGCGCTGCCGTCGCCGCCGGAACCGCCACCTAACGCGTGTCCAGATCTCACGGACGTGGCGCTCCTCCGACCGCCTTTACCACCAACCGGCAAGCATTTATTGGTACGGCACTGGAACACTATGACGTATGTTTTTGGACACTACACCTGCCGCTTTATGGGGCCGTGAAAGCCTCGGAGGGACCAAATGGCGCCTCGGGACGAATTGTAAATGTTTTTCGGGGTATTGCTCGCTAGATCAAATTGGACACCCTATATAATTTTGTTACGTCGAACGCCAAATGAAGAGAAACGATACCAATGTAAATATATGGGACGGTTACTTCAAATTTTGCATTCGATTGAAGCAGCGAGATTGTTCGAGGTGCAGGAATATTGAAAATCTCAAAATCTCTTCTTAAGACACCCTTTATATCGCGTGCTTTTAACACGAAGACGTTCCGAGTCGCCTCGAGTTCCATCACCAAACCATGGCGGTTTCATGGTCCGCTGCTTCATGTTTCCGGAATGGCTGCTTCATGTGGCTTAGGAGTACCCTCTAGTAGTTTTAGAAGCTCGGTGGTTGGAGTGGTCTTGGGAAGTGATACAGCGAAAGGGGATTTTGTCGTAGAAGGATGAAGATAAATCGATTTGCCCCGCATGAAATTTTAGGTGGCTTTCATGAAGCATGCGGGAATGGGGTACATAAAGTAGCATGTGTGTACTGTGTTTAATATTTGATAAGCAGCTTTGTGCATCTGCTGCTTTAGTGGCATTATTTACAGATGAACATGTCGCTGTAGCGAACAACTGTAATATTAGCGAAAACCTATTGCTATCACTACACTGAATTTCGCCTACACGTGCACGTTCCTGGCAGGAAACGATTGAACGAAAAAATTTCTCAATGATTTGCGTGAATTTTTGCTTTCCCGTGCTTACGGCGCGATTTTTTTTTTAGCACGAACAGCATGCTGAACAAACCGGTGGCTCCGTGATGTGCGTCATTAATACAGGTGTCTCTCTCTACACTTTCTGTTCAAGATTAACTAATCGTATTAATCGCGGCATTAAACCGTACAGGACGGCCTAATGATCGTACCGACGGATCCGTGGACCCTGGTATCGAGGTCGAAAAGCACGTCGAGCGTTTACGAGGAAGATATTAGTAGAAGATCGAGCATTTTGTTACCACCGCCACCGGAAGTGATCGACTCGAAAGTGAACGTCAGTCCCTATAGCAGCGATTCCCCTAGCGAATGAATTTCTCGTTTCCGCTAAATATTAAGTAAAACGCTTGTTCTAAATGTCTATGTTATACATATATCTGGCATATTGTACGATAATTATGTATACCAAGGCGACAACTGGTTTTTGTACCAATCAAAGTTCATTATCAAATTGAATATCGTAAGCGACAAAACTGAATATACATGTAGAAACTACTGAGAAAATTGCATCTTTGCTTAAAAGAATCTATTTTAGAATCATTGTAACACTCGCAATCTGCGGGTCTTTATTACAAACGCATTGAAAAAAATTTAATTGTAGTCACAATTTTGAATAAACTACGACTTCTAATCTGTCCAAATACTAAAAGCAATCAAGGGAACTGTAATTATTAAATAGTGAAAAAGATTACTAGAATATCGTCGAAAATAAACCTCGTCTAAAGCGCCCTAACAGACATACATAGAAGTTTAAAAAACGTTCACTTTCCAGTCGGTGACGTAGATCGTCCAAGAGAAGTGCACAAACTACGCTACCAGACATTCCCGAAAACATGTTCTTCCGAACCAGAATTAAGGTAAAATCGTCGCCAAAATAGGTTCTGCGAGGAACCAAAAATACTGGAAAATTGCCAAAATTATGAAAACAGATAAATAGTAAGGTAATCGTTCGTCAAACGTTAATCACGTTTCCATGTAAAACTTCGCTATCTAGATGAACCTAGTGAAAGTCGGCTGCGGCCAATTTAACAGAAGAAAACGAATAAAAACGAAAAAAAAGTGAAGCGAGAAAAGATATTAGAGATTAACTGTAGAGTGGCAGTGAATCACCAAGAAAACATAGTTCCTTAATTGTGAATCGAACAAACATTAGGTGCACCAATTAGAGATTAATTAGGCGAAATAATTAACTAGGGGTACCTTAAATAATCTGCACCCTCGAATGAGCTTTCCATTAAACTGGGGACTCAAATCATCGAGCTTTCACCTCGATTATTATTACTAATTATATATTATTTATAATTACTACTATCGTTATTATACACTGATTATACAAATATATACAGGAGCGCAGGCGCGTGTGCACATATACAGGGTGTGCCACAGATAAATCTTTAATTAAATAATGTAAAAAGGTTTGGGTACATTGTAATATTATAATTAAATAAATGAATTAAAGAGTGTAACATTTAAATGCATTGATTGCTTACGAACATTTTCTAGAATCCTGAAATCACTTTTTTCTATATCAATTTCAATTTTAGTTCATAATTTAATGAAAATTTTCAAATTTAATAAATCCTACAAAATTGAATTTAATTAAATTTTTATAATAATTCGTATTTTTATTAAAATTAATTATTACTATATTATTAGTTTTAAATAATAAACAAATTCGGCAACACCCTGTATAAGCGTACATACATATATGTAAGTATATACTTATGTATACTTATATATACATATATATTTTCTATGGAAAAACTTTGGGGATTTACGGACATATTTCGAAATTCATTTCATCAAAAAAAAAATTTCCAAATATACTTTCCCATAACATGCTAGTTCATAGACACTGGTGTTCAAAAAGATTAATTTTCTACGCAAACACGTTTCGAAGTGTGTTAGTGAAAAATGAAAATAACTAGGGAAAATAAGTCCGGGAAGTCCCCGAAACAATGTCAATTTCTCTCGAAAGACTTTCGTAGGGGAACGTGGAAGAAATTCTGAAATTCTTCAATTAAACAACGCGATCGTTATAGCCAGACGGATGATAGAAATAAGGATATTAATTTAAATTAATAAACGGTGCCTGGCATGATCGATAGACGTTACACGAAGACAAATCGTCCGACACGATTGATTGCAATGTTTGTATCGTCGATTATACAAGAATTATTTGCAATTATAAAAACTATGAGATTGATGTTATTGAATGTGTAAATAAAGATAGATTATCTTTGACGAAGCGGTCTTAATTTTTCCAGAAACCAGGAATTTTAATAAATCTGAAAATCTATTCCAGCATCGTTGCTTCTACTCTTTCGATTTTTGGTTTCTTTTGTTCGGTGGTGTAAATTGCAATTACAGTACAATTCAAGAAATAGCGTAGTTGTAACGTGCACTTACCTGTTCGAAGCCACCCAAAATTTCAGTAGTGTCCATCGCGGAATTGACGACAATAGATTTCAGCTTCTGGCCGGCCATGCTCGCGAGAAGATGAACGACACTAGTTTTTCCGCTTCCAGTTCCTCCGATCTACCATGTAATTAATGTTGGAAACAATACATTAATAAACAGGATACTGTCAAATCATTTTGTACTGAGTTCTTATTAAATAAACAAGCACTTACGAGTATAGTCATCCAATTCATGTTAACGCACTGCACGAGCCCCCTGAGAACAGTTTTCTGTTCCCTCAGGAGCAACAAATCGTCCTCCTCGTACACAGCAGAATCATTACGATCCAGTATTTCGTTCCCGAAGAAGACCTTGTCCTTTGTCACGTGAACCGGAAACTCGGAGTTTGGCAACGGATGATCATTCAACGAGAATATACTATCGTATATATCGCACACCTGTAATTACACGAAGTTAAAAAAATATTTAAAAAATATTTAAAAAATTGGAAAAGCAGGAAAGTAAATTTTATTGCGCATTAGGTTACAACAGAACTTACATTCTTTTTGTCCTCGTTCGTCCTCATTCTATCTACGTAGATCAACTGAACCCCAATCCCAGGATTGAGGGTCCTCATTGAACTCCGTTTGTAACTAGCCATAGTTATTTCGCACCATCTAGTGACATCTCTGAGATTCATCTCCCAAGGAGATCCTGAGTGACCCCAGGTTGTCCCAACTCGGGCGCTGAGTTCTTCGTTAAACTGGATCATCTTGTCGAGTAAATCATCGGGGAACTCTGGAAATTGTACTTTCAAAATGAACTTCAGATCCCTCTGCTCGAGCGCGTCCACGAAAACCTGCAACAAAAAGAAACGAAGCTCTTACAGAAAATTGAAAATTATACAGAAGGGTCAGCAATTATTATTGCTCATACGCAAATATACGATATTTAAATTACACAGGATTGCTCACCTGTGTGAAACGGTTGAGAAATGACTTGGGTAGTCCCCTTCGCGCCCCACCTTGGCGAAGAGGATTTTGGCAGCCGAATAATCTGGTGCCTGGCTTCACGGCGAACGTCATCGCCAACTCGGGGATGTAGACTTCGCCACGATGATCCAGGCAAGCGTTCAATCCTTCCAGAACCGACTGCGACGCGAGATTTAACTCGTCCAGAAGGATCCAGTCACCATTTTTTAAAGCTCTCAGGAAGGGGCCGTCTCTCCAACAAAACTCTCCGGGCTTTCCTCCTTCCACTGGTAAATCGGCCCCAAATAAATCCGAAATGTCCTGCAAAACATTCAAAACATTAATTAACATGAAAATTTAAAATGAAGAATAAGTAATACTAAGGAACTTAAGGAGCTCAATGTTAATCAAACTCAGCGCGGCTTGTATTTAATTACACTGCGAGACGAAGTGATTCAGTGGACGTAAAAACAAAGGTACTCACCGTTTGATCGCTTAAGTTTAATCTGAGAAGCCGGTGGCCAGAAGCCCTAGCCAGGGCAGACACCAAGCTAGTTTTCCCAACCCCCGGGCTACCCTCCAATAAAATGGGTTTCCTCAACTGCGAAGCTCGCAGGACTTTCAGAGTGTTCGTCCTGGTTGTTGGGCTGGCGAAAGCAAATCCAACATCGCTAGGAATTGTTTCGTTTCCCTTCTTCAAGTAAAATGGCCGCACACCAAATTTTTCCTCGTCGCCCTCGATATCGAATTCGTTCCAGTTTAATATTAACTTGGAGTTCAACGTACTCTGCACCTGCTGTTCGATAAAATCCAAGGCCGAGACTTTGAAGTCCTTCAGCTTCCTCGAACTTGTGAACAAACGGTACAATTACATTTGACGATCAGATGACCAATATAGCGGAAGGATATTTTACGAAAATAATGCAATGAGTGAAAGATTTCTTTCGCCCGTTGAAATTCTGTAAATCGAGAACTAACGATATTAAAGGATAAAACACGAAACTCACTTTTCCGCGGCGGTCGAACCAGACCCAAGTCCGTCTATGTAGCTCAATGCAGCACCGTGGAAGAACGCGTCCCCGATTCCCAAGTCCTCGCAAGAATTCACGAAGTCCACCCACGTGAGCACGTCTCTGACGCTAACGACAAGCTTCTTTCCTATTTCCGTGGTTCGAAGCCAGTTGAGGAACTTTATCATGGCTGCGGGAACGCTGTCCCTGAATTCTTGCTTCAAGTTGTGCGCCATAATGCACCTGAGGTCATCGGTCGAGGCGCAACCTTCGCACCAAATCTCGGTGAATCGGTTTCGTAGGGCTGGCGACAATTCCTTCTTGCCGTAATCGCCGCCAGGATTCATCGTGCCAACGAAGATGAAGTCCTCGTGGGCGGAAACGGTCGCGTTCTCTTCGGCAGACGGCTTCTCGGCGATCAACAGTTTGCGTTCCGGTTCTGGAAAGAAGGAAACAATTCAATTTTTCAGTCGTTCAACGGTTGTGAACGGCCGTGCTTATCGCTGTAAACGATTCAGTACCCAACAGAGAGTTCAAGCGTTCCAGGACGCTGTCGTCCGCCAAAGAGATCTCGTCCACCAGAAAGAATCCGCCGCTCTTCATAGACCTGACTAAAGGGCCGTCGACCCACTCGAACAGCTTCTGTGTCTCTTTGCGATCCCTGACAGGGCGGAGACTGCCCAGAAAGTCGGATGCCTCCGTGTGCATGTGGCAATTGACGATACTCAACTCCTGCTGCCTGATCAAGGACAGCAACTGGCAGACGGTGGTCTTTCCACCGCCTGTCTCTCCGATCAGAAGGACGGGCTCCTTGAAGTCGCAAGCCTTGGACAGCAGCACCGCCATTTTGCGCATCTGAAAAGTCCAGACCACGTGCTCGAATCCGGGAATCTTCTTGGACAGCAGGGATTCCAAAATCGGCTTGGTCACCGCGGAGGTCCTCTCCGACAGGGTGAACAGAGCGTCTGGGTCCACGTTCCTTCTCAGGTGCTTCTTCAACACTTGCACGATCTCCAGGCACTCGTCCGGATGTCGAACCTTCGAGGACAGCACCAGGTAACCCTCGTCGGCCAAGTGCTGACTCCAGTCGTGCAAGGTGCTCCCCGTATCTGGCGCCAGACGGTATCTTTCTGCCCAGCGGAACAGATCTCTGAGGGTTATGAATCCTGCGAAGTGATCGGCGTTGTTAATGGCGTTGTTGAGGCGCGTTTAAACATTTCTGTGGTTCGATACGCACCCTTTTTGCCGGCAAAGGTCGCGGTACCTTTCCTTCGCAATTGAAGCTCCGTCATCACACTGATCACTTGCTTGCAATAGGTCTCCGGCATCCTGCACCGTTTCTGCAGTATCACCTGAAGCTCCTTCGGTGGAATTTCATCGAAATGCAGCTCGACGAATCTGTTCCTGAAGGCGCGCGAAAGCGCCTGACAATAGCAACGGGAAAAGAACAAGTATTTAAAACGTGACCACTCGTATTGGAGGACTATTGCGTTCATCGTCCACGCGTCGCGAATCTAAAAATATTATTCGCCGTTTCGCTGTGTCACCTTTCTCCCGCCGTACAGGCCTGGAGGATTCTGAGTGGCGAACAGCATGAAATTGTCGTCCGCCTTCACGACTTGCTGGGTCTCCGGGATGAACAATTCCCTGTTGTCATCGAGGACCCTGTTCAGCGCTTCAAGAACGTCGCTGGGCGCCAGATTCAATTCGTCCAGTATTATCCAGTACCCTAGAAAATATGAATGATAAATACGAGTTTAACATTGCTCGGGCCACGTGGCCAGAAAACGCATACCTTTCCTCATGGCGTCCACCAGAATACCCTCTTTGAAAACTAGCTTCCCCGTCGAGTCAGCCACGTAGGTGCCAACGTACTCCTGCAGATCGGTGTGCTCGTGGTTGTTAATTCTGACGCAGATGTGTCCGGAGGCCTTCGCCAGGTACGTAATCAAACTGGTCTTCCCCACAGATGTGTCGCCTTGCAATAAAACGGGCATCTTACCGATCGACACCACCCGTACCAAGTCCTTCAAATTTTGCCTCACCGTTTCCGTGAGGACGTACTGAAAAGCCACGCGAACGAGAGATTCAAAGTCTCATTGATCGCTGTCCCGAGCTATTCTCAGGGTGGAAAGGAAGAAAATTGAACTCACATTCTCCGGCCTCTGCGGTTCTAGATCGCCTTTCGGGATCCAGTAGCCTTCGAAGCTGATGAAACTTTCTGCAGACCCGCCACCTGGCCTGGGAATCGGAGTACCGATCACAGCACCAGCTGCTTTGTACCCCAAGATAGCCTTCACGATCATCCTTTGTACCAGTGGATAAGAACCGCTGTCCAGCTGCGTCAGGAAGCTCAAGCAGAACGCTTCGTACAGTGATCTCAAAGCGTTCGCGCAAGGATTCTGAGCGGACACGCTCAGAGCACGACACAGAGTTCTTAGACTGTAGTGGGGTTTGTGACCAGTCCCGTCTAGAAGATTAGTCTCGGCTTCTTTCCGGACGTTCAAGTAGAACTTGACGATGCCCTCGATCCTCTCCGACGGGAGGTTCAGATCGTTCAAGTACGAGCTGGCCAGAAGCTGCAGATCCGACTTCTCCGTCAGTTCGTCCACGAAGAATTCTGTGAATCTGTTCCTGAGTCCAAGTGGAAGGTCCTTCTTACCGATGTCCGTCGCGGGGTTCATGCAAGCAAAAATGGCGAAGTCCTTGTGCCTTTTGATTGGCTCCTTGTCCCCTCGCTCCAGCAGCGACAGAGACCCGCAGGACCCCTCCAGCAATCCTGAAAGGCATTCCAGTGTCTCCGCTGTCGCCAGGTTGATCTCGTCCAGCAGAACCCAGTCCCCGTTCTTCAATGCCTTCACCAGGCTACCCTCTACGAAGGAGAAAGCCAACGAGTACTGACTCTGCACCTGGGACTGCAGTTTCTCCAGCTTCTGCGCCAGCTTCTCCCACTTCCTCGACAGCTCCGTCTCCGTCTGGCCCTTCGAAGAGGCCTTCAATCTTTTCAACGCGGCGGCGGTGCTGTGAATCATCAAAGTGGTCAGCGTCTTCCACTTTCGATCCTCGAAACAGCGTCCAATGTGGTTCAAGAACTTCTGGTTCGGCTCGATGGCGAAATAAGACCTGAACAGGATTTCGAACTCCTCGCGGATCGGATGGATCAGAAGCTTGAGGTCCACCGGTTTGTAACCGCCCAACAGATCCGTGCTCTCGCTCTGCTGATTCATATTTATCACTATCAATTTGTGACCAGTGATCTGTGCGAGGTATTGAACGCAACTCGTTTTCCCTGTACCCGTCTCGCCCACCAGAAGGACGGGTTCCTTCTGAACGATACAACTAGCTATACGCTCCAGGAGGCACACGGACGGTCGAGTGTAGGAAAAATTTGTTACTCTGGGTTGCAGTTTAACCCTGCCGGACCTCTTTATTCCCAACTTTGCCCTCCCAACGACGAGACACTCCTTGTGATGATTCACAGACGGCTTGTGCATTCCGCAGAAGAATTCTGCCTTCGTTTTGACGATGCCCAACTTGTGCGCCACTGATACTGCCAGGTTCAATCGTTGGGCTGAAAGTGACAATGAGATGAGCAATCGGAAATCCTTGTACGCGAAGGGTACGCCGCGAACAATTGAATACATTCGCGAATAGGAAATTCTACGCACCGGAGTCGGGTACGGAGTAGCAAAAGATGTCCAATGAGTCCTGGTAGATCTTCAATGCCGACAGAGGCGAGGACACGTCGAAATCAACGACAGCCCTGGAACACCACTTGAGCAAATCCCTGGTAGAGATCTGTCTACCGTTTCTGACGCTGCACGCGACTCCGTCTTCGTGGTTCCCGACGGAGAACAACAGGAAGACGTCCACGATTCTCGTCGCAATTGTAGTCAACACTGGAAACAAAGTTCTAACTACGGTCACCAGTTCTTCTTTCGACAAGGATTCCACGTTGACGCAGGACCAATGCTTCTGCAGCGGCAGTTGTAGGTGCTTTTGTGCCCCGCTGGCGGCGAACCTTCTCGTAACGAACAACTGAAATCCACTTTTCACACGTATCAAGTCTCTGTATCCAGGCACGGACAACGTTTTAGCTTCTACGAGTTGTCCGATCACACTGATAACATCTGTCGCGGCGCAGTCTATGTCTTCCAGTAGCAACCATTTGCCGGACAGTACAGCCTCTGTTAATATTCCCGGCTGCCAAAGGAATTCGCCAGGGATATCAGTGCATCTGTACATTCCCAGCAGCATCTTGGAGTCCGTCTGATCTCCCAACTGTACTTTCGCGAAGTCTTGGACGTCGTGGCCAGTCGCTCGCGCCAAGAACTCTACCAACGCTGTCTTCCCCGAACCGACTGCGCCTTGTAAGCAAACACTTCTGTTGGAGGACACCGCGAATGCCAAGTTCTGGAGGTTCCGCCTCGTCGACGGCACTGGAACTAAATGTACTTCACTGGTCGGCGTAGGTTTGTCGAAGATCGGAAGTAGAATTCCGCCGACCGATATCACTGACGGCGTGTCCAACGTTTCGTCTGTCTCTTTGGCATCTTCGGATGTGATATTGCTTCGATCTGTCTGTTCGCGTTCGACGGCGAATCGCTCAATCTTTGGAAGAAAGTCACTGGCGCGTGACAGATAACAGGACTCCGACATTCCCAGTACGACGGCGATACAATTCATCGCCAGCCTGGAAAGAAATCAGTATACATTTGGTATTTGTTCGGTATCATCGTTCCTTTGAAACCTTACCATCTGATCGTCTCATTTTCGTGAGCTAAATATTTGTAGAATTTCGACCAGTTCCACGTGTACTTGAAATGCATAGGCGCGCTGCACAGAATGTCGTAGCTGGCGGCTACTAAATCATGATCGGACACCTCTGTTAACGGCGCTACCCTTCGCCTGTTCTGCCGCTTCGCAGAAGGGCTATAGTTGCCATCGACAGACTCGAATGGAGCCGGATTTTTGTCGAAATAATGCAAAACGAATCTGTAATAATGCACCGTGGAATTAAACGTTTAATCGCTTAACAATGTTCACAAATCGTGGATAATACAAATGCTGTATTTCACTTTCGATTATTTCGAATGATATTATCGAACGAAAGAAACTATTCGTAAGTTGTTTGTACGCCGACAAACGATACGTACACTAGCGAGTCCCTGTTTTTGCAAACTAGTTTCCCCAAAATGACGGAATTCAACTTGTGCAGCGAATCCCCGTCGTCGAACGACAGCTTTTCCATCGAGATGCTCGCTGAAACTAACGCGGGCAGTAATTGGGGAAAACACTCGGCAACATCCTCCGTTGATTCCGGGTCCATCAAAAATTCGCAGAGAATTGCAAAAATACGTTCGTACTCATCTTTCTTCGGTTTCTGTAACGCAAACACGTATTCGGTACATAGTGTCAAAACCTGTGTATATTTCGGTAAGTAAATCTCAACTAACCTTATCAGTTTCGAAGGCTGCAAGCTTTTCGGCATAATTTTCCTTTCTGTTGACGAAGGACGTCAAACTGTGCAAGAACATATTTGAAAAACCATCAACCGTGTCACACGTGCGGCACTGAACTAACGTTGAAATCAATCCGGACGAAACCACGTGCTTTTGACGGCACTGCGCGAAGTTATCTCACAAAGCGAGATGCATTTGGCACCAAAAAATCCCTAGAGTCTGTAGGTTAAGAATCCACGTATAGCTTGTGCAGGGTGCGCGCAGGCATGGAGTCTCGACTGACGCACGTTAAAAATTTACGTGTATACCTAGGAGGCGAGTTCAAATTCTTAAACTTCTTTTGCGTCATAGAGATGATGCGTAAATTGTCTCTGTACTTCCCGGCACTATTTTAATATTTCAAACCTGACTTATTCCTGCCACTATTTTAATATTTCGAACCTAACTTCTTCCCGCCAGTATTTCAATATTTCAAACCTAACTTACTCCCGCCACAATGTAAATATTTCGAACCTAACTTCTTCCCGCCACTATATTAATATTTCGAACCTAACTTCTGCCTGACAATACTTGGATATTCTAAACCTAACCTCTGCTTGTCAATATTTTGATATTGCGAACCTAACCTAACATAAGCCAACCTGTAGAGGCAAGCAGGTGGGAAGAAAGGTCTTGAAATATCAATAATTCATTATAAATTTGCAACTGCTAAGCTAATTAATACAATTTTCAAGTTCTTATTTGCCAGTACTACAACGCAATAGTTAAACATTTTACAGGAAAATAAGCTGTATACAATTTGAATTACGTTTAATATAAAATATAAAAAATACGATCGTGTTTCGAACGCATCGTACGAATATTATTTGCAGTACAACTGTATAATGTAATGCCCCATCGAATATGTTATAGGATCTCTGGGTGTGAATTGAATTCATCTCGTAGCCTCCTTTCGATAGCGGGCAAAGAGAGATTGTTCACTTGAACATTAAAACTAACGTAAACAGCCATCGAAAGCCTCTTCGAAAGTCTCTTTGATAGGCTGATTGATACATCATCTAAGATAGGTCCCATGATTTTCGTCGACAGTGGTTCCTTTTCGTAGGTCGATCCGATCGCGTAGGACAAGTCGTTCATGGCCTTCTCCTTACCGTCACCGATCCATATATAAAGACAGTTTTCCATTTTAATTAAATGACAGGCGATCGACGAGTCCCCGATTGTTGCTGCGAAGTCGTGAAACTTGAAGCTGCACTCGACATCCGATTTTTCCTTCTCGTTATCCATGGTCCTTGGGAAATACTTTTTGGAAATTATTATTATTAAACAACGTGTCTTTTATCCAAAAATTCAGGTCGTTTTGGAAACAATCGCTGGAAATTACAACAGAATTAATATTACTATTAGCAGAATTATTTGATCGGATTTTACCAGATTAATCGTTATTTTGAAATATGCTTAGCGGGATGATTATTGTTGTACGCGAACATAACCCCAAGTGTATTTGCATCACGTGGTACACCCAGCAACGATCATGGAGTATGAATTGGTGAGACCCGCGTGCCTTCTATTTTACTCGAGTTTATTCATATACGTTTGAGATGATGCCGGTAGATGTCGCAAGACGACTATTCTATATGTGGTCTGCGTTGCTATATTCATATATTACGATATTAGTTTACGTTACTTTACTAATAATTTTACAAACTGTCGACTAACAGTGCCATGAAAAAAATAAAATTTACCGAATGTCCATTGAAATAATTTTCAATATTTCGATAATACATTATTTTACGAAGAACGAAAGAAATGGTGGATTTAGGGGGTCGAGATAAGGGAAATATCTCTCTACCGCAAAGATTACAAGGGTACACCAGTGAAAATGAAGGAGGAGGAGGAGAACCGAGAGCAATGCCGACCATTATTAACATGCAACGAACTTTTTACAACATCAAGATCCAGGATATTCAAAATAAAATAGACAGGTTATAGATAATTTCAAATTCACAGAACCACATTATACTTCTCTATTGTAATGTTTACATTGTATTCTTTCCTACTGCAAAGCAACGCGTAATATAATTTTTGTAACACTCAGATGTAGTACGATGTGGAAATAAAAATACTTTTCTTTCGTTAATCACGATTGTAGCAACCCGGAACACGGCGTGAATAAATCATATTCATTTAAGTAATATTTATTACATTGAAGTGAACATGTAGATTAGAAAAACGGAACGAGGAGTTGTCGGAGGAAATCGAAACCATAGACGAAGATAACTTAACAGTCGAAACAGAAACGGCGGAGGAAATCGCGAATTTAACCAAACAGGTCTCTTCGCAGGACAACATGATCCAAAGCGTAAAGCTTCGTATCAAAACCATCGAGGACAACCGTGTGAAAGATAAGGAATCTTTCGAGGAGGCATGCGAGTTGTGGAGTCAGCAGTATAAAAAAGAGAAAGTTGAATTAGTCTCTCAGATCAAAGTCTTAAGTAACTCGCAAAAACTCTTTAACTCCCCCATTTCCTCTCCTCCCCTTTCTTTTCGCAATAATTACTTTAACCAAGAACAGTATCGTTCCTCCAGACGCGAGGATCAACGATCTGGAAGACTTTAAAAAGGTGCAAGCCGGTTTGGAGGAGAAGTTTAAATCCAACCAAGAACAGATATTAAGAAACGAGGAGAATGTCGACGAAATCTTGAAAGACATCGAGCGAAAGATTGAGTTCGATAAAGAAATGTATTTTAAATTGCCTTTCTCATTGAGCATTTCGTTAAAATAAGGAATGTACAGGGGCGCCCACTTAAGCGTCCGCAGTTCACCTGGGCTGGTGTACCCTTAGAACTCGAGTGCCCCGAGTCATCGAGTGAAATGACGGACGCTAAAGTGGCCAAGTCCACGGACGCTTAAAGGAACAACACTGTACATACGATATTTTACAAACCAGCGTGAAGAATGATATGTACGAGTGTCTGTTCGCCTTGGCGGCCGATTTTCAATTGGAAACCAGCAAATTCATCAGCTTGCCGAAGCAGAGATTGATGCGCGAGAACGTCATGCTGAAAAACGAATTGGGGCAAACGTCCCAAACAATTTCGTGCATGATGGACGCCCAGATTGATTTAAAGTAATCCCCGTATCGTTTAAGTTTCCCTAGTCGAAAAATTGTGTCCGCCGTTAAATTATTAAACTGTTTCCCTTCCTTTTGATTCCACAGGGATTCGGCAATCGATTATGAAAGGAAAATGCATTCACGATTGTCGATAGTAAGGTACAATATAATTATGGACAAAGTGCAGGCCGAAATATTGAAGCGTTTGAGAAATCGATTGAACAATTTGCAACAGCACTATCTGTCGGTTAATATTCCAGAGCCCGGGGCGATAGATAAATGTTTATTGCTGATAGGTCGCGCCAAGCGAGAGGAAAGCGAAGTTAATTTCCGTTTTTCGACGCTGAAAACATTGCTTCATAAGGAAAGGGTGAAGGTCAACGTCGCGAAATATATCATGAAAACCGTAGGATGCAAAGTAAAGGCGGCCCTCGAGACGATTTACGACTTGAAATACACCGTACTGTGCTTGTTGAAGGTAAAATATAATAAATATAACAATTTGTAGATACAATATTGTTATTTCCATTATTTTGCTATAATTTTTATTTTCTGTGTATTATATCTCACAGTGTCCTGACACTCGTAAAGACTTACGGAAATTGTCTTGCCTCGAACTGTTTCTATTCTTGAAAGATATACTCAATAAAGGGCAGACGGAACTAGGAAGCCTAATTATTAAATCGTGAGTAACAAAACAAGTGATTCATTTTCTAATCTCTACAGTATCGAGTATTAAAATAATTATATTTTAAATATCGACAGGACGGAAAAAATTGTGTAATAAATACACGATGAAATAATAATTTTAAACAACCGTTTTCCTTAGCACTTTCATCCCTCTAATATATTTCATTTGTACATATATTTAACTGTTAAGGCTCGAGTCCATACCACGAAAACTAGACCCAGCAGAAGATTTGGAAAAAATCCAGGAGCCCTTCGATTTGAAGATAATAGCAGACAGTACAGAGGGTTCGTCGGGCAAAGAAGTTTTCGAAAGAGTAAATTAATATTTTTATGAAAATACGAGTACCGCAATTTGATTTTCAATTTTAATCATTCCATTATTAGATAAGTTTGGAGAAGCGAACAGAAATATCCGGCGAAGATGCCGAGGAAATTATGTTCGATGATCGTTCTTCAATTGTTGTGTCAGTTGCTTCCACTTTAGCTCAGAGTTACGAAACGTACGGGGAACACGAATACGAAGGTGAATTGGACATCACCGGTGAATAGAATTTATTGCACAAATCTGCTTTTATTCAGGAATTATATCGACGACAATCTTTTTAGAACAGTATCAAATTATCCGCGAATTGTACGTTATTAAAACAGAAAAATGTTTTTAGTCGTATTTGTCTACAGATTTATTTTTACTTATGGATTATTGTCCTTTTTTTAAAAAGCGTTCTGCAATGAGTTGAACGAATTTTCTTCCTCAAGTAATATACCGATGCTAATATTTTGTTAAACATTTTTGTACATAAAAATTGTAAATGTATGAATTTAAAATAAAAGCAAGAACCTTACCTTACATTCCTTATTACAAAAATTATTCGTTTTTTATTAGTATTATTATTTATTTTCTATACATTACTTCGTAATAATTATATCTATACTTATGCATTACTTAGCTTTAGGCTCGTCGATTCTGTGATCTGGTTTTGTAAACCTCTTCACCTTAGCCTTGTCTCGTTTCCTGTAATAATAGAAATGATAAATGTTATTACTATAATTCGTAATTAAATTTGTAAGTAATTATAATTAAAATTGTTGATCAGTTTTCAATTTCTCGTACATCAAATTTTTGAAAACATAGCAATAAAGTGCTTTATACTTACAGTCTAATATTCGCAGGAGCTACAATATTTCTCTGTTGAAGAGATTTGAATCTGTCCTTTAGCAGGTTTCCAGTTGGCTCCGAATTTCGTAGATTCCCAGTCAACTCTTGTGCCATCTTAAAATCGTGCTCCGCGGGTTCAAACTTCACTTTACTAAGAGTTTTCGTACCCATCGCTTTCTGCGCTTTCTTCTTCAACCTCTTCTCCTTCGAAACATCTTCCTCCTTATCTTTCGCAATCAACTGTCTGCCCAAGTGCTTCAACTTATATATATCTGACAGCTTTTTCTTCTCCACTCTCGCGTGCTTCATCTTAAGCGCGAGTACCCTCTGCTCCTTCTGCTTACGCCTCTGCACGCGCGTCTTCTTTAAATTACGCACCGGTGGATTCACAGACTTCACTGTAGGATCTCCGTCATCGTCCTCTTCGTTGTTCTCCACTTTGGTGTTCAAACCTTCCGCCAATTCTTTGATTAAGTTCTTCTCCTTCTCCTCTGGCGAAATCTGCAATACAATGTTAACGTAATTAAAGTTCCCTTAACCATCACGATACAGAAAAGATTCACAAGTAACTGTACTTTTTTAAACATCTTCGTGGTAACCCTATCCAAATGCTTCTCTTCCTTTATCAATTCCATTTCCTTCTGCGCCACCTCTTGCAACAGATCCTGATGGTCGTCGTACGACGGATTATAAGACGTTCCCGGGTGTGGAGCCTCGATCGCTGGTATCACAGAAGTTTTCTTACGCAGGGAAACTGGTATCCTCCGTTTCTTCACGCCGAAGTGCGTCATTGTGTATCTAAGGGTGTCCGGTGACATCCAATCTGCGTTAACATCTTTCGCAGCGATACTTTCCCAGGCGTCGCCGTTAAATTCACCCCTCTTCGGCTTGCTCAGCCTCTTCTTCGCAGCAATCAAACGATTTTTCTGACCCAATTTCTCCTTCAATTTTAGAATACCCTGGGACCTTCTGAGAGCCTCCTTCTTTAACACTAGCTTGTTCTTCCTTTCGTCCTTCGTTCGAACGCGATTTCTTTTCGCTATTGGGTCCGGAACGGCGGTGTGCGGTTTCAGAACGTGGAAACATCGAGGTTCCTTGGACTTGATTAATTCTCGACGTTTCGTTTTAGAAAGGACCGCCGGTGTTGTAGAAATTGTAAATAATTCGGAATCTTTCCGAGTGGCGAACGAACCTAACCTCTCTTCCAATTGCGATTCTTCCAAGAATTTATCGACATCCGTTGTATCCACGTGTTTACGCCAGGATTTCTTTGTTTTCTTCGAAACCTTCTTCTTCTTCGTTTTCAGCGACGCCATTCTTTCACGGGATTTAATCAAATATCGTTATACACTTGCGACGAACTGGTTCAGAAAGCAACGTGATCCTCGTTTGTTAGGTTATGTGTTTGTATTTATGTTTTGAGATTCACCGGGGTCCATTCGATCTTAGTGAGTAGGCAACTTCAAGTCGCCCAGGGGTTCGCACAAGTTCATAGTTATTGAGAAAATATTCGGTTTAAGATTCATTCGCTTTGAAAACAATAAAATGCACACGAACGCAATACACATTGCATAATAAAATTTAAAAGAATTATGAACGCTTCCAATGAACTTCAACTAAATTAAGAATAATTCGGGATCATTCGTATTTTACGTAAATGAGTCGTGTTTCGAATAAATATTTATAATTTATTACTATATACCTAAAGTCGCGAACTTAAATCGTCCATCCCATGGAAACGCTCCGCAATGCGTCTCTAATCGCGTTGCAAACTGGCCTTTCACCCCGGGCACACGTGTTGCGTATGCGTGTACACACGCGCGCATCACCTGTGGTGCGGTCAGAAGGCTGGCCACAACACCAAAGAAAAAAGTTGTACCTACACCAATGGCTGTCATCGCTTTTTCTGACAGATGTTTTTACCTTCTCTATCACGCGAATTTTCTCATATCCAAACCGTATCCAACGATAATCCGAACCACGAACCACCTCTGAACAACCGTCCGTCGTTCGTAATCGGTCGCAAATAAAATCCACGCCGTTTCGGTACGAAGTTTGAAAGGGTGCGTCATCGGAATTCCAAGGATCACGATCGTTCGACAAGATCGTCGTGCACAGAGCGCCGAAAGTAGTCGAAAAGGGCGAGGAGAGAAGCGAGGAAAGAGAAAAAAAAAATAAAAGAAGTTCGACGGGGATAATCGCGTGAAACAGAGAAACAGACACTGGGAAAACAAAGGGTATGGCGAAAACGTACGATTATCTGTTCAAGTTGTTGCTGATCGGTGACTCAGGGGTAGGGAAGACCTGCGTTCTGTTCAGGTTCTCCGAGGATGCATTCAACACGACCTTCATCTCGACCATTGGTAAACTATCCCCCCCTTTTTTTTCTTTTCCACGATCTGGTCGCTCCTATTTGCACACGATTTATAGGTCCACTGGCGAACTACTCGTTTTCATTTTTATTTCCGTTGAAATTTGCGAGTTAATGCTAAAGAAACGATTTGAGATGGGTTGGGGTTTCGTACTTTTTTCCAGCGTAGAGTTGGGCGGGCAATGGGTTTGTTTCATTGCGTAGGCTTGGATAGTCCACGGTTGGATACGCATCGGATTGAGGACGATACAGAAATATCGCTTTACTCCATGTATTTTTCTTTCTTGCTTGCAGGAATTGATTTTAAGATAAGAACGATAGAATTAGACGGCAAGAAAATAAAACTACAAATATGGTGAGTACCGTGTAACTAGATCCAAATATTACACAATACTATTATACTATATGTGAAATGCTAGCCACTTTATTTCTACGGTTTCAATCAATGCAAATTAATATACCCCTAATGTTTCCTTAGTTCCAATTGGCTGTGTCTTATTTTAAAGGGATACAGCGGGTCAAGAGAGGTTTCGTACAATTACCACAGCCTATTATCGCGGCGCAATGGGTATTATGTTAGTCTATGATGTGACCAACGAGAAGAGCTTCGAGAACATAAAGAATTGGATTAGAAACATAGAGGAGAATGCGTCTGCAGATGTCGAGAAGATGCTGTTGGGCAACAAGTGCGAGCTCACAGAGAAACGACAGGTCTCGAAGGAACGGGGCGAGCAACTCGCTGTGGAATATGGAATCAAATTCATGGAAACATCTGCCAAATCCAGCATTAACGTAGAAGAGGCCTTTTACACCCTTGCGCGAGACATTAAGGCTAAAATGGAAAAGAAGCTGGTAACTATCCTTTTTGTCAATTTGCCGTCATTGCTCCCCTATTGTTCCTTTTCCATTCTTTCGATCAGAGGGACGCGAAAAATAATGAAAACTGTCGATAGCCATAGATGAAACGAACTATAGACTTTGTATTGGGTACATTCGAAACTGCGTAAAACTTGACGAATTATTAATTATTTGTTATCTTCCAGTAACATATATAGCCCGATTAATTTGGAACTAAGCTCGGCCAGAATGATATGGGACTCACACATTCATTCGTAAATAAATCTGCCGGGGGAATTTATTGAAATTTTGAGGACCGTAGTAATTCGAAATATCACATATTAGATATAATTTAGCTGCCTCGCAGATATGTTTTACCGTATAGTTTTACCACTGATTAACCATCGTTTCTTTGTTTCCTGTGTCTGTTTCTCTGTGTTTGGTGCGGGTCTGTCTGGGCAGAAGGTAACTCTTTCTCTCTCTACATAAGTATTTCGCATGTCCACTCGTAATTTGACTGTATTTTATTTCCTAACACTCATGCCGCTGTTGTCGTGCGATCTCAATTAACGTGCTGGATTCCTTTTTTGTAATTTTCCGTTCGCTTTCGATTACGCACAAACGGCAAATGCTCGTCAGCTCGCATAACGTAACACCTGTTTTTATTATTCGTTGCTCTTTCATTAACACCTCTAACAAGTTGATCATTCATCGCACTCTAATATTTTTGACCTTCCTTGCTTAATCGAACTTCTTTTACCTTCTAACAACCGTTCTTCGAATTATCTAACTGCAGTTAAAACCAGAAATAATCCCGGGATGACCCTGCTTGTTAAAGGTTCCCAGGGCGAATTACAGTAGTCCCCGGATAAGTGATCGCCAAACGTGTCCACCGTTGATCGCTTAACCGGGCCGAAGTATTCATTGTCTAACGATTTCGTGTGACAATAAGACTGGTCTACATGGTCAAGCCTTGTAGAACTTTCTACGCTCGTGTCGTTAGCTCCGGGTAGCTGACAAACAATGTCTCGGATTGATTGAATTATTTCCACGGCAGGAGGCGTCAAATCCACCCAAGGGAGGAGGCCATCAGCTGAAAGCATCCGAGCCACAGAGGAAACCACCGAGTTGGCTAGCACGATGCTCTATACTCTGACCCATCAGCTGGCACATCCTCGACCGTCACCCTCTACAACTCTTCATCTTCGGTCTCCTTCGCTCGCTTCACGTCGCGAGTACTTCTGTGATTTTACTCCTTGACGGCCA
The DNA here is from genome assembly GCA_948146005.1 of Nomada fucata. NCBI lineage: Eukaryota > Metazoa > Arthropoda > Insecta > Hymenoptera > Apidae > Nomada > Nomada fucata. The sequence continues at coordinate 29,115,236 of OX411277.1, read as the reverse complement.
CCTTCGTTTCCCTCCGTCGCTGCCGGTCTCTCTTTTTTACTGAACATCACACGTAGGAGCTCTTCTCTTTTTTTTTTGTCCTGGAGGAGAAACTGTCTTTCCCCTCTCTGTCTTGCCTGTCTCTCTGAAAACAAGAAAAGAAAAGGAAATGGACACGTTCTAAGGGGAATTTTCCTCAGGAAACGATCCCGGGGAGGATTGTGATAATTTTTTGATATATTTCAACGACGAGCGTAATCGAATCGAAAAGAAATATCACGCGGTTTCCCCTCGGTTATCGTTACTTTTTTTTTGTTTTCTTTCATAACGAAGAATCGGAGCGCGATTAACTTCCAGCGCTCTTTGACCCTTTCGGGACATTCGAATTGCAAAAGACTGATGGGACTATGTATGAGTATCCCATTTTCAAAATTACGGTTAACTCAATTTTTTGTCATAGTTCAATTCATTATAGTGCAAATGTTATGTTACTGCGTTAATTGACAAAAAGGGGAACAAAATCTCTCCCGAAAGGATTAATAAACGCTTTCATCGTGTATAGGCTAGATTTTACGGAGGTTATGTTTAATTGTTTAACATCGATTGACGATAGCGTGTAAATCGATTTCTCTTCTCTCTCTCGAAAGAGAGAAGGAGATTCGACGAGTCCGTGACCCCTTTGTGTCTCCGATTTGGCGTGCGATTTGTGCGCAGTCGCTAGGGGGACCGAGCAAAAATGGCGGCGAGCCTAAAGTGTCGCTACATTACTAGGCAGAAGCAATAAATACGTGTTACGTTTGTTTTTAGACGCGATAGATGATATTTTCGAAATCTCTGTTCACATTTTTGCACAATTGTTCGACGAGGTTGTTCGAATGGTTCGGGAGTTTCGCTGCCGTTTCTAGAAAAAATTGAATGTCACGTATAATACGTAACGTGCGCAACCATACACACATATATACGTAGTAATACAAGGGTATAGGATAGAAGATATAAAAAAAAACAAGGATGATGTGTTTAGATAGGTCGCGCGGGTACCCGAGTCCCTTCTCTAACTCGAGTCCGAGTCTGCAAGATCCGGGCAGAATCGATTGGAGAGCTCGATAGTTCGTGAAAAACCTACGCATGCGCGTGAGACTGTTAGTTTAGCGGGGTGGCACGCGCATGTGCGGTGTCCTGTAACGCGTAACCTGATTCAGGACCACGAGTACCCGACTCATCTTAACGCACGCGCATCCGCGTAGCGTTAATAATTTCCTTTCATTTGCCACACATATTCATATATATACACACACAGCAGGCAGTCACATCTAACACAAAGTTTCTCCTCCATGGTTTGAATTATAATCAAGGGGTACGATCGATTTTTACCACGCGCTTTGCGTTCGACATTATTTAAACAAATGATGGGAGAAAAAGAGGACATTTCTCGCGTCGTCTAATTCTGAGAAATCTCTTCTTTAGAAGGTTAAAGCGTTTCGAAACTATTCGTTTATAAGACATTGTAAAAGGGAAAACAAGACGGGAGTTGCGGATAGGTAAACAATGAGCGGTCATTTTTTTATATATAAATATATAAATAAATATATATATATATATATATACACACATCATCAACTTAGCTTTTTCACCGGAACGGAGAGGAATACAATTCTTCGTGAATTAATTCATTAATTAATATTAGCGCAAATTCAAGACACAAAGAAAACTTTACTTTTTTTTTCGCCTTCTTTTAATCCCTCTTTCTCTCTGTCGTTGAAGAGCAAAAAGATAACGAAGAAAGAAAGACAAAAAATAAAAAAAATAAAGGCACAGGGACCTCGTCTTTGTTTGAAACGCTTGATGTAATAGTTTTTTTTTCCTCCCCAGAAGAAACAGAGAGCTCCCTTTTTTTCGTTAACGAGGAAAAAAAGGGGGAAACCGATTACTGTTTCCATTTATAATTAAAATATACAATTACTATAATACATTTTATATTAATCCTATCTCGTCTATTTTTTTTTTTATTATTGATACCCGCCTATCCTTAGATAATAATTGATCGAATTAGTAATTAATTTTGTATCGTTAATGTTTAATCGTTTCGGTTGTGATTAATAACGTTACAACAATTCCATTTATACATGTTATTAATAATATTGTTTAGAATAATTACGATCGAACGTCGAAGACGACTTCTTTTTGTAATCGACAATAGATAAACTCGGCGCCATTAGGTACGTGGGGAAGAGAAGGAGAGATAGAGAGAGGGAGAGAGAAAGAGCAATAAAAGTGGTTTTTCTTTTAATTCGACAACACAGCGGGACAAAACGAAAATGGCAACGAACTAACGGCTAATCTTTTCTTACAATCTCTCAACCGTAATTAAACGAGAATAAAAGGGACGGGGAAAAAGATGCAAAGATGGCATTGTATATACAAAATTATTGGTAATTTTTTAACGTATTTTATAACGATAAGCAATGTAATTTTATTTCGTAACATTTTATCGAGTCGAAATGGAACCTATTAATTGTCAGATGTATCGAGAAATTGAAATGAAATAAATGTTGGTAATCATCGGACACGATTCTTCCTTTGACCTTTGATTTTTCATTTCCACCGTTCTCAATAGTTAAGCAATTTTTGGGCAACTTCAATGTTTTAGGTGTTTGTGGACAATTCGTTGAACAGTTTGTTCAATATTTCTTCAAACGGTTCATGAGTCGGCGATTTTGATTTTAACTTCATCAGTGTTTCCTTCACCTGTACAATTAATGAAACCATTCTTATAATAGTTTCAAACTGTTCACATTAATTCAGAACGATTATACCTTGAGACAAAGATTTTCCATGTCTGGATGGAGTTTGTCACTAACATCGACTGGCAATCGCTGGGTTTGATTCAGAGATAGAGCAAACAGTTTATGCTGCAATGCTTTTATTTCTGCCTTGTACCCTTCATTAATTGCATGGGAACAAAGTCCATAACTTTGTAATCGTCTATTCAATTGAATTACTGACTTAGCGCTTTCCGTCAGGAGTTTCTGTTCCTTGGAAAGTTTTGTAATTGTCCTAACACAAAGAGAAATCGTGTAGATGTAAATAAGTGCTTAACTTTATTGAAGGATACTTTCGAGGATAATTAAATTTTGGAATATTTTTTTTACATATCGATGTTCGTAATCAATTTCTTGTTATCCATTTTCAAATCCGTCAACGATTTCTCTAATTTTTCCTTATGTTCAATTTCCCGCCTTAACGTGTTCTCTAAGCTTTCGATTTGCATTCTCAATTTGACAACTTCCGTTTGAGAAGATAGCGTTTCCTCTTTTAAAATTTCGCGCTCCCTAAGTATGCCCTCGTAAGTCATCCATAAATTCGAATAATCGACCTGAATTCGCATCTTTTCTTCCCCTAACCGATCCATCGTTTCGGACGTCATTTTTAAATGGATTCGTAAATCGTTCGATATTTTTTGTTCATTTTGTAAAAGTAATTCCTTGCAGCAGAGTTCTTCCCGTATTAAAAGGCGTTCCTTTTCAAAATTGTCCAAATCTTTCTAGAAAAGGGAACATACTTCGCATATAAACAATTAAAATGTTTCAAATGTAAATATATAAGACGAATACTGTGCTTACTGTGTTTCGTTGAACTTCGTAAATTAGTTCGCGAAACTTTTTCTCGAAATCGAAAATATCTGGCCCGCTGGATCGAATATTTTGCATTTTTGCTCGGTTTTTTGTACAATTCGAAATAATTACACCTGTTGTAGCGTTTTGTTTTTTTAAAGCGGCACCAACTTTGTATTTCGAAGTTCGAGACACTGCTACTGTGGCGCTTGGATTCAATCTACCTATCGAATTTCACGAAGGCGGCAAATACAAATATAAGAAATGTTCTCCAAGCCATCCAATTCTCTTCGAATTAAGTACATTTCTGTTATAAATAATTTACGCACAATTTAAACGCTAAAATCGAACTGGGTATTCGAAACGTTTTAATTAATTCGATTTTATTATAATAAACAATATTCTTTATTCGTTCCTTAAATAATTAATATAAAAAATTAGTGGCTATCCATAAATTGAATATCTGAGAGTAAGAGAACCGTGTTCGGTAACGGTCTCGGTTGTGGGCTGAGAACCGTGAACGTCTGTCTTTCCACATCCACGTTAGTCCTGCAAATAAACAAATATTGCGTGATAATATTCTTATGAACAATATTGGTCTCGAGATACAATAAGCCAAATTAGAAAGCAAATTTTCACTGCAGAGATAATATATCTTGGGAATAAATCTGGATCTGTGAGGCACATATAATAGATTATCGAAATATCTTAAAAGAGGGGCAAAAATTCGATGAGAAAATTCTTACACGCAGACAAATCCAGCAACATTAGTCTGCACCACGTCGTCTTCCGGCGAGTCGGCGAACGACACCGACAACAGGTGATGAAGCAGGTTCGGACCAGGCGTAACAGCCACCAGCTTAGTCAGATTGTCCTCCGCCTTCATTCCCAGTGGCATACAAGAAGCAGGCAGCACCGGAGCCCCAATCTTGTACAGCCTAGCTTCGCTCCACTTCACCTCGAAACTGTGTGGATAAAGCGGCGTCCTAGATCCGTAGAAATACTCCCTAACGCCTTGATCTCTGGATTCAGTCCTCTGTGCCTGACTTCTTTCCACAACTCCCCCGCTCTTTGGCAGGAACACAACCTTAACGAAGTCCGGCATATCCCTAACCAGTTCGTTGTAAAGCCTCTCCTGATCCAGCACCAGAATGGCGTCAACTTCGAAGGCCTGTGCAGCGTGTGTCAACAGTTTATATCCGGCTCCCTTCACCCAGCCGCATGTGTTTATCACGATCCCCGAAATCCGAGCCTTTTTATTCGCCTGGAGTCTGTCCGAGCAGACTTCTGCAAGCCGAGCAACCAGAAGGTTGTACAGGGCGATGTTGGCGTGAGGGCTTTTGTGTCCGAAATGAAAGACCAATGGGGCTTGCTGGCTGAAACCATCGACCACATTCGACGGTCGTTCAACCAGCAGAGCTCCGACAGTTCCAGGTATCGCTATGTGCCCCTGGCCAACGTCCAGATCTACAAAGATTGGCCTGCGACCCATTCGAACCGCATAGTTCAACAAAAGCCTGCAGAGCGTGGATTTCCCAACATCGCATGGTCCTACGACCATCGTTATCGGCCCCCTGGTGTCCTCTTTCTCGGCGGACTCCCTGAGTCTCTCCATCGCCGCGTGACAGTTTAAATAGACGCCCATCGGGGTCTCTTTGGCTACGTAGCTGACATCCGTCTTTCCGCCAAGCTCTACAGAGCAGCCCTGCCAAGTGAACACGGCTACCTTTGCTCCGGCAGTGAACTCGTACTTTTTCCCCTTGACCAACTCGGTGCCAAAAACCTCCGCCAAGCCGGTTTTCAACTGCGAACCGAAATAATGTTTCAGTTACGCAAAATGCGCGATTAATTGTATAAATTAACAGACGTTGAATGCAACTTTATGGTTAACAATTTAACGATGATTTTTACCTCGAGCGTAACTTTTTCATTTTTCGTTTCGACCTCGAACCGCAATTCGCAATCCGGATCTAGCTTGAATTCTTGCGTTTGTGCCTTTTCGTCCGTCATTTCGTCAATAGGATTATCGTTGCCTTCGTCGCATGTCTTTTTAATTATAACTACGTAACGCTCGGACGTTAATTAATTCTTGTTGCGTTGATCTTGTTTACCTTCCGAAACCTAACCCGAAACTGAATGTTTGACGTAGAAAAAACTGTTATGAAGTCGGGATATAACCAAAGAGTACTTCGTAATCTGTTTTCAACGAACCTAACCCAAAAACCAGACGTCCATCGCGCATGCTCACTGGTTGCGATTTTAAATGTTCTTAGAAGAAAAGTTAATGTCGTTCTTTTAAGTCTTTATGCTAAATAACCACGGCGGACAGTGATTATTAATTTACTCGTTATTTATTTGGCCATGTTTTCCCTATTTCTGACAACCTGAAGTTCGAAGTCCGTTCCTATCGATAATCGTAACAATCAAGGTGCACGTGATCGAGCGCGCCACTATCGATTGTGCCGGTGCCACGCATACTAACGTCGAGCTTAATTCCCAACCTAAAAACAAACGTCAGAACACTGGTAAAAATGACCGCGTTAACAGTTGTCGGGAAGTTTTGGAACGAGTATGCGAAATCTACGCCGAAAAAGCTGAAAATAATAGACGCTTACTTGCTCTACGTGTTCCTCACCGGTGTAATACAGTTCGTGTATTGTTGCCTAGTTGGCACGTTCCCTTTCAACAGTTTTCTAAGTGGTTTTATATCGTGTGTATCCTGCTTCGTTCTTGGAGGTATAATTAACGCTTCCCATTACTACAATTCTATTTCTTAAAACTCGAATCGTACAAAATTCTACATTGTCGGACGTAGACTTTTAATGGTCGTATTAATTGTCATCGGGTCATTGTTATGGAGGGCATAATTTTTGCCCAATGAAATATTCATGATCGAGTTTATGCAACTGTTATAAAAGTAAACTTAGAATATTCATTTTTCCTGTAATTTCGAAAGCTGATCCAAACCTAATCCATATCTAAATTATTGAATAATTAGTAATTGCCTGTAATCAAATGGTCGATTTTCTACAAGTTTCTGAAACAAAATTATTTCTGAGAACTTTAATCGAACAGAGAATATTCGTGAAAATTATTTTCTATATTTGTTCTGTACTTGTTTCAGTTTGTCTACGGCTACAGGTGAATCCTCAAAACAAAAGCCAATTCTATGGAATAAGTCCCGAGAGAGGATTCGCCGACTTTATCTTCGCGCATGTGATTCTCCACATCGTCGTTATGAACTTCATCGGTTAAAACTGGAAATTAAGATTTTTCATTGTACAATTTCGTAATAAAGTATTAAAAATATTAAAATTTTTCGTCTATGAACAAAAATCAAATACCCGTCTTATTGTATTTAAAAATGTTTGATAATAAATTTTATTTCGAACTGTTTTTTAACGGGGTAACGAAAAGTTTCTAAAAATTTTTAAACAACCGTTTTTCTTATACTTTCATGTGAAAAATAAATAAAAAACAAAAACAAAAGGAAATATTTCGCCAAAGAAATTCTTTATTTTACATATCCTATTTCGAGTATCTTTTTGATGCGTGAAGCATCACTTGCCTTCGTTACTTTATTAACATTCAGATGTAATTAAAAATAGTGCTTCCCACTTAAACAAAAAACATTCCTAAGAAAATACTCTCGCTGAATTTTTTCAAGAATATTGAAATTCTAATTAAAATAGAAACTTAAATAACATATTTCGCTTTGCAAATATAACATGTTCTAAATATAATTTTTCACGAAGGATTTAAATATTTATTCACAATTGTATTACCACTAAAAGTTGGACATTAAATATTACAATAAAAATTAATAACAAAAAAAAAATTACAATAACCGTTTAGTATTAAAAATGCTAGAGGATTTTATTATTTATTGTTCAAATGAAGGAGAAAAAGAATAATGATTTACCTTCGACGATACATTCTTATTATTATCAGTCCTCTAATCCACCGATGAGTATATAATTCACAACCAGTCGATATTAATTACTAAAAATCTCATTTTTCTATTCCCAAGAGGAATATGGTGGTTTTTCTTACGAATAGAAAACGAAGATTTCAAAGAAAATTCTTAAATAATGGAAATATTACAAGATTGCCAAGAAAAATATATTTTTTTCGAGAAATAGAAATAAAATGTATTCCTAAGTAACAGCTGTTGTTTTTTTCTTTTTGTTTTTTGTTCTTAAATGTCTAAAAACATTCACCTTGTTAAAAGGGATTAATAACAGATACAATTTTTCATTGAAGACTGCTGGGAGGTAAAGCGTGATATCGTGGAGTAATGGAGTAAAGTGAAAACCAAAAAACAAAAAAGAGGAAAAAGATATTAAGACTTCCCCAAGGAGCGTGTTTCTTAATTATTATTGTTGTAATAAATAAAAAAATGAAATAATAATTAAGGGAGTAATACTTTTAAGTTAATTCTTATCCCTAAAGAATTGCATGGTTAATATTTGCCGTTATTAACCAAATTAATTTGTCCCCCTTCTCCATTCCGCTAAGAACACGAGAAATGGGAAACTTATTATACTTATTATTCCCGAAAGGATGGATCGTAGAATTTTCGAGAAAACTATTTTTAAAAAAATCAAGACCTACAAACGGCATTAAAGTTTCCGAAAACTAACCATTGTAAGAGTTCGAAACGAAAAATTTCGAAGAGAAATAAAAAAAAAGAAATCGTCAAAACAGAGGACCACAGGCATTAGAGAAAAAACTATAGCAATAATTAAGATCGTAAAAACACCCTGGGAACGGATACACCGAATAAAGAAAATAGTTTTCTCAAAAATAGAAGGAAGCCGGGTCGAAAGTGAAAAAAAAAAAATGGGGTGAAAAGAACAAGTATAAGTAGACGTTGGCGGACGTGCCCCCAAGAAAATCAGTCGTTATACTCTTCTTCGATGAAGATGGCCGCTACGATGCACGAGAAATCAAAATTTTCATCGACACACACATCTTTTTGCTTCTCCTATCGTAAAAGGTGGGCATCCGAAACGCTCTGCTCGGAATCGTGCTTTTTTCGGTGCTTCTCGAAGTATTTCCTCTTGGCCGCGAGTCTCATTCGCACCTTGCGACACTGAAGGATGCGTTCCCTTTCGGAGGATGACTTTGAAAACCGTCCTCCCAGGCTAGAAGGCTCTTCGCCGCTGCAATTATTCGATACAGAAATGTTCATCTGATCTATTCTGTTACGCTATCGCGTTAGTAGGCCTTAATATCTAGTGATATCGAATCAACGATCGACGTTATAATTGTAACTATCGATAGTGATAATAACTTAGGAGCGCAATTCGAAACCGGATAGGGGCACGCGATAAATAAAGCCGTACATTATTCTAAGTGCAGATCCTAGAACACTTCACTTGGAAGTTTCTAAAGCTTATTTATTACAGACCGTAAAAATACAGCTTAGTCTAACAAGTCACGTACAACCCTTGAAAAGTCGACCCCACGATATCCGGGGCTGGTCACCACATGGCCTACCCCGAAACAAAGGAACCCTTGAGAACCCCACCAGCTCTTCGACGCGCTCTCCCCGACCTTCCCGTGTTTTTCTCTAGTTTTCCCGCACTTTTCCCTTAACTCGCGCGCACCCTAGCTTGTCACACGGAAACGGAAGCGTTGCCACCTCCACATGCCCAGCCACATCAAGAACCCACCCCATTGGACAGGAAACAGCAAAAGGGAGGAGCAAGGAACCCGGGAAGAGGAACCAGAGGCGAAAAGGAAAGAAGAAACACCCTCACAGAGCAGAACTACTTTATCTCCAGTCACGAACAGAACTTCGTTAATTCTTGAACTACCAGTATCTCTTACGCTGAAAAACAGAATAAATAGTCGTTCTTTCTAAACTTTATAAATTGTGTATTTGATTCTTCCGCGCTTCTCCACAAGCAGAGCGGTCCAGCGCTCCACGGGCACCCGAATCCACGGAAATTCCCTACATCCCACCAATAGATACGCAACAATTCAAATGACCCTCGAACGCGAATGTAACTAGAAAACCGGATATCCCTATATACGCAGACATAACCTGTAACTGCAAGCACAGGCAGCCCAATATTCACTGCGAGACAACATGGTATGTACTGTGTACTTTTGAAAACACGTCGCACAGTGGGGCCATTTCCCAAAAAGCTGGCCAAAACTCAATTTTTGAAGTATTCAGCAGCTTGTTTTCAGAATAGCAGATTTGTTGTATACATATCAATGCATCTAATGCCGCTTGAATTTTTTAAATATATTGATTGGTTACCGAGATATAGGCCGTCAAAGTTGAAGAAATTTCATGCTCCTTTGTATCTTGAAAATTGGAGCTTGTCAATTGCGTCAGGGAAAGTTTATCTTAATAAAATTCATATGTGAAACATTTTACCATTAAAGTAGGTGTTATAAACATAAATTTTCCACAGAAGTAAAGTAACATATCTTTTAATTTATTATTGTAATTCCGTTTTCAATATATCATAAATCTTAGCCATATCTTCATGAACAAGAAGGAAAACAAAGATGTTATTCACGGAGTTTCACGCTGGGACAAGTGTCCTGATATAAAGTGGCATGTCAGCTATGATATCCAGTTGAGAAAGTTTGCCCCTTTTTGCCCCTTTTTAAGATATTTAAATTTAAAGTATCAAAACGATGAATTTTCGGTCTGTGGCACTAGAGCGTAGGGCTGATACCTCGTGCAGAGGTTAATATATTTGTGAGAAATTTAATATGGTATAAAGAAATCTATCGAAGACACTAATACAATAATAATAAATAAATAATAATTATTAATAATAATGATGGGTCCGAGATTATAGATTGATAACATGATTCCTTAACATGAGTCAATTGGATAACATCACGAAGTTTTGAGTTCAGACTTGGAAAGTATACAAAGTGTAATCGACAGAGGAACCAGTACTTCCGGTTATTTGTTGCCGGAACTATTGTCTTCTACTTTCTGTTCGACGCCTTTGACTCTCTATTGTCACACATCTGGAAACTATAACCCTGTTAGTTACCTCGGACCTCCAGTCATGAAGTCATCTGGTCGCTATTACCCACTGAGACCCTTTGTACTTTTTTAGCAGTATTCAACTGTTCCGGAAAACGGAATGAACAAACTCAACATCCGGACCATAAATTACTCCCTTCCCAAAACACAAATTTTCTCTGCTGTACCCTTTTTAAGAACCAATGCCAAATCTTCTTTCCACTCCCTCGCAATAATTGAAAGATTTCATAATATCTTAATTATTATTTCTTGTGGCAGAATTATTAATTATACAAAATTTGGAAATTATGATATTGATACTGCGAAGTTGGTATTACATGGCACCCACGGTAAATAAAGTTTTAATCCATGGGCTATCTGTAACGAAAAATTGCGTTCTACCAATTGGATGTTTTACGGAAGAAGTCCTAGAATCTTGTCATAAGCTGTGTAAATTGTATAGAAGAGCTTATAGTAAAAAATAACTAGGCAGAAAACGAATCGGGACATATTCCAAAGATACTCCTATAGATCTCTTCTTTATTCTCGGCAATACATTTGAACTACGTGACCTATTAAACACAAATTTTGCAAAAGTAAAATTTTCAAAATAATTAATTTCAACAAAGTTTTGAAATTAGCCTCATTATATTAAATTAGACATTCTAATTACATAATTTTAGTAAAAAATCGGAAGATAGTCAATTTTGACAAAAGCTAACGTAAAATCAATGTTTATACCACTGATATTAGATCGTCCGTTATGAATTTTGCATTTTGTATAAGATATTTGAATTCAGCAACCTGAAAAACATAAGAATACCAATTTTTGTGAAAATCGTGTGAAATTTTGAATTATGGCCAGCTTTTCGAGAAATGGCCCCACTGTGCGTCGTGCCATCTCACGCGCGTATATCCGCGTGAATCTTATCTACAGTACTGTCCACTTAAGCGTCCGGGCATTTGTCCACTTTAGCGACCGCCGGTATGGACACCGACTCTTGGGACAATTATCACTATACCCTAGTCCCAACGTCGGTCCAGATAAATCCCGGCTCGCGGACGGTTAAGTGGACGGGACTTAACATTCCTATTTCATTCCTGAAAGTGTATCGCACACGTGTATCACGATAACTATAAATGGATGAAATAATTTTTCAAATCGACCATTCGACGAAATTGGATAGCAAGGCTCACCTATCAGCGAGGGGAATGTCTAATCTTGGATCCGAGGGTAGCGACGTTGTGGCTGCATTCAAGGAAACGCTTATTTCAGTAGTACTGGTATGGATTTGAGGGACGGACTCCGGTTGCGGTTCTTCGATTAAATGATGAGGCGATATCAGCACCCCGTCGAGGATATTTTCAACGGTCCATTCAACCGACCTCGTCACCCTGAGGTCCTCTACGATTAAATTGCGGGGGAAATGTGGAAACAGCTGCTGCACCTGTTTCAACGACAGACAATAATCACTATCTTCTACTAACGTCGATCAAATTACGTTCCAGACACAAACGGCGGTCTAAAAAAAATACGAGAATCAAATTAATATGCTTCCCCTTTTACCAAGCTAACAATAGACCCGCAGTATTTATAGTTGTATCGCATTATGAGGTTTATTTATAGGAGTTACTTTTGGACAGAGTCCATTCATCTTTAAATAAATATTGTATTCCATTCTGTCGTCGTTTGTGCAGATGCAAACGGACGCGAAATTGAATTAAAAAAAGAATGTTGAAGAAAATGTACGCCCGGTATCGAATCATAGCAATAATAATTACGAAGGATATATTTCGGCCTATGAAGCGATCGATTTCATTTAAGGCACCATTCGTGCGTACCTGTCTGATCATGGTGTCCATCTGCGAATTATTGTGAGCAATAGTGGAAATATTTCCGCGTAACCTATGATGGGAGACCTCGACGGAGAAGCTGGGCAGCCAGGAGACGTATCTGGAGCCGTCGAAATGGAAGAAATGGTTTTCATTTCGCCTGGCCAGCGTTTGCGGCTCAGTCGGTAACTCTTGCGTGTTTTCACGGTGGTTGGGTTGCATGCTGAGGGCAAGCCTGCACGTCGGGCAAGAGGTGTCCTGTTCTAACCAGGACTGTAGACAGGAATTGTGGAACAGGTGGCCGCAAGGCAGCTTCCGAGCGGTTTCCATTTTCTCCCAGCAAATGGCGCATTTGTCCGAGTTGTCCGCCAGCTCGTCTTGACTCGCCATGGGATAGCTGCAACGAGGGGTCAGTCATGTAGCTCAATTGCCTCAACGGGTGTTACGATACATGCGTAACACGCCGTAAAAGAAAGGGTGCTCACTTTTGTTCCATATGGTTCAAGACGGCAAGATAGTTTCTGTGCTTGGTGATCTTGCGCTGGATTTCGTAGAATAGGAATCTCAGCTGCATGCAGATTACAAGGGACGCCATACTTAGGAAGATATTGCTCCAAAGCAGCATGTGAACATGATGGAGGAAATCCACGGCCAGCACTATTAATTCTGCCGCTAGATCGGTGTAGTAAGTTAAAGGGCCCCTTTTGTCCCAGGAGCGTTGCGAGGAGGTTCCAGCGCCCCTCGTGTAATACAAGTGAATGATGTATCGCACCATTGCGTGTGTCGTTCTCACTCCAAGTAGAATGCACTGTCGATAAGAAAGTTTCCATTACGTGTTCGAGTTACCGACATTCGAATGCGTAAACCCCCTCGGTATTATTTGCTTTCTTTCTTTCAAGCACCCCCCACCCCCCCAAACGTTGACAATAATTTATCGCTTACCTCGGCCGCGGTGAAGACGAAGGTATTGAACGAAACGAAAAAGAAGGCCGCAGCGGTGCACAGAAGCAGCATGAACGACGACAACGCGAGGATCGCCGCGAGAAGTCCAAGGAGTCTCGCGTGGCTCCAGCCGGGCGTCGTCGGCGAGAAGGACAGCTGAAAAAAAATCAGATGAAAATCGGCGTCAGCGTGAAACAGCCTTTACGCTGCAGCGAACGGCGGGGGATACGCGTCTTCGAACGTGTTAACTGGGTCGCGATTATCCGTGGCCCCTCTCATCCGAAACCTCGATTACAGAGGGCTCGATAGCAATATACGAGAGCGTTTCTTGCGAGAAGCCCGGTTAAGTCGCGATTCACACGCGACGCTTTGCGACGCCTGGAACAACATAGCCTCCCCAGAGTGTCCCCAAATGGATTATCTCGCTTGAAAACAAAATTTCAGATGAAAAAGCTTGATTCTACGGGGCTGCGTTATCTGTCGCCTTATGATAAAGCAATCAAGTAACAAGTTTAGCCGACTTTACCGCGTGGTAATTCGTTTTGAGGACGGGATGAGGAGGGGGAGGTTGAAAAATGGTTCAGAAGCGCCAAGACAAGTAAAACCGAATGTCGTATAGCTGGGACGTAACCTGGTTACCTCTATTTGATTATGCTAACGGGATTTAAACGAATTCATTGCATAACGAAGTCACGAGGGACGGTGAAATAAGCGTTTGTTCTTCCCGCAGGTTTCTGCAGATCGTTGCAAATACTGCGTAACGTGAAACGATGAATTACGGGTTCAAGCAACGTACAATTCGTTCAATCGAATAATTCGTTCGGCGTCGCAAAATTTGTCGAGTGAAGAATGAACATTTCGAGTAGAAAATTTGCACGCCGCACGATGTAGGAACGAAAAAATTGAGAAAATGGGGGCGAATGCTCCCTGCTGGGGGCCATTTTGGTTTCTCCCTTGGCCTACACTCCGAAAGGACTGCTGATACCATACTGAAGTCAAGAAATCTCGGTCGAGCGATTTCATTGTAACGTCCCGTACCAATCTCAGCATAAATCGCCGTTTATTCCAGTCGATTGAACGTGTACTATTCCACATATGTAGTCAGTGTTACGAATAAGTAAACAACATTGATTCACCGCGAGCATAAGGCGCGTGTAAATAAAAGATACTGCGTACAGTGACGCGTGCGTACGCTTACGAGACAACAGAAACGGGAGAATACCATTTCGTTCTCGAATTTCGCAAGACGCCGTCCCTAAACGACGCGACGCGCGTGCCAGCAACGAAAAGGAAACGAATTCGTCCGTTTCAAATTCGTGTTCGTCTTAAAAATATGCTAATGCATACAGCGAAGTAGCTGGATTTATTGGGCCTACAACATAGAACTGGTTTATCAAGGCCAATTCTATGAGGAACGTTCGGTTAATAGGACTGCGAGCTTCAGGATGATTTATTGAGTCATTCGTAATGTTTACGTGTATCAGTATTGCCGAGGAACGATTCGCGGATCGCTTCGTTTCCCCCACTACGCGGCTAGGGAATAGGGAGAGACCAATATGGCGGTCGCCGGTGTATTCCCTATGCGTAAGTCTCTTACTTTTTCAGTAAAATGAAGTCAAATATGCATGCTATAGAATTTATCGCCATACAATATACACAAAAACGTATGCCCTTATTGTATAACCTGCTCCGCCCCTACTGCACCCGTGTGACGTCACTTAATCTCGACGAGGCAAATAAACATTTGGGCCCGAGAAGAACTAGTTATTAAACATCTGTATTGCGGCAAAGTCGGACGAAAACCAACGACATGCACGATTTCCCTTCCAGTGGCCAAAACGGGGGTTCTATTTAAGAAATGACCCAGTTAACGAGTAAAGGGTCCTTGAGTGTGGTTAAACGACTGCAGTATACGCGATTAACTCGAACAAAACGCCAAACACAATTTGGACGCGTTAGGTAAGGTTAGGGAACGACTGTGTTGCAGACAGGAAGTCACTTACGTATTCAAATCGATCCTTGCAGAGCTGGCTGAGCAGACTTAGGAAGCCAAGCGCGGTGAACCAAGCCCACCATAGAACCACTTCGTCCATGTACTGCACGTTCAACACGCCAAAGACGAAGATGAACTTGTAGAACACGAAGTTCCAGAATTTATCCTTCAGGTGTTGCCTCTCGGAGACCCGAAGCTCGCCGAAGACGAGCTTCTGTATTGTTTTGCCCAGCAGGATCAACGCGCAGTACGCCATGTTGATCAGAGTCTGTGGATGGGGAAACGAAGAATTATTATCATTATCATCTAGCAGGAGTTATTTTTATTTCTGTAACTTTAAGGCGGTGCTTCGTCTACCCGCCGCTAGATGGCCCGGTATCGTGCAGTCTTTCTCGAAAGCGCCCTCCCAACCATTCATACATAAATAAAAAAAACGCGGAACTGAGAAGAAGGAAAATTCAATTTTCCCTCTAAGATAAACACGTTGAACGATGTTGGCCATGAGTTTTGTTCGTTTATGAACCGTCTCGGATGAACTCAGGAAGACAATCTTCCTCTTTGGCAAACCGAGCAGGAAGTAAGGAACAACGAGGAACATCTGTCAAGTTGTCTACCAACCGATCGTAATGTTTGCCAAACGTTTTGAAAGTACAGTTAATTTTAGTTCGTGCCGAAGCTTCGTTTGTTTCCCTTCCTAAATGAGAATCGAATATGCGAGGAAATTATTTGCCCAAACTGTCCCGTATGCCAATTTCAAACGTTGAAACGTAAAATTCAAACGTTTATGGAAAAATTCTGACGCACATAGGAGCTGTTGCACATTAATTCTTTTGTCATTGAGGAAAGACGCAATGGAAGCAGATACAAACCAATCTTCTTTTAATTTTGATGACAATTGCAATATACATACGATCAATCTAGGCAAATATAATAACAATCTTAACACGAAGGATACATTTGCTCTTATCTTATCGCACCTTCAGCAGCTTTAATTTATAAATTTGTACGAACATAACGCCGCATACAATTTTCAACGTCAGCGTTGGTAAATTAATTCCTCGAGGACTACTATCTGCCGAGATATTTAACCTGATAGCGTTTTCGCAGAGGAAAGATAACAGGAATAAATGCATTGAAATCTACATATAGTTCGTTTAAGTTCTCTGATTTATGTAACCCAATTCATCTGCAAGTTTCGAATTTAAAATTAAAATTTACTTATCATTAAGTATTTCCTTTTCCCCTTTCTCCGAATACAATTCTCTATTTTCTCATAAATATCCCCGGATCTTTCAACCTTTAATTGCCGCGGAAGCGTTTTAATCATTCTGTTATTTATCTGTCGAGTCAATCGAACATTTTTTCATGGAATGTTAATTGTCCAGCACTATAATTCAAAAAACAAAATCGATCATGCAGAAATTACAAAATATTCCTCGCTTACAAAGAAAACGTCCGCAAAAAAAGAAGACATAAATAATGCTAAATATCGAGGGAGAGTCATAATAATTGTTCACCCAGTACATTTACCATACATACGTACCTATATAACTGTATCGATTACCTCACCTATAACCTATACCTATTACTTCACCAGCTACGTACAAATTATTGTGACACATCGTTATTTCATACTTTTTTTCCTTTGTCCAACTAACCGGTAAGTACTGCATTACGTAGCCTTCGCCTAATTGCACACCTATCCTCTACTTACTCCCATGAAAGATGGAAGGGGGGGGAGTGCACCGAGCCAATCGGCATGAGTATTCCCTTTTGAATCTGATTGAACGTTTTCAAACGTTTCAGTATGTCATGCAATTAATATTACATCGTGTCACTATATTTGAGTAATATAGTCAAATGTGTATTGTCCGAGTTTTCCATACTTAATGCGAAATTAATACGAAAGGGTGTAAACAAGTTTCGCATCGTAGCCGACATTTACTTAATTTTAAAATATTCAGAATAGCCTTTTTCGTGAAACATCTCCGGTTCGCTGAAAGATATGTGAAAATAAAGTTCAACGAAAAATTGTATTTTTCAACGTAATTTGTTCACGCTGTCTGGTAAACAGAATAAAGCGAATAAGGGTGGATCACGGATGACATGCTACGCCGGTACGCGAAGCTTCGTAATTTTCTGAATTTCCGGGTTGCCCAACCTTCCTTGTTAGTAGCGAAGCATCGATTGCAGTAGCAGCACGAGAAAGGAGAAAGTATGCTGCTTATGATATAGTCGATAAAAGTTGCCCCTTGGGGAAGCACGCAGAGGCCACGTGTCCATCTGCATTTGTTCAAAGCGCGACTTCAAGCAACGCTGGGCGCTCTCGATGTGTATTAGAAAAAAATTGCGATTGCCTCGGATAATTTTTTTTATTAGGTGTTTAGTACGTTCGCAGCCAGTGACGCGCGCGAACTGGTCATAGGGATGTAAGTACGGTGGGCCTAGTGACGTATACGTATACGCCACAGGGATGTCGCATTGTGGGCCTAGCAATGACGCGTATGCGCGCGTGTGGGCCCAGCGATGTCTACGCACACGACGCGAAATAGGTACGTTGTACTGCGAGCCTAGTCACTAGGCCCTAGTGGAAATGTACCGCGATCTCTGGCGTTACATGTTTAAAACAACATGGGGGAAATGCGGTAATATCTCTATCCCTGTTGGACTTACAATTTCGACTTTAATATATGAAACATTTGAGAAGACGGACAATCTGTCAAGTCCAAAGGCACAGGCTTTCTAAATATGGCCGTTCAAGGAAATAACATGACAAGACCAACTGATGCAGAGGAATGGTTTGGCAAGTTCATGAAAACGGACCGTGTCAAATAAGAGCCACAGAATACGATAATAGTCGCTTATATAACCGAACATTTTTTTTTTTTACTGAATAACATTGGCTTCGCCGAATATACGTTTCATTTGAATTAATTACCGACCAGTTGACGGGCTCGCGGCGTTTTACGAGACATTAAACCCGGTTACCAATAGAAATTGTACCCGCGAAAACAAAAATATTTTTAGAACGTCCAAGAAAGCAAAAGACACGCGTGGTCTTTCACGAGCATCGAGGATGCTCGCGACGTTCGACAAAAGCGGAACCGAATTCTGCCCTCTGAATAAACGTATATAAGTATCCATATGCATCGTACAATACATATACATAATGTGTAACACTTACCCAGATGCAGATGGGCTCGTCGAGCATGCACTCGAGAAGTTCCTTCAGATGCATCACGAGATTCCTCGGATCGGACTCCATGTCCGTGGTGGACTCGTTGTCGGTCTCCACATAGGTGTGGTTACTCTTCCAGGCTGGATCCTTGATGATCTGCACGGCATAGTAAACCGAACAGGACAACACGGCGAAACTTATCCCCGTGTACACCCGAAGGTTTGGAATAGGGAGTCGGTCCAAGAATTCCATCGGCATCTTCGCTACTCACGGTTCCCTGCTTCCTCTCTGTGGAGAAACAAATATTTCGCACCAGTTGGCGTACAAATTGAGCCTTTCGGAGGGTCAGATAACGGCGGAGTACATATACATATGTAGGCAGGTCCGTGGGCGCTGTTCAGAAAATGAATACGGGGTGTTACGCTTGTTGCTTATTATAAACCGCGGCGTCTTCGTCATTTTCGATGATACGGAAACGGCACGTCCGGGTGCAAAGTCGTTTAACTCGGGCCAGAGAATACTGCAGGGCTGCCTCTCGTTTCAGTGGAATCTTATGGCGCACGTACGAGACTCGTAGACCAGGATAGTTACTGCAGATAATATCGTCGAGTGGCAAACAACACGATAATTAGATTCATGGCTGCATTTACATTTAAACGAAGTAGGACGCTGGTATTTTTAGATGAAACCGTAGATAACTGCGAATTTCTAACAAGTGTCTCTAAACAGACGCCACAAGGTTGCGACTATCGAACATTGCAGGAATGTTATCACTCATAAAACGAAAATAATAATTAAATGAACGCGAGGAAAAGAATAAATATAATACCGCATAAAACGAAAAAGTGAAAAACACCGTTTCGTCTAAAAATTTCAGAAACGAATAAAAAATATAGACTTCCGAGAAACTTTCACGCGAATAATTGCAACGAAAGTTTTATTAATGCGAGTTATAACTATCTCGCACTGGATGATTAAATATAATGAAAATACGTGAAAACTATAGAAACACCATCGACGACCTTCGAAGCTCAACAACAGTGACCGTGAGAGGAAAAGGTCATCAACTACAATATTCGCCAGTCCAAGTCTATTCTTCCCACTGACGTTTTTTTGCATATCCAAAGGTAACGAAGATATTTGCGATGTATCTACGCAAGCCATAAACGAAACACCCTGTATAATAATAAACGATCAATTTTCCTCTCGTCGCAATATCGATTCCGCGAACCATCGATAAACGCCAATCAATCGGAGTGGTATATTTAAAAAGGGTATGGATTTATTTCAGCACACCTAAGATCATTGATCAATGCTAATTACACATAATGCCTGACCGCCATTGAATGATGGATCACCATCGATGATCTATTGATTTTCCGCTGGTTGCGTGTTGGCATTGCTTTGGTACTTACCAGATTACGGAACACCTCGATTCGACTGATTTGAAATCTTGGAACCAAAACATTAACCAAGATCTATTATGTTTCGCATCTAATTGAAACGAACGAGGTTCTTGAAAAAGGCACAAATTTTGATTAAAATCGGTCAGCACAACAAGTATCACGCAACAATCGTGCAATCGACCCGCGATTGTTTATTGGCATATGCCACTATTTATTTCTTTGTCATACATATAATCAGCAAGTCGCTGAGGGTGACTCACGCAGAACGATGAATCCTTTCCATAATATCTGCGAAAACTATTGTATAAGCCGCCGCTATGTATATTTAACGAGGTTAAGCGATGGCTCGTATGCAATTTGTATTATGCTTCTTTTCAAGGCGGCATTTCCAATGCGTGCTCGCGGTTACGCGTCTGACGCATACTTTCGCTGCTTGAAGATAGACACGGAGTCGCGTCGCAAGCAAACGAAAAATTTCTATGATCGTCTTGCACCCCATACAGTTTTCCAGTCATACGTCACTCCCATTGTTTAGCGAGCAAAGAAAAATGATTATAAATTATAAGCTACACAGTCCGGGCGGCACCTGGGGCCAATTACAACGAAGCATTTCAATTTATCTATTTCCTTTATGATTAAAGATATTAATATTCCGTTCAATTTGTCCTGTCAATTCGAACGAGCTATGTATACAACATTCAAAACGCGCAATACTGTGTTGGTATATATATATCGTGACATTAAATATCATCACGTAAAGAGAAAGAAAAGAGTTAGATAACTGACTTAATATCGATGTTTGCGCGAGCTTATCGACCCTCGCATGTGTTTGTGCATGTCAACGCACTCTATTATCAACGGGGTGTACGCATACGATTAAAATAAGAATCGGACGTGCGATTGTGAAGGTCATTATTGAAGGTCACCCGCGATGAAGATTATTCTCGGAACTAAGCCCGAAAACGTGTTGGTAACGAATGAAAATTAACGATTGGGCGAACCTGACCGGTTGCCAAAAACAATGTTGCAGAAATTTTCGTCACCCGTTCTCGAATGTGTAGAAGAACAGATGACTCTGGGCTACTATAATTTATTGATTTTATATAATTCACAGCGCTGGCGGACAACAACTTTCGAGATAATCGAAAATGAGTAAAAAAAAATTGCCGTTTTCCTCAAATAGATCAAAACAAACCGTCGATAGATTGAAAATATTGCCGCATAAAATACACCGTTTGAATTCGATTAAAAACCTTTCGGTTTTAACGTTCTACACTCTACATTAACCTTGAACTTTCTTGCTCGCAATGTCAACATATCCATATGCTAATTCCTTACCCAGTGCCTCTATTGCCATTAATGTCGGTTAGGCAATGCCTCTAGAATCAGTTGTACGTTACCTAAACTCTTCCACACAAACCGTACCCATTCACATTAGATTTATCTTGTTTACAAAGCTAACTTTCCTTTCCTGGTACACCTGAATAATAGCAGAGTCCGAAGAGAATATACTAGGATGCTACAATGTTTTCAAACGTCATGAAACCCGCAAAGTTCCTGGCTTTCTCAACGTCAACACTTTCTCTTCCTCAAAAGTCCAATTTCGTACTTCTTCCTCCTAGTTTCACGTGTTGTACCATCTTTAATTTCCAAGAGCTTGCTGCACGTTAACGTATCTCTCATCTGCAACCATTGTGACTCACACAGAACGTCTCGGCAAGATACTTTCTTCCTCCCAATATCCTCCCATGACTAATCAATATACTATATGCATACACGAGGGTAGATTCGGTGTTGAACGATTGATTTCTAATTGTAACATGAAAACCGAGAAAACAGAGCAGTATCAGTGATTTACTATTCTCAGAGCACATCTTTCAGCTATTAAAATGTGATGTTTGGTTGCTGCTCGTTGGAGGTAGCTAATCATTGCGTAACTGCAGGCTCTGGAACGCATGGCATTAGAAGAATCTAAATCGAATCTTAGTGCGAAGGTGTCCGCGTGTAATCGGTCAGGCTTAGATGCAAGGGCATAGAACAGCTGTTTATTCTTGCGGGGCACAACTGATCAGACGAAACGGACCAACAACGTCTTCGCATAATCCTTGATACCACAATATGCGTCCACTTTAGCGAATCCAAGCACAGACCCAACGGCAACCTGTGCCCCTACGCATATTGCTCCGTCTCGCCTTCCCAAGCAACCAAATCAAATCTGCCGATGGACACGACTGTACTGATGCACCAAAAGTCACAGTTTACGCGATTACGCACGGCGACATCGTAGTACATCGTATGCGCGATAAATGAAAGGCAAATATATGTAGAAAAGAAAGAAATTTGTGTCCAATTAGCACGTCGAAAAGGAACAAGTGGACTCACCTGAGATTCAACGTCGGTACACGTTGCCCTTAATCCATCACCGTCCGGTCCCAGTGGATGGTCGAAGTTAAACCTCGGTTGGCCCGGGGCCCATTTAACGCACGCCAGCACTGTACTGGCAACCGGAGGAGAGAAATAAAAGACACCGAGGAATACCGCACGGCAGGAGCAAAAACCGGACGGTCGTCGAAAGTATGACTTTCTCGTACGAAATCGTCCAACGGTTAACAGGCACACGCGTTTGCTGCGCGGTTCTTTTTACATGGCACAGGTTAGAATGATCACCGTCGTTTCGATCGCGATATCGGAGCGTGCATTTAAGCGTTTCGCGAGTCGGCGCGCCGCGGTTGCGCTTCTTTTCGCCTCACGCGCTCGATTTCGAGGAAGCTTACGGACGCTTATTGCGACACAATACAACACAATGTGTCACAAAGTACCGCAGTGCTCCGGACTGCTGTGGAGACTGACTGCCGTTCGGCACAGTCGATAAGGAAGTATCGATTCGAACGGAGAACGACGACGGGTGGGGGGTGAGGTTAGGTTCGCCGCTCGGCGGAATTTGCGTAGGATTTTGAATGTACATACATATAAGTATACATATATGTACTTACTTGCGTACACATCGGGCGGATTTGTTACGTTTCGTTTCGAAAAACAACATCCGATTTCGTTGAGCAGAATGATTAATACCTATGATACGGTGAAGTTCAAGTTGAATGTAGCGGCGTAAATTGTGTACGGATATACATATTCCTGTAGAAGCAGAAATCGTAAAAATTAATGGATATTTGATATTCTGAAAAAGAATTTTGAATTACATAATTACGTACCTATTCGTCGGCGTAACTTTCATAGTTCTGGTACTTTGATGTGTTATCTAAGAGGAGTAGCTGTTTGCTAATGAATAGATAGCATTAAAACGGAAGACGATGCGCGCATTGTTATAACATCAATCATGCGACTTTCTAAAAGTAGTGATATAGATACATGTATACAGGAAGTCTAGTATCCTCGTTTCGTTATTTTTAAAAAAATGTATGCATAAATATTTGTATTCAAAGTTTAATTAGACTAGAGCTAAAAATATTTCACTGATTAACAATTATTTACTATCGGAAATATCGAGTAATGAGTACCAGTGACATCGTCTTGCTGATATTTTCAGCACAGATTCATCGCTGGACGAGTCCTTCACTTCGTCTTCATTATTGTATTTTCGAAATTATTTCTGGCCAGAAAATATGGGGATAGACAGTCTTTAAACTTTAAATTTCCGTTTAAATTCGATAAAGCGCTCTACTGTCGCTGTCTGATGATCCTTCGATGCTAGTTGGTCGCAGGCTAACCGTAAAAGCTATAACAATATGTAATGAGTGTTGAATTTCAGAGTCACGTTTAAAAATTGTATAAATTCATCTGATAATACATGTCTCGTACAATGCAGAACGTACGTTCCATGTTATACATACGGTAACTCATTGCATTCCATATTTTATTGTCAATCTCTACTTCGCCTGTGGCATTACCTGGATAAGGACGCCATCTTTGAAGCATATTAAGAAGCTTGTGATCAATGATATTGAAAGCGCACAATTTAAAAGGGAATATATTCACATATAAAAATGTAAGGAAATAATGTAATCTAATTTAAAGTCAATATTTAATATTATAATTTATATAGTACATCATTGGTAAATATTTTTATTTTTAATAAATTTATTTTGTAGAATATCGTACATTTTGTAATAATCGTTCTTTTATCTATTTATTTAAAACCGCATCGATTGTCAATTTGTTTGTCAGCAGTTGCTACACTTGAAATAAATATATTAGAAAAATAAAAATATCTTGTATTGCTAGCTAGCATACGATGGAACAATTTTTTTCCGATTTTGAAGTTCACTTTCCTTTATTCAGTTTCCATTCTCTATTTTCTACTTTCCATTTTCCATTTTCAGTAAAAGTAAATACATAAATTACAAAAAAGAATAAGATCTTTTTTTTAATTGTTATTCTTCTGTACACATTTCTCTGTTACTGTTATTCTTCTCTGACACAGTTTGCTTTAAGAGAGAATAATTCCTTAACAGTCTCAGGCTAGCCCGATCATCCTTGTGACGTCACCGCAATCGCAAGGCAACTTGTTAACGAGAGAAATGCAGCGTCATTGTTAATAGCTTCGAGGCACACGTATATATGCGATAAACGATATCTGTGAGTATATTTTGAAATATAGTTTCAACAAGAAGTACGCTCGAAATCTGTATAAAAGTGTTCTCGTGTCCTCGACGACCGTATACATGAAATAAAATCGCCCAAAATCGACTGACATTTCAATTTGTATAAGTCAAATCATTAATACCGTTCTATATCTCATGAAATATCTTCAAAAACATCTCGAAGCGTTCGAGCATCGCTGGATGCTTGTACAATTAACCTAGTCCGCCATAACCTCTCTCACGCATCCGCAATACAACGTAAACGTTGTACGGCGCTTGATCATTTATCATACAAAACCATGGATGAATACCAATTCGATATTGGACATGCTTTAATTGGCATTCACAATTGGCGCACGTGACGGCAGCCGTCTACTACCACAGTCGAACGACTCTTGTCTGTGGGGAAAATCCGTGGAGTTGTCCCCACGCTTCGTACTGAAAAAAAAACGTCCAGCATCGACGACGGTCGGCGCAACAGTAGCGCGATTGCTCTCCGGCTGTTCGGACTTGACCAACGCGCGTCGTGCCGCGCATGCGTCCACAGTTTGCGCGCGTTCATTTCGCATGGCTGCGCAGAAGCACTGCGACTGCTGCGCGGACTGTCTGCGCAGTGTCATTTTACCCGACTGCGCGTGCCACCTGCGCATGCTACCGACGATAATAGCGCAGGAGTAAATTTGTTCAAAGTTTGGAAAGTTTGTGCGCGCAAAAATGAATATATATACACTATTCAAAACAATCAGAGAATCGCATATCGCAGCCGTTGCCCCCGTCACCGGACACATGAATTCAACAGATTATGTGTACAAGTATATATTGCCGCAGATAACAAGCTTCTCCCTCCCGATCCGTTGGACAAGATGGCAGTTGCCTAATCTCCGCCGAAAAAAAGGAGAAGATAGAGAAAAATCGACGCGACGCGTCGATCAACGATAAGGAACGAGCAAAAAAGTACATGTATATAGTTATCTGGACGGTTATATTTCCGAAATATTCGTTCCTCGTACGCGTGTTTTAGTTAAATTCGCGTCAACTTTCGTCTAATCCGCGCTATCGTTTGCGCATGTGTGTCGTCGCGGGCACGTTTCCACCGGCCTTGAAATGGAGGAACGACCCGCGAACTGCGAAAAGACATCGATCAATTCTTCTTCCTCTTCTGTCGACGGTAAGTCATTTTATTGCTTATATTTATCACTGATATATCATCGGTTCGCTCGACTTTTTTTTATAAAAAATGTTCATAACGTAGGTTATGTTGTGTGAACCGGTATAAGATAGCAACCAAATTCACTATTGGCGCGCGATAATTAGAGAAGCTTAGGTTAGAACTAGATTCGTCTTAAGTATTAAGTTTGAGTCAGCAATTAATTAAGGAACTTTACTCATGTTTTCTTTAGGCGACGTATACATATCTTTTTATAATATTTCTAATATGTATATTATGCACATGATTATGCTGTGCCGTATTTGTTTAGTCCGGACAAAACAAAACCGAATCAATATCTTTTAAGCAGTTCTGCAGCATTGCATGGGTACGTTTCTTTGCAATCACTCCGTAGAATATCGCACGGACTCCATCACGCGTATTACCAACCATTAACAAACTCCGTTAATTACTAAAGTGTGTTCGCGGTGTGAATCAATACGGTTACGCAATTAACAGAGAGGCGAACTGTGCGATACGCGTGCATGTACGCGAGGCGTGTGCCTCGCAAAAATTCACGGTGAAACGGAGCGAGACTCGCCACGATAAAGCTCCATCGCTCTGCTCGAACAAGATAACCCGGGGACCCTAGGCTGCGCAGCAACAAAACTGAATTTGCTCGCTCTCGCCTTCATCCCCTTTACCACGGTGACGTCACATACAGCACGTCCGGCTTGAGCGTAGACCCACGATTATTTCTTCAAATTCTAAGAATATAAAAAGAATGTTCATACGAAAGTTACTTCGCTCGATAACGACAATTTAATAGAATATTTGCTGCTCTCTTTTATTTGCTATTTAGGGAGATTTCAATAATAATTACATCTTTTTAATGGAACCACTACATATTTTTATTGTGCGTTCCGTGCCGCGTTCAGCGGTTTGCATTAAGCGTATTTTTAAATAATTATTTATTAGATGCACTTATGAATATTTTGTGTACATTTCAACTGAAGAATCGATTTTCATTTCTGTGCTTCATTAATAATTGATTAACAGTTTGTCGTTATTGAAACGACACTGTCGTACTAGATAAGTAATTACTTTATAAATAGAGGGATAAAAATAGACGTTCCCAAATATCGAATGGAATTTATCTATCGATCAGGTGTTCATTACATCAGAACAAATTGATACCGATTATCCTTCGTTTATGCGTGCACTTTTTCGACGGCTGAATTTTTTCAATAGCTCCAAGAAATAAAATTTGCGACCCAAGGAATACTATACTTCAATTGCACTTCAATTGCACCGGAGTTCAGTCTCGTTAATTCCCCTCGCAATCGATTTATTTGTCGCGTAATATCTTTACTCAATTTTATTTCTTCCTTTTTTTCTTTTTTTTTAGCCGAATCATACTGTCGATCACAATACAGATTATCTACGACCAAATCGAATCTCTAGTACATTTTATAGATAAGACCTTAATGGAGTTGTTTACAATGTACGTTTGAAGAAAAAAAAAGATGTCTTCCACTTTTGAAATCTACCCTAGAGATACTGATTCATTCCAGATAATCATTTCGACAGTGTATACACACGGAATTAATAATCTTCGAGCATTTTACAATCGCATACATTGACAAGCTGATTGTGGTGAAGAATGTGTTCCAGTATTAACATTGCCCGAAAAGAAAAATAATACAATAGCGTATCTTTTGTGTTAACATTTTTTTTTCTCTTGGGAAGCAACGCTTGCCTTAAATCTTTTCTTATTAAGATACAAACGTTCTCTTCACGTGCATAAAGAAAATCATTATTTAAGTCATTATTTGCATCGGATCCAGCGTATGATACGTGCAAACTAATCCCGCAGTTGATACAATGAAATATTTGTCTAGTGATTGTACATGCAGTACTGGATATATTTATTGCATCGCTCGAATATTAAATTTGTTCATCGCGATTAAACCTCTCCTATTATTATTTATTGGAAAGTATTGTGACGTGATTTATTATTATCATCATTTTGTTCCCCTCGGTTTCACCTTTTTCTTTGAACTAATTTTTTTAAAACATTAGCAAACAAATATTTAAGTATTCTCGTAATGGCAGTCTTAACTCTCGTTAGCATACAACAACATTCGCACCTCATCTATACCAAATTTTTGTCGTTGTTGTTCTTTATTTTCCGCCTTTACGAATGAATTTCGATATTCTTTCCACGAGGTGTACGCGATTAACCGTCGAGATTTCGTAATTACCGTAGGCACGCTTTTCCATTTCCAAAAATAAACCGGCATCCAAGGTCGACGTGGTTGAAGAAAAGCATAACAGAAACAACGGTGCAGGAATGAGCAACGTAACGAATTGATCGATCACAATTCTTCAACGTTTCTTAATTGCGATTATATTTGCTTAAATCGCGTGAAATTCGATTTCTTTTCTAAAATTTTCGTGAAACCCGACAAACATTTGTAAATCAACGACATTTTTCAGAACATTGTGACACAACGTGGATGCACACGTTTCACAAGCAGCGCCACGGCTAAGAGGTTATAAGAATTTCGGATTTCCCTATCAGGCCTGACAGTTACGTCACCAAAAACAAAGTGACATTATTGAAGCAGTGACGTCAGTCCTGCAAAGTGTAGGCGTAAAGGGGGCGCTTAACAGTTAAATAGTTCCCCGGAGGCAGAATAGTGTGTAAATACTAAGTACTCCGCGAGTATACCCGAGGGACGCTGTTTTTCCTCGGCGAATTATCATTTACATAATCTCCTTATCTCGGGCGATTCGTGTCATCAGTTTCTCAAGATTACCCTGGCTCGAAAATAGAGTCAACCTTGACTCACACTTTGTCGAAGGAAGAGGAAAAAAAGAAGGGATACGACATAAAAGAAAGGGGAGGTTAGAAAAATTCGTGTTCACGCATGGGAAGCATAGAGCGGACAGCTGTTCGCTATAATTATGTGTATACGTATACTATACAATGTATAGCAGAGACGTAGCAGAGCCGAAGGGAAAACAGTGCTGAAGGTGGCTACATTCGGTGATTGGTAGCGTGAATCACAGGGACCACCTGTGGCCAGTGCTGACACCCTTCCTTTCTCTTTTTCTATTTGCAATTGTATTTTTGCACGTGACTGTCCTAAACGTTTTCTTTCTGCTCGGCATTTTTATTGTTGCTTCTCGTTCGGTCATTAATCTTCACACGCGACATTTCTCGATCAGGCTTTTTGTTTGTTCACTATACTTTCCACCTTCTCGATTTTCTTTTCGCTACTCACGATTGGACTTTACGGTGCGCCACATTTCATTGTCAATATTTGGTTCTGTTTACCGTTTTCTTTACGTTAATATTCCTTTTTATTAGCAATGAAATTTTGTTCGCGGCGTTTTTCATTCGGTCCCTGTTTCGTTCGCTATTCTCCCCTCTTACTTTTCTTTCCGTTTCTTTAATCGTTCGCTATTCTTGCTTCTTCGCGATTCACCTTACACGAGTTTAGGGTCGACACGAAAACCTTTACCACGCATCGTGTACTTACGGCCATTTAAATATCCATTAATCTCTGGGGAATAACGTGCACTCGGATTCGATAAGAAAATGATGAATGAAGGATGTTTTCTGAAATATCGTATTTCGTTGTCGATGGAGGAGTTGCTCTTTTTTCTTCGCCTTTTTATTCTCTTCAACGTGAAATTATTGGTGCACTCGCGATGACTTTTCTTCGGGCCGTTCAACAATTAATCGATCAGCAACGCTGACCGTGAAATCTCGTCAACGAGTCGGTTTAAATATAACCTCGTATTAAATAACGCGATAAATCGTTCGAGGTATTGTTTCGTTAAAATGATTTCTTTTTTCACGGGAATTCGTCACGATATATTTCGTGCACCACGAAGATTAGTTGTTAATCGACGCGGAATGTTTTATCGGTGATAGAAAAATCTTGAAAAAAAAAAATGAATCCGTCACAGGGATCAGTGTCTTTCTCTCTCTGCGAAGATTCAATTACCGCACCTGTCTCGCCGTTACGTTACTTTTATTTTCTCAGCTTCGCGAAACGACAAGACGACGGCTGGAGGTAGCTGATAAACGTTATCAGTAATTGTGCCCACGTATCGTTACCGACAGATCGCAAACAAAAATCGATCGGATTCTAAACGCCTCGACGTTGTTGATTATCCAAATAAATGAGACGATCTTTTATGTCATTCGTTTTTCTCGTTCTAATCGAACATGTAACAAATTGCGTATGCGTGACAATTAGCATCCAAAGTATATTAAAAATGTGCAAGAACGAAGAATTTGAACTGTTTTACAGTAAATGGGAACGTTTTTCACCACGGCCAGACATTGAAATGTTATTTAACAAAAATTCACGATTAGATTAACGATCGCCGATCACAGATTTCGTTGCATATTTGATTGCGGATAATCGGACCGATTGGTATTATTTTTATCCGCGAAACGTTTTACATTAGATGGAACGCGATAAAATGTTTATCCGCTGTGCATTCTCTTCTGTTCTGTTTTTTTTTTTTTTTTTTAATTATTAGGTTAGCGTGAAACGGTCAAGGAGCAACATAAATATAAGACTCGCTTTATTCCTCAACGCTTACAGTCCTTTTCGTTAAAGCATCATCGATATTTTCGGAAAATGATAAGAATTTCTCGTTAGCATTAATAACTAATATTAACCGACCCCCGGAATATACCGAGCGTCCATTTCCGCACAAGTTTTTTGCTCCCCTGCATTTGCATATTAACGATAATTTGTACGTATTCGCAATCTTACATAATACACAAGCAAATTTCAATAATATTATGCCGGCAAACGAGTTCCATAACCAAACATATAATGCATGACGAATTTTTCCATCCTTAAAGAAGATAATACATTACAATGACAGGAATTCCGAAATGAAGACCGGACGAAAATAGCATTGTTTAGAGACAAAGGAATAACGTTCGTTTAAACAAGTGAATTTGCTTGAAACGAAAACCTAACCAGCGCCTAACTTAATAAACACTGGCGCGGAGCAAACGAACAAAAATTCCCAGCAATTTATATTAAGAAACGATCGGGCCGAAAATAGCTTCGATTATTTATTGTTTTCGTTTGGGTAAAAGGTGCGAGTCGGTCTAATTGGCCGGGGCATGTTGGTAAACGCTCGTTATAATCGATACAACCGGCATTATTCGGGGTTATCGTTGTGACCTGCACGTTTATAAACTTTATTGTGTGCAACCTTGGTTCGCCATGCGCTCGAAACGTGTTGCTATTTGTCAACTCGCGGCTTTCCTTCTTCTTTTTAACAATTTCTCGGCTCGTTTTTCGTTTTGTTTCGCCTATCGTGCGGAGATTGGGGAGACGGGAAGATCTTTCAATAATATTTCTGACGAAATATGGAAAAAGTCCAGGTATAATTGCGAATTTCGATCGGATCTAATGAAGTTTTTTCTCGTAGGTTATGTTCGGTCGGAACTAGCGCGAGGCGCGACTTTTTCCCCGATTTTGTGAGAATAGAATCGTAATGTTAATATCGACCTTTCTCTCTCTCTCTCTCTCTCTCTATCCTCGAATAATTATTATTATTTATTGCTCGAACGTTGATGCTTAACATCATGGAGCTTTCTTACCATTTTCATCTGCAATTTGATTTGGTAAATTAATTTAGCCATTCGTTCATAATGTCAACTTAAATGACGTATCGCAGACGAATGATCCGACCTGCATGAATAATATAAATCAATTTAAACGGGGGAAAGTTTCGTTTTTATTTCAATAAATGCAACAGTAATAAGAAATGGAATATAATTTTTAATGTTCCTGCACATTACGCGCAAATTCTTCTCACATTGCACACCGAACGTGCTAAAAATATAATCGGCGATGGAGGTTATGCGAGCCGATCTTCTGTAGAACTTTCCGCGTTATCTGAATGAAAACAAACTCTTGAATACAAATTTTCAGACAGTAAGCAAACGTAAACATTTTCGCGGTACTAAAGACGTGTCGCATGATTTTCTTCCACGCTCGATGCACGCTAACGCGATATTTATGTGTATTCCACGAGAAAATCGTTGCACAACTTCGTCCGCCCGTCGCTAATTGCACTTTCAGAATTTTCCACCGATGAATTGGATTCTGTTCGATTGTAGAACAAATTAAGCGTTAAAGAAAACGGGTAGAGGGTAGGTCAGTACAATTACATTTTTATCTGTATATTTAATTGCCCGAGTAATTATTCCATGTTGATCAAAGCTTATTGTATAAACAACTAATAGACGGAATGAATCGTGCAG
The DNA here is from genome assembly GCA_948146005.1 of Nomada fucata. Classification (NCBI taxonomy): domain Eukaryota; kingdom Metazoa; phylum Arthropoda; class Insecta; order Hymenoptera; family Apidae; genus Nomada; species Nomada fucata. The sequence continues at coordinate 29,083,230 of OX411277.1, read as the reverse complement.
ATTACTTATGGGAATTTATGTTATTTCTCTTTTTTTAATACGTAGTCATTTTGTTGTTTGTATTAACGAATTGAACTTTTAACTTTTGCATTTACGACGAAATATTATTAGTTCACGTTTCAATCTTCAAGGAGCATTGTTCAAGGAAATATCGGAACCCAAAAGGCAAAATTTAATTTATCTATAAAACAGCAGAGAAATATTTAGAAGGTAATTGTTGAGAAAAAAAAGAATTCGAATTAATGTTACAAACAGTTGTTACGAATGCTTAATGCATATGTTCATATCGTTTTTACTAACAGCCTCTGACCAACAATCTTTCGACAAAAATGTCTAATAGATATTACATAATAACAAGCCAGATTGCCACTGAGATCTATAAAAGGGATTATTTTTCTCAAACGTGTTTGTATAATTATCTATTGGTTGATTTTTGTGAGAAGAATTAATACCAAGTGCTGCAGCTATTGACTTCGTAATCGTTATCAAGAATAATGATATTCGAGCGGATTTTATCCGAACAAAGTTTATCAGCTAATTCCTATATTATTTTCTTATCCTTATCGTGCATGCATATATCCAGCTGACGCTAATACTTGAATTTTACGAATGAATAACCCTGTCGAAACTTTACTTCTTGTCCTGTGCTAAAGGATGCACGCAGATAAGTCACGTCGATCGACAGATATTGAAAAATTACAGAAATAATTCCCTTGATAAAGTATGCGGTTAATCTTAACAATCGTATTTAACCATCAATATCATTTTTTCCACGTGTATTTTTTTAAATAATATATCGTAAATGTCAAGGTAAAATGCAATGTAGAAAAATTGTTACTATTCATTCCTCACGTCGAAGGGGAGAATTAGTAATTATATTAAAATTTTCATTGAAAAATGCAAATTTTGTTATTTACTTGCCGATACGAGTAAACTTTTGGATAAAATACCTCGAAGGTCCGATCATTAATCATTTTGCAATTCTTGCGAATATAAACAATTTTTTTAAAAACGTCATTCATGGAAATCTTTAGTCACTGCCAGATACAAATTTATTCGTTACACTTGAACAAAATTATACAGTCACATGCATAGTGTACTTAATACTAATTTATCTGGAAGTTATTAAGTATACCAATAATTAAACAAAGGGTACCATCTTATTTCAAGCGAATGCATATTTGCAAGATAAAAAGGTGATCTGAACATTCCTTTTTCCCATTTGCCAAACTATTTTCGGTCGATGGAGCAAGTCATTGCTCCGCCACTGGCATTGTGTATACTTTACTCAGGTATGCATACACATAATAGTAAAATTAGATTTGTATGGAACTCTTATCCTCTGCTCTTTAACTCCGAAAACGAGTCATTGTCCGCTACTTTTATTCACATTCGTGCCCAAACTCGTTCAACAACAACACGCACCAGTGTTCCCAAAAAGAAATCTTCATTCATCCTTTTTGTACCTAAGCATTATCTGTGAGTAAGTACGGTATACGCAAATATATGTCGAAAGCGAGACATAACATTTTTCGAATGCAAACAAGGTCAGGATGTAGCGTATGCGCGTACAGTCGAAGATCATTTGTAACACTTCGAAAGAAATAGAAAAGCTTTATTCCGTCCCTGCAGCGGCATACTTTTCACAAAACCTTCGGGCAGCCACTCAATTTTGCGTATGCAAACGAGTACATTTCAAGGAACGATAATTTCCTACTAGTTTCCACCGTCTAATAGGCGAGTAATAATTAAAAAATTGTTTTCTTTGCGCATATTGCGGATTCGTCTCGCTAGTAGCGTGGAAGCCACGCCCACCACCACCCGTCCACGCTAGTCCCACTGCCATGGCTCGCCAGTCCACGCTACTCCCACCACTAGTACCCGTTACCCCCAACGCTAGTCCACGCTACTCCCGTGTCCAGTGCTCGCTAACCCCCACCACTTTGACCGCGTACAGCGGCGAAAGCGATATTTTGGCGTTCAGTCGCTCAGCGATCTTCGCGCGCGATGATCGAGTGATTCGATAACGTTACACCCACGTTGCATTAGAGTGACAGAAGCATGACAATCACCACGTGAAGAGGACTATTCCCTGTGCCTGTGTTGTTTACGTGCACGCGTACTCTTACCATTCCACGCCGAGCTTCCGTTTGCCGTTTCGAAAACGACGAAAACGAATACTGGTGGTCAAAATGCGATTCGACGATCAGCTTTTCGAGGTGTTCGGTAAGTGGCCCCATTTCATTGTGGATGATTAAGATACACACGGGCTGCCGTAATGCGTTGAACGATTAATCGTCGGTCAATGACGCGAACGTTTCACGTCGGTAGTTAAATACATATTTGTTTTAGGACACTTCGCGCAAAACTGGCCCGCAATGGCTAGTGGAAGTGACAAAACAATACTTGACATTTATGATTGGATCGCCTATAAAAATTTGTTCCTTTAGGGTTTTGTTTTTTTTTTTCTTTTTTATATATCGTCCCGAGTATCGTTGCTCGAGAATGGAAAGCATAATATCATTAGCATTGATGACAAGACATGAATAAAAAGATTGGATTTAACCATGCAGATAATGTAAATTTTTCGTCTGCACAATGAAATGTAAATATCCGGTCGGACGGTTCGGAATTTGTAATGGGGAAAATGTGTTGATCAGGGGGACATGTGGGAAGTTTCGTGGAGTTATCGAAACGCGTTCGTTTGGTACCGATTTAAAATATTTAGCAGGGGGTCGTGATCAATAGTTCTCGCTTTTCATTTATTATTGTTTGGCCGTTTCAATACGGGAACGTTGGCATCCCAGATAGAAGCATATGTCGATTTCATTCCGCAACAGCGTGTTGTAATGCAGCCGACAATTATTTTTCATGACCGTAAATCGAATATAGAATAATTATCAGATAGTTGATTATATATTTTTCTGCCAATATTCTTGTCTTATAATAAGAACATCGTTACGTAACGCGTCTGGCATTCGCAATAGTTGCTCGCAATTATTGTTGGCGTAATTATAGACATTATTAGTTCATTTGTGAAAGAACGAAAAACAACCAAATTACAATCATCATAATGATTGCCCGGCTTAAAAATATACTGACAAAGAAAATATTACGAGAAAAACGGCTGAAACTTGTTTTATGCTGCCACAACTTAGTCCAGTTTTCAAAACGGTTTATTTTCGCTATTCATTTTCGCTTAGCGTGACAATAAAATTGCGGTCATCGGTGAAATATAATTAGAAATACTGATTTTTAGTGAACACAATTTTCGGAAAGATTGTTTCATAAAAATGACTATAATATTTCACGCAATTGAATTCAATTATTTCTTCCCGTTGTTTATAATGTTTCCATATAGATGCGTCGCCGCGATTTATAAGAATCTAATCGTTTATTGGAGCGGTATTGCCTTTACTGTTGCTTAAACGTTGACTCAATTAATTAGAGGAACGGAGACGTGGAAGTTAATTAAAGTTTAATCTGCTCGAGTTTTGCAAAAATCGCGATTAAGCACGTTCACGATGATGTAAATAACATTATTTCCATCTAGAGCTGCCTGTTTTATCTTCTTATTCAGAGTTATTTCAAGGCGACACTTCTTGGGAAAAAATTCTTTCTCGCTGTTAAATCGTCGAATTAAAGTTATTGGAAAAAGGGAGAATATTTGTTAATCTATTATTCCCGGTTAGTTCCATGAAACGCATTGAAAAATGTGTAAAAAGCCTTGAAATATTACAGTGACGCAAAATTAAAGAGAACCAAATAATGTACTTATTTTCCGTGGAAATTCCGAGGGTTATCTAATATTTCTATCGAGGTTGAATATATTTTAAAATTGCGACATATTTAAATTCCGACCCGTTTCTTAAAGTCAAAATTAGAAGTAAATACAAATCTTAATTATATTACGTAAATATTTTAAGTAGTTGATGCTTTATTTGTGAAATCTGTTATATTATAAGTAATATAGCGCATAACGCAGTTTGCTTAATAGTGTACGATATTAAGTTGTATTAGTTGAGCTTCATGTTGTAACGCTATTGTTAGTATCAGTATCGAGAATATGTAACTTTAAATGGGGTCTGGAATTTTTACGATTTTATCTCTTTGAAATATCGTTTAAGAAAGCAATGTCGCTTTGTTATTACCGGAACTTTCCCATTTTTTTTTTTCTTCCCTCGCATTTTCTTTAATGGGCAGCCATTACCTTTCCGCTTTAATTACTTCATAGTACTGTACGTGTAACTGTTTAACAGAAACATCCAACCGGGAATGCAACTATACCCTTGAGACGTTTGCATTCCCATTTATTTATTAATAATCCAAACCGCGGTTATTGTTCGTCACAACTGAATGGAATTTCTGATAATATATATCAATCGCCGCCCAAACGATATTAATGCACATCGTTGGACGCGACTCGAGACGCTTAAGAAACTGTCCGCAATAAAACTGTACGGTTCCCTTCGAGAGAATGAGGCTGCCCGTGAAATCTCTGCGAATAATAATTAGAAAACAAGAGCGAACACTCGACTGAATTGTTCCCATCGGGTAGAGTTACCTTTGTATGAAACGTTACTTCGCAATTTCAGAAATTAAAGAACCAATGTACGTACTGCGTGTATAGCTCCATGTGACGTCACACTGTGCCTACCCATAGGGCCATAGGGAATTCTCCCAGCATAGCCGGTGGCTGCATGGAAATGCACGTTCGAACGGAGATTCTTATTCGAGCATAATTATCGTCCTGCCAGTGCGATTGTCGGCCAGCACATAAAATGATTCATTTACCACTGCCTCATTGTCTCCCGGTCTGCAGAAACTGCTTCGTTCCTTTCTGTTTATCGCAAAAACTGACTCATTTGCCAGCCGTTGGCTTTGTTGCCATTTTCATCCTTTTCTGTCCTATCCCCCACACCGTCCTAACGCCTCTCTTTCTTCGTCCGCGTCCCTTACATGGAAATATATACCTCTGATTGTGTGTAAAATTAATCGAAACGCTTTTGTCGCCGACTGACCAATTACGATGGAATTTTTCCTTTGAAAATTTTAATTCTCCGTCCCAGCTTCTATGTCGCGCGATCGCACTTCCACTGGGCCGGTTCTAATTGAGTGCGAATTTTAATTGTTTCCCCTAGGATCCGGGGGAAATAGTGGATGGCTTACGGCGTGAATTGGAAGTTTTTAAGGTTATAGATTTCCATTTAGCTATCCAACGACCCCTCGTCTGGTCGAATTTGGCTTGGGGATACATCTCACGCCCTTATCAGGTTGAACACTTTGAATAAGATGAGTGGAACGGCGAATGTAACGAATGAAGAAATAGTTTCGGACAATTTGCAAACGAAAATTACTTTCGTATCGCTTATCTTCTTTACTGGAAATGTACAGTGAGCGTTGGAAATGCTGATTAGGTAATTATGAGGTCTCTTTCCTTGCGCCGAAGCGAATAAAATTTGTGCAATAAAATTGTATCGCTGGAAGGTTAGGTTTCGAACAAATTAATTCAAATTAATGCAAATTTCACCGCGTTAATCGTTGCAATTATCGTAAGTACTCGTGCGCCCGTATTTTCCCAGTCCACTGGTCTGAGGAAGTGCAACGAGATACGAAAAGAAATACCGGGACAATATTTTCGTTTAATATTACATGCTGGAATACGTTTGGGAACCAGTTTCTGGAATTTCTTAATTAATAGAGTAAAACGTTGTTGATGAAATTCTTCCTTGTGTTTTTTCTGATCTTGCTCGTTCGCGAACACCATGTGGACATTATGTATTTATACGCTAACAGGAAGGACGCAGCAACTTTGGGCAAACGCTTGGGTAACCAATAAAATTATATATTTTCCTCGAAAACTGGGCTTCGTATGACAGAATTTTGTGTCACATTTTTAAGTTTCTCTAATGTATCCCAATATTATCATTTTCTGGTTCAGTAAGATTTTTCCGTTTTTCATTTTGAACAACCCTGTGTGCGAGATGTATAAATCTATAGAAATGGTGCAGAGATTAAAGTTTGCAGATAATAATTTTGATACCCCCCGCATATTTAATATGCGCTGTTGTCCGTTCAAACTGTGAGGGGGGTAAATTGATTGTAAGGGTGTAAGTTATTAATTATAGTTCAGGTAGTTCAATCTTTCCTCCGCGAGAAGATGCATTTCGTATTGTGCCACGAATCATCCGTATCGTTTAGCATACAGTCTCATGTTTCTTTGCGTTTGACGTAAATCCCTTGACGCAGAAATACCATTGAGCGATTTCACTCGGTCGGTCGACGTGACGCAACCGTCCTACGATTTTCGATTCACGTAATCGTGCACCGGCGTTCGTTACATGTCGCGTATCGTTGCGCCCCAAAAATACAACGAAATCCGCCGCGTCGATTGTCTCGCGCCGATCTCGATGAATCAAGTTTTACAACCTTGTGTAACGCATCGTTATGTTCGTAACTATTTTACACGCACGGTAAAACACGATAGCGCGGACGATTAAAATTACACGCTCCACTCTAATTGATAAAGGAACCCAACTTGCCGTGCATATACCTAAATGCACCTCTAATTGAGAACGTTCATTAGAGCATAACTGCCCGTAAGAAGCGCATACGAAACGCAGAAAGACTAGGGTTGATACTACCCCACGGCTCTTGTCAGCTCCCCCCTCCACCTATCCCGGCTGGACTCCCCCCCCCCACTACTAATTATCTCCGCGACTCTGGCTATGCACGCGTACGTATATGCTTCTGCGGCGAATCCTAGTTATCCCCACCACCGCTCCACGAGCCGAACGCCAAACGCGTCAGCTGCTCGCCAGTAGTCACGGCGCCGTCATTGAGCGAATGTCGCGTGCAATTGTCGGGGTTGTTTTCGTTACCTGTTCGCCGCTGTTTCAAAACGCGCGTTTCAGCTTCTCGTTTACCTGACCGATTGACCGTATGACTCGACCGCGGGCCAAGTGCGATTTCCGGTGACATACGAACGATTGTGCGATGACCTAACAATTACGCAATTAGAGAGGGCCGTCGTCGTTGTAACGTAATAAACCTGGCTGCCGTCGCCTCGACGATAAGGGGCAATAATATGGGGGCTACCTGCATGGAGCATTTCCCGAGAAAGATTTGGGGGATCGACGAACGATCGACCTACGATCTAGAGGCCTGATCCGGATCTCTTTACGGTTGTTACGAAAATGGGACTGGCAGGTAAATGTTTTTTTTTTTTTTTGGTATGTTTTCCTTTTGCTTGTGTACAGATTATGTAATGGAGATCGTTTCAAGCGAAGCCCAAGATACTTTTTTTTCTTTTAATTTTGGGAGGGACGAACGGATACCGGAGTGTGAAAATATTTTGTTGTATTTTAATTTTGCTAATAATTTTAGTTTAATATCGCCGTAAAATTACTATTGATTTCAGTTATTTAGCCAGCGATTATTTTGCAATGTAGAAATGGCACAATTAGTGTTTTTGCTCACTTTGGAAACGGATTATCTATAGTAATTGCATTGTTACATTCATTAAACGGTAATAATAATAAACGTACACGTTCAGGCTAGTCGTGTTTATGGAAACGATTATCGTTATTATGCAATTGTGGAAAACTTCAGAGGCACCCGGGTAGTAGGGCAGTTTACGTTCCGTAATTAAGTGCTGTACGCTCGATCGTATTATTCGCTGCCTTATTATTATTTTGCAAAACGTATCTCGATGAAAGGAAATTTTCCTTCGGCGGGGACAAAACGATAAGAATTGATCTGAAAGCGAAATTTCTCGATATTAAATACAACTTTGATAAAATTCACATTGCAATGAAATTCCCCCAAAATAGGAATTGCGTTATATATCAAAATTAAAGAACATCGTTATTAATGTTAATTTTCTGTGAAGTTTATTATTTTTTTCTTCTATGTAATTAATTATTCAAATATTCATTACCGGTCGTATTGGATCAATTTGAAGGTCGAACCGAATCGATATTAATTATTTTCCTGTTTATTTATTGCTGCAAGGTGAGCAAATTGTCCCGCCCAATGAAAGTACAGGTAACGAGCCCTTAAACGGTACCTTCGTGTCCACTCTCGCAGCTTTAATCTGAATCTTGAATTTCAATCGTGCGGTACAATAAAGATAACGAAACCTTTCATTTATTGATAAGATTAAACGATTTTGCGGTAGATTGCGCGTGGACGACAATGTACCTTTATTAATAACCTTTCAGGCCAAATTGGTTCGACATTTCGTCAGGAAGATATTTTCGGTGAATCGAGAATTCGTCTAGAATATTTCCAATTTTCTCTGGGTTGACGCTTGGTTGCCCACAATAGGATCTAATTTGAGTAAAAAACGTGAGCATAGATTAGAATGTTATAATTTAGAAAAATATAGAAAACAGCCACAGCTATTAACGCGGCGCTGTGTATAAAGAAGCACGGCAATATTGATCTAATTATTACATTATAATATAATAAGTAAATACGAAATTGTTTAGGAATCGAATGTAATTATGATTATCATTGCTTGAATTTTTCATTATAATTACAATACGCTCATTTGACGTCACTTACGAGAAAGGAAACGACGATAATTAGGTGATTCTCAAGTATGTACCGACACGTGTCAGATAATAGTGCTGTAGTATTTCACGTAGCCTCTCTTTTCCCTTCTTTTATACGATTTTATGTTGTAACGGAGCACATGGAATCTTTTTTTCCTGGTATTGGTACCAATCCAGTCGATTTATAACGTTACGGGCAGTTGTCGTGACGATTTTGAAAATTAATCCGCCGAAAAGTACAACACACGACGTACGTGTGTGTGTGTGTATGGTAATTCGCAAACCAGTTAAATGCCGTGTTCAATCTCAAATAATTAAAATTTGAATAGCCCTGAAGGCACGATTTTAGCATAAATGTCGCGTTTACGTCGATGATGAATATTATTATTTCCTCGATTCGTATTATTTTTTAATAAAAATAATAGTAATAGTAAAAATTCAATGAATTTGTAAATCTGTACTGCCTTCCGGTTATTCTGATTATGAAAAAATGAGGAAGGAAAAAATGAACGTGCATTTGATTTAATGCCGAACGTAATTTACAATTTGCGGAACGGCGATATAAATATTTAGATGAAATTAATTATCATAAAGGAATTATAAAGGGACGCGAGAATTATCTGTGCATGTGTTATTATTTGGCTGATGACAGAAATTTGTATTGCGCCCGACGAATCGTTGCTGGATAATTCTACGAACGTTCCCCCTTATTTGCCTATGTAAATGCCGGCTCGTCTTAGGACAAACGAAACTACGAATTAACAAGTGAAAAAAAGCTTTTAGGTAGAGGAACCCGCATTAATTACACTGGTCGACAAAAATTTGACTTTTACTTTGTCCCATGAGGTTTTACGCCGAACTCACAATTCCGATCCATTTGTTTCCGTCAGCAAGGATCTCCTTCATTATTACGATTTCACTCGTCTGGTCACACTAAGCGCAAATAAAAATCCACCCTAAGTATCTGTACTATTATTGATCGAATAACAACGATTTTAGTTATTATTGGGTAACGGGAGAAATTGGGACACCTTGTATACACGCCACGTATACGTATATAGGCTAGTGGGACTTTTCCTAAAACTTGAGAAATTTTATTGTGCGCCTGAAATTTCGTATAACGTTGGTTAACCGGCTCGTTTATTAGCGTTATCCTTGCTTTCACTTTTTTGCTCGGTGTCTGCAGCTAATAATTAGGCAACGCACGAAATATGACGGGAACTCGTCTACGCAGAATCCCACTCTCCCTGTGAACTCGACGATCATTGCGACTTGAGAAGCGTGGAATAATCGCGATTACCGATTAAGCTAACCCGAACCCCAAGCAATCGTTAGTATCATCGATAAACGGGCAGAACAGCGGAATAAAGTTTCCCTACCCACGCGTATGTATGCAGTTACCCGCAGGTAGGGTTCGCAAGGGGGGAGAGTTAACCAAACCTGTAATACCGACGGGTGACATCATTTGCAGTAACCACTGTTGATCAACATCCGCTGAGGTCGGTTCGAAACCGTCTCAAGCATCTCCCCGTTGCATTGGCCGGTGTCTTTTTCACTCTGATTAGGTAAATTTCGTGGAAGTCGATCGGAAATCGTCGTCCGGCGGGCAAGTTGGAATCCAGGCGGTTCATTCGCTTACGTAATGTAATGGGGCACGCACGCGACATCTCTGTCCCTGTCGCTCGTGCACACGCCGTGCTGCATACACGCTTGTACGCGTATAGATGTGTACACCTCGCGGTTGGTTTCTCTGGTCAAGCATAATCTCGTCTGTCCTTTCTTTCCGTAATAAACCGTAATAGAGAAAAGAAAAGCGGCGGATTTGAAATTATAATTATGCGAGTTTTACGTGTACTTGCGTTGCGGGCACGTGTGTACGCGCGTGTACAGATCACACGAGTTTCAATACGTTCTCAGCCGAGCTCACCGTCGCTGCCTTCTTGTGCAATGATCTCTGAATATGTGATAGCAACGCGTCAGTACACTGGAAGATGCTTATAGAACATGTTTCTGAATACACCAGGCTTAGTAACCTTGATCCAGTTCTAATCATAATTGGAGACACGTTTTTGTAGATTTAATTCCCGTATCAGGCCGGCCTGGCTATCGATACTATGCAATAATACGAATCAATTGTGCGAAATAAATGGAAGAAAGTTAGAAGTGAGAAAGGGGACAAATTGCGCAATTCTCTTTGGACTTTTTTTTTTTTATTACCATTTTCATTTGAATTCGAGAAAACGTCACTCACGCGGTTCCCTGTCGATTTGCAGTATTTTATGATAATAAATAATTGATACTTTCGCAGTGGTGTCCGTTTTATTTTATTGGAATTGAATTTTGTAACAATTATTTCGCATACTTTTTGAATTGGAATTTCCAAGAAGGTCGGTTGAGAATATGGCGAAATTGGAAAATGCAACTTGAGAGTGTAAATAAAGCGGAATAAAGAATATGGTTAATTAAGAAAAATAAATTATTATACTATACTATGCGATATCGTATTTAATTAGCTCTTTTCTAATTATTTCCCCTCGAACAATGTGACCAACGGTTCAAATATATTTATTTTAATAATATATTTTCGCCGACGAGAAAATCATTTTCTACAACCAATTAAATGTAGAACGTCTGACGGAGAGAAAGAATAGAGGGTATTTATGTACATACATGTGTACACATATATGTACAATGTATTTCGTAGGCCGAAAATGAAAGTAGGGAAACCTCATTTAACTTGGAAATATTGAGCGTTCTACGACGTTGGAGCAGAAAGTTATATAATAAATTATCCGGCATCCAATACACTAGCATCATATTTTTTATAGCTCCGCCGGCTTATTTATACTTTCTAAAGCAAAAAAAAAACCGTGATGCAATTATTTCGCTGTAAATATTCATAGAGAAGTCTTGGGACCCGTGTTTCTGTATTATGCAGTTGGTCATTTTAAAATAAAAAATATTTTGAGCGAACCGATGCACAGATACGTATGTACAGGTTGATTCACGGATTTGGGACGGTTTTTATCTCGAATTCGCCAAGGCATAGGAAAAAACTGTTCGGGGAAAAGTTGAATGATATGACAATGTCTACTTTCCCGCGACTGCCTTTACCTCGTGAACTGCAACGATGCAGCTGAAAAAACGCAAATGCACGTTTCGTTTCAATAAAATTTGATAATAACTGGATCCAAGTTAAATCGACGGGGGTGATTATTAATGCCAGCATAATTGAGAAAAATTAATATCGGCATAATTCGAACAACTTTCCGTTAGTAAAATATTTTCGATTTAATTGCCTCTGTTACATTGCTCGAATGGAAGCAAGTGTTCTCTGCGAACGCGAAAATTAAATGTTACTTATTTGTACTTGGTGGTAATCGTTTCGAAACGATACGTACAGCGAATGTTGTTATTGAAGGTAAATAGGCTAACGTTCCAAGTAACTTAAACGACGATATCGCGCGGGGCGAACGGTGACAAAGAATCGTTTAATGAACCATTAATCTAGAATCGATGGAAAAAACATCCACGGTATAGCTTCATCATTCGCGTGTGGAAAACTTTGCGCATTTCTTGCCCGCGAACCAAGTCGACAAGTCGCGCCTTTTATCGCCCCACTAAAGATTTCTTTCGCCGTTACCGACAAAAAACGTCGTTACCACTTTTTCATCTGTTCCCTCACCCCTGCCCTTCTACCTCCACCGTGTCGTTTCGGAGAGTTTCTTTCCGCGTCGACCATCCTCGACGTCGGTCAAGCAGATTTCCTCAATCGGCAACCATAGAAAAGATTCGCGTTTCCCGCAGACCAACGATTCGAAACGACATAGGGCCGTTCAAATTGGCTCGAGTTTATATTTGGGAAAAAGTTGTTGCGCAAGTAACGAACAGAACAATACAACGTTCTTCTATATTAGTATCATGTATTTCATCGTTATATTTGTCATCTTTGGTGGAAAGTTTCCCTCTACACTCTTTGACCTTCCCATTATCATTTTTTCTTCTTGTTTCCGCCATTTTCTTCCTTATCGTCTTGTGTTTATTTTCTCTTATCGTGCCATCTCTCTCTCTCTCTCTCCTCTTTATTCCTCGACCCTTCCTCCACCGTTTCCGTATTCGAAGTGATCGGATGCTCCCATTTTCGAATCGATGCCCTCGCAATAGAAAATATCACGAAACGAAGATATCGAAATGCCTGGTCGGCGATAAGTTAAATTTGTTCGTTCGTACGGATATTATTTCATTTACATCTAAGGAATGTTCGTTGGCCACGTAAATTCGCCCGAAGCGCACGCGCATTAAATATTTAATATTCTAAATGTACAAGTAAATTCATTTATCTTCGAAATAAACTCGATTCCTGAAGCAAAAAAAAAAAGATGTGCATGCATTACGTCATTCTGTTCCTCGGAATTGTGACATTAATAATACATTAGATGTGCAATAATAAATTGCATACATCAGAATGCACAGTTGATACAGCCGCGGAGAACATTAATGTAAAATGAAAACAAAATCCAGCGGTGAATGAAAGTAAACATTTATTACTTACTTCCTATGACGTCATCTGTTTGAAAGCAAAAAAAAAAAGCCAAGATATTTTGTGCAAGTAGACGTTGCAAATTTTTACTTCACACTTGACCTTCCGTTCACCTTTTTTTCGTGTCCTTAGTATTTTTATGGCGAATCACATAATCTACACCGTACATCTTTTTCTTTCATTTTTCTTTAAACATTCCATCTCACTCGCTTACTTAATTAAAGTTAACGTTCCCGTCCGGATGTACCTCTTATTTGTTCTTTCTTCAATATTGTACATTATCTGAAAGTTTGCTGCTCCTCTATGCGTTTATCGTGCTCACAGGAACAGAGATACGAATGTAGCAAATTGATGCACGTTTGTACAGGATGTTAAAAAAAAAAAGGTTGAACAGACGTCTACAAATTTATGTCATTTTTTTTAACAATAAAACAATCGTCCCATAGGATTAAACTGTGAGCACAGCAGATTCGATCAATTGAGTGATAATTTTAAAAAATATTTCTCATCGAAATATACATTACACCACGTTTTGCTTATATTATTTGAGGGGCGAGCAATTGTCTCCAATATTCGCGAAGTGTTGCGCAGCGAAAATAGACTGAAAATAAATGATCAGATACCTATAGCAGTATTTAATAATACAGTTGATTCGAAGTAATGTCGACAAAAATGTATACACCACCAATTATGAAACGCGTACACATATTATATAGTGATTTGAGATATGCGAGAACAAAATTCTTTCACGACCTATTAACAGAATTATATGTATCTATTAATATGCGTAACAATGGTATACGCAAACTGTGTGCATCGCTTGAAATAACGGTGCCACAGGTGCGAACACATTTACCTTCGTCATTTTTACAAGAGCAGGAAATCATTTTATCAATTTATACGGATCGAATCGTCCGTTTCTTCATTACGCCCAACAATAATAGTAATGACAATAACGACGACGAAATATGCGCACGTACATATATTACATAAAGATCAAAGAAATATGGCGACACGCCAGCATGGCATTTAATGGAACCGGTCTATCCAAAAATCAGCCGAGTTAACTGAACGAAGAAAAAGAGGAGGGCGGGAGATAAAAACGTTTCTCCTTGAAAAAGGCACATATATGTATACATGTGTGTACATTTCGTAACCGGTGAATTTCGTCTGCTCGACGAGAAGGATCTCGATGTCGATCATCGACGGAGAAGGCCGGCTAGCGTAATTTTTCCGCGAAGCATCGTGGCCGTGGCTCTCCAAAGTAATTATTTGCACGCTAGAAACGTGTGTTTACCCTCGGACATCTTGACATTCTTGCTGGACATTCAATGACATCTGTCGGATGGTGTATAGGTCAGTGGATCGTAGCTGGCGTCGGTTTCGTAAATCGCGTATAATACTTATTACAAAAATCGCGCAAGCAGGTTATAATTAACCCGTTGGAAGTGGACACGGAGTGACACATAACTCTCGATAATGTTTTCTGTTGTGTGTCATCGGCACTGTTAGTGATTAACTTTTACTGGAAATCGGTGAAACAGTAGTCGAATAACTGGGTGACCGTAGTATGATACAGATTACTGTCAGCGTTTTCCAATCTTTTCAATTTAATTTAACGTCATTTTCTTTGATCGCCGCCCCTTATTTTTTGTTTTACTTGGAGCGTTTCTTTGTTTTAATCCCCTTGTGCTTTGTTCTCCTTTGTTTTATCCTATTTTATTTGTTCGACGAGTGAGGAAACATTTGCGATGTACGGAGATAAAGTGATATTTGAACAACAATAACGTGTTTATAGGGAAAAGGTTAGGAGGTGGAAAACTTTTTACATATTCAAGCCTTCCAACATTGTAAATCAAAGAAACTGTGCGGTGAATAAAATTAGCGAACATTAGTGGCGCATAGAAATGAATGGTGTTTGCAATCAAGTAATGGAATATTTAAGGATAAATACGGACGGTAATAGCTTGCACATAGGACAAATGCCTTTATTCTATATACATACGGTACATGTATTAAACAATTCAAAGACATAAAGGGAAAATTTGCACGAGCTAAAGAAAAGTTCAACATAATAAATAGAAATTTCTTATCTTCAATGGTTTTGGTATTATCGTAATTAATAATCCTATAATAAAAGAAAATTGTTGATTAATAAGAAAGAATAACGTACTGAAATGTATGATGTGAATTGTGCAAAATTTAAGAAACTAAAGATAGATGGAACATTAGCATTCATTGTTCAGATAAAAAAAATTAAATAATTCCCTAGATTTTCGCAATCATTGTTCATTGATTACGGCTGCCATTAAATTTCATTAATATTATAATATTATTATCTTATCGATGTTTTCGTGATATATTATTTTGCAGCTATTTCAGACTAACGTTTGTATGATTGAATAGTGAAGCTTCGGAGAACGCACGCATTAAGATGTATTCGCATTGAAATTCATGTTTAGCGATTCGCGTTTGGGTACTGTGTTAGACAGCCGAGTCGTTAATTGTACAATTGCGTTTTATGCGAGTATTGTGTTTAATAATGCAACCGCGAACGGAACGAACGAATATTAACAAAGGAAACAAGATCGAGAAACAATTAATTCGAAATTTTGTTCATTTTATTTACCAGCAATAATTACGGCCGACCAAAAGAAAAATTGTACGAGCATAAATATCAATGTTGAAAGAGTAATAAATTACGGAATTAATTATATATGAACGTACAGTACATAGGATACAAAAACTGTTTGCACGTTATACAAGATAATAAACAGTAAATATAAATTAGGATTACACGAAAATGATGTAGCACCAATGATGATAGATAAAACTCGACGTCTTCGCTCCTCCAAACAGATTCATAGAAATTTCCATCGCTTCGAGTTTCCAATCTAAAGCAGACAAAGGGCGTGATTTGCACTAGATTAGTTATCGTTTGTTTGGAAAATTCGATATATATCCCAAACAGAATTTATCTCCGTTGATCCGTACAGATTATTGTTTTCCATTAACCGCCGACATACAGTTCAGACTTGACGTCGAGTCAAACTAAGAATTGAAGATCCGCCGTTCAGACGCAATGTCCCCCACTAATTTTAGCTGTTATATCGGATAGCGTTGGAGTTGCGTAAAATTTATCTAGTGCCGCGCGTGTGTAAATATTTCTGAGGCTAGTTCGCATTGGATTTGTGTCAGACACGGGTTATTAAGTAATGCTTAGCTCGTGCTTAACGCGTGGATCATTTGAATCTGAATGTGGTTGGGTTTAAATTTATTCACCGTTCCGATGGGATACTGTCTTTTTTGCAACGACTTTCAACAGCCTTTAAAACGTTCTTTTCTTCAACGAGGATCCTTTCATTGGACGTTTCTTTCATTTCCACTCGAAGGTTAACGTTAAAAGTTTAACGCGACGTTATTTTACATACGGTAGTCCCTAACGTACGTTTATTTCGTTCCTTAATTACGAGTAACTGCCGGACAGTTAATGAATAATCGAAACACGATTATCGTTGGCCCCTTAATGGCGACTATCCAACCAGCACGGCATTTCAATATGGCCGCCGTCGCCAATTAAATCTAACCTAAAACTTTTACTTCTCTTCTACTTAAGCTCCGCTTTAACTTCGAAATGTTTCGAGGAAGCGAAATTGGTGTAAAAACGAATTTATTCGGCAAGGCTACGCCGTTTCTCTGTCTTTGCAGTCCAGGTAGTTTATCATTTTAAAATCGTGTAGAAAACCAGGTTTAGCGATGAGGACGCAAAAGTCGGTAAGCATCTGATCTACGAGATCAAGGCCCGGTCAGCACTCAGTCCATTTAGACTTTTTTGTATTTTTTTTTTTTTCGTGTCTCTATACAATGAGTAAGACATTGCGGAATCGCTGGATCAGTTGCAAGCTGTCAAGGTGTCAGATGTCGGTAATTCCCATCAGGTGTTAACAGGTGTTTTTGCGGTAGTAAAGCTTTATTTGTCTGAACGCCATTCTGCTTTTCACTCGGATCTTCTCTGTATATTCTCCTTTTTTTTTTTTATTTCTTGTTGGTCGATGCATTTGCATGCGCCATTTGCACGCTCCGCGAGTACAATATGGCGGTTGGAACGTTAATCATATTTAAGCTTCTAAGTGTATAACTTAGATTAATAATGGTTTATTTTTCTTCGTAGAGTTTACAATAAACGTTTTGAATAGAAAAATGATGATTTGATCGTCTGGGACTCCGAGCTTTGAAATGTTGCGATGAAACAAATGGAGGGCTTGGGAAGAAACTGCATCGCCTGCAGCATTAGCAAAAAAAAAATCGTTTAAATGGATCGAAAATCTGTAAAGTAAAGAAAAACTTTGTCCTATTAAAATGGAGAATGATTAAGTTACTGTACGAAATTTATCATCGCGAAATGGAAATCTCAGCAGAGGTTCTGTGCTCCAAGGCCGAATATAAAACAAAATTAATATTAATAAATTCATCATTAATATTCTGAAGCCTGTTTGCAAATCTGAAAGTTTCCAGAATATAATATACAGAGGAGAAAAAAGTGATTTACTATCAATCATAAGTTGACAAGACTCCGTTCTGTATTCTTATGGTAACGAATTTTAGCGTTCAAACTTGAGTACTAAGCTTTACGTACAATTATTTCTACGTTCAAGTTAATATCCGACTAAATCTTCAGTAATACTTTTGAAACACCCTGTATATGAATGATTTCGCATCGCTTGCCTAGTTCCTTACTTAGTAACTACGTCACTGCGGGCAATATCACTGTGCAGCAGATACAAATGTATTGTACATTTGATGCCTACGTTTCCAAGAATATTTTCTAAATAAAAGTGGGGAGAGGTGAAAGTATATTTTAAATTTAGAAACGACCGTTACCAAAATTATTCGGCCACGGCCTAATTATTCGTTACCCTCGGGGAACGGTCGTTAATCGGGCAGCAAATTAGTATTACCTCTAAAATAAACAGTTTCACACGACTCCGCCATTCGTGCATGACAAAGAGATCACGTATGCGCATGTACAGGGTGTCCTACGCGATTGGGACCGGTTGTAACAGCTTTTTTTTATTCATCCCGAACCATTCGGCAGATACACGTCCCAGTTTCGTGAAACACCCTGTATATGCACTTACAATCGTCGCGGTGAACGTTGTTTTGGGTTAGGTTATGTGGAATAAGCCGCCAGTGAATCGTGATGATTACGTCACGAGGGTTAGTTCTGCTTGTCATGGTGCATCAGCAAAATAGCCAGTGCCACCGGATTGTCCCCGTAATTAAACGCGAAAACTGCCTCGTGGAATTTATGGGGAAACTGCAGATTTTATTTCGAAAGGAAAAGCGAATTTTTCTTTTTCGCTTTTTTACATAAAAATGATCATAAAAAGTGGAATGAATGTTTTGTACCGTTTTCATCCTAGGGATTTTACATGCGCCGCCGAATTTGCTAATAACGAACAACAAGTGTTACGTAGGCAACAAATGCGATCTGTTATGGTTGCTAGAGAATCCAGACTGTATAATCAGAGGCATAATCGTTGAAAGATACCAGTGAATAGGGTCAGGAACTAGACTTTGGCTCATGTTGAGGCAGGTCTCGTTCACTTTGGTATGCGTGGCGAAATAGAATCGATGCATTGCATTTTCGAGTAATCGTGTCGTCGTTGTGACGTCAGCCTGTTCAGAAATAACTGTAATTTTTTCCGTAGAAATGAAAATTATATTTTCATTATATGCCGTGGTACCTATGCGTACAAAGAAGTGCAACGGATCTACTGGGTGTCTAAAAAGCGCACAATTCTGTAAACATACAAATTGATTCTTAACTTGGAATTTTATCAACGAGGAGGTTTTGAATAAAACAATTGTTTATAATTGTGCAACGTGTACGAAGATATTGAGCATTATTTAAAAAAAGTGATCAAAAATAAATCAATGTTACTTAAGTATCATTTATATTAAAAAGTTACCGCCCATTGTTATTGATATTTGCATAGTTGCGAACAAATTTATGCAAATAAATCATTTCCTTATCTCAATGGACTACTGCCGTATTCTTATCCTAATATCGCCGGAATTTACATTTCGTTGGTGTACGTAAGTGTCTTTCAAATTTGTTAACATAAA
Organism: Nomada fucata; assembly: GCA_948146005.1. Taxonomy (NCBI): domain Eukaryota; kingdom Metazoa; phylum Arthropoda; class Insecta; order Hymenoptera; family Apidae; genus Nomada; species Nomada fucata. Next base: position 29,064,003 of record OX411277.1, on the reverse strand, counting down.
CCGGCCATCATTTTAATCATGACATCCATATTATTGTTTAGAACTTCAAATTAAACTTCCACGACAAATTAGTCTGGACAATCTTTTCGGCAAGATTGTGGCCTCAAAAAAGCGGAACCAGATTCTCTTCGCGATTTTATTACTAAAATACTATTTTGTTGCTGTTAAGTTAAAGGATAACATGCACACCCCATATCCCTTGTCTGAAAAAAATAATAACGAAAAAATCTGAATTCTGCATTCAAGATGACATTATCATTGATGATTTTTATAGTCAGATTCTGTATTTCTTGGCACACGTGTCGGTAGACGCGTGATAATAACTCGAGCTCGCTATGAATTTCAAACAAGTACCTCCTAACGCGATTCATCAATTACTTTTTTCCCTCCCGTTTCATTGGACACGCTCGTCTTGCCGTCCTTCTATTATTAGTTCGTTGAGTATTATTAATTTTCTTTCGCGTGACAGCCATATAAGCAGACCGGGGGAAAAAAGATGTTCAAATTATCGTCACGAAGGTTTTGCAAAAGTAATTCGAACAGTCGGATGGTTTCCTTTTTTCTTCTTCTTTTCGCCAAGGTCGCGAAACACTACTCCGTCGGTTTTATTTTCAGCCGCAACGAAAACTCGCCGATATATTTTTTCGCTACCTTCTGTTTTACTTTGATCTCGAGAATTTTCACAAATCCCTGTCAAAATCATCTATCAAATGCTCCGGCCGTAACGTGAGACTATTAATAATATTTACACACGCATTCTTTTTCGTGAGTTATGTTCTTAATCGTTGGATGGAGCCACAGCGAATGACGGCCATTTTTATTATTCAAAGGACTCCTCTATCTAACGCGGTCAGAAAGAGTGGAAAACCTGCAAGATAAGCACGCGTACGCAAGATGTCAGTAGGTCAGAAGGATGGTGACGAAAAAATAGCGAAATATGTCTTCCCCTGTCGGTCGAATCGGACGTAACCTCTATGCATGACTTACTGCAGGTTGCAAACAAAAAAGGAATAAAGAAAAAAGGAAAGAGAGAAAAAGAAAAACGCACACACACACACGCGGCATCGGTCCTTGGAATAATTTATAACGAGCTCGATTCATTAAGTTTTATTACTATACTATTTTCCACACGGCTGAATATTCATCATTTTTCCTATCTCGTTACGAAACGCTTTTACAGCGATCTCGTTTTTCCTCCTTAAAGCTATTCTTGTCTATTGAATACCATTTACTCGAATCGCTGTGCTGTTTGACTGTTTGAATGTTCGCAGTTAAATTTATTACCGACAGTTAAAATACAAATTAATGAAATCCTGAAATTATAATTACGTAAAAACGAACTTGTAGATAGCAGCGTTTAAACTTAAGTTTAAGTCAACTCATTCCACTAGATGGCACTGGAGGGCGTCGAACTCTGGGAAATATGGTGGGACCAAAAGACCGGTTGACAACTTCAACGCTTGGTCGACACATGTGTCGACCTAAGCGCAGTTTTAGTCGATTAATCGCGCACAAATCGTGACAAATGATTTTTTGATAAATAAATGTATAGTTGATACATCGCAATTTAACAAGTCAGGAAATTAACAATTATTTATTAATTTGGTATCCATGCAATAATTATTATAACAACGTCATAAAGGAATTAATAATTATTTTGAGTAATAATGGTAATGAGGGCTTCAAGATTTAACGTTATCTGTATGTCGTTGCGTGCTCGAGGTATTTTTGCAATACTTTATCACGAATATTCAAATATTAGATATCCCAAGGACTTCAAAAGCTTTGAATAATTAATCCCCGCTGTGACCTGACCTAATATGCATTCTCACCTCGCCACAATAAAGCTACGATTTTTGTTTTGTGTTGTGTACTTCTATTATTTAGCAGTGCTTGTCGAATTGTGGAACTGATAAACTTTCAACTAACAGAGGTTCGAAATTGTTCATTTTTGTTGTTTCAAATGGTACGTAATATGAAACAGGATTAAACGCGCAAATATTTATTCCCTGTTGTTTTTCTGTTAGTTTTAAGATGGTTCGCGATAGTCGTTAAGAAATCGTGCTAACATCGTAAAAATAGAAGAGACAGCAATGTCGAAATAACACGCGATTCAGTTGTAACATTTTGGAAACAGGACCTAAGAATTCCATAATTGTGTTCGAGATAAAGTAGCTTGTGCAATAGAAAGTAAATCAATTCTGAAAAATATATTATTTCACGAAAATAGAATTTTTCATATTATAAACGCTATCAAACATTTAATGATACTTGTAATATTCTTCTTAACAGAAAGAACAATTTACTTTAAAATTAAAATCGAATTATTTCATAATAGCCATAATATAAAATTTGATTAATTTAGTTACGTTTCAACAGTATTTTGGATAGATAAAATATAGTACCAACAATAAGTTAATTGTGTACGAATTAAGGTGAACTTGTGGATGAACGATCCCCTCAACGATTTCGATGATTTCTGAATATTTGGTCGGAATGAATATTTTAAACAACTTTTACAAAAATATCGCGCTCTTTTAAAAATATTTCTTCCTTTGAAAATGACCAAGCAAATATTCCTGAATTTTCCCAATTCGCCCAAAAGATTTCAAGTGAATTATATTGGTAAATTTGAGTTTTCTAATGGTCGAGAATTTCTCCTGGGCGGCAACGAAAATAACGACCGTAGTTTTGTGCGCGGTTGATAAAAAAGAAACTTATCTCTGTCGACATATTTGGAGCAGTAGTTTCGTAAAGAAAAAGTGGCAGAAAAAGAGATCGACCTATCAGCGTTCGTTATCACTGAAATATCGTTATTTATACGCCTTGGGACCGATAACGGGACGATTTTTCTTCAGAAGAACGAGATTTCGGTTGTCGTTTCGTTTACCCTAATCGTGATACGTTCCTCCCCTTTGTCATAAGCTAGGTTATGTTTCTATCGATTCAAATCGATTGTTGTTCAAATACGTTTTATCTACGTTTTAAGAAAATTCTTACCCCACATATAGGTTATCGAATCTAACACGAGCTGAATAAGAGTAATCTATTCGCTTAATTTTAGCTTCGATGACTGGGCGGGAAATTTAAATTGAAATGGCAGCGGAATAATTTAGTTCTGGGTTATCGGCAATTAGCGGAGGCCACCGACAATCATGTTTATGTCTGCAACAAATAATGGAATGAAATTCTTTTTTTAATGTCGATATCTTTTGCTATTTTACATAAATTTCAGTCGGCCGAAAAAGTAAGGTTATTCTCATTACAAGAAGTTTATGCCTAGCGTTTATACCATTGGCAATCCTTTTATATAAACATTTCCGGGATGGAATAAATGTATAGGAATTGTTCTACATCGTACGTAGAGCAATGACACGAGCAATCATTGTAATTATGTCGAACTGGGTTTAGGAAGCTGAGCTTACAATTCCATTTATGATCTTTGTTGAGTTCCACCACATTCTTTCGGCCTCTTTAGATTCTCTGTTTAATATATTCCTAAAGACCGACAGGTGTGAAACATTTTTAAACTTGTCGATTAGGTTTGCATCGGGTGAAAGTCAGTGCCTTGTTATCGCTGTTCCTCGCTTTGAGTGATGTCTAAATAAGTATTGGGAAAGGAAGAACTTTGGTTATAACTAGTGAAAGTGCTATGCTATTTAGAGTTACGTTAATGAGTATATGTTGCATATTTTTATTTGAAGGAATAATATTTATGATGATTATTTATTAAAATAGAATTCTTGCCGACGTTCAGCACATTTGAACATATAAAATTCGTCTAATTCTTCAATATCATAGTAATAATAATAACATTAATTAGTCTATATGGAGCAACGATTGTTATTTATATTTTCAGTTAACTGCATTAAACTGAGTATCACACTTTTTCTACCTAATAAATTTATCAATATAGGACGAAATTACACAGGGTGTTCGGTACGACAAATTCGTGTGAAGAGATATGAGAGAGTAAGAAAGCAAATAGGAAAATGATAAACAGCTGGGCGATCTTTCGTAGAGATTGGAAGAGGAGATATCCCGTGCCTTTTGATTGATGTGTAGACAAGCAGGTGCACACTTATTGATAAATAACTTGAAACGCGACGCTGCTTGATTTGAAACCAGATCGTTGTTTTTAAATTCACTTGTTCGCAAGCTCAGGACTAATTAGTTCCTTTTCTTTTTTACAGATGCCGACCTGAGCATGGGCGCAGGGGCAGCTGGGGGCTCTGTCCTCGGTCTGCCAGGATCAGGCGTGGGTGGTGTGCTTTCCCAACATTGCGCGATTTGTGGCGATCGTGCAACTGGAAAACACTATGGTGCCGCTTCCTGTGACGGGTGTAAGGGTTTCTTCCGGCGGTCGGTAAGGAAGAACCACCTCTATACCTGCAGGTATTAAAACTTTTTCTTTATAATAAAAGATTATAACTTCCTTCGGGAATTCTCACTCCATCATTGTACAGAGTGCTACAAAACTTGTGCCCTGTGCACGCAACGTGTTAACTCAGCATTTTTTTAATGTACTATTTGTGAAACGAAAAAATCAACCCGCTAAGGAATAGAAACGATGTATCGAGCATGTATTGATGATATTTCTTTGTAAACTCGGCGATTCGCAATGATCTTACGTAATACCTGCGTACAACGTTTCGTATCTTGGAGTACTTTATTTCCATTAATAAAAACGAGACAGATGTTACTATTATACGTGCTGCTATCGTGGTACGTACTTGCGTGTTAGGAGGAATTGTTTTTAAAATCAATATTTATGAAAACTGCCACGATAAAATGCGTATGCATGATTATATCAAATCCGCTTCGATGCATAATATCATTAAGTTGTAAACAGTATTGCGCAATCTTGTTGCAAAATATTAACGATACAAACATAACCAAATGTATACAGGGTGATCGAAAAAGGGATTCGAAACCCTTGGGGTAGACAGTGCTCGTCAGATGATGGGTCGAAGAATTAATTTTGTCAAAGTTATCGATAAATTTATGTTTATTATAGCATTGTATTTTTATAATTGTGCTTGCTTTTTGTTACAGATTTAGTAGAAACTGTGTAGTAGACAAAGACAAAAGGAACCAGTGCAGGTATTGCAGACTAAGAAAATGTTTTAAGGCTGGCATGAAAAAAGAAGGTGAGCACTAACAAATTTTATTATTTCATTTTATCCCTTATTTCCGACACATGATTTGCCCGCTCGCGCGTATAATTTATATAATTTCATAAGGTACCGAGAATATCTCGATCCTCGATCAATAATTGATTAAATTAATTTACAAATTGTTCATACTGTTGCGGTTCGCATTATCGAAAAGTTAAAATTTTTCATTGTATCCCATGGATCTTTTTCCACCACATTATCTTTCTTTCTATATTGCCTTCTTGAAATATTTATAGAAATCTGTGTACCAAAGAGTTAAAATAAATGTTGCCCTCGCGTATACAGAAACATTGCTGCATTCAATAAATTATAATTCATTTTATTATTAACGCAGACCTAATTTCTAAATGAAACTAACACAATTGATTAACATCAATTAATCATTGTTTAACAGCCTGTTAACGATGCACTTCGCGGTACAAAAAGTCTTATTTCACGTGAGATCGGCGTTCAAACGGCCTGGTCAATGTTGCTACCATTAAAAATCGAAGTATCTGCACGTGTCTCTGATACCGATCAGAAACATAACAAGAACAAGTTGACGTTTTATTTCCTTTTTAGTGAACTGGCGGTTCACCTTGGGTTGTTTAATTGACAATCCATAGTTTCCACCTGTGTGGAATAATATCGCGAGTATGGTATCTGATAGTGTGTTACGGAATCGAGATTCTTTTATTTATTCAATAATTGTCCAGGATTAAACCAGATCTAGCGGAATAAAAAGAAAAAAGATCGTGCTTTCGATTAAATACGTTTCATTAGAAGAATTCCGAACAACGTGACACTGCGAAATAGCATATATTCGTATAAATATTCGAATAAAAAACGTAGGCAAATATATCGTCTACCTTGAACGTCGAAGATGAGATTGTTCGGGTTTATATTAATAATACAATCGTCGGTCTCAATTATTAATACGTCAAAAATTACTTATAATTTATTAAATCCAGGCGTAAATGAAGAAAATGAAGAAAATATATATTTATGTTTTTCAAAGCAGCTTTTAAACAATATAATGTAGTCAAATTTTTAAGAAACATTAATTACATTATACCGAGGAACTAATATTACAGTTATTATAATAATGTAAATAGACGCGTAATCCAATAATGTTCTATTATATTATGTAAAACTTTTAAAAGATACGCACTAAGAAAAAAAGAAAATGTGACAAAGGAATTGCTTACGGCAGCCTGTTCTCGTCAAACAGTTAATAAATGAATCAACACGAACGTATCAGCAAAGAGTAAATAAATTTATAAGAATGAGTCAACCATTTTCAAGTCGTCATTATCATCGTCGTCAACGTCATTATAAAAGCACGTATGCACATATTATTGGCCAGTGATACGTCCTTTTTTTTTTTTTCGTTTACCTCAACCTACTTCATATCGTTTCATTTATTTATTTCGTTCCGATTCGTTTGCAGCTGTGCAAAATGAAAGGGATCGAATAAGCTGTCGAAGGCCGAGCTACGAGGAACAGAGCAGCAACGGAAGTGGACTTTCTGTTGTTTCCCTTCTGCAGGCGGAAATGCTCAGCAGACAAGTTGGCGCGGCCCTCGAGGTCAGTTTGGATGAATTATTTGAATTAAACAAATAGTTGTGCACCGGAGTCGAAGATTAAATGAACTGCTCTGAGATTTTTCTTTTTCGTTCGATTTCAGTCCCTAGGGAATATAGAATAAAGTTCAGCGGGGCAAATAATTATCGTTGGCGGGCCGACGAATGAAAAATAATCTTTAATCTCGTCACAATTTGTTTAAGCCGCGAGCCCCGTTCAATGAAACGAACTCAATATTGCCTTATTGATCACGGGAGGGGGAAGAATTAATAAGCCGTCGTGAAAATAAATACAGTCTCCTTAATGCAAATGCCCAGACGGTCGGACATCCGGTCATTTTTGTTTTTTCGTACTCCCGACGACGAAATTGCCATTTTCGTGGCAGTCGGTGAAATTAAATTTATTTAAATCCTGCGCCGATTGGAATACAATCGGAACGAAAGTCGTCCTTTGCAATCACAACCATCAAAATCCAACGAAACGGTCGTTAAAACGCTCGAATAAGTTGTTCCACAATTGTCGCGCGCGTATATATACAATATCCAGCTGCCAACCCTAACCGCAACATTCCTCTGATAATTCCCTATATAGTGATAGAAATTAATTTGAGGTACTGTTCCAACAGCTAGGCAGCCCCCACAGCGACATCGACCTGAGCACGAAGCAGATCGCAAATATAAACGATGTCTGCGACAGTATGAAGCAACAGCTTTTAATTTTGGTTGAGTGGGCCAAGTACATACCCGCGTTCAGCGAGTTGACGCTGGACGATCAGGTGGCGCTCCTTAGGGCCCACGCGGGTGAACATCTTCTCCTTGGTGTCGCCAGGCGCAGCATGCAACTGAAGGATGTTCTTCTACTCGGGAACAACTGTATCATCACGAAGAACTGCCCTGGTACGTTTTTCTGAGCTTGCTTCATCGGGTGTTGGTTTAGTGTTCGTTTGATTTTCTTTTCTTTTCCTTGTGCAAAACCCATGACGACGACAGCGGATAATGATTAATTGCTCAAACGAATTATATTGATGTACTTTCTTTAATGTACGCGCTAAAGGTAACTTGTGAATAGTTGTGGGAATTGTTGCGTTGCCATTACATGTTAGAGTTGGTAATAGTGGAGGTTATGGTACGCCTGGTGGAAAAGTTTTGAGAAGTAACCACTGCCATTTTTCGCTGTTATTATTGAACCGTTAAGTTGGTGCTTAACCGAGTTTCAAAAAATGAAATTTAATTGGTATTAACGAAAAATATGTAAAGGAATTGAAATTAGTAACAAACTAGAAAAAGTCGTCGTCGTTGGTTACATACAAGGAAATGCTTGTTTAGCAACATCAAGTAAAGTTAAGTTATCACACTAACAAAAGAAAGATTGGTCAACTAACCACCAATTGTTAGCAATTATACTAACTCGATTATCGTATAAAAATATTCCTTGAACAGCTTCAGTAATCAGACTGCTTTGGTTAAGTAGATAACATCTTTATTTATTGAAGAAAGTAAAATACAAAATTACGTGCCGCTTGACTATCTTAATACTTATTGACAAATTTCTATTGCTATTGACAATGCTAAATGCAATCAAAAATATTTCACTTTACACAATTTCGAAACTATAAGGCTTCCATGAAATGGGCGAATATTACTATAATGTTGCCGGTACTTGAAAAATTGATGTTTCCTAAGAGTTCTGTTTTTCGGACCAAGGATTGAGGGATAAATTCTTAAGTAACGTTATCAGCAATCAATTACCGTATCAAAATATATTTTCTCGTAGGTTGTCGATAACATTTTGTACGCTTCGAGACAGCTGAATGTATTATCTCGCTGTAATAAAGATTACATCGTATTATTTCACTTGACGATGTCGTCAGCGGACGGAATCTCGAAAAGTTACTAGAAATTACGTATATTTTAAAATCTCAATAAATAAAATCGTACAAAATTGATATTTCACTTATTTGATTGCATTAGAATTTTCTGAAACTCTTCTAATATTTACACGCGATTAAATGTGCAATGGCTCGAAAATATTTTGAAACTGCGGTAGTAGCGTAACGTTTGGAAGCTGTAGCAATAATTATTTAATGCAACGGGTAATTAAATTTTCAGGAAAACGCAGTTTTAAAGCAGCAGTAATTTTTAACGTTTCAATAAAATAATTTGTAAATATTGGAGACTACTATTTGATATACATAGTTGAGCGTAATTGCTTTGTTAAGTTCATTAAACAAAATTTCAAACTTTCCGATAACATATTAATCTCGTTAAAGTAGCTTTATCTGCGCTGCGTTTAATTCCTTTCCAATGAAATTCCCCGACGTATATCTTATTTTGCACATCGAATCGTTCGGTATCATCGTAGATTCGAAGTTTTGAAACTCATTTCTCTATCGAAATCCATACTTTTCTGATAAATCTTCGTACGGTTCGGTACTTCATCGCAGAAATCTAATTACCTGGCGTGGTAGCAGAACAAAATTCACGTATCATTAAATGCAACATTATATTGGACAAATCATGTGAGACACCTTTCAAAACATAAATTCGTTTCCAACGCGATCGGTGGAAAGCTAACGCTTCAAGAATTTTCCCGGAAAGCCGGGCGTATTATTTTTCACTTCCAGTCGACGTCGTAAAACAAAATTTGTTCCCAATTTCCTACTTTCACGGTAATCTATATATGTTGTGCTGCGAACTAGTATAATAAACAAAGCAGCTTAATACAATCGAATGATTCTTTTCAATTCTCTGTTTGCACTTTGCATAACGTAGGTCTGGCATAAAAGATTCGGAAGATAGGGGTGAGTGGATAACAAGCATGCATGCGAGCAAATATTTATTAATTTCAATCTTGACTAACATTTTTACGTGTACCTTTCTGGTTGATCCACGAAAGTTCGGCCGCCCGGTTGCCATAACGTTTATCGCGCCCGTCGTTAAATGTAAATTAGCCTCAAACGTTTGTCACGGCCCCTGTCGAACATTCGTGGAACACTGCACTGTACACTTAACATTTGCATCGCCACTAGCATGGAATTAAGGTAATGAAAACGGAGGAAACGAGACAATCGATGAACCGACAAAGACAAAACCAATCGAGGCGAAATTATGTATCGCTGAAACTTTTCGTTACTAACGGCCGTTGTAGTAACCTTCGCGTTACCGACCTGCATACCTCGTGACACACTTTTTTCAACATGAAATCGTACTAACTTTGAATGCATTAGTCGATGCAGCTATTTATCCCCAACAAGAATCATTAATTCGGGAGATATTCTATTTAAAAGCTATTTATATATACCGTGCGGCATTATGAGATAACATAGAGTGGCGCTGAGCCCAGCCGTGCCGAAAGGGTGAACGAATTGTTTCGTAACAAGTATTCATGCAAAGTATCGATGGTCTCGTTAAATAAAATTGCACGATGGGTAGTTGGGGGTAGTAGCTAGTAGACTGAGTCCGGCCTTCACGTTGCAAGTCGCAGTAGCATGGCTGCAGACAGGGTGTCCGTTCAACGTTCTGGTTGTTGGTTTCTTCTTTCGAGCTTCTTTTAATACTTCACACACTTCAACCCGGGCTCAGTCGGTTGGTAATCGAAGCCGATAGGAACGGTTTACCGTGGTTATCAGTTATATCTTTGTCCTCAGAGGGGCGCAATCAGGATCTGGACATCAGCAAGGTCGGCATCAGGATAATGGACGAGCTGGTGAAGCCGTTGAACGAGGTGCAAATCGACGACACAGAGTTCGCATGCTTGAAGGCCATCGTCTTTTTCGATCCGAGTAAGAAATTTCACGAAACCTAAAACCCAAGCCTAGCCCAACCCTCCCAAACGACACAGTATTATTCAATCATGGACCCAGGGACCGCGATAACCATCGATAATGCCCCATTTCGTTCTGTCGCGTCCAAGACGGCGTAGAATTTGCGTGTCATTCGACGAAGATTTGCCGGCACGCGAGAACGATTGTCTCAATGGGATTTAATTGACGATCGGCGCGCCGCCTCGGGGAAATAAATTAGCAACGATCACCGCCTTACTCCGTTCCCTCGTTTTACCTACATCGGCAGATAAATCGTGGCCTGGTAAATACATAAACACTTTTAGTATCCGTCGAGCCACGCTGATAATGAACAGGGAACAGGTGCACAGAGCTTCGTCTCCCATGAACAATAAATATCTGCGAGCGAACTGTTACGTCGCTCTGAGAAATTAGGCCACAGGCCAGTATCTATATCCCCGTTGGCCATCTAGCGTGAGGTCTTTAAAACGTCGAACGCCCTCGACCGATCTCAAGTAACTTACACCACCGCTCGCCAATAAGCCCCGACCTGCCCTGAACTAACGTATTTGGCGTTCCTTTGCTCCGCAGATGCGAAGGGCTTGAGCGAACCGCAACGAATCAAGCAGTTGCGTTACCAAATCCAGATCAACCTTGAGGACTATATCAGCGATCGTCAGTACGACAGTCGCGGTAGATTCGGGGAGATCCTTCTAACTCTGCCAGCGCTGCAGTCGATCTCCTGGCAGATGATCGAACAGATTCAGTTCGTCAGGCTGTTCGGTGTGGCGCACATCGACAATTTGCTGCAGGAGATGCTTCTTGGCGGCGCAACGGCGGAGATCAACGGGGCGGTGACCCCTATTCAACTTTCGAATGCACCCGGCAGCTACGTGAGCAGCAACGGGAGTCCCAGTAGCCCTCTGACGCCGGCCAACGCGCCCCCGCTGAGTCCTCAGGACCATATGCTGTCCAGCGGCAGTCCCGTGATGATCCTGAGGGATCTGACGCCTATACAGGGCCAGGAGGACGTGACCAGCGTCACCGGCTTCAGGATGTTCAAGCAGGAGCCCAGTCTAGAGAGCGAGTCTACGTTCTGAGGGTCTGTGGCGACGCTAGGGACATTTCGCGATGTCGCTAAGAAGTTGGACTATTGTTCAATAGACAATTACTGGGCCCTATGAACTTGGGGTGTCTAGACAAGGACTTAGGAACTGTTTAAAATTGGGGAAGTTCGGAAGACTGAGGAAGAAGATGAGGAAAGATCGATCAATCGTGTGTGCTATAAAATATTGTTGATTTTGTTTCTTTTCGTTCAAATTCCAACATAGGTTCGCATGTTTGCGAATTACTGGGTCGATATTTTGGAAAATATTCGACGATCCAGATGGGCAAAGGCCACTACTCGACAATACTTGTCGAGGGAACGAGAACATTTTATGTATGAGACAATGGCTGACAAATCTCGAAACGTTCAAACGGAAGCCAAATATTTGGAGATACGTGGAACCGCGTGAGCTTTAGAAATAATAGGGGGACTTGAAAGTTACCAAAACTAGTGAGAAAAGTAAGAGGAAGACAAGCAGTGAACTTAATGGAGCATGCGCGTTGAAACACCTTTTTCGGCAATATTTGACGAATTTCTAACGCAATAATCCTACATCGAATGTACAAGATTTTCTTAATCCTTTGGAAATGAAATTATTCCCTATCTGAATAATTTCGTGGACACAAAAATGAACTGTTTTTAAAGTGAAAGTGTTACGAATGAAATCGAAGGAACTCGTTGGGGATGTTTCAAGATGGCGGATTATACAGAGTACTGTTCTTCAAACATTTTTAAGGATCTCAAGAAATACTATAAGCTTTTTTTTCCAAGCACTACCGAAGATCCCGAAATGCAAGAGTGAATCGTTTCTTTCTTTTTATATATATATATATATATATTATTTTGACAAAGAACGAAGTTCTGTAAACGATCTCTGGTGATCTTTTTTTGAGCTACCTTTAAACGCTAACGATAACCCTTATTAAATACAAGTAAATAGACCTACCATTCTTCTTTTTTTTCTATTCGTAAACGTTATATTTATATACAGTATGCCCGGTTTAAGTGTATACACGCGATTACTTCCATAGTTTTTCAAAATACAAACAAATTTTGCATACATGTATTGTCCGACTCGATGGGACAAATCAAATAGAATATTTGACATTTTATTACGCGGTTTCGAGTACGTACAACAACGTATATTAAATGTGCAATTGTACAATAATTTATCCAGTATCTTTGCGTACATTGCAATCGATTTCGAGTTTGGTTGATGCAGCACTGCATGACGGTCAGACCTCCACTTGTTTTTTTCTACTAGTGTGCATACGTCATTACCACTAACGCGCTAACAACGTCGAATAAATTACTAAGCGAACGAAACGCGTAATAAAGTGGCGGTAATAGGGATATTCTACTAGATTGTCCCCAACGAGTCAAGTAACATTTCTGTGCAAAATTTCTTCACATTTCCGGGAAATAATGTTGCATTGTTCGGCGGAGTACAGTTGAGTTGGTTATATAAAGAAGAAAGAACAGAAAAATTCACGCTCAATCGATTGCTCAATTAATCCTTAATTATCTTAATCGTACGATTAAGTAAATTGTCGGTGGATCTAGCTACAAAAGGGTAATTGTTTTGTTACCGCAAGATTCAATCCAATTGTAAAATGACATCTTATTTAATTTTCCTGCATAATATTTAATACTTGTTTGTATGTGATAAATATTATCGAAATTAAGCAAACGAATATTCGGCTTATAGAAGAAAAAGAAAAAAAAAAGAAAACGAGACAAAAAAAATTACATTTTATTCAAATTTGTATTATTTCGATCGATTTAAGAGGGTATCGATATTTTTGTTTTCTTCAAAATTTATATTACCTCTAAGATCGTCTATATATTTTAGATCGTAAAATCTCTAACGAGGCACAAATTCCTATTTTATTCCAGAAATGTTAATTTCGTGCAAGAATATTACAATTACGAATGGCCCACTCTTCTAAAATGCAAGAATAATAATTAACTTTCATTGTTATATTCGCCTAGAGTAAGTGTAATTGTTATTTATGCAAAGGGTTTATTAATTATATTATTTATAATATATTCCTGGAGAGAATATTTTGTTGTTAGCACAGTAAATATCTTGTTACCCCTGTTATACAGAATATACATATACAACAAATTAACGATTGTAATGATAATCGAATATTTTTTTTACAAATATTTTTATAAACGAAGAATACTTTATATATTTTTGTAGTTAATTCTCAGACGATGTGCAATGTCGAATATTTTTCTACCGCCCTCGATTTTTATCCGATCGAGAGGAGCAAGATTTTTAAATAAACACTGTACATAGTATTTTCTTAAGGATAAGTTATGTTAAACGTGTGTATTGACTTTTTTCCTTCGACAAACAGATCATTTCAATATCGTCTGCCAGTAGATTACGTTGCAAATAGATGAAATATTGTGGATTAATTTGCAACGAATAGAAATTGTGTATAAAATTATGATTTTAATAATAATTGTATTTTAATCGAACTTATTATTGTTTACGGCGGTAAAATGTTGATATTTATCCGTGGAAACGAAATATTAAAATTCGTCGGAATATTTGATTACTAATATGTGAGAGATATTAAGTTTTCTGTTTAAAAAAAAGTCTATATATTTACAGTAGAGGAAATCATGTAATAATAGACCTTGAAAGATTTTATATGGAATAAATTGTAAATAAAACGTTCTTCCACGTTTTATTTATTTTTTTAAACTAAAATTTTCGATATAATTAGCACAGATTTGAGGGCAGATATTTTTAAACCGCATAAATATTTTTGTTCATTTATTAGTCTTGTCGAAAATATATTACTTTACCATACTTTTGTAACAAAACAGTAATACAAAATAATCAAAGCTCTACAAATCAAATTACATTTAGAGAAACTGGATTCATTGAGTTTCATGATAAATAAGAAATACAAAAATATTTATTGAACGGGAAAAACACTGGATCCTTCAGTGGGCTCCAGGTTACAATTAAATCTCTCTTTCTCTTATAAGAAATGTTCCAATATCGATAGCAAATATCGTTTGTTAATTATTTTTTTAAAAATATTTTAGTAACGTTGGCGAATAACGTTTACAAACGGAACGTTAAAAGGAAAATGAATTTTACGATGTTCCGAAATTGTATACATTTTCTAAATCAATTTAGTCCTTACAATCGTTAAGGATAAAATCGAAAATTTATTTTCTTAATCGACTACTATATCTATAATTATAAATACATTCGTAATATAAATTTCTATTGTCTTTAAATCTTACTTCATCGCTTGGAATAATTTTACAGACGACATTCCACGTAAGAAATCAAAAATAATATTTAGTAAGTAGTTTAGCACCTCTCGCAAACATAGAAGGGAGCACACGCCATTGCAATGCAATTTTTTGTTTTTTTTTTAGCTAAGGAGTACGCGTGCTTTTGTTAATGTCCTGGTGCATTTGGAAAGGCAATGTGCATCTAAATTTGCACATTATTTTAAACTCAACGGTTCAATCAACGTTGTGTACGCTTTTAGTTTTGATACAATTTTTTAATAAAAATTCGAATCGATTACACGGCTCGGCACTTCCGTAATAAAAATATGGAAGGACAACGAACTAATAAATTAAGTCAATTCCAAATGTTCATCGCGACTTTTGTATTTATGGCCGGAAAGGAAGCAATAGGGTAATTAATTTAGCAATACGATTTCTAAGTTTTAACATTTATTATTTAACATTAATCTATAATACATATTATAATATATAAATAAATAATTTTTTATGTAACGTGTGAGTGGGTGTGTGTATGTGTATGCGCGCGCACGCATAGATTTTAAATTAGTGAAGAAGGTGATAATATTCTCGCCAATAAACAAAGGAGACTAGTTAAATAAATGAAACGAAAATACATCACGAGTTTCTGCGTAATTTTCTTCGATTTATTTTTTAATACCATGATGCACTTTTTTTTAGGTATCATTTTAATTAATTAATTTGCAAACAATCTGTGAAATAATATATATATCATTTTTTAAATATGATACGGCTTCTCTTCCTCGGATATTATCCAAACAAATTGATTTGCAAGCGACGCGTAGAATATAATGTATTTAACCAAAACGGAAAATGGAGCGAGTAAAATTCAATTATTTTCTGAACAGTTCGAAAATTGTTATGCAATAGGTAAATCGTCAATAAGAACTGTTGTCGTTACAATTATAAAACAAATACCCTAAATACTAATGAACGGAGTATAATTGCACCTGAGATCAACGAATACGAAAACACTAATCTCCTTTTAAAATTTATTCCACTCGCTGTATTAACTACATATTATTCGTTAAATATCTGTTACAGTTATAGTACGCGACATTCAAGAAACAATAAAAAATACAAAGAACTTATCATACCGCTTACGCTGCTTTGTTATAATTATTAAATATCACTCTTCTCATATTTTTACATACACTCTCTTCACTCGTTCCACTTGCGTTTATATTCTTAGTCTCGTTACAATGACCGACGCGAAAGTAAAAACATCGTCCAAACGATTATTTAATGTTGAATTTTATAAAACATAAATGTCTAATCGAGCTCGTAGTTGATCCGCTTTCGTTTCTTCAAATTCGCCGAGATCTCCGAGGGAAGAATACTGTTCGTACCCATTCTAAGCCACTCTAAAAGTCGAGCTTCAGCTCTTCTTCCACTGACAAACAGATCCCTTTCGAGTCTGGGCAGTTGATTGCAGAATGCAGGATCGGTGAGTGGGTCCTGCGACCACTCCATAATGAAGCGAAAGCGGGACTTGAATGTCTGAAAGTTGGAAACGAAATTTCTTGAAACATCTTTCGTCAAAGCCCTGAGATATCAGGTCCGAATTGTGCCGGTTTAAAATAATTCGAACAGTCTAGTTCGATATTAAACCTTGGCAATAATTATTCTAATGTCGAATTGGCTTTACGGAAATTCTATTCTGCAAGTTGAATTCTTCTCGGCCTCATGTTTACCGACTGATTACCTGTATCAAGCAATCTGTGATTTGCTCGCATTCCCTGTTGTTGAATTTCCTCACGTGCATTCCCAGCTCATAGAAGAACGGGCTCCATTTGCTTAAAACAATAGCATCCGCGTCCGCTTCCAAGATCTCTCTGTTCGCAAGTAAATAGACGATGCAGAAACCATGGTATTACTGTCTTAAGAAGAATATGAAACGACGGGAATGGAAAATTGTAATGAACGGCTATAATAAATGTTAGACACGATACCTGTATCCATCCTTGAATATTTTTGGCAAATCGACAGAGACCGCCGGCTTTTGCAAACGTTTCAATTGATCCGCTAACCATAATGGAAATTCAACTTCCGCTCCTGTATTTAAGTCTGGCGACTGAGACGAGGCAATCAAGAAACCTGGAAACAGAGCGTTTGAAATTAATAACGGTGCTCGAGATGAAGATTCTGTTATCTTCGAAATTTTCTCAACTTTATGTGGCAGTCGATATTTAAATTTTGTGGAAATGTATTAGTGGTGAAAATTTTTAAGGATACATTGTCGACAATGGAGAATGATCGACGATCTCAATTTTTCCAATTTAACGCAGGTTACGAATACTCTGCACGATTAAAATGGTTAATTTGTACGGCATACAAGAACGTGTTACGGTTGATTCGAAATATAACTTAAATAACGCCATAAATTAAGAAATTAAAATGAAGGAATTAAGTAATGTGGTGACTTACAGTGACGAGAAGATAATTACCTAGGCCAGGAAGATCCACTTCGAGTTTGCACGATATTCGTTCCTCGGACGATAAAATGTCATTTACTGCAAAGTAATCTGGTATATAACTTGAATGGCATGCCATTTTTCGAAAAGAATGAGAATAAACAATGAAGTTAGTTGGAATTCAGCGTTCTGCAGTAGGGCCAATAAAGGCGATTACAATTTGTAGAAATATCGATAACCCAAAATGCCTAAATATACAAGTACTCAATTAATCATATTTAATCGTACATTTTATATAAATTGTGACTGTTAGAAGTATATTGTAATTCTTATAGTTTATACTACCTTTATCCGACATTCGGCACCAAGGCATTCATATTTTCGCGCCAGTTCTACGTATATACTTTCGCCATCTGTACAGGCGTGCTCGTAACTACACGTGCTCCTGCCTTACCTGAGACGTAGATATAGCAGAGCGACGAGTAATTTCAAACACTTCTGCATAGATGGCGAGACTAAAAATTCCTTATGAGTGCCGATAAAGTACCGACACGAGTAGTTTACAACACTTCCGTACAGATGGCGCTAATACATACGTAGACTGGCTCGAAAATACGATTGACTTGGCCCGAAATATGCACAACTTTTGACTATATGTACAGTCGAGATATCGTACCCAATGTAAGTGCATTTCGAAAATTTTAATAACTCAGTATGCAGCTGCATAAAATTTAACAAAATGAATATGCGTATCGACATGACGTGGAAAGGCGCAAATTACAATAACTGATATGCAAGAAGTATAAAGTGAACATTTTTTTTGTTAACAGCATTATTTATTAGCTTCTCCGTTTCAACACAAGAATAATGATCCTTATGTATAATAACCTTTTGTACAGTCGTCTCGAAAGTGTCTTTTTTTATCACAATAGCTTTAACAACACTTTCCTTTCTGTATTCCTCGTGTGTTATGTTGTTTAATAATAATTAGGGTACATTGCGAAATGTATTTACGTATAGTACAACTATCATTAATTTATATAAAATTAATATGTAAAATATCGCAATCGTTTTATTATATCCCATGATATTTGTATACGGCGGCGTTTAATTTATAGTATCGATGCAATTATTGCACACTTGTCGAATGTAAAAAGTACATTTGAAATTCAACATTATTGCACTGTATTGTCGACAATAAGAGTTTTAACATTGCCAACATACAAACGCTGTGAAGTACAAAGAAAAGAAAGTAAATATTCATCTTTTATACAAAATTCATTAGCTACTTATGTATAATAAATACAATTTGCATTTATGTGATTCCTGTTGTACGTTCTATAATAAATCGTTACTTTTAATGATTACATGCACGTCGTACGGCTGTACGATAATATTACCAAATGGCCTCCCGACAAAGGCATACAAAGTTTCTGTGTAACAAATTTAACGCATAAATTAAACGATAGAATTCAACTCCATACGTCGCTTGAATAACGTTTCTGGGAGTCCATCTTCTTTA
The DNA here is from genome assembly GCA_948146005.1 of Nomada fucata. Taxonomy (NCBI): domain Eukaryota; kingdom Metazoa; phylum Arthropoda; class Insecta; order Hymenoptera; family Apidae; genus Nomada; species Nomada fucata. The sequence continues at coordinate 29,045,132 of OX411277.1, read as the reverse complement.
TATAATCTGCGGCGTCGATTTCAGACAGTTTTCCTTTCTCCATCACGACTTTCAATAAGATATTATGAACGTCGCGTGCCATATTCTTCGCATCTCTGTTAAACACACGTAAATAAACGTATTAGGAACACATGTATATTAAACAGAGATTAAACGAAAAATAATCGATATAATTATCCCACTCACCCGCAAATATAAATATGCCCGTTTTGTTCACCGATCACTCTCCACAATTCCTCCTTGTTGTTCTCCAGCAAATGTGTCACGTACACCTTTTGCGCTTGTTCCCTGCTAAACGCAGTGTGTAGTATTAAAGAGCCGTCTTTCACGTACTGCTCGAGTTCCTCCTTGTACAAACAATCCTCGTCCTTCTTTCTGCATCCAAAGTATAAGACCGTTTCCCCAACTTCTTTCCCTTAAAGAAGCATTTTTTTTTTTATCAATAATTTACGTAGACGGTTAAAAATTTCTCGAACGATCATTCTAAATACTGAGAACCATAAATTCATATATCGTTACCTTCTTTCCTCGCCAGATCACGTTCTTGTATGAACCCTCTGAACGGCGCGATACCTGTACCCGGTCCGACCATGACAATCGGCGTTGCTGTTCGGCTTGGTAAACGGAATTGCGATTTGCGTACAAAAATGGGAACGTAGCAGGGCGGATCGGAGGGATGCTTCTCCTTTAACCAACTGGTAGTCACGCCTCTGTTGATCCTACCCGTTGGAGTTTTGTATTCCACCACAACGGCGGTAATGTGGATCGTCGACGGATGCAGCTGAAATCGATCACATTCGTGAAACCTTCGAGGCGAACGCAAATTTCACCCGGCGGTCAAGATACAAGGAAAAACCCGAGCGAACCTTGGGCGACGATGAGATGGAATAGTAACGGCATTGTAATCTCGGCAAAATTTCGCACAAGTGATCCAGAGCTGGCTTTATGCTTGGGATGTCCTCCAAAATGTGCACGATGTTTCTGTTTTCTTGGACCACCCATTGCTGATACGCGGCCTTCCCCTCTGCGCTGGTCGACGCCATTAATTTCAATTTCTCTTTGTCCTCCGGCTCGCTGCAGTATTCCGCCAATTCCTTGAGGATATGCGTACGTGGATTGCTGGTGATATCTATGTAATGGGTCAGGGCGGTTCTGTAAGAACACGGACAGGGGAACGGATGCTTTTTGGTAGATTCCTCTGTAACAGACGAAGCGACATGTATTGAACCTTAACGGTCGTAAGGCACCTCCCGCGTGACGACCATCAAACATCATCAAACATCATCAAACGCCATCAAACGCCATCAAACAGAAAGAATTTCCAATTTACCATCTGTATTCGTGAGGGTGAACACTGTGTCCAAATCAACGCCGCACTTCTCTCCGATTTTGTTCACTAGCTCTGTGCTATTTACAGGGTACACCGCCAAATGATCGCCAGTCTCGTAGCGCATCTTGGACCCATCTATGTCGAACTCTATATGCATGCATGACCTCTCTGAGGTGGGCCCGTGAAGTTCCCGGTTCACTTTCACCGGCGCCAAGTAAGGATTCTTGGCGTCGTACGGCCTGTGGGAATAAAGATTCATTGTTTGCGAGTGCAACTTGGATACGTGGTGGATACATTTTACGGGGTTTTCCCCCCTGGAACAGAACGTACGCTCTCTGATTTTGGAAGGAATGCAGGCGAGCTATTTCACCGGTGTAAATACGCTCCGCCGGTAGATCGACGTGTTCGGTGAGCTTGTACTGCCTGATGCTGACGTCCTCACCAGCACCCTCGATTCCAAAGAAGTCGCAAACTGTTGGCCAAAACTTGTCCTTCCACGTGATGAAGTCATCCTCTATGCTGCGATTATACAAACGTCTAATTAGTTCCTCTGCAAGGGACACGACCAACGTGAATTTTTCCAACTCGGCGCTATTATAATCGAGAACAATTAAATTGTTGGCAGTAAATGAGGGTGAATTTTAAATTCTTCACGCTTACTTCGCATCGTCGTCTCCTAATCCAAGTTCGAACACGCGTGTAGCGCCTAGTTGCTCCAATCTGTGATCAACGTATATAGCTACCTCGTTGTAGTGTTCATACGTTTTATTTCCAAGTCCGAATACCTGCGAAATGAAATGAAAGAAAATTATAAGCAACGCCGTCAAAACTGCCCGAATTTTTACCCACAATCGACCGAAGCAAGCGAGATATAAAGAATAGCTACTAAGACTTGTTGACCTGCTGTATACATACATTAATGTACAGGCTGAGTCGCAGAAGACTCTCGCGAAAGGCTTGTACGAAAAAGAATTGAGTTTGAATACCTCGTGCGGTCGCGGGTAAAGTAGTGTTGCGAGTCGCCGCCGGGCGGCGCTATCGTGCCTGCGATACTTAATCAGCACGTGGAGGAGTTTATCGAACATTTTCACGTTCATCGTGCAGATATTTCGAGGCGTGTATCTATGCGGTAGGATTGTGCGAAAAAGAAACTCCACTGCTATCGCGCTACTCGATTGTACCGATCACAACACACTGTTTTCTAATAATTTCAAAATAATAGCATCGACGTGACGCTGCGATATAACTGCTATGTAACTGCACGCGTGAAGGATGTCAATCGGTTATGTAATATTCATACTTTGTACGCATATTGCAAGGAAATATGCACGACCTAAATAAGAAATTCGAAATCATCGACGAATAATTAATCTCGTCATTGTCAACGATACGTGGCACGATGATATATCAAATGTATAGTGTATGTACTATCTCCGACGAGATATACGAATATATCTCGTCTGCGGTACCCACTTTACGCACGTCGCTATACGAGCGCCCTCTAGCGAAAATGAATATAAGTTCTGTGCTGCACGCGGCTTTGCATACGTTGAAATTATTCGTACATGCGCGCGGTGCGTGGATAAATTTCCGTTAATAAGTTTAGGTTGGGCGCGATTCTTTTTAGACCGGACTAAAATAAGTGCGAGATTGTATATAGATGCTACTTACGGCGTAATTCAGTCCGTTCAAATTGCCATCGCCATTCTTCAGCCAATCGACAAACTCCATAGCGTTGTCCGTAGGGTCGCCTTCTCCGTACGTGGCTAAGCAAAACACCGCCATACTGTTTGGAATTGTTTTCAGGCTCACTAGTTCTTCCTGTCGCAAGAAATCGCGGACACCTTAGTTACGTAAAACTAACAGCACATCGCTGTAAATACATTTCAAGCGATTGTCTCTACTGCGAGGATCACGACTCTCGAAACTGTGATTGATTTATGTAGAACAGTTCTCGTAATTTATAAAACGCTACTTACAAGTGCCAATGAAATCCAGCATTTTTGAAGCAAATTATTCGAAGAAAGAAGACTTTACTGTTTACACAAAATACAAGCTAATAGCGTTCGAAGTATTTTATTCGTACCATATCGCATTCCTCGGGGTCGGCGACCATGCCCTTCATTTTGTACCTGATGCCCTCTTTGGCCAATCTGCCGGCGAATTCTTCCGCGGTTCCAGTTTGGCTGCCGTAAAACACCACCAAACTTCTTCCTGAAGATTTCAACTTCTTTATGAAAGAATTCTCCGAGGGCTGCACCGCGGGAAACAGCGTTGGCCTTAAATAAGAAATTTCCCCTCATATATTCGGCCTATATTATTGTGGATAATTTTCGTATAAGTCAAAGGCCAATTAATTGGCGAACAATAATTTTCTTCTAAATTGTGCACATCAAGTATATACCAAAATTGAAAATTAAATACTAAACAATAATACGAAATATTAATATTAAATATTAAAGATCGGAAACGATAATCACTGAATGGAATATGATTTAGTAACTGGCGTGTATTCTTCCTGTTTGTTTCTGCGCATCAACCACCATAACGCAGCTGCTAAGAGGGCCCCAAGGAGTATGATGTCGAGTGTGCTGAACAGCGGCTCATCGAGAATCTCAGTTCTATCCTCATTCTCCAGCACCGGAGAACCTGCCATCCTGATTGCTTTAGGCTGCGATGCGTCTACAGTCTGTAACAAAAGAACAATAGGACGTTGCGTTGAATAGAAGCATCGAATATATCAATCGCAAACTGACAATCGACGATTCACAATGAATATTTCTAAACAACGCTCGATGGTTCACGATTAATACTTATAATCACCAATGAACAATTAATTTGTCGAATCAATTAAATCACTCGTCATTGTTTACCGATTCAGTATTTTATTTGGAAGCATTGGTCAGGTTGAAAATATTTTTTCTTATGTAATTATCGCGATTGTGACCCCTGGTTTAACCCCTTGGCCTCAAATGACGCGTCTAGCGTCGCGAGCGTTTCTTACGTTAAAAAACGCGATGATGTGTGAATAACGCAACGCGGCTCGAAATTGAAATTGAGAAATAGTAAGAAAATTTTATTCCGGTCTCTTGATGAGTAAACATACGGACAAGATAAATATAATTTTCTATAGTAAACTTATAAAAATATAGTTCATTTGACGAATTGTTTACTAATTTTGTTAGTCAATTGCCGTTCGTAATTACTTTTTCGAATATTCTTTGCAATTAGTCTCATTCAATTTTCTTCATTTCATGCTTTTTGTCATTTTTCTTCGACGAATTATTTTTGCGAGAAATAGACTTCATATTTGGAATTATACTTAGAATGCTCTCATATTTCTCGTACACAAAATACCGGTGCCGCGGGTATAGAAATGTTCCTAATTACTAAGAAACCTGTTCTTCGGATAAGAAACTTCGAAAATATTATTTACAGGCGCCTGGCGTCCCGCAGCCCGCTACGCACATCGTCTATCCTTCGTGTAAAGCAGTGATGACCAACCTGTGGCTCCCAGTGGGCCAGAGGTGACAGTCTAATCCCCTTTGTGGGCCGCGATATTAAATACTACAATATACCAATCAGAAAACTATATTGTGTGGAGTGAATTTGTTATTTCTGACATACATTCGCAGTAAAACGATTTTTTCAATTTAATTTACCTTCTACCGGTAATACATGTATGTATACACCGCAATATGCATATACATATTACAACATAAACAGGTTCATGTACATATAATTTTGTACATGGGTAAATTACGTACAATCTGAATGTTGATACCCAGACGGTAGAAAAAAGTTGCTGAAGGGCTCAATGTGGCCCGCGGCCCCGGTGTTGCTCACCACTGATCTAAAGAATTTCAACGAAATTTTCAATAACAAATAGCACGTCAACTATTATCTTATCACTCCCATGATTTACGCCTTAACCAACTATAAAATTCTTATTGAAGAAACGGAAGCAAATATTTCCCTTGCGGCTTATTACTTGATGTTACTAAACAACTAGATTCGGGCATTGTGTGTTTGGGATTGCCTATCGGCAGGGGCTCACGGTCCCGTTATCCCTATATTGGGGAATATCGATAAATGTTCGCCAACAGTAATTTGGATGAGTTCACTGTTCGATGCAATTGTCACTGATTCACCGTGGACTTTATATACCCTTGTGTGTGTGATCTTCTTATCGATCCAACGAATGTAACGAAATGTGTTATTTATGACTTATGGTAAGTACTATCGGTTTACCAAGGTCACTGGTATGCTTTATTAATATCGTTACTAAGATTACGGCCAGACAGTGAGATGAAGGGGGATAAATGTATCGTTAATTTTCTCGCGCGCGGGCTTTGCACCAAATCAAGAATATTCGCTGCTTGTTTTGCGGTCGTTATCTCACGAATTTCGATCGGCTTGGTAACGAACCTAGGATCGTTTAGATAGGCATATCTTTTGTACGTTTACGTTGATTTTGAAGGTTGATAAGGACCATTCTATTGGCTTGTAAATCTTCAAAAAATTATTTCGGTTATTCTGCGAATTACTTTCACTGTTGCTTATCAGCTGAGCATGAAATTAGACGCTTAGATAACAGAAATTACGAAGTTGCATGCCGGTGAAAGTTTAACCCGAGGTAAAGTGAAATAATGGGAAAGCAATTAGGGAAATCTTCGAGTGGCAAAAGCAAATCTGTTTTGCTTAGAAAATACAAATGATATAATTGTCATCGGAACTTGTTTGAAAATGCCTTTCGACGGAAGCTGTTAATATCAAAATATTCATAAGAAACGATATATTATATCACGCGTTTATGCCCACTACAGTACGCAGGCGGAAACTGCATACAGCGAAACGATAATATTAATTATTATCGATGTTTCCATGTTATCCACGACCGCTGTTGAAAATATGAACAACTAATCATTCCAGATAAGCTTTATATGGTACACATTATAAGGTATATAAGTACAGTGTAAACAGTGCGCGAGACAATTGAAATATAAAAAAGGAACCAGTGACATCTTTCAGGAATTACTACTTTAATTGAACGATAACCAAGATACTGTATCGACCTGTTACGTTATACAGATTGTAGAACAACAAAATAGTCCAATGAGATATATATTCTTTCCAATTTACCCTTGCTTGCCGCTGTATCGCTCACGCTCTTTATCAAACGATTATTATCAATTATCTTGTGACAACACAGAGCTGAAAACACAAAAGATTGAGGCAAATAGAGTAAACTGAATATGCATATTTGACCGAACAGTTATGACTTTAAGATAACTCAAAGAAAGTATATAAATATTCGTACAACTTATACTGAAAGTATGTAAATTAAATTCTACTCATTTTGTAATTTATGTAGCACTGTCGTGTGTTCGATATAATGGACGAGCATGATGATGAATGGAAAATCTTCGATACGAATGTATTTCTCGTGCACGCGTGCGCCGAAGCACATATCAAACCGCGCCGCCATTTTCTTTTGTCACAGATTATTCAATCGTCCAATTCATCCGTACGCTCGCAGTTTAGCACTAAACAATCACCTCTGCAGCAAACACGTTATCTGTACACGTGTCCGCCTGTAATCGTCACTTTGACGCGAGCGTTTAATGAAAGAATGACTTTCAGAATGCAAGCACATATCATGCCACAGCGTGGTGCGTAGTATGCCGCCGAAAAATGGTTATTACGGGCTGTTTGTAAATACGTATACTTATGCACGGTAGACCCGCATATACTGTAGGAGACGGGACAAAAGGTTGACGAGAGTCGTCGTGCTACAAATATACCATATACTATGTACAAATGTACTAGGTTCCGTTCAAAAGGATCTAGACAAAATAGATTTTTCCTTTCTTTAATTTTTCTATTAAAGTTGTTTAACTCTAGTGCACAGTGCTTCGAAGTCAGAGTAGAACGGGCAAAGCAGCAAATTCTTCAAGCGTCATTAGAATTATCACTATCTGCAGTTGCGATATGGTAATATTGTAAAGTGCGTTCACGTTAATGTGATATGTTAAACATGCGGCAACTGCAGATACGATTTCTTGCGCTTCCTTTTCAAAAGGATACTTCGCGGCGATTCGCCATCGAAATAATAACCGCCATCGAGGAATTCCTTTATCTCTGCGATGATAATTAGTTTGAACTTCGTCGTATGCCATTGTTTGCTGTCAGTTAATAACACAAACACAGTGGGACTACATGAATTTATGGCTGTCTTAAAGCAGGGATTTCCAAAGCTTTGTCTAGGTGGGCCAAATTGTAAATTCCAAAACATTTGACGAACTATAAAAGTGAGTTACGGAAAAATACGTCCAAATCGATAAAAAGTTATACTAATTTTATAACATAATCGTTCTTTATTTATGACAATAATTACCTTTTATTAGAACCTGTTTATTAACGCGTTTAAAAAATAATTGAATAATTTCTAATAAAACAAGAAAAAGATAATGATCAAAACGAAGTGACTTGTGCAGTTGCTATTTTCTTTAAATAATATCACTGAGGTTTGGTTCTAAGTCGGTTAAATGTATTCTTAACACCGCTTGTAAATGTTCATTAGTTAATTTTGATCTCAATTTGTACTTTCCGCATATATAAGTGCTTTACAAACCTTTTTAATCCTTTACAAACATTATCTCTATAAATTCAACATAGCGGAATGATCTGGCATCGCGGGCCATATTTCTGGGGTTTGCGAGCCGCACTTTGAGAATCCCTGCCTGAAAGCCTAATGATATTATAGATTCTATAATATAGAATATCATCAATGTACGTCAGGGTTCAATTATCACGTACGCGAACGTGTTTCTGAATATTCATAGAAAAACCCCAATGGAAGTATCAATATAAATCTATCTAGCAGAGATTTATTAAATGCATATTACGTACTTAGAATCACATTAATGTAACGTGTAAAACCATGTACTACAAAACATCAATTCATCAAGTCGCTACTGTATGTATTATCTCCGTCCACTGCACGAGGCAATTTTCTTCTAAAGACTTAGAATCGCACCAGAGATCGACGCTTTTTGTACAGTAAATGACGAGAAATCGACGAGACGATGGACGAATGTAAGTTGCACATGTATCACTTTACACGATTCGATCGATCGATCGATCGATCTACCCATTTGCGAAAGCTCCTTTATCGACCGGGAAAAAGATCGTAAAAATCGGTACGCGTTCCTACTTTATGCTTACCGGCAATTCCATGTTTCGGCGAAACGTTGCAATGAGGTCGAAAGAAAGGGGCTGGTGCGGACAACTTGCGGGCCGATCACTCACAAGCAATTTCCAAAATAATACAGCACGCGACAGCGGACCCGCAAAGACCACGAGCTCGCGACGTTCTGCCGACGCGATACGTCTGCACTATGAACGAGGAAAGCGTGAAACTGACAAGTCATTGCCGATCTGGTAGCTGCGCGCGCGGGCGAGCGCGCTCCTTCCCCGTATACATATGTATACAGGGGGTACAAAGAAAGACACGCGCGCAAGTTACAAAGACAGCGTACATACGTCAGAAAGCACGGAACGCTAACGAACGGCAGTGACATTCAACTACAATTTGCTCGACTCTGGGATTGTCTACTACGGGAAATTGATATAAAGTGGTCACGTCATTTTTTAAACGATAACAATAAACATGATTCTAACGTCGAGATGATTTTTACGACGACAAAGACCTTCCGTCAACGTTGAGCGTGGTCAATTCAAATGTGCTTCTAATAAAATTTAGGCGCTGGATGATGCGGCGCGGGCGCGTGGCTACCTGCGCTGCTGCAGCGGGCTGCACGCCGAACGCAGGTCAACGCACGTACGACAAACCGAGGGCAGTGCGGAGAAATCTGATCCTCAGCGCATGTGGCTGCGCGCCGCATCATCCAGCGTTCGATGCGCGTCAAAATACAAAACGTGATTACCCGGACGATGACGTGACGCAGGACTACACGCGCAGTGTAGATGGCGACAACGAAGAAAAACATGATCTCTCCAATACATTTGTTACGCGTCTGGCTACTGTCCTATGTAACGTGCATGCGGCTGTCTACGTAGATGTTCCAGTTTTTTTCCATCGCGTGCAGGTAAACTGCATTGCGTCACATATACGTATATGACTACGTGTGATTCATTCCTTGCGAGGGTTCAGCTTAGACGGCGCCATATTGGTTCTTCCGACTATACTGCACTTACTCGGTCCGTCTGCGCAGGCTTATGTAACGCGAGGAAAAATTACCGTGGTGACGATTGGCTTTTTCCCTAAAGGTGTACAGGAACTGACAATAGCTACTTCGGTGCGCCAGGAGCACTATCTTTTCTAAAATTATTCTTCAAAAGGCGTATAAATACATCGCATTGGAATAATGGGACACAAAAATTCCGTCTCCGATTTTTCGGTCCGGTTGAAACGAGTTGAAACAGGTCAGGGACCCTAGCCTAACCAGCCCACGTCAGACAGCGAACCGCTAGATGATCCTCAGGATAACTTGGGACGACGAAAGTCTTTTCGGCCCCATTATTCGGATGGGATCGATTCACTGTACGATAGGATAGGATTGCCGTTACCCTGTTTACCATAAACTACCTGGAAAATCTTTCTTGCAATCTTTAGAGCCTTTTTCCTTAGAGTTCGGGGGCCCAAACGGAAAGGGGACCAGAAAATTATAAAATTCGAGTCGAACACACGCATAAACACATGAATAAAAATAAAGATAAATGCGAATCAATTTTTCAAATATGCTCAAGCATGCATACAAAACGATAAGTTTCTTATACTGTGACAGTGCGATAACTTTCTCGGTTAAAAATCACTCATAAACAAAGCGTCCACTAAAGAAGAAGACCCCTTTAATTATCAATTAGCCTTCCTCGGCGTGGACCGATTTAGGTCACTTTATAATCACGTAAACTGTAGACAATACAATGTGATTTATTCGAATAAACATGTAACGTGTATCATACGCGATATAAAATATACATATACAGTAGAGGCTCATTTATTCGAACATGTTGGGGGGCGGGGTCAAGGCAGTTCGAATAACAGTTCCGACAATAGAGGTTCACTACCTATCCCCACCCGCTGTTCTTATTAGCCCGAATAATATAAGCTAGCATCCGAAAAACTGAAGTTGATTACGTCTCGTTTCTAGGCAACCGCTTCTCCTTATTCTCCTACGAGTTCGTGTAACAGGCGATGAGCATTAACTGGTTCATATAAAGGAGGTTCTACTCTATAGAGTTGTCCTTCTCATTATTGCGTTTAGCATTATAAACTGCACTGCAAATAACATATTCAATGGGGGAGATTTTTATGCGAATTAATATCTATAAGGAAACTCTGCTTGTTCCGCGAACTTGTTTGCATCTAATTGTAAGGATATATGCATTATTATCGAAGGAGTTTCAAGTTTTTGTAATAAAAGTAACGGGGTGAATCTATAATAAAGTCAATTCGATTAAAATGACTCATCGAAAAACAGGAAGCAGAAACATCGGCGTTAAACGGTATAACTAATTTATCTCTTAACCGGAGATAGTGAAAGGCAACAAGAACAATGATAAATTCGAATCGGGTGTGATTTCTATTCCGCGTTCCTCCATCCGTTTGATTACGTCCGACGTTACAGGAGAAAATTCAGTTTAATTGGCGCGTGAAACTAACGTAACCGCACTATTCGATTAAATCATTAAATCAAACGACGGCGATAATCTACATTTGCACGGTATCAATGAATGCAAGAATGAATCAGGTGAGGAAACGTTTACGATTCGACAGGCGATAGCATTATTTGTAACGTTTTGCGTAACACGTTTACTCTGTCTTGGTTTACATAACAATGCATTTACGCTACCTCATTACAACCTCTAGCAATCCACATTCGTTCGATATCAATGGCGAGTTCGGTGGTCGTCTCTGGTTAAAGGGTTAAGAATTACGCACAGGAGCCCAAATACGATATATCATTTATTTTACAGCGGGCATAACGAGTTAACTCGTCCCCGCCAATTTTCTTAGAGCACGTGCAGAGTGCGAGATTAATAGATGTAAAGCTACGCGGCATGTTCTCATTGATACTCATCGAGAATCATGAATAGTCCGAAATGAATTTCCATGGTCAAGGCCGTTCGTATATTACATAATAGAGGACATTTAAATTCCGCTTGCACGCAAGTCGCCAGCTGACGGCCATAACCTCGAAGAAGTGATTTCGAAACGACACGAGAGAATGTCTTTTCGTCGCCGCATTGAACTGATCCTTATACTTATTGCATCCTTGCATTTCGAATGGCTTATTAATCAAGCGCGCGAAAGATCTATCGGATTTGAATAGTTCAATACGTGGACAGGCAATGATTAATGTACCGTCATTTAACGCTTGGAACTGGACGAACGCGATTACGAATTCTCAATTGGTCTAACATCGAATAGCAGATCGCGTATACAATCGAAATAATGACGGCACGCAAATTTAAAAGTTCAATTCGCGACAAACCTAAACATATACATATGGTAGCGATAAGTATTCGGACGTTACTTGTACATTCGTTCCTAATGTAATTGTGGTCATGTTTGTATCGTGTCGGTGTCCAATAGGTCGTAAATGGAAAGAACGATAGGGCGAATGCCACGGTACCGATTTGATTAAACATCCTTTTTTATATGGCCAAAGTCAAAAGCTATTTTCGTTTCGTCATTCACGTGTCGCTCGGTGCATAGGTTATGTATTGTCTTTTAACGTAAGTGTATACATAATACGTGTACAATGAAGCATGCTTAATTTCAATACCAAGACGCTATAATTACATCGGTCGCGACACATATTTAAAAACGTGGAAAGAACGTGTACACACGAAGGGCATTTTTTTCCTCATTATGTTTCAACATTATGGCGTAAGCGTTTATACATGTTATTTAGAGACTTTTCATGAACGTCATCTGAAAACATTACGCTCATTTATCAACTAATTACCATGACAAGTGATAAATATTATCAAGTGCATATATCGTAGCTTTGCACGAGTGGTACATTGTGAAAAAGGTTCGCAAGTAAATCGATCGGTATCATAGAAACCGTATTGACCGGTGAAGGTAAGAACGTATTCATGCAAATACGCGGTGATCGAAAAAAATGAATAATTTGATTGGTAGCACTATTTATCAAACTGGAGCCGATTATTAGTAAATCTGTCGCGTTGTTAATTATCGTGTATACACCTGTCCACTATTAGTTACTACTCACATTGCATTATACGGTCATTGCTACATATTGCCACAATGCATAATGAATTGATAGAATGAGCAAAATCCAGATGGGTAAGTAAAAATCTGTTCTGTACACAAAGATCTAGATATATAAATCCTTAAAGGTTTTTCAAAGGCATCGTTCAGGCTTTTACAAGTTGCATGCTGGGTACGCAAGAGGATATTGAAAGCAGGCTCGAGAACTGTGTTTGAACAGGAGATTCAAAGGAATGCGTACATTGTTTTTCATCGTTAATGTACTACGTTACAACCAAAATAATTGAAACATTGCTCCAGCAGTAAGAAACAGTCCCTGCTTAGATTCTGAGTTCAACAAATTCATACCATTGTCGCACACTTCTTCCATGTATTACCGTGGATAATTGAATGAAATTGTTGCCATTTGTTTCACTAGACCTGACAACGAGATAGCTGTATGAACTATAGCGGTGATAATTCTGTGATGTACAGTTTATCTAGCTAGGCGAGCGATAGCGTATATCGTTGGAATATATCAAACGAGTAACCTAACATTGAAGAAATTGATGTTAGGCCAACAGGTCGAACGATACCATTGATTAATGCATCGATCGCGATGAAAGATTGATTTCACTGGAGTGCGATATATGTTACAACCTACAGAATTATGGTACCGTGTTAATCGAAAGATCACAAGTATAAACTTCGCGAGTCATTTATATATTTTTTTTATGCCCGACCGAACGTTTGATCTCGATCAATAGACTCACGCTACAATACAATCACATCCACCACCTGTTGCAATGCACCCACACACTTACCGATCAAACAGTCTCAGAAGTGTCCGCAAGGAACGACGGATTAGAAAATCAGCTGCGCTTCTTCCAATAAAGATCCAGTTACTAACAATCGATGATGCACAGTAGCCACGTGACAACACTTCGTCTTTTCGATTTCTCCATTCGGTTCGTTGCACCTGCGGTGAAAAAACAATGTGGCCGTACCGGTTTCACCGCTTTGGAAAATCGACGTACGTGGCAGCGTGTGCGTGCGAAGAAGACACTTATGACGTCGAACGGACGAGAGGTCTAATCGTGCCGTCGCGTCGACTCTGTCTCTACCGAATCTGTCGGTGTCGGTGGACAGTGCTTTTTTCCCCCCCGGTTACGCCATACGACCAAGTTGATCTGCGCTCGAGAGGGGTAGATGCACGAGGAAGAAAAATAGAGATTTCATCGGATGAGCAGGTTACGAGAAGTGGGGGCAAAATGGCCGCTGAAATCCGTGCGACGTGCCACTGCGCACTCGTCGCGAGCCAATGCTTGGTGATGATGAACAGATGCCGCAGCGTCGCGCGTTTCCATGGCAACGTGATCGAGAGTGGGAGGAGATACCGAAACAGCTCGCGCACTAGCGCGTTGTTTATGATTTACATTATATCCACGATTTCTTAGGTTACACAATCGAAGCATGGGTTTATCCTCTTTTTCGACTTCGTCCTCTCCTCCCGTTGCTTTATGCCTAAAAAGTTAACAGTTTGTTAATTCGAGAAGGTAAATGTATTCCTCAGGAATTGATTCGACACAGGTGTCGCGCGTATTCGAATGTTCTAATCGCGTTGGTGCGACTATACAATAACGCTGCGTACTTATCAAATCCGAGCCAATATTAATCGATTCTGGTTTCACGTTTCGCAATTCATCCAGCAGCATCGAGTGAAATGATAACGCGGCGGTTCTGCTGAATAATTCGGATACACCGTCTCCGGTTCTGGCAGAAACAGCCCAAAATTCAGCTTTCATTTTTCGCGCCACTTCGGCGGCCCTCTTTTCCATTATCCTGTACACTTGATGCGACTGGAAAGAATTTTTTATTGCTTCAAAAGGAAATCTTCAAACCGGACTACAGTGGTATACGTAGGTGCAAACAAATTACACGACTCACCAATAAATCTCGTTTCGTGCCGACTAGAAATATATGGTAAGGTTCCTGGTTACTCTGCGCAGCTTCGTTCAGCCATTGTTGACAATGTCCCAAGGATATCAAATTAGCCAAATCGAAAACGACCATGATCACTGAAACGATTTCACAGTTAGCATTATTTTTATAATTTTTATTGATTATAACATTGCTCGTGCAAATCTACGTGTTCATTTACAAGTAATAATAGCGGACATTTGTACCATTTGAACATCTGTAATAAGACGCAGCTATGGATTTAAATCTTTCTTGGCCAGCAGTGTCCCATCTAAAATCAGCAGGAAAATGTCTTTTCTTCATTAAAAATCGATCGAATCTATTGCTTCGTTAAAATGAACTAAATATAAAAATTAATTAGCGTCAAAATGAACTAAATATTAAAATTAATTAGATATCAGAATTAATTAAATATTGAAATATACATAACGTAATTTGCCGTACATTTGTAAGTGGAATGGTACGCCAAGAACATCGAATCTTTCCACTTCGAAATCGACCCCAATTGTTGCTTTATAGTTATTATCGTATATTTTGTGACAAAATCTGAAATATAAATACAATTAAATTTCTTGTTATGGTAAGTATGTAAAAAGAAAAAGTATCAAACTTGTAACAATAATTTACTATAAACTGGATAAATTGTTATAGAAAACGACAATTTTATTTTATTATGATATTTCATAGAAAATATTACCGATTTACTAAACACGTTTTGCCAACCGAAACGTCGCCAATCACGATTGCCTTGGACATTTTCACTGTCAAACCCTTTGTTTTGCACGAACGTTTAACAATCGCGTCAAAATCTCTTTCACTATATTCCGTTGCGTCGGACGAAAACGGTGGCGGCCAATTATTAATCTAAAAAGGAAACAAAATTCAATGTTAATCCGTAATGGAGAATTGCATATCTGTTTATCTTAAAATTCGAATTTAGATTCTACCGGAAGTCCGCTCAATAGAGTTACTGAATTATCGACACTAGTTCGATACAGACTACTGTAAAATTTTAAACTCCTTCTATGCATGCATCAAAAGCGTATATAGCAAAGACATAGCAAATTTGTAGAAGAAACAGTGTGAAATTTTTGTTCAACTCACCTGTCGATCGTCGCGCGCCACTTCGATCATTTTATAAACAGCCGAACGTGTTTCCAACATTATTTACACTTTCTACGCCTTAAAAATTAATTAGCGACACATACATGTACAATTCACTTTTCTATGTAAAAAATATTTGACACGCGCATTAATTCGATATAACTATAAATCATTTAACCGACATTTTCATTATAAAGTCTTCTTCGACGGCACGCGTATTAATCGTGTGCGAAAAAATGTTACACCTTTCTAATTAACGTCTTGCAATTACGCTCAAGAAAGATGTGAAACGAACTGAAAAGGATCCATGAAAGGTCTGATAAAGCATTTTCGTCGTGCAAGCTGCCTATCCATCGCTAGCATGAGTAATTTTACCCGAAACAAAAACATTGGTTGCTACGGCAGATGCACCTGCATCCATCTGCACTGTTGTGAACCAAATGTATAAGAATAATAATAATAATAATAGTACTGATAATACTAAGGCTAATACTAATATCAATAATAACAACGATAATAGCGATAGTAATAGTAACAATATTAATAATAATAATAACAACAATAATGAAAATTACGTTTGCAATTCCCAAACATATAAAGTTATTGAAACTCTACCCTAATACAGCCCACAAGGATTAATACGCGAGATTCGCGATTTAATAGTCATTCTATAATGATCGAGATATTGATTTCCACGAGGCGTCAACGATCAACGTAGTACGTCGATCCTCCACATGCCTCCTTCCGGTTGAGCTTGTCGCTCTTTTTAGTAAAATGGCCCCCAAACCGAAGCCCACGGACAAATCAGGTACATTACGAAATTGCTAATATAACGTAGATTCCATTGGAAGCCGCTCTAGAAACGTTACGCGAAACTATAACAGACAACAGATAATTATGGAATTATGATTTTTGTGATCCGCGAATGTTTTCTCTCCTAAACACGTGTTGAATTCCAATCTCGGCCATGTGGTTCGTCGGTTGTCTTGTGTCTGTTTGAAAGGGAACGGAGAAAATTACTATCGACGATTGTACAGTCACGTTATCGAACGGCCTTACATACTTTCGATACGATTTGTCAACGTGTACGTAAAACAACGAACGTACGAATCATTTTTTTAAATTGGTACACATACCTTGGCGTATTTATGTTCTACATAACCTCGAATTTCCACGCTCGACCTCACGGCGGTAATTTCAATCGTCTGACAGCTTTCATTTTATTTTTAGCCGGCAAACCGGCTGAGAAGAAGACGGAGAAGAAAGCGGAGAAGAAGCCAGCCACAGCTGCGTCTACGTCGAAGGTGACCAAGCCAGCTGCGTCTACGTCGAAGGTTACTAAGCCAGCTGCGAAGGCGTCTGGCACTGCGAAGAAGCCAGCGGCTGCGAAGTCTGCCAGTTCCACTAAACCGGTAGCTAAACCAGCAGCGAAGGCTGCCCCGAAGGTCGCAGCCAAGCCTACCGCCGCTAAAACCAAGAAGAATGTGCAACCGGCAAAGAAGACGCCCAAGGGCGGAAAGCCAGCCGTCCCTCTTCAGAAGGCGCTCAAGACCCAGAAAAAGGTCAGTGTATAATCTGCGTTCGATAAGCGTACATCGAGTTGAGGTGGAATTCGTGCGAATTACACGTTTATACATGATGAAAGATATCAGGGAATCTCTTAGAAACTGCTATGATAAAATCTTAAAATACTACTGAATTATAAAGCTGCGTGTATCAAGCAACTTCGGGTAATTCTGCTGGCAAAGCTAACATGTTTGCAACGCATTCGTCCGCAGGTATTGACGGGTGTTCACGGAATGAGAGTGAGAAAAATCAGGACATCGGTGCACTTCCATCGGCCAAAGACGTTCAGGCCACAGAGGAATCCGAAATATGCGCGAAAATCTGTTCCCAACAGAAATCGGTGAGCGTTAAGTGGATCTGGATGTATTTCGATTTCCGAGAAATGAAAATTAAGCATTTCGTTTTACTTTTTGTTCCACTCTTTTTCAGTATGGACGCGTTCAATATTATCAAATTTCCGTTGACCACCGAAGCTGCTATGAAGAAGATCGAAGACAACAACACGTTAGTTTTTATTGTTCATACGCGATCAAACAAGTACCACATCAAAACGTCGATCAAAAAGCTGTACGACGTCGATGTCGCCAAAGTTAACACGTTAATCAGGCCAGACGGTAAGAAGAAAGCGTACGTTCGATTGACTCGTGATTATGATGCGCTTGATGTTGCCAACAAGATCGGTATAATATAAGTGTATCTATATTTGACTGGTGTGGAAGGAAAAACGTATCACTGCTAATAAAACATGTTGATACAAAAATGTTGTTTTTCTTTTACTCTTAAATGCACCTGAAAAACATAAATCCTGCATTGTTCGATAGACTATTATTAGATTGTCTTCGTCTTTTTAAATTCGTTTCAAATATCGTAAATTACTGCTTTACTGCTTGCCTTCATTGCACATTTTGCATGCATATTTAAAAAAGTAGGTGTGAAAAGATCAGTGATTCATAATCGAATAATAGTCGGGGGAGTAGTTTAAGTTTAAGAAAATACTGACGACCGTCCGAATATTAATCGTAAATTTCTTATGAAAAAAAAAGAAATCGTCCATATATTTATATACAAAATTCAGTAACTGGAACAATCAATAATAATAAGCATGCATCCTTCACGGATGCACGGAAATATTTTTACTCGTAACAATCATTCATAATACATTCCATTAATTCCGATACAAAATCTTTATTACAACACGCAATACTTCGTATTTACATATCTTATCGCTAGAAAATTACAAGCCCAACCTACCAGGAGTTTTCCGATACGGGGCTGGAGTCCCTGGTTCTCTGATACCTGGCGTCAATATCTCCTTCCTATTGACAATGCAAGACAATAATTAGCAACGACAAGTTAATCACGAAAAATATACAGAGCAATAAAAAAACAGGGGTTCCAAAATTCAAGGGCTTAAAGTATTGAAAAGAATGTCCATGAACATAGGTCGCACAATGCTTCAATCGATACTTTCAATGCAAAATTAATAACATTCGTCATCGTAAGTCACAACGAACATCTTGCGACGACAAAGAAATGGAGAAATCTTTCGTTAATCCTCAGCATGCCAAGGTGCAATGATCGACGTGCTTTTCCAAGCACTTACTATAACTTTGTCGCCCATGTCTTTTATCACCCAGTATTAAAAAGTACGAAACTACTGACTTCCTGATGGAAGCCTGTTCCCGTTCAAGCTGTTCCTGTGCGCGCGCCTTCATTTCTTCCTCCGCTTCTTTCATCTGTCCCTCCATTTCGTGCAAGTGCTGCATTGCCTGGCGCCTCTTGGCCCGTCCACTTCTTCCAGTCTCTTTAACGCTGAAGAACATAGGTCCTAGTTCTGCTAACCAGTGCCCGTCGACGGCAGTTACGCACTGCATGTATTCCTTGGCAGTCATCACGAGCTCGTGGTAGACTACGTAGTCTGGCGTGAAGCCCATGCCGAATAAGGCTGACGTCGGATGAAGATGGCAGGGCATTCCTGTACGACAGTTCACGTATTCGCCGATACCTTTCAAGCGGGCTGCTTGATGGAAGTATGCCGAGCAAATACATTTACGTACGATATCCCAGTCCGTGCCGCAGCTCACCACTTCCATTTTCTGTTGCTTCAGAATTTCCTCCAGCTGTTGACGGACCTCTCTCACTTTACGCATAGCTTTCGCGTGGATGAAATGATCGTTGCACCACGAGCTAGAATAGCCGTTCGCTTTCCATTGATTGTACACGTTCAAGTACGTCAAATGGTCGGACTCCGGCACTTGGAACTTTTCCCTGGCCGAGTCGGAGTCTTCCTCCCGGCCCTTCGGTCGGTAGAATATCGAAGGCACTGACAGCATAGAGACTGGAAGAAAGATATTTCTCCGTTAATTACGGATCAACGCTACAAATGAACGCTGACGAATCCCTTCTTGTACCGAAATGTTACGCCCGATGTACAACAAATGGATAAAAACAACCAATTCTCTTACCTATAATAAGTATATCCGCGGTGCAGCCGAGTTGAGAGGCAACTATGAGCATCTGACACTGAGGCGGATCTAATGGAAACTCGGCCATTTGCCGTCCAAGCGGCGTTAAACGTCCCGTGTGATCTAATGCGCCCAAGATCCACAACTGGTACAGAGAGTTTAATATATTATCCTGAGGCGGCGGGTCCATGAAATGGAATGCCAATAAATCTTGGACGCCCAACGACTTCAGTAGCAGCACAGTGTTGGCCAAATTGGTGCGCTGAATCTCCGGGACGCCGGTCAACAACAATTCGTCCAAATATTGTCTCCGGGTGTACAGTCTGAAACAAGTGCCGGGCCCGGTACGTCCGGCTCTTCCAGCCCTTTGGTCAGCGTTCGCTCTGGACACTGGGTACACTTGCAAAGCGTCCATACCGATTCTCGGATTGTACACTTTCAATTTGCAGTAACCTGAATCGACGACAAACACAATGCCGTCGACGGTCAACGAGGTCTCGGCTATATTCGTGGCTACCACGCATTTCCGTAGCCCCCCCTCGGACCGTTGAAAGATCTTCGCTTGCAAATCCGAGGGCAGTTGCGAGTAAATAGGAAGGATCGACAGAGGCGGTGCCGATTCTATTTCGGCCAAGCGTTCCTTCAATGCCTCGCAGGTCACCTCGATATCCTCTTGACCCGGCATGAACACCAACACGTCGCCGGAACGCGGCTGCAAATGTATTTGCAGTACCTGTTTCACCGCGGCGTCCACGTAATCCTCCACGGAGTTTTTCGCGTGCAACACCTCCACTGGGAACGTACGCCCCGGGATTTGAAACGTCGCGGCGTTTCCGAAAAACGCCGAGAACTTGCTGGAGTCCATTGTGGCGGACGTCACGATTAACTTCAAGTCGTGTCGTCGGGCTACAACCTGTGTACGTATTTAATGAGATATCAGCAGAGTTAGACGTTGCGCGTTAGCCTCGGTTAGATAAATGATATACCCCAATCTTACGTCTCTTAATAAGCCGAATAGAACGTCAGTGGACAAGGATCTTTCGTGGGCTTCGTCCATAATGATCACGCTGTACCTGTCCAAGTCTCCTTCCCTCAAACTTTCTCTCAGCAAAATACCGTCGGTCATATATTTAATGACGGTCTGCGGGCAGAATGAAAATTGCGATTAGTTTGTCGCCAAGTGAGACGCTCGGTGCGCGAAAAGTGTACATACGTCTTTCGAGGTGCAATCCTCGAAACGAATGGCGTATCCGACTTTGTCCCCCAGAGTGGTGGCCATTTCGTCCGAAACCCTTTTGGCCACAGACATCGCGGCCACCCTTCTCGGTTGGGTGCATCCAATCATACCGTTACGACTGTAGCCATCTTCGTGCAGATATTGCGTCAACTGCGTGGTCTTTCCGCTGCCAGTTTCGCCCACGATAACAACAACGCTGTTCTCCCTGATTACGTTTAACAATTCCTGACGCACGGCGAACACCGGAAGGGTCCTCCTTTGGAGCTGAATAAGCCTGTACTTGGCTTCCCCGGTAACCTCGTCGCCCCGTATATGGCGTGCATATTTCTGGCCAGCTTTGAAATCAGTTTCCTGGCCAGGATCTTCCCTGTCCTCCTTGTGTTTGTCGCGTACGCCCATGATATTACCGATGTGAGTTCCAGCGAGCTCCCAATGCTTCTTCTGTGCCCTCTTTCGTTCCTTTTGCTCGCGATACGCTCGCACCAAAGCTGATCCCTTCCTCGCCACGAGAGCCATGTCGGACGTTGGATCTCGAACTGGCACGACTGGTTCTGGTTGCTTGGTGAATACGATTCGACCTGAACAGTGCAAAATTATTATATACTTTCCTCTTTCTCTCTCTGTATCTGTCGATTAAGAAGCCAGCCCCAATCAACCGAACCACTGAGGTTCTAAAATTATTTCCATCGCACTGATGTTTTTTGGACATTACACTATTATCAAAACATTATATAAGGATATGACTTTACCGTCCAAAAATGGTGGGACCACGTTATGAACCAACAGATGCACCCTGGTCTCTCCTTCGTCGTCGGGGTCCTCATCATGGTCCAAGGAACTCACCACGCCAGACGTCAACATTCTATTGCGTTCCCATAGCTCGTTGTCCTTGTTTATCTGTCGTTGCTGCGCAGAAAGACGTTTCTGCCGTTTCGCTTCCAGTTCCATTTCTTTCTTCCTTGTGTACTCTTCGGACACGTCGCCAAACGCGCGATTCTCTCCATCGTCTAGCGCATACCATTCTCGGTCCAATCTGAAAGGCAACGTTCACAATCTCAATACTTGCAATACTTGCGGTGCAGAGTGCTAAATAGTTGAGTAGATACTGTTACCTTTGTTGCTCCTCTTCCCACAGTTCCTTTTCCTCTCCGTCGATACCAGGCGTGGCCCCACTGGCCTTGCGATCCTTATTCCATGAATTGTACTTGTAAGAAGGTGTAAATTCGCTCCTCATACTGTCTCGTCCATCTCTGGTATTATAAAGATTCGGCGTCGGATGGTCCCAACTCGAACTTCTTGGCTCTTCATCATCGTCATCGTCCCAATTGCTCTTGTACGTTGGGTCCTATAAACAAGAAGAAAAAAAGTACGAGAACATATTTTCGAATTTCTACAACAGATCGCTATGCCCGACTGCGTGGTACCCGATGTTCACCTTGGTTTTAAATACTGGAGTCTGCGGCTCGTCTTTGAACCTCAACGGCGTTTGCCTGTTGCTGTCTCTGACGCTGTCTCTATTCCTACTTCTATCCCTGTCTCTGTCCCTGTCTCTGTCCCTACTCCTATCCCTATCTCGATCGCGATCTCTATAATCTCGTCTATGATTGTTCTCCTGCGCACTCAGCCTCTGACGCTTCAACCTGGCTTCCAATCGCTTCTGCGCCTCTGTGTTAACTCCGCCAGTGTGCGTGGGAGTTTCCTCTGCGTAAGACCTGTACTTTCTCTCCTTACTATCCGACTTCGACGAGCTTGATTCAGACCTTGACCCGCCACCTTCCTGTGCATTCTCAAGTCTCTTTTTCTTCGCCAGTTTGTCGAGCCCGAAGACGGACACCTGAGGCTTCTTAAACGTATGATCGGAAGGTTTCTTACGAATAATCAGACCTCCTGCTTCGTTCTTGTCGGTCCCTTCTAACCTGTACAAACCCGGGTCTGTCGCAGGATCCATTTTTATCTTCAAGTGATATTTACTGCTCGATATTTAAACGATGAATAACGTGCACGGTAATGTGCCGTCGATCTGTTTGCATGTTAAACGGGAGACGCGATCGATATGTTTATAACATTGTACATTTGTTCAGACAAGATCATCCAAGTTCACTTGTATACAAAGGTGACTTACAAGTGGCAACGATATATCGATATTTTCCGAACTTCGATGTTTTTCTGCCGATATATCGATATTTTCCGAACTTCGATGTTTTTCTGCCGATATATCGATATTTTCCGAACTTCGATGTTTTTCTGCCAATATATCGATATTTTGCGAACATCGATGTTTTTCTGTCGATATATCGATATATCTACAAGCGGTGTTTCTCCGTCGATACATCGATATATGTACCAGTGATAGTTGGAGATCGATAGCGTCGAAACTATCGATATTTTTATGCAGAAAAATTCCTTAAAAGAAATGTTCGATCGCTGAACAAAAATTTGTACGCCCTATTGAAACATTTATCGTGATTATTATTTATACGAATGTCGTTCGCTATAAATTGAACATTCTGTCCAACAATAGAAACTTGCGGTAAACTATGAATTTCTCGAGATAATAAATCCTCGCACTCTGTTCCCGTGCGAGTATGCGAAAGATAAACAAGTGGTGCTACCAGTGATGCTGAAACAATTTTCCGTAAATCATCTCTTATCAAAGGCGGTGCGCATGATAAGCATGGGATTCTAACGAGACAGCCGCACGATTTATTAAACCGACATGATACGTATTTACAATTGCATATATGACGTATCACTTTGTTGTTATAGCCGACGATGATTTGAGGTATGTACATTGAGTAGCGTAATAATAAACAAACGTAACAATGATAGAACCGTCAGCATGGGGCTCGAAGAAAGACGAGACCATATACAAGGCAGTTGGGTCGATGCATTTACGAAAGTACGGCCAGTTCTTCGACGATTTGGCCAAGCAAACATGGAAGCGGGATTCCACTTTGGAGTATTTCATGGAAGGCCCCCTCCGACTCGTATATAAACCCGTCGAGGATATTGGCCTAATAAATTTAATAGAAATGGAGAATAAACTGTTATCGAAGTTGCTAGCTGCGGTGGCTGGCACATGCAGAGAAATTAAGCTGCTCGAGACGGAGGCGAAGACTTTCTACAAGAAACTATTCATTCACGGTGAAAGAGGTACGGAGGATGATCACAGCAATATTACGTCCCTTCTTTCCGATTTGCAGGACCTGTACATCTTTGTAAATAGAGTGTGGACGGTGGCGCACCTGACGACGGAGCAACTGTCTAGTTTGTCGGGCGATTCTAACAATATCTATTTACCCGTGCTGATAGAACATTTCATAGACTTGTTCGTTATCGTTCTAATATTGGACGAGATCGTGGAATCTCAACCGACGCTGCTGGAGGAATGGAAGAAGTACAGGATTAACGTACGATCCATTATGCACAATCCGGCGCAGTTTGGTATAAGCGAATCCAAACTGCAGATGTTCAACAAGTTGTTGAAAGATCTGCAGGAATGTCTGCTAAAGAAGGTACTATTTGGCAGGACGATCGAACGTGTGATGGATGTAAATAAGGGACACATTATGTGCGAACATATCACGAACTATTTGAAGAACCTAATGCTCGACTTGGAGAACAAGTCGAATGATTACACGTTATCGAACAAGAATTGGGTTCGAATAAACATTGGTGTCGTTCTGGTGACTAAATTGTTTGGAACCTGCGACAAAAGGCTCGTGAAACGGGTGCTGGAGAGTAACAAGAAGCTGTATGGCGTAACATTGATTGGAAACGTCATATGGATTCCAAGTAAACTCTTAAACGATTTCTTGCCGAAGGATGCCGGCATTATCGTCAGCCCACAAACGGGCGAAAAGATACTGGTCGCAAGAATGCAGAAGCTATCGCAGATGGTGAACAATTTAATCCAACGAGCCGTAACGTGGCGCATCGAGATGCAGAACATTTTGATGAAGGCCGACCTCCAAGTCTCAGACATCGGACAGAAACGGAGCCTGTTGGTAGAGTTGGTCATAATACTGTCGCAGATCAAGGAAATGATATCCTTCGCGATGAACATGCACGCGGTCCTTATCAAACCGATGAATCGCAGCATCGTTCAACTGATTTGTAGATTAATAGAAATACAGAAATCCTTGCAGACCACCTTCTACATACTGGGACCAGTCATTGTGCAGTCGCAGAGTCAAGTGCTACAGTATACGAGCTACTACGTGATGCTGAATTTGGAGACGGTGCGCAAGAGTTTGGTTCAGAAGGACAAAGGCTACAGCAAAAAAAAGCTGGATGCCCTGTCGCTTGTCGGTCTCAGCATGAGACTGCTAAACGGACCAGCGACCGCGGAAAGAAGATTGCTTATCAGATGCGCTCTGACGTGCGCCAGTCAATTAAGCGACACCTTCAAAGAGGAGGACATGTTAAACCTGAGATTCCTGTTAGACAATTACGACACTGTCGCCGAATTGCACAATATCATCGCAGAGATCTGCGACTACTCGATACTGCTGCACCACCAAAATATCATTCCAGCTTATTTCTCCTCCGTAACCGACAGTAACTTAAGCATAAACCACATCGTTCATCTGCTCAACGCGTTTAACAGTACGATCAGCGAACAGGAAGGGCAGCAGTTGAAAAAGAAACGAATCGCCCAATTGAAAGACATGCTGACTAAAAACGTACTGGAACCCGTTTGCCACGAGATCGAGACGAACTTACGACTTCACGTCCACGCGCATTTAAAGCTGGACTCCACAAATCCCTTTGATATCGGGGCGAAAGATGGTGGACGAATAGTGAGATCGTTGCCACTGCCCCTGGCGAACAGCATGATCAATGCGAAAAGATTCATAGAGCATTATCTGGACGATATGTTTTACAATCTAACTACGGTGGCGTTGCACGATTGGAAAACGTATCGAATAATGCACGCGCTGGCCCATTACAAGCTGAACCTCGACACCGTGCAAAATCATCTGCCCACGCAGACACTGGAACAAGGCCTCGACGCTTTGGAGATCATGAGGAACATCCACGTGTTCGTCTCAAAATACTTGTACAATCTGAACACGCAAACGTTCATCGAGCACACCAGCAACAATAAACACTTGAACACCATAGGCATCCGTCACATAGCGAATTCCATCAGAACCCACGGGACCGGCATAATGAGCACCACTGTTAACTTTGTGTACCAGTTTCTTCGCGTGAAGCTGCACACGTTCTCGCAGTTTTTATTCGACGAGCACATCAAGTCGAGATTAATGCGGGACATACGGTTCATCAAGGCCCAACGCGAGAAAGGTGTGACTCCCTATACCTACGAGAGGGCGGAGAAATTTCAAAAGGGCATCAGGAAACTGGGCATGACGGCGGACGGCATGAGTTACTTGGACCAATTCCGACAATTGATCACGCAAATCGGTAACGCGCTCGGCTACGTTCGGCTGATCAGGTCGGGTGGTTCGCACGCGAGCTCGAACGCAATCTCGTTCCTGCCGAACATCAACTCGTCGGTGCCGTTCGAGTTGCTGTGCAAAAACTTGAACTGCAGCGTGACCACTCAGACGGCCGCGAAGTGTTTGGAAAACGATATCGCAAATTTGGTCCGAAACTTCACGGAGGGGATACAGTATTTCAAAATTCTGGTCGACGTGTTCGCGTCGGCGTTCCGGGACACCGGGTCCTATCATTTGCAACAATTCTACGCCATCGTGCCGCCGTTGACATTGAGCTTCGTGGACAACGCGGTGTCGAATAAGGAGAAGTTGTTCAAGAAGAATTACGTGGGCGCAGCGTTCACTGACGACGGCTTCGCGATGGGGATCGCGTATATAAATGCCCTGTTGAGCCAGTCGTCGGAATTGGACGGTTTGCATTGGTTCCAAACGGTTGAACAGCATATTGCTGCCGAGAGGGGTATCGCTGAAAGCAAAAACGACAGCGGCGATGAAAAATTGCAGCAAACCAGGGCGCTAACGTTGAAACGATTAGGGGAGAGGAGCGATGAATTCCAATTGTTGTACTATAGTCTGTCGGGAGCTAGGGTATTCTTTAAACAGTCTGACACGTAATATATATATCACGGTGGATAATGCGGTAACCAGTGATAGGTTCCTTTTCGATAACGTTGCCAAACGTTACACACTTTCCTTTTATATTTTTCGTTACTATTGTATATAGAGAAAGTCCAATTGTATATTTGTAATGTAATTATACGTTTCACGATATCATTGTCCTGAAACATTTCGTATGCTATATAAATTTCTTTCATTTTATTTTCTTAACCCGTTCGTAACCTCCATCCGTATAACACAATATCGGGGAAATAAGAATACAGATTGGTGCGTTGAACGAAGTTTGATTTGTCAAAGGAACGCTCGAAACCATTTACGTAGCCCGAATTTATATAATAATATGCAATTACTGCTTTTAAGATTAATTCGGCACGCCCCATGGCCGCGTGTCGCCTTCAATTACGCTTACTTACACAAAGGATTTCGGTTTTTTAAATAAGTAATGGCTAGACGAACAGACTAGAATGCATTACGCTTACAACGCTAAATAGATAAGTCCTTCGCGGAGATTCACTTATAAGTACGAAAGCATTATTATTGCACGCAATTATAAATAGAAAAAGAACTTTGCCTTTACGTTAGGAAATTTCAACGTAACTCTTGTCACACCGCCATACTGGATGAACTTTAACGCTGCCACCGAATTGGATACAAACTCGCAAGTTTCTTTACTAGTTCTGTATGGTACTTTCAATGTTTTACGTCGATTTTGGGTTAACGCATTTCTGATTTCACTAAATATTATTCAATCGTTACTCGTAAATGTTATTTACTCCACATTTTAACATTTCTCAATTATCGCGAATACGCACTCCACGTATATTAAATGAATATGAATTGCGAACAAAATTTCGGTAAAGAAAAAAAAACAGTCAACAATGATAAATTTCATAAAACAATATCAAAAATCGAATTATAAATATAGTAAAAAATGTAAATATATATAAATGATATAAATCGCGAATAACACACGGTAAAGCTTCGAATGAAGAGATTCACAGCGTCGTGATCAAAGGAAATTTTTCATAAAAATTCCGAAGACACTTATTTAAAACAGTATAACTGTTGGTAATTGTTGTACCGTTACTATGTAAGGTGTTTACTTATTCGTAGTATATTATTAAAATACGAAACGTTCGGTAGCTTTACACCCCACTGGGGTAACGTCTAAGGATTATCCTTCCTATGTTTCGCTTTCTTTTTTGATCATTCTTTAGTTTCTCGAGCTGCAGCGTTACCCAAGCAATTCGATAAATATTAACGTGTTATTCAATTGCGCGGGGCACGAATCTTCCTAAACGATTTATAATTCAACTGATCTGCACGGACAAACAACTATTTCCACCTAAGTCTCTTTCTCGTTCAGTTAGAAACGTGGATATGCCTCCTTCTTTTCTTTTTTTTTTTGCTCACTTGCGAACGATAAATTACTGCGAGTATTCGTTTACCATCTTTGTTACTCTTCCGACGAAACCTAGGGAAAACAATTATAGCTTCTATGATTGAAATCTAGTCGAGTCCTCTGGGCCCAGTAAATCGTCACAGGATGCAGTTGGGGGTAACAACTGTCTACCGCCACGTTTTTTACTGCGCGTAAACACTTTGGTAAGTTGCGCGAACTTACGTCGAGACACTGAAACATAATAATAATAATGATAATAGCAAGAAAATTTTATACGACGCTTCTTGTAAAAAAAAAGTCAAAGTTTTTGTTATCTATTCGATCAAACTCTGCAGATAGGCGTGGACATTTTAGACTTAATGCAATCGATATACTGGTAATAAATCGAACAAGAATCGCACCTTTGCCCATGTTTTTCAGTCGCTCCTTAAAAAGATCTTCATCGTCATGGCTAATCTGACCATCACACTTTTCCAGGACCGTGCCTTGATCTTTTGTATCTGTAACGAAAAACGGTGTATCTCTGCTCAAGTTCCCCGATCTCTTTTTTCGATAAACACTACTCTACAACAAACCGTTTTCCAGCGTGGACAAGAAGTCTTCGTTCCAGCGTAGCTCAGCCATGAACTCCTCGTTCTGAAGAAACATAGCGATACGTTCATCCTCCAGCATTGAATTCTCCTGCAAATGCAATGGGTCCAAATTGTCCTCGGACGCTTGTTGTGGCAGTCTAAGGAACGTGTCCGGCAGCGGTCCTAGTAAAGCGGGTTGCCATTTCCGTATACTTTTCGAGGACATGGCCGGATCTATAGTGGGCGATATAGAAGTGCCCGGAGACTTCTCGTTCTGCTCCAGTTCGCTTCTGATCTTTTCATTCTCGTTGTCCGTGCTCATGGTGAGTAGCTGGTCGATTGTCGTATTTACGTCTCCTTGATTGGACCTTAAAACAGCCTAGAAAAGCAGGGCGTAAAGTAAATTTGGGCTACGCAATGCCATGTTGGATGCCTTAATTCATACAGTACGGTCCCCGCTTCTATTGCAAGAGAGAAATGATGGAACGGTGCACAGTATTATGCAAACGAAACGCGAATCGTTTTACCTCTATAACGTCATTGTCCATTTGGGGGAACATGTTTTTGAAATCGGCCATTGCCTGATGGAACTCTACGGTGGTCTGCTGCGGTTCCTGCTGTTGTTGTTGCTGCTGCTGCTGTTGTTCCGTGGCTGAGGCCATTGCGTTGTTTATCGTCACGACTGTCGATACAATTGCAAATAGTTAGAGGCGACAGTTACTAGGAAAATTGTGACAAATCGTGGGAATTTACACCGGTTAACAGCGATTCATGTCTCACCTTGCGAATTGGTTTCGATTTAGAGTATTTCATAGGCATTAAGGGGTACAATCGTAATCCAGGACGGGCAGTATCGGTTTTTCGATCGCTAAGTTAATGTCATGCTGCCTGTTTCGGCAAATAACTTACATTTTACGACGACCGTTCGTTTAATTGAACGTGCGCCTATGCGTGGTAATCAATTGTACGATATACCTCGACTTCGTGCGAAGGGTTCATGCACATAATTGGGACCAGGATCAAAGAACACGGTGACATTAGATCAGTGGTGTCCAGCGGCGGGGCCCCTCACACGCTTTCTTCCCCCACCACAGTCCTTTGCACGCAGTACGCACGTACAGTAGAGGTGGAGAAATATCGATGGCACCATCGATATTATCGACGGCTGCTACTATCGATAGTTATCGAAAGCGTGGTTTGACATTCGTAATGCCGCGAATTTACAAATTTTAGTAGCTATAATTTGACGATAGGCATTTGTTCTATACTTGACGATAGGAATAGTATTGTATCATTAAAGAGTGGTATTCTGTATTATCTTGCGTACGAAAGAATCTGCAATTTAAATAATATTATATCCTTGTTATTCTTTATATAATATGTGTCTGTGTGAGTATATCGCTTTCTATCATTATCGATAACTATCGATGGTCGATGATCCACCTATCGGCAACTATCGTTAGTACTGATTATCGATATTTCGCCCCTTACATCGGACCTATTTCAGTCGAACGACTGATTGCGTGTGTTGCACCTGCAACATGCAATAAAGAACCTAATGTTATTCTTCTTGCAATAAATTATGTTGACAAATAAATGTAAATTTTTTAAATTAGGGACTTTTTAATTACGATAACCTTTCTACTATTTTATATCGAAGCTTATATATTGTCAGGCGTTAATATTAATTCAATAAGAACCTTATTGTACTTTCGAAGCATGTCCGCTTGTTATCACGAAAGTACGAGATTTTTAATGATATACGTATTATGAAATACACGATTGCATATAAACAATAAAATGAATTGCAATTCGTTTAATACAAACGATTTAGTCAAACATTTCCTTCGCTGCGCTCCGATAAATACACTGGACACATTTGTATGCAAAACTTCGCACACGGCGCTTTAATATTTTTCATAACGAATCAAAGAATTTACGTCGATTTCAGATTCCTGAACAATGGGCTGGTCGTCTGAATAATTTCGAGGAGCAGCTGGAGATTTTGAATAACACCGTGAACAGTGATTTAATCAAGAAGTATCCAGTAAAACGATCTTATCAAAGAGCTTTTCTAAAATGGCTCATGAGCAAGGTAAAGTGAGGAAGATATTTGTATTTATCCTTCGAAGCTGAAACACAATTCTCTATTTCAGATCGAAGACGAAAACGGCGAAGTTTGCGACAGTATTTATTCCATTTATTGCAGTCTAATATCCTCCGTACCGGATGAAACTGTGCACTACCAACATTATTTCGTGGAAGACGATTTCATTAGTATACGCGAGAGCACGAATATCATATCTGAGGGCACGACTGGTTTGTGCTGTTGGCAGGTACCTCAATCGAACAGCTTGAATAATTTCTATTTGTAATGCAATGTTCGCTTCGCAGGGTGCTATCGAATTGAGTAAATGGTGCGTGCAAAACAAAAACCGGTTCCACCAGAAGAGTGTCTTGGAGCTGGGATGCGGTGTTGGTTTAACAGGATTGTGCGTTATAAAGAACTGCGCGCCCAAACAGTATGTATTTACGGATTGTCACAAGAGCGTGCTGGGCATGGTCTCGGAGAACGTCAAGCTTAATTTGTTGCACAATGATGAAGATACGCAGCAAGATTTAAAGCATGATAGACTGAAATTACGAATAAAGTACAATAACAGAGACGTCCGAGTGATGGAGTTACGATGGGAAGATATTAATAAATATATAGACGAACCATGGACTGTACCCGATGTAATAATTGGGGCAGATATTTTGTACGATTCGGATTCGTTTCATGCATTAGTGTCCGGACTAAAAATACTTCTATCGTTTAAAAACCGATTCGCCATTATTGCTGCAACAGTTCGTAATATGGACACTATCTCACAGTTTCTACAGCAACTAGGTATTTTCCATTAATTTATATATATATATATGTATATATTATTGATGTATATATACAAATTTATGTTTTTTAGAATGTCATGAACTCACTTTCGAAGAATGCAATACGCCACAGAATACAGAAGTACAAGCACAACTAATAAATCTACCTATAAAGATATTCAAGATTTGCCGAAAAAGTTGATAACAAATTTTAATTAACATAACATCGTCAGCATCTAATGAATTAATGAAAGCAAATAAAAATACTTTGATAAAGAAACGTACTGGCATGTTATCAAACACCTGTTGCCAATGGTATTTACGTAATAGTTACGTGTTGCATTAAATTATTTAATGTTCGAAAAATACAAACGATTTTTTACCCTCAAATGAAATCGCACATTTACACTTTGAAGAATAAAAAATATCTACCGATGATTCTAATAATATAATTTGAAGAGTGTTCTAGTTTTGGTATAACTCCGATTTTTCGTTCTCTTTTCGCTTATTCGTGCGTCTAATAAATGCAATTGTTAAATACAGTTGTACAAATAGTGCAATAAAATGGTCACAATCGAGGCAACGCAATTATAGGAGGGTTGCCTGTGTACGTACATGCGCATACGTTATTTCGTAATAATATGTATAAAAAAAACTCTACAATTTTATATTTCGCGGAGATTCGAGTTAAAAGTAACGAACACTTTGCACGAAGTAATAAATAGAACAGCCGGTGTAAAGATTTATATTTCCATTTGTTGCATCGATTCCTAAAATGCTTAAAATTAATAAAAAATAAAAAGTTAGCGTAATTTAGCTAAGTGTCAATTGGTTTGATCGAGTCTAGACGGTTTCAGGTTTAACCTTTGTATTACGTATTCGGGCATGCAATACGTAGGATTGATCTTTTTCAGCGGGTAATCGGCGTTCAAAAGGGAGAGCGCTGTTAAACCAAAAAGGGTGTGAAACGGGTCCGCAATATCGCCTGGACGATCGCTGAATCCACCTGACTCTGCGTCCTGACACGAGAGCACGAACTTCACCTGCAAAACAACAATTCTTATTAATACCGGGGTCGGACGATCGTTTTTTTTCAAGGGCCACCTACCAATTGCTCTTTATTAACCCAATGAAGACGCCCCAGAATTGTGAGCGCGGAAAGGACCCACCACGAATAACAAACGTCGGGCAACTTTTCTGGCCTCCCATTTAAACCTCCGGACGGAAGTTGTCTCTCGCAAAGCCACCAACTCAATTGATCTGCGTCTACTAAGTGTAGGTTGCCTGACAACATTCAATACAGTTGACGTTACAATACGAATAATGAGAACAAGTATTTTACGTGGATACTTTCAGCATTCCTTCGCTAATTATCTGTATATATAAAAAAGAGACTCGACAGTTCTTAAAATACCATCCAATCATCAGTCGAGAAATACATTTCGTCGTTCATAGAAACGGAAATTTTACTAATTCATCGAACTGAAATTGACCCGAAAAAGGGAATCTGTATATCGAATACTTTCGAACTTATTTCGCGAATAGTTTAATATCAACAGAGCATGAAATTACCAGTTATTGATAACAGTCCTATCGAGCAGTATATCATACCAGCGTGACTCTCGGCACCAGGATTCGAGCCGAAACCGCCATCGAAATTCATACATTTCATCACAAATTCTACTGCCTTATCAACATCTATCGCGTCCAGTCGATGCTGAAATAGTGCATTGTTAGTTCTTAGTTCTATGTGCCATATTCATCTGGTCATCTAAATGCATTGATTTGACAATGATCCGTCAAGTTAAACCGCTCACCAAGAGGGACAAGGTTGCTACGGCGCAGAAGGAGAATCTTGTATCGACCTCCCCCCAGATATCACCGGTGAAGCTTCCATCTGGCTGCTGCCTTTCCTTCACATATTTCACAACCTTCTCCACATCGATGGTGTCCAAGGCATCATAGATACAAAGTATTTGCACTGCGCTCAAGGTGTACAAAATGTGCGGATCGTGCTGCAGGCTCGCAGCAATGCCGCCACTTTCCGTTTGGCATTGCGCTACAAATTCAAGCACTTCGTTCCTGTCTGTCTGCTCGAGCCTGCCCATAAGGTCCAACGCTGTTAGTCCCCAGTACATACCGGACATTCTCATGTGCTCCGTCATACAATATACCTAGAAATTGTTAAGGTTCGCTGATGCGTTACATAGAATGCGTTATAATTAGTGGCGAACATGCCGATATATCTACGAAGGGCCGACAAATTGATATATTGCACAAATAATTATCGCTTCTCTGTATACTACCGGAGGAAAACTCTGCGGGGGCATGAGACTAGAGAATCGATGGGAAATGTTACCCTACTTACGTATTCATCTTTGTCGGTGCCATAAGCGAGTAAGAAACTTGAATGCTTTTCGTTCAACAATTCGGGAACCGAAGACGGTAGCTCGACGTCGTGTTTTAAAATTGGCTGAAACGTGAATCGAGAAATACAAATAATATGAAAAAAGTACGAATTCAATGACAAGGATTAATTTTCTAACCTATATCAAGTAGTTCGTATTTTAGTATATTCTACTCACCATTTTTTTTATAAATATTCTTTTTAAAATAGTAAACTGGCCGCCAAACTTTTACCAATTTTCGTTCATTTAAACGAATTTGCAAGACTCGCCGCGTTCGCTAACTTCTTGTTGAAAACATTCGAACGAAAGTGTACACCTTATCGTCTGCTTCTGCTAACCTAAAAGTGTCGCCGAGTTAACCTGGCGAGATGACAGCAGACGAAAGAGGGCGCGAAATTTGAAAATGTGAGAGGAACTCGTTCGTACGGCGCGTATTAATTCTTTTCGGCGTGTCGATATTAAATTTGCCACAGCTTCAGTTTTATTCGCAATAGTTTGTTTTTATTTCGTATGGAAAGTTTCTCGTTCAATCTTAATTGTAATATTATGTTTTTTACAGCGCCTATGGTTACTTCGAATTGAATTTTACATTGAAAATTGGATTTTACTGCGGTTCCGCGGTTAAAAATTTAGATTTAACTTCGAATCAGACGCATAAAACCCATTTCTCATTTATAATATGTATGTGGTAACAATACAAATTAATAGCTTTTGTAGAAAAACGTTATTTATTTCACAATTCGAGGTTTCTCTCTGTTTTCCACATTCAGGAACCCCAAGTTCACTGCGAAGAAAAAGAAAAAACGAATAAACTAACTTAATTCTTAGTAAGTTCACAAAACGTTAACATCATTTATAAATGATTTAATGGCAGTTGTTTTTATTAATTGCATTAGAACTACCTCTTTCAATTTGACGAATTTCATTTTAAAAAGGATCAAAGTATTCGGTCTCATTCAGCTGTTCGTTAATCGTAGTTAGAAACAAAATTCTACCTATAATAATATTCAGCTGGACATCGACTCCTCGTCGTCACTGTCAGGATTTGTCGTTCTGACATCCACGTCATTCTGCTCTTCCTGTTCGTCTTGGTCATTTTGGTCCTCCTGATTCGACATTTCCTCCCAATCGTCATCAGATTCACTTTCTAAATCCTCATCTTCGATCGCACCATCTTCATCGGATGAATCTGTTTGTATTACAGATCGATTATTTTAAATTTCTAAGTAACTATCATAAAAAAGCAAATTTTTCGTGACAGACCTGTATCTTGATACACTAGGCAATTTTCTGCAATGTCCTTGTCCTGGTCCTCAACCGTCTGAGAAATTTGACCAGTGATTAGAGATACCCGGCCCTTAACTTTTGAGAGCTCTGTTAAGAGGGCCAACTTGGCATCAATCATACTTAAAATCGGTGCGAATAATTCCACTAGATCTGCTTGTGCCAGCAAATGTCCTGCATGCGCAGTCAATAACGCCTCCAACCATCGTACAGCGATTTTACTCCTGCGGCGTAATACAATGATTAAAAATAAAATATATATTCATGTACAGGTCGTCCCACGCAACTGTGGCCGCCATGCCTCGTAGATAAGAATCAGCGAGAAAAAGTTGAAACGGTAGGCAATCATCAATAAATATTACAGAAATTTTGGAAAAAATGAATTGATCGAAAGATACGTATTTTTAACTCTTCTGGTTATGAATAATCATTACGAACTTAAGAAAATGGTAATTTATAATAACATTTGAAATTGCCAATTTGAAACCTTACGTGTAAGTTTTGCCCTGGAGTAGTACAGTGAGCTCTTTGAGAAGCGGCCCGATCGCCTGTATCGGTAGCTTGGCAATAGTATTCTTAATGATAGACTCATTCTTCGTAAGGAAAATATTGGTTAAAATAGTTTTATCTTTGCTGTTCAATCCCTGTATCAAAAGTTGGGTTCTATTGGTACCGGCGGTAGTTGTTTTCCCCGCAACACTGCTAGTGGCGCTTAGGCTTAAGTTTTCCAATCTGTCTTTCAACAACAATTGCGATCCAGACGCGCTTCTGATCCTCTTAGGTGCAGTCTCCACGAGTCCTATTGAAAAAGTCGATCAATTTATGCGAAAATAGAACCGAACTTAAAAATAACTGCGCCCGGATACGAAGCCAATGTATACCTGGTGCAAGATATTCAACATTATCTTCGATTATGGTAGACTTCACTTTCGAAATTTCTTCTTTTCTATCTTTACTACTTTTTTTATGCTCAGAACGTACTAAACATTGCACCTTGTCAGAAAAATCTGGGGTCACCTTTTCGAATATAGGATTCAGATATGTTCCGTATGCCAGCAGTAATTTTTCGTCTTCTGTGAACCTTGCGTTTAAGATAGAAATTTGCTGGACACTATCTCTCTGGCTCACATCTGACGCAACCGCGATGGTTAAATTCGGCTTCAATGGTTTCGATCGACCGTTCAGCTGATACTGAAATAGGTGAGCCTGTCCGGACCTAGTCGTCACAGATACCATTACTTGCGAGTTCTCTGATACATGGGTGGAGACACTTAGTGGGTCGTCTTGCAGGGCCAAGCTCGCCACAGGTGTCCTTTCGTTACCTTCCTGAAAATGTTTTCTTTGATTACCACCCTTTTCTATTGTTTCCATTGCTCAAGTAACAGAACACATCCCAAATTATTCGATTCAGATACTAATTAACGTCGCGAAGTAGTGAAAATAATATGCTTTGTTAGTAGAGTGAGACCCACAGATAATGAGCAAAAGGTTCTTGTTATTCTTTGAACAATGGCTTTGAAACATATATTACTGATAAAGAAAGGTGAGAATACGAGTCTTACTTCGGTCAATGCCCACACGCTGAGACAACCGTCGCTACTGGCTCCACTGATGGCGTAACTGTTTCCGAACGGCATTTTAACGGTGCACAAAGATGTCACCTGATTGGCGTGGCCAGTGAACGTCCTCAACAATTTCTTAGTATCTAGATCCCACCACTTAATGACTCTCTCTCCCGACAACAATGTCTTGCCATCCGTTGCAACCGCTAACGACGTCGTCTTCCCCTTTCCTGATTTCCATTTACATTTAACGCCATTCTCTTGAAGATTCCATTGGACGATATGATGATCGTCAGCTGCGGTGAATAAGCCGGCACTTTCAGACCAAGTAACTGTGGTAACTGTGCCGGAATGACCGTCTAATTGTGCAGTAACTGCGGATGTTGCTGTATCGTAAATTGTGACCTTTCCGTTTGTGGAACCCATCGCGACGACCCCCTTTTGGTTCGACTCGTCGGAGATCGACTTCTTTCTGCGCTTCTTCCATGGCAATGGCTAAAAATTATGGGATAGTATGGGTACATATTTTTAACACATTATATTGTTAAATTATTATTTGAGTCTCGTGCGAAATTTGATGTTAACAATTCTCCACTCTGGTAAACGCTTCTGTTCGATATTTATCTATTTCTCGAACGAAACGCGTTTATAATTTTTGGCACGTTTACTCCGATCTAACATGATTGTTTCAATTAATTTAGCTAAACGAATTACAAACGAATATCTACAGATTAAAGTATCGGTCCATTCCAAAGGCGTCTTTCTTTTCATAAATAGAAAACGAAAAAGATTCGATTGCATGCAATCGTTATCTATGTTATCAATATGAACGAAAGAGTGATACAAAAATATATAAATAATACCAAAGGGAGTTACGCCGTTAGAAAACATTTTTTAACATATATTAGTGCTTGAAAAATCGAGAAATACGGTAATTAAAGCAGTTACTTCATTCCGTATTATGTTCGATGTTATAACCTATAAGACAGTGGAAAGTGATTCATTTGTGCGATTAAATAACAAAGCAATTGCTAAGTTAACTCGAAACGGTAGCCTCAGAGGGGAAGCCGGCGAGCGTTTTAACAGCAACAGATCGTTGTGTATTACAACAGACGTCCAAACGATTAACTAGCAAAAAACCTAACCCACAAGTTCGAACTTCTCGAAGGTGAACGATTTGAGGGTAGATACAAATCGAACGAACAAACTGATGAAATAAAACGTATCTATAATTCGTTGTACTTTCGCGAAGGGCCACTTTTCAGGTTTAGTTTCGCGTAAGAGTGACGGAAACCCGTAATTCGCGTGGAAAGTCTAACCTCCAAAACTGTACTACAAAGAAGAATGGATCAAGACGTATATCTACGCTCGCGATTAACGGCGTGCTCGAGGGTTAGACAACAAAGATGTTTCGTTGCGTCGTTACAGCGAAAGCAGAGGTTTGCGGGAATGTGAAGCTGATGGTTTATTGAAATGTAAAAGTAAAGGAGCACATGGCTCACCGAGTTGTTCGTTGCTCGAGAACTGACGTAAAGCCAGGCCAAAACACAACACGGTGACGATAGATGAAAACTGGAAACATATTCTTGTTTTAAACGTCCGGTGGCGGTGTCCCAAATTTTCAACTTTCCGTCGTTCCCACAGTAAGCGAAATATTCACCGTCGGATGAAAAAGCGTAGTTGGCGGTACTCGCCATTTTTGAACTATGATGTTTCGAAACGGAATGAACCGCGGCGAGGCTTTTCTTAAGGGAGCAACTTCACTTCGTGCATGAATCCACGTGGTTTGTGAAGAGGCAGGGGTGCCAGCACCTAACCACTTAACAAGTAGAAGCAACATGGCCGCTGTTATGACGTATCATATGACGTAAAGCAGGGACTCGCTATTATTTTCTAGGGTTTTGGAGTGATCGAACCTTGGCGTCGTTATATATAGGGTGACCCTTGAAATTTTTCGTTTTCTGAAAGAGTTAAAATGGCAATTTCTTAACACGACATTTTTAATCCTTAGTTTATTTGTTGTTGTCGTATATCTACAATATATTTGAACCACGTGACGTACTAAATGTAGGAACGGGGATTACGATTGATTCGTAAGCGCATAGAGTCGTGAAACCGGTGGGAAAGATTTTTAAGTTACATTTCAATTGCACTATTCGACCGAAACGGATTTTGATATCAGAGGTGAAGGAGCAATCGATAAACGGCGATTCGAGCAGAACAGACTATTTTTCTTATCAATTAGAAGCAATTACAGTAAACAGAATCGCCAAAATTAATCTGTTATGCGATTTATTTTTTCCATGGTGTTACTGCACTATCATTAAATCCCCCGTAACGTGGATAAGCGATACATGCATTATGTCGAAACAAGAAAATTTCAACAACACTTTT
The DNA here is from genome assembly GCA_948146005.1 of Nomada fucata. Classification (NCBI taxonomy): domain Eukaryota; kingdom Metazoa; phylum Arthropoda; class Insecta; order Hymenoptera; family Apidae; genus Nomada; species Nomada fucata. Next base: position 29,005,629 of record OX411277.1, on the reverse strand, counting down.
CAGATATTCCTATGTTTACCTGTAAATGGATGGTATCATAAAAAGTAGATGATGAAAAGAGAGAAATTACGTACAATAATTAAGTGCAAATTTGAAACCATCTAGTAAACGTACTTTTTACTGTATTTGCGATTTCAATAAATAAATCAATAAATAAGGAAAATTCTAATGTATTGCATTTTCTACAATTTCCTAAGGATGTAACGATTTGCAAGCAAAGAATTTTGTTGTAATTTTGTCACGATTGAGAATTTATCAAACCAGGCGGCGATGATGAACAGAATCTTAAAATAAATAATCTGTTTTATTTTATTTGCTGTTTTCGCCAATCATTATTGGGCGTATAGATAATAAAATCGTGAATATGATGTTAACGACAATTGTACGCTAACAACAAGCAAACACAGAGGAAAATAAAGCGAAGAATATTACTTTGAAATAGAATGAAATAAAATAGCAAGCATATATGCTTGCTACCTATCCAATATTGGATAGGTACGATCTATGAAAATTCACTTAAGTAAAGTAATAATAATGCTCGATCAATGGCAATTAAGTTATAGACGTATTTACAGCATCACACTATTAGTACAAACAGGAACCTAATGTAAAACAGTACTACTACGTAGTGGTATACCACACTACTGCTACTAGGGCTGCTATCACACTACTGCTACTAGTGCTACTACATATTACTTCTGCTACTACTACTGCCACTGCTACTGCTACTACTGCTCCTTCTATTATATTACTTGCAGCACAAGAATTATCTTATTGATTACACACCTCAAATTAATGTGCTTTACAATACATATATATAGAATTTGTTTTTCGTCGGATGAACCGACTAATAAACTAACTGAAAAAGTAAATATGTATAAACTATTTTTATCTGCCAAATTCACTTACCCTGTAACAGATTGAGTGCGGGTATACATTTATATTTTATACTACATTTCAAATATAACTGCCTTTTATTATTAGGACTTACGTTACTATGGATCACTATGTTTCTTTCACTTCCGCTATGCGGGCAATTCGAGCAACGTATTAACCAAATGAAATAGAGCCGATGGATGCACAAAGTACATTGTATCCGTTATACAAAATGAAAAACTACATTTTGCGAACCTTTCAATGGCAGAATAAGCTTATTTCCAGAGCTCTCTTTCCAAAACTGTCTTCCATAAAAAGTAATCTGCACTAATATTTGTAACGAACTTTCGCGGTCCGCTAATTAAACGGCAAAAATACTGGGACAGATCGAATCGGCTGAGCCGTACCATGCACTATCAGTGGCCAAAATTGCGAAACGTAAACGAACGTACGATAAACCGATTACATTCGCAACCCTTCTGACCTGCTCATCCTGTATCGACCCCTGATACACATTATCGATTTCTTTTTATCGAAAACCTGGCCGTACGACGGTGTATATAAGCCGCCGAACGGCATGATCCCATCAGCAGTGCTCCAACATTGACGAAGATGATGAAGCTAGCGTTCGTAGCCTTGGCAGTCTTCTGCCTGGTGGGTCAGATATCGTGCCGTCTGCCTGACGATGAAGTCGAGGCCGACAAAGTTTACCTCACGAAGCAGAAGAACCTCTATCAGCTTTACTGGCACGTCGACCAACCCAACCTTTACTTCGGGAAGCTCTATGAGATAGCACGAAACTTCTACCTCTCGGAGAACATTAACAACTACGAGGACAAGGTAAGTTCGTTCAGCGGCAATCCTCATTGACAATGGTACGGAGAGGCAGGGTCAAATTTTTCAGCAGACATATTTGAAAGAACTACCTTAAATGGAACGTTCAAGCGACATATAGTAGTGTCCGGATATACGGCCACGAATCTGTTCTCTTACGTGACCGTGATCTGTCCCCATCAATTCCTGGTACTGGCCATGTATTCGGACATTGCTGTATTAGTATCAGTAGCGGTCCCATACCCAGTCTTGAAGTAAAATATCGTTTTAAATGGTCAATGAAACCACCAAATAATGTCATTCGCAGGAGGCGGTCACCGAGATGATTAAGTACCAGGACAATAAATTATTATACCCACGTGGTGAAGTGTTCTCCGTCATGGACCCGCAAGTATCCCGGCAAGCAGTGCTGCTTTACCGCATCCTGGTCAGCGCCAAGGACTACGAATTGTTCTACAACACCGCTGTCTGGGCAAGATTCTTCATAAACGAGGGAATGTTCACGTACGCCTTCAGCGTGGCCATGATCCAACGTCCCGACACCAAATTCATCAAGATGCCGCCACTGTACGAGGTCCTGCCCCACTTGTTCTTCAACGAAGATGTCATGCACAGAGCCTACCACATCGCCATGGGCAACACAGGTCAGCGATACGAAACAATTCTCAGTCTCCGAAAATCGAATCCACTTGACTAACTATAAAAGAGTGGATTAAAAGACTGTACGTTACGATATAATGTTCGCACGGTACGGTTGCTTATGGTATAAATGTTTCCATTTTGAACAGCCGACGTGATCAAACCTCCAAGCGAAGTCGACACCTACATACTCCCGACGAACTACAGCGGCCGCTACGTGCCCAGGGACAACACCGACGAACAGGCTGTGAACTACTTCATCGAGGACGTTGGTCTGAACTCATTCTACTTCCTGATGAACCACCACTTCCCAACTTTCATGGCAACATCCTACAAAACACTGAACTTGCAACCAAAGATCCGCGGTGAATTCTACTTCTTCATGCACAAGCAATTGATGTCGAGGTACGGTGTGTCACGGATACAAAAATGAACATCAGAGCACTGACTGGCAATTCGAACGCTAGCTCTTGCAACCCTTTGCATTCTGCTGTATCACCGCTTAGGAAGGCACGATAATCTTCTCCGCATTCGATTCACAGATACTACCTTGAGAGACTGTCCAACGGAATGAGTGAAATTAAGCCAGTGAGCTTGGACAGGCCTATTAAGATCGGATACTACCCTACCATGCACTACAGCAACGGTCTTCGTTTCCCCGACAGAGACACACACCACGTCGTACCTGTTGAAGTAGAGAAGTACACTCAGGTAAGCATTTGCATTGACTTCGGATAAAAGAGTGGTGGGCGCGTGAAACAAACAGTGGAGACGGTTGTCTGGCCAAGGATCAATAATAAGGGAGGGTTCCTTTGACGCCGAATTACAGAAAATCAAGGATCTTCACTCAAGAATCGCGACCGCCATCGACAGTGGTTTTGTTATCGACTCAAAGGGCAAACAAGTGAGCATTTACAACGAGAATGGATTGAACATTCTTGGTAACATCGTCCAAGGTAACGCCGACACAATAAACCAACAAACCTACGGAAGTTTGGACTTACTTAGCAGAAGAGTCCTCGGATTCAGCATGAAGACGGACGACCAATACCACTTAATCCCATCCGCCCTTGAACTCTTCTGCACCAGCCTTAGGGACCCGATCTTCTTCAGCATGTACAGGAACATTCTCGGCTACTACCACAGGTTCGTCGTCCATTCTCTCGCACAAAAACCAACTACTTTCAAACTTGATCAAACCTGATCAAACCTAATACAAACATGACCAAACTTGACCAAACCGAACGCAAACCTGGCCCAATCTACTTCAGCATTACGCCTTTTTTCTAGATACAAGGAGAATTCACCTGCATACAAACCAGAAGAGCTGACCTTCCCTAGTGTGCGTATCGATTCCGTGAACGTAGACAAGCTGATCACATACTTCGACAAATTCGACTCCATGCTGAACAACGGAGTATCCATCCGCAGCCACACGGACGCCGACAACAGCATCACCAAGGCTCGTCAACAGCGTCTGAACCACAAACCATTTACCTACCACATCGTGCTCAGGAGTGACAAGAACACCAAGGCAGTGATCCGTATCTTCCTTGGGCCAAAACACGACGAATTCGGAAACGAGTACGCCCTGAAAGACAACTACATGCATTTCGTGGAATTGGACCAAATCATCACTGACCGTGAGTGCATCTTTTATTCGTCGCTTGAAACCGGGCACGTTCACAGTAGTTAAAAGTTAACGCTCTAGTCCCAGAGGTGTCTTCCACTTGCCATCAAACTTATCGTTACTTCGTATTAAAATACCTGTCGCTTGCCGATCGGTTTCTTCCGTCCAATGCTAACACCTGTAACGCCATAGTCTTCCTGCTGCGAGGTCGTGTTTTACATTTTTCAATTGTTCACATTACAGTGAAAGTCGGCGTCAACACCATCGACAGACCCAGCTACCACTCCGTCTACACTGTACCCGACGAAATGCCCAGTAACGTGCTGTACAAGAAGGTCGTTGAAAGCTTGGACGGTGCTACAGCCTTCAAGTACCATAAACAACCGTACGGTTTCCCTGAGAGACTCGTCCTGCCAAGGGGTACACCCGAGGGAATGGAATACAAGCTGTTCGTCGTTGTCTCGCCATTTAATGTATCGAATTCCGTGGTTGTCGACTCGCCAGTTTTCGGTACTGTTGTGTTGGATGGCCGTCCTATGGGATTCCCCTTGGACAGGCCCACCGAAGAGCTGGACTTTACGTCGTTCAACATGATATTCAAGGATGTTGTCATCTATCACAAGGAGATAGAGGGTATGAATGTTGTCGCTTGAACCTTCTCTTTATGTTGTCCACGAAACTTAATTCGTTAACGACCAACGCGGAAAGGAGTAAAAGAATGTAAAAAATGATTAAATAAAATAAATAATGAACTTTACTTTTTGCATTTCGTTCTTTCCATGGAATATCCTGGACCATGGCTGGTTCTAGTTCTGAGGGAATTGCCTTTTACTTTTTCAATTGCAAGTTCCAAGATATTGGACGTTTAAGCCTTTAAGTGTTTAATCCGTACGTCGTACGGGCCCGGCGGTAAATGAGATATTAAAATAAATATGCAAATTATACGAGAAAACATATATTTTCATATTATTTATATAAAATAGAGACAATATACGTCTTGAAAACAATAGGTGTTTTTTTGACCACATTTCGTAATTTTAATAAGCACTTAAAGGGTTAATAGGCCTCCAACATTTTGTCGACACCATAGAAGTTTGGGTAACTATTTGTTCACAATAAATTATGGCAGCTTTAGTTACTTTAAATCCTGATTCAAGGTTCATAGAAATAGGGTAGAAAATTAATAGAACGACCCAACTTCAATGTTGACGTTTTACTTTGTAATGTTTCCTTTCTTTGCTGCGTCTTAAGGTAATAAGAACATTGACTCTTTTACCCCGTAATCAATGATGGTTCGAACGTCTCTAAGCTTATAAGATTCAAAGTAACTTTTACTACTTTTCGGAGGTACTTTTAACTCATCCACCGTACAACCTGATAATTCTTTTTACCAACTCTAAGCAACGATAAATTATTGCTCATTATATGTATGCCTGGCACAATTATTTCCTCCGTGTTCGTAGCCTTTTGATAATTAATATGAAAACCACCGGCTTCGATGATTCTCCTCGCATCGTGGTCAGTTTTGAAACATTTCGCTTTCATAGCTAACTGCAACACGCTTATCCCTGGTTCCGCGACAATTTCTATTACACTGGCGACGTCTAATATCTCTAACAGATCTCGTACATTCATTCTCGACAACGAGTCGATCGATTTATCGTAGAGTACAGCAGATGCTGCTTTCGCGGTAATCACTCCCATATCTGAAATAAAACACGATCAAGCATTACTGTATCGTATCTGTATCTATTACTGTATCTGAATACATCGTCGAAACATCGTATTAAAATCCCCCGACGTAACGTAACATTCCCAAAATTGCTAATTTGTGTAAGTTTACCTCCGTGAACAAGTAACGTAACTTTCTCAGCCAATGCTTTCTGCGCAATTCTCTGCTCCGGGTTCTTTCTGTGAAGCTCCATGATATCTCTGATTTTCGACACAGATATGAACGTAAAGAAATACAGAAGCTTCTCCACGTCAGCGTCGTCGGCTCTAACAAAGTACTGGTAAAACTGAAAGCTAGACGTCTTCCTAGGTGACAACCAAATCACGTTGCCTGTGGATTTGCTGAACTTCTTCCCACCTTCCGCCGTAATCAGTGGCAATGTCAAACCGTAAACTTGTTTCTTGGTGTACCGTGTAACCAAATCATAGCCCGACACTATGTTTCCCATCTGATCTTGTCCGCCGATTTGAATCTTACAATTGTGCGTTCTGTGCAGGTGTAACCAATCGTACCCTTGGAACAATGGGTAACAGAATTCGGTGAAGCTCATTCCGCTGTCCGATTGTAATCTGGATTGTACGGACGCTCGACCTAGCATCGTACCCATTCTAAAATACTTTCCAAAGTCCTTGATGAACGAGATAAGATTCATGTCTTTGTACCATTCCATATTATTCACAATCTTTATCGGTAGCAAATTATAAGGACGCCTATGGAAGAATTGGTTGTGGTTCGCGATGACACTGGCGATGTCATTCCTAATGCCTAACAAGTTTTCCTGAAGGACAGCCTGTTCCATATCGGCCCGCTCCGACTTTCTGTAACTTGGATCGCCGATTAACCCTGTCGCCCCTCCTAATAGAACGATCACCTGGTGTCCACAGCGATACCAGTGCAAAAGATTGATTAGAACCAATAGATTCCCTATGTGCAAGCTTTCTGCGGTCGGATCGAATCCTGAGTAGACAACCTCCCCAGGAGTCTGCCATAGTTTTTTTATGTCTCCCCTGGAAAATTATTTCCCTTCATAATATTGTGTACGTGCGTGAATGGGACGTCGCGATTTTAAATCGATCGAAAGCAATGATACAGCGAGTTTAAGATTGCGATACCTTGTAAGAATGAATGGATAGATTGAAAATTATTATACATAAGAATTGTTTAATAATATTACTTACTCGCAAACTTGAGGGAAAATATCTTCGTACAGTTGTCTATTCTCGTTGTCTAATAGATATTTGGCGGAATGTAAATTTCGGATTCCGATGTGTCTGATAATTGAACGTAACCTTAAAGTGTTATTCATTATTTAATTATTTCCTTTCTATTCGAAGAATGTTGAAACTTAAAATTGTCGCACCAGTCATTTATATATGCATTATTCACAATACAGTCTTAGGTGTGCGAGTACAACCATGGGGAACTGTAACCTCACTATGTGCTTTTTGGTTATGCATCGTAGATACCGCGATACGGTTGAGGCGCGAAATTTTGAATAGACTTAAATTGGGCTCCTCATAGGCTCAACAACGGTGACACGTATCGGGTGGTAGTGAAGAGATTTCATTATTGCCAGCAAACGAACAATCGAAATTAACGAAAATTTATATTTTTGCAATTTACCTGCCCAAAGATGTGTCTAATTATTTACCAAAAAATACTATTTTTCATGTTTAGTTAGCCAGAGTTGCTGATTTGTGGCAATAAACTTTTACTAAAAAACAATTTATAACCATTTGTTCATTTCTAAAATAAGGTCAATTTTCCGAAATTCAGATTTGGCAAATTTTCGAGAAGGAGGAATCAATATCGTTCAGTCAACATTTAGTTAAATTTAATCAGCAAATTAAAGAAAAAAATATTCCCCACCCTCAGATACAGAATAAAAACATTTTTATGAAAAGTAAAGTATTAATATATTTATGAAGAATTTGTTAAATAATAATAGTTGATCCGGAGGAATTCGAACTATCGAACCGCGCCTACCAGAAGTTATACAATTCATTGTTCCATTAATTTCGTAATACTTTGTTGCAACGAGTCGTACGAGAAAAAAAACACCTCTTACGAGCGCAACAGCTTTTTGCGCTCCAGATAGTACGTGTCCCTAATAATCCAACAGCCACCAAAACAGGTGACTGACTTAATAGATGGCGTAGTTTGTCACCGCTTTCCGTAATTTTTCTTCGTGTTACGTAGCATTCTTGTTTAAATAAATAATAACAAGTGGCTTTTAGAAACAGGTGAAACGTGGATTGCACCGTTAAAAGGACCATTAAAGGATAAATAGATCCTTGGAAATTGCCACAGTCGGTGCAGCGATTACGTTACTCCGTCGGCTCGAGAAACTTCTGCGTAACTCCTCGATCCTGTTCCGCTCGGTCAACACCGTTCGTTTTCGCGCATGCGTACACCGCGCTTTATTAGAGGCGGTCGACTACAAATTGAATTATGAAAGCGCGGCATGTAACTCGACGAAACGATGCTACATTCTGGTTCCAATTGGGTCGCAATAAATGCACAACTATTCGAGCTGGAATCCTTGTATCGCGACGTGATTGATTTAGTTAACAATTTTTCTCTCTCCCGTGGAAAAGGAGAGCCGCTCTGGGATAGTTCAATTAATTAAATCGCTTGCTGTGGGAATCCGATTGGCTTGAATAAATATTTGCAATCGATTTGGATCGGATTTCGACATAAATAAATTATTTGTAATTTGTTTCGTTTACCTCCATTGAAGATTATTGTGTTCAATGAATGAATTGTTTCTTAATTAAATAGTGATGCTTTTGGTTGTCTCTGAAATTTTTTAAACATTATTATTCTATTTCGTCAGACCAGAGTACGTTTTCAGTAAATTGTTTGGAACGTCGTTCATCACGCTGAACACCTTCTACTTTCCTCTAATTACAACTGATGGGCAGAAAAACGTTTCAATTCACCTGGATTGCTCGTGGAACCTTTTTCCATAAAAGGGAATTTTATTTCGCCCGCATACGTCACTGTACAGCGTCACGTTTCCACAAAACTTCCTTTCTAACGCGCTTGCAACGTCTCTCTTTTGTAAGACGAACCGTACTATGAGATTCTGCTCCGTTTTCCCATGACTCCGTTTCACATACAGATCTGATAAAAAAAAAAAGATACCTGTATTCATCGGGAGTACTGACATCGTTACAGTCACTATTACTTTTGCACATCCTATTACGCTTCTTTCGTGCGTTGTTCTTTTTCGAAAATTTACCCATTAATTTATTATACAATTAATATTACAAAATTTACCGTTTAAATTATTATACAATTTCGTCGATTAAAGATATTGGATTGGAAGATTTAAAGTATAACTTGAATTTAATTTAAACTAAGTGAAACACCTAACATTTAAGTAGCAATTTTAGGAAGCAAGAAACCACTATTTATTATTACTGCATTAAGAAACGAGCAATATAAGAATGGAACACACCAAGCTTTTTAACATTGCTTTAAAAATTCTGCAAACTGATTTATGGTATGTGAAGTGATGATTTCAATTTATCATCTCATTAACATAATGGAGATGATGAGATTTTTTATATACTGTTACTGCAATCGTAGCTGAATCATAATTTTCGCGTGGGGTAGAAGAAAAACGTTCATAATTTGTTGCAAAGGCTATTTAAGAACACTTAATTAAAAACGCAAAAAAAACAACTTATATTAACAAATAAATATAAAGGGAAATATATAAATATCGTATTTTATATAAAGCATAAAAATGTTGCGATACATAAACGATTGTAACAATATTTACATTAGCGATATTAATTAAACGGTACCATCGTTCAAAATGTTTCGCATAACCAGAAGATCCCAAAATTAATGAATACATCCAATCAGTTTCACGATTTCTAAATTCCAAATCAATCTCACGATTTTTAACCGGCAAACATACATACGTACGAGCGATATAAAATATGCACCAACTGCCACGAGTAAACCTGATATAATTATACAAGGTGTCGATACGAATTACACACGCACCGGGTTAAGCGGTTTCACATTTGCTAAAACTGAAAATATACGACCGGCATTAACGTCAACAGCCTCTCGGGTTAATCAAGTTCATCCGCATTCGATTATCCTACCTGCTCGCCAATAAATCATCCGGTCACGCGGTATTTAAATTCCGTTTCATAAATCAGGAAACACAACTGTTGACGTAAGTCTGTGTATCCGCGATAAATCATTCACGGATCGCAAGAAATATTACCGTTTAACCGTAACCGCGTGTTGAAGATAAACCGAACGGAATCACGGTCAAATAAATCTCTGTGCATGCACGCCGCGGAGGCGATGCACGCAATTGCAGTTGCAAACACGAGCGTGGTCACGTATACAACGGTGAAATCCTGTGTCAGTTTCGTTTTAGGAAATAGAAAGGACGAAGGAAGTTGTGAACTGTTGCCGTACAGAGCGGAGACGTCGATTAGAATTGGTGAATTAATTGCTTCGATAGGTTAGGAAGGGAGAACGGGAAGAACGTTAACTCGATTGATTTAATTCGCGCGTGCGTGCAACACTTCTCTCATCGTTATCATAATATCGTTTTCATCGGCGCGCGAACGAAACGTGGTGAGAAATTGATGTTTAACGTAGCCCGACACGTCGGTGTCAGTTTCGATTTCCTGCAAATTCCCTTTCTAATGCACTGTCGCTTTTTATTGTCTTTAAGATTCTACGCCACGTTCCCATGACCGTTTCACATGTATTATTTACAAACACGCTCCGCCGTGATTCATCTTCGATCAAAAATTTCACTCGAAAATTATTTCGTTTCACTTCGCGGCCCTACTCTCTTGTTATCGCTATTGTGATACTTTTATTTGACCAACCGTTGCCAGAAATTACCAAGAACCATCGAACGTAAGATGAAAGCAACGTTGAGATGCCTATTTCACCGTTTCATCGAAAATACTCCCACCGTTCCAAAATGCACGATCGACAAACGACCTGTGCACGAATTTCGGCAGATTACAGAAACGATAACCACCACTGATTACGAGACCGAACTGATTTTCGGCTTGCTGAAAATTTCCTTTCTAACTCGCTGTCGCTTTTTACTCGCTCCGGGATTGAACTCGATGTACCCATGGCCGTTCCGCATTTCGATCGAACGATGGAATCCAAGAACCTTTCTACCTTGGAGCGGTTCTTCTAGCGGGACGTCCGGCGTTGACTGATCCACACACGTGACACACAAGCAAACACACACACGGTCGTAACTTGAAGAAGCTTCTAGGTACATTACTTTTCCCATTCACCAGACTTACGCGGTTGGTTACGTGCTCCGCTCGTTATTATACGCCATGTACGCTATCTGTGTACGGGATGTCTCATTCTAGAGCCGCAATTAAATCGACCGCTCTTTCTTGCGATTCCTTGTTCGCAGTGGTACTCAACCGAACAGCGGGGATCCCCCGTGTAACCGTGGCACCGCCCTGCAACACAGTCTGAGATTCGGACAACCCTCGTACAACAGCGCAGGTGGTTCTCAAAAAATTCGTATTACCTGCTATAGCACGGTGATCGTACAACGCGGTTAGAGAATTGAGAAATATTCGTATACCGTCGTAGGAAGCTTTGTTAATTTTTGATGTCAGATTTCTGCATTAGTGTTTCGTGTAACACGAGATTTGACAAAGTTCATGTTGGGTGAACGCAGTTTTTCTTGTGTATTAAATACGCTAAATGTGAGAGGTTATTGTCATTTTCTTTTCGACCGCTTGTGCAAACGATTAAATCACAAAGTCTTTACAAATAATCGTATTACAATCGTAACTCTCGCACAGCTTAGAACAAATAAAAACGTTGCGCGGGCAAGGTCGTCAAATTATATTAATTGCCGCAACACGTCACGCATACTTGAATTTCATAGATGCAACCCGCTACACTTATCTTTCAATCTTATTTCGTGGCGGTAGCTTGAATTACGTTACAATTAGGACCGTTTAATTAAAAAAACGTAATAGGCCGGTAGTTAAGTAATCACGAGCATACAAAAAAATTATCATACGTTTATTTATATAAACAACAACAATGAATAAATAAAGTTACATTAAAACTAGACCAAACTTTCGCGCACTCAATTCATGTCTTCAAAAATAAATATATAAATAAAGAAAGGAGAGAAATTACAATTTCCACTATATAAAACCTATTTCTTCGTTCCACAGAAATAAGTCAAGCACTCGAAAAACCAAAAATAGAGACAACATACCGCACCATACACGAAATATAAATTTATAATTATACATTACAAATATTTCGCCCGTTATAATCCAATAATTTCAATAAAATTTTCACCACACCTTCAAACTACTAATCTAAAGTTATCGCAACGTCAATTCGAACGTGTTAATTATCGCGTTCGCGAGAAACAAACTTCACAATTAACGTACACCCTCACAGTTTCGCTCGATGATCCGCGAAATACGGAAAGCAATGACGATTCACAGGCGACAGGTATCGCGCTCATCTCCGCGTTACGAAACTGAAAGTCCTCCACTTCCTGCGAGGAAGTCTCGTCCTCGAACAGAGAAAGGGAACCTCGAAAACGAATTTGACCCAAATCATTATTTTTTTTATTCACCTTTTCGTGAGTGCTACGTACGCGTGACTTTCCTTTCTTTTTATTTCTTTTCTTTCGCGACGATCTCACGCATCACCTTGATTATATCCACCATTCGATTGTTAAATCTCGAGAGAGGACTACCGTGCTTGGCACCAGGGGGAGGGCGCTGGGGGGCATGGATTCGTTTCTTAATCATTGATAGATGGGGCAACGGGAACATCTTTTCCCGTTCATTCAATACAATTTGTTCATTTATGTTTTTTTTTTCTTTGTTTCATATTGTCAAGCTCCCTGCGATTGCAGAATTATACGTGGGCGAAATGTGTTTGAGTTTGGGTCCGTCTAATTTGTCGAATGAAAAAATTCGGACAGAAAGGCGCAGAGGCCTGATTGTTTCCTCAAGTCGTGATGGTCAGTTTGAAGAAATGTCCAACGGCAGCATATAATGTACGCGATTAGCAGCTCGAATGCGGTGCGATAATTCACACTTTCTCATTCCTTATGTTTAAATAAGCGACGCGTATAGTAGAGGAAATCAAAGAAATTCTGCAATTAAACATAGTTTCGATCACGTAAGCCTGGGTAAATTAGTTGTAAAGATTTGTGGAATGATACATTACCCGAGACGATATAATTAAAGAAATGGCTCTTTTAATAACTAACAATGATAGTAACAACGTTATTTCTGTTATAGTAATCAGTGCATTATCAAATGTTTAACATGAATGTAAAATGTGAAATAATAAAAATCGAATTATTTCAAACGAAGTTCATGTATCTACTTTAAAAAATTAGAATAATTATTATAAAATCGTATTACAATTTCGCATTGCAAAATTTTACTTCAAATTTAAATTGCACTCCTATGATACTGCTATTCCACTGTTCTACCCATTTTTCACCTGCGCACATTAGCTATTCTAACGCATGCCCATAAAACTTTCACGAGAGAAAAATATCACAATGTTCGTTTAAAATATTGTTAAAACCAAAACAATATATTACGCAGTTAATCCAACGTAACGAAGCAGCTGCACTAGAATTATCTCCTTAATTTTCTACCAACCTTTCTAATGAGGTATAAATCCACTGATTTGGCTACGGCTAATTCTGTTTTTACAGAAATCTTTTTACACGATTCTGATCTAACACGTTTCGACCGACGACTTTTCGAAAAAAGTCAATTTAAATTCAACCCTTCGGACTTGAAACTTCCTCCGCTATTTCTCCTTAAATTTTTAACTCGCCAACTATCTACCGTTTCGTTTATTTCGTTCAACTCGAAACAAAGTTGCAAGTGTTTGGAATTTGACGAAGGAAATAAAATAAAAATAAAAAAGCAAAGAATCAATCGAAGAATTGTTTGGAAATAAAGAATCAATTCTAGGAACAGTAAGTGAAATAAATATTCGTCCATTTGCCAGTTCAACCTTCATATATTTTCTTTAACGTTAATAAAATATAAGGGCTAATTTTCTATCGGAAGGCTTCAATTTTCACAATACAAAAAAAAGCGAGACCTAACTCTCCAGTCGACCAAAGGGCCCAATTGCACTGAGTGAGTTCTCGCGTCACGGGCCCAATAGCACTGAATCCACACGTCCGGGCCCAATCCTCTATTCCTCCGCACTGTTGCCCCAATACAATCCATCCACCGTGCAAAAACAGTGACGACGGTCCCAAAAGGGACCACCGCGACAAGTACACCAAAACTGCCCGCACTGGTCCTCATTACGCAAACCAACAAATTCTCTCTATTCCTCAGAAACCTTATTTCCACAAGAATTACTACGGCCGAGCGTTAGGTGAATTTAGAAAGTGTCTATCCTCGATCCCCTCAGAAAAAATCCAATCGCTGACCAAAACGATCTGTTTATCAATGAACAAAGAGCAGTCCTCAAGGTTCAGGGGCGAAAGTCATCGGAAACGAAAGGGTCCCGTAGGGTCCGATTCAAGCTGCGTTCACGGCGATCGACGGTGGTGGGAAGAAGAGGAGGAAGAAAAAAAACGAAAAGAGAAAAAAAAGTCTTGGGAAGAGATCGGTGACAGTGGCGAGGAGAAAGAGGAAAAGAGAAAGAGATTCGCCAGACGGTCTCATCAGCATAGGTGATGGGTCGAGATGCGAGTGGGGCCAGGGTTGGTATAAAAGGGGCCCCGTGGCATCTGTAGAGCATCAGTCCTCAAATCCAAGGAACAGCAGCAACCATGAGGGCATTCATGGTGAGTTCGTACTTCCAACTTATCCAACGCTCACCGAACCCTTGCCTATCGACGTCCACTTCCGGTTCACCTGATGTACCTGATCACTCTGGTCGGGCTTCCTGTATCGAATTTCTTTCTCCTTTTTTCTCTTCACCAATTTCTGGTTCGTTCCAAGTCGCGTTCTATTTTCCATTCGGTGGTATTAATATCTTTCTCTATTGAATTATCGAGGAATTTTCTTTTCTTATTCCAAGTTGTTTCGTTTCCTACTTTATGTACCTTTCAGTAGTATTAATATCTTCGATCGAATTCTCGCACACATTTTTATTATCTTGCTTTGAATTTCCCACTTTATTTTCTCGGGGCTAGAATTGTTTTCATAAATTTTCTATTACATATATATATATATTTCACTTTAAATCTATTGACCCCTCTGCCAAATATCACAGTTGCATAACAAACAACAAACTGGAAACTCGAATTGAAATCCAATTAGGACCACTGGCAATAACAATAACAATAATAATAAATCCAGTAACAGACTTAATCCACACTGTTGGACGTTCTCGTAGCAATTAATCGCAAGAAATCGCAGGTTAAATCGTGGGCAATTGTCACCGCGTGAAAGTAATACCCACATACGTGAGACTCGTAGAGATGAAAGAGAAAGAGAGAGAGAGAGAGAGAGAGAGAGAGAGAGAGAGAAAAGTAAAATGAGAATTCGTGGAGAGCATAGAAAGGGAGAGGGTACGAGAGAAAGTAGAGACTAGTGGGGACGATCACGACCCAGAAGGCGATTAATAGATACGTACGATCGTACGTAGTCGATATTAATATATCTGACAGGATGATCCGATCAAGACACACGATTACGAAAGCCCAAATAAAATCCACTACAGCCCAACTGTTGCCATCTAGCGGCTAGCCTAACGTACTCGCGCAAGGGTTGAGCTGAAAGTCCATCTCAAACCTAGATCGGAAACAAACCTCTACGAATCTCTGTCTCTAATGAAAGCTAACCTCTAAACTCTGTACTTGCAGATCGTCATTCTCGCCGCATCGGCCATGGCACGGCCCGAGGCAGGCTACTCTTACTCCCAGCCTAGCTCCAGCTACGGAGCACCTGGTGGTGGATCCACTGGAATCGGTGGTGGTTCCATCGGTATCGGCGGAGGACACGGCGGTGGACTCGGCGGTGGACTCGGCGGTGGACACGGCGGTGGACTCGGCGGTGGACTCGGTGGCGGACTCGGCGGTGGACTCGGCGGTGGTTTCGGCGGTGGTTTCGGCGGCGGTTTCGGTAGCGGAGTTGGCGGAGGCCTTGGCGGCGGTTTCGGCGGTGGAGTAGGCGGTGGTGTTGGCGGCGGATTCGGCGGTGGAGTCGGCGGAGGTATCGGAGGCGGAAGCGGATTCGGCGGTGGATCCCTGATCCAGAAGCACATCTACGTCCACGTGCCACCACCAGAGGCACCTGAGGACAGGCCAATCAGACCGATCGCACCTATTGCCCCAGCCCAGAAGCATTACAAGATCATCTTCATCAAGGCACCCACTCCGCCAACCCCAACTGCCCCCGTTATCCCGGCCCTTCCCCAGCAAGACGAACAGAAGACTCTGATCTACGTTTTGGTTAAGAAACCAGAAGAGGCGCCAGAGATCACCCTGCCCACTATTACACCCACCCAACCGAGCAAACCGGAGGTTTACTTCATCAAGTACAAGACCCAGGTAAGGACGTTGAAAATCTCAAATCCAAATCCGGGGAAACCCATCTTACCCTGTTACCAACTTTCACGGCTAAACAAAATACCAATCTCGCAATCTTCAATCCCCAACCCACCTGATTCCAAAGATTTGCGAATATACCAGCTTCCAGAGCACTGGAGACCCAATCCATGACCGATCCAGATCCCCTTAAGATTCAAAACTCACCGAAGCGTCTCTTTGAAATTACAGAAAGAGGTTACATCCGGCGGTGGTGGCGGAACTGGAATCGGCGGTGGAATCGGCGGTGGAATCGGCGGTGGAATCGGCGGTGGAATCGGAGGAGGAATCGGCGGAGGAATCGGAGGAGGAATCGGCGGTGGAATCGACGGACACGGTAGCAGCGGCCCAAGCGGACCCAGCACGTCATACGGGACCCCCGGCGCTTCAGGGCCTTACTAGTCACTTGAAATGCCCTATAAACCCACGCAGCTCCTCCTCTACACGCAATCGAACCCATTTCTACGCTCCGCGACACGCACGCATTCACGGCTTCGGCCTAGGCTTCAGCCACGGCTCAACGGCGATCCTATTGGACGCGACACACTGTGATCCCTCGTGGACGACCGCGGCGACGGGCAGGAACAGAACGATCGATGGCAGAATCGATGGTACCAAGGGGATCCTGCTCGCGATTCGGAGTTACACGATTAGCAAGAGTTACTCAAGTACAACCACGATCATGATGATGACCGTGACGACCAGGATGACGACCACGATCATGACGATGATTATGATGATTATGATGATTACAACGACGACGATCATGATGATGACGACGATGATGGTGATTCTAATGAAGGTTAGGAATACGATGATAACCAAGACGACGACGACGACATCTAGGATTAAATATTTTTTATACGTTACATTTTGCAAGAAAACGGTGGCGAAATAAAGCTTTTTTATGTATTTTTACATAAAACGTTGGTCTACTGATTTATACTCTTCGACCCCTACCTTTCTTAGAGAGTTATGTGGTTTAACGCTAATTCTAGCTTAGCAACAGTGTAGTATGTAATGCTGTAATACGAAATTTCGCTACAGCCTAATAAAAGAGTCGCCAGAGTATTGATTTCCAGTGAAATCAAGGATCGGTTAGGTACAACATCTGTGTAACTAATTATTTCCTGCAAATTATGGAAATGTGAAAGCACGAGTGCTAAATCTTCCAGTTGTTTGTTCGACAGTAATGGCCAACGTGGTCAGAAGAACTCGCGAGCTTTCAGTTTCTACGATTTCAACTCCTTTTCACTTGTTTAAGAGGGCCAGAGAAAGTCGAGTATGAAATCAGCCATCGAGAGCAAACGTGCTTACTGAAAAACGAAAAATCGCCGTATTTTGCCAAAAGAAACTTTCTATCAGAAATGAGCCAAGCGTTTTCGTGTAGTGAAATAGAAGTAAATGGCGGTCCAGACTTGCAGGCCCTATACATATACAAATCAAGTAAATATACTTTATAATGATTAATAAATATTATAATTATTATTATTATTAATATCATAATCGATATTTACATTAATATATTCTGCACTTTGAAACAAAAGATTGCATTGGAGTTACAAGCAACTACCTAAGTATACTAAAAAAGAAATAGAAACTTGTATACTGTTATTACTTATGGGTGAAAAACTTGTATTAAGTAATTACAAACTGTTTCCTTTTATATAACTGGAGCGTTTGATACGTTCGACTGATATTACAGGTTAGAAATATGTAAATACATAGTTTGGTCAGCACACTATGACCGCGGGATTAAAAAACATGACCGCATTGTCAGAGGGGAAACTGTAATATCCGCTATTATGATGACGCAATGATTGAAGCAACGGTCGAGATAACGATCAATGACAATTATGACGATGGCTGGCGATTATCTCATGGCAATGATTACAGTAATCATATCCTAGGGGTAACGTTGAAAGTAACTGAAATAATATTGTTCAGCTACTGTAATATTCTATTTTCCGTTTGTTTATCGTGTAAAGGATGAGGATTGAAAAATTATAAAATTATTTCACAATCGGTTTATTAAAATGTATATTTGTTCTGTTTATCCTAATACCACACAAATATTGTGCAAACGATTATAAATTGAAAGATGTTATATTTGTTTGTGTTAAGATTTGTGTATTGATTAACTAGTCATTATTGTTCAAACTTTGATTACATTCATCTTGTTACATTCATTAATTACAAATGTTAAGAAATCCATACGCGGTGAATAAGAAAACGATTGATAGATAATCGTTTTTATAGTAACAGAAGAATTTTTTAAAGATTTCAAGGTGATTCAAAACGACAGGTGAAAGAGCGTTTGTCTTGCTCTTTGTCGTAATACTAGAAGGATTTGCTTATTCTGAGAGAAAGTCCTTGGTATGATTGGAATGGAACTGTATAAGAGATCGAAACATCAATCTATTGCGAAACACAATTTACAATTCACCTACAAAAGTTTCTCTATTTGGTTTCATTCATTATTCACACCAAATATTTGTATTGCACTTATGTTACACACTTCCAAACACCTACCAAGAAATAACGTTAATGATTGGACCTGTGTCTAAAAGGGAAACACAACTTTTGAAAAAAAGATAACGAATGTTGAATAAGAACTTCGTAGAAAATTTTACGTGAAGTACTGTTAAACAAGCTAACACAATATATAATGTTAAACTAAAAACCATACATAAATAAATATTGTATTAAAATTCAAATTAGTAAATAATAAATATAGCAACTGAAATGCAAAAGTAATACAAAACTGCAATAGGGCATTGTTGTACGGTATATTACTTAAACTAAGCATAAAAGCAATTTGAGGAAACTATAAAACAGCCCCCGTAAGTAAAAAGCGAACACTGAGCAAACGAGAAGTCACTCTGTAAATCGAATGTAAATGGAAACGACATTCTAGCCAACGTTTCGAAAGTGCTTACGCGCATTTGCCAAACAAAATCTACGATTACGTTAACCAGGTGGTAAACACTAATCTGTGTACTATACCGTGGCCAGCGTGTTTCTCGTGAATAAAGAGAAACCAAGCAGCCGCATGGTTTTCCATCATTTAATTCTGCGTACGATGAGATAAGGCATGTAAACGGCACATTGTGCAACGAATCCTGGCTCACTGAAACATTATACAAGCTAGGAAGCGTTCTGGCCCACGCCACCCCGTGTGGGAATTCCCCCTGTGGTCCACCGAACTGCCATGCTCGCGAGAACGCGTCATTATTGCGTCACGCGAGCGTGTCGTCGAAAGATTTGTATCAGCGGCACACAAACTTGCACTGTTCTTGGCAACGAAGCTTGATATTACTCGCCTAACGTGCAGCGAATTGTGTAAAAAGACTGATTCACGTAATTCAGTTACTACAGTTTACCGAAGCGAAGATTCAATTCAGCTCATTTTCGATTTTCCAAATTAAGTATTTGGCAATCGAATAATTGCCAAATACTTCTACCTCGAAACGAAGATCTACATTCCATAGTTAAATCACATTAAAAGATCGGACAAATACAAACACCTTCCAGCTGTACCGACAATACTCGACGGTTATTAATTCGCGTAAATGGTGGCCATCTAATGAATCCGTTCGGTACTTACAATATTTCCAAGATGGCCGCCGCGTCTATTAGAGTCTGACGACCCCAGGCAGCGACCGACGGCTTCCATTTCCACGAAAGTAATCGGCGAAGGTTCGCCTAAGGTGTCTCGACCTCGGAGACGTTCTTGGTGAACGACTTCGCACTGACAAAGAGTGGGGTTAGGGGAAAGGGGAGCATCTGCTGGTAGTCCTCATCTTGATTAGCGGCGGTTTAAAGAATAGTGAAAGTTTCTCCTGCTTGCGTCACAACACCTTTCCCGAAGAAGACGCGGAAATCGACGCTTTCCTCTTGCACGAACCGATTGCTCTTTTTCCGCGACTGCCATTTTCTATGGGATCCGCCATTTTCGAACGTGCTGCTGTTTCGCCGGCTTTTTTCTCGCGCAGCATTGGCCAAGGGTGTACGTGTGTACAATCGACGCCTTTGGCGGGCTTTGTGAAAGAGAAAGTGCACCTGCACGGCGATAAATCTTGGAACAGCGAAGGGTTATTATTATTATTATACGCTTCAGCGGTCCTGCAAAGGCTGTGAAAGGAAGTGGTTGATAGAAATTTGGATGGAGGCTGGAGGTTTCGATGGAAAGGTCAATGACTTTCGCATGGGTGGTGTTCGAGTGAAGATTGTCTAGAAATTAATTGTTTTATTCGGTATTTGCGATTATTGTGTTATACTTGGCGTCTCATTTGGATTATTAATATTTATTGCAATATCTGTGTTTGAAAATTCGCGCCTTTTGCTAATTCGCGTTTGGCTGGGCTGTTATATTGCAGGTTAATGTAATATTATTTATAGGATGATTTCACTCCAGTAGCTAGTTATTTTCCGATGCACGGCTGGACACTTTCTATTTCAAAATTCTGTCTAATATGTATGCAAAGTGTCTCTAAAATTGATGATTTCCTTGAAGAAAGTTCTTCCCGTATATTCGCGGCTACACTGAACAGATCCGTAGACGCGAGAGAAAACGCTTAAAAATTCGTTTCTAATTAGAAGAAAGCGCCGTTCGAATGGTATATTTGGAGTCCAAATTTTCCAGCATTTACATTTTACATTATAATTGAATACTGGGAGAAAAATTCTGCTACTCCCGTAGGCTGCTTAAGGAAAAAACGTCTTTCAGTGATTGCTTCGATTATAGCATAGATATTTCTACCCGATCCATTCGATGCGATCTCTCCTGAAATTTCATAAATCTCATTTTACAAACTTTCTATGATTCATCTGTAGCCCATAACCATTTTCTTCAATACTGAACAACACCTGTACCATTCTGTTTCATAATTCCTTTCCAATCAACATCCTGCAGACATCTCGAATTATCCGCCGCGTCAATGACCCATGACGACCCCTAAGTATACTCACCAGAAGCCCTCCATTCACAATTAGTCAGGTATACCTATCTGATATGTTATAACCGTGCCCGACCCAAACCTAGCCTAACAAATACTTGAAGTCACTCGTCCCGAAATTATTAATCAACTGTTCATTAATAATTACACACAGAGAATTCTTATCATTTCGCTTATCCTTCCATGCGAACAAGCCTGCCCCTATTTTAAATCTGATTCAAACGTTACCTAACAAATGAAAGGACATTCTGAAGTAGCAAGTAAAAATCCTTACGCTTTGTTCGAATTAAGGAGCGTGTAACCGCACCAAACAGCCAGGGGCTATTCTCTATGCCCATAAGCGTCAACTGCAAGTCAGAAAATGATCAGTGAAAGGCCGATACGCGATGATCGACGCGAGCAGACGAGGAATAGAATCAAGGGTAAAGCAACGATCGTCGCGATTCGGGGTAACTGAACCCCGCCAGAAGAAGAGAGAGAAGGTACAGCCGGCAAGGAGGTCAGGTCGAAATTCGTTCCGATTTTCTCGAAGGAGGTCGATGAATGACCTTTCGAGCCGGTCCGTTCGACGTGGCTCTCTTTTCACGTTACCATATAGCGCTCGTATCACTACTTACGCATGCATATGTACATATATAGTGTAAAGTCCAACTCCCGAACTTCTATAAGAGCAGAATTTTCTTCATTTACTACTCCACTGAGAAGCATAAATCACTTTCGTTCGGCGAACCTCTGTTAATCGGGAACCTGGACGAGACGAAACTTTTGCGATCGTAAGATTTCTAGCTCTTCCTTTGAGCATCAAGTTAACGGAGGCCCGATTGTGTTACTCTTTGGTCCCCGCGAGGTCGCAGGAAGCCGAAAAGGAGCTTCGCGAGGCGTACCATGTGAAAGTTGCCTCTTGGCAGACGTTACGCTCCCCTCTACGTCACTCTACCCCTGATAGTTTTCCAGGGTTTCTCATCAGGCTAGATTTCTTACGAGAGCATCTTCTCAGCTGCGTAAGAACGTGAGAGAGATCACGCTTTCGTTTCCTTCTTCCTTTCACGACGCTGCTGACACATTCCGCTTTCGCCTCGATTCATGGAGCATCTGTATCCTCCTTTTCTTCCATCGTTGTTTGCTTCTTTTTTCTCATCTCCTTTCTCTTCTTACCCTTCTTCATCTTCCTCTGCTTCTTCTTCTTCTTCTTCTTCTTTTTCTTTGTCGGGTCGATAATTTGATGAGAAGTGAGGTTTCTGATCGATAGATGTAGCGAGCTCGCGCCACAATGTGTTCACCCCTCTCCGTGCGATTGTTGCCAACAGGCAATGTGATTCGATTTGGAAAGGTGCTTGTTCTTGTCGATTTAACTACTATCTGGGGCATGTTGGACAGCGACCCGTTAATTGGTTTAAGATGTATCGTCCGTTTCTCTCATGTATACGTACATATTCATCATGTCTTGTTCCCTGGTTGGGATTATCCATTTAAGATAAGGCTTTATACGAGGACATTTTAATTTCGTGATCGACTTTGGTCGTATCGTTCCAACAATCAATTGTTTAGTGATTTCATTATGTCCGTATTCAGGTAAACCTTTTTGATTAAGATAATTTTTATGAAGTGCTATTATCGTTTATGGAAGTATGCTCGACTGGAAAACTAAAAATAATCGCTTGCTCGTCTATTGTCAGCTGAGCAGTCCGTTTAAAAAGTAGTACGATTTACAGTTACGCGAATCGAATGGCGAAATAAAAATAGTACAGATTGCAACGATTAAAACTGGTTTGGCGATAAAAAGGAATTCTTGTGGTTCAAACACGAGCAAATGGAATATTAATTATAATTGTACGAAAAGCAATTCATGGAAAAGTCAATGAAAAGTGAGAGCTCTATATTATTTGCTAATTACATTAATGTCAATTCGTTCGTTTAATTGAAAAACAAGAATTCAGATAATACTGTTTTTTTTCGATCATTTTTGAGTTTCCCCCGTAAAAAAGGTTACAGTAAATCACGCTGACAAACGTAACTACGTTAAAGTAAACAAAAAAACTGCCTCTCATACTTAATGAAGCTCAGACTCTTGTTTGCTGCTTTGGTTTTTCGCTGCTGACCATTGAAATTTAAACTAGATAGACGTATTCTGTATTTCGTTCCACCCGTGTCCTATTCCTCTCTAAATTTCGCAAAATTGTTTTGTCGAGGCCGGCGAAGAGAATTCTAAGCACCTGAGATTGCTTCTTGCAGGTACTACATTCCATGACCTCGTCCTGCACTCATTCTCGTTTTGAAATACGCATAACCTGCGTGGAGAGTGACCATAAATCACACACGCCAACCTCACTATCGGTTCGTCGTGTTACGGAATTAAGATCGATCTATGTACTGAGAATGTTTTGTTGCAATATTTAGTAATGATTAACAATATTTAACAATGCTTAATAATAATTAATAATATTATTAAGTAGGAACGAGATCAAATACAGAATTAAAAATTTTGTTGAACCCCGGAAAGTTGTATCTGAAAAACAGTCTCATTAAAAACAATTATTATTAATATTTTTACCCGTTTTTCATACACGATCACGTTCGTACATATACTTTCTTCGGAGTTGGATAATTAGTAATTATACAGATTGAAATTCAATTTTCGGATATAAAGCTAATTATCACGTTGAAATGACTGTGAAACATAGAAACCATGTGAAGCTTGGAATTAACGTATCATCCGGAATTGATTGAAACTCTAACAATTAATATTTGAAACAATAGACATTAATTAACAAACAATATGACTTAATTTTTAGGTTCTCTGTCTTTAATTGGTACCTATCTCCACTTCAAATCTAAATTTCTGCCGCCATACAGAAATCATCGAAATAGTTTCTATCGAAATCGTTCTCGGACTATTTGTCGCGCCAAATTCGAAAATGCATTCCTAGCAAAACCCGTTTAAAGTTGAATGACTTCGAGGATGGAACGC
Source organism: Nomada fucata (assembly GCA_948146005.1). NCBI lineage: Eukaryota > Metazoa > Arthropoda > Insecta > Hymenoptera > Apidae > Nomada > Nomada fucata. The sequence continues at coordinate 28,981,416 of OX411277.1, read as the reverse complement.
TTTGATGTTATTAATATTCCTATAATTGGACGCGTGACGGACCTACGTTGGTCAAATTTATATGTGCAGAGAAAAGCGCTTACATGGGGGGAAAGCGCGGATTATTTGAATATTACGAAAGGGGTGTCGCGATTAAAACGACAGAGGTTGAGAAATACTGTGTTAAACAGTGTCGTAGACGCTGAATACGAAAAAGGAAAGTAGAGAAACGCAATTGGTATTTTGCTATTATGCAGCTTTATCGGCTCGACCGGGAACGTTTATTGGCCTTTTGACCTTAGCTTTCACTCGATTAGATCCTCTTCTTCCTTGTTTCACTGGTCGTATCCATGCGCCTTGCATCCACAAGCAACAGGGCCGGCGCTAGACACCCTTATGCAAGAGTTTATATGGTGCCTGGGAATTATTATTACTATAATGCTCAACATGAATTAGTTACTCGTCATTGTAATTAAGAATGGGGCAAATATTTACATTGGGCGAGGCTGCTGTGACCACTTTTCTTATCTCTCCTCAGTAAATCCCAAAAGGCTTCAGTCGTCCCTGTACGAAATTTATCTCGTGGGGTTTCTCTATCTTGTGCTGAATCATTCTTATCGGCTTCGTTGTCGCCGCGTTAGTATTACGTTCATTATTGTTCCGCGGCAAATTGCCATTACGCAACAAGATATTCGGAGGGAATTAGATTAAAACGCGGTTCGTCCGCGTGGGAGGTAACGGGGAGCCTGTTTTAATGGGATTCCATTAAAATTCCAGATTGCGTTATTTGCATAATTATCTTCATTTTAACGGATTACCCTGCCGCGCTTAACTGACGAAATTATGAAACGTAATTTTGAATCGGTAAAAGTGAAATATTTTTGAATGACTACGAGCTTGGCCCTTTGCATTTGTTTTTATGGCTGCGGTTCCGGCAAGAACCAGTGGCCCGTCGAAATTATTTTGCTGAGAGGAATTTTTACGGAAGATTGAATTTATTAATGATAATGCTAATCAACAGTTTAGAGTGAATAGACTTAATTAATGCACCTTGCGTCAGTTCGTTTCACAAATAACTATGATACGCTAGTGAAATCACTCACGAGCTAGGGAATTAACCGCAGCTATTAAGAAATGCTTTAATTAGAACGTTCGAGACAAAGTAATGAGCAATAATTATTCATTAATTAATTTGCATAGCGATAGAATTGTATCATCTTACTTTACGCAAATTATTGGCTTGGTAATGATTACATAAAAATTGAAATATTACTGTTATTCCTTCTTATTACACATTTCTTATATTTTCATAATTTGATAATTAAATATTTCAACTTCATTAACACCAGTCGTAATTAGATGTACTTATTTATAGTTGTAATTAATATCGATTTTTTTCATAATCACAAATCTTGATTGAACCCTTAATAATATTCGAGTAATAAAGATGTAATAACATTGTAAAAAATATTATGCTTCAATCATATTTTAATGTAAAAATATTTCAAATCGAATAACAATTTTACAAATACAATCGAACATTCATTGGACTATTCGGAATTACAATACAATGGATGAAATGTTTGATATACAATAACAAACTTCGGAATGAAAATTTCTTCAATTTTAAAACACAGCATAATTCGGTCATCGTATGAGATTTGTTTATTAATGTAAAACAAACAATCAAAAATTTGTCCTTCCATTAAATTCCTCGGGCACTTTTCTATAAAACTTCTTAACTATTTGCAAACTATTTATATTTCGCTATAGAAAGACACAATTCTCATGCAGTGACCCAACTTCAATATTCGAAGAACGCTCAAGTACAAAAATAAAGTTTACAGTATATTATTACGGTAAACGAATTTGTCTTCGAAGATATATACAATTTAAACAATTTACGAATAAAATTACCCTAGAAACAAGTCAAGAGTACAATAAAATTCAACATCCATCTATAATTAGTATCATTTATTGTTAATCGAAAACAATTTGATATTCGTCAGAATTCGAGAAATTCTTAAGAAAATTCAATTTAAGGGAAAATATTTCCCATCGTAATATATAAAATGATCGATTCTACGCGCAGTAGTCACGAACACGTCACGCAAATTGTTTGAAATTTGTTTAAATTACGTATACATCCCGTGCTTGTATAATTCAAGTTGTTTTGTTTGGAAAAAAAAAATGTCCAATATACAACACGTCCACATTTTCTAATACTGCAGCTGCTCGATGTACAACGTCTGAACAAACTAACAACATTGGATGTGCGCAAGATCGAGCAACTTGGGTTGTAGAATAAAAAAACTCAGAACGTGCAAATAAATTAATGCTTCCTAGCTAAACCAAGTGGTCTTATGAATTATAATTTACTAAAAAATTTGTTCAATTTTGTGCAAAAATATTTGTGTAATTCCTTTGCCTACGTTCCTGATCCGTTAAAGACCATTTTGGATAATGTTAAAGGCGGCGCCGAGAGCCCAGCTCAATTCGTGCCCACTGATCTTTTTGTAAAGCTAGATTGAAAATAAAAATGATAGATTATTATAGGCAATAATAAATAACTATTAATATTGTAAGCAGCCTTTAATCATAATAATGCAAGTGAGGTGTTATTGCAATCTATTATTAGAAACATTTTTTATCACGACATGAAATCCCGGATGTTTTTGATAACAAGATTTCTAAACTACCGACCAACTTTTTATAGAATTCATCATATATACTTACATAAAGCTTCGTTGTGGGATCCAGGCCAAATCCATCGCGTAGAAGAACGTAAATAAATGTTAAATCGAGGCAAATGAACGGTTGGTCTGTATTCGGATAATCGCAGGCCTCCATTGCTTGTTTTAGAAACGCACTTACTTGAATAATTCCGCCGAAAAATGGATCGACTAGGCCAACCTGAAACATTCATGAAATAAAATCAAATCTGTTTCCCTGTTCTTCTACAAAAATTCATCTCCAATTGATTCATGTTCAAAACTTTAAGACAAAGGAACAGCTACTTTATTATTTCCGCCAAGAGTTATTTCTTGGATGAACGTAAAATAATATAATCTCAATTAACTTTTCGTTGATGTTTAAAATTACCTCCGTAGCACGCTCGAAGTAGTACGAAAACGCGTAGATCTCGTGCTCCTTTAAACCCTCCGGCTTATTCTTGATCCTGCCGATGTATTTCTGTACAATTTTAAGACACTCGGGAAAATTAACAATAGGCCTGTCCACATCGCCGCCAGCAAAGTTCTGCGTTTTAATCAACTTGTGCGTTCCATTCACTGGTCCTTTAACGAGATAATTAAGTCCTCCGTAACTCCATTCCGTAGTAACTATTGGGTTTACACATTCAGATCGTACTTCGGTAACAGCCTTTTGGTTTACGTTATCCAAATTCATTCCATTCGTCAGAATCTCTTTCCTCGCTGCCATGAGTCCCATGCCCAAGTAACTGTGCGTGTAAACGCTCATGTTGTGGCTGAATATGTTAACGGAGTATACGTGTCCGTCCAGTTTCTTTTCCTGTAGAAGTTTGAAACAAATTTTAATTTTTGTCGATCAAGAAGAAACCGGCTGCGCGAAACCCATTCATTTAAAACAATTTCTCGTTTATGAATTCGCTGGATTCCATGAAACAATTTATATATAAGAGATTTTGTATTATTTTTCATGTTATCTGTTGAACTGTACCTGTTCAGGAGTAGGTGAGAAGGTCACCTGAGTAGAACCTCCGCCAAGATCGAGCGCGGCAACTGTGTTGCCAGGGTTGTGCGTATTAAATCGTTCCAATAGGAAATTAACAGTGAACCAGGAGAAAATCCCTTCGTCAGTGCCCTCCATTATAGAGATTGCATTTTTCGATACCTACAGTAATGGATGTCCGTTTAGTTGAAATTTGAGGGCGAATTTTAATAGCGAACAAGCATCTCTTCAATTACAGGCATTTAATTGAAATGTATCCCGAGTAGTACGTATTTGATTGGAACGCTGTTTAGTTTATGCGAGAGGTACGGACAATTGTAAGTTTTATAAGAATCGTAGGAAATTCATGCGTTATTCTGATCTATTTACATACATCTAGTTTCGTCCAGAAGAAGAAACATGTGCGCAATCCTACCGAAGAGAATAGAAAGAATAGTTTATTTCATCAGGAAACGAAATAATCGCAACAAGGCAGCTTTGAAACGAAAAGTTCGATAATAAGAACTGGCTTCTTCTTTCAATCAGCGTATAAAATAGCTTTCTCAGTTTTTATTTATCATTGGAATCGTTTCTGAATGAGTTGCTCTGTTAAATCGTAACTGAAGAAAGCATTCGATACGTCAATTAACAGAACGCTCTGTTGCTCGTGCTTCGCAGACAGAAAAGGGGACAGCAATGAAACCAAAGCGAACCGAATCAACGCTGATAATTATTGGAGGATGAAACGATGTGCAGCAGATATAAATCTAGGATTTGGAATAAAAACTGTGTTATTAATAAACGATCTAACGAGTGCGTACTTGGAAACCGGAGTCTTCGAAGAACCGCCTGCACTCTTGAAGAATTTCCTCTGCCTTGTGTCCGGGAAGGAGCCTCAAGCCAGCTGTGGCCCTCAGGCTGAGAGGCGTACGATGCCATTCAGATTGCGGAACTACTTTCTTCACCTTCTCCAATAAAACTGTCAACGATTTGGCTGAGTCTCTCGGTCTCTCTGCGTAAGCACTAACACCCGGCTTGGTTTCGGTGTACAGTTCCTCGTCTAAAATCAAATTTCCGCCCAGTATGGACTCGTGGAAGCTGAAGGCCAAGGCGCGACTGCCTGTCGACCCCGCGTCGATCACGACAACATAGAATGGCTTCTGTAGATTGAACGAGAATGCCAGTGTATCGATCGCCTTGCTGCCAAGGCCGACTGGCTTCAAGTCGTACCTGTGGAAAAGCAGCGAAATGAACTTATGCAGGCGTACGTTGCACGACGATAGAGTTAACTTAGGAACAAACGATATGTGGCAATAAGCCAATAGATTAGAGTTAGAGGTAGAAAAATGTTAATCATACGCTATTGCTATGTATCCTAGGAAAAGTATCCCCAGCAAGGCTACGATAACGAAATAGCTTCTGCCCGGGTGGCCCTTCTTGCCTTTGGCTTTTTGGTCTGCTTCGAAAGTGTCTTCATCGTCTGTTCTCAACTGAAAATTATTATATCCATTATTAATATGCAACGGAAACCGCAACGAATAAATCGTTCGATGTCTCGAAACAAATATTGATTCGTTCGAAAATGAATGGAATCAATCTGAACGAAATATATATTAAACACGAAAGAGATTTTCGCGAAATTAATTCAATAATGATTTTTCAAATCGCCACCATATTGTTGTCTTTATGATTTAGCCATTTATTTATTTATTTCGCGGCCGTGGAAAGTGCGACGTAAAGTAATAGATCCTCTTTTTTTTTCTGACAACAAATTACCGATAAGGTAAGTGGTATCGCCATGAAACAGAATTATTTGAAATAACGTCGCTGTAAAGAATATTAAAAGAAAGGGCAGATAAATTACGAACAGCTGACCAGACAGATAATTCCCGAATATTTACGCACCTACAGTAGCGGATAACCTCGAATAGAACGAAATTGCAGATAAATTTGTGGTTAACGCGCTTCAGGCGAACGGGGAAAGTACGAGGAACATGAGACTTACGGGAATATATTGCATTTAAAATGCAATACAAACGGCCGATATAGACAACGAAGGCTGTTTTCGTTTCTTTATGCGGCGAAATTGCTAATGAAAAAAAGAGCATCGCGTCCTCGCGGGAAACGCGGAAATTTCAAAATCCAGCGGATGCGCTAAATTTTGGAAGTCTTTCGAAATAATGCTATTGGTATAGAAATTCGTTGATAAAAAGTTTAGATTAGAACTTCGGAAACTTTGACAAATAGATACAAAAATGCGTTCATATTTATCTATCGAAAGAAAGCAAGTATGGTAGTCTCTTTATCTGCTCGATAAACTACGATAATTTGGGGAAATCACGTTTTCCAGTACCGTAAACAGAAAACGAAATTTTGATACAGAACGCGTTGTTCAAATAATACAATCTCAATTAAACGTTGATACAATTGCAACGGAACCGATGATGTATGAAAGGACCTTGCACGACTGAAGTCGTATAGCTTAGAAATTCAAATATAACCGCCACTTTTTTTTATCATTTACTGAATTACAATCGCGCGTTCGCGCATGCAAATTTATTTCCCTCGAAAACTTATGTAATTACCTTGCTATTATCAGACATGATTTATCAATCATTCTGTCAAAATGAAACACAAATTAACGATTAAACTTGAGCTTAAATTATCCAAAAAAAGAACCCGTATAAGCTACATCTATTTAAAAAACAAGAATTCACGATCCCGACGTTAATCCTTATCAACGAGTCAGATTTTTCCTGCGGGAAAACTGTAGCCCCTTTAAACTTATGATTATACCGATTATTATTTTAATTTTTTAACAATATTACACAACGAATACATGTTAATCCATTTCAAATACCGCGAACGCAAATTCGATAAAAAAAAAGGAGGAAAATACAAACCTTTCTACGTCTAACCTCCATTTCACTGAAATTTCGTCCGTTTAAAAATTCTAACGGGTGACGTGAAAAAAGGGAGTCCACGAAGCGACTAATCGTTGACCGCCGCTTCAAGTCTATTTAATCGTCGTCGGTACGACTCACGACCAGGGCCGACGGAGCGCGCTAAGTAAGCAGATTATGCGAGTCATAGGGGCATTGGTGGCGCTTAATGCCAAGGACGCCAACGAAGGGGGCATCCTGGACGCAAAAGGAGAATTTCTTAAATTTTCTGGCTGGAGATGGCCCACAAGAAACATTTTGCATAGAGTTTTTCTACGCAGTTTTGGATACAACATTGACGATCCATAATGGGCAAGTTGGAAGATCAAAGAATCATAATAATCGTTCCGAATGTCTGTACAATTTGAATTCATTTAAACCACGGGCGATCTTCACAAAAAATTTAAGAACTTGGATATAAGTTTAGCCGATGAAGATAACGAATATGTAAAATGGAAATCATCTGCACGGCGACATATGCGGCTTCAAAAGTCTACTTGAATATGAATTAGAAAAGTGAAAAACCCTTTTGATACTTTAGCCGTAAGTCCATGCAAGTAAATTAATCTTCTCGAAACTGATGGTAGCTTTGAAGACGTTACCAACTATTCCCCGTAAGTGTCGGTAGGGTGGAACCAATATTTTTCAGATTGAAACTTACTGAAAATTATTTAAGATCGACTGTAGCATGACAAAGATTAGGTAAATTTAGCAAATGTTATCGACAGAATTCGCGATGCGTGCGAAAAATGTAATATCGAAGAACCTATTCAAGTTTGCTAATACTGAAATCGCGGAGAGTTTTATAGCAAGAGTCATAAGAATAATAAGCGCACTGAAATCGTTCATTTAAATTACAGTTACAAGTAACCAATGAATGCTGAACATTATAATAACAATAATTCTATGGCGTCATATAAGTTCTTGCGTAAGGGCACCAAGCACCTCAGCGCCGGTCCTGCTAACGACGATGAGACAGCATGAAAAATATTACTAGAAGATTATTGTCCAACAGTAAGGCCCCTCACGCGCCAGCTTTCCCCACCACCTATTCTTTGTACGCGATGCGCTTGCGCAATGCCGGTGCGCACCCGTCGCGCGCAGCTTCATGGTTTCTCAACGAATCGAGTAGTAGCATCGCACGTTCCCATAGCAACGCGGCTAAGAGTGAGGGAACGCAAAACTGCCCGCAAACGAACCTTGGACATCACTGCACTAGAATATGTAACAACAAAATGGCGGGCGATAATGGTTCAAGGTTCCGAACGCGGTACACTTCGGGGAAACAGAACATCAAGAAGACGGACAAAGAAATCATTGTTATCTTTGCGGCTATTTTCACTACCGATAAAAGTATTTACTGTCTATACGATTCATAGGTCCAATCGTGCGATCATTGACACAACGGATAGGATTCAGTGCTGGATTGATTTTATTTATAACCGCCGCTGCGTATGAAAAAATTAACAACAACTAACCCCAGTGTTTCGATTTTGTATTTTGCCCTTCGCCGATGATAATAACGTTGTTGATTAACACGTAACAATAATTTTGGAAACTAACCTCACTTTTTTTCTATCGATCTGACGATCGATTTAACCCTAGATAACTAACAAGCGCCTGGTTTTTGTCACTTTTACGAAAGGCTAGTTATCTAGGGTTAAACGAGACTTAATCTGACGATTGAAAGGGATTAAGTTCAATTGCACGAATGAAAATGTACATCGGGTGTACTCGATGAAAACGATACATTATTCGGTTTCAATATAATGTCCTTTAAGATGGTTATTATATATGTACAGATTAAATTGTTCGAATTTTTTCCATTAGTAAAATAGAATGTATAAATATTATAACATGTGGGGAAAATTTGGTTGAATTATACAATTGAAGATTCTGTTAACGATTTCCATTGTTTAGTTACACCGTCGAAGCTGTTAACAGTTATCTCTGCTATTATTTTATCGCCCTTTAAATATAAAGAACGTTTCAATAGCGAACGATAATCATGACGTAGGAGAGCGGGCAATGTTTTTAGATAGAATCAGACAATGAATAGTCTCTGTTTTCATTTATATCTGCCTCCAACGTTAACACATTTTCATGAATAAAACTATTCAATCTAAACTGAAGATTGTGGAACGTACAGAACAGTATTCTTTTTGATATCCTTATTATAGTCAGCTTAAGATACCACACTCTGTACTGTACAACTTAAGTTCGAGAATATTAAATTACTTTTGATTAAAAGTCTCGATATTTTCATTTAATACCAGTCAATGTATTAGGAAACGCTTGTTAATGAAATTGAATTATGGAGTATTTCCTGTTACTAATATATTAGACTTTTTATCCTGTTAATGCATTACGTGCCGTTACGTTGAATTAATTGTATTTTTTATTATTAATTTATATATACGATAACTCAATTAACGATTGAAAGTCTGTCACGAAGTATTAACTATACGATTAAATACCCCGCTAATACATTTATTTTGATCGTGTATTTCGATTTGAAAGCTCGACGATCATCTTTTACGATTATCATCGCATCGAGTTTAATAAAAAATGTCGGAAGCATTTATCGCATGATCATAGACGTCAGATATCGATTTATTACGATAATATAGAATCGTGATGTAATCAGATTAATTAAAAAGAGGGATTTATCAAGCATCATAGAGTATGTAATAATAACAATATCTGCAGCAACTAATCGGCTCGGTTTGGAAAGTTTGGCTTAATAAAAAAATGAATTGAAAAATATTCAATTACGTAATACGTAAGATAGTGAGATGTTATTGCCACATCACGTAATCTTTCATTCTTGCATTTTTATGTAATTTTGTTTGTAATCTATTTTTTTCCAATGTCGTCGTGATATCGGATACCAAAGAGCCGGCGATTACTCCATATTCTTTTCGATAGTATTACAGTAATATTCTTTTCATTCACGTCTGCAGGACCAAAAATTAAGTACCTACTTATTTTCTTACTTATTCTACGCGAATATGCTAATTCGAAATTAATCGACCTTTCTACTGTAAAAGTTTATATTTTCTTTTTCGGAATTATCGCCATTCTTTATTAGACGGAATTAATTTACGAACGTATTCTCTTTAACACTAGGAAATTCCATTAGTTGATGATTTTTCTAGGAACAAATATAATAATTTATTCGACGCGCAATGAAAACATATTAAAGCAATATTATAAGAGATATTCTACAACGAACGACGCCTTTATTAATTGCAATCAAATAAACTTTAATTTACCCCAGGACCATCTACGAAGACGGAATAAAAGTATGCTTCCATAAAAAGAAACAAAATAAATCGTAAGGCACAAGAAGTAAAACGAAACGGAAGAAGATGGCCCACTTAGAAATTGTCCAACGCAAGCCAAATCTTCTGCAGGAGGCTGCGATACAAATTGGCGCAGGTGGTTCCGCAGGATTCGTGGAGGCCTGTATAATGCACCCTATGGACCTAATTAAGACACGCTTCCAATTGCAAGTTAAAATGGGAACGCAGGATGCTCTTTACTACACAGGCATTGTATTCGTTCATTTATCTACATATTCTCACTCCAAAGTTATATCTCTGGCTATCCCATTTCTTCTTCAGCGTACTGTACTGTTTTTCCTTCGGGATAGCTTCAAACGATCATTCTCATACTCATTCTCTTTGGTTGCATTACATTTTTGCAATAGGGATCGGCGATTGCATGAGAAAGATGTACAGAATGGAAGGGCTCGCCGCATTTTGGAAAGGTATATTACCACCGGTTATCATGGAAACGCCTAAAAGAGCTGTGAAAGTATGTACATTATAAATTCTGCGATAGCGACTCCAGAGAAACCGAGACACCCCCCTATGTTTCTTCTGCTTTGTTCTTTTTCTGTTTAGTTTTTCTCGTTCGAACAGTACAAGAAGGTTTTCAACGATCACATGTCAAAGCAAATGGTACGTACACCACAATGAAACCCAGACGGATCACATTGTAATACTATTTTGCAAATGATCCAGGCATTTTTCTGTGCCGGCTTTTTAACTGGCGTGACGGAAGGAATATTGGTAAATCCGTTCGAAGCGATCAAAGTACAAATGCAGTCGAATCGTAGACACATCAGTGACAGCCCATCGACATTTGCTGTGACGCGGCGTATTCTTTCTGAACAAGGATTCGGATTGAATGGGCTCAACAAAGGTCTATCCGCTACAATAATGAGAAATGGTATTTTCAACGCTTTCTACTTTGGTATTTACAACACGATTGTGCCCCTACTGCAGAAGCAAAAGGAATACGTTCCGGAACTAGCTTTGAAGGTACAATTCAGTCTGTCTATAATCGAGCTTAATGAAGGAGCAAAGATGTAAATATTCTGGTCAATGAGAAAACGTTAAACGAGGGAATGTATGAATATTAATCTAATCTGTGAGTGTCTTTTCTCTTAGTTCGCTGTAGGTTTCGTGTCTGGTACAGTGGCATCTTGCTTGAACATACCGTTCGACGTTGCCAAGAGTCGTATACAAGGCCCACAGGGCCAAGTCAAATACAAGGGAACCTTGCAAACTATTTGCATAGTTTATCGCAGCGAAGGGTACGGAATATTCTGCGAATTTCTTACGTTTCTGTTATTCTTTTGCTATGTGCTAAAGGACAAATAATCGATCTATTCATCAATGATTTATTTTAGATTCAGCGCATTGTACAAGGGTTTGTTGCCAAAGATATTACGATTGGGGCCAGGCGGCGCCATTATGCTTATTGTTTACGAGAAAATGAAGGAATATTTGGATGTGCAGTTCGGCGGTTAATTTAGTATTCTGAACTATATGATACATAGTACTCTGCATTTTTATTAATTAACATTGCCAAAGAATCAGTTGGGAAAAACAATTTCCAGGCACGCTAATTCTGACAACTAACGACGGTGATTCAGCTTTACGATTTTGTGTTTCGCAACACTTTTATATAAATAACTCAATCACGTAATCGTTAAAATAGAACCACACGAAATATCTACGATTATTATACCTTTTGTGAAGTTTCAAACATTTATACGAGAGAGAGAGCCAAAATATATTGGAAAGATTTTATACTTTCAGTTCGATTGATATTTCATTTACCAAACAATGCAATGTTGCAGATGTTTACAAGAAAAAATGATTCCTAATTGTTGCAAGGGTAGAAGAATTCAAGCTAAGAGGCACAAGGTTTATTAGCAGCTCTTTTATAAAAATATTATACAAGGGATTCTTAGAATTGGAGAATAGACAATAATTGGAACTCACGTTTAGTCATCCAATACAGAATCCAGCCATTTCTCTAGGTCCAAAGGTTTGGTAGAAGTACTGGGCTTAGACGTACCAGCTGTTATTCTGCAATCTGCAGAGAATCGTGCGTTTTATTAGTATGAACTAGCAAATATTGGGTTGTCCAGAAAGTTCGGCCATATTTCGGTTGGTGGAATTAGGACAGGTCTGAATACATAAAAATGATTGAAAACTTATTACATGTGTACATATTCTAAAAGGTGACATTTCAGGCATCTCTAGAAAAAAGTTCGATTAGGATACATTATTGTTTGTCAGTTTTATACACTCTTTAATACGGAACGAAACAAAGTGTATTACAAGCATTTGAAGCTTTTCTTTTACTGAGAGTTGTTGGAGCTTGGTTGGGATGTGCTACCTCAGATTTTCACTTATTTAAGTAGTTACAATATTCCCTCAATGCCAAAAACTTGATTAATGCTAAACACTTTGGTCGACATAAGAAATCATATTGGAAAGTTTATCAAACTTTTCTGGGAAAATACGAAAAATAATTCTGATGTATGCAGACCTGTTGTAATTCTGCCTACCAAAAAATGGCATGAACTTTTTGGACACCCCATAGATTCTTCTATCGCTGTTTGTATGAATGTGTACCAGTATTGTAAGAAGCGGGTAAAGGTTTCACGGTCAACGAAAGATTACTAATGGGTTCTTGAAGAGATAATAAAAAGTCTAAATCTTCCTCTAAGGAATCCTTTTCATCTACACCTTTCGTATCTTTAGGACACTTTGTTTCTAAGCTGCTTAATATTTTATTGTACTTCTCCTTTCCACGTTGAACGTTGTTATAAATATTCGTCAGCTGATCGTCCTAAAATATTTAGACGATGTTCAATGTTTATAAGGTTGATCAATCTATCGTAAGTTGTACTCACTGTGAAATACTTTTTGTCGATATCAACATTCTCGTTGAATGGAATCGATTCGATCGCGGCCGACAATGCCTTCAAATCGAGTGTGAAGAACTCAGTGTACTTAGAAACATCTACAGTCCAGTCTCGCTCCGATTTGAAGACGAAGTGATCGTCATCAGAAACCGGAGCGTTTATGAGAAATTGGAAATCCTTTGCTGTATTTTCGTCCACATCTACGATATCGTCAAAGTACTTCTCTTCTTTGACTTCTGGCTTTTCCTTGCCTTTGTCCTTTTTTTTGCCTTTTCCTTCCTTCTGCTTCGACTTCTTGTTTCTAATTGGCTTATTATCGTAAATGAAAATGCATTAACTTGTTGTTTTCATTATACAGTTTGCGATGGAAAAACTACTGACGAATTGTGTTTTTTACTTTCTCGATCGCAATTAATCTCGATACCCATTGTTATTAGTTATATCAACAGTTAAATTATTCGTTTTTTTCGTATTCTTACGTTTAAAAGTTAGTTTTCATACATACTTGCGAAGAGTAAACAAAACAGCGAATTTATCGCGAAATGTTGGGATATTATTTTTTGAGGACAATACAGTAAGATTTACGGTCATTAATGTAAAATGTTACCTCGTCTTATTCTAACAACGGTTTTCTTTTGTATTAGAAAAATATTGTTTATCAAAATGTTTTGCACCGACCTCACCTGATTTGTTTTGTGAGACATTTTCTTTGCTTATCCCTGCGCCTAGGGACAAACTGGCAACCAGGGGTGCCAGTGTTACGCTATCGCGTTAGTAGGCCTTAATATCTAGTGACATCGAATCAACGATCGACGTTATAATTGTAACTATCGATAGTGATAATAACTTAGGAGCGCAATTCGAAACCGGATAGGGGCACGCGATAAATAAAGCCGTACATTATTCTAAGTGCAGATCCTAGAACACTTCACTTGGAAGTTTCTAAAGCTTATTTATTACAGACCGTAAAAATACAGCTTAGTCTAACAAGTCACGTACAACCCTTGAAAAGTCGACCCCACGATATCCGGGGCTGGTCACCACATGGCCTACCCCGAAACAAAGGAACCCTTGAGAACCCCACCAGCTCTTCGACGCGCTCTTCCCGACCTTCCCGCGTTTTTCTCTAGTTTTCCCGCACTTTTCCCTTAACTCGCGCGCACCCTAGCTTGTCACACGGAAACGGAAGCGTTGCCACCTCCACATGCCCAGCCACATCAAGAACCCACCCCATTGGACAGGAAACAGCAAAAGGGAGGAGCAAGGAACCCGGGAAGAGGAACCAGAGGCGAAAAGGAAAGAAGAAACACCCTCACAGAGCAGAACTACTTTATCTCCAGTGACGAACAGAACTTCGTTAATTCTTGAACTACCAGTATCTCTTACGCTGAAAACAGAATAAATAGTCGTTCTTTCTAAACTTTATAAATTGTGTATTTGATTCTTCCGCGCTTCTCCACAAGCAGAGCGGTCCAGCGCTCCACGGGCACCCGAATCCACGGAAATTCCCTACATCCCACCAATAGATACGCAACACCAGAAATAAAATGAAAATGGCTGCTCCATACCCCTAGACGTAATAGTGATATCGCAGACGAGATCTCGCCTCGGGTAATACCCTGTTCTCGTCCGCATTACCACGGACGAGATATATGAATAGACAAATCACCTTATGGACTTTCGTGGCACAACGCGACTGCCATACCGACTAAGAAATCCAGCATTGATTCGAACGTCCTCTGTTCATGAACAGTGATAAGTTGAAGCACTACGCTGTATGAAGTAGTGTTGGAGGCAGGAGTCATGCAATTGTGTGAATATATGTGAATGCTATAGGGGAGGGAATCAGGGAAGCAATTTCCACAAACGAGATACATGAATTCTTATATCTCATCGCTGTCCGTGTCAAAAGCACCGACGAAATATAGCAATATATAACTACGAAACAGAAGGCAGAAAAAATTATGAAGAAATGTTTAGAGGGAAAATTTTGTGGTACGGTTAAAGCAGAATCATAAGAGAAAGAAACGAGTGAATTTGACGAGAATATATTTTCTACGGTTGTATATGAATCTGCAAGCCATTTTTAGCAGTTCCCATTGAAATAGACTGTCTCGAATAGAAATGCATCTTTACGCCGTATGCATAACCTATACGATATGCAGTGCCACTGTTCATTAATTAATTACGAACCTTCCGCGAATCAGTTTCTACACTGCAATAAATAATGATTTTTTCCCAACTGCGCGCATCTCCACATCAAAATACAATTGAAAACCTCTCGTAACAAAATAAACCATAATATCCTCGATTTGCAGGTTATGTTACCAAACCACTCGAATTAATATATCCTTCGTAAATACGAATACTATCTCCTATTATTCCCAATGATACAACGTTATCCAAATTCGAGCTTCGAATCGTCCCATCCTTCCTGCTACAAAACCAACATTCTTATCGTTGGATTCCAACTTTAGTTACGCGACGAATAGAGCAAGCAACGGGGGACAAAATTTTCCAAAGTATTCGAGAAACAGCTGATCCATCGATTGTTCAAACGAGCAACGTCCCGCCGATAGACAGTATATTAATACGCAGGAGAACGATCGTGTGAAATCTTTCGTTTTCACGCAAACGGAATACAACACCGTCGAACGCGATCGCGCGAAATCATTGGCACAATAAACCGAAGATGTGCGTTGACGTGTCTCAATGACGTAACGATTTGTCTTTCTACCACCAAAAGAGTCGATTCTTGCGGAACGTGTCTTAAGATGAATAGAAGGATACCTTCGTCGAGCTGCTCGAACTGAACGTAAGTAATTGCCATCGATTTGCACCATTCTGCTTCTTCGCCGAGCATTTCGTTTCGCCCGACTTTTAGGTTATAACACTGAACGATGTAACATTTTTTGTACGCTGCCGATTGTATACATTGGACGAAAATGTTGATGCCCCGAGTTGCAATCGAGATTTCGGGCGTTTCGTTGTTTGGAAACGTTTGCGAACGACGGGAAATATTTCACGATGAATCACGGCTTTAATATTTCCCAGGGTTCGGGACAATTTGTTGTATTACATTTTGATTCGATTGTTTCGATAATTAAGCCGCTCCCACATCGGTTAACACCGCGAAACGAAAATGAGGAAATTTGTTTTAAATATAAAAAGTCATTAGTCGATCGAGCGTTCTGACGATAAAACTTGACAAAAATCAGTGGGTTGATTCAACCGATTTGCCCAAATTTGCTCAGTTATTAGAAATATTTTTCTATTTCCGAAATTAAGAATTGTACGATTATGATGCACGCTGGCGTTATCTTAATTCTTCATACATATTGTTCCTCAGTTGATTAGAATATGTAAATGCTCATATGTATGTGTTCGGTAGCGATAAAAGTGTCTGAGTCATCAGAAACATGTGAACGATACCTGCAATTAACGCACTTCTTATCTTCGACTGAATTCGGAGCAGAACGCTCTGCTTGTATTACAGATATTTAGTGCTTTCAGCATTGCTAATAGTTATTCTCCTTTGTATTAAGATCAGCTGGTTAAAATAGTACAATCGGGGCGCAATCATCAAGATGCGGCTAAGGAAAGAGTTGATTCTGCTCTTGTTGGTAATGTCAGCGGCATCCGAGCCAGAGATTTCCAAGAAAAGATCGGACACATCAGACGAAGAGGCAGAGGAGGATGTCAGTTTAGAAGAGAACGCGTTCGAGCACATGCAAGAGCTGAAGGCGTTGCATGATACCATACTGAAAATAGTGCCAGCCTCCGATCCGTATCTCAATGACAAGATCACCAAGAGGAAAGAGGAGGCTGAGAGCGATCCGAAAGCAAAAGATGAGAGCCCCATGATGACGAACGTTCTGACCCACGCGATGATAGCTCGGGCTAAAAATATCGATCTGCCCAATGGCAATCTGAGAATCGAGGATGAATATCCTGAGTCGTGGTCCGAGGGAGAGCTGCTCGCTGTGCTAAATGAGGAGGCTCAGGAACCACTCACGCCAGGGCAACAGGAAGGTATTTTAAACAATATCGCATTTATTTTGATGGTTAACAAGAGCTCGACATAGTTCAATTCTTGTCGGACGGATTAATTGAATTTTCTGCCCGCAGCGGAGCTGCTGTTTAGAAAAGCACAGAGCCTCTTGAACGCCACACGTTCGAACAAGGAAGAGGCGTACAAGTTGCTGACGTCTGCGGCCAATCTGGGCCATCTCGAAGCGTGGTGTATGCTCGCCTGGGCTCACTTGTTGGGAACTCAAATCGGATCAGCCCCCTCGAAGCAGAACATTCCGGTGGCTTACAAGATATTCAAAGGGCTCGTCGAAACCGGCCTGCCGTCTGCCCACATGGTACATAAACCTCTGCCCCTCGTAAACTAATGTCGACTATCCGATTTTTTCTATAGCCACGTTTTGTTACATCGTTTTTGGAATTCAATCTCTCGTCGTACGATAAAAACTAATATTAAGCACACTGTTCGCCAGGGTATGGGTTTTTTGCACGCGACAGGATTGGGTGGAGTGAATGCTTCCCAAGCAAAGGCTCTGCTTCATTACACAGTAGCAGCTCTTGGCGGTGACACTCGGGCACAGATGGCTCTCGGTTATCGTTACTGGGCCGGGATCACGACGCCAGCTTCCTGCGAGAGGGCCCTGGACTTTTACCGGAAGGTGGCCAACAATGTTGCGGAGGAGGTCTCTCTCAGTGGAGGACCGGTTGTTCAACGAGTTAGGCTGTTAGACGAGCAGGAGAATCCGGCGTACAGTTCGGGTATATTCGACCAGGATTTAATAGAGTATTATCAGCTGCTGGCGAAGAAGGGGGATATACAAGCGCAGGTGGGATTGGGACAGTTACACTATCAGGGCGGAAGAGGTGTACCGTTGGATCATGAGAGGGCATTGCAGTATTTCCAACACGCGGCTGACGCCGGCAATCCCCTTGCCATGGCTTTCCTGGGCAAGGTATCAAGCATTTACTTTTACGAATCACATATTCCGCGCGTTAGGCGCGATCGTTCTTTCCCGACAAATGTGTAGCTCATTCGGTTTGTCGTTTCAGATCTATCTGGAGGGCAGCGACATAGTGAAGCAGGACAACGACACGGCGTACAAGTATTTCAAGAAGGCTGCAGAGCTTGGGAATCCTGTGGGTCAGAGTGGCTTGGGCCTTATGTACCTTTACGGAATGGGAGTCGAAAGAGATACTGCGAAGGCTCTTCAGTACTTTAGCCAGGCCGCCGAACAGGGATGGGTCGATGGACAGCTTCAACTTGGGAACATGTATTTCAGTAAGCTCGTGAAAAACGTTTTCAAACGAACATCCTCTACATAGAATTGCGCACATCGATACGGTTATTGTTCGGAGCGATTTAGTTGTTCGAATGATTGATCGTTCTTATAGGTGGCACAGGTGTCAGACGAGACTACAAACTAGCGAACAAGTATTTCAATTTGGCTAGTCAGTCGGGCCATGTTCTGGCGTTCTACAATTTGGCCCAGATGCACGCGACCGGCACAGGCATGATGCGCAGCTGTCCAGCCGCTGTTGAACTATTGAAAAATGTCGCCGAGAGGGGCAAGTGGAGCGATCAGCTGATGGCTGCGCATGCAGATTACAGAGAAGGCAGGATAAACGAGGCCTTCGTTAATTATGCCCTGCTCGCTGAGATGGGCTACGAGGTGGCCCAGAGCAATGCCGCGTTTATATTGGACAAAGGTGAGACAACGATATTGACGGAGGAGGAGGGACTGACCAGGGCATTGTCCTTGTGGGCCAGAGCTGCTGCGCAAGGATATGCTGTCGCGCAGGTATATTCTTCGATTGTTTCTGCATCTCGCGTGCAATTTCCTAAATCGTAAATCAAATCCTTATCACCGTACGCAACATTGTTACAACGTTTATGTAAAATCTTCAGGTTAAATTGGGGGACGCTCATTACTACGGTCGGGGGACAAAGGTGGATTACGAGGCCGCGGCCAGTCACTATCGATCAGCATCTGACCAACAGAGCAACGCCCAGGCGATGTTCAACTTAGGATACATGCACGAACGTGGCCTGGGACTTACGAAGGACAGACACCTGGCCAAACGATGCTACGACCTTGCGGCTGAGGCCAGCCCGGACGCCAAGATACCCGTGGCGTTGGCTCTGATCAAGCTCTCGTTTCTATTCGGGCTGGATTACCTCGAGGAATTCAGTCTCGATCATCTACACAAATGGGACCTGCTGTTGAGCGCGAACTGGGACCTCTGCCTCATCGGGCTCCTCACCGGCATGCTCAGCTTCATTATTTACTTCCGCAGGCCACAACCACCGCCTCCGGCCCGTGCGAACTAGATCCGCGATGATCTTCTGTTTCGAGACCTTCTTTCCTCGCTCATTCTTTCAGATGAAGCCGAAGTTTGTTATTGATCGTTCGTAAATACATGCACCGTACGTGCATATCGATACGTTGTTTTCATTGAACCACCTTTATTTTGCACAAAATCGAGGCTGCGGCGAATTGTTGTTCGTTCCGGTCCTCTTACCATCCGGATGTTAAGTGTTTATAGTACTAGGCACCGAACAATTTATAATTATTCAATGAAACTTTTTACATCGGCATGTCTTGCTCGTTGCGTTGATTAAGCGTTCTTGAAACCTTCGATCTTTCACTTCAGAGGCACGCACGCTGATTTCTGTTTTCGTAGCGCGAGAAGTGGCATTGTGTTTCGAAGAAATTTCCCATGGCGTATTAATGTGAAAAACTGGAAAACATTCACGTGGCTATGAATTTGTGGATCTTTCGTTTCTAGAGACTGTGTTTTTTTTTTTAATTTTTAGATTGCGAATTGTATTTGTAACTTAATTCGTTTCAGATACCCTTTTATGTTTAACAATGTATATGTATGTATATTTCGAGCAATATATATATACATATATGTGTGCGTAAATAATAACAGAATCATGGAAGAAAGTGTGAATGTTTTGTGAATGGAGTATAATGCTTAAGGTCGATGATGTGCGATTTTTTTTTTTACATTTATTTATAACAGGTAAGTTTTTGGGAAATGTATCATTATCGTCATAGATATACAAAAAATATTAATCCGTTGTGTTTAATCGACGAATAATTTGTTTGAGGGATATAACCTTTTTTTTCGATCGAAAAATAAAAATGAATTTATTATGTAGAACGTTTGATTTTATCTAGGATATAATTGCGTGTAAACGGTGTTGCGTTATACAAAATTATATTTCTTGACTAAAATTGTGAATACTTGTATAAAGATACAT
This sequence comes from Nomada fucata, assembly GCA_948146005.1. Taxonomy (NCBI): domain Eukaryota; kingdom Metazoa; phylum Arthropoda; class Insecta; order Hymenoptera; family Apidae; genus Nomada; species Nomada fucata. The sequence continues at coordinate 28,961,279 of OX411277.1, read as the reverse complement.
TGTTTCGTACATTGATGTATAAATGCCTTGGCAACAATAACAGCAATGTTAAAAAATGTATTATTTATTATTAGACATTAATAAATTTTATTAAAATTCTTAAGTATCAATGTCAATATTATAAACAGTAAGTTACTTTATCGCGCGACAAAGATAGTATGGGTAAGGGAAGATGATTTACCTGAAAAGATCAAATAACTAAGGGAAACAAAACTGCGTAAAATATATACATAATAATAATAATATATATACAGTGGCGGACATAGACTTACGAACATACGAATAAATATATTTTCATTCTGTATATTATGGTATGCACAGTATTTATAATTCATTTTATTACGTTTCTTACATGTTTGAGGCACATGCTGCTGTATTGCGCCCTATAGCTCCTACAACCTTAATATTATGGGCTGTAGAAAATATTTTTGCGGACACGTACATTACGAACGTTCGAGTTTCCCTCGTACGATTTAAATTTGTTGCCCTCGCGGTCAGTCCTCGCTACTTTATCAAGTATAAGACAGTGTTAAATGCGAGAGTTAAAACGAAATAACCACGAGTAAAGACAAAAATATAACGCCAGAGCAACGAGCCATGGTCAGCTTCTGAGAAAACAAGGACTGACGTACCGACATATTTCCCAACAATTGGATATACTGTGGGAGTATATTAATATATTAATATTAGGAAAACTTCAGAAAATGTTCTCTGTAAACTGAAACCACGTAAAACCTACTGTCGAACATATTGTTTGATTTATCGGCTCCCTGAAACCAACCGTTTTAAAACTGCCGTGGATATTCATGGTGAAATATCAGTGCACCCATTGTTCGACGTCGTTTATTTGAAATGAATCTAATGGTTAGAGTAACACGACGCAAACCGTTCATAGCGGAGAAAAATCGTCGCGAGAGACTTCAATTTGCAAAAGATCATCTCAATTGGGTAGAAGTGGCCAAAAGTTGTATTCACTGTTGAAAGCAAATTCAATCGTATGATATCTGACGGAATATAGTGAGGAATATAGTGCAAAATGTTTGAAACCAACCGTTAAAGGAGGTGGAGGATCGGTGGTTGTGTGGAGTATTATGACCAAGTTCGTAAGTCTATGTCGGCCACTGTATATAATATAACAAATACATAATAAATAATTAGATGGAATTGTACGCTATTCTATTTTATATTTCATGGATCATATGTATAAACGGATTTCGTTGGGAAGGCAGAAACGTTAAGAACACTATTCGAAAAATAATTCGATGAAAATGATAATGTTGAGAATCTCGTTACCGTGGAACTTACTGTTTATCGATTTAACAATTATGGTATCATACATTGTCCTTTCGTGTAGTATGAAAACATTGAAATTATTCGTGTTAGGTTTGTCGTGAATATCGAGAAAAATGCAACGAGGAAGAAGGAAAAAGGGCAAAGGAACGAAAGTGAAAAAGAAATGCACCGACGAAAGGGAGACTCTGACTTATGAACAGGAGATTTTGGATAACAATCGACAGTTGGCACGGTAAATATATGTATTCGTAAAAAGAATTTAACTTGTGTGCGTAACTTCGATATTGATAACTTCGATATTATTCGTTTCTCTTATCTCTGTTCCGTTTGATTTATTTTGGTATCTTAAATGCATACAGAGTGGTTAAAAAAAAAGTATCATATTTTTTAGAACACAAAGAAACATTACTAAAATAATAATGAGAGACTTTTTAAGCTAATCATTATGTGCAGGGTAAGTTACCGCAAAATTTCTGTGGCCAATTAAATTTTTTTATACGTTTACATGGAAAAGCATTTCTAATTATTGTAAAATAACGAAAATATTAATATCGAATCACAAGTAATTTTCACTTGATATATTTTTCTTGGCAACTAAATTTGTTCGCAAAAATTTGCAACAATGTCAATTATTATTTCATATAATTCTTACATGAAACGATTATATAATTCTTTTTCTTAAACCATCCTTTTTCTTTATTAAAAACATTAAAAATATTGCATTAAATTAAAGAATTGCGAATTGGAAATGATTCGTGAATAAAAAAAGACGGAAATAAATTAGACTAAGAAGTCGAAACGACGAACTGGAGGCACAAGCGGAGGTCATGAAAGAGAAGTTTGAACAATTGGAAGAAGATCGGGCAGATATAATTGCGCATTTAAAGAGGAACCTGGACGAGAAGACAGAAGAGGCCAGCGAGCTTTCGAAACGGCTCACGGCTTTGGAGGAACTGCGAAAAGACGAGTTGGCTGTGTACAAAAAGAAGCAGGAAGCGATGGCGCTCGAGTATCGCACGATGCAGAACAATTTGAGCGCCGAAGTTAAATTAGTCGGTGAAGTATAGAAAATATAAATGTACAGGGTGTCCCGTAAATCGGGGAACATCGGGAAATGGGAAGTAGCCAGGGTAATTCTGAACAACTTTCCCATTGAAAGCAATGTTGTTTGCAGCTTAGTTTTTGAATTATTAACGAAAAACGCTGGCCAATCAGAGCGCCCGCAGAGCGTGGTTGAGAGTCGCGTGTGGAGCGCGCGCTCTGCGGGCGCTGCGATTGGCCAGCGTTTTTCGTTAATAATTCAAAAACTAAGCTGCAAACAACATTGCTTTCAATGGGAAAGTTGTTCAGAATTACCCTGGCTACTTCCCATTTCCCGATGCTCCCTGAGTTACGGAACACCGTGTATAAACACGTGCAGTGAGCGCGATTAAACTGATTTATAATAACATAGAATTATTAAAAAGGGTAGCTTAAATATTGAATTTCACTGTTTCTGCTGATTCAGTTTGAAACAATTATTTGATCATTACTCATTATAATGAATAAAACATCGCATATCAGTAGTTTTCAATTCTCGTGCAAGAAAATCTTAGCAAGGTAAATTTTGCTATTAATAATCATGCATTTCGTACAGCTGGCAAATTGAATGCACTGGAAGATTGGCGATTAGCTCGACTGGATTTAATGCAGAAGTTCGAAAATCAGGAGAAGGAAATGGCCGAGCAAGAGGAGCGCCATCGAGAAGCACTATACAAGGCCGAGAAATCTGTAGTGGTGGGGAAATCATTGTACGTGTCATCAAAAAACTCAATTCCACCAGAGATCTTGATAATTACGTATTGCATAGAATGCCTGTATTTTCCTTTCTCTCATTTCTTCTAAATGACGCCCTGCATTTATATATAATTATGTAAGCCCTCCGTTTATTTAGTTCATTGTATCCACATGGCATAACTTAAATTGTTTTTGATCATTCACACTCTACTATGGATTTAAATTAAATTTGAGTAATTTCACGATATGTATTTTATGCGCTGTGATTACGTGGTGTAAAATTTACTCGACAATGATACGAATGCACAGAATGCAGAAGGAGATGCAGGAGCAGTTGCAACTGTTGTCGAGGAGACTTTTGAAGGCAATCACGTTACGCATATCCGATGTCATGAATCGTGCGATTCGTGAAAACGTGATGTTGAATCGCGATCTCGATAAGTTGCTGAAGATCAACAGAGAATTGGAGAGCGTCAACATCGAACGGAAGAAGACCGAACAAACGTTCAGATTAAAATGTGAATTGGTTGAGACCGAATCGAACATAACGTTGAGGAAAACCTTGAGGCAGAGGGAGGCGATTCATCAAGCTGCTGAGGTATGATTTTTATTCGCGTTGAACGTGAATAATATTTTCAAACAAAGACCCACAATGTTCGCAGGAATTTCAAAAACTTATTTCCTATTATTGCGAAGTGGAAGGAAACAATGCTCGTCTAACTGAATTGCAATTGGTTTTGGAAGATATCATTAAACGAAAAGACAAACTGCTGGAAAAGGAAGTTAAGCAATACGAGAAGAATATTTTATTGGTGAGAAATGAAAGCAACGAATTGCTGGAACAAATTCAGGACAAGGAGAAACAGTTTGCGGCTTTGAAAATTATTTTAAACAATGCCAGAACTTTTCTGAACGAGGCTCTGCAGGTGATAATTATTTTTAAGGAGTAATTGAATTTGATCAATATTTCGAATCATTGTTTTATTTTTTTACTAAGAATTATGTGAAAATCGACGTAATGGAACATGGAAATCAATATTTATTTCGATAATATTATTTGTTATATTGTTAGGGAGTTGTGGATTAATTATTGTAATTATAGAGTAAAGTTTTATATTGTAATATTAGAAATGCTGATATTCTCTGTGTGTTACTTCTTCGAAAAATTGTATGCACATAATTATAATTATTTCACTGTGTAAATACTGTCTTTACAGGTGGCGGAAAATGCTTACAGAAATCAACAATGTCTTGGATGCATGGGTAGAAAAATGCTCCATTCCCTAGTGGAAATATTAGACACTGACACTATTACTAATGCTGTCGATTATAGTCCATCAGAGGTGCAAATTCTTACTCAGCCCAATCTATAATACTAATAGTATTGGATTATAGTAATAATCTTTTCTTTATTTCAATTTATTTGTCGGTACAAATTGTCAATGTTTTGTAGATCGATAACATGGACTGCAAGTATACATTGGGACGTTTGGGTCTTATTGAACGAACGACAGACAATGAAGACCAGAAGCAGGACGAAATCACTGCAAAAAATGAGGAAGATATTTACGAAGAAATAGGGGGTGAAGAATTGCAAAGCAGTTCGGGAAAAGTACCGTCTTGTTTGTTGAGTGAAATTAGCTGTAGTATTTCATCTCCCAAGGAATAATCAATTTTTTATTGTAAATTCTAGTAAAAATCGACCTGTGTTACTGTTATATTGTTATGTTAAATTACTGTGTTAAATTATATAGAGAACCGATTCTATCCTATTAAAAATATATAAAGCAAAAAAATGTTCTTTTACATTTTATTATATTTATATTGAAAAATTCGACGATCATAATTAATATTATAAAATTTCAACAATTCCAGCATTCCAAACTGTCAACATAATATCAAACTGACTATTTTGCATTTGCATTTTATTATGTACCGCGTCGTACGAGAATCGCGTTTTATGAAAAGAGGACCCCGGGTCCCATCGCCATTTCCGTGTCACTCATCGTTACCAACAGATTATAGAAAACGATTAAATACTGACCGAGATTTTACAGTCACTTCATAAACGCAAGAATGTATTCGACATCCATGATCCAAAAGATTCTAGAAAACGACCTCAACGTTCACTAAAGTTGGAATTTTAATTCGAATAAAGTTAAGGCAAGACAAATCCTTGTATGATGGAAATAGTTTACTTATTTTATAGTGTAATAAACATTACAAACATTACAAACTGATAAATACATTTGTATCCCGCTATTCGACTAATATCCATTCTGCAATACTTGTAACAGAAAATATGCTTCGATACGACAAAAAATGTCGAACACGATATTCAAAAACGCCCGCCTTCAAGAAAGAACAATACACACCCCACCCCCCCATCGCCATCAAAGGCGCCAGCCAATTAGCGTAGACTATTTCAAAAATCTGCCTCTTTCGCCCAACGGATCTCGTAGTGAATAGACGTGCTCGGAGTGTCGGTCGAATTAAGGTATGTCACATAGTCTAATATATTCGCGAAAACAGGAAATGATCTACGCATTGTTTTCATTTACTTGCCTTCCAAGTTATCTGCAGTTTCTTTGTTGATATTAATGAATATTTGGCAAGGAATGAAGGAAATATTGCGCAGTGAACGGAGTCGCACCGCGTGGCGTGCATTTTCAAATCGAGTATGCATATACGTATCGTCTTTTACGTATGCGTATACGTATTTCGGCTCTGAATGCCGTTATCTTGCAATATATTCTGTAGTTTCTAGCAATAATACTGTAATATTGGCGATTCTTGATACTTTTATCTCTAATTTCAGTTGGACTCCGTTCAATGGCGTCTCTTTCGCTTGTTCCGATAAACCATTCAAAATTGGCGGGGACGTGGCGCTGCCGGGCAGAAATGCGCAGGCGCGTAATGATGTCAAGCCATGCCGAAGTGTCAAACGATCTGGTTGACAAGTAAAGATTTCTCGAATTTCTGCTCAAAATAAGTAGAATCGTACGAATACTGATAATATATCTTGATTAAATTATTATTCATACCGCGTATACATCATTTATCTCGCGTTTAATTCAATTCCATTGGCGTCGACACGATATTCAAAAACTATCGTCCTTGAAGAAAGAACCCCACCACCCACCCGGTTAGCAGCCAATCAGCGCAATCTATTTCAAAAACCTCTCTTTTTTCCGCCAACGGATCACATAGCGATTAGACGTGTTCAGAGTGTAGTTCGAATTGAGGTGTGTCACATAGTCTAACGTATTCCTAAACGCAAAATATTATATTAATTGTTTTCGTTTCCCGTTTCCTGAAAGTTCTGTAGCGTTTTTTGTTAATATCATATATTTATTATATATATTTTGTCAATATATTTTAGTAGAAATTTGTGAAAACATCGCGTAGTAAGTGGAATCGCCGAACATGCAACTCTACTTCTGCGTATAGATATACATTTTTCAGCCGCAAATTTCATTATTTTGCACTACATTCGGTAGTTTCTAGCGGCATTATTATAATATTGATAATTCTTACTACATTTATCGTTGATTTCAGTCGGACTCCGTTCCATGGCGTCTCTTTTGCCTGTTTCAAATGGGACCACGGCGGAAACGTGAATATGGAGGCGAGAATGCGCAGGATCGTAGTGTCGATTCAACTTCTCGCCAACAGGTAAGCGTTCTTCAAATTCCTTGTAGAAATAAAGCGAATTTTAGCAATATATGTCTATTAAATTATAATTCACACCACGTGTAATACTTATACGATGTAGAGTCGCGTTGTAAACGAATGGTAACATAATGCAAGCAGTTATTTGCGACTATTTGTTTACTGTTTCTGCTCGCGGTCGGGAAGCTTGTTGTTCCTCGAAAGTCTCGACAATTTATCGCGAAACAAAAAAGTTCACTCTTGAAGTAACGTATACGTTGAAATATTTCTGGGAAACGCAGGCGGTCGTAAACAAACCTCGTCAATTGGCTTCGGTCGAGCGTTGAACAGAGTCGAACGGCAAAGGACGGATGCGTGTGTTGTCATTCTACCACTCGACGCCGGGCTGACGAGACGTGTGGAAACATTTCAGTGAGGTGCGTATTGTTACATGTTCCTACTAGCTACATCATAATTATCACAATTATCACGATTATTGCTTTAGTCTATCACGATTATCATTACCTTCGCGTACTTGTTTCACTTCTTTGTCAGTCTTTTTGTTCCAGCAATATGGGGAGAGGCGAGTTGACGAAACAGAGAAAGCCAATAGGTACAATGATGCGAAATAATTGATTGCGACTGTGGCGTTCGCACGTAAGCGTATTAATCATATTTCCGTGTTGGCTTTATTTGATGTGAGACTAATACTAAGATGAAACAGCAACTGTTAAAGAAGTTACGTAAACGATTAAATTTTCTATATCCATTGCAACTCGATTCAATGGAATTGTAATGTTTCGTTAACGGGGATAACAAACACTCGATAGGATTAACATGTTTTCTTACAGAAAATTTTGTGGCCGCGCGCAATGCGGACGGTAGAGTCGCACTATTTGCTTCGAAGTTTTCTAGCCTTTTCAGAGCAAGTGGCTCATTTTAAATTTTCGTTCACGCTTTAGCTACACGCGATCGTAGAGTCAGTGTTTTTCGCGTACTAGTTATTAATATTATTATCAGAGCGCCGGTGCTCCTTTTCAATTATTTCGATTGCGAAATTAGAATCTCAATTTGTTCGCCGATATAATTTGCGGTCGCGTTCATATCTTTTATTTTTCTTTTTTTCTGATATTCGCTATCGGATGTAGAGTCAGTGCATCACTGAAGGGGATGTTTTAGGCGACACTGATAACGTGAGGAATGTAAGTATCTTTTAAACAATTCTCAGTTTTCTACGAAGAATTAAATTCTGCAGATTTAACGGTAGATTTTAATGTTCCTTGCGTTCTTGTTTAGTTACAGTTTGCACACTCCCTGACGGTGGCGTTCAATGAAGCTGCCCCGGTGATGTTCCCGATGTCTTCCACGAGTGCTTGCTCTACTTTTGCAATCAACGGGATGGTGAGTCGCATGTGTTTTCGTTCCTCTGGTCCCCAATCATGCCGTAGGACGATTGGTCCGAAGCGGCACGGGTGACTGGTTGTATTTTTTAGTAGTTTTGCGAGCATAGTGACGCTACTTTTTTTGTGCATTATTTCTTATACGAGGTTAGATCTGCCTTCTTGTACTTCGCGTTTTTTAATATAAAAAATGTAAAAACCACAGAAATATTTCTTTTTCAAATAAATATTAGATCCAGTAAGCACTGTCCGTATAGGTTCCTCTGATAAATACATTAATGAATACATTGAACAAATGTCCATATATTCAGGACATTGTATCTTAAATTTGTAATTGCATTTATAATCATTTGAAATTTGATGTCACTATTGAGCAGTGCAGAAGTCGGATACCCTTCGACTTCGTTACTGCAAGCGTTTCATGATTATAGTAATCATGCATTAAAATAAATAAATATAACGATACGGATATTAAAATTGGCATTGAATATACACAGCAAATGAGAACATTTAATATTAATCTTCGTATGCTATAGTCGAGTCCTTTTCGTATAAAATTTATTACACATTATGTGCAAGAAGGCACTTTGTATACGGGTAGATTTTCAAATCGAAGTAGCTATCTTGAACAATTTGCTTCGATTACGGAATCACCTGAGGCTTATAATAATTTCTCAATTTTTAAAGTAAATATTTAATTGCATTACTTATTCTAGTTAAATCACTTTCAATGACAGTCATTTTCCTTAATAAATCAATTATTTATCAGTAATTTTCGAGTCTTTATTAATATTTCATAAATTACAAAGTCGAGTCACTTTTAAAAAGATTGAAAACAAAATATACTATCAGCTATTGATATTTTACGTCTACTAATCATCTTTTTAGATCAGGATTTTCAGGTTTAACCCCTTCCGTGTTCATTGCCAGGAATTCACTCACGTGCCCAGGTGCTACTTGAGTGAGTGAGAGGCAATAGGCACGATGATCATATATTTTTTAAATTTATAACTGTGTGTGGCGGCTGACATTTGCTAGCGCACCGTGCACGACGTATTTTCCACATTTTGTGTGTGTGTGTGGTTAAGCCGTGGAATTGCGTCGGCTCGGGAATTTGATAACGAATTTATTTCAAAAGCAGTACTATGATTCCGGGTATATCAGTATGTTTTAAAATTGCAAATATACATTGAGTACCATAATGAATTATGGAATTATGGCAAATAATCATAATAAACGAGTATTGTACTCTTTTGAGCCAAGTATTCTTAGTTGAAAGACAATGTTCAATATATTTTATACAAAAGTAATGCACGAGCATATACGTTTACGCACATTTACGCAATGGTCGCTAGCCTTTGTCAGCCGATTTCAGGAATTGGTACGTACCCTTAGAGTGTGAACGATTGTATGCCAAGCTCGGGTGTCGGGGACGTCCCGGGACGTCTCTCTAGTGTAGGCTCTTGCACCCGGGTGTTTGAGTGAGAAACGTGGAATGACGTGTGTTTGTGCGAATGCTTTGCCATTTTTTTAAATACAGGTCTAGGTAGGATAGGTAGTGTACCTTCTAGTATGCCTGATAGAAATAAGTAGGTAGGGCCGGGCAGGTTGACACAGTCTCTGGTCGGGTAGGCAATATATCGCGTGTTCAACCTGTTTCAGGAAATCTGATTTGAAAAGTCGACGGTGAAGCTGTGGCGCGAACGAAAATGCGTTCGCCCCTGGCTTTGTCCATCGATTCTTCGAATCCTTCGCGACCGTGGTCGCGATTTGGCTTCGAAACGAACGTGACGTTATGCTCGAGGCTGCGCGTGTAGGCGAAGATCGATTACAATTTTAATCGTGATCTTTACGATTTTCCGTGATCGCAATTTTTACGATTGTATTTGGTCGTGATTCGTCCGCGCGTGTTCCGTTCAGCTACGCGGTTTAGATTTGCATTTTATCTTTTTGTTTGCTTGCGAATAGAGTCTCGGGCCTAGACTAAGTTTCAGGGGGCGTTGCGCCCGAAGAAAAGAAGAGGCTAAATGCCGAAGCGGCCCGACAAACTGTCTCTCAAGAGGGCAACTACCAATGGCTCTGCATCCTTTGGATGGGGAGCCATTCTTTGTTACCGTTTTGTCGCTACGCTCGCTTTTGCATGCTGTAGTTGTAGTTCATTGTTTCCAGCACTCATCGTATTGGGCGAATCGCGATTTTTATTAGCGTCGCGTACGATTCAAAGCGGTTTGCATTAGGGTTGCGAATAAAATCAAATCGCGATTGCAACTAGAGTCGCGATTAATTATATCGTGGTTTGAATTGCAGTAGCCTTTACATTAAATTATACTTGCGATATGTACTTGCTTTTAGCGTTGCGATGATAATTTTCGCGTTCCTTTTCTCCACAGGTTTTAATTAGCATTTACAGTGCCTGCGATATTTTTCCATCGAGAATATTTTTCTTAGATTTTCATGGTAGTGTCGCGACGATAAATGATCGCGATTTTGAAGTAGCGTTGCGACCACAATGAAATGCCCAAATAGGTTCCTGAGTCGCCAAAGGCAGCTATTAAAGCTGCACAATATGATTGCTTCGATGGTAGTGTTGGTTGCGACTACCATGACTTCTCCGTTATTAGCGTTGCGAATTAAAAATGATGGGTGCAGTCAATTACTATGTTTTTTTAATATATACGAAATATTAGGTTAGAGATAACGGAGCACCATACGCGATTGACTTTGCAAGTAGTGCAGTAAATTAGTGTTGCGAGAAGAAGAGATGATCCACTTACGGTTTTAAATCGGGCTTATAACAAGTGGACGATAATTAATAGTAGAATGCCCCTCTGGCTATTTATTATTCTCTTTTGCCTTTCACCTTTTTATTAACACTAAAAACGAGTTGTTTCATCTTAGTATCCAAGTAAATGTTTCTATTTGTAATTCATATTTATTGTTCAGCATGTTTGCATTTTGGAGGAATATGCTCCCTTTGTACTACTGTAATATTTGTTCACAATTACTAATATCACGAATAAGTTTGTTGCAGAGTTATTAAGTTAAGGAAGATGTCAATATAACAGACTACTGCCTCAAGTAAATTGCAGCATGCAAGTAATCAGAGGCTCAGAAGGGTATGCTGTATGGATCAAATAAATTGAAAGAAATTGTATGATTTGAAGGAAATGGTAAAAATAATCGGGCAAAGTACCTAACAAATATCACTAAATTCTTATAAACTTTGATGTGTTTCAGGTTGCAGGATCACGATCTTAGTGAAAGAAGATTCGTTATAAAATATACCTCTTCCCTTTCTTTGTATCCCTTTAGGTTTTCAGGCCGGCAGGCAATTCTTCAATTAAATTAGCTTTTCAATTAGGCAGGCAATGTTTACGTCAAGATAAATTTTTTGTCAGGCTTTTGTGTGTTTCAGGTGCATGATCAGAATATCCTCTAAAGAACTTCAAGATTCATCATGATTCGTCATATTTCTAAATTAAATCATTTTTTAAATAAGCTGACAATTTACAAATAAAATTAGCTTTTTAGTTAGGGAGGATGTTTTAAGTTAAGATGTAATTTACCATAAGTATACAATGTGCATTTATTTCAACTACTTGCAGGCTAATTTATATTACAATCTGTGTTCATTAGTTTAAGTCAGGTCCAACAGCATTTTTATTTTCAGCTTTCGCCATAACTAATTTTACCATTTTAATACATCCTATTTGCTTAAACCAACTACGAGCTAATGTGCATTACAATCTTTATCTTTTACTTCAAAGGGTGCAACAGAATTTTTATTTTCAGCTTTCGTTCCAATTATTTATTTTAATACATTTTGCTCACTTAAACAATGTATATTCCGATCTATATTATAATCTTGATTTTTTCATTGATTCAGGTATCAACAGGACTTTTACGTTCAGCTTTCGTTAAATTCATTTATCTTACTACTTCCTTCCATTGATATTTTGCACCACGTTTGCATATCAAGCGTGCTGCAGATACGCATCAGAAGGAAGTAGCTTTCATATTTGTGAATAACAATATTTGTATATGGATGGTGGATGGGGCGCGGCTACGGCCGCGCGGGTCTCCATTTGCAGCAACCTCCTCGTGGTGAGACCTGGGCAATCGATGTCACTCGTCACACATTTACCAATTCGATCGCTCATTCGTTTGCGATACGATTGTTAAATACGTGACAAGAGCGTCGAGCGAATAGGCTGCGATTTTAGGAATAGACGAATCGGCTAATTTGTCGGTGGCTCGACAATTCGGGCCGAGAAAAGACGTCGGCCGATTCGTCTTTGTCCTAATGTATTTTTTGCGTGCGCGGGTTTACGTTCAGTGTGGACGAACTCCGCATACGCTTGGCTGAAAGCGCGTTAAATATCGATATATGCAGCGGCTAGGGATAGTTCTCGATAGGTGGACCATCGATCATCGATAGTTGTCGCGGCATTACGTTATATCAGCCTATGTTTTCGATAACCATCGATAGTTCTCGATATCTATCGATAGTTTTGGATATTTATCGTAGTTTTCGATATCTATCGATAGTTTTCGATGTCGATCGATGTTTTTCAATATCTATCGATAGTTTTCGATGTCTATCGATAGTTTTCGATATCTATCGATAGCGGTAACCATCGATATTTCTCCGCCAGTACGAATAATACGTAATTTCAAAATACTGTTTTGAAGAAACGCAACATGTTTGTTAAAAGTCAACTGAACTTTGTGGCGCTTGTTTAATCAGTGTCCACAAGTAAACATAATTCGATCTATATCGCGTTTGGTCTCATATCAATCAGAAAAATCTCGCAAATACGTTGGTAGAAGTTGCATTCGGAAAAATTGACAAACAAAAAAGTTTTATTCTTGCATTAGTCTTCTTGTCTCACCGATACGCTCCGGCGCTTCGCTTTGTTTCTTCGGACCTCTCTCTTTTTCCTTCTCTCCTCCACTGTCTGTCCCTTTCTACGTTCACGCTCGGCTCGAGCTGCTTCTGAGAATAGATTCGACACCCTGCTTGGTTATTGTGCACAGCTTGGGCCCCAATCTTTGTACATATAAGCAGGTTTTACTGCATAGTAAATCCTTCCGGCGTACGCATTTGCGTGCTGTAAATGCATCCGCGATTTGTTTTTAATAGATGAATACGACTCTGTTGAATTTCTTTGGACAGAACTACGTAGCCTATCGGAAGGAAGTTGGTAGGAGGATTGTCTTTCATATTCGGCTGTGAACCAAATTCATAGCAGATCCGGACGTGTTTGCACGCGAAAATATATTCTCCACGATCGGGTTGCGTACAAGAATGGTCTTCTTTAACAAAATTATATTTATTGTCTCATTTCATTTTGAAGAATTGTTCATATAACAATAGGCTACACTTTCATGGTACCGCAGATACTTTCAGTTGATGGATTATACGTCACCGTGTTATATTTACGCTTATAGTTACGTATTATACGAAATGTATAATAATCAATATGTATAATGGAGTGGCTAAAATTTTGCATTTACATTCAGAAAGCATTCATTCGATGTTGGATAATAAGGTGGCTAGAGTCACGAGCAATGTACTTACGATTTCGTTTCACTCTGTACATGATCATTTACAATTGTCTGTATATCGATTAAGCTTTTTCGTATATTATTACAAATTCTACGCGACGTTAACAGTTAACTTTGCCTCGATAATATCCTACCCGTATTACAACTATTTTGCCTTACGTAAACACAACGAGGATATAATTAAGCACGACGAAATTTGATGTAAAGAAATTCAAAGGGGCGACGGTTTCTTCGCTGTTGTGCACCGTAGGCTTCAGTTCTCCTTGTTCAATGATAGCACGAGTATTACATTACACTTCACTAGTCATACAAATCTAAAAAAAGGGGAATCCGTGATGGTACGCCTCAACGGGGGAATTCTGGTATCCGCTGTTGTCAATTAAACAGGCGACCGTCATTGTAATACCTCACGAAGTTTCAGCAGGCCAATATATTTACACACGTATGCTGCCTCTTTCGTTTCGAATACGAACCACGTTAAAAATTTTGCAAACACATTTCTAGCACCGTATCTTAACTACGCGAACAAGTAACTTTCGTTTAGTATCACATAAAAGGAGATTCGAACGTTCTCTTAAACAATTATCCATATCAAAGCTACATAATTGATCTAGACAACTGCTAACGGAAAGATCTCTATCGATTCAATATCTCTTATGGTGTCCTCGTAACGGGGCCCCCCGAAAGTTTACGGGGAACTGGCGAAGCAGACAATGGCAGTGGAAACTTATGCACGGCGTGTAATACAACATCATTGGGTTTCTTTTCCCCTCGCGGTCTCAGTCGGGCAAAAAAAGAAAATGACTAATTCGTTCACCTAGTGTCACGTGCCATACGCCTACAGATACGAAACTCTGCACACTGTACGTTTCGTTGCTGACACTCGTTCAACAGAAATTAATTCCTTACCATTCCATCGAACGAACTACACCTGCGACATTCGCCGTACTTTTATTCCCCCCGATCGGATGCACCCAAGTCACCTCTCACCGGTAGTCTGTCATTCAAGTAACTGCAACAAACGGAAATGACGCGGGGATTACTGAAAAATTCGGTGTCCGTCCGAGTCGAATGATTTACCTTGCTCCCATTGCCGAACGAAGCGTTAAACAATTTACAAATCGATCAATCACACTGAATTATAACCTGCAAGTACGTGAACCGTCGTTACAATGCGCTCCCCCGCCCCGTTCACGAAGGAGACACGTACTCGCTACGAAAACGGACACTTAACTAAATATACATTTCACGGCGCTGATGGACAGCGCAGTGAAAAGGATGCCCCCCTCCCGAACGTCCGTGGCGAAGGCGAGCAGGTTATGGAGGAGTATTAACAACGAGTAGCGTTCGATATTGCACGAGGCCAGGTTCGCGGCCGGTTTTGGGTGAATTATATTCACGGGTGGTGGGGGCACGAACGCGTCGAATATATCGGTGTCTGCGTTGGTGAACACCAAGGAAGACGGGATCCATCTTGCTCTGAGCGGCATGCACAAAACGAACGGGACATTTTAGGAGGTTAGGAGTAGAATTTACGTTAACGATCGCGGGTCATATCGTCGTTTTACCTGGTGCACGGGAAAACGTTCTTTCCCCTCAGGGCCTTTTCCCCGATGTCTATGGCCCCGGAGTCCTGCACCTCCATGGTGTATATGCACCCGGAGAATCCGTCTTGGTACTTCCCGTAAGTCATAGCGTAGTCCGGCACACCGCCCAAGTACACGTTTCCCCTGGCGTTCAAATCCTGCTGCGTGCCGTAACTGGCGCCGCTCTCCATGTGCTCCCCGTTCAATTCTATGCTACCGTCGCTGCCCTGCCGTTTCAGAATTATCCTGTGCCGTTCACCGTCGTCGACTTTCTGCGCGGTGACGCGGATCACTACTGGCCCCGTGCCCAAATTGTACTGGTACTCCACGTAACTGGAAGACAGTCAATTGGGGTGACGAGCGATATAAATGGAAGGTCGATCGAATCGTTGACTAGAATATTATTAATTACCCATCGACTACGGCGAGAGCCATGTAATGATCGGGGCTCAAATCGTTCAAGGTTTGCCCGTGCCACATGATCAGCCCTTTGGTTTTGTTCGTGGAAATTTCGAAGCCCAACACCTCGCGTTCCTCCTCGTGCGTCATTACGGATCTGTCTAACTCCAGCCAACCGTCCCCTCTGAACGCCACGTCGTACGTTATTTCTACCACTGAAAGGGGACGCGTGAGATTCTGTGAAATTGTGACACGAGGCGCGCGAAGGTTATGTCGCGACGGAACAATTACATTTTTCACAGTTCGGCCCGTTGTGACCCAGTCGACAGTCGCATTTGTAGGACCCGTGTAGATCGGTGCAGGTGCCCCCGTTTCTACAGGGGAGAAGTAGCTCGCATTGTTTCAGAATGTTCTCGCAGTTCCTGCCCACGTAGCCGTACTCGCAGGTGCACGAGTAGTCGTAGGAATCTATGCTCTGGCATATCCCATGGACGCAAGGATTGGAGGCGCAGGGGTCGTAGGGGGTTGTCGTCGACGGCGAGGTTGTTAGAACGGTAGTTAACTTGGTCTGATTGGGATGGAGGACGTTGCAGTCGTCTATGTTTGCCGAGTCTATGGCTTCTTTTAGTATGTCCACGTTCGTTAACGACACTCCGAGCTGACAGAAGGGAGAAGTAATTATTTTTTTTTTTTTTTAGCACGCGGTACTGTACAAAAGATTGTAAGACACTTACGTCGCTGATACAACCACGGAAGGACCTGTCGACCCCGGCATTTTTATTCACTGCTATTCTTCTACGATCCACCCCCCCTATGTACAACGGGGTGTTAAGTGTCATGGTACGCGCTGTTCCAGGAGACTTGCCCCCTATGGTGGGTTCACCGTTCACGGTTAAATTTCCCTCCTTGAAGTCCCTGTTCACCGACACGTGTGTCCAAACACCTGGCTGAAGGACATGGTTCGATCTAATGATCGCCAATCCAGAACCGATATCGTACCGAAACTCCACCCGTTTATCCTTCACTACAAGGGCAACGAAGTCCCCTAATCCTTCGTCGCTTTGGGCACAGTACATCAGGATGCCATCACGGCCCTCCAGGGGATTGAAGTTTAATGCCACTTTCATCCTACGATAATATTAGACATGTTAAACTAGCTGACCCGCTGTAACAATCAAGGGAGTAATAAAGTTAGTCCTGTTAGCTGGGAAAAGAAATACTCCAGTTAGAGGGAGAATCAAAGTGATGCTTCTCTTTGGTACGTACGGTAGCTTACCCCTTTGTCTTTTGTCTCTGGTTGAAAACAGCGAAGATGGGAAAAATATAAAATAAATGTTTAACTTGGCAAAGAGTCCTGTTAAAACAATTTTTATTTGCGTTTCAAGACATATATTTATACTTATAGCATCGCTCGAAGCCCGTCGAATAATTGCATATATAAATGATTATTCTGGCCCTAGAAACACACCACTTCCGACGCACACACACACACCGGGCAGGTTCTCAGAAAGGCATAAGTACAAACTTTTTGGATTTGTGCCTGATTATTGGTGCGTGTCGCGTGTGTACGCGTGTGTGCCTGGTACACGTATAATGCCACGATTCTGGTGATTTATTTAAAAAGCTCCTGATACTAGCATAGAATGGAAAATTGGCTTGGCAGTGACCCGCAATTAATGGCGTACTTAAAAAGAAACAAAGATAATTAAAGTGACTAAATCAATGCGTTAAATTGTATTATTCAAGAAGCTGTACAGGAAACCCTTTGCGGCCCTAGGTGCGTGCCACATCGTTCCCCAATGACAGAAACACGCTTGCGACCGCAAAGGGTCGAAATACGATAAGTATAACATAATCATTACATCGACAGATACTCTAACATTACAGCACCATGAGGTTCGTTCCGAGGAACTACTCACTATACAGGCTCCAACATAATTATCTATGACACATACGAGGCAGAAACGAATAGAAGATCTAATTGTAAATAAAATTCTCATAAAAAATATATATATATATATATAATATACATATAACATATATGCTGACTGACAACTATAAATAGCAGTTATATAAGAATCGTTTCGTGCATACGAACATTAATAATAATAATAATAAAAATAATAATAAATGACTGTTCCTTTTTGCTATTATTATTCTGTGCAAAAGTTAGAGGAGTTTGGTTGCGGATGGGGGGAAAAAAAGAGACTAATGATTTGTGTGGTGCGACTTATTGTGATGATGTTGCCTCGATCGTGGCTTTCTAACTTGTGCGTTGCGTGCTCGTAATCGATTGTGTGTGTTGCTCGGATTCATTCTCGCCCTGAAAATCATTGCTGCAATTAGGAACGGGAGTCCCCGTTTAAGAGGACATGGGCGGAGGGGGGGGGGGTATATATATATATATATATATCCTTCGGGTAATCACTTAAACCGGGCGTACGAAAATTAATGTACAATAAATAACATAAAATGAAAATTTAAGATAAAATTCAATTAACGACAAGAATGAGAACTGGGGCACAATCGAACTATTTAAAATATACGAAGAAATTCTTTGAATCATGCGCCATGCCTCGTGCACGTATAGTTACCGTCGGAGAGCTTTCGGTGTCTCGTGTGCTATGAAGGACTTTTCGTCGTGGAAGGCCGGCTCGTAGATCTTCATGGTGTTTTCGCATCTGGAGCCAGTCCGTCCATAGGGACAGTAACATTCGAAACCCGTTTCTTTGTCCACGCATTTACCGTCCCCACAGGCACCTAGAGATATAAGAAATACGAGGATGTACTTAAACAAAATTGTAACCAAAATTGAAACAAAATTCATTCATTTATTTATCGATTCAATTGCTTTACCTGGATAGCAGGATTGTCCAACGTAATCGCAATGTTTCCCGCTGTACCCAGCACGGCACAGGCAGGTGTATCCATTCTTCGCAGCGGCTTCTTGACAAACACCACCGTTGTTGCAAGGATTCTCGGCGCAAGTCTCGCAATTCGTAATTCCAATGCTGTCCGTCTGATCGCCAATCAGATCGACATCCTTTTCCCCTATCACCAGTCTACTGATGCAACCGACGAAACCGCTGTTTATCTCTGCGTATTTGTTGATAATATTATCACTGGGGACCCCTCCAACGAACAACAGAGCCTTCAGATCTAATCCCTGCTTTCTGCCAGCCGCGACGCCTTTGTAAGGGCCCTCGCCGTCGACCAACATGGTCCCCTCTTTCCTATTTCGTTGCAGCTTTATGGTGTGCCATTCGCTGAGGGTCACCGGCTTGCTTCCACGAATGATGGCCGGTCCAGATCCAAGATCGAAGCTAGAACATTATTATTATGATAGTTGGAAAGAGCGAAATTGATTTAAATCGTTTCAAATCAACCGATGCTTACCTGAATTGTGGATAGCCTCTAACCAATGACAGTAAAATGAAGTCTCCGTCTCCTCTGTTGGATTCGTCGTTGTACAGAATTATTCCGTCGTAGCTCTCCGGCTTGAAGGAGATCTCGATATTGAATTTCAGATAGGAGTCCGGTAAGGGGGGCAAGGCAATGAAACTCTGAGGTGCCTGGCTAAAGTATGGCACCACTCCTGTAACAACCAGTACTGTCGGTATCTCTATGTTCTCGTGGTCGTTGTTCACCGTGCAAACGTAGGTGCCCGCGTCCTCTGCTTTGACGTTCACGAGCTTCAATTTACTCTGAACAGACGAATACACGAGATTAATAAAAATATTTAATACAATTATTATCCATAACGAACTAATTTACATCGAAGGTTTGAGCGTTGTGCGGCAGCAGGCCGCCAAGCTTGCTCCAGTGGAATTTCAATGGCTGTTCAAGATTGGGCCGACAGTCCATCTCCAAGCTGGATCCATGGGGGGCCAACTTGGTTTCAATAGCTGGTGCGTCGTTGTTTCCACCTGCGAAAATGGACGACGTACAATTCCTGGCATTCGGGTGCTCGAAGTATCGTATACTCACGTCGAAGCACAATTTCGTTAAGCGCAAAGGGAAGAAAGATTGTATATCAATATTTATCAATTTAATGCGTCAACGAAAACTAAGCGACAAATTTACCGTGAACAACAAGGTTGTAGTCCTGTTCGAAGACACCCTCAGGCGTGTCAGCAGTACATCTGTAAAGTCCACTGTCGCTGACAGCCACGTTGGACAGTTTCAGAATATTACCATACTCTCTAGCATTGTCCGGTAAATGGGGATGGTTCGGCCTGGACCAACGATAACGGGGATTGTGCGTCACAGAGCAGGCACAACGAATGTCTATGGTGTCCCCGATGTTCACCGGATCCTGAGAGACCTCGACGCTGACGGCGGGTACCACCGTGGCTAAAATGGAACCAGTGAATTAGTCCGACGAATGGGAACAAATTTTCTAGACGTATAAACGTGAACCCTCCTCCATTACTGCCTCCTAATGACACTGATATTAAGGTGACCCTGAATAAGACGACAACAGACGACTATGTGCCATTTTAAATGAGTGGCATACTACTCTACAGGGTGACGAACACAGGACCCCTGGAACTATGCAACTACCCTTACAAAGACGTTCACATATCTTTTCTAGCGAACCTTCTCCACACACTTGAGACTAATGTTTCAAGGTGCGCTTGGGAATTGGGATTTCATCTAATTGATTAAAAGTGGGGATGAAGCGTTAATTGTCCAAGAGACGTCACACATCGGGAACACAATAATTGTTGTTCAGAACAAACCGCGTCGTGGCTGAAGATAGTGGCGGTACTGCGGGTCGTTGCGGAGGTAGTTGCTGAAGTAGCGAATATCGACGTTGCAAAAGTAATCCAATAGAAAGCATCCTTGAACGTTGCACAAGCACCTGCTCTTTCGGCACTGCGTTCGGTTCGCTTGTGTGCAATCCGTGCGCAAATTAACTACTCATAAACAATACCGCGACAGCTATAAGTAAATCTCGCTCGGCCACGAAAGGCTGATTGATGATAATCTAATGGGACACGATCTCTCCTAGTCATTGCGTTTTACAGTATCATCCGAATCTATCGATCACTCTCAACGGTTTAAAGTTAGGTGAGTCAAAACTGAATAGACAACGCCATGCATGTTTCACGGAGGGAACAAAGTTCAACTTACGAGAGACGTTCAAGTTAATATAGTCGCTGGATACTCCACGGGCAGTCTGGATCTGACAGATGTATCTTCCACTGTCCTCAGGCCTCGCTCGGGGCAGTTCCAAGTAGTCTTCTTCTATTCTGTTGTTCGAAGGCAGTGCCTGGCCCTCTCTGGACCAATGTATGGTGGCCCTCTCGTTCGATATACAACGTAAACGAACGGGTTCTCCGACGAAAGTGACTACGTCTCTTTGGGCAGCTCTGACGCCCGCGTCTTCGTAGGGGTGTTCTGTAAAATTGTTACCAGACGTTACCAATTGTTCTGACCGTGGAACTATCTTAGTACGCGGTGTCACGTACCATTTACTAGAACCTCAGCAACAGCCTCGGCAGTCCCGGCGTCGTTGGTAGCTTTGCAGACATATTTCCCAGCATCGGAATAGGTGATTCCATGGAACTGGAGGACTCCATGCTTATTGCTGACAGAGTACGGCAGGTTACGCCCTATGGCTGCCCATTCTATGGACTTTGGATCGTCCCCAGTCGTGCTACAGATGATGGAAGGGTTTTCGCCCGAACGAACTGTCTGTCTGGGAGGGATCAGCACGATCCTAGGCGGAGCTGAACGAATATTTGATAAATGTAAAACGCGGTACAAATATTTATACCATTATTCGGCTGCGAAATTGTGAATCTTACACAGCACTTCTAGATGAGTCTTTGCCCTGAAGAGAAGGGTTCCAGCCTGGTCCATGCCGGAGCAAACGTACTCCCCAGCGGCGCTCTTATCCACAGAAGGGATGTTCAGAACACCGTTGTGCACTATGCTGTCATCGGGCAAGGGTCTATTGTCTGTCCTCTTCCAGTCCAGGAAAATGCGTTTCCCGTCAGAGGCGTGCACGTGGCAACGCATCTCCACCTTACCACCGTTTGGAATTTTCAGATTATCCTCCGGTATGGTGTCTACGCCCTTTTCGTCCTACAAAACCCATGCAATACTCAATAATTACTTTCCATATCTTTCAACGATTCGAGTCGTAGGTTTTTGCGCGTAGGAACACGTACGTGATCTCCGTGATCGGGGTAACCAGATTCCTTGTTGTCAGGGCAGGGGACGTCGCCCCTGCAAGGCGGATAGATGTCATTGTTGTCCTCCACTCTGATGTACACTCGTTCCTCAACGATTCCGGCTGCGTTATTCGCATGGCAGGTGTACGAGCCCTCGTCGGACGGGGACGCGGTGTATATTTCGTAAACAGCGTTCAAGGGGGTTGCCCGTATCGAGTCCGGTTTACTGTACAAGTTAATACGAGCAAAATTATATTCGCCTCAATGCGCAGCTTTGTAAAAAGTACTTACAATTCCACGACGTTCACGTGTTTGCTCCACGCGACCGTAGGCTGAGGATACCCTGTCGCGCTGCACACCAATCTCACCCTATCTCCCGGCTTCACGTTCAGAATTCCAGACCTGGGCGAAATCATGATCACAGGCACGGACTGCACTTCTATGTAAACCACCGCGGAGTTAGAACCCATAGAGTTCACCGCGGCGCAAACGTAGGCGCCGCCATCGTTTTCTGTAATGTTGGAGAGCCTCAAAACTCCGCCAGGTAGCTGCTTAACGTTGTGGGGGAACGGTCGACCGTCTTGATGAGACCACTGCAGCTCGGGCATGGGGATTCCCGCGACTGCTCGACACTGGAGATCCGTGGAGCCGCCCAGTGTAACCGGGGGCACGTCTTTGGGATAGATCTCCACTCTGGGGGTTTCCCTGGCTGCGTGGACAATAAAGAAAGGAATCGTTGTAATCCACGGGGTAGACATGACAGCAGCCAATTTAGCTTCACTCACGTTCAACTTCAACGATAGCGCTGGCTTCGTGACTGCCAGTTGAACCAGTAACGCGGCACACATAGACACCCCTGTCAGCTATTTGAATGTTAAAGATTCTCAGTGTATCGCCAACTTGCTGCGCGTTCGGGCCCATCTGTTCCAAATACTTGTTCCACCTGACTTGCACGCCAGGCTCTCCGTTCGTCGTGCACCTGATTTCGGCTACGCTGCCCTGAGGGACGGTCTGCTTCTCCGGTTTCACGTTGACAGACGGCGCGACTCGCCTGGGCGTGACCGTCACGTTGATGGTGTTGTTCGTCTGCGTGCCTACGTACGTGGTGGCTATGCACACGTAGACGCCAGAGTCGTACTGAGTCGGACTTGTTATAGTCAGTACACCGTCCCGTTGATCAGACGAAGATGGCAATGGGAGGTTCCCTTCTCGAACCCAGTGGATGACACTGGATTCCTGCGATGACGTGCAAGTTATTTGAATTGTTTCGCCCACTGTTCCAGTCCACTGCGGCGGTGTGATTGTAGGACGTATTCCGGTCGGCGGCGGCTTGCGTGGATTGTCTGGAGGCGAGAATTCGAGTTGCAGGAACGTATTCACAAATTATTTTGTTGATTTTATTGTACCTCTGACATAAAGAACGGCTGTCCTCTCGTCCACGCCAGCGTTGTTCCTAGCCACGCATTTGTATTCAGCTGCGTCGTTCTTGGAGACCGCTCTGAGGGTCCAAATACCATTTTGGATTATCACTTCTGGGTTCATGGGACCGTAGACGCGAATCCATTCGATCTGTGGAGGGGGATTCCCGGTGGCATCGCAGCGGAACTCTGCTGGCTCTCCTTCGAGCACTTGTAGGACTGCAGGTGACACCATGGCCCTTGGCGCGGATGAGTTTACACCTTGGAAATAATAATAATGGAGTTGGGGAAGTGTCGATAAAAGTAATTCGTGAAACAATTTGGGCACCACTTTTATGCTGAACCGTAGAATATACCTGGTATCTGCAGCAAGCTTTGCGGGAAAGCTGCGTCCACACGAATTTATACAATAGTTATATAAAAAAAATGTGTTGTAGTTGTAATAATATGGTTTGACATACCTCCAACGGTCAGAGTAACGTTCTTGTATCCAATATGCACTCCGTTACTAACTTGGCAGACGTAGATTCCGCTGTCAGACACTTTTACGTCTCGAATGATCAATAAGCCCTGGCTATCGTCGACGCTTCTGCCTGTGGGCAACCGGCCTCCTTCTTTCTCCCATTTAACCCGCAGAAATTCCTACAGTTTATCGAATTTTATTAGAGGGAAATACTATTTCGGGTGCTCGTTAATTTTTGGCTACGTACGTTGTCCATAGATCTTCCCGAGCAGTGGTACCTAACCGTACTTCCTGTTTCCACGATTTGGAACTCTGGACCCTTGATGTAAACCAGGATTCTTGGCGGAGCAATCGTTGGGTACGGCGTGGTGGTTGATACAGCGGGCCCCTCTGCGAACAACCCCGTAGAAATTAAAAATCACTAATCCTCGATCGTTCTTTAACAGGAAAACACACAACGGAAACAATGATAGTAATATATCTGGCCCGTGATAGTCAAGTTCCTACACCCAGTCGGATGAAACAAAAACTGCCGAGGCCCCAGGAATGATCAAATGAAGATCCATCAAGCATCAAGACAATGACAGGAAACGTTCGATTGGTAATGGATAAATGGCAATGCCCCATCAGCTGTGAATGTGAAACCCATGGTGCTCTCGCCACCCGCGAACGGACAAACATAAAGTGTTCCTGTGATTCTGGTCCGGCAAACCTGGCGTAACAGATGTGGCCACTTTGATCAGCTCTTTTCCAGAATGGTCCATGATGTGGCACTCGACGTTGCAGGGGTCCAGTTGAACGTAAACGTACCAGATTCTGTACGCCCCCTTATACGTCTTTTCTAAGGGCCCCGGAGTGGTACCAATCGCGGTTAAAGGCTTGTCATTGAAGGGGGTCAGTTTAAAAGTGATATTCAACGGATCCAAGGATTCGAAGCTGCACGTGAACATAATCCACGAGTTTCCCTTTACTTCACCCGTCATCGGAGTTAGACTTACCATCAGTTCACCTAACCGACCCAACGGTTCAAACATTTCGTTTAATATTTTCGTGTCCCTTTAATGCTTTGTATTCGACGTACCAGTGTCCTGGCAATATTGGCCAACGTGTCCCGGCAGGCAATGGCACTTCACTTGTCCGTTTCTCGTCATCTCGCAGCTCTCCTCGTTGTTGTTGCAGGGGCATGGGCTACAGGCGCCCAAGTAGCTCGCCGATCGATCATTGGTGTCTCTGTAGTAACCCCTGGCGCAGGATTCGCAGGACGTTCCGACGTATCCGGTTGGACATCGACAGACCTCCACCTGGACGGCCCTCCTGTTCCCGGTTTGATGCTCCACGGCCGTGTCCAGGCTTATGTCGCTGATGTAGGTGGCAGTCATTCGGTCACTGTGCGTTGCCCTAACTAAAATGGCCTCCAAGTTGGAGAGAACAGTCATTAAGTCGACTCTGGAGGCCACGCGTGGTCCCTCTGTTGTCAAGCGTCTCCATTCTGTCTCTATGAAAGGCACAGAGTACGTCTGCGACGATAAAAGAAAGATATACACGTGATTAACAACGAAACAAAAATTGCGACGAAATATGGAGGATTGCACAGCGATGCTGACCAATGGTACATCAGGCTGTATGTCCGTAGGATTGGTCCAGAACAGCGTGACTCCGCTTCCGATCAGAATGATATCCTGGTCCTTGTAGCTCTGAGCTCCAGGGTGCGCGGTGACGTGTTGAGTCAAGGTCAGATTTCCACCGTAGCTCTTGACTTTGTTGCCAGTAAAAATGGCCGGCAGCGACCAGAACAGTCTACGTCCCCTGCTGTCCGGGTAACGGTAACGAATTTCGTTCATGGCGAAATTCAGCTCGAATCCGTCGTCGATGATTTCTTGCCTGGTACTAGTGCCGCGAACGCCAATTAATAAATGATACACATTGTTCACGATTAAGTTCCAAATACTCACGAGTCAGTCAGAGTGAAGCCATGCTGGTTATCGTAAACCCAGACAGGGATCTGTTGAATGTACAGGGAGCTCTCGTGACATTGGTCGGTCACCCCGCTGCAGTAGCATTGGCTGCAACCGTCCGGATTATTCGCGGATAGTCCAAAAGTGGCTGGTCTACACCTGTTACACGTGGGACCCTCGACGTTCCTTTTGCAATCGCACCTCTCGCCTACGCAAATATCGCTTCGCGAGCCAGCCTCGTTGCAAACGCACGAATCCGGCGTTGATCCTCTGTAAATGCAATCGTGGGGGGTTCCCTGGGTGGCGTCTCCCTCGTATCCAGGTTCGCAAATCTCGCAGACCTCTCCAGTAGTGTGGTGTGCACAATTCTGAGGCGATTTATTATTTCAGTGTCAATAGACAACGATAAATCGAACACACTGGAAGATACTGGAAACGTTCTAGTACTTACTTCGCATATTCCGGTATCAGGGTTGCATTGACTGGAGTGGCCGTTGCAACTGCACGGTTCGCAGATGCCCAGATAGAGACCTTGGCTGGCTCTGGTGAACCCTACGTCGCAGTCCTCGCAAGACAGACCCTTGTAACCAACTGGACAGCTGCATTCCTCCACTTCCACTGCTCTGGCTCTTCCGGTATTATACTTTTCAGCAGTGTCCAAGGACACCAATGACAAAGCAGCCTCGTCCGTGTGAGTGGTGTACGTGGCCTTTATTCTGATCGCCCGAATGTCTGCCAGAGCCATTAGTAAGTGTTCCCTGTCTGCCTGAGTCCCATCGTTGCGTTGCCAGTGCTGCTCCAACAGGGGTACAGTAAACGTTTGCGGAGTGTTTGGCTCGAGTGACTCCCGGGAGAAGTACAGCAGATTGATATCGTTAGCCTGTGAGGAATAAAATTATTTCATTATATGTCAAGTATTCGTAATCACGTGACAACACAGCGTGAGTAATATAAGAGTTACAATAATTATAATGACAATGGTTTACTAACGCTGATCAGTTCGACGTCAGCAGCGTTGTTCTTCGAACTCTGCCCTCCAGGTGCTGGAACATATCTGACGGTGTACTTGAGGCTTCCGCCGTAGGAGGTGACCTGGTTTCCTAAGAAAATGCTGGGCAGTTGCCAGTAGTAGACGTCGTTGTTTCCACGGTTAGGGAACTCGTTGTAGATTATCTCGCGCGTGATTGTGTCCAATCGAATGCCATGTACTATTGCCGGAGCGTCGGGTATTTTCGATTCAATGAGGGAGAAGTCTCTAACGGAGTTGGTGAAGGAGACTCGAATCTGTAAAAGAAGGAAAACATTGAAAAATTAATTCCTCCCACGGGTGCAAGTTTTGGGGAAAATAAAATACGAGGCCAACTCACGTCGTTTCTGTACCAATTGGAGGAAACGCATTTATTCGTGATGCCCATACAGAAGCAGCCGATACACCCGAATTGATTCTTCGACGCCAGGTTGAACGTGTTCGCCTTACATTGGTTGCAAGTGAGGCCCGTTGCGTATTGCTGCAAACCAAGTCACTTAAACTCAGCACCCCCAACAATTATTTAACAGGCCCCGATCGATGTAC
The DNA here is from genome assembly GCA_948146005.1 of Nomada fucata. Lineage (NCBI taxonomy): Eukaryota > Metazoa > Arthropoda > Insecta > Hymenoptera > Apidae > Nomada > Nomada fucata. The sequence goes on along the minus strand of OX411277.1, from coordinate 28,934,015 downwards.
CGCCCACGTGTATCGAATTTTACTTACTTTTTAAAGAGTAGGAATATTTCCAAATTAATAGGCAGCGTTGACAAAATTTCACACGATTTTCAGTATTAACTCGAATTAACTTTAAATGAAATAATTGAGAGTTCAATACCTTGCACCGACACTTTCCAGTATTGGAATCGGCCACTAGGCTGAGGCTGCCATCGGGATCGCACTCTCTTACGGGAACGCACATGTCCCCTGGGATAAGGGGATTCCCTTGGTACCCCACGTCACACTGTTCACACCTGCGTCCCACATACCCTGGTGGACAGTCACAGGTTGGCTGACCATCGGAACCGAGATGGCAAGTTCGTGCGAATCTATTTTAAAACGATAATAATAATAATAGTAATCATAGTCAGACACTCCTGGGTACAATTAATGTTTCTTCCAGATCAATTGCGGCAACTAACTGATTTGATGGATTAGTCAGGGGACAGGGGCACATCTGGCAAGCGATGTTCCTCGAAGGATCTCCGTAGTATCCTGGAGGACACGGTGGTTCGTCCCTGTAACACTGACCCAACCAAGGTCCAGACTCTCTTCTCAGGTATCCCGGAGCGCATTCTTCGCAGGACAGGCCGCCGTATCCTGAGCGTTACAAAATATCTACGATTATGCTCTGCCCGAAATGCAGAGTTTACATCAGTTTAAAGTATCATTCACCTGAGGGACACTGGCATTCCTCTACATACGATGCGGATCCGAGCCCGGTGTTCCTCGCATCGGCAGTGTCCATCACTATATGAGTAAGTTGGATGTCCAAGACGGGCGAAGAATCATAGAGAACCCTGCAAAACAACTTGTTAAACCATTGTCCCGAATCAAATGTTTCCAGGGAACTTTATCCAGCGAAATGACATACTTGATGAGAATGTTATCCACGTTCGCGAGGGTCATCATGATGTCCTCCCTGGTGGCAGGTACCTCGTTCCAGCCGTCCTGCTTGTACCACTCACCCTGGAAGAACCTGACCGTCTCCTCGTTGTCGTAATCCGGTATTAACTCCTTCCCCCTGTGCAGCAGTACATAGTTGTTCCCGCTGATGATAACGGACGGCTCGGAATTGGGCAGACCGGTTCCATTGTAGCGGACTCTGTACTTCAAGTAGCCACCGTAGGATTTCAATTGATTGCCATGATAGTTCTCGGGCAGCGCAAAGTACGGTACATTGTTGTCGGTCGACAGTCTGTTCATCGAATCGGTGTAGTACAAGTGCACACCGTCGCGGCCAATTGGCGTCACCTCGTAGTACTGCCTGCTGACGTCGTTCAAAATCTTCAGCTGCGGCTGACGTTTCACGGCTATTACTCTGTGACGATCGAAGGGCGGGGGGATCTGATACGTGAATAGATTCGCACTGTGGCATTCGGTGGCGACACCGAAACAGAAGCAGGCGATACACTCGTCGACGCTTCTTGCTTCCGCATTGAACGTCCCCTTACGACAAATGCCCTCGGTCTTGTTCACCATGACTATGGCATCCGGAATGGCGAACACGAAGCCGGCGGAGTTCAAACCCTCGCAGGAGTACGCCCCTTGGTCTTCCGGTTGGATGTCGGGACAGGTGAGTGTTCCGGTACCATTTACAGACGTCATTTTACATTTCGATGGAACGTGGCCCCAATTCAGACGCCAGTTAATTTCTGGAGTGGGCACACCTATCGCCGTGCAGACGATCACCAGGACTTCGCCCCTCTGCAAGGTGATCATTGGCGGCGGCGGTTTCACGATATACACGGGGGCTGAAAGATCCAAATAATTTTGTTTACGTTTTACTTGTGCTAAGCAAGTAAAGAGAAAGGGGCCTTACAGCATCCGATTTCGTCACTTCCGTCCAGACAGTCCCTCTCCATGTCGCACTGGTAGCTCTTTGGTATACATTGATCGTTGCTGGCACAGGCGTACTCCGTGTACCTGCAGGCAGATCCTGGCTTACTTGGGGCACAGCTTTCCTCGTCACTTCCGTCGGAACAATCTTTGTCGCCGTCGCAGCGCCACAACTTGCTCACGCACTCGGTGTTGTTGCAGCGGAACTCGTTGGGCTCGCAACCGTGTGGGTCTGTGCGAAGAAGATCGAGCGAACCGGTCAGACAAAGTCACAGAAGAGCGTAGGTTTATTCGATATATTATTATATATTTATTATATATTAGCTTTGTTATATATTATTTATATCACTTACTGCAACGCATTTCGTCGGAGCCGTCAGTGCAGTCCACTCTGCCGTTGCAGACGTACGATTTAGGGATGCAGTCGCCGTTGCTACAGGTTGCTTCTTCGTATTTGCACACGTGAGGTCTGGTCGTTGCCGGCGGTTCGACTGGGGGCAAAGTTATCAACTGTTCAGCTGTAGCGGTGAACTTATTAACCTGTTCGGACACTTACACTTCTCTACAGTGAGGTAGACGTTGACTTGGTGGCCTGGCGTGGACGGAGGATAGCCGATAACCTCGCAAATGTACGGGCCGGAATGGTCCAGTTGAATATTTGGAATCTCCAGGCGGCCATTGATGTCACGACTTCCGGGCGGAAGTGGCAGATTATTGCCTCGAAGCCAGCGTACCCTGGCTCGTTGGGGACCTTCGTCGCGGCACTGGAAGACGACTTCCCTGCCTGATTTTTTAAAACAGAATTGTACCATCCGTGGGAACAGTATTTTATCTTAAGTTACGTGTTACTGCCGGTTCAATTAATCGTATCTGTAAGCAGCGCTTGTATTACGTGATGTATTTAATGCGCGGTGTAAGTAAATGATTCGCTGTGTATTAATTTTTAGATATCCTCGATGGGCTTTTCTATAAAAAGAAAAAGGGGCAAAGTAAAAGCCGCTTATTTCCGCCGGGACATACATATATGGCCACTGCATGCACACGTAAATTGCTGAAACGCTATGAATGGACAAATGATTAATCACATGTTTCGTTCGTATGCATTAATCGCTCCTCAAGAGAAGTCTTACCTTGCTTCGCAGGATCTGGCAAGAAACGCAAGAAAAACAATTCAGACTCTTATTAATTACTTGCAAATGTGTACGTTCATTTTGTGCATATAATAAAGGTAATCGCTGCTTCGTTCAACTGGGCATAATTCGCATAACTTACTTTCTTTTATCACTTGCTCGCTCGGGTATGTCTTCAAATTCAGATGGGATGGCTCCCGCGATGGATCTGCGAAAGATGTATCGTGAGGTAACCTCGTGGGATATATCAGAGTGTGGATCGATGATCAAACATCGAAGTGAAAAACGTACGGCAATTTTCTTCGTCCGATCTGTCTCTGCATTCCGGAACCCCGTTGCAGATGGAAGACTGGGGCACGCAGTCCTTGTCGGTGACGCACATGATGTAGCCAGCTGGACAACGGCCAGGCATTGGATGGAAGTCGGGTCGCTCTGATAGAATACATTGGAAAATATGCGCGTGAGAAATATATTTCTGGTTGCTAAGGGGGACAACTGATACAGGGGGCTTACCGCATTCTTCAGGTTCGTCTGACCCGTCGGCGCAATCGATGTAACGATTGCACTTCTGATCAGCCCGGATGCAATCACCGTTGGCACACTGGAACTGGTCCTTTCCGCAGCCTAAAAAAATCGTTCACGTTACGGAATACAAAATCGAGGTCAGCGCGTTACGACTATTGTCATGTATTTTTGTTTTTGAACGTGAACTAGACACGGCGGATCTAATTGTCTCTCGATAGCACGCAGAGAATGCTGAACGATGTTCGAGACAAAAATACAATGGCAGAACAACGAGCAATGTGATCTACTTGAAATTATTACACTACGGTACTCTCATGCCGCAAGCAGGGTCTAAATTCTCTATAGAGGAGAGCGTAATCAGGCAGCGGATGCACTACGATTTACAAATGGTGCTTCGAGTCACGTAGAGCTCACTCAAGTAGGCTACTGTCTATTCGGCGGCTAGCACAAGACTGAAAGAAGAAAAATGCATAGCCCAAAGAATCTGCGGCGTCCGGCGTTCAAACGAAATCTAACCTCATTCTTCGACACAGAAAATGAAAGAGGTTAACTAACGAAATCGGTCGAAATAAATCGGAGCAAGTTGGAGAAGTCAATGAAGCGAAATTAATCGACGGAAAAAGAGAGAAAATATATCGGGACGCCAGCAGATGTTGAAGGCCTGCCAGTGAATCTAACCGAAGCAAAACTGTTCGTCGGTAAAGTCACGGCAATCGTAGAAATGGTCGCAGTGGTGAGTTTCGGGGATGCAAGTGCCATCGGCACAAACAAAATCATCCGGAGCACAGCTCCTCGGTGTGCTCATATTAGCCGGCGGCTGATAATCCGTATCGAAACCCTTGCCAGCCTGGTTCTCGTGGATAACACCCACCAGGCTGATTTTATCCGACGCGTTTTTACCTAGAAGTAACCGAAACTGAAGCGCATCGCCCACAAAGGACCTTCCCTTTCATCTTTTTACCCGCCGTCTGGAACCCTCTCAATTCCTGCAACTACTTACTACCAACTCCCCCGGCTCTCGCGGTCTACGTCTGTACCTCGTCGTGTTCATTGCAAAATTGAATTTTCAGGTGCAGCACAATTGCTTGCCCCTAAGCAGGCGGTGCCGGACATTGCGTATGCACCGGGTGCATTGCGTGATCTACTGGACTTGTGTGTGCAAGATCGAATAAGAGCGTATTTACAGTAAGTGAAAACGGCGGCGGCGCGGTCAGACATTAAGATTTTCAACGCAAACCCCGAGAAACCGTTCGTCAGCCCGCGAGGAACAACTAGCTGTCCCCGCGAGAGGTTATTATTCTGCGTTCAACCCGCGGGGATAGATATTATTTCAGCCGGCCCGAACGTTCCTCGGGTCGTCGGGTGCGGTAGTTAGAGGTCACGGCTGGTTCCCGCAGCCTTTTCTGCGCTAAGTCCTACGTGCTCCTGCCCGTCGAGCTTATTCTACTTGCGCTCGAGTCTCACCTCCGGGACAGTTGGCCTCGTCGTCTTCCTGGGGGCACTCGACCCGGCCGTTACAGACGGAGGATCGGGGGATGCAACTTCCGTCGCGGCAGGTGAACTCGTCGCGGTGGCAGCCAACCGGACGTGGCGCTGTGTCGACTGAAATTTTAAACATTAATGATTGACACATCCTTTGTAGGGATACCATCTTGAGCGCGGATAAAGAATGTATTTCGGCACTGGAAATCCTGCAAACCGAATTGGAATCCTTACCGCAATTGCGTTCGTCGCTGCCGTCATGGCAATCGACGTTGCTGTCGCAGAAGAAGTGTTTGTTGATGCAGACCCCGTTGTCGCAGGGCAGTTTCCCATCGGGACACTCTGAAAAGACGGGCGACAGTTAACGAGGGGGATGATCAGGCTTCGAACGATTCCGAAACGAAACCGGAGCAAGAGAATAGAGGAGGATAGAAGTACCCTTGGTAACATTGTACACATTCCCCGCAAGCTTGACGAAAGACCGGTTGGTCGGGGTGTACATAGATCGATGTTAAAGGGGCGACGTAGGTGGAATTAAATAGGAGAAAGAAGTTGAATAAGTGGTTCGGGGTAATTAAGCGATCGATAGGCCGTCCCGGTCGGAGATACCAACATGGATAAACCCGTCAAATAGACAGCGTAAACACTGCTGGCTGTCATGCGACGTTTTTACAGGTCCTCACCTGTTTTCACGGGTTTTCACGTGTTTGCACGTGTTTGCACGTGTTTGCACGGGTTTTTACGTATTTTAAACTTGTTTGCACGGGTTTTCACGTGTTTTAAACGTGTTTGCACGGGTTTTCACGTGTTTTCACATGTTTTAAACGTGTTTGCACGTGTTTGTACGGGTATTCACGTATTTTAAACGTGTTTGCGCGGGTTTTCACGTGTTTTAAACGTGTTTGTACGGGTTTTCACGTGTTTTAAACGTGTTTGCACGGGTTTTCACGTGTTTTAAACATGTTTGCACGGGTTTTCACGTGTTTTAAACGCGTTTGCCCGGGTTTTCACGGGTTCTTGCGGGTTTTAAACGTGTTTTCACGAGTTTTTACCAGATTTTACGAGTTTTCACGAAATTTTACGAGATTTCACGACTTTTCGCGTGTTACACCGAATTGTCTGGGATCATACGTCATTGACATTTCATGAAAACGAAACGGCTAAGTTGATCCGAATATCAGCGTGACTCTTCTTCCACCTAGATCCCGACGATTCTTTGAATTAGTCTTCTTATCCGTGTCGCGATTTCGCGGGCAGTCGTCGCGGGAATCGATTCGACGAACGCCAACGGCGTGGGAGCCTGAACGCGCGTTCCATGGATATTCTGGGGTAAATTGGAAGAGCGGTTAAGTAGGAAAATTCTGCTATGGGGCGCGATAACGCCGTGAACTACGTTCTCTCTAGGGAGCCGCCGGTGTGATGCACTTTCCGAAAGCCACGCGATCGTTTGAACGTTATCAAACGGAAAGATCTGGGCAAAAGGCGAAGCCCCATAAATCTAAGGCTACGGTGTACGCATATATATATACATATATATATATATGTGAGAAAGAGACAGCGGCAGAAAGTAGGAGGGAAAATGGATACAGACAGAGAGGTGTGCATATACCGGGGGCCGAACTTGCGGGACAATAATTTTCTTGTAAATTGGAGAGAACTTTCAACGTCAGCCGTATAGGTGCGGGTGAAAAAAAGTTTCATCGTTCTGCAGGATCTCGTGTACGTGCGCTGTGCAAGACTTACGCTCTAATAAATAAGTATACATATACAAGTGTGAATATAAATATGTAATATATACAATTATAAGAGAGATATAGGTATGTACATATCAAGATCAGGCAACCTGTGCTGAAAGAGAAGATTGGAAAATGAAAGAAAGAAGGAAACACAGAGAAAGAGAGAGAGAGAGAGAGAGAGAGAGAGAGAGAGAGAGATAGAGTGTGACAAACAAAGTGAAAATTCGAGCAACAGGAGGAAAAGTGTTCTATAAAATTGTAAATTATCAATCGGATGATTAGAGCGATGTTTAAGAAGGTGTCACGCTGAAACATAATGGCTACCTTAACGAGGCTATAGAAGGGAACGTATTCAGAGAGAAGGAGAGGTGAACCAGATTACAGAGAATTACATCTCTGGCAGCATTCTAACGAAAATATCTGAAACGGGTCAAGGGTGCTGGATGAAGCTTATAGAAAAACCGTGGAACAGTAATAACTGCATCATTCTCATAGGGAAACCGACGGTTCTCGCTTGAGAGATATCTCCAGCTCCGAGACTGCTGGCCGGAATGTCTGGTAGGAATCGTTTGCTGCGAACTGTTTTTTTTTTTTTTTTTGTTATTTTTTTCGGTTTTGCTGTTGCAAAGCGAGGTGTAATTCGCATGGCGAGTTAATGGTGCGATTGTTCGCGGAAAAATGAGTCGAAAATACGCTATGCATTTTTCGTTTTTCGCCCGTACTTTTTAAGAAAAACGACTCGAAAGTCGGTCGCAAGCACGCGGCCGTTATAACGCTGCGCCGCGGCAGTGGTTCTCAGCGCGAATTTACTTCACATCGTTGGGAAGCGAACGGTAAACAACACACCGGGCGCTAATCGACCAATAGGAAAACAGAATTTTGTAGAAGCTAGATAAAAGATTATTCTCGAAGCAGCATCCCCCTGCCTTCCTCGTCATCCCTCTCGAAATCCCTTTCAAAAGAACAGTCCACGGGTTCTATAGCCTCGTCGATTTCTTCGGCTTCGATCACGTATGCTCTTGGCCAATAGTGCCGGTGCTCAAGCTGAGACTGCAGTCAACGTCCGGCTCGAAACACGGTCGATAGAACGAGGAAACGAGATTAACGGCTCGCTCTCGTCTGGGATCGAGGTAGCCGGCATTAGTTACAGCTTCTTAATTGCTACCTTGAAGACCGACGCGCGACCAAGAAGAGGAGGAGGAGAGTAACGCATCGATTTCCATTCCCTTGGCTTCTCCTCGTTTTTCACGCCCCAGCTTTGTTCGCCTCGAAACACATCCGTCCCGTAAACCGAGACGTTCTATCTGCCAATCCGGCGTGCACCCCGATACATTTCAATTATTTTTCTAACGGCGCGGACGACGCGCTGACGTCGCGCAGGCGTTGAAAAAGGAGGAGTTCGTCCGCGTTTAGAGAGCGCGTTAAGTAAGCTCAGAAAGTTCCCTATATTTCCTCATCGATTACCGACTCCTTCGCGCGATGCGATCCGAAACGTCGAGACCAAGCCGCGGAATAATTCATCAAGTGCGATTGTGGGCTTAACCGGGGAGGAAACCGACCGACAAAGGAAGCGGAGAATGAAAGAAGACCTGTTCCAGGGGCTGGCTGATTTGCGTTACAGAGTGGATCGTGATCGATGCGCCCCGGGTTAATTGTTCAACCGAATCACTTGCGGCGGTCTTAACTTTTTAATATGAATTTCGCGCTGCCCTCTTACTCGAGATGTAAGCTCGTAAAAGAGAAAAAGAAAAAAAAAAAGAAAAGCGGCAGCTTGTCCGCACAAACTATGCTCGGTGTATTACGAAAAATAGGGCACGAGCGCGCTGGGACAGTGGCTCCCAATTCGCCGCGAAGCATTAGAATAACGTCAACTTTGGAAAGAAAAGAATTCCTCTGATTGAACTTTATCCGCGACGCCTGGCAGTGGGCCACGAAATCGCCCATAAATCCAACTGTATCGACGATCGATCAACGAGTCGATCCTGCACGAGCGACGCTCCATCGATATATCGTCCAATCTGCAACGCGAATCGGCTTTGATCGACAGAGAGAGGGAGACAGAGAGACAGATAAGTAGAGAAAAATGACGACCGTACGGCAATTGATCTCGTCCGAGCCATCCAAACAATGGGGTCGACCATCGCAACGTCTCTTACTGTCCAGGCACAATCCGTCGTTGCATCGAAACATTCCAGCCGGACATTCGCTTACTATAATAATTCCCAAACGGCCAGGTGGCTCTCCGTTAGAGCATCATCTCGTGCAATGGAGGAAAAGTACAGAGAGAAAATGGCCTTACCGACAGAGCCCGCATATCCCTCTCGATTACCGTGCGCGGTTGGTTATCAATGTTTCAAGGGTTTCATCGTTCGATTATAAAAAAATGCCAGCACGATTTTTCGAAAGGAATATTTCGAACTTTGTCACCACCCTTGCCTTGGACTCCTTTGCGTACACGCTTTAACACGTCGATACGGAATCGATGAAGGTACTCACGTTTGTCCCACGATGATAAAACCCGGGAGATACATTTACTTTTTTTTTCTTTTTCTTTTTTAACACTTTCGCTGTGCATGGTGCTCATAAGAATAGTGGAGGAGCAGAGATCCATGCTCCGCTATTAAGTTACACAAATGCTTCAGTTCCAGGACAACGAATGAGTTATATGGACGACCAGTGCACATTTAAAAGCGTGAACGTTCTACGGTCATTAACGATTCCCATGCAGCTACATGCGCCCAGACTCTACCAGTGTACATCGATCTACGCGAGCATTCGGCAAACTTTCTATCCGCACTTGCGAACCAGTTTTGCAATACCAGTAATCGATTTTTACCGAGGAAATGCGACGTCAGTTGGAGGATGACGTAATTCCATACCGACGACGAATAAGAGAATGGGAGAACTCGGAGGGGAAAAATCGAAATGTGCCATAATACCGTTCGGCAGCATCGCCGTTGAATAATTCGAAAACGATCACGCAAAGGACCGGGCGGTCGGGCCATTTTCACCAGGCAATAGTGTATATAGTTACCGCATCCGGACTCGTCAGAACCATCGGCACAGTGGATAACATTGTCGCACCTCTCGATCTCCGGTATACATTCACCGCTGGCACATTTCCATTCGGCAGGTGTGCAGGCCCCTTGACGGCACAATTAACAGCCCAGCAGAAGCACAAAAAAAAGCTTAAACAATGGAGTCTTCGGGGGATTCCGGTCCCACCGGTGACGTCACCAATCGCGATTAGCCGCGATTGAAGGTCGCGGTGGGCCGTAACGACGGACAAAAATAAGGACGGGACGCGTTGGACCACTCAGAGGTTAGCATTAGGTAAACAAAATAATACTGCCGTACGCGAGCCCCTCATCTGAGTGATCCGAATCGGACGATAGGAGGCTTACCACAACCACGCTCGTCGCTACCGTCGAGGCAGTCGAAGATATTGTCACATTTACGTCGAAGCAGAACGCATTGTCCGTTGTCGCAACGCATTTCCTTGCCTGGATCGCATTCCCTCGTGCTTTCGGTAACCCATCCTGACTGCGGAGGGCCTGAGCGTACATACAGAAACAAGCATAATACTAGCCACTTCAACCGCAGCCTCTGTAAGCTTCTACGTGTGACGTCGATAACGACCGTCGCGCGTCGAGGAAAACGATGCCGATAAGTGATTTTATCATCGTTCAGCATATTATCGTCGATTCATCGTCACCCCGTGGCTAGGCTGCATTTGAACGCGGTCCCAACCTTTAGAGAGATATTTTTAGACCCTTCTAGGGTACTTGACGGTTACAGTTTCAGCGAGCAAGCAACGCCGATCTTTGAAAAAAGGGCCAGAAAAGCTGTAGGCGGGTAAACCCAGCGGCAAAGAAAGCTACCCGCCCAGTTTCGCCGGTTTTTATATTAAGCTAATGAATTAATTAGCGGCGAGTAAGCCGTGACCGACCAGCATCGTCGTCCCCGGCGTTAAGTGCTAAGCAAACGAGAGAAACGCGTCTATCTAGCCAGGTTTCGCCTAGGCGAAAGGCCCCCATCCGTGAGGTGTATATATTCGTAAACACGTTTCTTTCACGTGCAGACGAAAAAAAAAAAAACAAGCAGAGGAGAGTCGGGTATATAATCGAGCGCAGACGGTAATAGGTAAGCGAGATGTATCATAAGACGCGCTATTGTGCCGAAAAGTTGGAAGGAACGAGCCGCTGGGGGCACGTTCTGGTAACGGAAACGGTTTGCAGAAGGGTAAACAGTGAATTCAGGCAAACACGAAATAGCAACACCGTTTTCAACCAGGGACTTACACGGCTATGTAAAATACCGGTATTTACCGGTTCCACCCTCAGAACCAATATAGAAACCGAAATACTGGTATTTTGTATCGGTTTTCGGTATTATACAGTGTGTTCGGTAACTATGGGAACTCCTGGAAATGAGGGGTTACTGGTTTGATTCTGAACAACTTCTTCCTGGACCAAAATGTTGTTTGTAGCTTGGTTTTTGAATTATTAACGAAATACGCTGACCAATCAGAGCGCTCGTAGTTCGCGCGCTCTGGCACGCGACTCTCAATCGCGCTCGGTCGCTGTGTCAGCGCGTTGGTTCACGACCGCGACCGAGCGCGGTTGAGAGCCACGCCCCGCGCTCCGATTGGCCAGTGTTTTTCGTTAACAATTCACAAACGACGCTTCAACCAACATTTTGGTCCAGGAAAAAGTTGTTCAGAATCACCCCAGGGACCCCCCGTTTCACGATGTTGCCCGAGTTCCGAGACACCCTGTACATCGGTTGGGTATAGCTTCGCGAGCCGTATACCGGTATCCAAGCCCACATCGATATAAGCCACTAGGTGTCAGTAGTTCTAACCACTATTTAGCGACGCGTATAATATTCTGCGAATTATCCGAATAATTCGAACGTCCTTTCTTCTGATTATATAAAAAAAAGCAGATGATTCCTTCCACTTAATTGCCAGTAATGAAAGACAAATCCATAGATTCGGTTCTCGAGGCCTCCGAGGTCAGTCTCGAAATGAAACACGTCGATACACAGCGGATACATTTTTCAAGGCGGCTCCTTCGAACCGCGAGCCGTTCCGATCGCTTGAACAATTTTGTAACTGACGTCGGTGGTCCCGTGTAAGATGAAAGTCTGAACGAAACGAGTAAACGAAAATGAAGAGGGAAATGAAAAGGCGTACTGGTAGGCTGAGTGATGTGTGTAATGGTTTCTTTCGCGCACTCTTCGTCGCTGTGATCCGGACAATCCGGGCGGCCGTCGCATTTGTAGACACCCTCGATGCACTTGTTCCCGGTGACGCATTTGAACTGGGTCGGTGTGCATTCCCGTTCTGTTTGTGTGGTCGTTTTGTATTGCGGCAGGGATACACAAGGGCAGAGAACACACATTTATATGTACAGATACGTTGGCAATGAGTGCTGTTCAATGGGGGGTCGGGGCATCGCTATGCTTTTTTTTTTAATTATTTAATTCGGGTCACAAGGTCAACTTAATTGTTTCTACGTAAATTTGATTGGAAAACTTTCGTTTCGAAAGCAGGATAATTTTTCTTCGTCGGCGTCGATTTACCTTGTGCCCCCAATAGAGGATGATCGTTGGTAAATTACGGGGGGGGGGGCACCCCCTGCAGGGCCGCGGTACTGTTGTAACATCGAGAAAAGCTCGAAGCTCGTCCAATGAACAACGAAAGCGTTCAAGGAACAACGATACAGAAGCTACTACGTTCAACAATACGATCGATCATCTGACTCCTAGCGTTTCAAACTGGATTAAGGAAGTTCCAGCGACTTCCGGGGGACTTTCAGTCGCGTGACTCTATGTACAATTAATGATCCGCAGCGGTGGATGTTAAGATGTAGCACCGTGGACGGGCGAAAGCTCTGACCCCTATTAAATATTCTCCGCGCGATGATAGCGTATCAAGTTTTCAATAAACGAACAAAGAGGTCGGAGCTTTCCCCACGTTCCGTAAGTATCGTGAAGCAAAAGCGGGGAGAGGCCATCGTATTACCAGGGACTCCAGTCTTCCAAAAAGATCGAAATAGGACTTTCGTGGAGTCCCCGTTAATTAATGGCCCCGGATGATATGTAAGTGTTTATTATACCGCAATGAAGCTCATCCTCTGCCCTGGGGCAGTCGTCGAATCCGTCGCAGACGGAGCTCTTCGATATGCAAGAGCCGTCGCTGCAGGTGAAGTCCATAGAAGGGCACGGGGCCAAATCTACAAGGGGGCCATCGGCAAAAAGAGATAGCCTGGTTTCGTCATACTCGTCGCCTCGAGCGCCAGCTCTCATTGTAAGGAAAAGCTCGTGTCGAGGCGGACATGTTATAATTAACGTTAAAAATTTGATATGTACAAGCTATGAGATCCACACACGCGTGGATACACACGTAAAGCGGGGGTAACACACTGGGCTTGGTACACTGAAAGCATTTGTTATGGTGAATGATTCTTCTCTTTCTTGTCTTTTTATATGTACATGTGTACAGGCTGTTCCGTCTAACGCGACCGCACGATTTATCGCCCACTTGCAGGCATCTGACAAAAAAAGGTTTCGAACAAAAGTTGCGGTGTATAGAGTGTACAATAAATATCAGCAAACAACATTTCGAAAACAGTTTATACTCGTGGCGAAATCATGGTCGCCTTGGGTAAAACGAATAGAAACACATGTTTATATTTTTACCATGTCGCGGAGGACATCGACACGAATTCAAAACACGTATTACATGATATTTTGACTAACGCACTGCTCGCTTTGCAGTAACGAAAATGTGATATATGTAGCTTTTCGTCGTATTTGACTTCAATACAGTGCAAACATTATTTCACACCGAAGAGATTATTGATTTCCTGAAGAGATTATCTTGCTTTCGCCATGAAAATCAAGCGTTTTCGAAATTTTGTTTGCCGATATTTATTGTGCACCAAATACTCTGCAACATTTGTTCCAAACACTTTTTTGTCAGATGGCTGCAACTGCGGGAAAAATCGTGCGTCGCGTCGCACGGAACACCCTGTACACGGTGGCTGTCGGGCCGTGATACGCCCGTTAATCCTGCAGTTCCAACGAACGAATCGAAATTTTCGAACAACGACAAACGATACGGTGATTGTTTTTATGCCGGCACGGCCTGACAGCGCACACGCGACTCCTCGACCACGGGGCAGTTTGTTTCAATTTTTTTTTCTTTTTACAGGGAATATACCTTCGAAGCTGACTAACATTTAAAGCGATCTCAAGAAGCCCCTCGAAGGCGGTTAGAATATTCCATGGGTCTCTATGTACAGTGTATAAATGTTTAGTGTAACTCGTTTGTCGTGTCTGTACTACCAGCTGAGATCCACGGCGATCAACAGGAGAAACGAGAACGACGTTGTTTAAATTCCAAACAGATCAAATCCAAGGGGCTCAGCCCCTGAACCCCGTACGAATAAACGGACGATAAGTCAATGTGTAATTAGCAAAACCGTTCCGTTGCGATAGGAATGCTTCAGCAGATCGCCGCACAGGCTGCCACCTATGCATTCGTTCACATGGACAAAGTAAGTAGAACCGCAAAGGAAACATTCAGCGTGTCATTGATAGTCCTCCCTTCAAGGCCTTTGTACAGCACAGATGGACGTCACAAATTAAACAACCATAATTTTCGATACATAGATTATCTTCTTTCGGCGCGTCGTCTGGAGCCGAGCTGAAGCCACCACTTTGTACAGCCGTAGTTCCGGTTCTTTTATTTTTTCTGTCTCATCGAACAGTCTGAAGATCCCACGAAGCGAAAGGATAGATTTTACAGCACAAGAGAGGGCTAGCCTGTTTCTACCTTTGCGTCCGCAGTCAGCCTCGTCCGACCCATCTTCGCAGTTCTTCGCGTTGTCGCAGACCAAGTTCCTGCCGATGCAGACTCCGTCGCAGGCAAACTCCCATTCCGCGCAAGACGCTATATCCCCCCTGGACCTGACAGACCCGCCTCGAGGAGTTATCGCCTCGTAGCCGTCGTCGCAATACGTCTCGTCGCTGTTGTCCTCGCAATCCGCCACGCCGTTGCACAGCTGCTCCCTTCTGACGCAGACGTTGTCGTCGCAGAGAAATTCATTCCGGTCGCATTGGATTCGCTCGGTAGCCGCGGAACTCGGCTGGCTAATGATCGTGCTGACGGAAACGTTGTCGAACGTTTTCACGGTTGCTTCTTCATCTTCGTCGCGCTGGGTGGTCGCGGCTACGGTGCTCTCTTCCTCGCAGTCCTCTCTGGACTCTCTATCGGACATCTTGTTCCTATTCTGACATTTCTCGGGCCAAGTTGTACCCTGGGCTTCCGGCGAGCTCGTGGACGACGCGACGTCGGCCTCGTTGGACTGGAACTCTTTGTAAATGACGTCCGGGTAAGACGGGGCTGTAGTCTCGAGGACAGCGATCGTCGAATCGACGTCAGACGGAGTGGAGGTCCTCCAAGTGGTCCGATCGAAGGTGCTGGTGGTTTCGCGTTGCTCAATCACCGTGGTCAGTTTATTCTTCCCTCTGTGCTTCTTCTTCTTCCTCCCTTTGTCGCCCGGTTGCTTGTTCTTCCTCCTCTTCTTGTTCACCCTGGTAACATTCCTGCGGGGATCAACAACGGTTTCCACCAAATCGGGCGACTCCGTCGTCCGAATCGCAGGCGTGAAGCTCCTAGGCGACTCGGGGACGAGCACCTTGCGCGATTCCGCGTCGTCGGGGTACGAATCGGTGCAGTTGTCGTCCGAGTTCAACGGGGTCACCTCCTCGACGCTGATTAATCCCGAATCGATCCTCTCGCCATCGCCCGTGTCCCCCTCTAAGGCCGCCTGGGCCTTCTTCTTTTCACGCTCGTAGGCCCGCCTCCAGTACTCGGCGCACTTCGACGTGCACTTGTCCACGTTCTTTCTGAATGACTCGTCGGTGGTCAGCGAGGAATCGCGGTGTCCTTCCTTGAGCAGCCTGTCCCTGCTCAGCAGATTCATGTCGACCTTGTTACCCTTTCCGTTGGACTCGAACAGTTCTGACTCCAGTTTCGCCGTCGGCCCACCGTCGGCGGAGTTGTTCCGCGAGGACGCTGGTGTGGTCGAGAACGAGGGCGAAACACTGCCCTCCAGGTACTCGTGAAAGTATTTGGAGAATTTGCCCCGCTTCTTTGTCTTGTAATTGTAAATTTCTTCCCGGCTGCTTGGATCCTCTATCGAGTTCCTGCCCTGGTCAGTGGCGTCGACGAAGATACCCGAAAACGAGGATGTCGTCGCATCGACAACCTCCACTTCCTCGTTGGAAGATCGTTTAAATTTCTGCACGAGCCTGCTGCCTTCCTCCGTGGTACCTTCGTCCGCGACGGCTCGAAGATGTTTATCTAGGTCTTCTTCCGAGGACCAGTTCATGTTTACGATCCTCGCAGAATCACTGGAATCAATGTCTTCTCTCGAGCCAGTTTCCGTGGTCCCGTCTGTGGTCGTCGACGCAGTTTCAGTGGTCTCTAACTTTGGAATAAACAGCCCCTCGGTTCCGTCCGCGCGAGCAACAGTTGTCGTCTCGTCGCGCTGCTTTTCTGTTCCTTCCTCGGTCACGCTGTGAAGTATCACGTCTCTCGACGAATTCGACACACCAGAAGCAGCGGAGGCAATGCCACTCGATAGTGTTGCGTCTGCGGAATTGTTTCTGCTCAACGATATCCCTCGGTTCTTGGTCCCGAGTTTCCCAAGGCGCTTCCTGTTCTTTCTGCGCGTCTTCTTCAATTTCCCTTCGCCGGTGGGGGTCCCCCCAGACGTCGCGGAGTCGTTTTGGGCCAAAGTATCAGCGCCCGTAGAGATTGCGCTTCGAATATAGTGATTTCGGACATTTTTCCTGCGCGTACGTTGCTTAGCCCTCTTCCTCTCGATTCTGGATCTCTTGGCGCCGCCCTCGGTGGCATTCTGGGCGGTTTTCAACGAGCGCAGAAACGGTCCGGGTGATTTTGCGTAATGTTCACGAGGCCGTGCTGCGGGAGCGTTATTCCTGGAAGGTTTCACCTGGTTCGATCTCTCGGAGGACGAGTCCTCCTGCTGCTTTTTCTTCGATTTTCTGACAGCGACCATGTAACTGTTCTTCATCCCCCTTTGCTTCGCCACGAACTTCCACAGCATGTTCTCGTCATTGTACACGTTCCTCCAAAGGTGCTTCTCTGTGACGACGATCGCGTCGACGAAAGTGAATAAATACCGGCGTTTCAACGCAAAGCGGACGCCGGCCGAGGGAAAGAAGAGGAAGGAGAAGAAAAGAAATTCGTTACTGCGGCTGCTCGTCGTCGCGGACAATTCGCAATCGAGCATTTTCCACGAAAGATACCCTGCGACACGCGCGGAACAACGCTGGCAATGATCGAAATTTCGTCCGGCGCGATGGCAGAAGGGAGGTTTACGCGGAACCGGGTCGAGCAGTAGAATCGCGTTTACGGATGAATGAAAACGGTCATCGGAATTAAATGGTAGCGCCGCGAAATTAGCGTGGCGGTATCAATTTTAAAGATCCCAGGCCACGTCGCGGCAACAGGTGCGCGCATTATTCGGAATGCTCCGTTTTCACGTCTCGCGTTTTCACGTTTTCGCGTCGCGCGTATTCACGTTTTTACGATTTTACGTCTTCACGATCTCGCGATCTCACGTCTCGCGTTTTCACGATTTCACGTTTTCAGGATCTCACGGCTCGCGTTTTCACGATTCCACATTTTCACGTCTCGCATAATCACGTTTCTACGATTTTACGTCTTCATGATCTCACGATTTTACGATTTTACGTCTTCATGATCTCACGATTTTACGTTTTCACGATTTCACGTATCACGTTTTCACGATTTTACGTTTTCAGGATCTCACGTCTCGCGTTTTCAGGATCTCGCGTCTCGCGTTTTCACGATTTCACATTTTCACGTCTCGCATAATCACGTTTTTACGATTTTACGTCTTCATGATCTCACGATTTTACGATTTTACGTCTTCATGATCTCACGATTCTACGATTTTACGTCTTCATGATCTCACGATTTTACGTTTTCACGATTTCACGTATCACGTTTTCACGATTTTACGTTTTCAGGATCTCACGTCTCGCGTTTTCAGGATCTCGTGATCGCGTTTTCACGATTTCACGTCTCGCGTTTTCACGATTCCACATTTTCCGTTTCTACGTTTTCCATTTTCACGCTTTCCGTTTTCACGTTTACCGTATTCACGTTTACCGTTTTCACGTTTTCCGTCTTCACGTTTTCCGTTTTCACGACTTCACGCTTTCGCGTTGTCACGTCTCGCGTAATCACGTTTTACCGTATTCCTCTCCTTCCCCCGTTGGCATCGAACGCGTTTCCGGGACAAACGTCCCCTCAAGTTGCACCGATCAAATCGACCGACTAAATTTCATAAACGCAACAGCGTAGTTTTCGACCTCTTTCAAGGTGACAGACGCGGTTCGAGGTGAAATTCGACGTTGGGTGCGTGTACGTGTCAGTGTGTGACTGTGTGTGGGACGAGTAGGTGGTGTGAATGGCATAATTACCGCAGTCCCTCTCGTCCGAGCCATCGGAGCACTCCTCCACCCCGTTGCACTGCAACTCGTAACCGATGCACCGTCCGTCCGTGCAGCGAAACTCTGCTCCTCCGCAACCTGCTCCACACACCACACTCATGCACATTTAACCCTTCAACCGTTCGCTCTCACTGGGTAAAGGGGGTCCCGCAGAAAATCAGCACAACGAGCCCCCCCAAACCTTCGATTATCATTTTGGCGATATCAAATTGTTTTCCAACTGATTCTGCATGATTATGCGTGTTTCTAGATCCGCCAGGCGATTAAAACGATAATTAAACCCGAATTTCCAATTGATCGACGAGGGTAATCGTCGTACAGCCGAAAGGTGTCCCCTTTCTTTCGATTCGCAACGCGAACGAATGCTGCGGGAATCTGGCGAACGGCGCGGTTGAAGGGTTAAAAGAGCACTGCTTTCGCAAATAAAACAGGCGGCTTCGGCTTACGATTCAAGCGTGTTCCCCTTTCCGCTCATTGACACCGCCACACAAAAGCGCGGAGCGGGTGAATCCTCTTGCGTTGATTATAGCTCGGGCGGCTCGATGATTTGCGAAATTTCGAATCGTTTCGATGTCCGGGGGAGGTGAACGATCGTTGGACGTTCCGACAGAACGGTCGAAAGACGATTCGATATTTCCGGGTGAATGAGAAACGTGAAGCTGGTCGCGGGGGGGGTTGCGACGTCGACACGGGGATGAGAATCTGTCCAAGCGTGGCATGGTGGAAAATTGTCGGCGAGGGAATATCGTGAAAAACGGACGACGATGAAAAAAGCTCGCTAAAGAACATTTTAGCCCAACCTTTGGAACGACGATAGGGAGGGGGCGACCTGAAGGGTTGATTTTGTTGCGTGAAATCGCCATTCTTTTTTTTTCAAATTAAGAAATAAACCTCGCGGGTGCCTAGGTGGTGAAAAACGAATGGCTTCCTCTGCGCTGAAATGTGAAACCCCCCCCTCAGAACGGAACGAGTAGAATCTAGATCAGTGTTTCCCAACGCGGTGCCCACGATTCGATTGTTAACGGGGGGGGGGGGGGCAATACATAGTTACGAATAATTAGAATAATATAGAAAAATCTTTCGTTAAAATTATTTCGTACTTGAATTTCAGTTCTCCATTATATGTTTTGAAAAATTGCTTGCTGTGTTTCGTTAACAATACTACGGATACAACTACGGATTTCGTCAATTTTTGAATGTAAAAAACTATGTATACGTCGCGTAGCGGGCACACGAATTTTGGTAAGGCTTAGGTGGGCCGCGGCACCAGAAAGGTTGGGAAGCACGGATCTAGATCGATCAGCAAACTGGTCGCAATCACTGCGCGGGACTTGTTGCTTTCGCGGTAACCGCGAGCGTCGGGCAGTGGTTCTCAAAGACGTTCGCCGGGCCAATTCGACCAGGGGAATTCTACCGTTCGTCGGAGCGAATTTCTTGGAGGCGCCGGCTGTTTCTTCCCAATGGTTCAAGTGATTTAATGTTCTCTCGTCTTTTCGATAAAGAGAACGGGCAAACTCACCGCACTGGCTCTCGTCCTCCCCGTTGCGACAGTCGATGTTCTGGTTACACCTCTTGTCGATACCGATACAGGTACCGTCCAGACACCTGAATTGATCCCCGCTGCACGTGGTCACTGCGAAGAGAAGAGAACGAAAGATCATGGCCGGCATTAGAAATGCGTCGACGGCGAAATTCCATCAGAAATAAAAGAATCGCCGCGAAAAAATAAAAAAAAAAAAAAACGGCAGAAACGGAGATGGACGCGGATCGCGTAAAAATTTTCCGTTTCGCGTGCGCAGTTTCTTTTTTTTTGTTTTCACGGTGAACGAGATAAAAGAGGAACATAAAAGGTACCGTTGCAATTGTACTCGTCGGAACGATCCCGGCAATCCGATCTTCCGTCGCATCTCGCGGTCTGGCTCACGCAACCTCCGTCGGAGCACTCGAATTCGTCCGGTCGACATCGAGCTGCGCGCGGTGGAACAGAAAACGAACGATAAAACGACAGCTCCGTGCTCAGTGAGCAACTTAAAAGCCTAAAGATAGAAGAAACAGAACAACAGAAAAAAAAAAACGACAAATAAATGAACGTCGAGGCGCAACGTGGATCCGGGGTACTGGCTGGATACGGCTGCAATCTTGCTCGCGGATCGTTCGAAACCGTTTTCCAGAAGCGAATTTATCGGTCGACGGGGATAAAACATAGCTGAAGGGGAAGTCCGTTTAGCCGGACCGATGGCCGGTTCACGGGCGGCTAATTGGGCAGCGGAACGATCGTAATGAATCGGATTACTATTCCGTTGCGCCTCGTCTCGACGCGGAGAAAGAAGGGAAATAAGATTCCGAGGAGGCAGAATGAACGACTGCACTTGCTCTCCCTTCCACTCGCAGTCCCCCTCTCCCTCACTCTCTCTCTCCCTCCGCTGCCGTGCAATTAATTACTCGAGAAACAAGCGCCTATTATCGGAACCAGTAATATTCTTCGGCTCGAGCGATTACTCGGCCGATTAACCACGCGACGAGCCTTCCGTTTCGCCTGAAATCGAATCCAGTGTTGCGATCGCACGTACAGTAAATCCGGAATTAAATGGAAAAAGTGGTGCGGGGATTTCTCGCCCCGCTAAACGAACTACACACAACGCTCGACCGCCTCGTCGAGCCGAGCGGGGCACTGCGACGCCGATTTGATATAGATGCCCGTGCATACACTGTATATCGTATACAGTCAAGTCTGGATATAAGCGTTAGCCTCGGGACGCAACGTTCGCCTGTATGGGATACTTCCCACGTTGTTTGTTGGTTGACGGCGTCGATCGTAGAAAAAGACAGCGAGTAAAGAAACAGGACCTTTCGAGACAGTTTCCTTAGGGCGGACCCCAATTTCTCGAAGCTCGCGGCTCGCTTTTGTCGGTATCAATGGATGAAAGAAAAGGAGATACAGCGAGTATCGAGGCAGTCGAGTTTAAACGCCAGTGCATCGTTGTGATTACACCAATGCAGAACGATGTTACGATCAAAACAGTTGTGATCTTGTGATCTTTACTTCCTTCATTCAATTCCGGGCTCGTTATAAAAACGTTATCCGTGCGCGCAGCTTCGCTTGTTTCTCGCGAGCACCTGTGATTGTACCGGACTTTCCGGTGCACCTTACGCCGTTGCATAAAAAAAGTCAAGGGAATACAGTTAACAGGAAATCCTAATTGAACCAAACACTTGCAAACGCATGCGCATCTCTCATTCTCATGCTATCGCAGGTGATCGGAGCTTTTCTTCCTTCGTAGTTCGTTAGTTCCGTACTTATGTGCCGACAATTCTCCTCGTCCCTTCCGTCGTTACAATCCATGACCCCGTCGCAGCGTTTCGACGCGGACACGCAAAATCCCGGTGTGCACTCGAATTGGCCCTCCCTGCAGGCTGCAAGAATGGAACACATTCCGTCTGATGAATGGTTGAAAGCGTTCGAACGACCCCCTTATTACTTTTTTGGTCTCAATGCTCCTCGGCGCGTGGACAGTACGCTGACGGCACGAGTTGAGAAAGCTCCGAGGTGAGACGATTTTAAACGACGAGGAAGGCACACACAGAGACGGTTGGACGAGGACACACAGATAAAAGAGACACAACAGCGGGCAACACATAATTCGTCGCGAGCCGCCGACGAAGTTGAAAGAGAGGGCGCGATGATCGCTACTGGACACCGTCCCGTGCGAGACGGACGAAGAAGGGGGCGCCATTTTTTTTTTTTTTTTTGCAGCGACATCGAACGATTACGGAAATATTGAACGTCGAACGGAAGCGTGGAGCGAAGTGAAGCAGCCGCGGAATTAATCAGCGACGCAGGGGGATAGCAACCAGTGTGGCGCGGCCATTAATTAACACGCACTCGGTGGAAATTTCGCGGAAGAGATTATATGAATGAACAAGGAGTTACGGGCGACGCCGCGGCTGTCTAATTTACGACGGCAATTAGCTAACGATCGAGGATGAACGACTGCTCGAACGGAACTGCACTCGTCAGAATAGAAAACGGAAGGCGGACGAACACGCCGTGGAATTTCCTGTCGAGCGTCCCCGGGGCCAAAAATTTTGGCCACTGTTGCAACGCACCGCAACGTTGCCGCGAACGTACTCGACGTAAGGGGGGAAAATACCTTTAGACGGACGAAAGTGAGCCGATTTTCGTGAATTTTTTTTGAAAGGGAAAGGCTTGTTTCGTATTGTTGAAACTTATTATATATTTGGCCTATTGCAACGTATTTTTTTTCCTCCTAAAACGACGGAGGGTGTAGCTTCGGCTGTATTGGTCAGGGAGAAACCAGTAAAAAGTATTCCGATAGTCGAAATTCACAATTTGTCGGAGAACCTCGAAAAAGTGAAATATATTAAAAATTGTTGCAATGGCACGCTTTTAAGCAAAAATTTCGTATTTTATACAAAATTCCCGCTAGACTTTGCAATAAAAAAGTACTTTCATTATGAATTTATTTAATACTTCGAGGTTCACATAGAAGGTAATATTGTTATACTTGTGTGCGTGCAAAATTTCAACAAGTTTGATCTAACAGTTTCTGAGTCATCGATTCCGAAAATGTAACTTTGAGAAACACGCAATTTGAATTTCGTTTTAAACCTCTTGGAGCATATTCTTCAGACGCTGTACTAACATTTTACGACAAACAAAAATATTGCGTTTTTTCAAGGTTCTAAAGGTATTTGCCCGCTTAAGGAATTATTCTGTCCACGAGGATCCGCGGGACTTTATAAACGATCAACGCCGAAAAGGTGACGAGAGGGGACCTTAAACTTAACGTTGAGAAACACTGCGCTCCTCGAGGAGGGGAGCAATTAATACAAACAAACGGAGAGGCGGCTCTTTTTCTAAGTTTCTTTTCCCACTTTGAACGTTCGTTAAACGAATTCGTCCGCGAGGTGTGCGCATTGTTGCCCGTTGACATGCGAAACACGATTCTCACGTGCACAATAATTACACGGGAGCTCGACGTTACGTGTTTCCATTAAGCGTCGGCGTTTACGCGTTCCTGCCGAGGAAGCGGAAGCGGAGCGTCGGCCGCGACGTTGAGGACCGAATAAAAATAAGAAGAAATTAGCGATGACGCGAATCGTTTTAAACGAAGCGTCTGTCCGAAGAGACAAAGGGGGGGGGCGGTAAAATAAAAGATTGATTCGATTCGGCGGAAGCGACGAATCGCCACGGCACGTGAGGTCGCCGCCGTGGGATAATTCGGTTAACATTTTAACGCGATTTGCGCTGCGCGAGTGCGTGTCCCGATCGGCGAATGTAACGCGAATATCGCGACCGGCGAAATTGGCAACCGCGGGAAGACACGCGTCACACGTGACGCGACTCGGTTAACAGAAAGTCGCGACAGAACAGAGATTCCGCGACGTCGCTGACGTCTTCGCCAAGGATCAAGGCCCGTCGCACCTTTCCACGTTCGAATTGCAAACGACCACCGCGCGATAGAACGCACCGATAACCTGTTTTCCCTTTCGCGAATTCGTCGCCACGATAATCGCCGCGAAACGGGCGGCGCAACAAGATACAGTCCTCGTCATGTCTTACAGGTGGGCTGCCGCGGTTGCCTGTCGCCAGGCGCAGACAGATCTCTACTTTACCCTCCTTTTGTTGGGCTGCAGTGAAATCTCGATTAGCGCGAACACTGATCGTGGTGCAGCGGACGCGTTACTTGAGCGAGTTCGGCTCGTCTTTGTAGTATGCAGCGAAAGAGCAAGTTTGAATAACCGTGTGCGTGCGAGAGAACACTAACGCAATCAAAACTGAAGATTAAAGCTTGGTCCTTTTTCGATTAAATTTGTACTAAATTGTTTGTGAAAATCTCCCGATTAAAGTCACATCAAACACGGCTCAGTTTTAATCGCAAGCAATAACAAGGGGGAATAAAATGATTAATACCACGATAAGAAAAAATTGTCCAAAGCATATTGTGTTTGGTGTCATTCTAATCAGCAGATTGTGACAAGTATTTCGGTAAAAATTTCATTCGAAAGGGACCCGAAGTGAACGAGTTATAATTTTAAATCTCGCTCGCGTTAGTGTTGGCTCTCACCGATATTCGATCTCGGATCGGATTACACGCTCGGCGCTCGGGCCGCCACTTGTCCCAAGGGGGATCCCCGACCGTCGTTTTGAACACCAATCGAGATTCTACATCCTTTTCTCCCATTAAACATCAGCAAACGAAGATCGACGTTCCGAATGACCCAACTCCGTCCGTATTTCTCTTCTCCTCGCCCCTTTATTTTTTTTTTAATTCCAATTCGTCAACAAACTTCATTAGCGGCATTAACATGGACGTCGCAAAAACGAGCCCGGCTGCCAGCCGCCGCCGAATTTAAGGCAGCGCCCCCTCAACCGAACGAGATTTACTCGCGTTTATTAAGCCGCCCTAATAACCGGCTGCGATTTTAATCCGACGTCAATCTCCAGCGGGGGCTTGCCCCCGGCCGTTCTCGCCGCCCCCTCCGCTGGAAATTCGCCGGTTTTCGTATCGGTTCGATCCAATCCCGATTCACGCCGGACCCACACGGATGTCCGAACTTTCAAGGGACACCCACGCGGTACAGATTGAAACGCCGTTGCGCCCACATTCGTGCGACGCACGCGAAGCCAAATGACCAAAACAACCGGTACGCGAACTCTCCGCGGAAGCAGGCCACCGAAATCAAGCGTTAACGAATCCCCCCCCCCCCCCCCCCCGCGGCGCCCTCTGGACGGCCGCGAGTAAGACCGACGACGAGCGACAAAGAAAACAGACAACAGAGCGGCAGGCAAGGAAGCCATGCAATTTTTATTTCGCTGCTAAAAAAAAAAAAAAGCTGACGTTCCAGGTTGACGGGCGGCGTCGTCGACGGGGCGGTTGACTTTCGACGCGCGGCGACGGAGCGTGTCTCCGCACAAGACGATGGAAATAATAAGGGTTTAAAGGGACAGGAAGGCAGCGGCGGTTGGGGGGAAAGGGGGAGGATGGGTGGGGGGGTCAACAAGTGCAACGGCCTGAGAACGCGAGGCCCGACCCTTTGCCCCCAAACCCCGTGCTTCGTGTCTTCCGGGCACGCTATTGTTATTACTGTCACAGCTGTTGCAATTATCGAGCTCATCGTAATGTCCCGGCTCATGGCGCGGTTAGTCGAGGCGCAGTCGCGTGCCGCCGCGATGATAGCTCGAAGATAAAATCTTGGTCGAACGGCATTCGAGTATTTACCCCGTCGCGGTTGGCGTGTCGATATTTGCGGAAGAAGGACAGGTTGCGCGGACGAATTGGAGGGATCGAAAGAATCACAATCGATGACAGCGGAAACGGAACGGTTGGCGAAAGCGGGGGGAGTATGTTTCACGGCAGGGTTAATTTCGAAAGAGGCACAACACACACAGGCGAGCTCGCCGCGGGGTAGAGCCCGCGTGAACACGCAACGCGCACGCACACCAGTTGAGTAGCCGCAAGCGCAGGATAAAATTAAGCCAACAGACAGCGGAATAAGTTTCCATGCGAGGAATAAAAAGATGACAATAGGTATTCGGGGTACTCACGGCAATTAAATTCGTCGGTACCATCCAAACAATCCTCGACCCCGTCGCAGTGAGCGCTGCTGTTGATGCACTGGCCGTTTCTGCATTTAAATTGCGCGGCCGTGCAAGCTGTTCGCAAAGAGAACGAGAAAAACCATGTAGAAAGGTTGGAGGAAAATATTAACGCTCGCGCGGGCCCAGTCGATGGAAATTAAGGAAAACATTTTTTGGTAAACATCGCAACCTCGACCGGCGGGCAGAAATGATGGAATGTACCTCTAAACGATTTACGTTGGCAGACGAACGTTACGGTACATTTCCTGTAACGCGACTAATGTCTTCGTGCACCGCGATTATTCGTACAACACGCTGTATAATGAAATGCGGGAATTCCTCTTCTTCTGTTGAATTTATTGTAAAATCAAAAAAGTTACGTTCACGTACATTAGCATTTCTTCTTTAATTGCTCTGTTTGATGAAGCATAAGAAATGAAGGTGGATATAGCTAAAATCAATCGAAATATATTAGGGGTAACACTCCTATAACACGGTAGGGAGATTCGTAGAAAATGCCGTGTTATATGGAACCGTGTTATATGGAACCGTGTTATATGGAACCGTGTTATATGGAACCGTGTTATGCGGATCCGTGTTATATGGAACCGTGCTATGCGGATCCGTGTTATACGAGGCGCATCCGTGGACGCCACGAAACGCGGACAAAGGAACTTCGACGGTCCGTTATCTTCTTTCAGTAAGTTACAAAACTGAACTGTATACATACATATGCGAAACCGTATTTGTACAAGAGTTTCAGCAAATTTCTGATCGCGCTGGATCATTTTTGGGCGGCACACTTTGCACGTCTGAACGATATTCCAAGAGATCGAATTAATGTGACGGGCAATTCAATTAGGTGGATTGACGAATGTGTACTATAATAGTTACGCGGCGAATGTGAACCGGAAGTCGACTATCTGTTATAATTTGACAATTATTGATTTCTCACTTTGAACACGATAGTTCGTACAACTGGGAAATTTATCGAGCACGATTAAATTGTCCCCTCGCAGCAATACATTTTAATACGCCGGTAGAAGCGGATGGTCCGTCTCCGATGTACCAACGGTGTAAGCGTAGAAGGGATTTCGATCGGCTTAAAAATTCTCCCAGCAATGGGGAAGGGAGCCGATAATGCTATGCGAGTAGGGTTTTAATATAGATTCGCGAAGGAAGAGAATCGCGTTTCAAAGACTACAATTTTCATTGCACTCCGTGGGTCTTCGATACGGGCGCACCCTTCACGACTGTTCATTCGATACCGCTCCGGAACTATTTTTCGATATCGACCATCCCCCCCCCCCCTCCCCCTCCCTAACCGTCCCGCTCCCGTATTACCGTCACCATTTATCGCTCCTAAATTTGAAGCGAAATAAATTAATCGTGAGAGTGGCGAGTCGCGTACGAATGTTTCCCGGAATGCGATGACCTTTTTTTCCTAACCAGTTAACCGATGTCCAGTCGGCCGTCCGGCACGAACCCGCCACTTTGCCGAGCTGTCAAAAGTCTGGCCGTGTATTGCATTTCAGATAAATACAGACCGTGAATATGGTCCTGTTTCACCAAGCCGACAGAGACCGGCAACCGTTTCCACTTCGGTGATACGAGAGTCCGTCGACCACGGTTGTTGTTTCAGCAATCGGATCGACGCCGGCTCATCTCGTTTTCACAATTATGTCACCCTCATTCGAGACAATCCGATATCGCCCGGCACTTGGATTGCGTTACAACGGTTAACAACAGTTCGGATAGTGTTACAGTAATAGCTGGATGAACGCGAGGAAAGATTGACTGGATAGACGCAAGGTGACTATCCCCTCCACACGGGGGGTCCCCCCCCCCCCACGCCCCTTGGCGAATCCAGACGCTCGGCCAGGGAAACGGTGTAACGTGATCCGAACCGGAACAACGGTGCGACTAATGCTAATTCGACGACGAAACTCTTCCCCCTGAACGTTCTAATCGCCAAATCGTTTCGCCGAACTCCCGTCCCCGGCACGAGTCTCGCGAAAATTGAACGAGTCCTGCCACGCGAGCCC
Source organism: Nomada fucata (assembly GCA_948146005.1). Lineage (NCBI taxonomy): Eukaryota > Metazoa > Arthropoda > Insecta > Hymenoptera > Apidae > Nomada > Nomada fucata. The sequence continues at coordinate 28,906,054 of OX411277.1, read as the reverse complement.
CGAGCCGCGGACCCGGACCGGCTAATAATAATGGTCGCGCAAAGGCACACGCTCGAGGATTCGCAGCTTTGTGTAACGCGAGATTTAGGGTGACTCGGCTGGCGACGCGACGCTTCAACGGGAGTGGAGGGGAATTCCCGTTGGTTTTCGCAGCGATACTCCGGCAAATGGCCGGCCGACGCCGGAGCGGAGTGATTGAGTGACGGTCTCCTGTGTCAAAGCGCACTTGATTCCATTCGCCGGACACAATCTGATCGCACCCGCCGGTTCTCGGTGCTCTTGTCTCTCCCCCCCACCCCCCTCCAGCCCCCCCCCCCCTCCCGGAAACCGTACCGAGACCATTTTTCCGCGGTTGCGATAAGATCGTCGACCTTGACGCGTGCGAACCGTCAGAATTCGGTGGGGTAATTTTTTTAAACGACCGCGCAAACTTCTCACCCTCGAAACTCGCGATAATGGACTGCCGTCGAAAACTCGGCATTAACATCTTTATTGGAAACGGGGCAGGGGGGGGGGGGGGAGCGGAGGGGAGAGGGGGACACGCCGAACGGCGGATTGAAATATTGAGGGAGCACGCTCGTGCGGGAAAGCACCGGGTCCCGAAGCGGATGGAAAAGTTTGCCCGGCTCCTCCTTTTTTTTCTTCACGCTCTAAAGATGCATGGAGAGTGTTGCCTCGCGCCACAGAAAGCCCGCCTTTACGAGATGCATCTTTTTACAGCCGCGATTCTCTTATCACTCCCCTTATCCGCCTCTCTGCCAGCTCTTTCGATCATAACTATTTAAAGCTCGGGAAGTTCTGAAAATTGCTGTTCCGCCGCGCTCTAACCACTTTGGAGGGGGAGGGGGGGGGGTGGCTTAAAGCCGCGCAATTTGCCGTCTTTTGCCGCCACGAGTTTTTAAGTACCCGTTGCCGATGACTGGCAGAATTGTTTTACACGTTTCTTAATTATTCACGCCCGCTTAGAACGCGTCCCGGTTGGGCCTGGCGACAGTGCCAAAGGTTCGCCTCTCGATGTTCACTACAGTGCCTCCAGACGGCCGAAAACGTTCGAAGACGTTCGTAAACGTTCGAAGACATTCGTAAACGTTCGAAGACATTCGTAAACGTTCGAAGACATTCGTAAACATTCGAAAACATTCGTAAACATCCGTAAACATTCGTAAACATCCGTAAACATTCGTAAACATCCGTAAACATTCGAAAACATCCGAAAACATTCGGAAAACATCCGAAAACATTCGAAAACATTCGAAAAACATTCGAAAACATCCGAAAACATCCGGAAAACTTTCGTAAACTTCTTCGAACGGTGGCAAAGAACGTCGAGCTTCCGCAAACAATCGCCTGCCTCTTCGTTTCGATCTCTGAGGTGCATCGCGGCCGAAAACCGCTCGCCAAAACCGTAAACACGCGTGTGTACACCGGGGGGAAGGGCGGAGAAGCACCCCGCGGGGACTAAACTTTTTCCTCCCCGGCGGTCCATTAGACGAGCACGGGCGATTTAGCGGAGGGGCTTTTAAGGTCCAGCAATTTGATGCTCCTTGCCTGTCATGCTAATATCCTCAGCTTTACGGGGAGTCGAGTTTTTCTTCCGCTCGCTATGTACACATTTTCCTCGCGCAAAAGCTGCCTGCTGCGGCGTACGCGTCGTTGAACACCACGAACGCCGTGTTCCCGTTGTTCCGCGGGGGAGTTTTTCTTCGGGTCGTCTTGCCGCGAATTTGTCAACGCTCCGCGGGAAATATCTCGCGACGAGTTTTTCGCGAATTTTCCAACGGCCCACTGCGAGCGGAATAAAGCTTCACTCCTTGGGCCCAACAATAATATTGCCCATGTGTTCCGCCGCCCTTATTTCCAACTGTATTCACTAGCAATACAGGACGATCGAGTTATTTCATAAAGACGAGCACAAATAGAAAACCTGTCCTTTCGTCGGCAAATATCGAATCACCGAAAGACGACTATCTTGCTGGGGAATGCTTTCGTTAGTGATCGCGGCGTTATTAATCCCCGCTCGACAATTACATTTCAGACGAATATTACCATCGATTTCGCGGGGAAATTTGCATGAAAAGTCCGCAACGATGCGCCGCGTTTCCAACGAGCCGGCCGCGACACACGAACGTGGCCCACAAAGTTACATTCGCGTCATACGCGCCGCCGGGGGGTGTGTGGCGGAGGGGTGTTCCCCCGTCCGCCAGGGATTCGACATATTTTAGCGGCCGATTTGCAATTTAAACGTTATAATTAATGACGTCCCGTCGAGTCCGGCGAACGTGCCGCAACGAAAAAACGAAATTCCACCGGAGAACGCGGGGACAATTATTCAAAATCATTTTCAGAAAGAGATCCCTCCTCCTCGCCCGTTTCCCTGCCCGTTTCTGTAATACTCATTTGAATAATCAACGTGATACATTATCCTTCGTGTCCAAGTGGGAGCAATGGTGGAAAAACAAATCGCGCCATCAATAACTCGGTTCGCAATTGACTTCCCCCGATCGACAAACACGTTCTTGCCCCTTCTTTTTTAAATACAATGACTCGCGACGAATGGAAGTTCGCGGGAAGCTCTTCGATTTAAGCGCGTCTCGCCCGCAGCGGTTCTCAATCTGTCCGGACGAGTCACCGGGAAATCTTAAGGTGCGCTTAAAAATTACGATCACGCCTGTGTTACATTTCCTGGGCGTGAAACGTCTGGCCCTTTCGCAGCGTGCAAACCCGGCCAGGGTAATCTACACCGGGTCTGCTATGCGTAAACGCCGCGATAACCACGATTAAACGTACGTCTCGGCCGCTTATCGCGATCCGGCCGGCTATAATTCCTGTTTCCACGGTCGGATCATTGTTATCGTATGGAATTCAACGCTAATTCGCCCGTGGCCGGCCCGAAGGTTCGCGCTCCCGGGCCCGCGAGAAGTTTTCCAACGGAATTTCCAACCTCTAATTCATTTCGAAAAAATCGGTCGCATTAAATGACACGAATGCTCGGCAAACGAAACGGCGAGAATATCTCCGCGCGGTGATAGCCACTCGTCGCCTTATCTCGCGACATAATCCGCGTTCCTGCGAAACCACCGGCTCATCCGGACTACAACGGCGCCGGGTGTCCCCCGTGGGGGGGACCCCCCCCCCCCCCCGTCTCGCTTGCGAGCCGCCTTTCTCAGCTCGAGTTCGAATCAATGGACCGCGGTGGTAAATCGAGGGGAACGCGAAAAAAATCGTGCCAGAAACCACCACGTTCGTCTCTTGGGGCTACCCCACGGATGAGATATCGCTTGGCTCGGTGAAGAGCGGTGGTCGCGAGAAATTGGACGGCAACGTTACTAAATAGCGAACGGAGAGAGAGAGAGAAAAAAAGGGGAACGAAACTGGGGGAAACTTGGTCACGAAGTTGCCTCGCCTCGAAAGTCGACAATCCGTCGACGCAAGAAGGGACGTCATCGATTGATAGGCGAACGAGGGAAACGCCGCGCGATAACCGTGCGGCAGCCTCTTTCCGCCCTCGAGCGTCGTAAATAACGTCCAGGTGAAACGAATTGTCGATAAATAAATGCTCGGCCCGTGGATACGTGTCAGGCGTGGGCGGACAGCGGCCGGCTGGATCGTTATTTCATAACAGGTCACGCTATCGTTGCGTCCGGCGAGCATATGCACATCTCCGCCGTTGCGTCGCGTCGCCGCGACACGTCTCGACGCGTTTTTACGTTTGTTTAGCTGTCGCGCGTGCCCTTCTCAACGGACGCGATCGGAATTCGGTCGGGCGTCTCGCGGCAGCGCCTGGATTCTCGAAAAGACGGCGAATATTCAATTTTCCAGGCGTTTAGCGGATCTGCTTGCAAGTCAATCGGCGTTCTAACTAGGACGAATAAGGTTGTTACTAGTTTCTTGGGGAATATGACAATGCTAGTAACGGCATCTGTTGCTCGCGTACGAGAACAGCCACTTACTTTATTCGTCAACGGAAAGTTTGCACAATAAAGAGGTTTTTGAACTACGGAACTCGTGCTGAGGGAAAGTTGCACTTACACTGATTGGCTTCTGCATATAAATACAGGTAACCCTCCTATAGCACGGTTTCGCTGTAACACGATCAGAAATTTTGGGAGACCCTCGTACCGTACGGTGATTTGCAACGCGCTTTTATATACGTACGTGCGCTTTAAAATATTTCTTGAAATCTTTCGACCGTTTGAAGGAAGACAATAGACTGTCGAATTTCCGCGCTAAGCCACAGGTTCTTTGTCTGCGCCCCCCTCTTTGTACTGACTCTGGGTATCGTGTTACACGGTTTCACTTAACGCGACATTTTGTGGGAACCTATCTACCGTGTTATAGGAGAATTATCTGTACATCAATGCATCGAGTGTCGCTTGAATTTTTTAAATATATTCATTGGTTACCGAGATATGGTTGCCGTGAAAGTCGACGATATTTCGTGCCTCGAAAATTGGAGCTTGTTCAACGTGTCAGGGAAAGTTTATCTCAAAATTATTAATACGCGAAACGTTTCGCCATTAAAGTAGGTGTTATAAACGTAAACTTTCCGCAGAACTAAAGTAGCACATCTTCCGTTCTCGATATACCGTGAATCTCAGACGCATCCTAACAAACCGGAAGGAAAGCAAACGCGTTACCCCAGAGATCCTCAGAGATCAGAACCCATCGAGACATTGGAGTACCGATTTCTCGAAGAATCGTACAAAATGACTTTTCGAGAAACGGCACCACTGTGCGTCCCTCCGTCTGCGTCGACGGACGAACTGGAGCGGGGAGACCCCCCCCCTCTGCCGCGATTTTTACGACCACGCGTGAATAGCGACCGCGTTCGGTCGAGTTGCGCGAAACTTCGCGCGACAGGAAAGTTATCTCTTTTATCGTCGTGGAATTCTCCGGTAGGCAGTTCGCAGGCGGACGGAAGGGCATCATATTTTACCGCATCTGCAGCTGATACGACCGGAGGAGCGTGTTTTCTGGACGCCGGTCGAGATTTCGTCGGCTTCGCGAGGGTTTCGTGTCGCGTTTCGCGACTTTTGTTTGCCAGCATCTCCTTTTTCCGGCCCGTTGATAAATTCCCGGCCCTTCGAGAACCGATTCGACCCCCTTCTTCGACCCATACGTTGGCGACCGACGTTTTAACGCCTGCTTTGGTAACCGGGTGCCCCGTAATCATACCGCTCGGGCATTAGTTAAGTTTTGGAACTTTTTGCGTGTAAAATCAATTGACCTTTTCTTGTCTGGCTGGAATTAACCGATTTGGCCAACGAGTGGCTCAGTTACGTGTGTATTTTTAGGAAACCGTTAATTTTCAGTTCCATTAAGTCGACGGCCACGGCTTCGAACAATTTATGCATTAGAAATTATGTAAATCTGTTGCATATTCTTCCACTGAAATCAGGTTTTATCTAAACATTTCTTATTATACTTCGTCTATACGTGTGTATGCTCTCCTGCCGAGGTCTCTCAGTTTCTCTGACGCCCACTTTTCGACCTTTGATTCTTCGAATCGTTACAAGCTGCCCCTGAGCTTAACATTGAACAGCGAGTACTGCAGTAGCTAGCATCTATCACGTGGGCAGCACGCATCTGTTCCGTTCACATTCACCGACTCGCCTCGTTGAATAGGGTACAGAACCAACGCAGGCTACAAGAAACAAGAAAAGAGTCAATCGTGTTGGTACGCAACAGATAACAATTTTCCATCGCTCAATGCGGTATATCGAGGTCCGCGGCGTGCGAAAACGAGGCGGTCTATACGACGCATCGATGTCAGCAACGATGGAGAAACCGTGGTCTATACGACGTCGTTGAGGGGTTAAAACTCACGAGGCAACGTCGCACCTTAACCCGACCCACTGTGCCGGCGGTCCGTTCGCGAAATCTCTCGCCAGATACAACCGGGCATTTCTTTTTTTCGCCTCGACGTTATTTCGACGCTTCTGCATGCGCGAACACGCGCGCGGCACAGAGAGAAACAGGCGAAAACGCTCGAATACCTCCCCGTAGCCCGTTCGTTCCGCAACGACAATGAGTTATCGGCCGATAATTAACCGTGCCGATAATTATAACTTCGCGGCCCGATCATGCGTTGCGTAACAAACGTCCCCCTCCCCTCGTCTCGCCCCGCGCCTCATTCTTTCGCGAATACCGCTCTTTAACGGCCGTACCGAATACGTGACGCACGATCTCCGGAGTAAAGGGGATCTCGATGGCGCGCATGCATCGCTCGCTATGTCACCCCGGTCGAGTGTTGCACGCGATGAGTTCATCGGGCACATACCATCGGCGACGTGTCGTGGAAAACGCGGTGACATCAGCCCGCTTTCCGATCGTGTTTCGTCAGAGATCTTGCATTTTGTACGCGACGAGCAGAGCCGCAGCAGGAATCTTCGTTCGACGTCCGGATGGGTGGGGGGGGGGGCTCCCCTCCCCGTAGGAACGTGGCCTGTTGCGTCGTCGCGAATCGCACGCCAGATTGGATCCCTTTCGTTCGAGAGCTTTTCCGTCTTGGAGAAATTATGGGCAATACGGGGGTTCGCCAATATCGCTGAATTTCTTTCGTCGAGGAGCAACGTTGGCGGGTTAGGTTGGGTTCTCTCGGCCAGAGATCGAGGCGCGACATTCCGGCCGCATTTTGTAGGCTAATTGGTCGTCGAGCCACGCGTTTCCTTGAAAATGATTTGCCGGCCTGTTAATCGACGGTGTAGGATTACGTCTCCGAACGAGACGCAGCTTAACCTATCCTTTCGAATCGCCACGTTTCTGTGTCAATGTCGCGGAAGCCTCTCCCATTCGAGAAATGTATCAAGACCGACCGGCGGAATTATTAGCACCGGGGTCGGACGGTTTCTTCGGGGCGTAGGAGGAATAATTTCTAAGTCTTGTGGATGCTCTCGGTAGGCGCGTGGTGCGTCCGTGGAAACGCGGGGGTATCTCTCCTTGACATTTGTGACGAAGCTCGGCGGCATCCAATTTTTAAATAGATACAGACAGCGCTTCAGTTTAATTCTCCAAGTATATATAGTTTTTTTTTTTTATTATTGCACATTTGGGGTACGTACACCGGTGCACCGTTTAAAAAAATTTTTTCAAACATTTGCTGACAGAAATTTCGATGTCTTGAAGATTGAAGCTTGTTCAATGTGTACGGTGAAACTGTACGTTGAAGGAAACTGACGTGTGAAACATTTTACCGATTGAAGCGCGTGCTCTAATAATAAAACTTTCCACAAAAATAGAGCAACGTATCTAATTCCGTTCTCATATCTTCCTAAACCGGAGGGAAAGCAAATATGTCATCCGCCGAATTTCATGCTGTGACAAGTTTATTATTATTTGGATTTAAAATGCCAGGTGGAGGGGTATTTACGGCCTGTCCCACTAGATTAATAGATTTGGCCAAAATTTCGTATGGGTTAACAAGATCAATAAAATGTAGCAAATTATTTTAAATATAGAAACTCGAAAGTCGATCGAGCGGTTTCGAAATAAAATTTAAATAGCTACCAAAAGTGCAGTTAACCGACGAGTGGCTCAATTCCACGGTTCCTACTAATTACGCGACCCTACCGAACGCGAAAATGTTGCGCTCTTCACCGTTATAGGAAGAAACAAGCTTTCGAGATACTTCATCTCGACAAAGTATCGAAATCAGCGTCGTCTCATTAGATTCGACGTACCGATTATACGACTTCAGTGAAAAATCGAACAGTCGATTCTCGCAAATGTCCCATGGAGTGTAACGTTCGATACCGCTGACGTCACATCCTCCGTTAGGAATTGTGCATTTTCGACAAGATATTCGAATTCGGCAATCCCCAAAACACGTCGAAGTACCGATTTCCCTGAGAATCGTACGGAATTATGGATTCCGGCCAGCCCTCTGACGTCGGCCATTTAATCTCTCACGGCTCGCCCTCCAATTATTAATCGCGCTCCGCGTTTTATTCCCCATCGTTTCGCGTCGCGCGGTGACATCAGCGGGCCCGCGGTTAATTCTTTCGGCCGGTACTCAATGAGAAGCGATGAGATCAACCGACGCGACGAGAGTGGCGTTTTAATTACCGCGAATCGTGGGTGTTCCAACGCGGTCGGATTCATTTGTACGCGGCGCAGAGGGAAAGCCGGGCACCGTGTCCCTTTAATTATTTATCGGGCCAGCAGCACGGTCCGATCTTATTTCCAACGGACGTGTTGTCGTCGCGACCACGTGATTTCTGCGAGAGCGAAAGGTTAACTGCGCGCCGTGCTCTCCCTCCCTCTCTCTCTCTCGCTCTCTAGTCGACGATCGGACACACATCGGGTACGGCGAAACGCTGCGCCGCGAAGACGGCGAAATATTTCTGGAGTTCGTTACCCCGGCCGGCGACGATATCTGTTGCCTGCGATCTCGCTCGGTACGGCCTTTGGCTTCTCCTTGTTTCCGGGTGCGCTGACGGCCACACGTTTGCCAACTGTTGAACGATTTTCCGACCGAACGGAGGGACATTCGACGCTGGTACTAACGGCCACGCCGGATTCATTCGAATCCGTCCGATTCCCGGCGTCAACAAGTAGCCCGAGGCCGGACGGGGTGGGGGTTTGACTCGACTTGGCTCGCTGCTGCGATTGCCGTGGGTCACTCTCATTGAGCCTCGTTGGGCTCTCCGAGCTCTTTTATATTTATCAATGAATCATCGCGCGTCCTTTTCACACTCGAGGCCCCGGCCGGTCTATGCATTAACAACCTTGCCAACCGCGATCGATGACGGAACGCAATCGGCGGCAAGCAGCGTCCGCACGCATTCCTCAATCCTTTTCCACGTCGCGTCGAGTAAACCGACCGCGCGCCGCTGTTCCCCTTCGCGATCCGTGCATTATCCGCGACGCTGTTCGCGTCTGGCAGGGAGGCAATTAATATTTCCTCGAGGGGGCCACACCGTCGGTCGAATTTGGAATTCGCGAGCAAGACTAAATTCGACGATGTGCCCGTTCGAATCTGTCCACGGCTTGCGCGTCCGTCGCCCGGGTAATTGAACCGGAGCGATTTCCATCGGACGGGCATGGAGATCGATTTGAAAAATTCAGTTGGCTAATTCTTATGCCATCGCGTCGCTGATTAATGATTCATTCTCGCCAAGGGGCCGGCCCGCTGTCATCGCGGCGAGCGATCGTCGAGATCGATCGATCGATCGATCGATCAAGGACGAAGCCCAGCGCAACCACAGACCCAGAAGCGATGATCATCCTCGTCTTGCGCAAGGCTCGTGCCATCGGCGTCGATAATTGGCGACGATCGCGTGCGATGAAAAAATAATTGAGCAGCATTTTATTAGAAATGCCGGGGGATCGACTGCGACGTCTCGCTTGAGTGGACGAAGGTTTCGCCGGTAAAGTTGAATTCTGCAGCGTGTCGAATCGGACCGCATCGGGAAGGCGCAGCTATTATAAATAGCAATCCCCGCGATCTCTAATCTCGGAATGCCGGAACGGAAGCAGGCGACCGCCTGGATCGGCTCTTTTCAACTCAAGCTTGATATGTTACCGCAAATTGCAGCCGCAGCTCTGGTACTTTTAACGTAGAATACGTTACGCGGAAGGTAATTAGGGACGCTATTTAACGTTGCGAAATCGCGTTGCGGAAATGTGTGACGGAAGTATCAGGCGTTGCGCGTGCGCAGTCACGCGATACTGCGCCGCGAGCGTGCGATGTTTTCATTCGGCCGACATAACCTGTTGTCAAATTCGAGGCAGAGGCTCAACAGAGCCGGCGCGCAGACTCCGATGACAGAAATGCAGCAGAAACCGAACAGATCCTGCAACTTCAGCGATTACAATATCAAATGCAAGTTTTGCTCGCCGGTTTCGTTTTCGGCATCGCCGGTTAGGTTCGTAGATCGATCGGACAGGGACCGAGAGACCCTCGAGAGATCGATATCGTTGCTTAACGATCCTTCGAGCCCGACAACAGCTTATCTCGTCACTTTGTTTACGTCTTTAATCCGTTGAAGCTGTTTTTTACTTAATCGTTAACCGTTTACACGCGCCACCGTTGTCGGAACACAGTTCTGGTTAGTTATCGGGATAAACCGGGCTGCGTTAACGGTTAAGTTACACGTTCTTGGAGACAATGTTCGCGGCGTTTGCGGCGGTGCGTGGTTTATGGGATGCGCGTAATCTGGATAGCGGACACGTAAGCGGGAATCTTGATCCGATAACGACCTCGGGATACCTGGCGAGACGGACACTCTCAGGTGAAGCGAAAGCGGCGACGAGGAATGACGAGGGAGAACGGACAAAGGAGAATCTCGCGCTCTCGACGTCGAGTGGAAAGACCGTCCATAAATACCAGCGATGGATTTCGAGACCGATGTACAAATTCTCGAAACTCGAGTCCAAGCTTCCGCGAGGTCTCGAAACTGCTCGAGACTCGAGACGGCGATTTTATTTTACGGGAGGAACGTTTCGTTTTCGAGAAAACGATTCAGTTGCGAGAACGCGAGACGCAACCAAGGAAGATGTTAATTTAGCAACGCCCGATCTTGAAAACGGCGACTTCGAAGGTAGCCGTTAACACCGATTTCTAATTAACGCCGCCGTTATGGACCACCGCAACGATTTACAAAACTGGGCCACGCTTAACGTGTCCCCCCCCCCCCATCGGACAATCGAACGGCCGCGAGATTCGTCGACGCGTCGCGACGGCCTGCATCCGACGAAACACGGGGGCGCCGCGGAACGTCGAGGGTTCTCGTCGAGAATAACCGAAGGATATCGAGGCGTGCACGTCGCGGATCGCGAGAAGGGAAACGACAGTTTCGGCTGAAAGATTGAGGGCTAGGAGACGTCTTAACCGTGTACGAGGAGTGCGCGCACACCCACGATAAAGCCGTTGCAATATGCATTAGAACGGCGTTACACGCCAAGGTGAGCGCGGCCGAATAATTTATTACACCGTCACCGAACAGCTCGCGATCCTCCGAGTCCCGCATTCAGGCATTTCCGTCGGGTCTCGCGTACAACTTATGCGTATCTTGCACTACAAACAGGTGTTTCCCCGGGTGGCACAGCGCGGCACAGGTGCGGCAAGACTAAAGAATTCAAATGATCGCGTAGAGTAAACGGCTGACATTTACGGCTGACAAATTGTTAGCGGATAGTTGTCACCGGTAGGTGAAAACGAACGAATCGGTGGTGTCCATTTTTCGTTGTCGTTGGCCCGTTCAGTTGGTTCTCGTGGGTATGGGTTTCGCGAAACGTCGAAGAACTCAAAGAAAGCTTCGAGTTTCGCGAATCCGAGACGCATTGGAATTCTATTCGGATTAAGACATCGCGGACGTGGCGCTTAAATAATTTAAATACCTGCTCCCGGGGATTTATTTCCTTTTAACCTACATTCCGCGCCGTGGACTTTAAACATTCATATAACATCTTCTAATTTGATTATTATTATTTAACGTTTAGTCTGCGCCAGATGCTCGCAGTATGCAGATACTGCTGGGATAGCCAACAAGGGTCCGAAACATTTTTAGTTGACGCGAAAAGCTTCTGGAAGCAACGCGCAAAGAAATCAGATAATATTAGAAACCAGCTTTAATGCATTAAACCTTCACACATAGAATATGGGGGCATTGCGAAACCATCTACGATCAGAGTCTGCGAGCAGACTCTGTTGCGTTTCTGTCTCCGATTTGACAACAGGTTATGTCAGCAGCACGAAAACATCTCACACTCCGCGGTGTAGGAATGATGCCTGCGCATGCGCGGCGTTACATACTTCCGTCGCGCGCGCCCGTGACGTTACATTTTGTCCCTAATTGCCTCGCGCGTAACATATTCTATGTTAAAAGGCAAGACAAGCGGAAAAGTTGCAAGCTTCGATCTATTTCGCTCTCCTCTTCCCAACCTCGTATCCCCTTACCTCGATGAAACACGATTTAAACAAAAAATACCGTCGACGACGTTCCCGAAATCGAGCGGTGCACAGTGCACTCGCAGCCGAAGGAGGAAGCTCAAATCTGTTCGATTTCCTGTCGCTCCTTGACACGGGTATAGATGCAACTCTGTCTTATGCACACATGCACACGCATCGTGTATACATTTGTCGGCCAACTGGCGTCGCGTATCAATGATTAAAAATCGATTTCCTTCAGCTTGTCCTAAAAGCGGCCCGGTAAATAACCGATAACGCTGTCAGGTCGACGGACGCGATGTAAGGCAGGTTAAGTTTAGCCGAATTCAGAGATTCGCGGAACACGGATAGATGCACGTACCTACATAGTTTCTCCCGATCGAATCCACCATCGGTATAACCGACTTGTCATAAAAAAAAAAAAAAGGAACGACCGCTCGTGAAGCCGACGGATAGCGACCTGGCAATAGTCGCGGTTACAACATGACAAACCCCTCGCTAATGGATTACGAAGACGGATCTCTCGCGAATCGACCGACGTTCGCCTGCCTCGTAATTTGTCGCGAAGTTGAAAGTTCGCCCCGTGGATTCCGTTACAGGAGCAGGAGGGTGGGTGGTGTCGCGCGACGTTAAACGCGGCAGGGTGGGGATGGAGTGGGGGGGGAGGGTTCGAAGCACACGCAGCCCGCTGTACACTGTAGTGGCAATTTAAAATCGCTTAACGAGTGAATCGTTGACGATATTCGGGTCAGGCTCGAGTGCCGACCGATCCTTCGATCGACGCTCTTCTCTCTTTTTTATCCGCTCCGACGATTATCGGCCACTGGGCCGAATTCGTGCCGAGGTTCCGGACGCGTCCGACAGGACCCCGCGATTCATAATTCATCCGTCCTTCTCCTGGCAATCGATTTCGCCGGATTATTTTCACGCGGAATAACAGGTGTTTCTAACTTTAACCCGAGTGTGAGAAACACAGCGAAGCGCGAGCCGGGGATTATTTAAGTTGGAGCCAGAATGTTTGCCTCCGTTGGTCGGCCTGGGTCAGCTGGTTTTCGATTTTACCGAACGCGCGGGATACGGATGACGTGAGCAGAGAAGGAAGAACGAGGCTGAACGAGAAGGTGGGAGGGGGGGGGGGGCGAGTTGAGACAGTAATTGATTTACGTTTAAACGACGTTCTAGGAGAATTCGATCGACCGGCAAGAGAAGTCGCCTGAAATCGATTCCACTTGCGATACAATTAAATAGCTCCTCGTCCGGATGGCGGCGGCGTGGGTGGTAGGGGAGGGGGAGGGGCAGGGGCTGTCCCCCAGCTGGATCCATATTTCATTTCCTGCGTCGATCGCGGAGGAAGACGAACGAAATTCGATTGACGAGCGGGAGAGGCATGTGTTTTTGTCGAAAAGTATGTTTACCGTCAGAACCGCGAGAGACAACCAGAAAACCTAATAACGCCGGCAGATCAAACATCCACCGCGACGTAGAACCGGATTTTCCCATCGGCGGCTGCGACCTCGCCGACGAACAATTTTTTCCTCCCCCCCCCCCCCCCCCAACTCCGTCATTCTCGCGAAGCTGTTGTTCGTCCGCGAACGATGCAGCGGGGTGCCAAAGCACGGAAACCGCGTTTTAAAGACGAGGAAGCGAGCAGCGGGATATAAATCGTCCCCAATGGCCCGGAAAGTTTTCGAACCTAAGGCGAACCGGACGTGGTGCATCACGAGTACCGCGAGAACCACGGGAAACCGGTCGAAAGCCGTTCAGACAGAAATGATTAACCGGGACGCGGTCGACGGGGCCGATATTTTCGTCGCGGCGGGGAGGGGGATGAGGAGGGGGGAAATATGGCCACGGGTAAAAATTGTTCGCGTTCTTCGGCAGAACTCGAAGGAGATCCGTATGCCCCGGAGCTGGTTCGACGGGAGTTGATTCGATTTCGCCGTTGTTTCCATGCGAGCGATCTTCGTTGTCTCGCGAGACAATTTTCCATCGGTGCCGGCGGAACGGCGGCGAGACGGAGCGGAAATGCAAAAGATGGCGCAAGTTCTGCACAGCCGATCGAGTCGCGGAAACTTAAATGGTTCTCGAATCGGTTAACGCGCGAACTCGGGCGGGGTGTTCCCCCAGTCCGGCGATACGAGGGGGAGGGGGGTGGGGGGGACGCGATAGCGTCGAAGTTGTGGAACAACGCGCTCGGAACATTGGCACGCGACCGTGTGTATATCGGGTCGTCAGAAAGTATCGGAGAAGTGAGCCAAATCGAGAAATTCGGTGACGTTCGAAAAACGGACGCTCTCGTATCGACGTGTCCTAATCAACGAAGTTTGCTACGGTAAATTTAATAAACATTTTGAGGGAACAGCATTTTTCACGGCCGAAAATTGCTTCCCCTCGATGCGTTGCCCTTGACGAGGTTATTCAATATTTTCGGTTGTTTTTTTTTTTTTTTTTTTACAAATTACATTGTTGTCAGCACGCTTTTCGCTGCAAAGTGGTACAAGAGTCATTTCAACGGGCGTCACTGTGTGCAAGTTATTGTTATTCCAAGTATAGTAGACCGTATATTAATAAATAAAATAGAAATAAATTAATAATTTATTTAAGAAAAAATGGGGAACAGACTAGAAGTTTCTTTATGTTTTAGACTGATTGTACTTATACCCGGCATTGAAACATCGCGAAGTATTTTTTTATTCGCAATATATTCCTTCTTAATTAAAATGAAGATTTAAACGCGATTTTAAAACACGATTCCTTTCAGTTTAGTGTTATATTTACAATTATATTTGCACTATTTATCCGACATTTTATTTATTTTTGCTCAAATAAATGTGTCGTCGTTTAAACATTTTATTATATCGCATCATGTACAACTCAATTATTTCTTCAGACAACTGAAACATTAATCACCGACGCCGGGAAATCGTACAAAAATAAAGGTCTATTCTTCGTATCATGAATATGTGAAGAAATAAAAAGAAGCTCATAAAAAAAACATGCGCGATTTAAATTATCTGAGAAAGTTCTAAATAAGGTAAGAAATGAACAATTTGAAAAATTATTTTTACCCAATACTTAGACGATTAATTAAAAACAAATTACAAAATACATATATATATATATATAAATATATATATATTACAATAATGATCAGTATCATCTACTGACCATAATAATAAAAAATAATGAACAACAAAATGATAATATTTTTATATAAATAATATATATTTCAACGAATTTTACTGCGCATTTTCGAGAGCTATAGTGAAATGTCACCGATCACCCAGATCGAGAATAAAGTTCGACCGAGTTTCCGTCGGTGCCGTCGCGAGTGCAGCGGGTTGCATTCGGCTCGGCGGAGAAATCAAGTAGGTGAATCGCTGTAATTGCCATCCGCGTGTATGTCCATCTTCGTCCGCGTCGATTATTCGGATAAGATAAGCAAGATAACGCAAGGCACCGCCAGAAATGTGTCTCGAAACGGCGAATCGAGGTCGCGTCCAATTATCGCGAAATGATTATGCGCTGTCCTGCACCCTCGCTCGATATCTCGCCACTCGATTCTAATATAAAATCGCTCGACGAAGCCGAGCCTGTACCGGCCACGTGTCCAGCGGAACTGCCAGGCCCGTCGTCGGACGGGGCGCGACGAACTAATAATTTTTGTCGCGCGAGATAAATCGCGAATGAAATTTCCGCGAATGAAATTCCGTATTCAATTTGGCGTGCAAGCAAGCCGGTCCCGGATTAGAACAGGGGCAATTCCTGGAAAAACGGATCGGTCGTGTTTATCGCCGGAGGGGTTGAACACGAGGGTAACCCGAGGAATAAGCAGAGGCAAGGGCGCACGAATTCGAACAATGGCCTCCGGCCGGAGGGCAACTTTTTCGCGTAAAAGGGTGGAGGAAATAGTAAAACGGCGAGGCTGCGGGCCAAATTAAGCGAGGGCGGGACGTTACGCCGGATGAAAGAATAATCCTGTTGGAATGCCACGAAATATTCAAGAATCCGCGGAAATATAATCACGCGGCGGACGAAGTAATTAAATCCTTCGCCGATTCGTTCGCCCGTGCAATATGCATGAGTAGATTTTTTTTCCCCCCCTCCCACGACCGGTGGGCGGAGAGGCGGAAGAAGATGAAGAAACGGAGGAGAAAAGAAACGTCGGCGATGGCGGGGGGGGGGGGAAGGAGAGGAGAGGATAAGTTGAGAATAATCTCGGCCCGTGCCGCCGGAGAATTTCCTCGCGATATTTAAAATGTTAAACCTGAGATTTCCGAGCGTGTTCTTCTTCGCCGCCGTTAAACTTCCGTCCTCGATTCCGAATCAATTAGTCGATTCTCGATTATTCGACCGCCAATTTCCGCCAACCCCTTCGACGGTTCGTTCGTCTGACCGTTGCGTGAACGAATACGCGATTCGAACGGGCCCGTTTTTAATAAACACGCGGCGGAACGAGGGACGAACGAAAAAGGGGGAAAAAATGGCCGCCCTTTAATCGTTAAATCGGCAAGGCATTAAAGGCGACCAGAAGCCCGACAGAGAGTTACGGCTGCCTCTTTTTACTGGAATTTAAAAAATTTACGAGCTAATAAAAACGATCATTCGACGTTAATTATTCCGGGGTTCGGGTAACCCAGATTTCGCAGCTTCGTTCATCGGAGCTCCGCTCGATTCCGCGCGAAAGGAAACAGGACTGTCGGAGGAAGGGAGAGATAAATATCGGCAAGGTTCGAAAGGGAGAGGGAACGCTTGCGAGGAAAAAAAAACACCTTACGGTCCCCGGCACACGAGTTTTACGCAAATTACCGCGGCCAATCCGTGACCGCCGAATTACGGCTGAACGGGTGTACGCGGCCAAACGGCGCACGCAAAAACCTCTCGGCTTGACAGAGAAAGCTGCATGGCCCGGGTTAGGAAGAGCTCCCCAAATACAGTAAGAGCTGGATAGATACAAGGTGACAATCCCCTCGCCCGCGTGAGGGGAACCCAGAAGCTCGACGAGAGAGCGGAGTAATATGATCCGAGAAGGAATTATGGGTGCGACTAATGCTAATTCGATGACGAAACTTTTTTTATCCTTTCTTGTTCTTAATGAAACTTTTACTAACGTGTTCGTGAGATTTCTCTGATTAAAATGAGACCGAACAGTGTGCAGTTCGAATTATATTTACTTGTACCTTGCGGTACGTATTTAATCAGTATCGACCAGAAAATGTAAGTCAAACTGTATCGTGTTTGGTCTGGTTTTAATCAGATATATCTCACAAATACATTGGTAAAAGTTGAATTTAGGAAAATGAATAAATCAAAAGGTTCAATTTGCTGCATTAGCAGCACTAGTCTCTCGCCCGATACGTTTCGGCCCCTCGCTTTTGTTTCCTTGGGCCACTATCTCACTCTCTCTCTCTCTTCCATTCTGTCCCTGTCTAAATTCACGCTCGGCTGGAGCCGCACGTAAACATAGAATCGACGTCTCGATTCGTTGTACGTAGGAACCGTATAAAAACGAAGGGCAATATCATCGGGAATCGAACCCGAGAGACAGTCTGATGGTAGGCACTGATCTCAGTCGATCTACGCCACGACTCCTTCTTAATATTCGTTGTTCTCGTGTTCCTTATAGCGTTCGATGACGGAGACGCACGAAACCTCGCATGTATGTAACTTTTCGGGTCCAAATCTCTCCAGCATTTATCCAGCTTTTTCCTGTACACCGAAAGTGTTACCTCTGACAGTCTTCCAAGAAATCAACGCCGTTCCACGGGTTACATCGCGCGGCGTATCTCCTTGCAATTCAAATTTCCTCCCATTGTCTCGAGGTTTCGTACAAAAGAAAAGCGCGTCTCGATTTATCGAAACGCGGGCTCCGGCGATAGCGAACACTCGATGACGGCCCCTGTCACTGCCTTCGAATGAAGGGAACTTCAATCCGTTCGTATTCCGATCCCATTGAAATGGAATCGAGAGATCGTTCCATTAACAGACGTCGTAAAATCCCGTTGACACCGGCTTTCAAGCTACGATCGACGCTCGTCCTTGATACTTTTCGCCGCTCGATCTCTCCCGGTCGGTTATTTATACCGAAAATGTGGCGAACGAAAAACCGATGCCCAACAGGGACAGATCGAAGGGCGAGCCTCGTGGGGGAGCGAAATTGGCCGAGACAAATCGAATCATTGCTGCCACCGGGGAGGAAAAAGTGAAATCGTTTTACACAAACGGCTTCTCTTCTTTTTCTCTTCATCGTTCCTAACCGAGGTTCCCCTTCAACTCCGTTTACCGCCCCTCCCGTTCTTACATCCACTAAGCGGTCCTAGGCCCTTCTATATCCGCTAATTCCATAGGGATTTTTCTTCCCCCGCCGAATTCGATCGCTTCGCAAGACGCGGCGGGCCGAGGCGTCGCCACAATTCGTTCGTTATTTTCGTTATCCCCTCCCGGTGGAAATCTTTTCCCCTAATGGTAATTTATGCCGCGCGTCCGATCCGACCGGGGACGGGGGGGGGGGGGGAGAGGAGGAGGAGTGTGCACCGACTGGAAAGAGACAATGCACGCGCCCCGTGTACACGCGATTGTTTCATCCCGAAAATGATATTCACGGGCCGCCACACCGCGCCTCGTAAAAGCACCATAGCCGTGTGGTGCTCGCGGCGTGCAGCATCCCACCACCGTCCTTTTTCGCGTCTGCTGCTCTCCCTCTCTGGCCGGCTGTCGTATTTTTTCGCAAAGGAAAACAGCGCACGGCGGTTCGCCCTGAAAATGCATACATCGCGGCCCCGGCGTCGTGCAATTAAACGCGAGTACGTCGGAGGAAGGGGGTGGGGGAGGAGGTGGGTGTGTGTGTGGGGGGGGGGCGATAAAGGAACGGGAGGAAACGAGCAGAAAAAGGATCCAGAAGAGGGCGAGGGTTTTCGCGAAGCGCCGAGGAAATATGTTGTCGCAACGAACCCCGCAAATTATGCGGATTTTGCTCCGCGATATTAGTCGGCCTCTCGAACGCGAATTTCGGGTGGCGATTTTTCAGCGATCGACGGGAACGCGGCGCGTCGTGTCGCACCCGGTTCGACGCCGGGCACAAATTACGCGCAGTGTCGAGGCAATTTTGCGCGACGCGCAGCGCAGCGCGGCGTTTGGCCCGCGACAGCGGAATAAAAAATATATCGGCGTTGTTTCTGGGCTCGCGATCATTGTACGGCGGGTCGTTGGAATCGTCGCAACGTCGGCTAAAACAGTACGGAGCGAGAAATTTATTTCGACGTTTAATTGATCGAGATGACCCTGATTTTTGGACGAAACAAATTTTGCTTTTTAATTTCGTTACTTGGTAGCTTGCAGACGCGCGAGTGCTGATTAAGTCTCGTCCGAAACAGGTTTTTTCTCGAATTATCGGAATGCACGTTGTTAGACGAACACCTCGCGGCAAAGGCGACGCGACGAACGTATAGGTGTATATACAGGTAACCCTTCTATAAAACGGTAGATAGGTTCCTAGAGAATACCGTGTTATATGAAACCGTGTTATGCGAAGCCGTGTTATACGAATAAAATAATTTTAGTGTACAGGTAAATATATAAAACCGCGTTGGAAATAATCGTATTGCACGAGGGTTTCCGCAAATTTCAGGTCGTGCTAGAGAGAAACCGTGTTATAGGAGGGTTACCTGTACGCGAAACGCTGTCAAACGGTAAGACTAAATCAGTCAATGAAATCTTATAATCGCGAAATCGCGTAGAAAAGTACAGAATTGTTCATTCCTTTCGAACATTAATAACCCCAAAAGTTTCTACAAATTGAGAAATCTCTACACCTTCCTCGAAACATTGAAAAATCGCCGATAAACGAACGACGTTTCAGAGGATGAACAAGACAGAGGCGCGTCAGATAAAATCTATTAACTTCCGACGAGTCGCGCCGCATCAGCTATCTCGAACGGCGAGAATCGTCGGCAGTGGTTTCTTTTCGCTGTTTCGAGTCGCAAAAAGATTTTCGCCGCTGAGCAGACGGTTGCCCGAGCGATTGGCCAGCAGGGAACCGGCGAGCGTCGAAATTATTCGAAGCGGGAGCGTCGAAATCGAAGGGCGACCCGGGATCGAGTGCAACAGGTGCATAAACCGACAAAGATTCGTGGTGGTTTACCTCTGTTCCGTTGACGATAGGGTCTTCTCCGCCTCTGGCCGAGGCTCGACTGTGCCAACGCCAGCAACAGCAAAAGGATCACGAGGAATCTCCCCGCCGGAAGTCCCATTTCACACTCTCTCTCTCTCTCTCTCGCTCTGGTCGTTCACTGCCGTCTCATTTGCCGCCGTCGATTTCCAAACGATCCTCGGAAGCACGGAACTCTAGCCGCGTGCAATCTCGACGTTAAAAAGACGCCCAGCCTCGCGGAACACCTTACTCGAGACAGCGACCGCGCAGATGATAACTGAACGAAAAACGTACGATGCGAGTCGCGCATTCGATTGGCCAACGGAGCCGGCTCTCGTTAGTTACGCGAGCATTTCACACCCGGCATCCGATCGGTCTTGACAATTCGGTTTTTGTTTTCGCGGAATTACCGAGCGGTCCGTGGAGAAGAAAGGAGAAACGTCGACGACGGGAAGAAAGGCAAGGAAATTGTGCAGCGAGCGGGGCACAATGGTTCTCGCGGTACCGTGGCGGCACGCTGTGTTTTTCAATTATTTTTAATTATTTTCTGAAAGCCGCGCGACCGCGTTTGATGCACACGCGAGCTTGCATTTCCTCCCCCGAGTCAGCCCCTCCCCTCGTTCCCCTTCCCTATATCGATCTCGCTCACTTTTCCCGCGTGCAATTAAAGGAAAAGAAAAAAAAAAGGGAACCGCGTTAACCCCTGTCTTATTCTCGCTCTCTTTCTTCCCGAACACAAGCGGCATCACCGGTCACCGAACAAAGGGCGGGGATTAAACGAAAGAGCTTTGAATCCGTTCGAGGCAAAGGATCGTCGAGGTCGAGCTTCCTCGCGCCGTTAACGCCCCGCAGGAAATTCAAGAGGCTCGACACGAATCGAAAGCGTTCAAAGTGTTCGAACTGTCCCCGCACGGATAACTCTATTAGCGCCACGGACGAGTTGCGGCCAACTTCCGACCGTGGAACCGGCGAAGCTTTCGCGAACCGACGAAATAACGCGTGGGACAGTTTGAAACCGCGCGGATATTTCAAGCGAGAAGAGAACGAGCGTGGACACAGAGGCGCGCGGTCCGCGAGTGTAATATCTTGTCCGCGAGGAAGGTGTTCCGACGGTTCCCTCGAGCAGAATCTTTCTCCGCCGAGTGGTCGTCCTACCTACGGGAACTAGCTGGGGAGACGCGCGTCGAAGTAGATACCGCGTTGACCGAGGCTGACAGACTGGCAAACTAGCAGTCGCCATGAACCGAACCGACAACAGGCCACCCCACCTCCGCTGTCAACAAGGGAAGCGTGGGAGGCGCACAAGCTACTTTGGATCTTTCTTCTTTTCACCGCCGCGGCTAACGTCGACGCTAACGTCGCGACGGCGAAACGCGTTTCACCTTTCGTACTGTCCACGAATCCCTCGAACCGACGACGGGGCGCCCGAAATTCTCGAAACGAGTCGCGGCTTAGTGGTATCTACGTCGTGGATGCATTGGTAACGAAAAGGGGAGGGCGAAGGAAGCGTGGACGGTTCGAAACTGCGTCGCGGAAGAAATTTCGGTTACAAGTCTCCTAACCGTCTTAGTTCCGGGGGTTCTCAAAAATCCGCGCTGGATAATGCCCGTGCGGCGCGATGTGGCGCTCCCTTCATTTAACTGCGAGTAACGCCGAGAGTCGCGATTGTTATGATTACTACGTTCTCAATTGAAAAAAAAAAACGGTAATTAAGAGACGGAGCTTTGATACGATTGACGGTACGCTGCACTCGGAACCGAGCGCGTTTGAGAGCCGCGACCAACCGCCGCGGCACTTTTCAGCACGGCATGTGAACAGCGCGATCGCGCTGCGTGGCACTAAAA
Source organism: Nomada fucata (assembly GCA_948146005.1). Classification (NCBI taxonomy): domain Eukaryota; kingdom Metazoa; phylum Arthropoda; class Insecta; order Hymenoptera; family Apidae; genus Nomada; species Nomada fucata. The sequence continues at coordinate 28,884,171 of OX411277.1, read as the reverse complement.
CGGTTAAGCAGCGAACGATCCACGCGAGATCCATGGGGTCCGCGGCCCGTCCCACGAAACCGACGTGGATTTTCGACGGCGTGAAAATTTTCCGCACCGGAGGCGAGGAACCGCGACTGCGACGAGAATAAAAGAAAAGCGAGGGCCAAATAAGTGGGGGGCGGGGGACTAAAGGGACTAAAGATCGAACAATCCCATAAAGCCGAGAATAGAAAGATTCTGCTCCACGATTTACGGATCCACGATTTACCGATCGAGCAATCGACCGTGGCGATCTGCGTCCCTCTCACTCTCTTTCTGGAGAGAGAAAGCGTATGAACCGGCCCGCGGAGTCTCGAGCGAGCAACTGGCGTCCGAGAGACGCGCAGCAGGTGTTGCGACCGCGGCGGTTACGTCGCCTAATGGGAGGCAGAGCGGGCGTCGCGACGCTGTTTGCCGCGCGACGCTCCTCTCGCCGCGCACGCGCTCGTGCGTAAGGGAAAGGGCAGGCGACCGGACAATTGAAAACCCTTCGAGCGTTCTTCGATCTGTCTTTGCGATCGTTCGAATCCTACAAACACGGCAGAACCTTCGTTATACGAATTAATTGGGGGACAATTGGCGTTCATATGATAGAGCAACAAGCGTTCAGCACACAATTTAAGACGGAATGAAATAAAATGAATACAAATGATACATAATAAAAAGGAAAGAATATCTTCTAATTATCCTTCTTTCTTGTAACGAAATCAAATTTATGGATGCCAATATATTGTCTGCCCTGCCGATCGGCGGCGTCAATCGGCACTTACAGTAACTGTGCAGTAATAGCGTTCGTGTAATAGAATGTTCGCGTAACGGGTGTTCATTTAATAGGGCTTCTACTGTACCGTGATTTCTAATATTTTTTCCATCGATCATTCGTTTCGCACCGGAAGGATCCACGTGGCCCCTCGGAAATCAAACGATCCTTTGGGATTAACGATTAATCGAGCAATCCCGCGTGGGGTCCGCAATTCCAATTAACGCATTCAAATGAGATATTCCGCGGGAAGGACCGTTGAAATGTTCGCCGGTGTAGAACGTATTACCGGGGCGGAAGAATACGAGGACACGTTCGTCCGAGGATTATAAAAGTTTAAATAAAATAAGTTCCAGAATCGTGGCTCGTGCTTGCGATACGACGGACGTGGAGGCCGGGGAACAGGCAGTCGCGCCATGGAAACCAACGCGGTGGCGTTTGATTCGAACGCGGCCTCGCATCGCATTTTCATACTAATGGACTTCTTCGCAACTTCCCGGACACGCTGTAACCGAGCTCGCGTTGTCCCCTCGTCGGCGGCGTTAACGCGCCGCGAAGGATCGACGAGTTCTATACGGTGAAAGCTGGATATATGCAACAGAGATTGGGACTCAAGCGAGTCTACGTTTACACGCGGCTCCAGCCGAGCGTAGAATCGACGCGTCGGCTGGTTATGTGCAACGTTTGGGTCCCAGTCTCCCTTGCATTTATCCGGCTTCTACTGTATTATTATATTTACTATAATGACCTTTACGGTTTCACCAGTAAATATAATTCAAACTATGTCGCGTTTGATATTATTTTAATCAGAACAAATTTCACGAACACGTTAGTAAAAGTTTCGTTGAGAAAAAGTCCAAAATGATAAAAAAGTTTCATAGTCGCAGTAGTATTAGTCGCTCCGATGTTCCGGTTCGGATCACATTACACCGCAGCCAGGTCGAGCGGCGGGGTTCGCCAAGGGGGAACCCCCCAAGTGGAGGGGATAGTCACCTTGCATATATCCAGCCTTTACCGTGCACGAAATATAATAGCCCCCACTATCGAACGCGCGAACGGACATCGATATTAAGCGACACGACTGTGGTAGATTTATTTCGCCGGGTGGTGCGTGCCGGGGTGCTTTTTCGAGAGACAGCCCAGATTGGAAACACGCGGCTTTCGGCGCCGCGTTTCTCAAATTTTTTTATGGCCTTTCGAGAGATGCCACGTTTTTTTCCTCTCTTTTTTTCAAACAGAGAGACAAGCTCGACGATCACTCGTCGTTAGTGCCCCGGAAACAGAGGGGATATCATTTTCTACTAAATTCCAGAAACGAAAATGTGTCCGCCCGCGCGAACAACAGCCGACGACGAAACTTTTCCAAAGTACGAAAATACCCATGGTCCGACGGTGCGACAAAAAGAAGAAGAAAAATCGCTGGCAACCGTGGACATTTATCGTCGGTTCGAGCATCGTCGCAATTATGATCCATCCGCGACACTCCGGCCAGATTTACGATCAGCCAGATCATCCCCTTTTCGACGACCAACAACATCCCGACACACCGCCCACCCCCTGGGCCAATCCTATCCAAGCCGACCAAGCCACCGACGTTTTCATCAGCCACGCTTTTTAGAATTCATTTTCGGCTTTAAAGCTTCATTTCTCGCCCGAGCAGAATTAAGCTGCCGCGAGTGGGTGGCTCGTTCGGGGTCGCAGCGAGGCGGGAGCCGCAGCGGGGGGGGGGGGGGGGGGGACCTGTACAAACGGCAGATTGGTAGGCGTTACCCTTGCCGTTGCCGCACTTAAGGGGTCCACCGGTAACGAACCACCCTCCGCTCCATTCATCCCGGATGCATGCACATCCCAACACTGTGCTCGACAACAGTTACACAACAACGCGCAACAACAACCAACAACCAACAACAACAACAACAACAACAACAACCACCACCACCACCCGGATGAAACGTCGGCTGGTACGGTCCGGGTTATTTCGCGGCAACAATTCTCCTGGTTTTTTGTAATTTACGACAATACGAACGGCACCGGCAGAATTACGATCCCAACCCTTCCACCTTTACCAAACCCTATACCCCCTCTCCCCCCCCACCACTTCCTCCTCCTCCCCACTCCACCGCCATTTATCCGCGACACGGCCGCGCAACCCGAATCGTTCGTTCGATCCGACAGCGGGGAGGGGGAAATTCACGCCGCGACTCGACTTTTGTCTTGGCCGCCGCGCAGGCGATTAGACGCCGTGGGAATCGCCGAAATTGCGCGACGGCCCGTCCCGTTCCCCGTAACGTTGACCGGCGTGTAGCTCGGCGTTCGCGACTCGGACACGACGTTCGAGCCATTACGCGTCATCAATTATTCAGAAAACGAGCAGGAGGCGCACGGTTAGAACCGGCCCGCGCCGAAACTTACAACGTCCACGAAGTTTCATGGGGTTTGGGTGTCCGCGCGGCCACAACGGGGGAATTATTTAACAGCCTCTCCCGGTCTGTTGCGGGGCCGGGGTTCGATCGGTCGTCGAACGCGTCGAAGGTTATGAACGAAAATTGCAAAAAAAAAAAGAAAAAAAATAGAAGAAGACAGAAGATGTTACGCGACGGACGTAATTCCGCGAAATCGCGGACAGATCGAATCTGTGCGGACCGTTGAAATAATACCATGCGGGAAGGAAGGAGTCGTCGGCGGCCGGGGGAAAGTTTCGCCGGGAGCTAAAGTGGCCCGTTAATTTACCGATCAACGATCACGCGACGCGGCTGATATTCGTCGCGTGATTTATTGTCGGAACGAACGACCTAAGTCGTGGTCTTTTTATTTAGCGACATTTTGGTGTAACTCGCGGTGCGTAATTTTCGTTTATTTAATCAATTGTCACCGTCCAATTTGAATCTGACGTGTGATGTAATACGCTTTACGTCTATTTAATCGGCTTTTTTTTTTATATAAAACGTCACGGAGTCCCGACGAATTTGTGAAGCAGGACGAAGCAGGAACTAACTCTTGCAGAATGAAACAAGGGAAAGCATGTTGCTCGTATTCCAGTCCGTCAGAATGCGACATTTCTTGAGACTCGAAAGAACTCCACGTCGATTGTCAAGAATATCGACAATTCCGATTAAATAATAATATTTAAAAAAAAATTACGATTAGCAATTTTTAATTGACAGCCGTAATTTGTAACTCGAAGATATACTTTTCGTGCGGAAAAAAAATTTGCGGAAAAACATCGAAATAAATCTTAAAGAAAACCAGCCACAAACTTTAACTGTCCGTCACAGTCACGGTTGTTATTAAACTTCATTCGATTTCTCGTTCCCGAGGTCAACGGGCGTTAAGGACGCAAAGTGCATCGATCCGATATCGATGCGAGAAGTTTGACGTTTTCGCCGAAGGTCGCCAAATTTCGCGTTTGGGCCCCACAGCGCGGCGCGCGCGAGCTGTCAGACGCGTTCGCGTACGCTTGTTTCGTCGATACGCCGCAAAGGGAACCGTCCGCGGGCCGCGAAGAACGGCCCCGCAGAGACCGACTCGTGACGCAAGAGCTATACCGTAGGGAGGGGAGTGGGCGAGTGGGGGGGCGGGGGAGAGGGGGCGCGCTTAAAAATACTCGAGACCGGGGAGCAAGTCGAGTTTCGTCGCGGCCACCCTAATCGTTCCGCTGGTATCTATCCAAGGCTTAAACGGATACATGCCGCGGCGGACGTATAACAGGGACAATTGTGTACAGGGTGCTCCGTGAAATAACGCCCCGAAGAATTATCGCCTCCGAGAATAAAACCCCCTTACCGTTTCACGACGTGCGGTTATTAGTGGCGAGGCTAAAATTACGGTGATGCTACGAACGTCCGCGGAACGCGAGTCCCGGCCCAAACGTATTAAGACCGACCTGGTTCGGGGACGTAACAGGTGACACTCCGTCGTTTCACGGGGCAACAATCGAGGCGAGGTCCGTCGCGTGTCAAAACGCTCGATGCTCTCCTGTCGATTCGATGAACGGGGCGCGGCCGTTCGGTCGGCATTCGAAAAATTAGCCAGGGCCCGGCGTGGTCTTCCTCGATCACGGCGTATATGGCGGGCCAAGGAGGACGCACCTGAATAATGTTCCGAGACAACGGGGGTTGACGTTTGTCGTGGTGGTACCTAGCGTGCTGATGTTCCACCTACCGGCCTAACGTAACCCTCCCCCCCTCCACCCCGCCCCGCCACCACCTGCCGCAGCTCCGCGAGCCACGTTACTGGCCCCCCCCGGCCCCGCCTACCCGGGACTCATAATTGTCCCTTCGTCCGAGCTGGTATATCGCGGAAGCAACCGGGGCAACACGAAAGTGGTTAATGCGCATTCCTATCCGCTGTGGAAGAGCTGTGCAAGCAAAAGTGGGGGGGCGGGGGATGAGTTGAAGGGTTGTGGTTGTCGATGGAATTAACGTCGCCGGTGTTTGCAGTCGAGGAACGAGTTCCTTGGACTCGCGGGGGCGAAGAAAACAATTGACTCGCGACGGACGAGAATTGGAAATATTGAAAACTGTTTTCCGCGTAGGAAACGATTTCGATTAAGAATGTTTCGAAGATATTCTGGCTTATCGCGCTGTTCGAGTATAACCGTCCATAGTAATGGGGGGGGGGGGTGAACCCCTTCGCCCCGCGACAGAATACTTGAATATTGATTAAGCATGCATGTCGCGATTACTCGAAGCGGGTAAAAGAGCGGCCTGCGTGCTTGCGGATATTTATATGGGACGTTGGCCTGTCCTGTTCCCCATCGCAGGGAAAAAAGACAACCCGGGGACTACCCGGCCAGACCGCGGCGCGTGCTACTCGATTTACGATCGGTGTTTCAAGAGTTAACCTTCGACTCATTGTTCTGTCGCGGGCTGGCCTACTTCCAGAGCGCCAGTGTTCCCTCTTTCAAACCTGAAATTTAGTTTCCTTTGTCGCGTTTCTAGGCCCCGCGCGACCGGTGAACAGCTTATTATCTATTCTCAGTTAACTTGAGAGGATCCAGCCTCTTCCTAGTTAGCCGCTTGTATGGGGAAACTGTGGGGCAAAGGTTCGCTACCGATTTCATACGTTTTTAGAATAGAACGATTAATTCTTCAAGCACGGCTGCCCGGAAAAAATAGATTGCACCGCATCATCCTTCCAGGCGTGCACAAAAATGGAACGGTTGCGTTGCGACTCTACAGATTGCAATAGCGGACCAAACGCGAGGTTGTCGTGCCGATAAAAACTCGCGTTTGCTAGCCTAATGGAGATTCTAGCACCACGTGGCCGACTTCCGTGGTCGTTTCCACGTTGTCGCCCATAATCATGCTCCACTCGACGGCGAAAAAAGCGCGACAAAACAGAACAGCAAGGGGAAGACCCTCGAGCTCTGAATATTCAGTAGCACATCCTGGTCGACTTCCACCTGACCCTCTTTCTAGGGGGAAAAATCGGCACGTTCTAGCCTCGTCTTCTTGAGCTTCCAGACTGAGCTGGCGTCGATTTTATTCACAATTAAACCTGCCTAGAAGAAAGCCCCGTTTCGCTAGCGGCTATTCATCGATCCTGTTTAGCGGAGAAAAGAACACCACGGATCGCAAACGGCAAGTCGTTTACCATGCGATGCATGTCGGTAACCTTCGCGGTAACCACCGTCGGTAACGTACGCGGTTAACCTTCGTCGGTAATAATAATAAATGCTTCTGAAATTTCTAGAAATCTGCGCATCGTTTCTACTACATCGATAATAAAATTGTGCCCGCAGAAGAAAGCATGGTAGGTCTTATCAGCTACCGGTGTATAAAAGTGCGACTCACCGGGATAACTGCAGTCGTGTTCGTCGCTTCCATCGTCGCATTCCTTAACGAAGTTGCATCGATGGGATTCCAAGATGCATCTGGAGACGTCGCAGGCAAATTCTCCTGGACTGCAGCCTGTAACGCCAATTAACCATCTATCTTTTATCCAGCGTAAACTCGGGGGCTGCGAAACGAATGGACCGGGAACGGTTCTCGCTTAAATTATGGCGAATAAAACGGGAAAACATTCGCATTGACAAGCGTGCAACGGGTCCATATATATACATATGTACAAGTGCGGCGAAATAATATCTACAAGAATCCGGATCGCAGAAGAGACCTGCGAATCGAGTAAGAGACGACTTGTACCTGGATGGGGACAGCCAACTTCATCATCGCCATCGTCGCAATCTTGCACACCGTCGCATCGTTGCACGGAGCAAATGTAACGACTTCCGTCGCTGCAACGCACCGTGTCGTCGGCGCGACACTTGTTCGTGCTGAACGGCCTTGTGCTTTCATCGTAATCCCTCCCCGTTTCCTCATTCTCTTCCAAGGTGGACGATTCCTCGGGCTCCACGGTTTCCGAATATGGTTCTGTGACGATCTCTCGGGGCAGATCTATCGACGGGGATGGTCGAGCAGGCGAGATACGGTACCAAGCGATGGTTAGCGGAAGGGGTACAAATTATAAACATAAAGAAAGAGAGAGAAAAGAAAAATAAGAACGACAACGTAACGTGCGATGAAATTAATTACACCGAGTGTATACAGTACGAATTACATTGTCCGAGCTAAGAACAGCGTTGGATAGTATATAGTTTGTGCGTATTTACAACGGGCGTATCCTGTCGGGCTTAATGATTACTTACGTGTGGTCGTTTTGGGACAGTCCAGCTCGTCGGAACTGTCCTCGCATTGGGGAACACCGTCGCACCTGGAGTCTAAGGGCACGCATGCACCGTTTCTACACCTTAACTCGGTCGACGAATCGCATTCCTCGACGTCCCTCTCGGCTGCTTAAGTGTGTGTCACACGCGTATGTACGATTTATCGGGGCAGAGGACAAATAGATGCAACAAAAAAAGATAAAAGGAGGGCGCGTGAAAACATAAAATAATAACCATCTAGCGAAAGGCGTTGCTCGTGCAAATGAACCAGTCCGGAACGATTCGATTCCTGCGTACGGTTTGCTAAATTAAGGAACTGGCAGGACAGAAGTGTCTTCGACCAGGAATCGATCGTTCCCACGTCGCCGCGATGGGGGACCACCGCGAGTTACCTTGGAATATTCTGAACGTGAAACCATCCGGAAGCACTTGGACGTCGTCCAACGAGTGGTACTGCAGCTGTTCCTCGAGGATGCTTTGCACCTCCAACTCGTCCGTGAAAGTCGACCCGATGTCTAGGGTAACTTGCGACGTGAAGCTGTCGGCCGTTGGCCTGCGCAACGAAACACGAATTATTACCGCGTTCGGGAAACCCCCCACCCCAGCCGTGTCAACCTCGCCACGGGGTCAACCTACGATATCTTGATCACGTTGACATGGTGGTTCTCGTTGGGAATGTGGCGATTCAGCAGCGCTTCAAGCGGCTTCGTTAAGTTGCCGCTGAGTTCCTTGTACTCTCTGCTGCTTCTGTCCGCGTACTCCCTTCTGTACGGCTCGCCGACGGTCAAAGTAATCCTGTAATATCCTGCAAGAGACATGGCCCAATTAATGTACCCGGATATTCGACGAGTCCGAGAATGCTTACTTATCTCGCCCCTCGAATGTGGACGATAATGGACCCCCGCGTCGGTCTCCACGGCGCTGCCCTCCACCTCGCCAGAGCCAGCCAGGTCCTCGTCGTCGGTGTTTCTAAACTTGTGCGGCTCCCTTCTGGCCTCCGCGACGTTCCCAATTTCGTTCTCCTGTAAAACAATAACGTAAAATCAGCACCGGATCAGCGCCATTAAATCAACGACGACCGACCTCTTCAGCTTCCTCGGCGTTCTCCCCGCTTTCCCTGACCGTCCTCTCCAAGTGTCCCGGGGCCCTGATATTCGAGGGCCGAGGCTTCGCCTCGTCCTCTGGATCAATTGGGGGCGCGTTGTCCACCTCATCCTCGGGATTGTTCTCCTCGAAGGCTGCGGAAAAGATAAACGGATAAGTGGCCCGGCAAAAATGAATACCCTCGCACAGGCCCGGGGATGTTCCGTACCTGGGGTCTCTGTGGTAGTCGTGGACGCGATGGCCGAGCCAAAAATGTCCCAGATCCCTCTTCTTATCCTACGGAGGAGGGACTCCGGCTGTCTCGTTTCTATCAACGGTGCCTCGCCGTGGGGCTTGCTGCCATCCTGGTCGAACACTAGGTCGTCGTTCTGCAAGGGGTACAAAGGCGGCTGTAGTCTGAGGCACTCGGTAAAATCAGAATCTACCGGCGAGAGGGGTTTCTGAAAGATTCAGGGGGGGCCCAGGTGGAGCCACCCCATGAATACACATTTGCGGGGTTTTAAAGGAAGCAGCGTTACCGAACGAGGAGGCCGTATCCATCGAGGGTATCGCGCAGTGCGCTCACGCACGGCTCATAAAGAACCAGTTCTCACCTAAACACGCGATATAAATTCAGGATCGGCCGCCCGTATCCACCCGCGCGTTTCGCCGGCCAGGATTCGACGTCGTGGGTCAACGATGCGTCTGATTCCTGAAGGGGCCGCAACGGCGGGCCCGAACGAGATTAAGTATCGTTACGCGAGGAAACGGCTGACGAGCTGGCTTACGCAACCAGACACCGCGTGCAATAAAACGCGTTCGCAGTTCTCACAGGCGTCAAGGGGTTAGGTTTTTGGTTAGGTTTGAGCAGCGCGTCACTGTGACGCGGCGACGCTGCTAAAGCGTACGATTCTCGATGAACGGTACGAGAACGAGTCGGCGGTCTATTCGTTGTAAGAGTTTAAGTTTTATTTTACTATTATATGAACTGCAAAAATGCTTATAACGTTTAAAGAGTTTGTTTTCGTCCTGTACACCGTCTTCGCTCGAGAGACGTTTTTTTGGAGGACAGAGTTGGTGTACAGGATTATTGCGAAATGGGATTAACTGTGAGAAAATTCCAAAGGATGTTTTAAATTATAATGTTTTCCCTAGGCATTGAGGATCAAGGATTTCAATTTTTTGTGAAAATTTAACGAATCGGTAGGTACTTGAAATACATTCGTTGAATTTCGACAAGAAACGTGTTAATTTTTAGTTGACGTTTTGCATAATATTATGAAAATTGTTAAAAATCGTACGTCAATGCCTGGTATATGTTACGACAAAGTGAACTATCAAAATTCAATACGATTGGTAAGGTCGAACTCAACATATCTTGCACACCCTTTCGAAAAATACTGTTTCTCAACTTTGCGAACGTAACTTAGAAAAACGTATTTTCCTCGGAAACGTGTTTTTCGAAACGGTGTACAAGATACAAATCTCGAGTTGTTCCTTGCCAATCGCATTAAAATTTGATGGTTAACCTTGTCATAATATTTGCTAGTCATTATCCATCGATTTTTAACAACTGTTTCAATATTTTGCGAATTGCAAACAAATTCCCCAGCCTGTTTTGCAGTTCTCGAATCCACACTGCGCGCAGGTACGCGAACTCGCTGATAAATCCTTTTCATTCCATTTTCCACGCTTCAAACTGCCATTTAAGCTTTTACAAATTTTACTCCGATCTAACCCCTTCGAGAATGTTTGTCGACTGGCCAATAATTCTCAACGGCGCAGCAGGTTGGAATACAATATCTTCCGAAAAAAATACGCCCATCTGGCGGATCTGCCCAATAACCTTTTTTCAGCGCGATGTCTCGCGTTTCGTCGCGAATGCGCCGGGCCCACGTGGCCGGAAGAACAGCCGCACTGTTTCCTGCTGGTGCGTTTATCAACTTGTCAATTCAAGCGCCGCTGTTCGCGGCGACTGCGACACTTTATTTCACGCGAAAGAGGAAAGGAAGAAGGGAACAATTGAAATTAAACGCGGGGCGCTCCGAGCGATTCTGACGGCTTAAAAACTTCACTTCCGCGTGTTTGCATTGCAGGGACGCCTGACGTTACGCAACCGCGGAACGTTGTTCGTGCAGGACTATTACACGAGCTTGGGGGGGGGTCCCCCCCACCGCTCGTTAATCCTGTATCTAAAATTAGTCGCGACACGCTCTTCGCTTAGGAACGCAAATCCGCATCGTCGAGCGAAAGATTGGCAGAAATCGAATCCGTTCGCATCGGTGTCCGGTGCGTGTGTTTCGACGCGTTGTTTTTCCTCGCGTGTCCGCTCGGCGACCCTTGTCGGTGAATGCTTCTGCCGGGGGGGGGGGGGGGGGAGAGCCCTGCTGCCTCTCGATAGCCGCGAGGAGGACCGCGCAACTTTTCAAAGCAGCTCGTTCAGTGTTTCCCGCAGTTCCGGCTGAAAAACTCCGGACAAACACCGCGTTCTTCCCTCTTCCCATTGCGAACACGAGACGCATCGCGCGAAATCGCGACGTTTTGGGTCATTCGGTTGTCCGGTCGAAGTGGGCCGGAATATTCCAGGGAGAAAAAACGCAGCACTGAAATCTATACCAGGGACTGCCAACCTATCCTGCTCGAAGAGCCACCGAGTCCCCGCTACCAGTTGAAGTCTGGCTACTCGTGGCTCGCGAGCCACTGCGTTCGTTGGAGGGGGGGATCTAGATGGGACGATAGGGGAAGGCCCGACTCGTGGCTCGCGAGCCACTGCGTTCGTTGGAGGGGGAGATCTTGATGGGACGATAGGGGAAGGCCCGACTCGTGGCTCGCGAGACACCAGTTCGGTGAAAGTTCCAGATAGGGGAAGGAATTATAGATGGCTTGCGAGCCGACGGTTGGAAATCTACAGATTACAGATCTACACATATGTACAGGCTGGTCGAGTTAGGTAAGGCCACCTAAATATCTCGTCACGAAGTTTGACTTTGAAGCTTCTACCAAAGTGTTCGAGCTTTCAAGGTTATCGTTGTTCGTTTTCCATGGAACCATATATTTTTGTTCATTGCACATTGACGTGTATAATAACATGCTCTTCTGGGATGATACATTGTCCGAAACGAGCGATAACCGGTCGCAATGACCTTTCGATCATTTTTGAATTAATATATCGGCACAAGCTTTTAACTATACGGTTCTTGGTATCCTCTGATGTAGTTGAACGTTCGTTATAAACTGTTTGTTTTAATGTTTCCCACAAAGAAACTCCAGTACGACCAATCCATCGATTTGGACACAAATTGCTCGTTTCAGGCAACGTATCATCGCAGAAACACGTGTTAATATACTCGTCTGAACGTATTTTTTAACCTGTCTCAATATGCAATAAACAAAAATATATAGCTGCTTGCAAGAAAGCATCGTTATCTTTGAAAACTTCGAAAAATAATATTCATGCCGTACGTTGATCCTTTCCTAAGAAATATTGTTCGCAGCATCACGATTCGACGACATATTTAGTTGACCTTGATTAAATGAACCACCCTGTATCTATATATACATTTATTTTATTTTAGGCAGAATTACCGTGCACAGAGATCGCGCGAGAGGGCGGAATATCGAGACCGTTCCAGAGCCTGGCGAGAGAGTTTAAGGAGGTGGAGGGGAAACTCGATTATATTGTCTCCGTGAGCATAAATCGCACGGCTCCGGGAAAAAAGGGCAAAGAATTAGAAGGGTGCGAGAGGATGGGGGGGGGGGCAGCTTCGTAGACGAAACTTTGTTATTCCGGGCAAGTTTTACACGGGATTCCCCGGCTAAGTCCACTCTATGATCCTTTCACGACAACTACGTGCTCATACTTCGACAAAACACCGGGCCCCCTCGCGTTGTCCGAAATCCTTAAAATGCATGGGAACTACGTGTCGGTGCAGCTTAAGTGGCCAACGGAAAATTCGTCGTCGGAACTTCGCCGCGAATCTGCGTCGTCGAACGTAACGCGCGCGCCCCCCCTCGGACGAACAGTCGACGACATTGCCCGAATGACTGTATACGTGCATACGAAAAATGTTTAACAGGGCGGTCTATTTTCGGGACGAATTCGAAAGTCCGGGCGGAAAGGGGGTCGTCGATCAACTGGGCCGTCGGACGGAGGGACGAAGCGAGGGTAAACGGGTTCGTTAAACTTGTTGCAAAAATGGGGCCCAGACCGATGACTCACCAGTCGGCGAGAACTGGTCCTGAAAGATCGGCGGGCGCGTCGGCGCGTCGTTAAAGCAGGCCCAGTGCGGCTCGCGCGCACATGTCGATTGCGTAACGCGGGACAAGAGGCCCCATTTTCCCCTTTGATCGTTGTTTGGGCGAAAATAGAAGCAGGGATACGGTAAAACCTCGATTAGTGCAGTTCGCTCGGGACCGAAAGCGAACACGAATCGTGCGCAGACACGTTTCCCGTGCGACCTCGGGTCACCTTTGATGTTGTGACGTACCGAGGAACGAGGCAAGTTTAAATAGCCGTGTACGTGCGAGCAAACCTTGCTCGTTCTTGATCATCTTTAAACGAAATTTTACCATAATCTTCGTCACGATCTCTTGATTAATACGACACCAAACACGATACGGTTAGAACCGTTTTTACATGTCGCGGTATTACCAATGGTATTCTGAACAATCAGTGTTACATGGCAACAGACTACGTCGTGTTTGGTATCATTTCACTCAGGCGATTGTGGCAAACGGTTCCACGAAAATTTCGCAAGTAAAGAACCGAAGACAACGAAGCTTCAATTGTAAATCTCGCTCGCATAAATCTCGTTCGATCTCGGATCGGATTACACGCTCGCCGCTCGAGCCTCCACTTGTTCCAAGGGGGACCACCCCGAGCAGGGAATGGATAGAAATGAACGCGACAGTCGCGATTTCGAACGCCAGTCGAGATTTCACTGTATCGACTTCTGCCCTTCCAACTTCGCGATTTCTTGGAACATTTCTCCGGCCTCGACAACGATCAAACGGGACCGCTTCCGGGCCCAGGTTCGAGTGCATCGCGTCAGGTGAAAATCCTGCGGCCCCTGGTGAAAGGGGAGAAGGAGGAAAAGGGACGTACACCGGCTCGCGTTGGTCAAGAATCACGTCCGGCCGGAAATCCCCCAATTCGAGGGACTTTCGGAGGGCTTGGAACTTAACGAAAATATACACGCGAGCGTACCGGGTTGGCACGACGATCGGGAAACGAATCTCCCCGAGGAAGAGCCGTGGAGGCCGGCCGCCAAGTCTTTTGTCTTAAGCCGCTCTATATTAATGCGAGGAACATGCCGGCGTCGAAGTAGGCTAGGACGAGAGGGTGGCCGGCGGCCTGTTAGGCGTGGAAAAGTGGGGGGAGCCGTGAAACCACGCGGAATACTAAACAGCGACGAACCGTGGTCCGCATAGAGGGCAGCAGCGGCGGCCTCGCGGAGCCGGATCCTTTGCATTCAAACCGCCACCGCGGCGGAGGAAGGATCCTCGCGCTGGTAACCGACGGACGTCTCGGTTCGAGCGGAGCGGAATAACGCGGCCGCGGAGAGGGGAGGAGGGGCTGTAAAGTCGAAGAAACGAAACGTCGACGGCGAGAACAGAGTTTCGAGCTGGTTGCGATTCCGGTAATTTTTTTATCTCGCGCGAGGAATGTAACAACTTTTCGTGTCGCCGCGTTGATACCCGGAGTCGTAAAACGAACAAGAAGAGATCCGCTTGGGGCGGGGATTATCTTATATGAACTTTTATACTCCAATCCCGGTGTGTCCGTGACAAATACCGCGGACAATCCTCTCGGGAGGGTTGAAATTGCGGAAATCACGGCGCTTCGACTTCCCGACAGCGGCGTTTCAACGCCGACCGGCCGCGGCCCGCCAGTCACACGTCGAAACGTCAGTGGCTGGCGCGTCCCGAACCGACGGCGAACGACGGCTGAAAATAACGCTTGTCGATGCTGAAATGTTAAACGAGTTTCACTTTCGAAGCGGGTCGCGGCACGGCGGTCTGAAACCGCGAGATTCGGCGACGCACGGGCAAAAGGTCAACTTTCTGTTATCGATATTTAAGAGACGAACTTTGCTTCCTTGACGCCCAATGGACCCCGGGAACGAGAAAATGAATAAAGTTTAATAACAACCGGAACTGTGACGGACAGTTAAAGTTGGAATTCTTCGTGGAAGAAATTGCTTGTTTCCTTTAAGATTCTTTTTAACGTTCTTCTCTCCGGTTCTCTTTTAAAAGAAACGTATGTATATGGACCGTTTATTTTGACAGTGGTGTAAGTTCATTTTCTCTCGTTTCGAGAAAATTAGAGGTTAACGTATGTGTTAATTGAAAAATTTTGGACAAATTATATGAAGTCCGGCAATGTTTCTACTGTTTTAACAATATGTAATTTGGTTATATAAATTTGTTTCAGGCGTATTTTACTGAACTGATGTGTACTTACGGGCTGCAAATGGACTTACACCGCTTTCAAAATTAGACAATTGTACAAATAGTTTAATTTCAATTTTGAAAAATCAAATATCGCTTAAAATATACTTCATATTAATCCAATTTTATTTCCAAATAACGACACGACATAAAATAGAAGTGGTGTTTTTAATTTTAGACGCTCATTACGTTGTTAAAATTACAAGATATTGATAGTATTTACTTATGCTCTGCATGTGGTAGCGTTTCAAAATATGCACCAGAGGTATATAAGGTAATAACTGCCTGATGTCTTTATATTTTTCATAAGTAATAGGCCTGGCACCTTGGTGCAAAGGCGCCAGGGCGATTTTTTCAAATTTTAGCCGTCTTCCAGGACGTGTAGGTAATAAACTTATAGTTTTAAATTCTTTGCCCTTCGTCGATGTTTTATATAAAACAGTGTATGGTGCACTTTTGAGAAACCTCGTCCAACATATTTGCAACCAATTTACCTGTTCTTCGTTAGTGTTTCTTCTTATCTGCTTTTTAATCGCATTTTTAAGATTTTCGATTGAAACAAAATTCTCTCGTTTCATTTCGTGTAAAACGAATTTATCACGTTTTCTACGTTGCGTTATTACGTCATAATAATCCTACCTCTGTCAATTGGACTTACACCACTTTCATAATCGATAATTATGCAATTTCATTTACCGACCAATTTTAAATTGTACAAAGCATGGAAATTTTTTAAAGAAATTAAACGCGGACTAGTTATGCATAAAAAATTTACATTAAATTAAGCCTGAATTAATCCGTGATAGCTCAAATTTTCTTTCATTAAAATTGACTTAACACCTCTTTCAAAATAAACGGTCCATATCTTTGAGTTACAAATTACCGCGGTCAATTGAAAATCGCTATTCGCAATGTATCGAAAATGTGAAGAAAATTCTCGACAACCGGTGCACCTTTCGAGTCCCGAAATGTCTCAAAAAGTCGCAGGTTCCAAGAAACGTAAATCACTAACATACTTTCTTCCATTTAATATTGCACGAATTATTTTCCGCCTCGTCCTGCTTCCCAAATTATTATTACACACGCGGATGGCTGTGTTCGTCGTCGGGACTGCGCGAGGCTCTTAAAACAAAAAAACAATTAAATAAACATAAAGTATATTACGCCGGGCACCGTACGAAACGATTACGCGTTAATATTCCGCGCCCCAAATTTCACCCCGATATCTTTAACGGTTTAGGAAGTCATACCGAAATGTCGCTAAATTTCTCGATTTAGACGACCGTGCGTCGTTGACGTCGAGGAGCCGGAATAACAAATCAGAATTGATCGACGGATTTCGTCGAATTTCCATGCCCCGAGGTTTCCTCCCCGATCACCTGGGCGAAAATCGTTCCGATGAACTACAGGGGCGTCCCCGAAGGAGCGAACAGGTTTGTTTTCATAGCGAACAGGGGGGAATCGCCTAAATACATCTCTTAACCGACGCTGATTCACCCCTCTCCGTCCCCCCTCCCCCCGGCTTTACCGCGACCCTCTTTCCCGTTTCATCCCCCGGGTTGAAACCCGAGGCGACTCGACAAATTACGAGGCTCACTTAGCGGCTCGTGTTCCCTATCACCGCCCTCGAGAGCCACCGTTTCTCTTCTTCCCACCCTACGGCCTTTCCTTGACTGTCCTTAGACAATTGGGCTTCTTTTTTTTTTTCAAACGTACCCGAGGACCGACGAGTTTACACGGTGTCCAGAGTCAAGGTAAGTCGAAGAATGATCTCGGTAAGGGACACGAGACACCTGTATCGACCGTCGAAAGAAACAACAAGGGGGTTTCGTGCCCTCGGGATGTGCGTGAATCGTTCGCAGCTTTATACAGCGGATAAACCTGTAGTGGAATTTATGATTCTCCGTCGTGGAGTACGCGTGACAAATAACAGAAGGGCGGTTACGGCCCGGCGGGGTGAAACGGAGGGTGCATTTGTTTGGCCGACGCAAACAATCCATCGGTAGACCCATTTCCGTCTGATCGAGATGAGATCCAGACCAGGCAAGGCCTGGTGAATCGTTTCGATCGTTGTTATCGAACGGCGAAAAGTGGGAATCAAATACGGCAACGGGAGTTCGACGAAATTTTGCTGGGCGAACGTTTTTGGGACCAACGCAGCGGCGCGTACGTTTCCGGGGGAACCGCAGAGTGCGACGAAAAACTTATCTCTGCGGGCAAAGGAAAAAAAAAAACTTGCTCGCCACTTCCTCGTCCGTTATTCGGTGAACCGAAATCCCGCAAACGTTTCCATTGGAAGACACCCGTTATCGAAACACGAAAAATTAATTTGCCCCCCTTTGAAGCGTCGCTAATAAGCAGAACAAGTGGTTCGCGGAGCACATTCCTGTGAAGCTGAATTTCATTAGCCGGGAAATCCGCCGGTTGCCCTTTCATTCACAAAAAAATCGAGCTTTTATTCCCCGGCGAAACGAGGGAAATGAAGTGGCACACGAGACCGTGCCCGAGGCCGAAATCTGATAGGAAATGTCGTCAGATGACGGTACTGTTCCGCTCGAGCGTCGGACTCACGCGCGATTACATCAGAAATATAATTACCAAACTGTTGCGCAAACGCGTTCCATCGCCGCTGACTTTCGCCCAAATCTGTCGTCAAACAAATCGCCGCGCCGAATCGGATTTAACCCGAGAAAATTCCTACAGCTCGGCTGGTCTGATCGGCCTGCTCGCACAGGATATCGATTCCGCTATCGAAGTTCGTATATAAAAAAAAGGAGAGAGAGATAGAGAGAAAGGAAGTCAGAACGGAACGCGCACGAACACGCCAAGAGACACAAAGAGATATTCCGCAGACATTGGCGGATACAAAGCGCCCGGAGACAGGCAACCGCCGGTGCAAATAGGCACGAAAAAGGAACAAACGTGGAGTGGAGGAGGCGTGGGTGTGGGGCAAGCACTCTCGACAGCCCTCTTCTCCCTGCCTACGTCCGGCCGCGAACTCCCTCGCGATATCAGAGAGGCTGCAGAGCAGCTTACGTCGCGAAACTGCCCTAATAGTCTATTGTCTAACATCCGAGCGACAAATCCTCGCCTCTGTTCGTCGATATTCGACATCGAGGCAGGGGTAACGAGTTCCTTCTAACCGCTGTGCACGGTGGTGACCGCCGCGTGAAACCGTGGATCGCGTTGAAGGAAAGATTGTACGAAAAATTGGGTGGCGCATTGCGCCCGGTTACTTTGCACCGGCCTGTACATCGGGACGGGCAAGAGCGACGTTTCTTTATCCGTGACTCAATGAGGGAGAAAGCACGTGGCGGAGAAACGCAGTGAGTCATTTGCGCAGAAATACATACGCGGCTCGGTTCGAATACCGAGTACGCGACGTCTATCGTTTTCGTCACGATAAATTGGCCCGCCGCCGTCCACGGAGATCGCTCAATCTCTCTGGCATCTACTCTCGGCGAAACAACATTCGCACTCCTTTGATCGTGAGTGAGAGAATCGGGTCGGCGCTGGTGAATTAGCTGCGTGAGAATCTGGAATGCGTACAGTGGGGTGCCGATGTAAACGAAGAGTTTATATCCCCTTGAGACGTCCAGAAGTTCGACCGCCGAATAGCGTAACGCGATCCGGGATCGGGTGTATCGGTGAGCTTAATACCAATTCAACGATGAAACTTCGCCATTTCGCGTTCTTTCCTCGCGAAACTCTCGCCCGGGCGTTGTCGACGTCTCTCTGATTAAAATGACACCAAACACGGCACGATTCGGACCATATTTACTGGCTTAATTGATGGTAACAAGTTTCGGACGCGGAAAGAGACGGCGAGCGAAGAAGACGGAGAAGCTGCGAATTCGACGATCGTACGTCGGACGACCAGAAGCCTGAATGGACACGTGTCTTTGTATTGTTTTTGTTTCATCGATCGGTCCGTTGCATTTCGTCTCGGGTTTCGCTCGTATCGAGACCTCGCTGTAGTTTGGAAACCCGATCTCCAAATTGTTGTAAGCGTCATGGCCCGAAATCGACGCGACCCCAAAGAGTACGGTTTACGTCATGCCTACCAACGGAGACTTTAAACGACGATGACTCGCGGCGCCGATCAAAATTAGCCCGCCGCTGGACGGAAAATTAACCCCGGAACCCCCGTGATCGCGCACTCTCATTGATGTATACGAGACCGTAAATAAATCGCCGGACCATTTTGGAAGATCGTACAAGTTGACGACGCGGGTCCTCCGGACGACTCGTCTGGTCGCAAAGGGGGGCCGCGGGGAGATCACGCGGAGGCGCGGTTCGTCGCGAAAGAAAGCGGACAAAGGGACGACGGGCGCAAAAGCGATTTACGATTGCGCTGAGCCGTCGTGGAAAAAAAGCTGTCTGCGGCTTTCGCCCGAGTCAACCGGGTCGCAAACTCGTCGCAAACTCGTCCCCAGATGTGCGTGCGCGTACACGCGGTTCGTTTCAGCCGCGGAAGCTGCGCCCATCCAGCCGACAATTGACGTTAATTGTGACGCGTCGCGACGCGACGCGATTCCTCCTACGCCTCTGCGAGGGGACTCTCTCGATCCTCGCTCCGTCCTTCTTTTCCACCGTCTTCTCACCCCGACACACTTTCGCGAGAATCCTTCGAGTCCCCGTGACTCATCGCTGATTTCTACAGAGCCGCGGGACCCGGTCCGACCGGCTTCCGCCATTTTGCTCGCCGTGAAATCGTCGCGTCTCGGTCTCCGGACAGTCGCGGCAGTTGCAACCTCGAGGGAGGGAGCTTTGACGAATCATACGTCCAAGGGTGGGGGGGATATTGTGCATATAAAATATAGAAGAATGAGATAGAATGCCCCGCTATTTGTACTCCCGTTTCAGCAGGGAGTTTCATACGTTCTTAGCGAGGGGGAACGGGTGACAACGGGGCAGCTAGGGTCCCTAGACGATCAGGTACGACGGGGAAGCACGTGCCACGTGTTGCGGTCTCGGTTAGATTAGAAACGACGGAACGGAGCGTAACGAACCGTGGTTGGACACTCGATTGCCCCTCGTTCTTGACTATCGGAAACTCGTCCCGCTATTGTCCGCGATAGAATAAAAGAGAGGGAGGTCGACCCTTCTCGTCTCAACGGCAATTACGTCGCGGTACATTCTCGTATCGCGTTTTCAGAACGAACGACGACACCCCGTCAGCCGCGCCTCGATCGCCGAGCATAATTTATTTATCGCCGCATGATGTCACGAGTCGCTGACGTAAGGCGCGGAACAGTTATCACGGGTAACGCCGCAGTAACGCCAACACTTTCCGTGGCTGTAACACTTTTTCTCCTCTTCTTCTTCG
Organism: Nomada fucata; assembly: GCA_948146005.1. NCBI lineage: Eukaryota > Metazoa > Arthropoda > Insecta > Hymenoptera > Apidae > Nomada > Nomada fucata. Next base: position 28,863,861 of record OX411277.1, on the reverse strand, counting down.
TTTTTACAATTTACGAAGTAATGACGTAAGATGCGAGCATTAGGACGGGTCAGCGTACAGATACACCGCTACGCCTATCGCTGCATAATTCCAAGTGGCGTGTAGGACCTCGAAAGCCGACGAGGGAAAGGGCTCGTGTTCCATTAATCCCTCCGCGGTTTCCTTGGCGTGCATTTTCCCCGTAATCAATCGCTGATGAGCCCCGTAATGACGATCGACGCGTTCCGCGGGAAACGTTCGGATAATTGCCGCTTAATTGGAAACACGATAACCTTTCGGATATTAGGTTCGTTTGCGGGATCCCCCCCCCCCTCTCTCTCTCTCTCTCTCTGCGCCCGGATCGCTGGGCCCGCCGAGTAAATTACGAGCGCCCGAGCACTTTCCATTTTGACGCGTTTACGTGAAAAAAAAACCGAAAAAAAAAGAAAAACGAAATCGACGTACATCTCCCTCGATTCCAGTCGATTAAGGTACGAAAGAATCGACGATTCCCCGGCGGAGATGAGTCCTCGGTGTCAACGCGTAATGCCATGGTCACGCGTGGTCGTTTCCTCGGATACATTATCGCGCATCCGTTCCCTTTCCAATTGCTTCACGCGTGCCCGTTTCGTCGCCGCGTTAAAAGCTCGGCTTGTTGGCCAATTGATCCGTCGCGTCAAGGCCGATTTTTCGCGACGGATCCAGCAGCGCTGCCCGTCGGACCGCCGGGGCGACAAAATTTCGCCCGTCCGCGTAAGGAGCGACGGGCCACCACTTTTCGCCGAACTAATCTCCGTCACGCAGACCATTTCCTTCCTGCGATTCGCCGGCCGGCCAAATGTAACCCAGTTTTTCTCCCCGCGAGCAAACAACTGGACGTATCTGCGTCCGCATTAGACAAGATATTGAACGGAATAAAAAGGCCGCCTCGGTTTCCTCGACGAGGATAGGATCCACGGGGATCGCGAAGGAGACGGTGGCCTTTTTTTTTGTTGTTTTCGGCAGCGCGAGGAGCATCGTGAGCCATTGCATCGGGAGATGACGAAACGAGCGACACTTTCTCCACGGCAAACAAATCGGTGCTGCGTCGGGGGGGACGAGGCCGATTGCGCAACCGTAAAGACGATCGTGCGTTTCACAAACTTCGTTGGCGGTCCGGTCTATGCTCGCCGAATTTTTACCGCAAGATGGCGGCCAGTGAAGTTCTCGTTATAAGGGCAACCTCCAAACCTAACCCCTTACAGCGGATACTTCCTGCGTTTATTCATCTTGGAAGAGGTAGCAACACTTTGTCCAAGGCGGAACAAAATCCGCCGCGTATCTTTGCGATACGCCGAGAATGTTGACGGAAAGATCTTTTTTTTTTTACGATTTTTCGTGACTTTTTGTTCGATGCGAGATTTTGGTATTTTAGAAAATGAGTTTCGATTCTGTCGCGCAGCGATTGGCCAAGAGAGGTCTCCCCGTTTATTTCTCATTTCTTTCGTTCGAATGCGACGCTTTCGGACGCGGACGAAAAATTTGTTCGCCCGCGCGTTCCCAAATTTTTACCAGAAAAATTCTCGCCGCGTCGTCCACCACTTCTCGCGTCACATATTTTTTCCCCCCGCGTTTCGCCCCGTCGAAAGACGCGACCCGGCCGCCGAAGCCACGAAAAAGGGGTCAAAGCTACGACAAAACATGTTTTCTCGCGAGAAGACGGAAGATAAGCGGGTGCATCCGTCGAAAACGTGTCGCGGAATATCGGCGAAACCGAATTAATTCCCCGAGCGTTTTTATTTCTCCCTCTTTGTCCGCGTTACCCGTTCTCCCTTTTCCCGGTGTTTGATCATCCCCGCGATGCTCCGCGCTGCGTGTTACAACGGCGCTGCGACGACTGCTATCATTTGCTAATTAATCGTACAGGTCGATTCAAAGCCGAGAGGCGGACCGCTTCGATCGATAATGACGCTGATAAATCTAATCGGCGCGACATCGCCAGGTGTATCTATCGCTCTGACGCGAGCACAATCAGAACGGAGCGGCAACGAGTTAATCGTTACAAGGTCTGTCTTTGAGGAGGAGAAAAAAAAAAGAAAACAAAAAACAGTCCAACGATTGCCCCGGCGGGGGACCCACGCGGCTGGCGGAGCAGGCGATCGCCGATCAATCACGCTATTTGTCGGCGATAACGCGTTATCAATCGTCGGGATTGCGTGTCCCGAAGGTGCGGAGGAGGCGGCGGTGGTCGCGAGAAAAATTGCGGGACGCTGACTAATTGACCGAGTTAAAGTTCGTTTCTTGAACTGGAACGGCCGCGGCCCGTTGCATATTTCACGACGTATCTCCGCGAGTGCGTATTTATAGAGTGCGTGTTGCCCGCGCGTAAGGGAACAACGGCAGTTTTTCGGTGACGAAATTGCTGAGAATAGCCGACGCCAGCCTCCTCGACGTGTACCTACTTCGTCCCAGAATTCCCCCGCGTACGTATTTCCTTCGACGTGCTGGCCCGCACGATCCTTGCTGACGAGCGATCGCTTTCATTGGCCGACGGATTGCCCGCCGTTGAGCAGTTTGAAAATGTGCCGGAGCGAACTGCCAACGAACGAACGAACGAACGAACGCGCGTCGTTAACCGAGAGGAGACAGTTCGCCCTGTGCATGTGTGCGCGCGGAGCGAGAGAATCGGAAGCTTATTCGTTCGAAACGCAGGAATCCGTACTCGAGAAATACCGGGTCGACGATTCGCCATTCTTTTGGTCGGGGAAACGACGAGAGCAACGGGAGAAAAAAAGGTAGGGAGGGAGGGAGGGAGGTAGAGGGAGAGACAGAGTGAGAGGGAGGGAGCGAGCGAGCGTGCACGAAGGGAAAAAAAGGGGACGAAATTACGAAGCGGAGGCAGGAAACAAAAGGGGAGAAATTTGATTCATCCCGCTCGACCTGGCCGCACAAAAGGCCAGACACACGGATATAAACAGCCCCAGCCGGCACAGACGACGGTAATCGTCGTTAACACCTGCAATTAACTTTGACGTGGCTGGTATGTGGGACGCGCGACCCAGATACCCTTTTACCCGGCCGGGGAAAAACGAGCAATTTCTTTCCCCACCGGGGGACGGGGGAAGTTTTCGCCGCGCCCCACAAAAGGCGTCCTCGCCGATGCAGATGTATAAAATCTGTGCAAGAAAGCTCCGTCGCGCTGTCTCGGACAATTTTAATTGTACCCTCGTGCGACCGGGAAAAGATTTCCGCCTTGCGACGCCGAGGCCCCCGCGAACACGGGAAACAAATGTTCATGTAGCAACCGATCTCTCCCGGGCATCGACGATTGAAATCGTGAAATCTGTCCTTCCAGAACTGCGAAGAAGTGAGAAAGGCATGGAAAAAATCGTCAGACCCTGAGAGGACCGAGACTCGTGGCCGACCCGTAGACAGTGCAACTCTGTTCGCGATATCGTGTCATTATGGCATTTGTCGTTGCGGGGATTCCCCCGCCGCAGCCGACGATTTCATCGCGCGTTAATGAGCGCACGCACGTTTCAATAGGCGTCGTGCCGCGTCGAGTATCGGTGGAACGCGTCCGCCGACAGCTAGGAGGAAAAAAAAAAGGGCGACGCGACGCGACGCCTCGCTCGTGAATAAATTTCGAACGACTGTGTCTTTGCAGCATAATGACGTGTCTGCCGGGCGCAACTTTAACCGACCCGTTCGAGCAGGCGACGCGTGAGATTCGAGGAACGGCTCCTTCGTGGAAGCAGCCTCTCTTTCGCGAGTCTGGGCCCGACGGGTTGTTCGTGATTCGTGGCGTTCCAGAACTGGGGTTACGATTTCAATCGATCGCCAAGATCGGTAGGAGAGGGGGGGGGGGCGAATCTGTCGGACAGACGGGGACCACCTGGTCGTCGGACAATTGCACAGTGGACGAATCGCGCATTGCTAACGTCGAGATCAAATCGTTACTCGCGCGCGATCACACATTTTCTTCTGGCGTAGGAGGAAGCTTGTACCAGACCTCTGAAACGCCCTTGCAGGCGAAAAGCTAAAGATAGACAAGGCAGAGGGTACAGAATGCTCGCGCCTCGTAATTCCTGTCTCTTATTTGGTCGACGATACAATGATTCCGATCGATCTCGCGGTTGGAATTGCAGCAAATGTCTCGATGTAAGCGTCACCCTCGGGACCGAGCCGTTCGCTTATTGTCCAAGGCGAGACAAATTCTGGCGTTTATCTGTGCGAGAATAAAATCGCCCCATTTTTTACTTTCTGAAACTTTTACCAACAGACTTGCGACCCTTTTCTGATTAAAATAACGCCAAACGCTATATTATTCGGACTATAATTACTGTTCACAATGTATTATACACCGCTTATTCAATAATGTAAACGGGATCCAAATGTTGCCGTGTTTGGGCTCATTTTTATCAGAGAAACATCGCCAATTCCCAAGTCAGAGTTTCATAAGAAAACAACAAAAAACATCGAAGTTTCATCGTTGAATTAGTATTAGCACACCGATATACCGGATCCAGGATCGCGTTACACTGATCGCCGAGCGAACTTCGCGGCCTCTCCAGGGGTATACCCCTCAGTGGTGGGGATAAACTCCTCGCATCTATAGGATACCACGGTTTCGCTTATATGGAGACTGCACTGTACATCGATTGCATAAGAATCCGCTTGTTCGCCGTTATGGGAAAAGTTGATGCATTCACGGAATCATCGTGGCAATCAATCAATCGGGAAGCGAAGCTGAAACTTTTCTAACGATCGATCGATTTGCTCGGCAAGGCCGGGAAAGCACGGTGCAATCCTAGGGAACTCGATGTCGAATTCTCGGGAACCTGCGCCAGAAAAGTTGCGCAATTATTCGAGGGAGGACGGTTAATTGATTGCTGGGTTTATTAGCGACTCGTTCGAACTCGTCTGCCCAGCCCCGCAGGCGAATCGAACGTTCGCAAACTTATTGCTCCCGGTGCGCCGTCGAGCTCGCACGTCACTCGAAGCCGGCGCTGGCTGCGCTTGAAATATGCGCGGCGCGTTAAGCGTTTCAGCAAGAAATCAGCCTCGCGGTCATCCAATTAGATCTGTCTGAGCATTGCCGGCGTTTACATATAGATTAGCGGCGGTGCATTCGAGCAACAGTTGGAACAGGCCGAGCCGTACTCCCATCAATTAGCAATAAGTATTCTAATCCTGTTGCGTGAGCGGATCGTGCGCCCCGACACTTTCGAAAAATGCTAATCGCGCGTGTACGTACAGGCCTACGGTTCGCGGCGCGAGTGTCGTATCTCATTATCGCCGCGGGTGAGTCACATGCTGGCGCGCGAGATAAACAACGAGGCAGATGCGTGAATTATTGACAAAAGGACGTTCGAGCGTTATTGAGAGTTCCGTCGCGGATCTCGTCGCGGATCTCGCTTAAAGACGAACGCACCACGACGAATCCGCTTGACCCGGGAAGCGTGCCGCGGAGCCAGCCGCCGTTAGTTATCGTCGCTTCGATAATTCGTTAACCGAGAATCGATCGCGACGGCCAGGGTCACGCGGATCGTTTCACGAATCCGCTTTCGCCAGCGGAAACCCTGCCCGACGAATGTCGCGGAATAATTGGTCGGGCGATTCGCGGTCGGTGAAACGGGTCGCGCATCGGCTCGCAATCGCCATTACTAAATCGAACGATTGCGTCATCGCGGCAAGCGAAGACGAAGTTGAATGAAAATGCATATGCACCGCGGTGTCGGGCGTTCAATGAACGTCGTCGTAACGCATATTGCTGAACGCCCCGACGTGCCACTGTCAGTCAGGTTTCTTTCGGCTCGCGTACGAGGCAGTTATATTTAGCGATGATCCGCGAGCGACAATCATTATCGCGCGTCCGTCTTATTAACCAATAAAGAAAAAAAAGAGGAGGAAAAGATAATCGAACGTCGAGCCTAATTACGCTTGTCAACTTGGCGTTGGACTGGTCCAATTCTGCCGCAATTACCGACCGAGGAGAGTATAAAAATTGCCGATCGGAGCAACGAACTTCAACCCGGCGCTAGGTGTCGATACTCTATTGGCCTAGTTGCGTTTAACGAGCAGATATGAAAAGGTGCCCGTTCAAGTGGACATTACTAATCGGGAAGAAGCGACGAGGCCAAACGGGTCGGGCTCGCCGGTAATGATTATTTATTATTTTGGGTTCGACATCGCGGTCGACATCGTTGCCGCGGATTAAATCCCTGGACGGGGATCACTGTTATCGCGATCGTTCCAGTTCCATTGACAATAACGGGCCCGATAATTGTTCTTATCGAACGGGGCCCGCCACCTTGCCGCTCGATACAATTTATCGTCCGTTTGCGAGCAAGGCCGACGCGATTTCCCCCATTTCCCCACCAGGTCACAGAAATTGGAAGAGCCTCCGGCGCGACCAGCATTAACGGAGAAAAGCCTGGCCGAACTGGGCCGGTATTTTTTTCGCGCTTTCCACGAGTCGAAATAAATTCGACGGTCCCGCGATTACGCGAATAGAACAAAAAAAAGAAAAGAAAAATCGATCGAGCAACGTGGCTCTCGCATGGTTCATCGAGCCTCAAAGGTCTGATTTATGGCAGCCGATAAGCTGGAATTTATTGACGCGATGGCTTTCTTAAAAAGAGGCCACAAAAAGAGACATTCGCTGCCCCCGGGAAGCGTTATCGAGACACGCATTGTCACGCGCCAGTCTCTGCCAATGTCGGTTTAGTTAATAAATAAATGGTGCGTGCGCACACTGAAATGATCCTTAATTTGCGAGAAAGAAAAATTTATTGACGTGAACGAGCAAAACGATTGGAGCTGCGTAAGAAGGGAAATTAACAACGTTTTTAAATTATATGTGCTGTCGTAGCTTCTACGGGTGGTGAGCGAATCGGCACATCAGTTATCGGTGGCTTATGATAAATAAAATACGATACGAATAGTTTCGTGGCAACGTCGTTGAGATTATCGTGTAAACACAGCATCTATGGTTATACCGTGTCGCGTTGTTTAAGTCGAGGGATTGTTATTTACGGTTGGATTCACACGCTTTTGGTAAAAGTCAATAAGCGGTCTTCTCGCGAAAAATTGACGTTGAAGTCTCCACTTAAGAATCGTCGGTAACTTGCCTTTTCCTCTGCCCAAGAAATTCTTCTTCGACTGACGTTCATAGCCATACTAATCGTTTTAAGAAATTAATTACGTCGTTAATTTTTTTTATTGGGAGTAATGTAAACTGCTATTGAAAAAATTTTTCTATCTGATCGGTAAGATGTATGGAACGAACACGGAGACTTTGACGATCGAAAGTATACATAGTCGATCCTTTCCGGTGGTTAATAAAATCTAATACGTTACTACCGATAGTTCGTAAGCGATTAATCGAGAGGCTACGGAATTCGTCTTGAAAAATTGTTGTCATTGCCCTTTGTTGTAATGTATAAACCTCGAGGACTGGTCACCCTCGTCGAAGCAACATACACTAATGACGGTTGATGTTTTTTATCGTATTCACAAACGATATCAGGGTACGCGCTTCCTTGGGATCAATGAATCGTAGTTGCACAAGCACGAGCTAAGGGTAGATGAAATCGTTTAACGTTTATCGTTCGATTGTTGTTAAGTGGAATAGTGGCCGATTTCCTTCTTATCGATACCATTTGCTCGATTCATTTGCTAAGCCATCTGACACATCGATGTTCGCTGTAATCGTGTAAAAAACATTCGGCACAAATGTCGTTTCACAAGGCAGGCTTGTTTGTTCCGCCGAAGTACGAATTTTTGGGGTACACGCGAATTGGGTACATACTGGAATTGTTTCCCCAGGAACGTTTTTTCAAAAAATTAAATTATATTAATTAAAATAAATATTCAGCGTGAAATATTAATATGAACATACGTATAAAATTAACTGAGACGAACATTAATCGATACTTAAAAGAAATAAATAAACGTAAGTAATCAAATAAGCCTCAATGAAATATCAATTGATAATTTAATGAAAACACGAATTTCTATGCAACGAATATCATTTGTTACTCTATAATTCTTTTTTAGTTAGTTAATACACTATCGAACGATTTAAGTAATATTCACCAATATTCAATGTCAATGACTACCGTACACAATTAATAAACAGATATATAATTTTTATTAGTGTTCACATAAAACACGTGTTGTGCATTCAGAAACATGTATTGAAATAGTATCAATACAGTTGAATACAGCTATCAAACGCTTTGGCGCATGCCAAAATGCGCGTGAAACGGAGATCTCCACTTCTATTCCGTTGGCAGCCTTTTTCTCGAGACTTAACGAGAGATTTAGCAAGCAGCTTCACAGCGTAGACCTTGTCCTACGCCGTGCGCGCGCATCGTGAAAAATTCACTCTCATCATTTCCTCATAACGCGCCCGAAGAACTGTAACTTGAAAAACTGATAAGAATCGATTGACTGGCTGCGCGCCGCGGGATCATCGTCGACAATAGTACACCCACTCGTAGTCAACGCGAGCATCTTGATAAGTTCGCCCGATAAGCGCCAGATATTCCAGTCCTCCCCCTGAAATTTCTTCTCCGATTGTGTTCGCGAAGACGGCACATAAAACGGTTCGGATCTATCCCGAACGAAACGGTCCGCTGCCGTTTTCGATGGACCAGGATCGTGAATGGCGACTGATTAGGATGCGAGGACGGCCCCGTTCTATCACGAGAGTCTCACGGTTTCGCGGCGGAGTGTCTTTAAACGCCGAGAGAAGTGCTATGCGGCAGAAATGGTACGATCGAATTCAAAGGAACCAACAATTTGGAAACCCTGCAATCCCTCGCGCGACGCGCCGCGAGATTCAAAAAGTACAAACCCCCCTAGCCTGGTTTGGCAAGGAGAGATACAGTTGGACTCGAACGATACAACTAGGAAGTAAAAAAAAAATTCCTACACCTTCTCGATTGTACGCGTACTTTGCCACGGCGGCGATTAAACGCCGACCGGTGCACTTTCGAGGAGGAAGCAACACTGAGTTCGTAAGTTAATACCAGAGATACGGCCAGTCGTGCGCGAAAAACATTACGCGGTGGATTCTTTCACTCGATCGCGCGAGAGACGAAGCACGTGTGCGACTCGTTCAATTCCTTCGACGCACACATCCCCCGCTCACGGTGGTGTCGCGTAATTAAACGACGACACAGCCGGACTCGTTATTTTTAATTTACACGCGCGCCCTCTAATTAAGATAAATCGAATCGCGCCTCGTTGGCCCAACCACCGCTGAGAGGGACAACCTTGCAGCGGGCCCTCCTCTCCGTGGATACTTCACCGCTCCGCAACGAATGCAAGCGTCGGGCTCCGGATTAATTGAGAGAGAAAGATGCACGATCGATCCAGGCGCGACGATAATCCAAACAGTCGGTCGACTGTTCGTAAACGTTTTCCCGATCGGCGAAAGCAAAACCGGGCTGTGACGCAAGGCGTTCTAAAAATTGCGAGAACCCCGCGATGGAATCGTGCATCTCGCGATAAACCGTGCGCCCCGATCCATAAATTCGACTCGGGGCGATATATATATATATATTTTTTCTCCCCCCCCCCATCGATCTCTCGACGATCTTATTTCAAAGAGGCACCGGGCTCGTCGTAAAGTTACGACTGTAAACGCGCTTAAAAATGTTTCAGAAACGAGAGATTTTCGCGTTCAGCCCGGAGTGAACAGTCGGAACCCGGTCACGCGGCAACTTTTACACCTATCGTATATCACAGAGCGAGAAGGAAGAAAAAAATGGATTTAAAAGCGCGACTTTCGAACGTAAGAAAAGGGAAGCGGCTATAACGTTGCGCGTCACAGGACGAACGGTCTCAAGAGTAAGAGTCTCCCTCTATGAGCGCGGCGGTCCTTTCGTCGAATGCGAAAGCGGCAGGGGCGCGGAGGGGAAGGGGAATCCTCGTGGAACAGCGGCGTGTTGCGGGGATTTTTAGGTCCGGGCATTTTCACGCTGCATTATTCAGGGCCCTATGAATTCGAGATCGAAGTGTCCCGGGGCTTTAGCCCTTTCCAAGATTGTCCGTGAGGAGGATTCGCGCGCGTGCGACGAAAGAGAATTCTCGTCGAACAATAATAAGTCGCGGATCGTAGCAGTGAATCGGAAAGCGAGCGGAGCCCCGTCGTGCACCTGCGATCCCGAATTCGTGATGCATCCGCGATCGCGCCGCCTCCCTCTCGCGGGGGAAGCTTTCTTCTTCCGAAAGACGAACATCAAAGGATCGAGGCAGAAGCAATTAATCGGAGGGGCGGCGGGTTCGTTACGGGAGGACGACGAGGATGATGCAACGCCTCTAATGAAATATTTTCAATATCGACGACGGGTACGGGCCGAGTCGATCGATTAATTGTTGACCAACGAATTGGCCCGTCCGGTTAACAGAGAGACGTTGCACGTGCCCGGAACCAGGCCAACCGTTAATTGTTCCCCGTTCGGGTGTCCTGAATGAACGTTTCTTCTCCACGGGTAAAAGATGCCCGCCGGTCCGTCCGTCGAAACACCACGAGTTGGCGTACGAGATCGGGACAAGACGCGCCCGGGTTGTTGGCAACACTGCGTCGCGGGGTCGGAGATAACGCCCGGGTACCAAGTGACAAGTGGTCAACAAAGAGGCGACGCGTGAGACACGTCCTGTACGTGAGATTCGACGCCTTCGGGGCGACGTCGCGCGTGGAATAGTTAACTTCCGACGGGAAATGACGCTGTTCGGTTGGCCGGCCCCTGTTTCGCTGGGTCTGGGTTAGATCTCGCGGCGGATCTAGGCTAGATCCGATCTAAACTTAACTTCCCGACACGGCCCCGGAGGTCGGCCGGATCGATTTAACTAGATTCGGGGACAGGTACGGGTTGCGGGACGAAATCGCGGACCGAACTGTAGCTTCCTCTGTCTCCGTGGGCACAGAGTGTACAGCGTGCGAGCCCGATGGGCCAGTTGCAATAAAGATCCGGCCGGTTCCACTCTTCCCTTTCGTTCGTCCTCCCTTCTCGCTGGACGGACACGCGATGCTGGAAACCAGTTTCCGACCCGCCTACGCGTTCCAGAACGCAACTATTCTGACGGCTGCTCCCTCCCCCCCTACACTTCCCCCTCCACCGCTCGTCACATCGAATCTTAATGGCCCGCAGGACACGCGGTCCCGTGCCCCTTTGTCCCCCCTCCATCGAACAGGAATGAGCAGAGTGACGTCGATCCTCCGGCGAGAAGGAGCAATCGTACAATCGCACGGCTCGCCTATCCTCGCGTTCTTTTCCGAGATATTTTCGTGTTCACGAATGTGCACGCCTCGTCAGAGTTTGGACGACACCAGAACGCTCGTTTTCCACGCTAAAGAATCGCACCTTTTTCCTTTTCGCCGCGATACGCAGGGAAATCCACGGGGGGATCGTCGACGGCGATCGGCTCGTTTCGTAAGTTACACGAGGGTGGAACGGGCGGCGAGTACGCGAGAAATTCGAAAAACGGGCTCGGGAGCAACCAATGCGGAAACGGATCGATACGGTGGGCCGGTGAAAGGGACGCGCAAACACGTTATTTACCAGTGCATGCGTACCAGATGCACCAAAGCCCCCAGGATCCTACCTGTCCAGGCGTCGAAGTTACTTCATTCGAGGCTAATAGCCGGAACACCGCGGCCTCGCCGAACACCTTCTTCCCCGGCGATCGTTTCAATGGGAACGCCGGTCGTATACGAATCTGTTCGCGGGGAAGAACGAACCGTTTCCCCTTCGTCGCCGGGCTCTGGCAACGAGTTCGTGCGCCCGTCGCACACGGCAACGGCAGATCGGCCCTGTCTCCGATATTCGTGCGTATTGAATTATGCGAAGACACGGGGAGATTAAAATGGTTACGGGTATACTTTATCCGGGCTGGGTAACGATGAACGAGCGATTAAGAGGAGCCGGATAGCCGCGCGAGGATTATACAAAAATCGATTAGGGGTAACGTGCTCGTCAGACGCAATCTCTGGGCCAGACGAAACAATTGCGGCGCCGTCGGATTACAATGGAGTATAAACTCGACCGGTGAAACGAGCCTTGAAGTTCGCAAATATAAAACTGTCGGACGACTAACAGTTTTATGGGTGCGCCCTTTTCTCATGAGGAATCTGAACGTGAACTATTCAGTGGATCGCGGCTGGCGTAATTCGAGCCGCAATTGATGGGTGAATTTTTCCGCCCCGGGGCACCAGGAACACGACTACGGAATTCGTCCGGCGTATGTAAGCGCGTTCGAAAGGCGCTCCCGTGGCCAGCCGGTGTCGACCGATCCGAGGCTCGCGAAGAAATGGGAAAGTGGGCGGAAAATCGTGACGTGACGCAAGAAACGCGACGCACGCCAATGAGGGATCCCCGGCTCGAGCGAACTCTCAAAAGTCAATTGGAAAAAGTTGGCATTTTAATCGTTCCGCCGTCGGTTGATCGGATTAATTAAAACCAGAGCGGTTCACGCCCTCCTTATTGGCTCGAGTGGACGCTCCAACTGCCACTTGAGTGCGTGCAGGCCTATATACATACTTGCGCGTAGTGGGCTTTCGTCTAACGGCAGCCGGGTAAATAGCCGGTCGTTTTTAGAGTCTCGAGGGGAGCCGCTGGAAAGATGTATTCAACGGACTCGTCGATACCGACCGAACGCTGAATAATAAATCCGATCGGTGCGTCCGATCGCGATGTAAAGGCGAGGTCTAATGGACAAGCACCCGTTGGCGGTGTCGATAGAAATGCAAGTGTACGGCGAACGCAAATACCGGTAACGAACGAGCCGTTGCCGGGGCGGTGTTTCTTGGAATCGACTGCAACGGACACGGCGTGTGTTCCCTCGCTGCTATTAACGCCGTAAGCAGACAGGCGGGCGTTCGTACAGATCGCTATTATTAACGTCGAAGGTATCGTTCGAGTTAGATTATCAAAGAGCTCCCCGTTCGCAGCGGCGTGAACCACTCGAGAAACGTGGTCACTAGAATCGGCTGCGAATCGACTGGCGCGAACAAGTCTCTCTCTCTCTCTCTCTCCCTTCTGGCGGCGAGGCACTCGAGCCTTTGCACTCGAGTGCCTCTACTCGGGGACAAGCGGCACTTGCCGGCTCTTTCGAGAGCTCGAAAGAAGGCTGGCAATGGCGGGATCGATCCCCGGCGGTAGCGAGAAATTGTCCTCCCTCCGGCGACTTTAACGCGATTCCACTGACATTGTAAATAACGAAATCTCGGGGAGAACCTTGCCGCCCCCGTCGGTAATCTCGGATTTGCCCAGGCAAGTGGTACACCCTCGAACGTTCTCGATGAAAGTCCCTAGGACGAAATGTTCGACGAGAGTCACGGGGCACGATACAACTGTGCAATTATGACGGGCTACGCGGTCTGCGTTTACCTGAAACGCTCTATCAGCTACGTATTTCGTAATAGCGAGTCGTGTACAATTATCGCCGGCTCGTAATTACTGACGGCGTAAAGAAATGGAAACGCTGGCACAGATTTCATTACAGCAGACAGCGGCGCGGATGTTTCCTCTAAGCTTTTTTCCGCTTCACGGCGATTCGCTCAGGAGGTCAGCATTATTAATGTGCCTCGGTTACATACGGTTGCCGGTACGACGCGCTGATAAAATAAAGAAAGTTAAATCTGTCACTCGTACGACGAGTTACCCTGCTTGCAGTAAAATTCGCAGTTAGATAACGATTTTTGTCTCCTTTCTTTTGTTCCACTTATCGGTGCCCCGCTCGGTCTTATCTCTTATCGATTCGAATCGCGTTACAGAAGCTAATTAGCCAAATATATATTACGCGCGCTCGACGCACAGAGGACTTGTGCAAACGGAGGAGAAACGAAAATGGCGAGGATTGGGAATATTTACGAAAGCGTCCGGATTGGCCGCGGCGAAGGGATATTCGATTGGAAAAAAAGGCCTGGATATCCTTCTCCCCCCGTATCCTCTTCCCCGTCGGCTGGACGCGTCCAGCCTGACCGTTTCCAGCCGGAGAAAAAAGCTCGAAAGATTTGTACCTTATGAAAAATATGGTAATGCACGCTCTATATCGTTGTTCCCCGCGAACGGGAATAAGAGGAGCTTTCCCTCAAGATTTTTCAGGCTTCCGCCAACCCGATGGAACGCGTAATTTGAAAAGTTTGATTCCTGCGGTTTCCCCGCGAAGAAAGAGAAAAGCATTGGTTTAATTGGAATAGACCATTTTATCGGTCGCTTCGAAACGAAGGGAAATTCTTGACAAAGAGCACACGAAATTGTAGATAATATATATATATATATATATATATATATATATATATATGCCGGGGGGGGGGAGGGAGACCCCCCCCACCACCGAAATCCCTGCAGGCAGAAGACAAGTAGGGAAGAGGCTGCTTTTGAGACAATCGAATCATCGGTGAGCTATATACGGGCCTCAGAATGGACTGTTTTAATTCAATATCCGTCAACTTCACAGTCGAAGTTCGTGTAACGGCGCCGGTATTATAACGGACGACGATCGCGCTCCTTCGGATACCGCACGGTTCGACAACGGAATTCGTTACGGAAAGAAGAAGCACGGTTCCGTCTATAATAAGCATCGTCCGCGAGTAGCGTTCCGCGAAGATTAACACACATCTGTCCGCTGGAACGCTTCATTATTCAAGGCAGCCCCCTTTCCGCGGGGAAACCGATCGAATTCCATTACACGCGATTCGATATAACTCGAGGAGATTGGAGCTATTGCTTTCCTGTTCATAAAGATCGTACGCGATTCTTAATGCCCTTCCCCCCTCCCCCTCCCCCTCCCCCCACACCCCACACCCGGCGAACGAAACTGGGCCAATTATTCGTACAAATGGATCGCTCAACTTGTCCCATTAATAAACGACAAATTGATCCGCGAAAATTGGCCGGATAACGAGCAGGAATGACTAAACCACCGGGCGCGATACAGTGTAAATCCAAGAGGCAAAGGCCCGTCGTTTCCCTTATCAGAGTTTACCTATTCCGAGAGCGGAGGCCGAGCCTAGATACGCTACCAGAACCTGAAAATATCTTATTCTGTTAAAATTGAGACCCACAGATCGTTGATCCAATTCCGTTTATAAATAACGCCCTATAAATACACTTTCACGCTTCTTAGATTCGCGGGGCTTCCCCCGCGGCCAGCCGAAAGCGATCTCGTCTACGCGCGATAAAGGGAGCGATGTTTGCGACGGGGAACGGAGGCGGATCGGCCCGAAAGCCGGGCCGCGTCGTTCGGCGGATCCTGGTTGTGCAATGACAGTCGCCAGCAACTAGGATCGTACTTGAGAGGGACAAAAAACCGGCGGAAAGTTTTCTAGCGCGTACACGGTGCACAACGTCTCGGAAGATGCGGAGAGAGAGAGAGCGTGGACGTTAAACGAAACGGGCGCGGGCATTAATCGCGGATTGAAATACGGACTCGCGTGGCAGGAGGGGGGGGGGGGGGAGAAAGGGGAGAGAGAAAAAAACGGTGGGCGACACGCGAGGCAAAAAGTCCGTGGACGCGGTGTGACATTTCGACGGGTTGGCAGTTTGCGAAGCTGACGCGGTCCCTGTGTTCCGTTCCTCCGAAGTTCGCGATGCGATCGGAATACAATAATAATCGAGTCTGCCCGCGAATCTCCGGCCGAATCGAGTGGCACCCTCGCGAATAATAATCGAGGAGCGTAGTTGTACTTGTTGATCACGTACCCGGTCACTTCCCTTTCCCCGTGAGATATATTTTATTTCGAAAACTGCACGGCGTCTCCGCGCGGATGGAAGAGATTGAACGGTTAGGCCGGAGGACTCATCGTCGGCCCGATTCGTTGCCTCGCGTATTACAGATATCCGATACAAGGAAGCGGAGGCTATCGGGGCGACAGATAAGACCGCTTCGCGGCGGCGGGTATGCGAAGATCCTTATCGTTTCCACGTAACACTGTTACACGCCGCGAATAATCGCGGTGACTGAACTTTTGCGTGCCTGCCAAAAGTATCTGATCAGCCCGTTCGCGTCGTGCCAATTGGCCTGGTGTCCTCTCTTCCTGACACGGGGGCCACGCGATCAAAGAGATACCGAGAGATACCGAGAGATGTTCGAACAGATCTGGACAGAACGGACCATTTACAGGTCGACCCAGCGATGCGCCCCAAACCCCGTCTAACCGAGCCACCGATTCTCTAGCAATCTTTGGTCCGCGCTCACGCGATACCAAGGGTTGAATCGCCCGGTGTACGTTGGCGACCGATGCTACCAACGAGGCAAATTAAGAAAAGCAACGCGTGCACTCACCACGGACGCACGCACGAGGGCAGAGGCAGTGACCAGCAGCAACAACAGCAAGGTAAGGCCTTTCATGATACCCAAAATCATCCGGCGACCTCGTCGCCCGTTTCTTCCGCGGCGTGTTCACTACGTTGGTCTTTCTTCGTTACACTGGAGTCCCCGGGAATACCCGTCAACGCATGACGGTTCGTTGTCAAATAAATGGTCCCCGGTTCTGGCCACTATTTTCTGAATGTCCCGCGTGCCCGCGCACAGTCGAACCGGCGGCGACGAAACCTCGACGTGCAAACAGTCCTCGGACTCGTACACGGGGGGGGACACACCAAGACCGTACAACAGCGCACCGGTGTTCGGTAGCGTCTGAGAGGCCGAGCGCGCCAGCAAGATAAAACTTTTTCAAAAGCCCGGTGTGCTTTACCCCTTCCACGAACGCCGGATTCAGCCACGTTCCCTTGCTCGCGGCCCGTCGCTCTGTCCTCTCCTGCCACGGATCTTCTCTTTCTCTGCTCTCGCAGTTCGAAGGCTTCCCCCTCCAAGCTGCTCCTCTATCATTCTGTATCTCGCTTCAGCTCGTTCGACAACGGCGTGCAGCTCTCCCTGTCTCGCGTACGATCCGCCAGCGCTGGCGTTTCCTCACACAGCGCAGCGGCACTCGCCCCACTCTCGGTGTGTATACGTGCATGCGAGGCACACATGCATACGTCGACGCGTCTTTCTCCGCCATCCACTTAATGCTGTCCGTCGCAGTCTTTCTCGGTCCGTACCCCTCTCGTACGCTGCCGTCCTTCTCTCTTCAGCGTCCGGAGAACGGATCGCGTCACGTTTCGATATTACTGCGGGGTGGACACGCGTTGGAAGGAAGAGCAAAGTTCCTGGCGCGTCCACTCCATGGTCAAAGTCGCTCGGACGATGCGTTTGCACGAAAGGCTTTTTTTTTTTTGGACGCGCCTACGATTAAATTGCCGGCGATGGGAATAAGTCGGACTGCGATTTGTCGTACGGCGAATGTCCGATGGAATAAAGGAACCGATTATTACTCATTTGTTTTCTCAAGCCGAGCAATGTATCGTAGGCAAAAATAGCTTAATCCCTGCGACGTGTAGATTTTTCATGACGATCGGATATTCTCGGCGCTATCAATCTCCTTGAATTTTCCTGATTCTCTCTCTCGCGCTATCTATCTTTCTCTCTCGAAGCTGTCCGTTCGGAAGATCGCGAGACAGCGAATCGAGCCGGTCGTCATTCTGCTGGGAAAAAAGCGATAAAAAAAGATCACGCAGCTCGCGGAGTCCCATCTTCGTCTGCCTCGTCGGCGGTACAACCTCCTTGTCCAGCGCGGCGGATCTGTTGCGCTCAGCAACAGATGCGAGGGTGATCTTTTTTAAACGGGTCAACCGCGTATCCGCTCGCATTTTCTCCGTGACCAACGAAACGCATCGTGAAACGCGACAGACAGATTAATTATAACCAGGCTGCCGGTTATGCGCAGGACTGTCGCTCTAATTTACCAACGCCGCGGGAACGTTAACCCTAAAACGATGCTGGACACCGGCGAACCGATAGTACGATCTCGAGCGCCGCGCTAATTGTTATAAGGAATAAGCGTTGCCCTTTATCGATGCGACATTACCCTCTGCGTGGCGGCTGAAAGGTTTAATTGCAAGGGACTTAATTTTTTACGATCGACAGATGAAACTTGTCAACCGACGGTCAAGACACCTTTAAGCCGCGCTTTCGCGGCGCACTCTCGGCGGCCATTAAAGAATTAAATTCGTCATACTAGCGCTGACCTCATTGGCCGAAGCAATCGACGTAAGTGTACGCATATCCGGGCTCATAAGGAAAGCCTTCGATCGTCATTTTTTCTAATGAAATGCTCGATTCCCTAGAAGCGATCGTATTATAAATTGATATCGAAATGAATGCAATCTACACGTATCGAGCTTAGCGATAGCAGTGACACAGGAATAGTAACGGCGGACGTCAATTATGTTAGAAAGCATCGTTTGACGAGCAGAGGGAAGCAAAGTGTTCATAGCAGCTGGTTGCCGTGGAGAACACACGTGGTACCAACAGTACATGACACCAGAGGATCCATGGGAAAATGTCCAAATAAATTCTTCGGGACACAAAGCAAACTTGTCGACGATTTATCGTCTGACAGCTGGACTCCACGATCGCGTGTGCCCTTCGGCAGTTTTTAGACGCCGTCACGGCTCCTTTTATTTGATCAGAAGACCAGCTATTTCCAGTCTTTCGGTTCTTCTCTCCATCTCGCGTCGAGATTTCTGTTTTCGTTTTTACGTAATGGTTGGCAATGAATTACCGGTGCCGCCTAGTTTATAATGACCTATGCCCCCAAAATCGGAAGCCCGTGATAAATTAAACGTAAACTATAGTCCACCCAGAGATGTTCCTTTTTCTTTATTCGTTCTTTTTCGTTTAACATTTAGGCGCGCGTAAGTTGTCGCTGATGAGTCATACCTTGTGTCTATAGTTATCGGGTCGCAATAAAGTTGCGTCGCTTGTTGAATAATAGTTGAGTAAAACAATAAACGAGTAAACGCTAGAAATAAAACCTGCATTCGCTAATCAAATGAATCATATGAATTCAAACGATTTTGGCGAATATAGCAGATAGAAAAGGAATATTCTTACAGAATTCTGCAGCAATTTCTTCGCGTGTCGAGTGGGACGGGTCTATTTTAACGATTCCTATTTGCCGTTTCTATCGTGCGCAGGCACGAGCCGAACGATGTTTCGTTTAAATCCAAAGCCAGCCCTCGAAATCAGAGATAAAGGAACTGGAACTCGGCCGAGGATCCTGAAGCATACTGTCGGTTATAAAAGTTCCCCCAGCTTTTGCAATATCGCGACGAACACAACAGATATTCAGAAAAACACAACGCACACAGCCGCAACCGCACTGCTCGCCTGAATCTTTTTTATTCAAAAGGTTAAGGTTACACTAACTGTGATTTTCGGTTGCCAGTAAAAGATAGTTTTACACTGCAACCATTATATAGCACAGGTGACAGATTACTAAAATTTGTCGGATAACTCTGGCAAAGTAAAAAAATTCGATCTGCTGCCTGGATCTAGTGTTATTGTCGCGACACTGATGCATTGCGCAGCGGTGCAAAGTCGCCTAAACTTCGATGCTAAAAATTCAAAGCTTATTGCACAGACGAGATATAGGAATATACAAGTCATACAATTTAGTTTTTCGAACAGCATTTCTGGGCCCCGGGTTCCATTACCATTTTCGTGTCACTCGCAACGTTGCCGACAAATTTTTAACAAATTTCTATCTTCGCTCCTGGAGGTTGTTTGTTAATAAATGGGATGTCAAATGAAAGGGAAACGACTAAGCTACACGATGAGGAATACCCCATTGCCATAATTATACTCAGTTGGCCGGAATAACAATTTCAATTGTTTAATGGTTTATAACAAATGAACCGCACATGGTAGGAGGTTCACACCAATTGGAGATGGTAGCTTATACCTCTGACTTTACTTTATCTCCTTTGATGATTCATGTAGCCCGCCTACAAGTCGAAATAATGGCATTTGTTTATAATTTCTTTAAACAAATTCAATTATCTCGCGTTCTACTAGGCCGATTGTAATCAACGACGTCTCAAATGAAAGGGAAGAGACTCAGTCATATAGAAAAACACATCCCATTGCTGTAACTGTATGCAGTTGGTCGTAATAACAATTTTAATTGTTTAATGGATTATAACAAATGAACCGCACATGCTAGAAGGTTCACACTTATTGGAGATGGTAGCCTGTGCCTCTGGCTTTAATTAATATCCTCTGGTCATTGCTGTACCTAGCCAGGAAGTGGCATTAAACGCATTTGTTTATCATTTTTTTAAACAAATTCAATTATCTCAGCTTCTACTGGGCCGATCTTAATCAACGACGTGTCAAATGAAATTGAAATGAGTAACTTACGCCAAAAAAAATACGCCGCTGCTGTAACTACATGCAACTCGTCGTAATAACAATTTTAATTGTTTAATTGTTTATAACAAATGAACCGCACATGGCAGAAGGTTCACACCAATCGGAGATGGTAGCTTATACCTCTGGCTTTAATTTATGTCGCTTGACGATTGATGTATCTCGCCTGCAAGTCGAGATAATGGCATTTGTTTATAATTTCTTTAAAAGAATTTAATTATCTCACATTCTAGTGGGCCGATTTTAATCCACGACGTCTTAATTTAAAGGGAAGAGACTCAGTCATATAAAAAAATACATCCTGTTGCTGTAATTGCATGCAATTGGCCGTAATAACAATTTTAATTGTTTAATTGTTTATAACAAATGAACCACACATGGCAGAAGGTTCACACCAATCGGAGATGGTAGCTTATACCTCTGGCTTTAATTTATGTCGTTTGACGATTGAGGTATCTCGCCCGCAAGTCGAGATAATGGCATTTGTTTATAATTTCTTTAAACGAATTTAATTATCTCGCATTCTAGTGGGCCGATTTTTACCACGACGTCTTAAATTAAAGGCCTCGATCAGAGGAACGATCTGTTCCTATTTTCGAACGATCCTCCACACCTCATCCTACTCCTTTTCAAATAAACCTCTCTTTCTCTTATCCTTCTTTTTGCCCCTCCTTTCTTTCTTTTTCCTCTGCATATCCTTTAACAATCCTTCTCTCTTCTGTTATATACTTACTAATATATATTTTTTGTGTGTGCAGGTTTCGCAGGCAACGTGACGAAGAACATTGACCGGCACTTCTCATTGCGCATAAGAGCAAGAAAGAAGATAGAAGTTTTGCCACATATTTTAGTTATTCTTTAGTTATAGAGAAGTGGTTTATACATATAGTTTGTAACTATTAGCGCATAAGATTAATTTAGAGCAATTGTGTAATTAATTGTTACATATATCTATTATATATTTTATTTTATATTCAGTTTATTCGGTAGATCCTATAAAATTCTTGATATTACTTGTATTACTACTACAAGTTCTACTAATAAGTGTAATAAATGTAAAATAAGTTGCACAATTGCTGCAATTCATTGTTAAAAATCTTCTACGTACATAGTACGTAAATTTTTTGTATCAGGTTTATCTATAAGATGTATTGCAAGTATTAGATTATTTATTTTTATAGTATTTTTTAATTTACATTAATGTTAGCTTAGAATTGATAAAATTTAGTTGTAAGTTGTATTCTAAATAGATTAAAAAGAATAGTTCATAAGCATTAGCTTGTAAGTTTAAATTGCAATATGCTTGTAACTTGTATCTTCATTAATTAATTTAAATAAATCATCAATGAAAGGAATTCTACTGCTCTTATTATTTTTACACCTTAACACTCCTTGAAAAACCTAATTCCCATTCATTAAACAAGTACTACCGTGCAGGAACTTTAAATGCAAAGTTCACAAGCGGAGAACTTGTCAAAATACACCTGCTCATTACTAAATTCGCCGCTAATTATCCAGGAATTAATACAACGTCTTGATGGGGGGAGCCTCTGAGATTTTGCGCTCGGAAATTCCTGGAACGTGACGTCATTTCCAGGAATTGCTGCGATCGAATACCTCCTCGCATATCATATTCTCCTAATACAAATCCACGATTTTCAGCAGAAATTTTTGTCAGAAACACGGAAATTTCTGCGCTTGGAAATTCTTGGTACGTGACGTCATTTCCAAGAATTGCCTGGGTCAGATACCTCCTCGCACATCATGTTCTCCTAATACAAATCCACGATTTTCAGCAGAAATTTTTGCCAGAAACCCAGAAATTTTGCGCTCGGAAATTCCTGGAACATGACGTCATTTCCAGGAATTGCTGCGATCGAATACCTCCTCGCATATCATATTCTCCTAGTACAAATCCACTATTTTCAACAGAAATTTTTGCCAGAAACCCAGAAATTTGATCGCTCGAAAATCAAGGATTTGTATTAGGAGAATATGATATGCGAGGAGGTATCCGACCCGGGAAATTCTTGGAAATGACGTCACTTTCCAGGAATTTCCGAGCGCTAAATTTCTGAGTCTCTGGCAAAAATATCTGCTGAAAATCGTGGATTTGTATTAGGAGAATATGATGTGCTAGGAGGTATTCGAGTTCGGCAGTTCTTCGACATGACGTAGAATTCGAGGAATTTCTGAGCGCTTAAGTTTCTGGACTTCTGCCGACATATTTTGGAAGAAATGAAGAGTTTGAAAAACTTGGAGAATTTCCTGCTGCCAGGTTTAATAACGTATAGGGCAATTTTTACATGTTTCTCGCTTCAGGACTTTGGATTTAAAGTTCGTCCACGGTACTTCTTGTATAAGGAATTGGAATTAGGTTCTTTCAAGGAGTGGTAAGGTACGAAAATAAAAAGAGTAGTGGAATTCTTTTCATTGAAAATTTATTTAAACTAATCAGTGAAGGTACAAGTTACACAAATGTTGTAATTCAAACTTACAAGCCAATTCTTACGAACTATTCTTTTATACGTATTTGCAATATATTTTACAACTTAATCAATTTTAAAATAACATTTATGTAATATAAAAAGTACAATAGACTCAAATAAGATAAAACTAAAAATAAGATATACTAAAAATTTACATAGTTTGTATGTAGAAGCTTTATTAATTTACTATAACTAAAGGATAACTGAAGTACGTGGTAAAAAGTACTTCCATCTTCTTCCATGCTCTTATGCACAATGAGAAGTGCCGGTCATGAACAGGGGCCCTCAGATGAGCGTGAGATTTCTGTGTCGATATGGCAGTCACGTTGTGCCGAAATTCCATAAGGCGATTTGTCTATTCTTATATCTCGTCGGTACGTATGAAAATCGGTAGAGAATTTGAGGTCTAATTTATAGAATCTAGTTTAACGTCGATAGGAAAAGGGCTGTGATCCATTTTTAGTTATCATCGTAAGGCAACGGATGAACTGATTATCAATTGATACAAAGAAATTTGAGAAAATCATAATTCGTTCTAAATTTGTAAAACAGGTAATCTAAATTAAATCCAAATTAAAAATAGCAAACTTTCAAGTTGAAATATAGTTTATATTGAGAAAAATTCCTGAAACATTAATATGGGGAAAAAGGTTGAAGCCTGACTAAGAGAATGCAATCATAAGAATTCATAAATTGTTCTTGCAAAATAGCTTTTGTTTGCTGCTGAAAATATCGTCGATTTGTGGACACACAAATAGTATAGCCATCTCGCGGTGATCAGGTGGTACTAATGTTACCTGCTTTGAGTTTTAAACAAATTCTATTTTCTTTGCTCCCAGATGCTTTTTAACGATCAATGAGATCTCAAATTAAAGCTGAGACTTTCAGCTACATGCTTATAATAGATTTATTAACAGTGCATATTACGTTTAATTGTTATAAAGAATTTAACATTTGTTTCACAATTATTGAGAAACAAGCAACCGAAAACTATTAAATAGCCATTTCAGCGTGTTCCTTAGGCTTTAGCCCATAGTAGGAGACTAATTTCATTAAAATATTTTACCTGGAAGCGAAGTTATTAACATTTAAACAATTATAGTTGGACCGGTTCAGCTAAGGACGTCGTGGCGCCATCTCTTGGCGCAGTCACTGCACTAATAACAAATCTATTACCACGACAAATTTCCAATCGATGGTACTTACAAAATCGCAAAGAACGCTTTTGCAGGAACAATTTATAAACTTTTATAATTCCATTCTCTTGATTAGACTCCGGGCTTTCCTCCCATCACACTTATTATGGGGTTTTCCTTCAAATAAGCTAGTTTTAAGCCGTACATTTTCACAGTTAAAAACTCGCGCGCTGTATTATTCAATCGATGACTTCCTGTAAACTCAGTTACGAACTTTTAAGATCGAAATGGCTTAGTTTGTGTCCCGGGTATCCGCTCATAATGACTTTCCATCGAAAATAAGCGTATTCGCGTGACAAATTGTAAACAAAAATGCAATCAGTCGACACCCAAGGAAAATTTGTTTGTCGCCTGTAGCAGGTTCCGGAAGAGTTCTGCACAAAGCTTCCTGTTTTAGAATTTCGAATTTCTGAAATACAAACGCAAACATGGACGAGGTTGAGAAGCTCGAGCATTTGTCGCTGGTTTCGAAGATCTGCACGGAATTGGAGAATCATTTGGGACTGAACGACAAGGATTTGGGTAAGAAATTCGATCTTTTCGTTTAACGTATCTAGGACGCGAACCTAACCTCGTTCGTTCTTTACGTTTCACAATATTTATTTTCGATGCATTGAGCAGCCTCTCCTTCTTTCAGCCGAATTTATAATTCATTTAGCGGAGGCGAACAACACGTTCGACAAATTCAAGAAAGTCCTCATTGAGAATGGAGCAGAATTTTCCGTAAGTAATTCTACTAGGCGTTTACGTTCGTTTCATTCCCGTTGAAACCCGCGTTAACGCTCAAAAACCTATGCAGGATTCCTTCATGGCCAATTTGCTGCGAATAATACAACACATGAAGCCGTTGAGGATGCAGGAGAACAGTACCAAGCCGGCGACGAAGCAGGACGAACTTGCAGAAAAATTTCCCGCCCTCGCCCTGCCGAACGAAGGTCCGAAACCAACGGAGAACAAGGAGCTGAAGGATGACGACATAGTCAGCAGCGCCATGGCCAGTTTGGAGGAGCTCGCACCCTCCAAGAAGTCTGGCAAAGAGGAGCCGGCCAAGAAGGAGGAGAACGTTAAGAAGGATAGCCAACCATTGGAAAGCGTCGACAAAAAGAGCAGGCACCCCAGAAGGAGTAGATCGAAGGAAAGAAGGAGGCACAGATCGCGCTCGTCGAATCGTAAGGAAAGGAAGCACAGATCCAGGTCCCGTTCCAGATCGCGGGATCGTTCTAGATCCAGGGACCGTCGGCGTCACAGGTCAAGGGATCGTAGGAGATCCAAATCGCGGGACAGGAGATCTCGGGACCGCAGGGACAAATATTCGAACAGATCAGAGAGGTCGAAGTCACGGTCCGTGGAGGAACTCTCCATGGACCCGGAGGTGGGGAAGATTTACTCCGGGAAAGTGGCAAACATTGTTCCCTTTGGCTGTTTCGTTCAGCTGGAGGGTTTGAAACGCAGATGGGAGGGGCTGGTACACATTTCGCAATTGAGACGGGAAGGCAGAGTGGCGAGCGCTAGCGACGTCGTGTCCAGGGGCCAGAAAGTGCTCGTGAAGGTTCTCAATATTGGCGGACAGAAGGTAAAAGACATACGAGACGATAGAAATGGCGGACAATCGCTGTACGGAGTGCAATTTCAGGTTTCTTTGAGCATGAAGGACGTCGATCAAGAAACTGGACGAGATCTGAATCCGGTGGTGGCTGTGACTAAAACGGAGGAGGATGAAAAGCACTTGAGAAACCCGGACAGGCCTACGTCTTTATTAGAACTCCAGGGTAATTGGGACGAGGACGAAACCTATTCGAGGAAACGTGTTCAGAGGCTGTCGTCTCCAGAAAAGTGGGAGATCAAGCAAATGCTTGCCGCTGCCTGCATTGACAGGTACATCATTCGAGGTTAAATCTCTACTTTCTCGAACGCGATTTTATTGATTCTGATCGTTGTTCTATTATAGGAACGAGCTGCCAGAGTTCGATATGGAGACGGGAATTTTGCCTCGCGAGGACGACGAGGAAGAGGACGTCGAAATAGAGTTGGTCGAAGAGGAGCCACCGTTTCTGCACGGCCATGGGAGAGCTCTGGGAGACCTGAGTCCAGTTCGTATAGTGAAGAATCCGGACGGTTCCCTGGCGCAGGCTGCGATGATGCAAAGCGCCTTGGCGAAAGAAAGAAGGGAACAGAAAATGTTGCAGAGGGAACAGGAAATGGACTCTGTTCCCACGGGGCTTAACAAAAATTGGATCGATCCCCTACCAGAGGGTAAACCATTTTCTCTTTCACATTTCCCTATAATTCATCAGCGTAACATAATAATATACCTTCTATCCGAATTCTGCAGCCGAGAGCAGAACTTTGGCAGCAAACATGCGTGGCATCGGACTTCAAACGCAAGACCTTCCAGAATGGAAGAAACATGTAATAGGAGGAAAGAAATCTTCCTTCGGAAAGAAGACGAACCTGACCCTGCTCGAGCAACGTCAGAGCTTGCCCATATACAAATTGAGGGACGATTTGGTCAAAGCTGTGACCGACAACCAAATCTTAATCGTAATTGGTGAAACCGGGTCGGGGAAAACTACGCAAATTACACAGTATTTAGCCGAGGCGGGATTCACGGCGCGTGGAAAGATTGGCTGCACGCAGCCGAGGAGAGTGGCCGCCATGTCGGTTGCCAAAAGAGTGGCCGAGGAATTTGGCTGCCGATTGGGACAGGAAGTCGGCTACACGATCCGTTTCGAGGATTGCACCGGCCCAGAAACCAACATAAAGTACGTCGCTCGCTTCCTGATTCCTCCGACGTCGATTTATAGCGTCTGTGCTTAATCTTGCAGGTACATGACTGACGGTATGCTGCTTCGAGAATGTTTAATGGATCTGGACCTGAAGACATATTCTGTAATTATGTTGGACGAGGCCCACGAGCGTACCATTCACACGGACGTTCTCTTCGGTCTGCTGAAGCAAGCTGTCGGACGAAGACCGGACCTGAAGCTGATCGTTACCAGCGCTACTTTGGATGCTGTCAAGTTTTCGCAGTACTTCTTCGAGGCGCCGATCTTCACCATACCTGGAAGAACGTTCGAAGTAGAAGTAGGCGCATCAAAGTGCTTTTCACGTGGCTAGAGAATATTGTATTTACTAAAACGATTGTATTGTTCGTAGGTCATGTACACCAAGGAGCCAGAGACCGATTACCTGGACGCCGCGTTAATAACGGTGATGCAGATACACCTGAGGGAACCACCGGGCGATATACTTTTGTTCTTAACTGGTCAAGAGGAGATCGACACAGCCTGCGAAATTTTGTACGAGCGGATGAAGTCCCTGGGCCCGGATGTTCCCGAGTTAATTATACTGCCGGTTTACTCGGCACTGCCTTCGGAGATGCAGACGAGAATCTTCGAGCCGGCCCCGCCGGGTTCCCGGAAAGTGGTGATAGCCACGAATATAGCGGAAACGAGCTTGACTATCGATGGAATTTATTACGTGGTCGATCCCGGTTTCGTCAAGCAAAAGGTTTATAATTCCAAAACGGGAATGGACAGTCTTATAGTGACACCGATTAGTCAAGCAGCGGCGAAACAGAGGGCTGGAAGGGCCGGACGAACCGGCCCAGGGAAATGCTACAGGCTCTACACCGAAAGGGCTTACAGGGATGAAATGCTTCCCACACCGGTCCCGGAGATCCAACGTACCAATTTGGCAACCACGGTGTTGCAGCTGAAAACGATGGGGATCAACGATCTGTTACATTTCGATTTCATGGACGCCCCACCGGTGGAGTCGCTTATAATGGCCCTGGAATCTCTGCACAGCTTGAGCGCGTTGGACAACGAAGGTCTCCTGACCAGGTTGGGTCGAAGAATGGCTGAATTTCCTCTGGAGCCGAACTTGTCGAAAATGCTCATCATGAGCGTGCATCTGCAATGTTCAGACGAGATATTAACCATCGTGAGCATGTTGTCCGTGCAGAATGTTTTCTACAGGTAATATCACGCGTCGCGATAATCGCCGAACATTCGTCTTCATTGCTCGAATGATTTGTTTCAGGCCGAAAGACAAACAGGCTTTGGCCGATCAGAAGAAGGCAAAGTTCAATCAGGCGGAGGGTGATCATTTAACTTTATTGGCGGTCTACAACTCCTGGAGGAACAACAAGTTCAGCAATGCGTGGTGCTACGAAAATTTCGTACAAATCAGAACGCTGAAGCGTGCACAAGACGTGCGCAAACAGCTGCTGGGTATAATGGACAGGTGATTATTGTTTTATTTTTGAAGCCAATCCGGCGGTGTTATCGCGAGATAAGCTTATTATCTGTTTCGATTATCAGGCACAAATTGGACGTCGTATCTGCCGGCAAGAACACAGTGAGAATACAGAAGGCGGTGTGCTCTGGTTTCTTTAGGAACGCCGCGAAGAAAGATCCTCAAGAGGGATACAGAACTTTGGTGGACAGTCAGGTTGTCTACATTCATCCGAGTAGCGCGTTGTTCAACAGGCAACCGGAATGGGTAGGTGCAATTCTGTTACGAAGATCAGTCGTAGTATACTAATAACTATGTGAACTGACCGGTGTTTCTCGTTTGTAGGTAATTTACCACGAATTGGTGCAGACTACGAAGGAATACATGAGGGAGGTAACAACGATTGATCCGAAATGGTTGGTGGAATTCGCGCCCGCGTTCTTCAAATTCAGCGACCCAACGAAGCTCAGCAAGTTCAAGAAGAATCAACGATTAGAACCGCTGTACAATAAGTACGAAGAACCGAATGCTTGGCGGATATCAAGAGTTCGAAGGAGACGTAATTAAATTTATTATACAATATGTAAATAGTTTTGTACAAAGTTGCGATGTAAGAGATAATGCGAATAAATAGTTCAAGATGTGATCCTTTGTTTCTTCATTTCTGTTTGTTTGTTCGTCCTTCTCTGTGTACGATACAAGAGGAAATTATAATACGTCGGAGTTACAAAATACATTTGGCGATAAAACTATAGCACTTCATACTTGTAACATACATTACCCCCTACGTAAGTAGGGTCGAATTGTACAGAATTTTGTTCGGGAACAATCATCGTATCGAATGCAAACTTATGGCCCTTAAATATTTACAACAATAGTGCAAGGAACGGGGACCACTGTTTCTAATTCATTTGATAAAAATATTGAAGACGGAATCTTTGTACTGATTTTAACAAGTACAATATAAATATCGTGGTTTCCACGTCTAGTATTGATTATTTTTTATATAGTCCACTGTATAAATATTTATGTCATTTAATGTATCGGGAGTTGTATCGGTAATACAACAGCGTTTTATGTACTTTGGCATGGTTACTTTTTACAATTTTCGAAAACAAGATAATACAGACTCGAGCAGAGCGTCAGTCTCACAGAACAGGAAAGTATTTAATTATCATCTCTTGTCAGTCTTTTCCTCTTAATTAATTATTAAATTTATTAAATAAATACATTCTCCACAAACATTTAGCAATAAAATGATGTAGGAGTTATTATTCTTTCTTGTGTATAAAGTTTCTCTCTTATCACTCTCAATGCGTCATTCGTTTATATTAAGAGTACCCTTAAGAAATCTGTAATTCATTTTATAAATGTTGTACAACAGCCACGAAATATGTACCATCTTCGCATGGTCGAATATTATGTTCGATTTATGGACTTGTTCGTATTGGACTACATATTTTTCTTTTCGGAGGAACATCTTGTACATGGCAGGCTACTGAGTATGTTGCTTCTTTTTTATTAATTCCACCAACTGTCTATATCGTATTTGACACTCATCCTTGAAAACGAGACCACCATTGCATTACGATATAGATATATACGTGCACATATTTAAGAACAGTATTCATATACTGTACCTTTGTCTTCCCTTCAACGCAATGCGCAATTTTCTCCCATCTATCTACCGACGTGCCCTTCGGATATTTGATAAGAGCTGCTTCCAGTGCTCGTTGCTGCTCCTGGCTCCATTCGTTAACATTCTCAACATTTTCAGCACGAGTTTTCGTCTTTCTCGGTCGTTCTTCCGCCGCCGTTTCCTCCGCGGGTGCACCAGGCTTTAACCCTTCGTCCTTTATCTGAATAAATGTTTAAATTATGGACAAAAAATCCTCCGATAAAAGCAGCCTTCCAAAATTATTTGAGCGTATCAGAAACCTTTTTCGCCATGTGCGTAACCTCGGTCACCGTTCGATTCATTGCCTCAGCGATTTTATCCCACCTTTCCGAGGTGCCACTTGGATATTTTTTCACAAGCTTTATTAGCTCCAACATATCATCGTCCGTCCACAGACCACCGGAAAGAACAGGTCTCTGATACACATGATTCGCCTGGTCTTTCCTGGACATCTCCTTGATACCGTTGCCGCTTCTCTCCTGCGGCGTGAAACCGGCCCTGCGTCGTCTCGTGCGCGACGTTGGCTCGGGTTCCGGTTGTTCGTTCTCTTGGGCCCTGAAACACAATCCATGAAGTTTCCGTAACAAACCGAACGATAAGAGGTGCAACGCTTCATCGCTCACAGTGCCTCTTCTTCCTCCTGTTTTTTCCTGCGCTTCCTCTCCTCCAGTACGCCGTGCATCACACGCACGAGCTCTGGGATGGACAACACGAACGCCACTGTCCATCTGGGAAACTGAAACGGCAGCGTGTTCCATATGGTCGGCGTGGGAATTTTTTCCAGAATGTCCGCCAGATCCGGCACGTCCATCTTTCCTTTCTTATTCTTCTTCTGCATCTTCTGCAGTTTGCTACCTAAGACTTGTTCCTGCAACGGGGACCCATTTAATCAACATTTCATCTGTCACTGCGTTCCATTTTACTTACATATGTGTATCTCTTCTCGAAGTACGCGGCCCACGCCACCACGTACTGCCCGACCGTGACCAGCGAGAATAGAATTATGCCTAGCTCCAGAAGTCCCATCTTCCGCACATGGCGGTAATAATATACAGCGGATCGCCAGTTCGGCAATCCGTTAACAAGCACATTGTCGTACTTTGGACGTTTCACTGGATCTTTCAACACGTCGTAGACGGCGACCAGCTGGAAACAAACAGAGTTAAGGGCGACGTCGAACGTATGGTCCACTCGCGAAGGACTTACCTTTCTGAACTGTTGCTCCGCGTCCTCCGCGGGATTCTTATCCGGGTGCAGCTGCAGCGATAATCGCCTGAACGCCTTCTTGATCTCCGAGGCATTTGCAGCCTGGAAGAAAGATTCCCCCGTTAGCTGGCCACATTCATACGAAAACAGGGCTCGAGGTGAAGTGTTGGAAACGTACCTGCGGCACACCGAGCACCTCGTAGAAATTCTGATTGACCTCCTCGACAACATCGAACACCTCCAGCTCTTCGTTGTCCCAACCTCTCGTGACCCCGCACACCGCGAAAAAATACAAAGCTCGAATGATCAGTAACAATGACACCCTCATTATATTTTTGCTTTTCTTTTTTTTTTTTCTATTCGCTATGTATGTACATTCATATCTACTAGAACGTTTCCGCTGATTGATCGAAGCGCGCCCGCCGACGTATGCCTACGCGGCGATCATTGTTTTATAGTGAAGGAAAGCGATCTCCTATAGAGCAGAGCGAAATATGTTAAAACGCCAAGTGCCACATCGCAAGTTCCGATGAGGTTACATTGAGGAAAACGTAGGCCCTGCGTAGCGAGCGCGTCGAAGATATCTGTTGCATCGAGATCACGCGGCGTTTCCAACTGGCGACATTTCGTCCCGTTTCCTGCTTTACCGACCGAGCGCAGTCGCTGCGCGAGGTTCACCCTAACGTTTCGGACGAACCGATTTGCGGAAGAGTCCTATCGATATAGAAACGTAGGACGCTTGAAATGTTACGCACGAATAACTGCGATCGAATGCTTCCGTTAGCATGCAACTTGTTGCGAGTTTCGCGCGAACTTATCGAACGAACGTATCGGGAATGCTTTCACGTTCGTTTTCCCTTCGGAAATTCGCGTAACCGATCGGTACGATACGTTTCGCGTGGACGTATTGCGATTCGCGAGGGGCGATTATGCCGATCCGCATTGGACAGCGTTGCGACGATCGTGCACAGATGGCGCTGGCCACGGGAATGATTCGAGGCGCGGCGCCCAGTGGTACTTTTGCATTCGCATGCATCACCGTCCAGGCTATTCGATCGAAAAATGTGTCTTCCGCTATATTTAAGTGCGACTGCCCGCACTGTTTTTACAAGCTTTCGCCTATAGGAGGTAGAAGGTTCGCCGTTGGTACGCGCGGGCATAATTTCGGGCCGCTGAATCGGGGAAATTCCACGGACTCGCGGGGCCACTAAACGGAGGCCGCATCGTTAATTCCCTGCCCGCAGATGGTCATCGTGGCGAACTCATCCGATTTCCATTGATTGTATTTATAGTGCCCTCCAGTTTATTTTTGCATGCGGTTCCTTTGAGAAAAAGATGCGCCTATCCGCTGGCTGACAGCGTCCTCGCATCGTAAGTCCCTTTAACCAGGATTTAACAGTGAGAAAATCGTGGAAAAAAAGAAATCGAGAGAAGTAAAAAAGGGGAGAGAGAGAAAGAGAGAGACAGAGAAAGGAAGAGTGTGTGTATATGCGAGAGAGGAGGAGAGACAGAAGGAAAAAAAACCACGATTGACGATACAGTAAGGTCTTATTTGCATGTATTCGGCCTGATGCAATGTGTGGGTGTGCGGGTCTATTAAAAAATATATATATATATATCGACGAACGTGCAACTCGATTGCCACCTCTTTACATTTCGTTTGTGCTCCAAATTCGTGTGGGCCCCCGTGTAACGTCGTTGTCCGTTGTCTATCCGACGTAATATCCATGGGGAGGATCGTTCTCGCTTTATGGTGCAGCCGTGCGTTGAGCAAATACATAATTAGACTGCACCTAACGATGATGTTATTCTTAGCGTGAAAACGCCGTAACTTTAGAACCACGAAGGATCGTTTTCACCTGTGCCAGATTCTTTCACTCTTTCTATTTCGATTGCTCTATCATGCCCCGCCGGGTACTGTCAACCTCTAACCCGTGGAAACGTACGAGACTTACTCTTTCACGTTTGCTCCCCTTTCGACACGTCCGACTTCAGCTACTCCGTTGTTCCTTCGTTTTTTTTTTTTTTTTGTGAACGTGCGTCGAAAACCGATTGCTCCGCAGTGTTAATTACTGTCGTTCGTATGTAAAACGTCTTTGCTTGCATAACTCGCGCTATCAGCGATCCGCGATACTGCTAAATTGTCCTACGTGACCAATAAGCCGTTATCAGGAGTACCGTGGTGCAATCGCAAGGACAATTCCCCTGCAAACGTTTTGCAGTTAACGCTTTTTGTCCATGCTCGTTGACTGTGTTCAGCTGCGGAATGTCGTTTCACTATTTTACTGTGCGACACGCGCCGGGCCACCCTTAACGCATTGATAATCGTGGCCGTAAACTACTAGCTCTAGTTGTGTGTCCCTTTGTCCTTTAGCGTGGTGGTATTTCTTGTGAGGTGACGGATGCCGATCTGCCTAGCGCCGGTCCCCGATAATTAAGCAAAGTACAGATAATAGAATACAGAGTCGAGCAAATGGAATCTGCCATAGCCGGACGTAGGCGGACAACCGCAAGACACTCGGCAGAGGATCAGGCTCTCGATCAGATAGCCAAGGAGGTATGGCCCCCAATTACTTAATAAGCGGGTGTAACAGGGACGGAGTTGAAGAGTACGACAACGCTGAAAGCATAGATTTTAGTTCTCTTCCTGTTCCAACGCAATCAGACGGTCAATTGTTTAATATCAAAACGGCATTTTGTTACCTTAACGAGTAAACGGTGGGATTCGGTAAATGTTGCTATACGTGTGCTTGACCTTGGGTGCTTACGTGTATGCATGGTTGTTTTAAGCAGGGTTTTTTGCATCTTCTTTGTTATGTTTATCTCTGCGCAAGACTGTGTAGAGAAAAGTCGTTGATTATACGAGGCGCTGTATATAAATGTTCTTTGTATCTGAGTTATTAATTGAACTTCTGTCTTACCGTTTGTTTGTATTTGAACGTAGAGCAAGTATTTGCCGGTCCGAATTGTCGCCGTGTCCTTATGTGTTGCACAACGTGTCTCACGTTCCCAGAAACTCTAAGAAAGCGTCAGTTTTCATTCGAATACATTCTACAAGAGAGTTCCTGTTCCGTGCGTCGATGTGTCAATGACAGATTTGAACGTGGCGCTGTGTTTTCGGTAACAGAATGGATTTTCCGTGCATACTTTCAGGCAGAAGCTAGATTAGCTGCTAGAAGGCAGGCAAGGGCGGAAGCCAGAGAGATACGAATGCGGGAGTTGGAAAGACAGCAGAAAGAGGCAGAGGAGAATGCCGACAGGGTTTACGACATGTGTTCAGGTATTTAACTGATGCTTCGAAGAATGTCGCAACGACAACTTCGAATGGAAAATGAAGTACCCTTGCGTTCTTCTCTTTTTTCAATTTTCAGCCGACGTTAACAGAACAATGAGAGTCACGCCAGATTCTGTGAGGGCGTCGCGTCTCCTCACAAATTCTAACAACTTTCAATCCAGTAGAAGATCTTCCGAAGATTCACTAGAAGACGCTGGTTTAAACAGAGATCTCAGGGTATTATTAATGCTCTTAATGCGTTTTATTTTTAAACAGAATTGCTTTCTTTATTTAAGCGTGTACATATATTTTCCAGTTAGAGCTGAAAGAATTTGAGGAGAAATTTAGGAAGGCAATGATAGCTAATGCTCAGTTAGACAATGAAAAGTCTTCGTATGCTTATCAAGTTGATTTATTGAAAGACAAATTTGAGGAATTGGAGGAAACAGTTGCACAACTTCGTAGGGAACTCAGGGAGAAGAATCGGGAGTCTGACCAGTTGAAGAGACTCAGTCAAAGATTGAAAGACGAATTAGATGTATGCCATGCACAACTAGTTGAAAGAGATACGCTTATACAAGTAAGTAAGCGTTAAATATAATACATATACATATATATATTTCAATGATCCCGTCTAAATTATCTTCCGTTTAGGAAAACGGTCTAGTTATTGTTGATGATGAAGAAAGTGAAAATGAAGACAACGATATTGAAAACGGCCCACGTCCAAGACGAAGAGTACTAGTCGGTACAGAAGCGGCAGAATTATTGCAAAATGCCGGGAAGGGTTCGCTAGGTATACAATAATACACTTGTTAGAGAGACAAGTTATAACAGGAACGTAACATATTCTGCATTTTATCGCAGATGTCCGGCTGAGAAAGTTTGCTTCCGAAAAGAAAGAGTTGCAAGACGAGATACGACACTTGAGATTGGAATTGGAGGAAACCAGAAATCGTATAAGGTCCGAGAGATCGCCCGGTTCAGTATTAGGTGTATATTTTTATTCCCCCCAGTAGATTGCCGTGCAAAAGCAGCGTCGTTCTCTTTAATTATCATTCTTAATTATCATGCGTTGCACAGGTTGTTTATCAGATTCAGAAGATGTGCAACGGGAAGCGAATAAACTCCTAGCCGACTACAAGTTCAAGCTGCAAAAGGCCGAACAGGATATGTCCACGTTACAGGCGACAGTGGCCAGGCTAGAGAGCCAAGTGATACGTTACAAATCAGCCGCAGAGGCATCCGAGAAGGCAGAAGATGAATTGAAAGTCGAGAAAAGGAAATTACAAAGAGAAGTAAGAAAGTGGCACGCTGCTGTTGAACTCTTTGCCCGTTATTTTGTGCAGATTTATTCAGTACTTGATAATATACTTGTTCCTCGTAGGTGAGGGAGACGCAAGGCCGCGTTGAAGAATTGGAAACTGCGAATTCGCATTTACAGAGGCGACTGGACAAACTTAAAAATGCAAAATCGGCTCTGCTGAAAGAGCTTTGACGGGACAATTTTTTGAGGTCTGTACAATGAGTCTGCCATTTTCAATTCACCGAGAGCCGTGTGCCGATGTTGCCTCAACACGAGATACTACTTGAACACAATGAATATAATTTATGCGAACGGAACGTGCATAGTAATCGTTACGCGATTTTTACCATGATTTTAACTGATTTTTAATTTACGATATTGCAACAAGTACGACATCCTGAAATGGCAGCAACGCGAATTGCCTTTCAAGATCTCGTAATTGCTTATTAATTGTACGCTATCTAAACTGCTGTGAAAGGAAACCACTGGTTTTTTTTTATATTCACTTGTTCTTTTCTTTCAACATTATTCTTTTTTTTTCTATTGACACTAACAATTCTACATTTTTTCGGTGAAAGAAAGAAGAAGGAGAAGAAGAAGAAGTAGAAGTAACAGTCTTTTTAATGCATTTCAAACACCGAATACTTTCACGAATTTGCGAACAGTTATGGAGTCGATTCGTAATTTGTATATTATTTGAATGGAAAGAAATGCTGGCTCGTATATCATAAATATAATTAAATATTTCCCATGCCTATCTTAGGGTCAATATCTGTGTTACTTTAGCTCTTACTTGAATAATAAACGTAGGGCACCATCGATGGAAGCTTTGAAGTAATTAATCGTAAAGTAGACATTTTCGCTGTAATTTATGATGTACGAGTCAATTGATATACTGCGTACGTCAATGAGTGTAATTTTGTGTTACATCGAATAATTTATAAACGATATTTCTAAAGATACAAAATATTTATAACTTCTACGAGAACGTGTTATAGTTAAAGCTAGAATTTCGAATGGAAACCAACCAGTCTAACGACCCTCATTTTTCTACTAATCAAACTGTGGGAATTTGATGAACGTTTTTAATTTTATATCGTACTCTTCCTATTCCGAGATAACCGTTTATATCGGACTTTGCATACCGAATGAAACGATAGATACATCTTCACTAATATATGAATAGAAAATTGAACGGCGATAAAACTTTTATCCATAGTATTTTGTACGGATTGAATTGTCTCCAGTACTGATACTTTTTTTATTTCTTGGACTGATACGACGTAAAAGAAAGTAGATGTATGATAGTGTGGTCTTTGTACATTCGAAATAAATTAAACTATGTTGTTGAAGCTATATAATATTCCTGGTATATAAATTTCTTAAATACTTTATACGATACGAAGAAGAATACATATACAATTATATATCTGAGTAAAGAACGCATATTAAAAAGAGCAAACAGCATACGTAAAATAAAAACGAATAAAATGAAGACAAAATAAGCATATTTACCTCAGGTTTAGCTGTTACAATCATTAGTTAGTTTAATTAAAATATTTAGTAACGTTTGTAGAAACGTGTATAGATTATTCTTGTTTTATTGTTCGTTTATTTAAAAAAGAATTATAGTAATTAAAATTAAGATAATCATCGTTAATATGAAATAAATTTCATTTTAATTAAAGATGCGGTCATATAAGTTGCTACACGTACCAATAATTAATCACGAATTGTATCCTGACGTTTTAAATTTTTGACGTTCTGGATGTGAAATCGCAAGGAACAGTGAGGCATATTTACCCACCAAGATTTAAAATTTGATTGCACCATTTTGTATTAAAGAAAAAAAAAATTACTTTATTGCAGTACTATATTATGAATATTGAAATACTTGTTATATCTTAAACAAATATCGTCCGACAAATAATACCATGTTGCATTCACCGCAAGTACTTCATATATATATCGTTAAGCTTCGAAGTTACGAGACACCTTTCGGTTTGATTCTACTCGCCCATGCGGGACTCCTTGGACTGGTCACAGGTTTGGTTGACTTTAAAACAACCAAAGGTTTATATACTGGCATCGGCCTGGCTTTCACCTCCGTCATTTTTCGTAACTCTGCTCTCTCCATCTTTTCTCTCAACAACTTGCTCTTCTCTTCCTCCTGCCTCTTCACCTCCAATTCCTCCTCCTTTTTCTTGATTTTGTCTTCAAACTCGTGTCGTTCCTTGGCTCTTTTATTTGTATTTAATTCGAGTTTGACATGCTTCTTCTTGGAAACATTGAGCTTCTCATTTTTAGAACACGTTTCTTCCATACTACTACTTTTGCATTGTTTCTTGTCCATTTCTTTATTGAGAACGCCTTGCTTTGTTTCCTTCTTCTTTGTGCCCGCACAAATTGTACTGTTGTGCATGACATTAGGCTGCCTGTTTTCCTGATCGTAGCAACTCTTGGTTTGTCTCAGTGGAATTTCTTTGGAACAGTTTACAGATTTGTCCTTGGACGATCCATGGACAGCGATCGGCTTGAAATTGGGAACAGGGTTCGCATGGAATACGTGCGCCTTTTTATTCTTCTCCTGAATCTGCTTGAGCAACTCCTCCCTCTTTTTGGCGAGTGTCTTATCTCTCGCTTCAAAGCTGAACGGACATTGAACCACCACCCTCTTCTTATTATTTTGCTCTTTGACAGGATTCGCAGGCTTCGATGGCTTTGAAAATTTAGGCACAGGCCTTGCGTGAAATTCCGCCTTGGTTTTATTGATCTCTTGATCGTGCAACGTCTTCAGTTTTTCTTCCCTCTTCAACTGAAACTCCTTGTTCCGTGCTTCGAAACTGAACGGAATGGGTTTTGTCGTCTCCGCTACGTGCTCTACACACTCTTTCCTGGTAACACTTGCTGCGCTACTGGAACGTGTGATGCACCCCACACTCTTCTGTTCCTTGTCGTTGGCGTTCTGCGACGGGTTGGCTTGCAAACCTTTCGCGTCTCGAGTCTTCTTAGACTGCGTCAAATGGAATTCTTCGGCAACAGTAACTGGTTTCTTCGCCACCTTCTTCAATGCGCATGGACCCTTCAAAATGTTAGCCGGTATCGGATTCGCCTTTACATAATGCTTCTTCATTTCCTCGAGTTCAAGCTGCTCGCGTTCCTGCTGGGTAAGAACAGTGTTCTGCCTTGTCCTCTGCTTGCATCTAAGCGCGGGGGACACCGGGTAAGTGAGCTTCAAGGGAGAACGTTTCATCTTCATCAAAGGACCCGGCTTCATGTCTTTGTTGCTCAGGGTGCGGAACCTCTGAGGCGTTCCATTCTGGAACTTGGAGACCGCCTCTGCCAAGCTCACAAACTGATTCGAACACCGACGATACTTCAAGCTCTGCCTACGGTACTGGCACGTGAGCACTTTGGGCTGCGATCTTCCCGCGGAATATTTCTTGCTTCTAAACAAATGCGACTGTCTCCTCGGCGCCGACACTATCTTAAAAGACAATCTCTTCTCCGTCAGACCTTCCTCCGCGAAACTATCGATCGTTGCCAATGTCTTCTGTGCGTTTGTTTCCTTTTTAATATCGCAGTTTTTAACATTCTTCGTGGACGATTTGCCGCCCGCGTTGCTGCTCTTGATAATGTTTTTCGACTTGAACATACGAACGTGGTTCTTAATCCGTTCCGGAGCCGTTGCTCTCATTCTCTGGCCAGCCGACGATGCTTTAAACTCGGAGGTCAGCTCGGATATAGATATGTTCCACGTCTGATGAACTTTGCTGGATCTGCCTTCGAGTTTCATGCGCGTCATAGCTTCGCTCAGGCTGTCCTTTTTTGTTTGCTTCGTTGCATGTTTCTTGTTGTCGTGAGATACAAAATACGCGACATTCGTGCACACAGGCGGTTCCGGTTCCAAGCTGTCGTCAAATTTGGATTCGGACAAAGGCTGTTCGCCCACAGTGGCTCCTTTGCTCGTTAAGGACAAGTCTGACTGCGCAGTCGGATTCACGTTTATTTGGGGCTCGTGCGCCTCATGCTCTACCTCGAAATAATTGTCGGAGAATACCTGTGGGCTACGCGTGAAATCTGCCCATTGCGGGGCACAATAATCGTCCATCATAGTAATACGGTTTTAATTGACTAATTGCACTTACGCAAAAGTTACAGCGAGCTGCCGCGTAGCGTGCGGTATACAAACATAATCTACGAAAAGAAAAGCATAGTGAGAATAATGACGAACGGAGCCTTTACTTTGTTGTTTGCAACCAAACTTCCGTGTACCTTGGAAATATATATCGAGAACTTGCGATCCTCGATAAACACTTTGTTTCGAAAAGTTTCCTCGTCCCTGCAAGTCACTTGAAAATCTCTCGAATTATCTTTAGTATTATTCTTCGTAGAATGCCTTGCAACTGATTAACGTGTACGTTGACGGATTTGAGTTTGAAATTTTCTAAGCACTACGTCCGATTGGCCTAGGTGGCCCAGTATGCCAGGAAACTTAAATGTCCCTATGCGGTTCCCTTCGTGGTTGCAATGATCTCAGAATGCGTGATTTTGGTTATGTTCCCATTAACATCACTGCGGTACTGCAATGAAATGCTACTGTTGCGTATCCATTGGTGGGATATGGGGAGTTTGTGTAGGTTCGCTTGGCCGTGGAGCGCTGACCGCTATGCTTGCGGCGAAGCGCGGAGAAATCAAATACAAGTTGTAAAGTTAAAAAAAACCACCATTCATTCTGTAAATAAGCGTAGACAGTACTGGTTGCAACGAGTGATAAAGAAGTTCTGCTCTGCGAGTCTTCTTCATTTTTCCTTTTCGGCTCTGGTTCCTGTTCCTGAGTTCCGTTCTCCGCCTTTTGATACCGTCTTGTTCAATAGGGTTGGGTCTCCTTGGGTTTTTACCGGTCCTTGGGCGCGTGGAGGTGGCAATATTACGCTTCTCGGTAAGGCCGTCAGGGTAGACGCGTATTAAGGAAAGACACGGGAAAACTAAGGGAAACGCACGAAGCTCAGAGGTAGCGCGCTGAAGAGTCAAGTGGCCCTTGAGAGGTCCCTTTGTTCAGCGCTGGAACATCCGGCGACCAGAATAAGTTATCATAGGTTCCGAGAACCTCTGAGGCTCGTACATGTTTAATAAACTTTAGCCAATCCTTTATGGTACGTAATAAATAACCTTTAGAAACTTCCAAGTGAAGTGTTCTAAGATCTGTACTGTAATTAATGTACAGCTCTATTTATCGTGTATCCTCGTCCGGGATCGAGTTTTGCTCCCAAGTTATTATCAATATCGATAGTTATAATTATATCGTCGACCGTTGATAATTTTTCGTAACTGTGGCACTGGTTGCTGGTAGAGAAGAGTCGTCGCCCTCTTCCCGCAACTCCTGACGGGGAACTACCGGAAGAAGGGTTTGAATGACTTTCTTTCGCACCTTTCGTCACGAGTCAGGCCCTGACATTGCACTACACCGTCAGCGGCTTGACTCACTAATTTAATTAAAAAATAATTCCCACTTTTCGAATTCAAACATTTGCGACCTACGGGCGCCACATATACGCGTCCGGCGTAAACACATCGCTGCACCCCCCATGTCGTTGTACATATAATATACCTTTTAAGAAATTACAAAAATAATCATTTTATTCATCCTGTGGACAATCTGTGCGTGTGAAAGTACACCACATGTCTAGAATTTGGCATCTTAGAGAGTGCTATATAAACGATAATAACGTGCAGGCAGGCAGAAGCGTGCGCTGGCAATTTCGAACGACTTATCAACGGGACAGCAGCAGTACCACCGGACCCCACGGTATATGAGTCGGCTTCGAACCGGTCCCGTCCGCAAAGGGTTAAAATGCAGTACTCTCCGCTTCCCGATTACAAAAAAAGACGTTTTATCGCAATCGAGAACGCGCATAATACATGTGCATGAAGATTACGAATTATCTATCGTGTTCTGTAGCATAAAATTGCGTTATCATTTCCCTCAGTCGTATCGCACGCAGAAAAGACGTTTCTGCTTGAAATCCCTCCTGCATTCCGAAGTTCGTTTAACGATACCTCGCGTACATATTGATCGTGCGGAGGACCAGAAAACGGCAAACACCCCCGTCGCAACGAAGTGAACAAAATCGTAACGACAAAAGCGCGAACCGGGCACGGGACACGTTCTCCGCTCGTTGGCGTCCAGAAATCGAACGCTTATTACGTGCCGCACATAAAAGTTGGCGCGCGGAAGCGCCCCTGACATCCGCAAGCGGAACTAACGAG
This sequence comes from Nomada fucata, assembly GCA_948146005.1. Taxonomy (NCBI): domain Eukaryota; kingdom Metazoa; phylum Arthropoda; class Insecta; order Hymenoptera; family Apidae; genus Nomada; species Nomada fucata. The sequence continues at coordinate 28,821,974 of OX411277.1, read as the reverse complement.
ACATGTCGCCGTCGAAAGTATTTGCCGGATTAAATCTCGCCCGCAAAGATGTAAACAAATTGTTGATTAGCTGACCAGTTTCGTGCGATGAATCGTACGAGAACCGCAATATGTGCGTAGCTGTATGTACACGGCCGTTTATCCAAGAATCCAAAGGTGGGTGCACAGGGCGCGCGCGCGATCGCGCTCGCGAGTGCAACTAATCGTCTTCTCCGTAGCAGACGGAACGTATTAATTCCCGCAAACATTTCGTTCCCATTTGAAGCGTGCGCAAATTCATAGACTGGGCGCGCACCTGTCGATCGCCAAACTTTTGTTTCACCGTGAACCGATAAACGCATGCGATATTTCCGATATGAATACCTTTCGCCGTTCCGTCCACCTGGCTCCTCCTTCTGTCATTACGCGCACGATCCTGTCTGCGTTTACTCGATCCTGGCTTTCCGTCACCTGGTTCTGAACGTTCCCGTGACAATCGTCAAGCGCCGCTTAATGACACGGTGTCCCCTGTTGGGCAATACGGCGGATCTAGAAAAGGGAGAGACGAACGAGATTCAGAATGTCTTAGCGTGCACTGCGAGAGTCCATCCTCGCGATAATGCGAGGCGTGGACCGTGCTTCATTGATAAGGACCGTCGAATAGGAAATTTCCAGTAACGTATATGATTTCTACTTGATTATCCGTACGGCAGTAGTCGCAGCACTTCCCCGCTACAATAGTTACACTGTTTCGGTACGCCGTACGCTGACCGTCCCTTGATCAATTGGTTTTGGCGTTTCGCAGATGAACGTTCCACTATACGGACTTCTTGGAGTTGCGGCGGCTCTGCTTGTATATCTGGCTGGGATCGGAACGATCGTGAAGCTGTTCGTTTGCCTGTTGGCCATAATCTTAGGGTAAAGATCAAACGGCTCTGCTGTTCCCCACGCTAAGGATATTAACCGAGTACTTATGTCTGTGCTTTGCTTCAGAACAATCACTTGTGTATATAGAACGTACGGTGCGAATCTTGACGATGCTGTTAAATCCGGAAGGGAAGACTTAAACAAGAAGACTGAAAAGTTTCGACAGGTAGACGAGCGTCCAGTTAAACGTTCTGCCGATGGATATCATCCACCCTTTTACTATATTCATCTCGTCTGTTCCAGTATATTCTAGACCTCTCCAAACAGAAGATGTCCTTCACTTTAGATAAAAGAATCACCGGTAGCCGTATAATTGACGAGTCCCTGCAAGTACATAATCGACTTAAGAATATCTCTCGCGTTTACACACCGTAACTTTTCATCCGATATGTGTTTCATATGACATTGCAACTTACTGTGCGTCTCCCTGTTGCGTTAGGAAATACTAGATTTCGTTATCAGGGACTACGTGGAACCATGGTACAGCATCATCACGGACGACGAAGAGTTTGTTTATTCCGTTCGTGACACCGCCCAGAAGATAGCTATAAATATCGCAAATCGGTTGGTAATGCCAAATTGATCAGCCTCCGTACATGTCGATTTTACTTTCTTCTAAGTGAACCGTTTTTTGTGAACAGAGTAAAAGGGGTAGATTGGATTCCGTATTTAACCACTAGACTTGTAGATGATGCGGCATCGCATGTAAGGCTGTATCGGCAAGCAAGAGCCAGAATAAAGCAGCTGAGATCCAAGAAATTCCATAAAGGTAGCTCCAGCTCGAGCACCGCTGGTGGCACACCGAAAAGAACCCCCACACACAGGAGAAACAAGAGTGAAACGGACGTGTCCTGGTACTCCCAGTCGAAGTTTTACATTCACAATTTGTCGTCGCTCACCGAGCCGTTCGAAAGTAATGACGAAACGGGGGACGAGTCGTTGGAAAAGATATTCTTCGACCTGGAGGTGCAAATGGAGAACAATGTAATATGCAGGGACCTGGTGTGCACGAACACCGCCCGGGAACTGGAATTCCTGGAGGAAATATCCGAGATCCTGCTTTACCTTGTGTTACCAAAGGGGGACTTCGATTGTCTGACCGTGAGATTTATTTTAAGGGAGTTGTTAGTGAACGTGATAATTAGACCGTTGTTGGATTTATTCTCTGACCCTGATTATATTAATCAGGCATGTATATGGCTGGTAAGTATGTAAACGAAAGTACGATACACGGAGACACTCCAATTGTACCATTTGCAATATAGTTTAGTTACAATTCACTAATTATACGACGGAGTAAAATAAAATCTTTTTCTTTCAGTGCGCTAAAGAGGGTTGCTTGCCCAGCGACGTGTTTTTAACGGTAATCAGAGTTACGGATAGCCTGGACGAGTTAACCGCGACGAAGAACATAGTTTGTAAAGAAATAGCTCATCTTCGTTCGAAGGATTCCGGGGGGGAGGACGACCTGTCGGTCAAGCAGCAGTTGAACAGTTTGCTTTACGTGAAAAAAATTTTGGAGACCAGGATCATCGGTATGCAGGAGGGCCTGGAATCGGAGGCAGATGGGATTGGGTCCCGGCCCGATTGGAACAGACTGCTGATACCCGGCCAGAAGTTGGTCAATCTGCCTCTGGACGAGCTGCTGAAAAACAACATCGCCCTGAGTTACTTCATCGATTACATGACGTCGATAAACGCGGAGTCGTATCTGTACTTCTATTTAAACATATACGGCTGGAGGGTGTCCGCGGAGCAGCAGATATCAAACATAGAATTGCAGAAGTTGCACTCGGCTCAGGCAGCGCCCGGCCTGATGGGCGCCAAGCGAAAAAACACAGACTTGGAGAATCTGAAGGAGGCAGCTATTAAAATCTACCAGCAATACCTCAGCGACAAAGCGTCGCCAAAATTGCTGCTGGACGACGCTCTGGTGAAAACTCTACTGGCCAGGATAAAAACCGAGTCGGTGAAAGAGACGTGGTTCGACGATCTTAGGGCTTGCTGTTACGAGAAGCTGCAGAACGAGGACCGATTCATGCCCGGTTTCAAGAAATCAATGGGCTACGTGAGGCTTCTCGCCGAATTGGACCTTCTGAAGGATCCCACATCGGAGGAGGACACGAAATCGTTGGACAGCATCAGTCTGTCCAGCACGAACAACGAGTTGGAGACCCTGGACGAAATGTCCGAGTTTTACAAGCCGGAGGAGATGAGGGGGGCCGAGCTGAAGGACAGTAAATTTAAATCGAGCTCCTCGACAAGTTTGGGCAGTATCGTCGAGCCGTGCGAGGGCAGAACATTGGACGAGGCCGATTCCGAGACTCAGACGAGGATATTAAAAATGAGGAAAGTATCGAGCATCGACGCCGATCATACAAGCGAGGGTAAGGACGTGTCGTTTTACGTGGAGTCGAACGCAGACCAATTCGTGAAATTAGACGAGAACACGTACGACCAGAACGCCATTAAGAAGCTGCAGCAGGGAAGATTCGAGATCGCCGCGAAGATCATAGAGACTGGTATAGTAAATGATCGTGGGAAGACGTACGGGATCTACGCGGTGGCCGTGACGAAAAGCTACGACTCGGGGTACCAGGAGAAGTGGCACATTTACAGGAGATACTCCGACTTCTACAATCTCTATCAGAAGATCAAGGAGAAGTACTATGATCTGGCGAAGATCCCGTTCCCGGCGAAGAAGGCGTTCCACAACATGGAGAGGACCGTTCTGGAGAGGAGGATGCTGATGCTGAACGCATGGCTGCAACAGTTAACCAAACCAGCCGTGGTCGACGGTCACATGGGCCTGCAGAACTTGATGCTGAACTTCCTGGAGCAGGGGGATTACGATAAGGGCGTCACCGGCGGTCAGATATCTAAAACGGTAAATAGAGCAATTAATATTTCTCTATTTACAGAGGATTAGAAAAGAGGATTACAGAAGATATTTAATTCCCTTTAATGCAGATAGACACTCTGATGAATCCTCTAAAGACGTCGATGAAAACCGTGACCCAAGCCGTGAAAACCATGCCCGACAACATGCTGAACACCGTGGACGGCGTGATGGACAATATAAGCAAGTTGTTCGGCAATCCAAAGAAGCCCAGCGCGTTCTACGAGAACACTAAAGTCGGCGCGGGTCTCGACGTGGAGGTACGCACACGCGTTTCCAGCTTGGCAGAACGCCACATCGATTCGGTTAATGTTGAAGAAAGATTGCCGTCTGTTTCAGACGGACGATAACATTCCACTGCGCATAATGCTGCTGCTGATGGACGAGATCTTCGACCTGAAAGTGCGAAACCAATGGCTGAGGCGTAGGATAATTACATTGCTCAGGCAGATCATTCGCACGATGTTCGGGGACATAGTGAATCGACGGATAGTCGAATACGTGTCCCTGTTGACGAGTCCGGCGAAAGTGGCCGGCTACTTAAAATTGTTCAAGTTAGCGAAACAGCACTCCATTGTACACGTAATCAATGAATCACGGCGGCCGTACTCAATCCAGCGCTTTTGCAGGAACAGCTTCTGGCCGAACGGGGTCAAAGCCGAGAAGAAACCGCCGAGGGATACAGAGATGAGAAACAGAACCAGGGTGGCAGCTAAGGTCGCGTTGCTCTCTTGTCTGTCCGATGAACTGAAACATATCATAGGCAGCGAAACGACCAGACGGGGCCTTCTGAGAGTGTTCGAGCTGTTCCAGCGGCCTGTACTGAATAGACGACTGTTGTACGTGCTCCTGGAGGGAATCGTTGAGACCCTGTTCCCCCAGAATAACCTGGTCGATATATTCCGGAAGCTGTATTCGGTGTCGCCTAGGGTGCACAACAGAAATATTCAGAAATCTTAATGGCTGTAATCTGTTTGCCAGAGGCGCCTTGGACAGATCGGTCGAGTAGCCGGGGGTGGTGGGGTGATGGGGTGGCGGGGGCGTTCAGTGACCCTGAATGAGAAACTAATTCCGCGAGGACTATAGGTGCGCCAAGGAAATTTCGAAGGGGATGAATGCTCAAGCGGTAGACAACCGAAACTATAGTGTACATTATTCTCAAGCACGGTCCCGTCGCAATAGAACGGAGATTTAGACGAAGAATGGGGGAGAGGAGTCGTTTTTCAAACTGGGAACAAAATGAAAGTTGCGTCGAAAGACTTTCTGAACATAATCTCGATTTCTATTGCTACGTATACTCGAGTTAAAGTAAGTGCAGCAATTCAGTGGCCAAATAATAATAGTAATAATAACGATACTAATAATACTAATGGTAAGAAAACGTTTATACGCGCAATTCGAGCACATTAACCGAGGTACAGTCATTAAGTAGGACACTTATCCGTACCGTGTAGATCGATGAAACTATTCACGAAATCTTTCCGCGCGATTACCTCTTTAGGGATACACACGTTTATGGACATTCCAATATGCATTTTAATTATGTACTTCACGCCCACGATGAAGGGGAGAACACACATTTTACACGTGTACCACCGGGAGACCAATTTTCTCCATCGTACCCAGACTACTTAATTCGCCAGAGAAAGGAAAGAAAAGGAAATGATGTTTGGACCGCGCGCATATTTCAGGTCAGTCGGTAAAAAGGAGCAAGCGCCGCTATTTATTCGAGGTCTCACGGAGGATCTTGCGAGTTTAATGCTTAATTTAATTCCCCCTGTCGCCGGTGGATCGTAAGACGTCGACGATAGTGTAAAATTGTTTGTAAATGTCGTGCAATTGTATATATACATAACGTTATTTCTATCGTGTTGAAATGCCATATCTGTCACCGTTTACTTATTATTAAAGGAATTGTTTATAAACCGACCTTGCGCTTATTTGCCCTCTACCTCCCACCGTGTTCCTTTCCCCGTCGTCGAATCTCCGCGCATCCGGTGCATTGTTTTCAAAACGAGAAATCGGTTCGATCATCCCCGTAAAAAAAAACGCGAGCGCTCCCCGTCCACCCCGAAGCCGGAAGTCCCCAGCGTTCTCGCGGTCAACTATTTTTCCCAAACGGAAAATCGTATCTCCCGTGTCGCGACGCTTAGGCCGGTTTAATTGCACCGAATCGATTAGCCGCGGCCACTAATAATAGCGAGCAACTTGTGCCCCCTCCCCCCCCCGGGGGGGGGGGGGGAGAAAAAAATAGAGAACGAGCAAAAACAAAAGAAACTACACGTTACCGAAAGCCTGCTGCCGCGAAATTAGGGGGAGTACATTAGGTGAAAGGAAGAGGGGCGACGGGGTACAAGAGCGCCGTCTCATACGGGGACATTTTGCTCCCGCGAAAAAGGGAAGAGAAAGGAAGGGAGGGTTCTCTGAGGGCTTTTAGCATCCGAACACGAGGAGGAGGAGGAGGGGGGGGGGGCGCACAGAGGACCGGACTGGTCCCCCTTTTCAGACGTTCGCGACACGACACGAATGCTATGGGCCGGTCGAGTTTCCTCTTCCATCCCCCCAGCGGTGTCTCTCGCGGAAACTTCCGGAAGACGATGTCGCCTTTCCACCCCCTTACCCTAACCCCCTTCGAAAAAAAAAGAAAAAAACAACCCGCACCTCGTCTAGCCGGGTATCTGCGCGGAGTTCCGCGGACGGGAAGGATCGCCCCGTTGTCGCGAAAAGAATCGTCGGTAGTCGCGTCCGGCGATCATTTTCGGTAGGGGTTCCGACCGTGGCGGACCCCCGGCTCGGCGCGTTGGAGGAGGGGAGCGCCGAGAGGGGAATAACGGGGGAGAGGGGGAATCGTGCCAGGGGCGTAGATGGCAGAGCGGGCACAACTATCGTGCAACGACGACGACGACGACGACGACGACGACGTGCTAACGGAAGAAAATCGATATGCATGATTCACGCACGCGAGAAGGACGCCTCGTGGGGAACACGTGGGGTGGGGAGGGGGCACGGAGGGGTGGACGTACGCACAGTGAAAGGCTGCGGAACCGTGCGGGGCGCGGGGCAGGGGAGGGGAGGAGCGAGACCGGAGAGCCACTCTTCTCCCTTCGTGCTCCCTTTTGCCGCAAACTAAAGGGGACGGAGAGAGAGCTGTATGCGCGATCACACACGTAATTCTATACAAACCGTACGAGGAGGGGTATTCTTACAATGCTACCCCCTCGGTCACTCGATCAGTCGTGTCCAGAGTCCCATGCTCGCTGCGAACCGCCGGTACCTCTCGTCGTCGTCGTTCACTCGCGCGTTCCCGTGTTTCCGTTTGTTTCCGATCCGCGCGTTTTCCTTCCCCCCCGCGGCCCAACGCCGCCCCCCCCCCCTCCCACACTGCCAGAAAATTGTCTTGGCCGGGCCTCTTCAACCGCCGCGAAGTTTTCGTCCGGTCGACGGCGGAGACGGGTGGGGGGGGGAGAGGCAGCAGAGGTCGGCTACGGTCCCCGGGGGGGTTGCGCCGCGACGTCGAATCTCGGGGGCTGACTTCGGTGCGCGACAGTCGACGGAGCCGTGTTTCGCGTGTACCATCGGTAATTCGGACCAGACCAGTGCGTGGCCCAGGGTGTACCACGGTGTTCGAATTGGCTCGCAGCGTCCCGCGGGACAACGGATTCGATGACAGGTAAAAAAAAAAAAAAGAAGCATTTCACGAGCCCCCAGTTCAGCGCGAGGGCCGCAACGGTCCGCGTCGATCTCGCCCCGATCGCGACTCGGCTCGTGCGGCGACGGTGATTTGATTGTTAACGAAATTGCATTTGTACTCTGGCTCGTTAATTACGCAACGTCGCCCGGGACGGATGCGCACCCGCGAACGTCCGCGGCACACTTTTCTACCCGTGGTTAGGGGTACGGGGGCGGTCGGTGGGGGTGGGGGGTGGTTCGCTCGGGGATTTCGATGCGAGGGTCGCGGCGTCGCGAGGCGCCTAAAACGAGCGTCGAGTTCGACGGGGGCGCGCGACGAGGAAACGGCGGCCGACACTGTAAACCGCGTGCGTCCGTCGCGATGTTTTCTCCACGCTTAATTCGCCGCCGCCGAGACACCGGGGTCGACGCGTAACGCAAGAGAATAAAACGAGAAAACGATGCCAGGCTGCGGTCAGCTGGGTCTGGTTCCGAAACGGGATACGCCTGGGAGTTAAAATAAACAAACAGTAATATGCCGGCGACCGATAGAGAAGCCGATCGGTCGGATCCGCTATCGATTCCGATCGAGACGCGGACCGCCGTGAAAGAAATTTCGTCGGGCGCGATTCGATCGAGGGCGAGATACGAAGTTGGATCGATATCTCGAAAGGAACGCGATGGGCCGCTACTTATTGAGTGGGGGGGGGGGTCGTCCCCCCCTCCTTACATCTGCGCGGGGTGACCGTCGGTCCATCGTCGATCCCGATTCGTCACTCGTCTTTCGTTTAAAAACGTGTACAAAGTGTTGCGTCTGTAAAACATCGCCGACGAAAGTTTTTCCCAGAACAAAATACCGGCGCGTTTTCCGACGCGGACTCGCAAAGTCGACGCCGTCGAAGGGGAGAGGCCCCCGGTCGTGGAAACACCTGCGCGCCACGGGGAAAAGTGTTTTCCACTAGCATCTGCCCGCGGTCTACTGGCCCAATTCCAGCTGCGCCTCTAATACCCTCGCCCCCCCCCCCCTTCTATGTCCCGGACGTCTGATTAATTTGAAATTGCTCGAAACCGTGCTCCCCAGTGTCATCGGGCCCGGAGAAACCACGATTATCGTTAGAGTCCGCCCTTGAACATCTGTCCCATAATGAACGGCCCATTTTCTTTTTTGTACCGCTTCCCATTGAGCTACGTCGATCCTCCCCGTTGGAGAACGTCCCGCGTGTGTCGGCGTCGTTCGCGGAGCGACGATAAACCGGGGGGGCCACCGGTCCATACCTAGTTCTCGGCGACCAGAAGGTCGTCGCGCGTCGAGAAACACCGGTGACATCGTTTTCCTGAAAAGAACCGGCAAGGGGGGTGGGGAGGGTGTTAAGTGGCGTCGAGTTTCTCCAGTTCCAGCTGGAAACATTAATCCCCGTTGCGTCGGTCCTCCGGCGAATTTCCAACACGGCGAAGCGTGCCGCGGAACATTTAAGATAGCCGCCGCGTAAGATTCTAATCGAGTTGTCCGGTCGGGCGACAGGCTGCGAAGGGGCCCCGCTGACAGGAAGAGAGACGCTGGAAACGGAGAAACGGGGACCGGTTGATGGTGTGCACGGGCGGTGACAATTCGCGCCTAGAGGAGCACAGAGAGCACCGATATCTAGTATCCCGTCGTATTATTACGCTCGAGGGCGTTCGCAAGGGGGGACCGAGGGCCCACGGATGGCCGGGCGGGTAGGTGTAGGCTTACTTTGGACTCTGGTGTGGGATTACCGTACTTATATTCAAGTCTAATATTAAGTTACCATTTTGCTTTACGGCAAGTGAACAGGCTGCCTGCATATAGGAAGCCATCCGAGCGCTCCTGGGACAGTCTGGGTTACGTCTGGGCCCACCTACGACACGTAAAGCCTCTCACGGGGCCGCCAGGCCTCCGGCGACTTCCTCTCCTTGCCGCTGTCGCGGGCGACGAATTCGAGTCGGCCCGGGTTCCGCCGCGTTTCGGCAGCAGCGAGGGGCCACACTGTGCGGCGGGCCCCGTCGGATAAAGTGCAGGAAGTGACCGGTCCATCGTCGACGGTTCAACCGAAGCGGCGAAACGATACGAGGACGAATAAGAAGGCAGAGGTACTGACTTCTGTGCGTGCTGGGGTTTGTGCCGGACCTCCTAGCACCATTTGAAATCAGTACTACTCTTCTTAGCAATCGCCGCGAGCCGGAATCCTCCCCCACCCGCCGCCCCAATGGGACTTCGCCGGGAGAACAGGAAGGAACGGGCCCCGGACGGACGCTCTGGATGGTGGTAATTGTGGTATTCAAAAATATCGCCAGTCGTGTTCTTTTTTCTTTTCTCCGTATGTATCCGGTTTTTTTCTTCTTCCATCTCCTCCTCCCCCTCCTCGTTACAATGTCCGTACAGTTACACGGGGGGGGTGAGCACGTGTACACGGGTTTGTGCGCATTGAACATTCGGTTTCACGCTTAATTCTACGCTCTTAATAAACACTCTCGCCTCTCCATAATTACACCGTACGCAATACAATATTTATAATCGTTTTAGGCTAATAATTAATCACGCACGAGTCGCCCCCCCCCCCGTTTCTCGCACGTTCCTCTCAGCTCCCTCTTGCCGCCCCTAAGAATTGGCTTTCCTCTTCGCGGAGCGGTAAGGAGAAGCGCGAGGACGACAAACCGGGGGGGGTCCAGCGTTTAGCGAGGCAGTATGGAACATCGTATAATAAATAACTTCGGGCCCCTGGGGCCACCGGTGATGGCATGATAAAAGAATACGCGTCTATATACACAATACGTCGAGTACAGGTGGTCACGATAGGTGCGAAAGAACACGATGCCCTGCGCATTTCATCTCCAATTAATTGGACGCCTGTCCAAGGACACTTGGGTACTCTTTCATTCTGCTCTCCGCGCGATCCAAGGATGACGACGATGACAATGATGATGACAATAACAATAATAATAATAATAATAATATAATTAATAGTAGTAGAGTTCGTTGCTTGCGTATGATCCTTCCACGTATAATGTAAATCATTTCACGTTGCTAATTAATCGGCGAACGAATTGCACACGGAATACGCCGTGGCCTAGTGAACAATTTTCTTTTCAGCGAAGGAACGGCAACGACCCGCGACGCAGATGGCTTCCGGTTAACTGTCCGGCAGTTAGGTGGAATCGTTGCCTCGGCCGGTCGCCTGCAGCCTCGTCCAGGTCTCCCCCAGGGCCTTGGCGAAGTGGTCGTCCACTGGTGACATAGAAAAAAAAAAAAAAAAAAAACAACAATGAGGTCAGACAATCAATCGCGGGAACGCTCAAGAAAAACACGTCCTTACCGCTCAGGCCAGCCTCCTTGTCGGTCGTCGTCGCGTTGAACACCGCCGCGTACTCCTCCAGTCCCAGGGACCGTTTGAAGTGCTCGTCTATCGCGGGGTCGCTCACGCCGCCCACGGTTCTCACCCCCGTTCTCTGGCCGCCCGTCGCGGCCGACGGCGTCAGCGACGGGGTCGGCGTCACCGCCGTGTCCTCGATAGTTGTACCTGTCGAACGACGAACGTCTTGTATACTCGCGTGACGATGGAAATTACGGCGACACAACAACGACAATGGTTGCGCGGGTCACACAATTCCGTTCGTCGAGTAAACCCGCTTCTAGGCCGCGCCGTGAATTACCTGGCCGCGGGCAAGGTATTAACAGCGCCCCATTCAACGAGCCACGCATCTGCGCGACGGCGTGCATCGCGCCCCATTGTCAGGGGGCCCGAAGCAGTCCGCCCCTGTGGCAAACAATGGCTGCTGCGCGCAAGCTCCCCCCACCCTCTCCCTCCGCTCCCCTCCCCTCCCCACCGCAACGCCACTGCGATGCCAAGAACAACGAATTCGCAAGGAAGCTCACCGGGTTGCGGCGTGGTGGGCACGATCACGCTGGGCCTGCTGTGATGATGATGATGGACCCTCGCCGCGGACATGTCCAGGGCCTCGCTTTGGATTGGGTCTCTCCTACGCTCCTTCCGCCACGCGCTGCTCGGCTTCCGGTGGAGATTCGTCGCCTTTGGCCTCTCCTCTGTACAGTCGGAAGGGAACACCTTTTTGCATGAGCTCTTTGCGTTGTTTTGTGTTTTTTTCGGGTGAGGGTGTGGGGGGGGGAGAGGGATATAAGTAATTGCGGTTTCTGCTTCTCGCGTGTTACGGCGCCTACGATTGTTCAAGTTTCTACGGGAGAAGTGCATGATTGAACCGTTCGTTCGCTGTTCTCTGTTGCATGCCGTACAGACGAACGATTGATCGCTCGGAGATCGAAGACAATGGTCCGAGTTTCGAATTGCTTTCTAAAAAGGTTTCCTTCCACGCGTCGAATGAATTTTCGCGGCGACGACGAAACCGAGGCGGGACGTTTGAAAAACGGGGGTCGGGTTGTAGCTGCGACGCGTTAAAATTGAGAATCGATCGAGCAACCCTTGGAACGATCGAGAACGGGGGAAAGAAAGGTAGACAGAAGGGAGGAGCGAGTAGAGGAACGAGTCTGGTTCCCAGGATGGGGCAGGAAGTGCCTAATAGCCGTGAGAGGATCGCCAGGAAGACGGTCAAACTGGTTTAAAGGCGAAGGATGAGCCGGAGCAAGCCGGCGAGAAAGATGAATGGGCCCAGCAAGTAGTTCCTTTCAATTAACACTACAACTATTTGGGCACTATTCGGATTATGACCACGAAAGTCGTTGGACAGAGATATACAATTGTCATTAGGACTGATTAAAGCTAATCGGAAAACGCTGCGACACCGTGCCAGCGTGAAATATCTGGCCCAGTAATTTGTATTAACTGACACGGAGATTCCTGCCCCGAGAACCGAAGCGCTGGGAATTTTTTGTTTGTTTTTAGAACGAACTAGTTCCAATCGAATGTGATATCCCCATGGCGCTACCAGAAGTTTCCCCGCTGCATTACCTCCCGGTTTGTGCACCGTTCGAAAGTTCTCCGCCGCGAGCCACGGTTGCCAGAGGCACCTTCTCCTCGCAGAGATCTCCATGCTTGCCCAAAACGGTCGTCGGGTGTCATGAACCCGACTGACAGCCACTGGCGCCGACCACCACGAGCCACGAGTACTCCCCCGCTTCAGAATCCTCGATAGAAGCTCTGAGACGAGACACAAGAATCCATCGTTACGAATTGATCCTGAACAATTGTGATTATCACTTGTGCGGTAACTACGGTCCACTTGTTCGAAAACGATCACCCCCGTCCTCCTTTAAAGCGCAGGGCGAACGGTACGTCCTCCCCAAGAAAGGATCTTCCTCTCGCCGAAGAAGGCGGCTTCCATGATGTCCTGACCGCCTCGAGTAGAGCTCGAGGAAAGCGTCGTGACGCGATCTATCCACGAGTTCGAATGGGCCCCGACCGGGGACCGAGATTTTACGAGCACGATCCAAGAGAAAGATCCACCGGATCCACGAATTATCGGGTTCGAAAGGACTCGTTACGATCACTGTGACACGGCGAAAACGAGGTTTTCCGCAAAGGTAGATTGAGAGGGACAGAGAGATGTACGTGGTCGCGTTGAAAACAACCGTGGATTCGTGAATGCCCCTCTTACACGACTGTCTTAAGATTCATTCATTCATCCGCCTCGTCCCGTCGTTTGCCCCCTCCACAAGCAGGAGAGGCTTGCCTTTTACACATGCACATGGCCTGCACGCGAGCCCACGAGGGATGGCTACGGTTCTTCTGCAAATTCGGATAATTTGAGGAATAATCGTCCAGATGTACACCTTTTGTCCGCGAGATTATTGGAAATACCGTGAAATCCCGACAACCTTGGCATCCGTACGATGGTGGCTCTGATATCCATTTTAACTCAGTCCACCTGGTCCCACTCTTAATAAGTTCAATGAAATCTGATTAATCCGTTTGAATAATTCGTTTAAACGACCACTGCGCCCCGCGGACATACCTATGCGGTTTCGATGGATTCTCGTTCGAGAATCCGAAGAACAATAAACTTTATTTCCAAGCAAAGTGGTTCGAAGCCATCACTACTGCGTTGCACTGCTGCGAATATGTGCAGAGAACGCAAGCACCTTTGGCCAACTATCCTCCTTCCCCTTTAAACTTCTTTTTTCCCCCAGCACAGGTAGGCAATCGATGCACATGTGCGTCCAATGCACGTGCACATCGCGTCATGTTTTGCGAGAAAAATTCGTTCGATAAGAATCCCTGAATTGCGATCAACGGTTCTGTGAAAGTGTTCGATTTCTAACAATGTCGTGCTGCATACTAATTCACGGATTCTTTTTATATCATTTCCGTGAAATCGACACCGAGAGAACAATTATTCCTAACAATAAATGCGATACTCGAGAAGCTTCTGGTTGAAAACGAAGCACGCGTGTACACAGAAACGTCTACAAAATTCCTGGCTTTAAGATCAATTGATTCGTTGACAGCCTATAATTACGATACTACGTGCTATTGTTAAGCAAGATCAAGGTGGCAGGTTATCCTCGCGGGATAGTGAAACATCGTTCAGGAATCCCAGGCATTTTAATAGCAAACGCAACCGGGCAATCACGCATCGTTATCACGCATTTGTCTTTACACGTCGTACTCTCGGGCCGCCGAATACCTTCCTCGTTCTTCTAAAAAAGCCGAGCTCAATAGAAATTGCATTTGATACGCCTGCGAGAGCGAGCCGTAACTCACGCCCCGAGGAATGCGCTGAAGCGAAGAGAAATCAGCAAGGCGGACACTAATACCACCGCAGAATCTGAAGGAAGGGCAAAGATTTTTTTTTTGGATCGATAATCAATTACCATTGTTATCCCTCGAGTTCCCCGATCGGGGCCATTCGGGCCACCTTGACGATTTCGGAAAAATTGCGATCGATCAATCGGACCAATCGGAACCGTACGAATTATCCGCTGATGCCATCTAGCCCCCACGTCGATAATCTGGCTCGCATTTTTTGGCGTACGAGAAAGTCACTAAACGCGCCATCGTTCGCCACGGGGAGCAACTACACGTGGTATTCGGAACAGGTTCGAGGCAAGGCATTCCATCACAACAAACCGCACACGGTAGAACCAGTCACACTCTCGGGAATCGGAGCTCGTTATGCTTTGCTGTCCACCACGATAGCAAGCACGATGATTTATGAAAATCATCGTCGTGAACGGCTCTGTCACGCTCCCGATTGCCCCCGACATTCGAAACTTTTCTCTAACGCGTTACACTTCTGCGGCCGCGGCGTGATTCATTGCGACGAAAAGAATCACGAGCGGGCTCAGCGACAAGGATGAATGTCGATTTCGTTAGAATTCTGGGGCACGATTGTTCGCCCCGGTATGTCGAAAGAATTTTTGTACGACTCGAAAGAGCGCAGCCAACGCCTTTCTCCTATCCTCCGCTTGGCCCAACGAATAATACGGAAAAGACAATCTCCGTGTTATTTCCCCAAGACGAGCGAGCGCCATATCAGCGACCCGATACCCGATAAGAGATCTGTCCCCGAAACCTCCGCTTCCTCTTCCTGGCACCCGGATACATATTTGTCCAGCCAACGGAACTGAAATATCCTTCGCCGATAAAAAAGGGAGATGCATGTTTCTACGGAGCACGGGACAATGCAATAGAATGATTCAACTGATTCCGTCACGGGGAGGCAGTTGTTTACGCTCAATTACGCGACACGGTGTTGCGAAAAACGGCACACTTTAGCCGGCGATCGTTTCGTGACAACGATGAGAAGCGGCTCCGAACGCAGCCCAGGAGTCAGTACAGAAACGTAACGCTGTTTGCAATTGAAACGGTTCGTCAGGGGGGGACGTTCGATGGTCTCTTGGCAAAGGAGCGTGTTGGAGAAGCCGCAAAACCGACGAATCTAAAATAAACGGCGCACAATGTTATCTAATTCCCGGCGAAATTGGCATTTCGCAGGAATGCGAGCACGGAATGGCCTCCTCCTCCTCCCTTCTTACATAAATCCGCCACCCGCCGACTAAACAAATTCCATCAATCAGTTCGACGAACCGTGATTAATCCCCTTATTGACGAAAACAGACATCCGCGGGTATTCGCATTATCGAATAAGAAAAATCGTTTTGCAAGGGTGTCGCAGACACCGCGTCGAACAATGCCAGAGCGATCTGGTGTTCCCCGCGAGCCACCCCGACAATTATTTCGATTGCCATGCAAGCCGTTGGAACGACTCCAACATCAAACCACAGAGGAACACGCGAACACTCTGCGAATCTGGAGAGATCACACTCGACCTCCAAACGATCCCGAGGAACACAACACTGGCTGCCACCAAACTGACCTTGCACCATGGTCGCCGCCCTGGAGAGGACGTCCAAGGCGCTCTCGACGGCGGACATCTCCCCTTTCCTCGAAGTCCCCGGGTGTGCTCCCCTCGGGCGCACCAGTTTCCCCCTTGCTCGTTCCAACACGGGGGTGGTCCGTTTGTCCTTACGTCAGAGCCGTGTACCCGGCGCTGGGGATGCAGCAGGTGTTGTTCCGGCCCGATTGAAATGCCCGCGAGAAGAACGCCGGAGATGTGCACTCTGGGGACAGAAGTCGAAGTTAACTGTTTGGGGGCCTTCCTCGCGGCCGAAGCCAGCACAAATAAAGTAAAACGGGGATTAAAAAACGTGACATTGTCTGTGGAATGCGGACCCCTCCAGCCCGCAGACCGCCCACCCCTCGCCGCTTCGCGAGCCTCCGCTCGATCCCACTCCACCCACCGTTAGCGTGCCGTCTAGCAATGGTTTTCAATTGCTCCCGAGCCACGCAAACGATACACGCCGGGGATCGAATAATTTCGAACGGGGAAAATATTTCCGTCGGCTCGATGCATAGACGCGTTCAAGCGGATGCCCTAGTTCGGAATTTAATTTACGGACAACTACGGGGCGGGGAGGGCGGCCTATGGTGTTCGGTGGTACACATTTGAACTCGTGGGGAGTGGTTAAAGCCGTCATTAGCTAGCGTTCCCTCTCTCGCTACCGTATCGCGCCCCCTCGCTCTCTTTCCAAAACTTCAACGCAGCCGGCGGCGTCGCAATTCCATCCTAACTACATAAACAATGTCGTCCACTGAATCGACATTCTTTCCACGATAAATCGTGCTACTCTCCCCTCCCCTCCCGCCCCTTCCGTTCCGAACGCGAGGAATGCACGCTTGATAACGCGTGGCGCATGTTCGATAACAAAATCATCGCGACGACGATTCTGTTTTGTTTATGCGACCGGTTGTAACGCTGCTGGGGCTCGAGTAAAAGGTGATCTCACAATTTGGATCGAATACCTCTATCCCCACCGCGCCGGCTGGATACATACTCTCTCGCGAGCTTTTCCACGCGATTCTCCCCGAATCTTGATTTTCCGCGTTCGACTTCTCGTTGCGCTTAGAAATCCCCGACCCGTTGCCCCCGAGTGCAATCGACGAATGCCGGACGATCAATGTCCGCTTGAATAAATGGTAAATAATCTGTACGTTCCAATGGAATTCGTCCGAAGCGATGAATCAACGAAACGCTCGACACTTATGCACACAACGATATCGCGTATATAACGAAGGAATCGTGCACATTCCATGTCGGCGCTCGCGTGCACGCAATTATAACATTCCGAGGAGCGTCGAGGCGCTGCTAGAAAGAAAGAAGGGAAATGAAAAGCGTCGAGAAAGAAAAAATTCCAACAGCGATCGAACCATAGGTGAAACGATTTACGACAAGACTTTTTTACCGATCAAGCGAACGAAACGTAACGTCCCCTGCCCCCCGGGGGAAGGGGAGGCGGCGGCGTGAATCGATAGAGGAATGCGGCGTAGCGTGAAGAAGAGGAAAAAAAAAGAGGAACGAGCCACGCATTCCTCGAGGTAAATCGAAGTTTAAGGTGGCCCTCCCGCACCTTTCTGTAACGTACTCACCGATGATACAGCGATGACAGGCCGGCGAATACACCATCAAACATCCGGCACAATGTCCGCTGGCATGTCGAGCCAACGCACGGCACGTATTTTCATTGAAAACGATAGAAAATCTAATGGTATGTGCGGTCGGGCACACACGGAACACAGGCTGTTTGACACACGAGAGCCTGCCTCGCTACCCCACTACTGGAACATTACGTTGGAATGCTCGGTATTCGCTTATAGTTCTCGCTATCTGTCGGAAAAATCGCAAACTATAACCGAGCGCGCGCGCCACAATATAAATTTGATTCGAGAGAGGGCTTCGCGTGGAATCGAGGGACAACAAGGAGTGTAGTCGGTTATTTTGTTCGTTAACTTTGTTTGCGCGTAGGATTATTGTTGTGGAAGATAATTCTTCTTTGGGCGAGTCGTTGGGAATGATATTTAATCACAGGATTTGGAGACACAGGATTTCATAGACGTACATATGCGTGGAAACGTGAAACGAAAAGAATTATCTGCTCCCCATGATATTTGTGATAGGATCGTGTGTTTTTATTCGACGATATTTAACGTTAAAAAAACCTTAAAGCGCGTTCACTTCGATGTTTGTATAAAAATTCTACGCAGGATAGCAATATCCGTATCGAAACGAGTTCCAAGCTTACACATGTACTGCGATGTTATGACATATATCGATATGTCACGCGTCAATTGTAGAATAAAATACTGTCATAAAACGACTGCAATTAATGAATATGGATACGAGAGATCCATGCTAGATACAGTTTGATTTCTTTCGCGCGTTAAAATATAATTGTAGATGAATATCCCCGTGTACTTTCACGTGTAGGATAAAAGAAGGTACATGCTTAAGATATCACATTCGCTTCATCTTCTTCATCTTCGTCGTCGTCGCTCATATTGTCCAGTGCATAGCAAAGCTGAAACGTGTTCCCCGCAAATAATGAAATAATAGGACGTCTGTGGGTCGACGAAATTATAAAATAAGATTAGGTGATATAGTACCTCGTCCAAATCGGGTCTTTTAAGTATCTGCTCCAGTCCTGATAATTTCTCCAAATAATTCGGCACATTGCACGCATCCAGAACGAAAGATAAGCCCCTGTTTTTATATTCCGTGATAACAGGCACAGAACAGGCGGTGCAGGATGTGAATCGGTGAGTAATCGTCAACTGGGTGTCGTAATTCCACAGGGACCCTCGTATCGTGTGTGGAACACATCCCAACAGCCCTACCAATTCCTTATCACTCGGACTAATATTGTCTCTGCTATTGCCCACCAATGCTTCCGCCTCCACGCTGCAAAGTACGCGTCCATTAGAACCCCGCGCATACATTTTATCCGCAGAAATAAAATGCAATATTCTATACCCTTGGGGATGCTGCAGCAAAGCCACCAACAATTCGACCGCCATTCCTGCGGCGATCTGAGACAAACCTGGCCTACTGACCGTACACTGTTGATCCAGTGTTCTGTCGGTCTGCGACTGCAAAGTATCCATCAGTAAGAGCTCCAATAATGTTTTTAATATTTCTTTTCTGTCATACATACGTTTCCTGGCTGAGTGACGTCGTTGCAGAAATAGCAACCGAGATCTATGCCGCTGGGATTTTTTGCCTCAAGGTCCGGGGAAACGGGGGCAGTGAAGTTTCTTGTGCCATGCCTCTGCACAGTGTAGGAATCGAATCCGAGGGCCGCATTGATAGCAATTTTATTCCTAGCGGCGCACATGACTGTCGGCAACCATCTCGCTTCCCGCGAGTCCAATAAAAGAAATACCACGTCGCTCTTTTCCACCAGCTCCTCCAATTTCTCCAACGATTGCTCGGTCGACTCGAGCATACTTTCGCCGACAACGTGGCCGGGCATCGGTACGTGAAGGACCACACCTTTTGCATTCTACGTGTTCAGCAATGTTAATGCAACGGAAACCTTTACGAAATACCTGTTATCCGAGTGCACTCACTATGCTGGGTCTGATGTTCAGTAAAGCGTCTCTGGCCGCGTAGGCCTTGCACTTGTGCTTCACAGCGTCTTCGTGACAATAAAGGCTTTGCCTCACTGTGTTGCTGTGAGACACGGTCGAACTGTCGACGAACGTTACATTGTTCACACCCCAACCTAGTAACACTCTGGCCACGGAGCATCCCAAAGTTCCCGCCCCGAGCAAAAGGCATCGGAGAGTGCTGATCTTCTGTAGATCCAGGTCTGGGACCAGGCGCCATTTCATGAGCTTCAGGTTCAGGTTGATGGCTCTGTCTGACAACCTGACGGAAGGAATTGAAACGAACTGCGTTTAATACATACTTAATATATAGCTTTTTTATATATGGAAATTACTTGGCCGGATCCATGGCATCAGACAAATCTGCTACGGTAGGGCCAAGCTTATCATTCGAATTGGTCTCCCAACCGACCAAAGCACTGTCGAACAAAGTGTTCAATGCTGTTGTATCGTTCTCGTACTCCTTGGCGTTAAGCTTGAAGACCAGGCTCTTCTGCGCCTTGTTTCCTCGTACAGATATAAATTGGAGTGTTTGCGAGAAATAATAAGCCGTACAGTGCCAACACAATAGGCATAATAAATTGCGCAACGGCCAGCCTGGTTCAGAACTTGTCGAGGGATCGTAAAACGCGAAATATACTCTGCTGTGTTTCTAAGGAAATAAATAAATGAATACAAGACAATTGGCTATTGGTTGGTACTTTAAGCATAGTTTTCGGTACCCCCGATTCCTGTCCACTGCGTCTGTTAATTGCTTCCACACCTGCCGCCAGATCGACTACGCTCATTTGATCGTCCTCAGATATTAAAACGCTGAAGTAATTCCTCGACCTGCTGTCCAGTGCCAAGAATCCCTCGCAGAAGTCTTCGGCGTGACTGACCGAGAACTCTTCGACCATGGACTTCGGGGATTCACGGTAATACATTTCCGGCAACATCAACGGCGTAGGACGAGCGACCCAGTAGTAAAATTTGTACTTCTTCAGGTCTGAATAAGCCAGCACCAAAAACAGGGACAGCTTCCACGGATTCTGCAGTATAGAGCCGTCCTTGATACCGTTCACAATGTCCCTTCCCATGGTATCGATAAACTTTCCAGGATCGGTTTGTCGGAATGCTTCGAAAGTATTCGTGTTAATCATTCGCCCGTAGCAAACAACGGACGTGCTATTATTAAACGTCTCCGGGTCTCTAAAAATTACCTACGTGGAGTTAATTCTCATTGGCAGTCGCAGCGGAGGGTAAACAGCGTAACGGTGGTGTCGTTCACGGACGGAAACAACTTACTCGTTGAAGGAAGTGAAGTCCAACACCAACGGATTGGTGTTTGCCTCGTTTAACGACTGGAGGCTGTAGCTTCCGCGCAAGTTGATCACTGCCTTCTCGTCCAGCTTGAACTTGTCAATCTTCAATTCGGCAAATTTCGCCCAGAACGTGCAATCTGTCGCCGTCCTCAGCTTGGTAAACTTCACGAAGCTCGACATTTCGGGAATTCTGCGAACGTTCCGATTGTGCAAGTGAAAATGTGCCTCCGGTTGCGATAAACAAACAATAACACTTACGATGTGTACGCTGGAAATTCCAATGCAGTGAACGCTGGATCCGCTTATCTGTCGGACCCACACAGAGACCGAACTCTATGATCGTCGATAACGATTGAACGGGCCAGACGGGACGGGGAAATTCATAGCATCAGGAAAAACAGTCGTTGCACGTTCGCCGAATCCTGCTTCACTGAAATTCCACGTGCGCGCATGCGCGCGTCGATGCGAATTAAATGG
Organism: Nomada fucata; assembly: GCA_948146005.1. Lineage (NCBI taxonomy): Eukaryota > Metazoa > Arthropoda > Insecta > Hymenoptera > Apidae > Nomada > Nomada fucata. Next base: position 28,800,786 of record OX411277.1, on the reverse strand, counting down.
AATTGCAGCAGCCCTTTCGAAATCAACCTGCAACAGATTCGGCTCCGCTTTCACTTCGTCTTGGCTTGAACACTCGCGACGAACAATAACATAATTGTAACAAATAATTATTTCTTTGTTATATTAAACTTATTTATATATTATATATATATATATATCTTATGTCGATTTTATCCCCGACACTGTATCCAAAGCCAGTGAGCAATAATCGAGTAAAAGAGAAATTTCACGAATTGTCACGGTGATTCTTTCGTGGATACGTTAACGCAAACGTGTAAAATATTTTTAATTCTATTGCAACCCATGTATGTACGGTTTCTGTTCATTTAACTCCGTTTCTGTTGAATCGTTAAGCGTAATTCTTCTTGCAATTCGAAATCGAGCGTCGATTCGTGATCGAATAAATTCCTATGTCGATCGAGTAACGAAATAGAAACAGCGAACGTGTAACAGCGTCAGTTTTATCGTTTGTAAAAATCAAAGAACTCCCCTCGGTACGGCACTGCGTGTGACGTCACAAAGGCAGTATGGCCGGACAGCATCGGCTGTCTGCACTGTAACGTTAAGAGAAGACTTTCCGGGGGTTCGACGGGACATTTAATAGAAAACATGTCGGATTACTTGAGGTCCCCCTTGGGCTACTTAAACGGTGCCACAAACACCAACGAATACGTCGGACAAATATTGGAAATTAACAATGTGAAATTACGCGTGACCAGGCTACTGGCCCAGGGTGAGTCCTCTGTCAACACATCTACCACCTCGCTGCCACCGAGATTTGATTTAAACGAAATTTACGATTTCGTTGCGATTATCCTTGGTCGTTCGGTGAACAATTTCTATTTTCGTTCGTGTCGGCTTCGAACAGTACGAAGAGAATCGCTGTCGCTGCGCCAACATTTCGTACAGAGTCCATCCTATTGACATGTGTCAAATGTATTTTGACACGCATCTATATATCCTATCGCGGTACACATAGTCCTGTATCGTATGGACCAACGGACGAAATATAATTAGTTGCATTCATTTAGAATGATCGGACGCGGAACTTACTGCAGTCGCTGGTAATATTGAACGTCTGTCATAATTTCGAAGTTTGAGGGAGAATTTCGTTCCGCTTCGAGAGGCACTTTGAATATTTCTATTCGACGCCTTTCGTTGCGTTGATGATAATTGTGGTGGCAGTGGACTAACTTCATAGATTCGCTTACGACGACGAATGTTTGAAGGATACACGATGAAATAATTTGACCAACAGGTGGTTGGGCGTTGGTGTACGCGGTGGAAGACATAAACACGGGGAAAGAGTACGCGCTGAAGGTATCGAGAAATAGGATCTGTTTCTGTATATACTGTCGGGCTTGGCGAAGAATTGATTATAACGTGACGTTTACTTTCAGAGGCTCCTGGCGTTCGACACGGACGCCAACGCAATAATCAGACAGGAGATAATGACATTGAAAAGGCTATCGGGCCATCCAAACATAATCCAATATTTATACGCTCAGTGCGTGGAGCGGGAGGATCGCAAGGGATGCGAATATTTATTACTGACAGAATTATGCCCCGGAGGCACAGTGGCGGATGTACTTAGGAGCCTATCGACAAATTCCCTGACCCTTGCCCAGATCTGTAAGCTTGCCTACCAGGCCACGCGAGCTGTGCACCACATGCACAGCCTTCAACCCGAGCCTCTGATACACAGGGACATAAAGCTGGAGAATTTCCTAATTGGAAGCGACGGCTTGGTGAAGCTCTGCGATTTCGGCAGCACCACGAACCAGCAGATCTTGCCAGATCCCACATGGAACGCTCAGAAGCGTGGTATGCTAGAAGATCAGATGGCTAGATACACCACACCCATGTACAGGGCCCCAGAAATGTGGGACACTTGGAACAATGAACCTATAGGTCCCCCGGTCGACTGTTGGGCCCTCGGTTGTATAATATACGCACTGATAACATTAAGGCACCCGTTCCCAGAGGGTACATAGCTCGACAAGTAACAATAATTATAATCGTTCACAGACAGCATGCATTGAAATGATAGCGCCCGACTCTATTTGCAGGCAACAAGCTCGCAATATTGAACAGCAAGTATCCACCGCTTCCACCGAATCCGAAATTGTCCTGCCTCCACGAGATAGCTAGGGGATGCCTGGAGGTGTCGCCAATACGAAGACTGACCACATCCATGATCCTCGAACGTCTGGCGGCCATAGCCGAGTCGAACAACTTCGATCCCAGAGAACCCCCGAGAGTGGAAGTCGCGGCGAAAACTCCACCGCCGCCCAGACCCGGCCCGCCCCCCAGCACGCAAACTCCGCCGCCCAGACCGTCGCCCCCCGTCACCGCGCCACCTCCAAGGCCCGCGCCAGCTCAGACGGCTGTGGCAAAGGTCCCGGCAGCTCAAACGACTGGCCTATTTAGCTCGTTAAAGGGCGGCGCCGACAGCATTCTGCGAAACATAAAGGACACCTCGAGCAAGGTGATGCACTCCATGCAGCAAAGTATGGCCAGGACTGAATTAGACGCAAGTTACTTAACGTCCAGGATACTGGTCATGCCGTATCCCGCCGACGGCTTGGAGTCTGCGTACAGGGCGAACCACGTGCAGGACGTGAAGGCGTTTCTACAGGCTCGACACCCGCCACCCGCCCGCATACAGCTGTACAATCTGTCTCGCGGTAGGCCAAACGTGGCCAGGCTTCCCGGCAGGCACATCGACTGCTCGTTCGCTTACGCCTCGGCCGATTCTAATGCCCCTCTGCTGTCTGCCCTGTACCAGATCTGCCAGGACATCTATCGGTACCTGAACGCCGACTTCAGTCACGTTGTTGTGCTGTATTGTAACGTGAGTATCGCGTTGCGATGTAAACGGCTGGGGAGAGAAATCTTTGTAACAGCGACTTGTCCCCCGTTTCAGGACGGTCTCAGAGCGAGCGCAACTGTAGCCTGCACCCTGCTCATCTACGCCAAGGCATTCACCACCCCGGAGGAGGCAATCGCGATGTTCACAACGAGGCGGCAGCCGCCGCAATTGCAGCCCTCGGAATTGCGCAGCATTCAGTACATGAGCTTCCTGAGCACCGGCGTGCAGCCGCACACAAAGCCGCTAGCCCTTCGCTCCCTAGTAATTAAACCTGTTCCCCTTTTCACCAGGGCGAAGGACGGCAGCCGGCCCTACATTGATATTTATAGCAACGGTGCTTTAGTGTTCTCCACTAAGCGGCCAGAATACGAGGACATGAGACTGTTTGGGATGATGGAGGGGAAGGCCTCTCTGGCGTTGGGCAACGCCACGGTCAGGGGCGACGTTACCGTCGTGGTGTACCACGCGAGGCAGCAACTCGGCCGCATTATCGGGATCAAGATCGCCTCTGTTCATTTTCATACCGGTTACATACCACTGACTGAGCCCGCTCTAACGTTTAAGAAGAAGGATCTGGACGACGCGCCCGAGATCGGCGGAAATTTCAGCATCACGCTGAACATCATGGTGGCGGAGGAGAACTCGAAGATGGCTAGAGTACCGGCACCATGGGAGGCTGAACCTTGCGCGAAATTGGAGCCCGACCCGCTGTTCGGCTCCACGCTGGAAATGGAGGAGACGATGCAGAGCTTCTGGATCGAAAGAACCGAGGAGGTAAGTCGGCAAGTTTTTCCTTGCTTTCTGAGGTAACAATTTGTAGAACGTTTACTGTCGAACGTCAGGCTCAAAAGGAGGCGACGGTCCCGTCAAGGAGTGAAACTCCGTGCAACGTACAGGAAGAGACGCCGCAGCAGCCGGCGGAGGACGCGGACGAAGAAACGGACGAAGAAACGAAACTAGAAGAGGCAGATCTCTTGAATTTAAGTATGCCCGAACCCAGTACCTTAAATACTCCGCAGCCCGCAGTGAATCCGGGATTAGATATTTTTTCTAGCTCTAGTCAGAAGGAAAGTGATCTCTTGGGAGGTTTCGGTGTTTTTACCCAAGAAGAAACGAAAAACACCAGCGGCGATGCCGCCCGAAGCGAGCTGCTGCTCGGCCACGATCGGCCAACCAGAAACGATAATAGCAGTAGCAATTTGAATGATTTGTTCTTCAATCAAAACGAGCCGACGAACAAGCAGGACGTGAACGATCTGTTCGATCTGTTCGGCGGTAGTACTGCCGCGAGCAGTTTGTTAGGCGGAATACAGAATTCCAAGCCGAACAACGCGAATCCTCCGACCGTCGAGGAGAACCTGCCGCGAAATTCAAGCGTCCCGAATTTCGCCGCGCAGAGCAAAGATCCGTTCGCAAACCTGGCCGGTTCTCTGGGAGCCGGCTTGAACTCCAGCTGGAATGGAACACCGAGGAACTCAAATACTCCGCAATCGGCCAGCCCCGCGCCGGCCAGCACGCCTATACACTCGAGTCCCAATACGCACAGAAACACGACCAGCGACGCAAATAATTCGGCGGACGTTAACGCATCGTCGAACAAAACGGGCAAGTCGAGCGGGGACGCGTTCGAGGATCTGCTCGGCAGCCAGGGATACAATTTCTTCAGCTCGAGGAAAGCCGAGAAGGATAATCCAAAGACAATAAATCAAATGAGGAAAGTGGAGGCTGCGAAAACGATGGATCCCGATCGGATGAAGATTGCTGAATGGACAGAGGGGAAGAAGGGTAACCTGAGGGCACTGCTTTGCTCCCTGCACACGGTCCTGTGGCCCGAAGCTGACAGATGGCAACGATGCGAGATGCATCAGTTGGTGTCTGCTGCGGACGTGAAGAAGGCTTACAGGAAAGCCTGTCTGGCTGTACATCCGGACAAGGTATTCTGTCGTTGATGAACTGTTGGTTTCTCGATACAGTGATTCTGCCACGATGAACATTATTCTCGTTATTTTCACAGCAAGCGGGAACGGCCAACGAGAATATAGCGAAGCTGATCTTCATGGAACTGAACAACGCTTGGAGCACATTCGAGAACGACGCGTCGCAACAAAATTTATTTAGCTAATTCCGATGACTGTTAAAACACTTGTTATGCCCACGATTTAAGGTAGTTCCTAGCGGAAAAGAGAGACCCGAGAATATTACTATTACTATCATTATTATTAAATGTAAGATAACTCTCCGTGTTACATTCCAGCTAATGTTATCTTAGCTGTAGCGAGACAAAAAAAGAAAGAAAAGAAAAGCAAGTAACGATTATTATAATAGCGAATGGCGAACTTTCGATGCTGCATTTGACGATAAGAAAAAAGGCGAATCCGTGTGTACAATGCATCTTTATTGTATGAAAAAGAAAGCCTTGTCAGATCACTTAAAGAACGAAACTCTATTAAGCATACCGAGACATCACATGTATATGTATATAAGGCAAATGTAAATTAAGGAAGATTCCAAATATATAAAGATATTTTCCGGCCAGCAATTCTCTTAAACCACAATTCTCCCCGAACTGCGATCCCCGTGAAACCTATTTCAAATTTACCGACTAATATTTTCCTCCGACGTTCTGCTCACCGAGTGGACCAAAATGAAAGGACACGCCTGGTCCGATCGATTAACCATTATATTTTGGTTTTCGTCTTTCGGAGCGGCGTCGAAAAACCGAAACAAGAACACGAGTCTTGTCGTTCCGTGTCTCGTGGCCTACGGTGGCGCACACCAAGGATACGTGCGTGTGGTGTAACACACATCTGCGCGGAGGGTGGCATGTATATCGTAGGGGTGAAACTTAAAGGGAGGGGCTGCTCGAAAATGGCTGTTATGCACTGGGTAGGACGTCTAGAAGAGGGCAAGTGACGGTTCATCCCTGTCTTCCACACTGACCAATTGACATTATTTTACGACAATTGATACGGTTACCTAATCGATAGGTATTATGTGGCGGCTAAGAAGCAATCTTCGTGCACTTCTACACCCACCCCCGGATCTGCGACATATGATCCGCTACGGGAAAAGGTAAACTTCTATCCACGATTTACCATTCGCCGCGGTTCAGCAGTTCAGTAATCCGGTGGCCTCTCTTCGCGCAACATTCCCGTTTCGTTTCGTACTGTCTGACGAAAATAATTGCAATCAATTCGTGGGAGAAACGGCGGAGTGCGAGCGATTGCGAACGCTCCGCGGTGAAGGTGTAAAAATACAAATAATCGAGACGCAGCAATGCTTGCGCTTCGCGGGTGTCAACAACGCACAGTGCAATTTACGACGCGTCCAGAAAAATCAAGACTCGTAACTCGAAACACGTAATTACACCCGACCAATCGTCGGCGACCGCGTTCCATACTAACGTTGCGTTTTTGAATTATTGCAGATCAGAGCCCTGTACAAATGACGCGAGTCAGGAGAGCTAAGTGAAGTAAGAACCAGCAACGAGGCGAAAGGCAGAAAAGATGTTCGTCCAATCCTGGAGAGTTCTGTTCCTCTTTATCTTGGGAACGTCCCTCGGTCTGTGCTCTACGGATCCGGCAAGATCTGCGAGGGCTTTGAAGGGACGTTATCGAACATCTTACGCGGCTTGGCGGGTCGTGTTGTGCCTGACCCAGCCACAGGGCTCCCTGAAGGCGGACGTGCAAAAGTCATGGGAGAAGGCGAGGCTGGAATCATCTCACGCGGACATGAACGTGTCCTTCATCGAGGCCCCGCCGAAAACGGACGCCCTGTCGTATCCTTTGTCGTTGCTGAACAAATTCTGCAACGAGATAAAAGGGGGCAAAACGGTGCTGAGCGTAATCATCGGCGGTGGTTCGACCGCCAAGTTCCTCGTGACGGCCGCCGCTTCCCTGAACATCCCGACTCTGTGGCTGCCGTTCACCCACGAGGATTTCCTCCGACAGGTCTGCTATAATTTTCGTTAAACAACAGGTGTTAAATAAAGTTCCCACGGGATTCATTCAAGGGCCGTTTTTCAGGGGAACCTTGCGCAATTCGAAAGTCGTATCGGGTCCAGCACGAAAGAGGTCGGGGCAGCGGCGGCTGCGTTAATGCACAGGGCAAACTGGCATGCGTTTACTCTTCTCATAGACACCACACTCCTGCCGCTGTCTCATCTGCTGCACGCCAATCAGACAACCCTGACGCCGCGAAAGATCGTACACCTTCCGACGAACGACAAGACCCTGAGAACGAGGCTGCGAAGGGTCGCAGAGGAGGGTGGTAGCGGCGGTGTGATAGTGATGGGTTGCGACCTGAGCAATGCACGCAGGATACTGGCTGTCGCGGCGAAATACGAGATGCTCGAGGGGAGATTCCTTTGGCTCTGGCTGGACCTGAAGTCGGAACTGAGGCCAAACGAGTCCAATATAGTCAGCTCGCATATTTTACACGGATCCAGGTCGTCTATTGCGACGAACGAGAATCTCTCACCCGCGGAGGGGACGAATCGTAACGCGAAGCTCGTCGCCGAGAATCATTTGTCGATGAACTCCTTGCCGAGCCTGGCGCACGACATACACAGATCGCAAGAGTACAGATGGAGGAGCGAGAGATCGATAAACAAACGGGAGGAGAAGAGCTTTCGTACGGACGACGACGACGATGACGAGGAGATTCGAATAATGGACAAGGAATTGAACTCGAAGGATATCATGCCGGTCGGCATGCTCGCGTTGAGACCGTCGGGAATAAAACTGATGGGGAGCGACAGTATTCTGTCGCGTATGATCAGGGAGACCTCGCAGGTTTTGGACGAGATGTTCCTGGATGTGAAGCCCATGCTGAATCGCATGGGCGAGCCTCAGTTGGAGGACAACTTTGTGCCGGAGTGTTTCCCGAAGAGCGACTCCAAGTTTCTGATGAGCAAGACCAGGCTCAACGTTTCGAGAACCCTGACGCAAAAGCTGAGGAGGTTCGTTAGTCAGTTCTCCAGAGACAAGGCCAAGTTCCAATTGCTCAACCTACAGGCCATAAGGTATTCGGGAAACAAAACCGAACTGAGGTACGTTTAAGAAATATAGCATCCGGTCTCGAGAGATCTAACTTGTGTAACAAACCTTGCGTAAATTTTGGTCGAACAGGTGGACCAAAGTGGGCACGGTCAAGGGCGGGAAAGAGGTTCATCTGGACACGATAATCTGGCCGGGGGGTGGAATCGTGCCAGCCTATCTCGAGCAGGGCGGAGACAAGATTGGCATGCCCATGTACCGTATCGTAACGGCCCTGGCCTCGCCATTCGCCATGGTGACCAACTTGCAAGAAGGTCTCTGTTTGCGGGGGCTATTCTGCCGTCAGGGAAACACCTTGATGTGCTGCTACGGCTTAAGCGTGGACCTGCTGGGTCTGGTGTCTCAGGAACTGGGTTTTAGATTCGACTTATACCTGGTGAAGGATGGCCTCTTCGGCAAGAGAAACGGCAGCAGCGGCACGTGGAACGGCATAATGGGCGAGCTGGTGTCCGGTCGAGCGCAGCTTGCCTTCGCGCCGCTCAGTGTCTCCGCTCACAGAGCGAAAGTGATCGAATTCACCACGCCGTACTTCTTCAGTGGTGTGAGCTTCCTGACCGCAGCGAAGCTGAAGTCCGAGATATCATTGTTCGCGTTTTTGTTCCCGTTCAGCACAGAACTGTGGATAGTGGTGTTCACTTCGTTGAACCTAACCGCGATCGCTGTTGCGCTGTACGAATGGCTCAGCCCGTTTGGATTGAATCCTTGGGGAAGACAGCGCAGCAAAAACTTCTCCATAGCCTCCGCTTTGTGGGTGATGTGGGGCCTGCTCTGCGGGCACTTGGTCGCATTCAAGGCGCCCAAGTCCTGGCCTAACAAGTTTCTCATTAACATTTGGGGTGGTTTCTCTGTTATCTTCGTGGCGTCCTACACGGCCAACATCGCTGCGCTAATTGCTGGACGGTTCTTTCACCCCGCAGTTGGCAATTACCATGATGTGAGTAGAATATAGAAAATTCCAATGATTCCCCATAAACGTTTCGCTACGAATGAGTTACCTTTAAACGACTGTTGCGGCGCAGTTGCTGTTGCAAAAAGTGGGCACACCGAGGGCATCTGCAGCAGAGTACTACGTACAGAAAGCCAACATTCAACTGTGGTCCCACATGGCCAGATACTCCTTGTCGAGCGTGGTGGATGGCGTGGAGAGACTGAGGAACGGCAGCTTAGACATACTGATAGCAGACACCCCTATTCTGGATTACTATCGGGGGATAGACGATGGCTGTCGGCTGCAAAAAATTGGTGACAGCATAACCGAGGATACCTACGCTGTTGCTTTGACCAAGGGCCATCCTTTGAAAGAAAGTATATCGAAAGTTATAGCGAATTACTCGAGCACCGGACTGCTCGACATCCTGCAGGAGAAATGGTGAGTAAACTTCGTGCGAAATGTCAATTTTCCATCAGGATAAATTGAGACCAATTTCATAGGTACGGTGGTTTGCCATGCATCAGAAGCAGAGAAGGCATGGACACTGGTCCCGAATACGAGCGAGCAGACCAGCCCAGACCCCTGGGTGTGGCCTCTGTGGCAGGCGTGTTCTGCCTCCTGGGAATGGGCGTTTTGCTCGGAACAATCATTCTAGCTGGTGAACACTTGTTCTATAAGTACACGTTGCCCAGACTGAGACACAGACCGGCGGACTCGATATGGCGAAGTCCCAACGTGATGTTCTTCTCGCAAAAACTGTACAGATTTATTAATTGCGTGGAGCTGGTGTCACCGCACCACGCAGCCAGGGAATTGGTCCACACGGTGCGGCAGGGGCAAATCGCCTCGCTGTTTCAAAAGAGTGTCAAACGAGTAAGTAGCTTTTCGATTCCCTAAGAGAAACAAAGCTCTGCATGTATCTACGAGGTGACCATGTTCCAGAAGGAACACGAACAGCGTCGTCGGCGTAAAAGTAAAGCGCAATTCTTCGAGATGATCCAGGAGATACGAAGGTGAGCGAAAGAAATTCACAAAGCAGGGTATCATCCTAATTAAATAGAGCAGCTAATGCGAACTATTCTATGTTCTATCCACAGAGTGCAGCAGGAGGAAAAGATAGAGACTGTGTCGGAGGAGCAGGCGAAGCTGACCACATTCAAGAAAGAAGAGAAGCCAGTGAAAGGAAGAGAACGAAGCAGAAGCAAGAGCCCCCTGATGCCACGTAGTCCAAAGAGATCGGAGAAGAGCAGAAGCTCGATCAATCTTTCCAGCTCCAGGCTGGGATTATCGCCGATAAGCCTGGAGGCTCCCATGAAACCCAGAGAGTTCACCCTGAGCAGTAACAATCTCAGGGCGAGAAGCCCTTTGGAAACAGTGGGTCGTCGTCTGAGCCACGGTGACGGTGGTTCGCCACCACCGCGTCTGGGCTCGCATTTTGGGGGCAGCGCGACGCTACGACCCCTGGCCCCGACGAAGAGCGACGCGACCGGAACTGCGACGCCAACAATTAAAGCGGACGCCGGCGGTGGCGGCGCGCCGACGCCCAGGTACGCCAGGAGTCCAGCGAAACGGGGACAATCGTTCCCAGTGTTCGCCACCCTGAGGCCGCCGCATTCCTCCGGCCATCAGATGTCCAAGAGTCCCCTTCTGTCGCCGAACAATGAGCTGACCACCGCTATAGGGCGGAAACTGTCACGGGAATGGGGCTCCGGTACGATAGACATCACCAGGTCGTCGGAAGCGGTGGCCGGTGGCTCCACGTACACCCTGAACCAAGAGATGACGCTGTCCCTCGAACGACCGGGTCATGAAAAAATTCAGGACGATCCACTGCCGATAAAGAAGCCAATCCGAAGAGCGAGGAGCCACGAGAACAGAGACACCAAAATGGCCGATCAACCGTCGCCAAGATTTACTGCTCAGCAACCTGTGGTGGGAGGAAGATCGGTAAGCGAACGAACGAAAAAGCAATTAGAATCAGAACTGAAGGCGATTTTAAGTGCCAGGGCTCATCATCGCGATCTGCATCCCCCTTGATAGAGGGCTATCGATTTCACATAATCTCAGCAAAAAGAGAAAAACAGAGAGGGCGTCCTTGAAAGCGTTAAGAGGCTTGGAGGATCGCTGCCTCTGAGGGGCTATGATTGATTTAAGCAATATCAGATTAATAGGTCAATTTGTAGAGGAAATCAAGCAGACTGTAAAATATGTATATACATATACATATACACATACGTATGTATGTATGCATATGTATATTAACGTAGGACACAGTGGCTCTGAATGGGGTAATTAAAAACGAAGGTAAGAGATTCTGTGCTGGCTGGGTGCGAGGGAAGTCTCTTTGTCTGTTGATGTTGTTACGTACATTGATAAAATATGATTAGAGTATGTTGATTAAAGAAAATGGTAAAGAAAATGGTAAAAAAAAAAAGTGCTATAAAAAAAATTTTTAGTAGAGATTGTCTTAACGAGTAGCGACTTAAACGAGTAATTAAAGTATTTTCTTGTTGGTATTTTAACTCTACAGGGGCCGTCGGTCTTGGGCGAGTCTCCCCGCTATTAAATATCGTAAAATATATAATGTCGGAGGAAGATCGTACACTGCCGTATTTCTCAACATTCTGTCGACACTTCAACGGAGATACGAATTCTAACTGTATAAAATGATTCGTAAAAGTTGGGAAACACTGGTCTACAGAATTTCGCTGACAATGAGTCGCATACTGCCATACCTTTGATAATTCTCTTTGCATAGGGGGGGAGGAGGGGGGAGACACGCTCAAAGTACTCTCGGCGTAGAATGACCACTAACTAAAAAAAAAAAGAGAAGAAAAATCAGTAAAAAAAAAGTACATTATCTTATTAAATTATCTCGTAAAAAAAGAAAAGAAAAAAAAACAGGTCGAGTAGCAAGGGATATTATAGGCGGAAAGAATCTTAATCGGATGAGCCCACTTTTTTACTGATCAGCGAACGCAAGCGTGATCGTTTCCACATATATATATATTATTCTTAATCATTACTGCTCGCAATTTCATTCGGTGATAGCGGAAAGTGAACCGTGCAGTACACTTCCATCGGTTTTTAGATAAACGGGGGGAAAATTTATGCAGGAAGTGCACGCACACATCGACAGGCATAATAGGAATTGAATATGTACATACATATGCTACGTTATCGATGGTCTTTTCTCTCGATTATTTTTCTCTTTCTCTCTGTCCTATCTCCGATCAGATTAAAAGTGGAAAAAAGAAATTCTCATCTTCAAGTTTGATCCAGCTGTATCTGACTTAGATTATTAGAACGAGTGTGTGGGACTAAATTAATTTAAAATAATTGATGAGCGAGGCCTTAGGAGTAGTCGATCCGCCCAATTCTTTACTTATGGATATAGCGTGTATCGTATTACCAAGCAATTCGCTACACAATCACGTAATTACACGTAGGTACGTAGCGATTTAGTTTCATAGTTTCGCGTTAGGTACTGTATCTGAAATTCCCGAAAGTCTAATCACGTAGAAACTCTCACGAATGTATGTTAGATCCCTATATTAATTAATGTGTTTCAATTATTCAACCTACGCTTGAGATTTGATATAAGTTGTCGGTTAGTTCGTTAGCTATATATTGTATTCGAGCGTTTGCACATTTTCGCGGAGCAGCAAACATGATTTGCCTGCACACCTTTCCAGTGAATTATTACGAACGAAACAGAGCAAATGCAGGAAATAATCAAAATACATCATGGGGGGCCAGTTTAGTGTCGCCCGAGCCTAACTAAATCAAAGATAGAAGACTTATTGATTAAGTAGCTGTAATATTCTTTCGTAAGCGGGTCCTGCCAGTAATTTAGTTCAGTAGTGATTCTGTATTCTTTTCCGTGACTCGATTTGCATGCATAGAAATGCAGAAATTGAAAGAAATCTGACTTTTGAAAGTTCTTGTACATACATGTCTTCTACTCTAGATACCTGAAGAGACATTATTGCACTGAATTAAAGGTCGAGCCCCCTACTTCATTGTGCGCCAACAAGAGCCTGCACAACTGTACAACATTATACGGAAAGATCAGAACAAACTTTGTCTGTATTTCCGTCTTTGCAATTCAATTAGGAAAAAGAGACTAAAGATGCAATAATTATGAAAAATGAATCGGCCTACTTAACCATAAGGAAAAATTCGAAATATTATATTGCCCCTCTGCTGAATTACGCGCAAACTACCGAATCTTTGATTGCTCTTTTCTTTCTATTCGCATAAATAAACTGACATCACAAAGTGTTCTCATTCACGAAATTACAAATCCTAATTAAAGGGACAAATGAATACGTACTAAAAGACCTGCCAATACATCTTGGACATCAATCTAAACTAATGTTTTGCAGTTCTGTTTTCTAGGATTAAACTAGCGTTTATAGTATCATTAACATTGTATTAGTGATAATACATTAATTCCATGTTCAATGGCAATAAGATTATTCTACACTACGAGACACTGCCACAGTTTCCCACTATTATCGCATTGATTTCAAAGTCCTGCCAGATAATGTTATTATCGCACTAAAAATCTTGTCATGTATCGAGCTACATTGTTTAAGAACACTTTTGAGAACCTTCAAAATTCAATGAGAAAGGTCAAGCTGATAACTTGTACGTTGCAAAGGAGTCGACAAGAAAGTGTATTACTTCCTTAGGCTCGCAATAAAATATCTGAACTCCTCACTGAACTACGAGAACGTTTCTAACGTAGAATATAAAGTATTAACGAGTAAGAGCGAATCGCCGGAAACCTGTTCATCGAATTCAATGCATTACAAATGTCGCAACTCACGGAACAAGGTTCCCACTACTCTGCGAGGTTTATTTTTTCAACGATACACCGTGGAGATCCAGCGGCAAGTCCCTGAAACGCGTGCGAAGGGCATTTAAAGATTCCTCCGTTGTTTCAGGACGTGCAAAACATGCTTAAGATCGAACTTATACATTTCAATTGACACGCATGGACTAATCGTTAATCAAAAGGATGTCTAAGACTTAGCAGACACCGGAACCCAAAGATTCTTTACCACCTGCGTTGCATTGAAGTCGCGCGGATCGTAACGCTGACGGAGCGTGTGCAACTTCAATGGAACACGGTGGTGATACTAGACAGCACAAACGTAGCGAACCACACAAAAGTAGCTGTAACAACGATAACGGGAGGGTTCTGTTATCGCGGTGACTTGTTGGCGTACGGTATTAGGTTAGGTTCCTCGTAACCTACCTCGTCTCTCTTGTTACGCCTACTATTATACTGTTATTGTTGAAAACTCCATAATTAATAAGAAATAAATATATTGTCTCAAAATAACAATAAGTACAGCACGGCTTCCGTATCTTTCCTAACCTCCTCAAGCGCGCAGGTTACGATCCACGTAACCCACCTAACCTCTCGTTTCGCAATAGAAACTTTCAATACGCGAACGTTTCCTAATTCACCTGTGACCTATTCCCTCTGCTTGGCCCGTCCAACAATTTTCCCAATCGACGGGGAAGGGAGAGACTGATCTCGTCGAGGCGAAGGGAATTAGAAATCGACGCCACAAATACAGAATGCGTTAAGAGACCTTGGATATCGGTGCACGGGGATTAGAAGCGATCGTACGCTTTTCATTCGGAGGTGCACGAGACAGTCTCGATGGTGGAAGAACCGAGACGTGGGACAGCTACGTGCTCGCGGAACAAGCAAAGCGAGGGAAGTGCAAGTCATCCGCGTCATCTACGATCACGAGTGCTGTTTCATGGTCGCACTTTCGCCCGTGTTTGTCCTGCGCGCGGCCACGAGTGAACCGGAGGCGAGCTCTTATTGCTAATCATCCTTCACGGCTGAAGCCCCGCGACTGTAGTGATATGTAAAGTACAATTTAATCGTTCCATTCGGGCGCATTCTACGCACATTACGCACTACCGTGTCCTCTGACCGTTTCTCCACCCTCCGGTCGTGCGAATATTCTCATAAACAAAATAGGTGGAACTACCGTCTACCCGCGTACATCTACCATGGATAAATTGTTGCAGTTCACTCGCGCGAACGTTCACCGGGAATAGAACGGTTTTGAGGGTGGTGTTGCTGCTACGGTGATGCGCCAGGCGTAGAAAAGTCGCTCGTCGAGGGTGTCCTGTGTGTGCAGCGGACTTGTGCGATATATCAGATGTCCGCCGGGGTGCAACGGCGAAACTGTCAGTGTGCAGGATCTCGAGTGGGCACGTGCGTATGGTAATTCCACGTTTGACGGGAGCCAGCACGCGAACGTCGCGTTGATTCACGAATTAAACGTCGAACGGGATCGAATTGAATTATGATCGTGTCATCGCGCCCCACCTTCGTACCCTCTTGATTTACTCTTCGTACGAGGAAGTTGTAAGGTTCGCGAGCCGCCCTTTACCTTCGACCGTTCGTGTTTTCGTTTCGACCTTAGAGCTTCGATCATTCCGGTGAGTAGCAAAGTGTACCGAGACGTAATCGATGAATGGGTACGGTTCGTTCGATTGATCGTGTCGTTTCGTTCGACAGTTCACTTTAATGGACGAGGAAGATGTTCGCACGAAGAAAGAAGCTCGAGGCAGCTTCCACTCCGACGATCAAAGTTCCGGCTCATCGTTCATGACAGAAAGCGAGAGCCTAGGGGCCACGGAGAAGCATGGGGACCTCGGGGACATGACGTTCTACATGACCAATTACATTAAGGACGCGATGAAGATGATGTTCATCATGCGCAGCCATCATATGCTGACCGACGTTGTTCTGGAAGTGGGATCGGAGTTGTTCTATGCCCACAAAGTTATCTTGGCTGCCGCCAGTCCGTACTTCAAGGTAATACGCGAGAAAGAATGAGTGCAATAGAGAACGTACTAAGTTATTTCTAATATTCCAGGCCATGTTTACGGGAGGTTTAAAAGAATCTGAAATGTCCAGGGTGAAACTGCAAGGGGTTTGCCCGACGACTATGGCCCGTCTAATGTATTTCATGTACACCGGGCAAATAAGAGTAACGGAGATCACTGTGTGTTCCCTTTTGTCAGCGGCAACAATGTTTCAGGTATACAAGGGATAAGCACTGCGTTGAAGAGAAACTAATATAGCGTATTGCTCTATTTTATATAATTCCTATCTTTACGACGCAGGTCAGCAATGTCATAGACGCTTGCTGCGTATTCCTGGAAAGGCAATTGGATCCAACGAATGCTATAGGAATAGCAAACTTCGCCGAGCAGCACGGCTGCCAGAGTTTGTATCAAAAGGCGAATCAATTTATTGTGCAGCATTTCAGTCAGATATGCCAGGAAGAGGAGTTCCTGCAATTATCGGCCATCCAGTTGATCTCTCTGGTGAGAAAGGACGAACTGAACGTGCAAGAAGAGAGGGAGGTGTACACGGCTGTATTGAAATGGGTGAAATACAACGAGGAGGCGAGGGGACCGAAAATGGAGCACATACTGCACGCGGTGAGATGCCAGTATCTCACGCCGAACTTCCTGAGGGAGCAAATGAAGAACTGCGACGTTCTGAAGAAGGTGCCCGCGTGCAGGGAGTACCTGGCGAAGATTTTCAAAGACCTGACGCTGCACAAGAAACCGGTGGTGAAGGAAAGAACGCCGAACACGCGACGAGTAATATACATAGCGGGGGGATTTCTGAAGCATTCCCTGGACGTCCTAGAGGGCTACAACGTGGACGAGAAAACGTGGTCGCAGCACGCCAAGCTGGTTGTTCCCAGGTCGGGATTGGGCGGAGCGTTCCTGAAAGGAATGTTTTACGCGGTCGGCGGAAGGAACAATTCGCCGGAGAGCAGGTGGGTACATTGAAATTGAACAGGGCGTCTCGTTAAACGCAAAATTAGAGGCTCACACGAATTCGCAGGTACGACAGCGACTGGGTGGACAGGTACAATCCTGTGACCGATCAGTGGAGGGCTTGCAGCCCCATGTCTGTACCGAGGAACAGAGTGGGGGTGGCCGTGATGGACGGATTGTTGTACGCTGTGGGAGGAAGCGCAGGTGCAGAGTACCACAACAGCGTGGAGTGTTACGATCCCGAGCACGATTCCTGGACCAACGTGAAACCGATGCACGTGAAGAGATTGGGAGTCGGGGTGTCCGTGGTTAACAGGTATAATAAAAAGAGAATCTCGCGGAACAGTAATCCAAACGATACTGAACATAGTTACGCTGTTTCTAATATATTTTATTATTGTAACAGATTACTGTACGCCATTGGCGGATTCGACGGAACGAACCGATTGAACTCGGTGGAGTGCTATCATCCGGAGAATGACGATTGGACAATGGTGTCCTCTATGAACTGCAGTAGATCGGGGGCCGGTGTTGCTTGTCTTGGACAGTTTATATATGTCGTGGGAGGATACGACGGGACCAGACAATTGAATTCTGTCGAGAGATACGATACAGAGAGAAATACGTGGGAGCAAGTCAGCAGCGTCTCTATCGCACGCAGTGCTTTGAGCGTAACCGTACTCGACGGCAAATTGTATGCTATGGGTAAGTGTGACGGGATTCCGTTTCAAACCGTGTTATAGTACACCCAATAATGTATGCCTGTACGTGTGATATCTTTAGGAGGCTATGACGGGGAACACTTTCTAAACATAGTGGAGATTTACGATCCTGGGGAAGACGTGTGGGAGCAGGGTGTGCCCATGACCTCGGGAAGATCGGGCCACGCGAGTGCGGTTTCCTATCATCAGTGTCCCCTGCACTGTGACCACCTGGACCATAATATATCCTTAGAGAAGCCGCCGTCGTGATACATGTAATGCGTCGGGAGATGAGTTAGACATTGTTAGCCTGGGTAAACGAGTGCAAACGGCAGACAGTTAGTAAAACAGTAATGGAGTCACAGACTGATAATTATGTATTTTTCGAGTTCCGGAATACGACTAGTTCCTGAGGTCGAAACACTTCGACATTCTGTAATTTTATTCCCGCGAGGACCACGAGTTACTTCCATTGAAACTAGCGTGTATAACTTTATAAAACCTTAGGGATCTTTAACAATGTAAATATATACATATAAGTCGTAAGATTATTTTTATAAAATCTTTGCTACTCGAACCGCTGTACAATTGTAATATACCGCAGAAATAATGATATTGCGTGCGTTATGTGTATCGAAAATGCCCTTAATTGATCGAACACCGTTGTTAATTAATTATGTACCATTCCCCCACACCCAGACACAATTTATCGAAAGACTTGCATTACGTGAAATCAAAGATACTAAGCTTAGCGAACGGGTTCTTTTTTTTCTATCCCTCTCCAATCCAAGAGACCAACCAGTCGTACTGTAGCAAAATTGCCTATACTGCCCGGCAATGTATACCTTGAAAACGTACGTGGGAGGAAAAAACTGGTTCTGTTGTCAAGATGGACCACACTAATCGATATTTTCGAAAGTGTTGGAACGTGGACGTTCCTGCCATCGTAAACTCTTCTTAAATCCAACAGTACACGAACCTCGTACGAACGTACTCCAATCGTGATCAACGATCATCGCGCGAACGTTCCGCAAATGAACATCGTCGTATAGCTGAATCGTACGGCACCTACCTGTTCCTTACGGTGGTTCTGTCTATGGTGGTCAGGTTATAAATATAATGATCATTCGGGAGCAAACGTCCGTACGACAAGGATAGCCGAGTACCATGAACACGAACAATTTCTCCACGGTAAATCCCACCAACCGTGAATCAACGAAAATTCGGCGGACCATGTGAAGCGTCGAAAAGTCACCACAATGAAATCTGTGTACAAATTGTTCCTCCTGTGCCTTATCTTCGTTGCCCTGATAATACTGCTCAATCTGACCAATTTCTCCAACAAAATTTACGATGCGCCCACCAAAGAAGCCACCGTACATTCAGCCAATGGGAGGAAATCTCGTCCACCACCTGTGACTGGGGAGGTGACGATATGCGTGGTGGTCTGTGGGGACAGGGTGGACGAAGCGTTGACAATGCTTAAGTCTGCCCTGGTGTTCGCCAGCAGATCGCTGCAGTTCATCATACTGGCGGAGATCAACTTGATTCCCGCCTTCAGCGAGAAATTGTCGGAGTGGAAGCTCCTGTCGAACAGAACCTTCGACTTCGTCGTCAAGCCCATCACGTTCCCTGAGGGCAGCGACGCTGCTATGTGGAAGAAACTGTTCAAGCCCTGTGCAGCTCAACGTCTATTCCTACCAGTAATTATTATCTGTAAAATTTCAATCGATTAGCGACCGCCGTTCAATGTACAAACAATGAAGTATACATGTACCTCATATATTACAGACAGTATTGAACAACACCGACGCCGTTCTGTACGTCGACACGGACACGTTGTTCCTAGCTCCACCGGAGAAGGTCTGGGACGAGTTCAAGAAGATGAACCCGAAGCAATTGGCGGCCCTAAGCCCGGAGCACGAGGATCCGAACACGGGATGGTACAACAGATTCGCCAAGCATCCGTATTACGGGAAGCTCGGCGTCAATTCCGGTGTGATGTTAATGAACTTGACAAGAATGAGAGAATTTCGATGGACCGAGTATGTGATACCTATCCACAAGGAGTACAAGCTGAAGATAACGTGGGGCGATCAAGATATAATAAATATTATATTCCATTATCACCCCGAGAAGCTGTACGTCTACTCTTGTAGATACAATTACAGGCCCGATCATTGTATGTACATGCCTGTGTGCACCAAGGCGGAGAAGGAGGGGGCCTTGGTCCTGCACGGATCCAGGGGCACCTTTCATTCGCAGAAACAACCGCCGTTCAAGGCGATCTACAAAGCCATGGAGGAGTATCAATTGAACACGGATCCCTACGATTATTTATTGGTGCCAATGAGGAACTATCTAGCTTTGGAGCATAAATCGAATTGCGGCAAAGTGTGGAAAGTATTTATTATACAGCCCGAATTACACTTGGGACAGCAATGATACTGATTTCGATTGTATAGTACGTTCTTTTCATCCGCTATTGAATCTCTATATGTAGTATGTTCCATTAGCTATCATAATGTTCCGTAGTGCATACACATTTTGTTTATTAACAATCCTGCGCTGTGATCGAGAATCATGCTGTTATATTACTAGTTAAGAGGACATATTTCGACAATACTCGTAAGTCTCTAGAATTCTTGTACTACTTAAAACATCGATTTATATTTGTTGCTATATTGTTACACGAGAGGTATACGGTTTTTAAAAATTTTTACACCTCCGCCGACGGCGGTGACGACGATTTTATATACACGGCTAGAATTTATTTTATTATTCCATATGTTGTTTGTGATACATTTCTTACTTTTACGGAATAAAACGAATCAATTGTTCAAAACGAACGCTTCTGGCAATTCTATCGTATGCACACAGTGTACCCCCCTGACAGTCTATAGCGCACGAGGAGGGGGGCCGTCAGCGTTGAAAGGGTTCCCCATAAGGGACCCGCAGTACGAAGATACGCTCCTGCGAGTCACTGTCCGCTCGTGAAATATCATTTTTCTTCCGAACGTGCGTCAAACATTGCCACCGCAGTTGGACAACAATTTAACCTACTTGGAAGAAACCAGCGACCGTATGAAACCTCCGAAGTGAGAAGGAGAAGGGGGGCATGGGATCGAGGATCCATGATGAAGCGCGGAGATCGCGTGGCAAGTGAATTAACGCGCTGATAACAATCGCACGGGCGTGAATAGAGGCGATAAGAACGATTTGTCGACCAGTGAAAAGTCAACCGAGAAACGATACGCGTCCGGGGACCATGAGGAGTCGCAGTTTTCTGTTCTGAATCCCACGTTGTGCCTGGCGCAATAACGTTCTTCTCTGCCAGCGGAGAAAAGGTAAGAGAAGACGTAGAACGAATCACTTAAAATCGTTCGTTCGTGCAATGCGGCGAATAGGAACGCAGACGACGGTGCTCGTTTTCACGTCGAACGTGCAAGAGAACGCACGCAACGGTCGGATGAGATTAACAGCCGCCCGAGAACGGTAACATATTTCAATAAATGCGCCAGGTTTCCAGTGGTCGCTTTGTATGTAAACATGTGTGATACCGTTTGGGCATCGCGTTATTTCTGTTGCTCGTTGTCCCGCTGTAATTCGACATATGAAAATGCAGCTCCGTTCGTCACGCTGACAGAAAGTTGCAACGATACCGAGAACGAGAACGGTCACGTCACCGTGTTACGAAATTTCGGAGCAGTGAAATGTTTTCTTTCGTGTACATTCCACCTGTCATCATTCCCCTTTGTATGCCATTGTCCGTCTCGCCTCGGGGATAAAGTTTCATTATAGTTTAGCTCGCTCGTCCGATCCCCTCGATTCGTTTCCACATCTCCGCGGCGTATTTTGCGATTCTCCTCGCCGCATTGGACAAACCCTGGAAAACAGATTAGTGGTCAGACAGGTGCAATTTATTTATTGCTAACCGCAGAGAAAACTGTACCAAAGTTAAAACCACAAGGAATGCAATATGAAATTACGGAAAAATAGCATAATCTAATTATTGGTCAAACGAGTGGAATTTATTTATTGCTACCGCAGAAAAAGCTGTACCAAAATTAAACAACAAGCAATGCGCTACGAAATTACAGAAAAATAATACAATCTAATTATTGGTCCAACGGGTGGAATTGATTTATTGGTAAATGCAGAAAAAGCTATACAAAAATTAAAAAACAAACAATGCGCTACGAAACTACAGAAAAATAGTATAATCTAAATAAGATACTTAAAAAATGTAGTCAAATTCGACGGAAAACGAATGATTCAAAATCGATAATTAAGAGTTCGCTAGTAAGCAATAAAAAAAGCGAAAGATTTCTGTTCTCTAGAGATAAGCATGCCGCTGTTCAAAGCGCGTGCCGCCCCCAAGTCGCCGATCTCGGAAAAGGAGAAAGTTTCGAACGGCGGGACACATCCGAACAATCACAGCCAGCAGAATGGCGACGATAACGACGAAGGGGACCCCGAGGTGGCCCGTGGCAACAACCAGCAGAACGGCGAACAGGAACAAAGACGAGCGTCGAGGGTCTCTAGGCCGCCTCTGGTCTTCCATTGTCAACTGGCACACGGAAGCCCGACCGGATTGATATCCGGGT
Organism: Nomada fucata; assembly: GCA_948146005.1. NCBI lineage: Eukaryota > Metazoa > Arthropoda > Insecta > Hymenoptera > Apidae > Nomada > Nomada fucata. The sequence goes on along the minus strand of OX411277.1, from coordinate 28,778,782 downwards.
TCAGCAATGTCCGCGAGCTTTATCAAAAAATAGCGGAATGCTACGATCTATCAATGGAGGAAGTAAGTCTCCCATTGTCTGGCGTTCGGTTAAAATAATTTATCGGAAGCCTTGCAACCCTAATCTTGGAAACGATTGTTTTCCTCGATACGCCGTTTCAAGAGCATTCGTCTGTTGTGTAACACAGTTCGATTTAAGAACGTATGTACGCGATCGAATCGACGGAGACAAGGATCTACGACATATTTCATTTTATCGCCTCGAATCGGGGCTTGCGATAAAAATTTGGCTGCTGAAGAAGCGGTCCGAAAATGTACATCAGATAATTTTACAAATTGTTCGGCCGCGGTGTTCCCCGTGGGGAGAACATCCCGGATACCGGAAACATCGGTTCCGGGCCACGGCACCCGGTTAACCGGTGCTACCTGTTGGCTGTCCGCGTAATAACAGGTTGTAAGAGGCCGCTGGCATAACGTTTACCGACCGAGCCACGCACGCGGCGGCTCGTTTAAAGCGGGGACAGTATTGAACCAGCTTCCGTAACATTTAAGAAACCACGGTGAAAGTTAACGCCAATCGTGCCCGGGACGTTTTAATCTTTGCCCGATTGAAAACTATTTTTACCCCGGCTGTCGATTGCCGGTCGCCGCGGTCGTCGATCTATATCGATATCGGCGATGATTTTTTAAACGAAGAACAACGCGCGTAATAATTGTTGTAATATCGTCCACGACAATTTCAGATACTCTTTTGCACCCTGAACACTCATAAGATCGAGATGACCGAGTTGCTGGGCAGCCAGATCGGCGTGGGGGACTTTATATTTGCGCATAAAAAGGGTGAGTCACGGAATTGTCGTAATTAATTCGACAGAGTCGGTAATTTTATCGTTGAATTACACCAGGCAGGCCAAAGGAGATCGAGCTAGTGAAAACCGACGACGCCCTGGGATTAACTATAACGGACAACGGAGCCGGCTACGCTTTCATAAAGCGGATCAAAGACGGCTCGATAATAAACAGGGTTAAGGTGATCGAGGTGGGCGATCACTTAGAAAAGATCGACTCGACCAGCCTGATCGGCAAGCGTCACTTCGAGGTAGCCAGAATATTGAAAGAAATTCCCAAAGGTGCCACGTTCACTTTAAGGCTCGTGGAACCCCTGAAGAATGGTTTCGCCAACATCGGTCCGAGGGGGGACATCAAGAAAGGGAAGAAATCCGGCTACGGAACTGGAAAGGAAACGCTCAGGTTTAAGGCAGACGGAAGTGCTCAGATCATTGAGAAGGTCGGTGATTATTTGACGAAAGAAAGAAACCGTGATTCGATAAAAATTAATTCGTTTGATTAACAGGTGGACGATGCGGCCACCATAGGCATAGAGAAAATCAACGTGATTCTCGAGAGCTTCATGGGTATCTACGACACAGAATTGGGTACATACAAGAATAATTGAATATTGACGCAAATGTATCAGAAACATATTTTATATCTTCGTATTGAAACAGCCACACAGATCTGGGAGCTGGCAGAGAACAAGGGCAACAGCATCGACTTCGCTGAAGCGATAGATAATTCCGATTTGGAAGCATTTGGATTCACCGATGACTTCGTCATCGAGTTATGGGGCGCGGTTACTGACGCCAGAGCTGGCAGGCATCGATGATCCTAATTAGTATCGTAATTAATTGTCAACCGAGCGAGAGGGTACTGGCGAGCTTGAAAAGCTTGCACTGTAGAAATGCGGCAGAGGAATAATCAAATTGTAAATTATTTGTAGAAGTTGGCGTTCAGAATTTATATCAACTTCTATCGCAAATTTATATATACATATATATATATATATTTAAAATTAAGAATAAATGCATTTAAAAGAATCATCTCGACAATTCAATGTTCGCGTTACCCCCAAAAATATCTCGAGGTAGCGCGAGGCAATTCGTTTACTGCAAAAGATAAGGCAATGATATATTAGAGACAAGTCAGAAATAGACAAACAATTATTCTAAATGAACGAATAAATAATTTCGCGACACATTCGCTGCGCGGAATATAATGAATACTCGGAAAGATATTACGACATTACGCACAGCAAAATGCTTTTTGGTGATTGCTAATTGTATTAGGATGATTGCTTTTCATTCTCGAGGGCCTCGGTTTTCCCGTAACGAGCGAACTTTTAATCTTGGCACGCTTTATCGGTCGAGCCAATAGGAATCGACCGGCGAAGCCAGAGAACCTGTTATCAGTCGTCCGTATGAAATATACTGCTGACTAAACGTGCGCTGTGCACCATTCCTATAACCTGCGGCATTCTGGAACCAGCATAGTAATCTCGACCGGAAAGGAACATGGTTTTCGGCTTAAGCAGGGCCAGTTGCGTATTCCTGCGTGCCAGCACGGCCAGCAGGAATAATTACAAAAATTTTAAACTATCGAGGGTACGTGACAAAAAATACCGACCGACCTGCGCGTAGATCTTTAATTCGTCATTAAATGTCAAAAACTGCGTTTCATTCGTATCTCGATAATTCATGCTTCATTTATTTGTAACAACTCTTGGACGTTTGTGAAACATTCGTCACGCCAATGTACACCTTCGTATTAAATAGCAATGGGATAAAACTTCTTTTCGTCAGATATGCTCGGCAAGTTTTTCCATAAAAACCGGCGTCCCCGAACCAGAGGAGGAGGGTCCAAAGTTAACGCCGCCAGTGGGTGACGGAAAAGTGTTCAACACCGTCGAGGATGCGATCGGGGACATGCCGGACGGCGCTAAACTCCTGGTTGGTGGATTCGGGCTATGCGGCATACCCGAAAACTTAATCGCCGCCGTGTTGAAAAGAGGTTCCAAAGATTTAACTGTTGTTTCGAATAATGCAGGGGTCGAAGACTTCGGATTGGGTATACTTTTAAAGGAACGCAGGATTAAAAGAATGATCGCCTCGTATGTTGGCGAGAATCCTGAGTTCGAGAAACAATATCTCGGTGGTAAACTCGAGGTCGAATTAACACCGCAGGTAGATATAACAGATATAACGATTTGGTGCGTAACGTTCCTATCTCTGACCGTGCTTAATGTTTGAAGGGAACTTTAGCGGAACGGGTTCGAGCAGGTGGTGCTGGAATACCAGCCTTCTATACGCCCACAGCATTCGGCACGATAATACAAGAGGGCAACGTGATTGTGAAGTATGACGAGAACGCAAATGCAGAAATATCGGCGGAGCCAAGAAACGTGGCGCAGTTCGACGGCAGAAATTATGTTATGGAGACTGCGATAAATGGGGATTTCGCTCTTGTGAAAGCTTGGAAGGCGGACAAGGCGGGGAATCTGGTGTTCAGGAAATCGGCCAGGAATTTCAATCCGGTTATGTGCAAGGCGGCGAAGGTAGCTATTGCCGAGGTGGAAGAAATCGTGGAGATCGGGGAATTGGACCCAGATCACGTCCATTTGCCTGGGATATTCGTCGACAGGATCGTCAAAGGTGCTTCGTATGAGAAACGAATGGAGGTTTGTACTAGTTCACGCTTAAAGATATTATTCTTGTTATGATACAAGTGATAAGAAATTGTGTTCGAAATAGAAACGATACACCAAGCAAAATATGAAGCCAAAGAAAGTGACGCCAGCGGGTAAAGCAAGGGATAGAATAATCAGACGTGCCGCGCTTGAATTCCAAGATGGAATGTACGGTGAGGTATTTAAGAGTGCGAGAAACATCCAGCATTTTGAAGCAGTCAAATTTTAATTGCGTGTATTCACACAGCCAATCTGGGAATCGGCATACCCATGCTGGCCTGCAACTACGTTCCAAAAAACGTGAAAGTGATATTGCAATCCGAAAATGGCATTCTCGGTTTGGGTCCTTTCCCAGACGACTCAGAAGTAGACCCGGACTTGATAAACGCTGGAAAAGAAACGGTCACAGTTCTTCCAGGGGCCTCCTTCTTCAGCAGCGACGACAGTTTTGCCATGATTCGCGGGTGCTTAATAAAATTCGTGAATGTTAAATGAAGAAACATCAACGATAGACAATAAAATTAATTCTTCTCAGGGGTCACATTGATCTGACCATGCTGGGAGGCATGCAGGTGTCCGAGACAGGAGACTTGGCTAACTGGATGATCCCAGGGACCATGGTGAAGGGAATGGGGGGTGCTATGGATTTAGTTTCCGCAGCCAGCACGAAAGTTGTGGTCACCATGGAGCATAAAGCGAGGGACGGGAGTCCAAAGATTTTGAAAAATTGCACACTGCCTGTCACAGGTGATTATTCACCTAGTTTACTTCGATCTACTCGATAGCAAGCATTTAATCGTTCCAACAAATTATCCAGCTCCGACTCGATTTTCACGCTATTTTCGCTTTTCAGGCCGGCAATGCGTAGACTTAATAATTACGGACATGGCAGTGTTCGACGTTGTCCAAGGCGAGGGATTAAAATTAATCGAAATCGCCCCCAACGTCGACATCAGTGAAATCGTAAGTTCCACGGGCTGTGAGTTTTCAGTGGCGGACGATCTGAAGGAGATGGGTCAAGTGAACATCGAGGACTGTCAATAGAGGCTATATTCCCCGACTGTAACATTACTTATCCCTAAATACTGTAAATCCTATTCATAATTCTAGCATAAGTGTTATCATCACAGACACCACGACGCTTGGGGTATAAAAAGCATAATATTATTTTGTAATATATATATATATATATACAATAAATTACTCTCTAAATTTGGCTTTCACTCTTGCCGGAAGTGGCAACAGATATAGAACGCTGTTCAGTATACTAAGCCCAACGGCGAACGCAAGCGAGATCAATAAATTTAAATCGACGTTCAACACCTCGGAGATATTTTCTCCCTCGCGTGTGAAACGCTCTATGAGATACGATCTCCCGTCTGGGTATCTGCACAGCTCGGGTACACCGGGACAGGTGAAACTCTCGTTGTAATGCAGATTCAAGAACGCCGGCACGTCGATGGCCAATTGGTTCAGTGCCAACGAGGCGTATCTTGCAGGCAGCGCGGTCGAGACCGCGGCCAGCCAGTAGGGCAGGCCCTTCAGGCTTCGGATCGCTCCGGACGCAACTACCAAAGACGCCAGGGTCGCGTACAGGACCGTTATTGCACCTGTGATGGGCCTGCCGACCACCATGAGCACCGCAACTGTCACCTGCTCGGCTGCCACGTAGCTGGCCCACAGCACCCCGCAACCGTAGGCCCAGGTGGACAAGTCCAGTTCCAAAGTGGGGGCCAGAATGCCCACGGTTATCATGGTGGAGATGAAGCTCAGCGGCAGGTTCAGCAACGCGTAGGCCGTTAGGAACATTGCGCCCCCATAGAGGCCCTCCCTTTTCTCTTGATAGTATCGCGCCCTGTATCCTGGAACTGTGCGTTCAACGACGGTTAATATTGTTTCGCCCGTCGCCCCTTCGCTCGGTTCATCACCGGGAACTTACAGAGGAGCGCGGTGCACGCGATCCCAGCGACGTAAAACAGAGTCAACACGTTGAACACCAGACCCCCCGTTTGCAGGAAGATCCTGGATTGCACGGGGGCCGAATGGGAATATAAAATGCTCATCAGGGCCACGGAGAACGGGAGCAACAGGAGCCTGGCGGCGAAGTGGCCAAGGCCAGATTTGTTGAAGGCGAACGTTGTCGCCATGCCTCGCCTGAAATTAGCGCGAGCGTTACGCCGATGAAACGTTTCCGTCGAGAAGCGAGTACACAATTATCCGCAGGAACGTACAAATAGAGGGCGAAAAGCGTGGAGAAGCATCCTGGTTTAATTCCACGGCCCAACCCCTTGTGCATGATACCCAGCGGTGTTTCCTTCACGTTGGGGGGCACTTGGGGCGCCTCTTTCATATATATGACACCCTCCGCCTTGAACTTGTCAACCAAGACAGATATCTGCTGGTTGGATTCCAGGAAACGATCCCTCGATCGACGATCGACAGTCGACAGGCACACTAACGACAAGCGGAACGATTAATTCTCGCAGCAGTTCAGCATTGCAATTTTCGAATGTTTGACATGCCGATGACAATGCTGAACGACTGAGGGCTTTATTACCCCGTACTCACGATAATACATCAAAGGATTCTCCAATTCGGGGCACGGGAACCCGATGTACGTAAAGTAATCCAGCATGCTCCTAGTGGGCCCGGAATAGACCACGGCCCCTAAGCAAAGTAGAGTCACGCGACTCACAAAAGGTAACACGTCCGATCTGGGCGTCTCCATGGTCAGAACAACGATGGACCCCCTTCTGGTCGCGTACGACCAAAGCATAGATACGATTAGGTACGTGTTCAGAGGATCGGTGTCCCATGTGGGCTCGTCCAAGAGCAGCAAAGTCGGATCTTTGGCCAATTGGACGCCCAACATGAGCCTCCTGTACTCCGGCTTGGTCAGATCATTCACTGATCTGTTCGCGACCTGCGACAACGCCAGATCGGCCAGTGTCTGCCTCACTCTGGCTTCCCTGTTGCTCAAATTGGCCAGCCATGTAGCGTAGCTCAAGGTCTGACGGACCGTGAGACTTGGCAGCAGATGACATCTATGAGCCACGTATCCGCCGTGACGTCGAAATAATTCTGGCGTCAACAGGTTGTTGTTCAGGGTAACTCGGCCCCTAGTCTCGCCCTCGGCCCTGCCAGCTATAAGACGAGAAACCTCGTTGTCATTTTCGAGACGATTTCTATGGCAACGGCTTCTTACCGATGACATCGAGTAGGGCCCTCTTCCCGGAGCCCTTCGAACCCAAAATCGCCAACACCTCACCGCCGTGGACACGCGCAGAGACGTCCCTCAGCACCGCGGTGGGCTCTGATTTATTCAGGCAGCTCCCCTCGATGACAACGGCGGCGGAGTGAAAAACGTTGGATATATCCAGGGTGCAGTCGGACGGAATCATCGTGAGCCTCCTTGAACCAACTCATGCCAAGCTTCGAACGAAGGTGAGGACTGTACGGGTTCTCCGAATAATAAAACGCATCAGGAGCGGAAAACGCGCGAGAACAGCGATGCGGCGGCTAGCACCTTGGCTAGAGAAGTGAACATCGCTTGTAAAACGTAGCCATCGGGAACGATACCTGGCTGGGAGTTGGCTTCACGAGGTGAATGTCTCCTCTGAGGTAACTGGTGGGAGGAAGGCAGCATCAGCGGTAGCGCAAGGCCGTAACCACTGACCGTGGGGCCCCCTACCTTTCCAATCGACTAACCTGCAGTAATACTAATTCGTGGTACAGTGGACAAACATGAAACTAATTCGCTCGTCAACCAACTATTCCCCACGATCCCCGTCCGAATAATTATCGACAGCCAAAAGAAAATTCGCACCATTGCCTGATAAAGTTAGCCACCAAGAAAATTCGAGATCTATCTAACCTTTTTTCGTTCGCCCCCCTTTGAAAACAAAAATCACAGTAACCTTGACGGAATAAAGAGTCGCGAAGACGTTCAGCTCTTCGATTCGAGAATGTACGGGCCGGGGATCGAGATCTGTCGCCGTTACGGCACTGCGAACTTGAAACACCGGCGAGGAAGGTAGGGGCCCGAGAGGAGGGGGCCCGCAGGAGGCACGGGAGGCCCGTCTGTCAGAAGGCAGCGTTCAGAAAAGGCTCCTCCGCGTCAGGCATACCGATGCCATTGCGGTATCGCGATCGCGGTTCAAGTGATGTGTTCGTGGACCGCGTTCTGCTATTCCTGAACGCCCTGCAGCGCTGTTCGGCGCCGGCAATTCCTGCCCGAAGTGTTCCGAAAGCGGAGGCAGCGAGAAACAAAGGAGGAATCGGCGGAATGGAGGAACAGCATCACCTTAACTCAGCCAGGCTCGCTCGATAGGCTCATCCTGAATACCGGCGGTGAGTCATTGTCAAGACGACGAACGTATATATAGGAGATCTCAACACGGATTTCAACGATCTACGACAATTTAATTAACGCCGCCCGGCCTTAATTGTTGCAATATACGCGTGGCCCACGTGCCTGCGGAATTGCAACGGCCAATCTCTTGTCCCCTGTACCATTTCCTTTCGTTCTGTTCGCACGAAACGCAGAAGAGTGATTCACGATCGATTGCGACACCGCTTGCCCAAGTTCTCCGTATAGTTACCGTTTCACGGCGTCAAAGAGCCCGGTCTTACCCGGAGGAATTTTTCGTGCGGTAAACCGGGAAAACACGGGGAAACGCGATCGGTTATGGTTCAACGATCGGCGAACCCGGTTTCGCGTGATTAGTGAAAGCGACAGGCGATTAGGAACCGTTAGGTGCAGAACAACGAAAATAACGAGCCCCTCGCGAAATAACGTTCGGAAGGCGTTTATTCCGACGAAGGTAGCACTTTCCTCCCGACGCATTTCATCTGGAACCATCGATGCTTTCACTGGCGTGACAATGAAATATAATCGTGCCGACGATGCGAGCCACTTTTGTTCAGCACGTGCCCCGATTAACGAACGAGACGGTACTTAGTCGCGTTAATTATTTTTCTTTCTCTCTCTCCCGCGGCGATTTCCAGGCCGCCGTCACAATAATTGGGAAAAGTTAATTCGACGCAATGAGCGAGCCACGTTTTCGCACGAACGATTTCACGCTGCCCCCCCTGAGGAACTGTTTGTTCGCGTTGCACAGAGATTTGAATGAGCGGTTAGGACGCGTATTTCTACGGCTTTCCACACGTGCCGTGGATGGCACTCGGGGCCGATTTGCAATGTTAATTGAACGTTGCGCGTGGCGGACAAAAGCGTACCCCCGCGGAATATTGAAGACGAAAAGAAAAGACGGCAGCACTGACCTCGGTGCACGCCTCCATAAAACGTTCTCTGCTTCGTCGCGTGACTTGACGGCGGAGCCAACGCAAATAGCGAGGTTCCTCGGGAAGCGAACACGGAATATTAAATGAGAGTGAATGGAGGAACGCTTCTTCATTTTTTTTTTGTTTTTTTAGACGCACCTTTTTTCCGCGGATAGCAGACGGGGAGAAATAAAAGCGCAAAAACATTCCAGTCGTTGCTTCGATTCGAATAATACTTGTTCCACGAGTTGCGTTTCTGGGGGAAACTCATGTAACTGGTCCAGGAAAGCGAATTTTTTATTTTCGCGCGAGTCGAAAGGTTTTTCATGCGCGGCAATACTAGGTGAAATTAAACTTTTTAAGCTTTCTGCGGATCTTTCTATTTCTCCAACGGACGCTAGAAATCGAACGAATAACAGAATTCGGGTAAACAATTTATACATGGGCAACGGTTTCTGTCAGATAAATTGACCTGGATCACAGTGGATTTTGCAGATAAATAAATTCTCTTGTAGTTATGCCAAATTATACGTAAAAAAAAAATGATTTATTTTACCTCTTTTTCATCATTTCAACAAATTTTGTTTCCAAGCTCTGTATTTTCGATCGGCTGCGTGTAATTTTTGACAAACTTAATTACAACCAGAGCGTGATTCCAAGAAAAAAATAAGAGCACCTAATTTTTAAACAACTTTTCCGCTAAACCGTCCAAGCTAACCGAGTATATATTTCTAAAACAAATTCTCCTTTTAGCCGTAACAATTTTCAAACGTTAAACGAAGCGCTAAACAAAGTTTCAACAAGATTCGCTAATTTTTGCTCTGGAAAAAAAACGCTGCGACCTTTATCCCCGACAGCATACAGGTGGCGGTAGAAAATTAAGTGCTCCCCCTGTTTCAGTGCATTTCGGTTTTAGAAACCGCGTAAAAATCATGCTGGTACTGTTATCTTCCATTGGGCAGCGTTTCGTGTCAAGGTTCACATTGCCCCTATCGGTTGCACGAATTCACCCGGCATTTCGGCCATTTTCCACGTTTTACTGCGCGCGACATCGAGGCCACGGTTTATTGAGACACGCTGCCTTGTCACGTGTGTACACGGCCCGTAGAAATCAGTCCGTGGGACCCGTCTCACACGCGGCGGAAGAGATTTCGAAACAGTGAGGTATCGCTTCCCTAAACCAGCTGCGTGCGCCGCAGGAAAACGCACGGAACGTTGTGCGCACGAGTAAACCTTGCGCCAATATCAAGGGACGACGCACCAATTATATTCGTGCTAACAATTGCACCAATCGCGTCGCCGTCGAGGTTTCGAGAAACCGAACATCAATCGCAGGAATGAATTATCGAGGGAATAGGTTGGAATGTCGAGTGATTCGTTATTTCGAACTGCGTTTGATAATTCTGGCGGAATACCTGCCGGGTATTAGATATCACGGAAGCAATTAATCCCTCGTCACAGCACGCCCCTTTCCTCGGGTTTCACCATAGAGAACGCTACTTAATAACCGAGTCTCCCATGGTCCTTTACGCCCATGGGAACGGGGTATGACAAGAACGGAGAAATATGAAATGAATGTTATCGGGCTCGTCCTGTTGCGATACGCGTGTTCGTATCGCGCACGGTTAATACGCTTCGCGTGCCCCGCTGGCACACAACTGTCCCTTTTCGTCGGCCGGCGCCGATTGAAAAGTGAATTTGCATGTCGAACACGGCGGAATCCGACGTTGAGAATCGCGCGACCATTCGTTTCGAACGTCCGGCTGTCGCGAGCCCGCGAATGTGTACGCAACGGTGAACGCGAGAGGCGCGTCGACAATTTTCCCAAAGTTGCGGCCAGAAGGGGAAAAAAGTGGCAGCCGATAGGACTGTTGCAGAAACAGGATATGCAAATGAACAGTTAGCTCGAGCGCGAGATCGTTATCCGGCTTCTGAAAATGCGCGTACGCCGCGTTACGTAAAATTTCTGCCGGCCGACTTGACAGCGCCCGGGCCGGCTCGTGCGGGTAACAGACAGCGGACGAAAATTTCTTTCTCCCCCTACCGCGGCGAGGAAAGTCGAAGGAAAGTCCGCGAGGCGAAGCGAGAATCTGTTCGACCCGAACGATCGGCCGCTCGCGGCGTTTTCGTTCGCGCAGAATTAACGACGAGGCGAAACGAATCATTTCACGAAGGCAAATTGGGAAAATGGGAGAGATACGTCGGATCGATACGACGTTTAAGTGCGACGATGAGAGGAGGAACAGCCGGACGGCTGTATCGAGATCTACGATTAGCGGTGGATATAACGCAGAAGGCTCAGCTTTGGTCGTACCGTTAGATCGTGACGGTGAAAAATATCAGCTGACGCGTTGTCGCGTGCGCAACGGACTGGCCGGTAAAGGGGATTGGTCGGGCGATAATTTGATCGACGGAGTTTTTTCGTCAGAAATCGCGAGGAAATCGTTCGTATCGCAGAAATGCTTCCTAGGGGCAAAGCGGGCCGGTCGAGAAGCGACGAATAATATTCCCCGTTCGCGGATGCAGCGGAAAAGACACTCAGTTTCGCGCAAACACTGCCGGTGAGTCAACATCTAACGGGAACCCGGATCGTAGGCTAGAAAAAATGTCCCTATGACGCCGCACTGGTCCGAAATCCCCTAAACGTGGCGAAAATTCGTTTTTTTCTTTTTTATGGAATGGATATTTCAAATAATTTTCGAGGCAATATTGAAGTACATCGATCGTGGATCGTAATGTAACTTAGAATGAAAAAGTGACATTAAAAGGAGACTGCAATATATGTTTTTTTGTATCTTTTATCGTGTAGATATTTTAGCAACGCGACGAGTTATAAACAAATTAAACAAAGTATAAATTTGAACGCTAATTATTAATTTTTTTTGTTTTATAACTTAGGGCTCTCGAGTACCAACAAAAATTTTTGTTGTTGTTCAATCTAAACGTAAATACGAACATTATAGTCTAAAAACATTCTGCGACCTTTCGCGACCTTTCTAGTAATAAGGTCACAAAGATGATGAATAAAAATTCCTTTCAAATGAGCAGCATATCCTCAGAAATAACTCCGGATGTTTATGACATAAGCATCGATCATCCTAGGTATATAAAATTATTTATTAATCGTCAATATTAGTGTTTAAATCACAGCAAGCACGTTTCTCTGCAAGTCGGACCCGTGCATGTCAAGCTTAAGATGTTTGAAACCAAAAAAACCAAAACGATATTCGAACGATGCCCTTCAGTTTTTTAAAGAACTGGATAATAAATGCCAAACAATCAAGTTGAGTAACAATAAAAAATAATCGAATCTATCTAAATCCTTTTTTTTTCTCGTTAGATTGTGATATCGCATTATTTAATTTTCCCACGTACACACCATATTTTATACAACAAATCGCAGGATATCATAATCTATATCACGATATTTATATTTAACTTTCGTACGTTCGTAAATAATTATATATAAATATCTAAAACTTTTATTTCAATATTTATAAATATATTATATTTTTATAATTAAACCATTAATTGTACAGTTGATATTTATCAATTCAATTCGCATTATATTTAAATTCATACGACATCGTCACCGTGAATCGATGCAATCGTGCTGGCCCCTGGTGCCTCGGCGAGTTGCCAAGTTCATCAGGAGGTACACCGTTAAGGGGAATGTCGCAAAGCTCCGTCGGCCACGTGTGTGCGCGCATAATGAGCATAATAACGCACGAGTAAGTACACGAGGCAAATCGTACTCACCGGGAATTACGGCGTGGCATACTCGGCCGATAAGTTCTCGCTGCCGCGACCGTTTCCGTGTCAGTTCCCCCCGTAACGTCCAGCTGTGCTTCAAATAAGCGGTGGCTGGAAAAAAAAGTGTCTAGTAAGAGGGGGCAAACAAATTCGAAAACCCGGCGTGAAAAATGTCCAGGCAAAAGCGGAGAATCAAATTTTCCCTCGTTCCCACGTTGATTTGTATTAATTAACTCGACGAATTATAAGCGCTTCCCACCTCGCTTTACCGACGTTTCGTAAGTAAATTGTAAGTTAATCGTGAGACGATTAACGGTCGGACGTGAACAAGTGCGCCAGAATCGGATCCAGGACGTAACAATAATTTACATTAATGCTTGTCGAATAACCCGATGGATTTTTTATATGTACGAATATATTGGGAAAAATGTATTTATGAAATAAAGAAATATTTGCGTTCGCGTTAAAGTATAACTCGCCGTAGAAAATCTTCGAACAAAGGAAACGTACAACTCACCGCGGCAAATGAGCACGAAAATATGCAATGTTATAGAAGCAGTATCAATCGTGTAATCAGCGGAATTCCTACCGTCCGTGTAGGAACGGTATTCCAGTTCCTTTCCCTTCGCAGTAAACCACCGCCGGAGAGTCGAACAATTTCGAGCACTCGGCGGCGTAGTAATTTCAAAGGTGCGCAGATCACGTGCACGGTGTGCACGCACACACTTCGAGCCCGTAACAAAACCGTACGGCCGCCCAGAAAAATATATGGGACAATTAGTCGAATACATTCGGTCGCGGGCCCTAATCGAACCCGTTCGTACATCTCCTCCGAACGTGATCCGCATCAGTCTCGCTTGAACTGTTCAGATACCGCAAAGCATGGGTTCGGAAGCGTGGGAGCTGGAACGAAGGTATTCAGTACCCGGGGCATTGGACACCAGAGGCCTGGAGCCACCTGCCAGCGAAGATCTTCACGCCTGGTCCATTTACAGGTAACGCGCGTTCCTTGGCTATCCAGCAACGCGCGTCGAACTGCTGCGAATGCAGCTTTCATTTGTTCCGCGACTACGATTCAGTCCGCAAACTGTTTCCAGGCAAAACTTGAACTCGGACTTCACCGATTCCGCACTGGGATCCGCGGAGAAGTCTCCGCTGCCCTACGGGAACTTTCAACTGAGAGATTCCACCGTACAGAGCATCCTCAGGCACCCGAGATACGGACCCAAGAGCCCTCTGGCCAGCAATTCCTATACCTATCTGAAGTTCGGACTACCCAGGGTGCTGCCACCTAGTTCCAGGAACAGAGATGGGTCCAGCGGGTACGATTCCAGCGAGGAGGGTCGCAGGGTGTCCCACGCTGGTACTTCGGCGCACGGTACGTCCGCCATGAGATCCGCTAGGAGCGACCCAGACTTCAGGCACGTTCACGCGGCGGCTCCCAGGGAGCACGCGCATTCTCAGCTGACGGTATCCAGGGAACATCCGAGGCTGAGGAGCGCGAGCGAGGCGAATCTTCTTCAGGGCGGCGTCAGGGGGAACAGGAGGCACAGCATCGCCCCCATCGATCCTGGATACGGGCCCCATGAGGCTAACAGAGGTGAGATATCCGGTTGGTGGAGGGGGGAGGGACGCGACAAACCTTGGGATATGGGGATCGTATAACGAAACGAAGAGTTTTCTGTTCAGGCCATGGGATTCTCGGACCGGAGGGCTACACCCTGCCACTGAGAGCGGTGCCCTGCCTCCAGCATCCTCATCTTCAGCTGCGTGGCGTCGAGGCATTCGGGTCCGACGGGTTGCCGCTTCTGAGGGGGATCACCTTGGAGGCCGGGGCCACCGAGGTGCTGGCCATCATGGCCACCACGGAAAGGGAGGGGAAACGCATCGTGGAGACAATCGCCGGCAGGAAGAGAATCAAGAGGGGCGACATTTTGCTCAACGGACGATCCGTGTCCTCGAGATCCTTACGGTATTCAAATGATTTCGATGGAAATCCTGCTAGCCTTTTCAACGCCTCTTGTACAATTTTATCATTCCCTCTGCCAGGTCCAGAGTGGCTTATCTATCCACAGAGAGCGGCCTGAGTCCAGGTCTGACCGCCCAACAGACGCTCAGCTTCTACATGCTCCTGCGGGGCGGTCGGAACATTTCCAAGTTAGAGGCCGAGGCGATCCTTCAGGAACTGGGTCTGGAGGCCACCAAGCATTGCCTGGTGAACACGCTCACGACCTCCGAGGCAAGAAGACTGGCACTGGCGTGCCGTCTGCTACAAGACTCCCATATCCTGGCTCTGGACAGGCCCACCCACGGTCTGGACATCTTCGACGCGTTCTTCCTGGTGGAATACTTGAGGCAGTGGGCCGGCAGGGGTCAGAGACTGGTAGTGCTGACCCTTCATCCGCCAACTTACGAGATACTGACGATGGTGTCGAGGGTGGCGCTGACATCCGGCGGAAGGATCATGTACTCCGGTGCCAGGCGGGACATGTTGCCATACTTCGCCCTAGCAGAGTTCCCCTGTCCCCCGTTCAAGAATCCTTCCGACTATTATCGTAAGCGTGCTCGTGAACGAATTCGCGGCGGTTCGAATTAGTTGCAGCGTTGAAATATCTTTCAGTCGACCTGGTGACCTTGGACGATCTCTCCGCGGAAGCGATGCTGGAGTCGTCCCAGAGGATAGATCATCTGGCCGAGCTGGCCAGGACGAGACTGCCGCCTCTGTGCGATCCTGGCCCACCCGGTGCTCTTCCTCCGTCGATATCCACGCCCAACGTATTCCTGCAGGTCTACGCGCTCCTCCTGAGGACCCTGATCTACAGCCAACCTTGGACGCTGACCAGACTGCTCAGGAAGATCGTCGTTTCCGCCACGCTCAGCATTCTGCTGGGCGCAATCTTTTGGAACGTCGCGGAGGACTCGAATCTTCATCTCAGAGATAGGGCCGGCTTCCATTACGCCAGTTTGGGCATCTTCTTCTGGCCCCTGACTTTAATTGCGATTCGCGAGGTGGCCGACTGCAGGCCCAACGTGGAGAAGGACATCAAGGACGGCCTCTACGGGCGATTCGTGTACATTCTGATCGAAGTAAATAGCCTTTGCCGCTACTACGTTATCCTCTCTCCTTATTGCTTTATTGATCTCTCTCGTTTCAGCTTCTGTGCGGGATAATTTCCTGGTGCGTCGTCTATTTGATCTACCTGGCGCCGGGTTACGCGATGTCGGGACTGCACCTGGTGCCCGACGAGAATCTGACGTCCCTGTGGAACTATCTTGGAATCGGTTTGCTGTACTTAATCCTGCAACACCTGATATGCGTCCTGTTCGCGCACACCTGCAAGTGGCCCTACCTGGCCTCTCTGTTCTCCGGTATCGTGGTCGGCGAGATGACCCTGGCCGGCGGTGTGTCCCTGCACCTGGAGAATCTGCCAGGCTGGTATCAGAAGATCAGCCCCATGCAATGGTCCCTGTCCCTGTTGCTGCCGCCGCTCCATCAAACGGAGGTCATGAACAAGCTGGCCAACTGCAAGCCGAAACAGATCCAGAGGCAGGACATCATTGTTCAGGCGGCCTGCGAACCGCCCGACGGCGCTCTGGCTTTGTACGAAATCGCGCTGGACAAGTTCAACGTGAGGGGCGAACTGTGGCTGGGAATCGGAATCGCTGTCGTCAGTCTGCTGATCGCGATGGTGTTTTTGTGCATCAGGTACACCGCCCCGAAGAGACCTAGAAGCGTCCCGAACAAGCCATAAACCGAAACGATTATTATGCTCCTTTGCTTGACGGAGACCTGTTCCCCCGTTCCGCGTAAACGGGGGGAGCAGCCAAGTATTATTTTGTATTTCACATCGAAACGTTGTAAGTACGATTAGCAGGTAGTCGATAAGAAACATTTATACATATCCGCTTTTATCGTGAAACATTATAATTGCGCGCCGTGTCGTGCCCGTCGACTTACACATTCCGTCTGTGCTGTTGCGACTTTTTGAAGCGACAGAGCTTCAGAAACTCGCAAAACAGACTCGAGCAACGATGTTCCAAAAGCTCGACGGGCCCCCGCTTCCGCGACTCTCGAAAATGCTTTGAAATAACCTCTACTTTCTAGCTGTGTAATCGAATGAAACGAAGAAAAAGTGTTGGTGGAATTGAAATCGTTGATTATTTTTCCATCGATCCAACTTTCGATTCGCGCTGTCGATTGATAAAGCAGAGCTCGGTCGGTATTCGTATGAAAACTTGTACGCGTGCTCCATCTACGGTGTTGGTAAGTAGGCATTCCGTCGGTAAGTATAAGCTTCACGATGATTGATCGGCAAAACGAGGCGCAGATTTGCAAAAAAAAGAACACAAATTAGTCTATACATGTCGAGATATCTCGCAAATCGATACGTCTCGTCTAAAAGCGAAAAGGGTTAAAAATCGATACACCCTTGCGGACGAATATATCCGCCGGCTAATGGCACGGTGCATAATAAATCGCCCATCAGCGCCGTTCGATTTAATTTTATCTCAGCTGGGAGATATATCCAGCTGATTGTTCTCCCAATTAACTCTGCTTCTTGTCGAAGCAATTCCTCTTTCCTCCGCCACGGCGATCGTAAAATTGATCGACAATCGGCGATAAACGTTCATCTTTAAACCCCCGATACGTATCGCGTTTCATAGCCCGGGGCGCGTTGCGATTAATTTGCAATTGTTCGATAAAATACCAATTAAAATATCTGTCCGCCCTCGTTCAACGCCCCGTGCAAGTTTCGAGAGCCGGCGGTTCGTTCACCGAATTAGTATAAATTGGCGACGGGCAATCGTCGTAAATGCCGACTTCCGTCGATGAAAGTAATTAACTGGTGGCCGTAGATTGCGCTGCTGGCCGGGCAGAATTCCTGGAAAAAGCGCGGACTACGCGAAGCGTAGTAATAGGGGGGCAGAATTGCGTTTCTTGTCCCGCGAGCGTTAAACTTCAGCATAGTTACGCCTAAAAATCGATGAACCGGGCTCCCCTGCGCGTCCATCGGAACACGATTCATTCAGGAATACTCGCTTACTATGTACATTCATCGTTCCGAGTCATCCGTGTCCCCCTTCATAAATGTTCGCCCGATTTCCTGAAAGAAAAATTTCCTTCGATAAATTCTGCAATATTTATCGTTCCGTATTTGTTATCGTTTGCGCGTTATTTTCACGCGAATTCCCCTTCGCCATTCCTCCACCAAGGCAGACGTTCATTCTGAAAAGGAAACAATTTTGTTGCGTTTTATTGTGCACACGGTGCGAGACGGATATTAAATTATTATTTTGCGCCAGACCATCGTGACAGCCAATACCTGACAAGGTGTCCACGCGGACAGGAAGAATAAAAACAGCACAGGGATAATAACGAGAGCCCGTGGAGTCCGCGTGGGCGCGAACATATAAAGCTCTTTTCGCTTTCCCCTCCTGATCCCGTTCGCCTCTTCATTGATTATTTTACTTCGCCACCTACCCAGCTTGTGCCGGCGCATTCTATATTAGCAGCGTTACTTGTACACAAACCGCCGTACGCGGACAAATATTCTTATATTCTCCGAACGAATACATCTATTTTATTCGCACCGCGCTCTTAATAATTCGGCCTTTGTTAAATGTCGAATTTCCATCTCGTTATCGGCAGACGAAGATCGGATTCGAGTGAAAGGACATGATGCATAAATCGATCGAAGATTATCGATGTTTTTTAAGTAGTGCGTAGGTCGATAATTGCGTAACCCGGTCGGTAATCGGGCCATTGATTTCTGATCAATCGGTTATTACCATATATGGATCTCTTTCGATTCCGCTGGCATTCGTGGAATTTTTTTATTGTAAAAATTTCTATTGCACTACGGCCAGTGTTATGTTATCGTTTTGGTAATTAGCTTTTCCGTTACTTCGTTGTACGGTTATTACGCGCAAAGATTATTTAAAGAAAGCTGCGGGAATATCTGCAATTCCTTTGTTATCGATCGACCGCCACGAATAGTCGCGCAGATATACGAGGCGTTAATTAAATTATTTGCAGCTTTAAAATAGACGCTTTACGCTACTATTCGTTGCATAATTGTGAAATAGGCAATTTATCTAGCCAGGAAAGAAGATTCGTCATTTTAAATTAACCAATAACGCTGATGCGCTATTTTTGTATTCGTGATCGCTTCGATTTTTAAATTGGCCGCCATGTTTGAAAATTTAAACAACCGTCAACGATCTCTAACCATTTTTTTATATTTTATTTATTATATTTTTTATATTAAAATAACTTACCCCTCCTCAAAGCGTTGGATTCGATTAGATATATGGATCGACGCCGAAATCCTCCCAATGTTCCCCGAATTGCTTTTCCCCATTTGCGAATCGTTTATTCGATTACACTGCCGGAAAAACAGTGGGCACTCGCGAAGACTTTATTTTCCGAATGATTTCAACAGCAAATAAATTCGCAATAATTTCAACACGATTGCGGTTTTAACAAGATGTTTTACTAACTTTTGCACACAAAAAAACGGGACCGCGACGAGAGGCGTCTTCACTGCAAAGGGACCGGAAGTATCAAGGCGGTGAACAAAGTTACCCACCCCGACAGCAAATTTCATTTTCTTCTTAATTAATTCGTAAAAATATAAACAACGATTCATCTCGACCTCAATCATTTTGTAACACCCACTATCGTTTAAAAACTTCAACAAGAGAACTGTACTAATTATCGAAAGGATTGTTAAACCGGAAACGACGCAAAACTAAATTTGGTAAAATGCATCTAAGCGCCCCCTTTTTTACCCATTAACCATCTCAATTAAATAAAAGAATCTACTAATTACACCGAATGAATGTACAGTTACTTTAAAACGGTTTAAAGGACCCACAAAAATTACATTCCGCGACAAAGCTAATTAACTCCGAAAAAGATCGGAAACGCGGGAGAACAATGTTGCCAAGGGGGTACTAATTAGCGCCACCTCTGGTTAACAGCATCCGGCTCAATGCGTCGGTTAAACGTCAAACGACGCGAGAATATTAATGCCACGTCCAGGATTTTCCCCTCGGTAAAAAAAAAAAAAAAAAAAAAAAAAAGAAAAGGGTGCAGGAAATGTACAAGAAGACCGACAGGCACGACACGGTAATTAGAAGGAGCACTCAATTACGCGGCAGGTGGAGAAGCGTTCGATGTAATTCGACAGGTACGATTTTCTGCTCATTGTTCTATCGATTCACGATCGATATCGCGTCAATTGATCCATTTACGGCGTCCGCCGCTGCGGACAAGTGTCGTCTATCCCATCCGGTAGAAACCGGGATGGGGGGGACACGGTTCCCGTAGGCAGTTTTACAGGCCAGCGAACGTGTCTGGCCTCTTGCGTGGCCGTAGGAATGTGGGCGCACCAGTTTCGAGAGTCATTCAAAGAAACGGCCGCCCATGCTATTCAGATTTCCTTTCGGGACGGTAAAGCGCGGGAAGCAGCTGACGTATATAACCTAGAAAAGGAAATACGGATCCATCATACGGGAACGCGGATCGATGGAATCGATAGATCGTTCGCGTGCACAATTGCAGGGTTAGGTTCGACTCTCGGATTTTGATCTACGAAATCCGCGTCGAATCGAGAAACGTTTCTCTTTCTCGTTCATCGACCGGGACAGGATGCGATCATTCGCGTGAAAGGGGTCTGCCTCGTTTACGCCACGGTCCCGATTTGTATATTTTCCATGATCCTCCCGGAGGTTTCCGCGGAGGCTATTTTCGTTCCCCGCGGTCGTCTCGAGGCATCACTTCGATTACGATCCGTCGGCCGCCATGTTGCCCGTTTCGACGGCGGCATTTAATTCGCCAAAAATTACACGCGCCAGGTCTCGCCGACGGAGAAACGGGCCACCGATGTACCCCTGGCCCAGGAACGCGGCGCGCGAGACAACGTTCACAACGCTTCGAAGAAAGCTCCCGGATGCAGGGGAGGCGAGGGACGTCATTATCTTATCTCGAACCATTTCCTGTCAACCTGGGGCCGCTTTTCGTGGTAATCGCACGCACACGCCCACGCCGTGCCGTACACGCACGCGGACCCCCTCACGTACACGGGCCCAAGCGCGTGCGCTAATGCCCGGCCAAGTGCCCGCGGAGCGTATTGCTTCCGGTGCGCGCACACCCGCGCGCAGCACGCCACCGTTTCGGCTGTGTGCGTGTTTCACGCGGTTCGGCGTTACATCTGGCGTTGCCGCCGTGAACCCGATAATCGGTTTCCTCCTTCGACGGCCAGCAGGAACGACCGACCGGACGCGAACAACCGTCGCCCGGCTCGTCCCGTGGACGACGCGCGTTTCCTTTCGACCCCGGGGCCCCGAGATCCTGTCCCCCGTTCGGCGGTACGGCAGACGCGCACCAGACGAATCGTTCCTCGCGACGTCACGTCGAAACGACGGATCTAATCGCAGGTTGCACGCCCACGGGTCGTAGGGGATGCCCGGCGTCGGTGGTCGCGCGATCCGCGACTTCCAACCGCGTCGCGAAACGCGTAACGCCCAGGGTACCCCATTAGGTATGCACACCTGTTAAGGTCATCAACAGGTATCACTTACGTCATCTTAGCGTACACATTACCGGCGTGACTGCCATAACGACGCGCTGTGCACCTTCCTCGCGGGCACCATCCCCCCCCCCCTCCCCCTCCGTCGGCCATGGCTGACCCGCGGTCGATAATCGCTTTTAATGGGCCTCGTTAGCGACGCACATAGTCGAAAAGCGCGGACTCACCGGCGGCCAATAGCTCGGCCATTGTGCGTCAGGTATGCACAGAGAGGGACGCCGCCGGTGTTACCCGGTTCGTGAAGGGATTTTACGCGTGGTGGGGGGGGGGGGGGCAGGTAGCTTTGTGCCCTTTGTCCGTTTCAATATCTGCCTAAATACAGGGCCCGCGCCTGGTCCCGTCGGATTATTTCACGCGATCCGATGTATTCGCCGTGTCCCGTCTATTAAAGGCACCCACGGCTATAATAGGCCGGCTAATTGGCGGATAGCGTGTCTAATGTTAGACGCTAACGGTTCAATATCGGCGGTGCCCTTTATTCGGCCTGGTGTAGAGAACATGCCCGGTGTACACGCGCGACTAGTAATTGATCTACGGCGGATTCTTACGTAAGCGTCCGATCGCCATTGATCGAAACGAGCGTGGAGCATCAAGGACGCCGTAGTACGCTCACCTTATCACGCTCCCACGCGATCGAATCGAAATTCGTCTCGTGGCTCGTCGAAGGCCACCGACACCGACATCCAGGCCCTTTCCACCCATCACTCTCTCTCTCTCTCTCTCTCTCTCTCTCTCTCTCTCTCTCTTTCTCTTTCTCGTCGCATCGGTCCCCTCTAGCCCCGCGGCTCCCCCCGGGGGTCGCGACAAAGTGGCCCCTGCGCCGTCCGCGTGATCGAACGTGAAAATCTTCAACGACAGTAGCCCAAATGAATGGAATGCCAGCCCACGCCTGTGAGCCGCCTGATAGGCTGCTCGATCCGAGGTGAGGCTTCCCGTACAGCACGGCGGAGTTCAGGAACGTACCGATCGGTTTAGCGTTTCGGCCGTTGAAGGGAAACAGGTCAGAAAGCGTTGCGCAGAAATGTGGTGCCGCGAACGTCCGCGGTCACGAGTCTTCAATTTTTTGTAACCGCGGTTCGATTTCTATTGCGGGTTCGCCGACGATCGAACCGCGTCGATCGTCCCCCCAGTCGATTATCGTCGTACGGAAAAATTCTGCGCGAAACGTGCCGTCGGTGTTCGACGCCGCCCCGTGCGCTCTCATTCAACACTGCGATGAATCGTTACGCGAGTACAGCGCGTCGCATCGCCGACATTGACGTATTTTTAGGCGATGATCGAGTTTCGCGACGGCCCGTCGAATATTTCGCGGGGCTAGGCGGAGCGTTGGGTACGTTCCTGGGCGACGGCACGTGCACGCGAGTGTGCGTGCACGTCGATACGAAGCGGGGGCTACGGCGGGACCGTGCCCCGTGTTCCTCGTGTGGATCGTAATAATATGCGCCCACGCACGCGTGAGAGAGTGCGCGTGTAGTGTACCGGGGTGTATACCCTCCCCCCTCCGTCGTCGCCTCCTCGCCGCGAGGTTCGACAACGGCTCGGTCAGTACCGACCCCCCGACCCATCTACCCACGCCTTGTTAATGAAAACATCTTTTGTCAATGAACTGACGTCAGTCCCGGCGCGGATTGGCCCAGAACCGGGCACCACGTGACTCAACGCCAATCAATGTAAAGAAGTGCTTCCCCTACGCTCGAGGAATAGAGCGCCATTTGCCCATTCTGGACGGAAGAACGCTCGAGGTAAGGTGTGGCCTGCAGCAGGCTGGCTAGAAGGCCACAAGAGGGATAGAGGGAGAGGGACAGCGGTACAGTCGCGCAAGATAGAAAGGGACAGCGAGGCCAGAAGACGGCGTGACGAGGACAGAGGAATCGTGAGTCGGAGCGCCGCTGCTCTTCCTCGCTGCTGGCTCGCTGGAGGCTCTACGCGGGGCAGGAGAGAGACACACGAGAAGACGAAGAAGAAGCAGGAGTCGGTGGAGGAGGAGGAGGAGAAAAAAAAAAGAACAGGAAGTCGGTACGGCAGCCGAGGGAAGACGCGTCGAGCAATGTTGGAGGGATTCGTGAGGTGAGGGCGACGGTCTCGAGTCGCGCAGCGCCGAGATACGCGACCGATCACCCGTATTAAGCGGCTCGTTCACCGGGACCCGCCGCGGATTCACCGTCGACGAGGGCAACGGGCGTACGCGCAGCATCCCCGTTAAGCGGTGTCCAGCGGATCGAACGGAGCGTCGTTGGCGGCAGTCTCGTCGTGGATCGCGGAACGTGGAGGGACACGGGTGCCGCGAGGTACACGGACACACGCGGGTCGTCTGTCTCTCCGTCGGGAGAGGATAATGCCACCGCGCTCACGGGACGGCGTCCACGGTCGAGCTGCACCGCTGCGCCCATTCGAGGTGGAAGGCAAGTGGCGCGTGGATCATGTTTGCGTTTGTCGGACGGGCCGAGACATTACGCGGCACAGGCACTAATTGGACCAGTCGTCTTTATTTACGAAAGGATCAATAATCGGGACGTAGCTGGTGGCCGCGACGGCCGAGCGGTAGCTGCAGGAAGTCATGGCAAACACGTGAGGGAACGTACCATCGTGACTGAGACACGCGTCTGAATGACTACGAGGAACACGTTTCTACCGTACTCCAAGTGCCATTTTACGTCGCGCCCGATGAAATAATTTGGGCTGCGTGCACGCCTGTCCAGGAAAACGCGAAGGGAATGGACAAGCGGTGAAGGGATTCCACGGTCGGTTGAGACATGGGGGCAAGTGTCATGCGTGCGCTTTGATCGTCTCGCAGGAAGCATTGATAATGTGCCATACCAAGAGGGAGATTCTTTTAGCGTATTAGAAGCTCAGGTGTACGATGAGAAACGAAGAGATTGTTAACGTAGAAAGATTGTACCAGTGAGGATAACGGAGGGACGACCGGAGGCCAAAGAAGCGTCAGGGATTCCGATAAAAGGTAGCGCAATGCCGGGTGGCAATCTTATGGAGGGCGATCTTGTGGGGCCCGAGTGGCTTTTCAGGGAGCTGAGATCGCCCAACGGACCCGGCAGACTTCTCATATTGGACTGCAGGGCCCATTCAGATTTCTCCGAGGCTCACATCAGAGGTTCGGTCCCCTTGGCCATACCCAGCATCATGCTGAGACGATTGGCGGCCGGCAAGGTTGATCTGCTGTCGACGATTAGGTGCTTAGATCTAAGAAATAGAGTGGAAGTGTTTCTGTGCGGGGAGAAGAATAGCAGGGGAACATTTGTATTGATCGGTGACTGTACAGACCCTGCGGGACATCAGGGTGAAACGATTCAGGTGTTGAGCAGGAGGCTCAGAAGCAGCGGTGGATGCATAGCAATTCTAATGGGTAAGGAGAACAAAGTCGCTATAAAACAGTTTTCACGCTCCGGTTAATTGAGACACTGGTGGAAGTTATGAATGACGTATTGATCCGTGTGCAAAGTTACTGGCATAAGTGTCCAACTTTTTCTTTACCCACCGCTCGATGACCAGTAGCGCTCTGTCTTGTTATTTATTCATTCAAGTGGCAATAGCAAATCTTTATATTTTGTTCCTTTCTTTTAGACGGCTTTGGAGCATTCAGAGATAGATATCCCGAATGGTGCGAGGGTAGTCAAGCAGGCAACGAAGGTCCTCCTGGCCAGGACTCCAACGACGGCGAACTGATGGGCCTTAGGTCCCTTCGAATATCCACGCCTCCAACAAGGTCTTACTCTGACTCTGACAGCGATAGCACGTGCGATTCTGTCGGTTAGTACGCACACAGAATCACTGGCAATCCCCTCCACCTTAAACGTGGCAAATTCTAAATTCTCCTTTGCCCGTTTCTATCAGGCCCGGAGGAGGACAAGGACTTTCCGGTCGAAATTCTGCCGCACTTGTACCTCGGGAACGCGGCGAACAGCGGGGATCGCGAGGCCTTGGCCCGTCACAGGATACAGTACATCTTGAACGTGACTCCCGATCTGCCGAATGTATTTGAAAGCGCTGGTTCGATAAAATACATGCAAATTCCCATAAGCGATCACTGGAGTCAGAATCTGGCTAGTTTCTTTCCCCAAGCAATTCAGTTCATCGGTAAGCGCGTTTGAAACTCGTTCGGATAGATGACTTTTCAACGAATCAGTCGGTACAATGTTTCCGTTTCATCTTTCAGAGGAGGCCCGTAGCTCGGACAAGGGAGTGCTGGTTCACTGTCTGGCCGGGGTGTCCCGATCCGTCACGATAACGGTGGCCTATCTGATGCACAAGTGCAGCCTGAGTTTGAACGACGCCTTCAACCTGGTCCGCAGTAGGAAGACGAACGTGGCGCCGAATTTTCATTTCATGGAGCAACTGCACAGTTTCGAGAAGGAGCTGAGGGACAGGGGCGATAGGGGTAGCAGGGGAAACGATCAAAGGTGTATAGGAGCGTGCAGACCGGGTGGGCCATGCAATTGTCCGGCGCCGAGTTTCCTCAGTCCCATAGATCTGGGCCTGAGCCCGGACTCGGGTATAGAATTCGATAGATGGACGTCGGGCACGCCGGCCGAATGAGACGGGCCAGGGGGGACCCAATATAAATTTTAGGTCCCTCCTAGAACGTCGTATTAGAAAAGAGAAGCCCTAATTGAAGGGTGCGGGAAAGGATGTTTTCCGTTCAGCCAGGGCAAAGAGAACAAAAAATATATATATATGAATTTATATCCTAGAACGAGAAACGCCGGTGTAAAAGTAGATTACGAATCTAAGTATGCTCGTTGCGCACTAACTCGTACGGGGATCGAAACGGAAGATGGTACCTCGAGGGGAAGCTTGTTTAAGACGACTGAGCCTTTCTAGTATTTTTCTATGTGTGTAATGGAAATTGCTTCTCGAGTTGTTCTACACTGTCGCTTGGAAAAAAAAAAAGTGAAGAGGAGGAAACGCGGTTTAACGCACATGCGATGCGCGAACGGACGGGTTTAATTTTCTCCAAAGCTTTGACGAAAGAAGGAAAGGGAAAGCTACGATTCTAAATGTTGATACGAAAACGAGTTAACTCGTATTGGTAATTGAGAGGAACGAAATTTAGGTAGGACTGTTACAAGAATGTCCCTGTGACCCTTCATTTCTAAGTTGTCGTGATATAGTGTTAAACATTGAAAGTATTTTATAATTCAGCAATTGTACTTTCTTACAGGTTGCTAATCTATTTGTAACGTCGGGATTTATCTCGGCCGAAAATTTACCGTTCTTTTCGTCGCAGATCTTTTTCTAATAGGATTCTTAATTCATTGATCCATTTCTAGGATACGATTTTATACGTACACTATGTATCTTGAAGGATACGAGATAATCTATACGTATATATATATATATACACGCTAGTGTATGCATATATATATTTTTAATACTTATTCCCTGAACCCTTCAATTAACGAGGCTGTGTTTGTTTTATCACAGACGATGCTTGTTTTAGGCGAAATGAGATGAAATAAGTCGTCGACCGGGCAATCACGAGTAGTCGAATTAAAGAGAAATAATGATGATAATAATTGATGGACAATTGCTTGCAAAGGACATAACTATGTTTAAGTTTGGAGGTACAAAGGAAAACAAGCGAAGAAGAAACTTATCTCGTACTCGGCAGTTTAGATTACTGTAATAAAACGAAGGGGAGAAAAGGTATATAATAGCGTAAAAGTTATGATTCGATACTACTCGAGCGTAATTTTCGACATAGTTTTTCAATCCACAAAAGTGACTTATCTTGAGAAGGGTACATATTTCCCGGCGCATTCTGACTTTTAAGATTGCGGCCGTGTGTGCGCGTTCTCTATCTCTAACTCTATCCATCCCTATCTCGAGTAATTAATCTCGGTTAATAATCGATTAAGGAGTACGTCTTTGCGGATCGGTGCATTTCTATAGGGCATTCCGAGTGTGAAAGATATATATCAGGTTCGTCTCACACGCGTGCAAGAATTTCTTTTAGAGATACGTTCGAGTTCCAGTTATGACACGCAAGAAAATATTGGCAATTAATTGAACAGAAGTGAACGAAAAAATGTTAGTTTAGGTAAAGCCATATGTACGTGTTATAAGTCAGAACTCTGGTAGTACTGCGAGAAATTGGTCTCTGAAATTTTGCACGGTACTACTTTTGCGCGACGTACCTTCTGCGTCGATGCAGGAAAATTGTAAAAGAAAAGAGAACTAATTAAGTATACACACATAATGACGAGACGTACAGCTATTTGGAATTTGGAATACTGAAGTTCTCTGTTGTACGATCCAGCACTGTTTCTATCGTCTTACAGATCTCAGATTATATATTTAAAATTATTTTTGTAAAAAAAGAAAGAAAGAAAAAAGAAAATGGAATCGCAAATATTCACATTCCCACGAGCCACAAATGACCTGATGATACTGTAAAAAGAAAAAGCTATCTTTCGTGTACTATATGTAATTGTTCATTGAGCATAATTGAAGTTAATAATGAGTGTACACAGTGAATGTTATTATTTTTCATGTAATTAACTACCAAGTTGTGCTAATCGACTCTCGGCTTATCTGCGAGAGTAAATTGATATGCAACTAAGGAAAAAAAAATATATATATATTTGACGTTAATGTAATAACAATATTCTACTATTACACTGTTGTCTGTTGTATGTTTATCGGGCAAAGCGCTCGAAAGATTTAATCAAATATTATGTATATTACATAAATTATTATTTTATATTCATCGTTGTACATATATTTTACTTAATTAATTTTTATTTCGAAATACAACTTATCTCACCTGATTTCGAATGAAAGAAACTGATCTTTATATATATATATATATATATATATATATATATATATGTATATACATATGTGTATATAAAGAAAGGAAAGACAGATAAAAAAAAGCGTATACAACAGTTTTCAGCATTGTTTTTCTTTTTTTTTTAATGTATGAATGAAGATTGTCTCTCAATTATGGCAAAATGTACTTTTATTAGCAATGGGATAATTATAATGTTTTTAATCATCAAATTGCAAAAAAATATAAGAAACCTATTTAACGCAATATCGACGAATATGTTTCGTTAATTACAATGCTTAATTAGTCGAGTTTCAAGTTTTACGTACAGTTTTCTTTTTTTTTCCAAACCTTTTTTTTTCTATTAATATCTTATACTTAGATAATTAAACTGATAATCTGTTTAGAACAATTTGCCAGCTTGTTCGTTGGTACTGTTGTTTCAGACATAGTTTGTAGTATGCTTAACGCCACCTCTGATTGTCGTACGGCTTTAATTAAATCGTCACGATTCTCCGAATTTGATGACGTGGTTAAAAGCGTTCCTAATGCTACAAGTGTGCGGAATACCGCTTCTGATTCACTTAAACGTGGTAAAACTGAGAACATCACGTTCAGACATTGCGTTTTACCAAGAGTATCGTTATACTTATTCAAAGCCACAGTTAGATTCAATATATAAGTTGATATTGCAACCTGGAAACATTCAAATTGATAAATTCAGCCGATCAAAATCCATGCATCGACACGCATCTTCATTCTTCCATTCATGTACCTGATTATTTTTATTTGCGAGGGACTCCAATTCGGACAGAAGTTTCAGTATCTCGTCCTTGCTATTAAGACACAATTTCTCACCTCGGTCGTGAGAGAACATATTTGCTAATAAACGAAAGGTGAGCATTTGATTAGAGGGGAGCGCATCGGACTTGATGTGCTTCTTTACTATTTGCAACAACTCCTCTGTACACAATGCGTCGTTCACTTCTTGGCAGAGCACGGCGAGCCTGGTAATATCAAGCACAGGGAACAGCACATCGTCTGACCAATTCAGAAGCGTCATCAGTGTGTCCAGAGCGTCAAATTTCAATTGCTCACAATCTTGATCCCCAACGAGCTTCACCAAGCACTCTAGCTTCTCGTTCGACACCTTCAATGAGTCGTTCTGCTTGGCATTCAATTCCCGCAGCTTCTCTGTATAAAACACGGCGTAATCGTTTCTCATTCTTTCGCCAAGGCGCGACGCAACTAAAATGGAAAATGAACGCACCTAAAATCTGTGAAAGATTGGCCTGCTCCAGTTTCAAGTACTTCGTGTGAGGGATGTACGAGGGTACAGACGTGTCCGATTCCGAGGAGATGGATACAGCCGGTTTGGGTGGTTCCTGTGGAGCAGCAGCACTAACCGTCGACTGTGGAATGTATCTATTGCCTCCAGTGAAGGGATCAGCGTACTGCGTATCGGCTTTCAGAGCTGGCACAGGCTGTGAACCTTTGATTATAAAATTTGCAACCTGCAAGCGAGAATAAATTGCCCGCGATTAGAATCCGCCATTCGATGGAAGCGGCTGATAGGTTTCCAGTCTTGTACCTGTTCTAAAAATAACTGACTAAGACCGTTATCGTGAAGGAACTTCTGCGCGACGTGCCACGGATCCTGATCGTTGTTGTAAGGCAATTTCAACGGCGGCACGCCGTCCTGTATGTCCACGGAAAACACATAATCGTACTCCATGCCATTGTAAAGCTGTTTACCGGAGGTGGCCGCACTGCCGCCCGATGCACCCATCACGTTACCAATCTTTATCCACCTCTGTTCGTTCTGCGACCAACTATACGCCATTACAGCACCGCCGTCGTTCACGATCTTCGTTTGCCCGTCCTTCTGGCCGGGTTGCGACAAGCTCTTCGCGTCTGGCAAACTGTTAACGTACAAATTAAAATGTTTGCTTATTATTTCAGAATTCGATTCACCCCACAGCACGTCGACTTACTCCTTAATTTTGATCCCACCTAGCTCTTGTTGAGCGTTCAGCTTAACACTGGCTACTTCCTGCTCGAATTCCTGCAACGTTTCCGCGTCAGCGTAACGTTCCGGGTCTTGAGAAAATATCCTGACAACGCCGTCCGAACTTCCAGTGATCACATCCGTGTTGGGGAGCAGAGCAAGACACCACACGGACTGGGTGGGCAATATAATGGTCTGGCTGAGCTCTGCGTTGTTCCATATCCTGAGGGTTCGATCCTCCCCGCAGGAATACACACTCGCACCGTTCTCTAACGCTAGAACGCTATAAATATAATTCTCGTGTCCGCAATAGGTCCCCAGGCAGGTGCCGAGGGATGCGTTCCAGCAACGTATGGTTGCATCGTTGGCGCAGGTCAAGAATTCGTCGCTGCTCATCGCGGATATATCACGAACGCAATCAGTATGCCCGGTCAATTTGTGCAACACCGAACCGTCGCTCGTCCATATTATAACAAACTTGTCCGCCGATCCCGTTACAATATACCCGTTGGACAGATCCGCCACGCACCACACGGCTGCCGTGTGGCCGAGCAGGTTCAACTGTGGCTTGCTCAAGTCGGTTAGGTTCCATAACTTAGCGCTCATGTCCCACGAGCCGGACAGGAACGTCCCCTCTTTGGTGCCAGTCTTCAGCTTGCACACGGTATCTTGGTGGCACTTTATGATATTTATCGGCTCCGTCTGGTCCGGCACGTAGATGCGTATGGTCTTGTCGTGGCTGCCGGTGATGATGAAGCCGGTTTGGTTTCGCTCCGATGGATTAATCACGCACACAGAGGTGACGAAATTCGTGTGGCCCCTCAGGGTCGCGGTGTGCTCGTAGTCTTTGCCATTCCTGCGAAACATACACACATTCGAAAAAGGTTGCAAAATCTACCGCAACGAAAATGCGCAAATACATTCACACGCATCTCGCGGAAGCGTTACGGATCGAGGATCGCGTCAACGTTAATAGGTGTACGTGAACAGGTTAAATACCCGGATGGCTTCCAGATGCGAGCTGTCTCGTCGCGAGAGGTTGATACTATTGTCCCATCGGCGAACGTTGCCACGGCCCTCACGTCGGACGTGTGCCCGTAAAGGGTCGCTCTCAGCTTGTAACACGGCCTGGCCATTGCACTCTGATAGTCGTGCGGTGCACGCAGCAAGGACATAACTTACGCGAACTCTATATACGCGAAAATCTCTGCGATCGGTACGAATAATAGAGGCCGGATTCGCTCGGTTTTGACATTTAAAACGCGTTCGAGCATGCGTGACACTTGTCACTGTATTCGTTAAGCATTACGTACGTTTTCTGCTGCAAAGCACGCCGTATACGTAAACAAAATTTACGCTACTTTTTTTGCTAACGTCATTAAAGCGGCCCGATTGGTTTCGCGAACGGTTCGCCGGACCAAAGCGGACGGGGGGTCAATTTCCGTGACCGGCGTCACGGCAGTAACTCACGGAACACCTCGAGGGGTGATTTAATACGCGTCTGGCGAGGTAAATCGCGGATATTTCGGATTATTGTCGTGCGAAGATTTGAATCCTCTAACGCTAGTGGTATATGGTGAGTTCGATTTGTACGGTTGAAGCCATGTCACTTCCGCGAAGCGGACGACTTCCGTTTGGTTACGTGTTGTGCACGGGAGCCGCCACTTCGAGATAGTGGAACCGGTCTCGTGGCAAATCGCGGTAACGTTCGTGTGTTGCGTTATGAAATTTCTACGCAAATTTCTCTGCCTGATCGCGGCGTTCGAGCTGGCGAACGCTGGAGGTCCAGCACTCGTTCTCCTCGATAATTTAGCCATAAGGGAGACGCATTCCATATTCTTCAAGACGCTGCAAGGTGTGTAAACATTGTCCCGTTTTTCGGCAAACACTGATCCAATGACGATCGCTCGAAACGTCACGTTTGGCTCGCCACGAATTATTGCTTCTATGTTAATTTATATTATATTCCACTATATATATTACTATGCATAGTATATAGTACTATTATTTATCCTGTATAATGTTTTTGCAGACAGTGGATACGCATTAACGTTCAAACTGGCAGACGATGCTAACCTACAGCTGTCCAAGTACGGAGAGTATCTGTACCAGCATTTAATAATATTTGCCCCGACGGTGGAGGAGTTCGGTGGAGCGTTGAGTATCGGCGCAATATCTGACTTCATAGATGGTGGCGGAAACGTCCTGGTCGCCGGTTCATCGCAGTCTGGGGATGCTCTGAACGAGCTGGCGCCAGAATGCGGCTTCGAAATCGACGAGGAGGGTTCGGCGGTTATCGATCATCTGAATTACGACATATCCGACAATGGCTATCACACGAAAATAGTGGCGGACCCTGCGAATCTGATCGACGCCCCTGTTATAGTCGGCGGCAAGGACGTGCCACCTTTGCTGTACCAAGGGACAGGCCTGATCGCGGATGCTGAGAACCCCTTGATATTACACTTGTTGACGGCGTCCAGTTCCGCGTACTCTTATAATCCGCAGAATCCCATAAAGGAGTATCCTCACGCTGTCGGCAAGAACACGTTGCTGATCGCAGCTCTGCAAGCTAGAAACAATGCCAGAGTTGTGTTCTCCGGATCGTTGTACTTCTTCAGCGACGAGGCTTTCACCAGTTCTATTCAGAAAGCCCAAGGTAAACGGAACGGTTACAAAAGCTGAATCTTCCCCCGTAATCACGTGTTTACTAATTAACGAATTATATGTAGGTGGCGAGAAACACGAGAAATCTGGAAACGAGGCAGTAGCCACAATGATTGCCCGTTGGGTGTTCAAAGAGAACGGAGTGATTCGTGTCTCATCGGTTCATCATCACAGAGTCGGAGAAACCGAGCCCCCGGCGGCTTACACGATCATGGACGACGTGGTCTACTCAATCGACGTCCAGAAATTGGACGGGGACAAATGGATGCCCTACGAGACCAACGATTTGCAATTAGAGTTCGTCCGAATCGATCCGTTCGTTCGTATGACCATGAAACCCGTGGGGAACGGCCGATACGAGGCACGATTCAAGATACCAGACGTTTACGGTGTCTACCAATTTAAAGTAGATTACACTCGCATTGGTCTGACGCATCTGTACAGCACCACGCAAGTTTCTGTGCGCCCGTTGCAGCACACGCAATACGAACGCTTCATACCGAGCGCGTTCCCCTATTACGTAAGCGCATTTTCCATGATGGGAGGTGTATTCGTATTCTCTTTGATATTCCTGCATTACAAGGAGGAGACAAAGTCAAAGTCCGAATAAATTGAGCATCGTACGATGATTATTTGATCATGTGAATACGTAATACCGTTAAGGAGAATGAAGAAGTGCTTAGTCAGACGGAATGCATTTGCGTCGCATGCCTGAGCATACGAAGATAAATTACTATTTATTTAACGCGTCGGGAACCGAGCCGAAGATGAGGATGATCTAGCCGCGTAATTAATCGGCGATATCGGCCGTTTGTGGTACTTGTTAGGTAACTCTGCACGATGTTCATTTTTGTATCTAATAAACGAAAAAAGGCAAGAAACACGACGAGGTCTCTGTTTTCACTCTCGTCTTCTTTTTCTATATTTACAGATGCCAAAAATGCAACAGATTTAGTATATAGAGTTGCGGGAGATTTTCGGAGATAGCATTTTCATTGGTCGATAAAAATGCACCAGGAGAGGCGTAAAATGCCCCGAACGCGAGTTGCGTCGGGAACATTTTAATTTCACGGGCCGGAGTAAAAGGAGTAGTAGGTTTCACGGTTCCAATTGCCATAATTATCGTTCGGCCTTGTCTTGCCCCCAGTGATTTCGGTGAAAAATCTTCGGTGCATCGTTGCGCGTTATCGCTCTTCGATTGCGCGTTCGATACGCAGAGGGAAGGATCGCGTTTCGTTCCGAGCAATCACGAGTCTCGAAATTCGATGCAAGCGATGATCGGACGCAGTTCGACGTTCGGCACGTCGGTGTTCGCACGATCGATCAGGGTTGTTTGATATGGCTTACATCACTGGCAGTGTATTTCGAGGCATTTACGCGAAACGACGCGGCGTACGGGCGTGAAAAGATGCTACTTTCACACGGGAACATTGCCCCTTGCTAAATATATGATGCATAAATGCTGTTAACTCGCGGAGTTTCGACATTTCTCAACGAAACCCGATGAACATAACCTGCACGGACTGCTTGATGCCCGCTTCTGTATATAAGTATCTTTTCGTAGCCGTTAAGAGCGACATTGGACGGTCAAAATGCTGGAGGGACTCGTCGCCTGGGTGCTGAACAATTACCTGGGGAAATACGTGGAGAACTTGAATACCGATCAATTGAGCATTGCTTT
This sequence comes from Nomada fucata, assembly GCA_948146005.1. NCBI lineage: Eukaryota > Metazoa > Arthropoda > Insecta > Hymenoptera > Apidae > Nomada > Nomada fucata. The sequence continues at coordinate 28,744,487 of OX411277.1, read as the reverse complement.
GTTGTCGGGTAAGGTTATGTTTCGCCCCGTTTTCGGTCGTCTTTCAGTCCGTCCTTCCAAATGGTTTTTCAACGCACCACCTCGCCGACAACGCATTCGCGTTCGACGGTGTCGTTGTTCATACATTTGTCGACCAGGAATGCGTCGCGCGCCGTGCCACTTCATTTTGCGAAGCGGCAGAATTTTCGGTTCACGTCTCCTCCTTCGAGGCGAACGGGCCAACGGTACCAGTTTTAAAGCGAAATGTATATTTTTTATCAGGGGAAGTGGAGTTGGAGAATCTGCCGTTGAAGAGGGAGGCGTTACGCCACATCGGTTTGCCGGTGGAGATAAAGGCCGGCTTCATCGGCAAAGTGAGACTTCAGGTGCCCGTCCGTCAAATCAGAACAGCGTCCTGGGTTCTAGTGATAGAGCAGCTTTATCTGGTAGCCGGGCCGATCAGTTTAAACGAGGTACACCGTCGACAGATTGCTCCATGACGTTCCGTTGTTCTCAGCATTCACAAAAATTACCTCGTTCACAGTTCGACAATGAGACCGAGGAGCAAGCGTTCCTGGATTACAAGCTGAGTCGACTGGACTTGTTGGAGGCCAGATGGAGGGCGGACACAGACAGGGATCCCGGTTATTACGCGACCAGTTACAGTTCTTGGGTGAATTACGGCACCTCGTTGGTCACGAATATCACGGAGAACTTGCAGCTGAATATTAAAGATGTTCATATAAGATACGAAGATGGCATGACATTGCCGGATGGTAAAAGATAGTTCCCCCGTAGTGTTTGGACGACACGCGACGACACTGTTGCTAATGAAACTTTCTACGAACAGGTAACGGCGTTGCGTTGGGGGTAACGATAGGGGCGTTATCCGCGCAAAGCTGCGATGCCAGTTGGATACCGGGTTCCACGTCCTGGAATCTCACGGACGCATCGTTTAAACTTATGGAACTTGACAGGCTCTCTATTTACTGGAATCACTTGAAAAAGGACGGCTTCTTCGGTTCCCTCAATCTCGGCGATTTGGCTGTACACATTATTTGAATTCGCAACGACGTTAGACAGACCAACTCGACTCCCCATTAATAATGTCCAATTTCTTTCGATAGATGGCCATGAGCGAGCCAAAAAATATAATAAAGAACTACATCCTGTCACCGGTTAATGCAAGGGCTCATATAAAAAGGGACAGATCCGAACGACCGTTACGATCTACCAATAAACCAAGAATCGTGGTTGATCTATTGCTAGACGACGTACCGTTGTGCCTCACAGACGTAAGTTCCCACGCATGCTTCTTCTCGCGATTAAAACCGCACGCACTACAAATGTTTTCTGCCAGGTGCAATACGACGAAATAGTACAGTGTATAAAAGGCCTGAAGGATATAGAACGTCGCAAGCGGCAGAGACGTTGCCGTCCAACGGCCAGCGTGTCCGTCGCGCCGAAGGAATGGTGGAAATACGCGGCGAGATGCCACCTTGGCAAGGACACGTTGAAACCGAGACCAACGTGGGAGGATATACGACAGAGGGGCAAAGAAAACGTCTTGTACGTGGAGTGCTACACGAAACTGCTAGGTACTCGAGTGAACGTTCGGCGTGTCCATTCCTTAATTGTCCATTTGATATTAATCGGTCGTAACTTGTAGGAGCGCCGACCGCCATCCTACCGCCGGACATGAAACAGCTGAAGGACAAGGTTGAACAGGAACAGAGCTACGACGAACTTCGAATATTGAGGGAAATCGCGATGAGCAGACTCAGCCCGCCTAAGCCGGTACAAAATTTGAACGTAAACGTGCCTCAACCGAGGGGAATGTTGGAGCAATGGTTCCCGCAGTGGTGGGGCTGGTACTCGAAAAGTACCAACACGAACACCCAGAGCACGTCCTCCACGTTCGACGGGGAGCTCCTAGACGTTCTCGCCGACACCATAGACGACGACACGCTGCTCCGTCGCGACACGGTGTTCGGACAGTTCAATTTCACTTTGTCGAAGGGCGCGTTTACTTTGCGCACGACGAAGAACGACGGGGAAAGCACAAAGCCCGTGATAGAACTGCAGTTCGAGCGTGTGAACCTGAGCTACGATTCGAGGCCCAGGTCCGGCTCCCACAAGTTCTCCATCAGCTTGGGGGCTCTGTATCTCCACGATTATCTCACGGAGAACTCCACCTTTCCCATTCTGGTGCAGCCGCAAGTGGTTCCCACCGTGAACTCGAGATCGAAGAGCTCCATGGAGAAATTGACCAGTCAATTGCCGCAACACCTGTTCGAGATGACTTACGAGAAGAGGCCGCTGCACTCGAGCGCCGATCATTCGTTGCACGTCAACTCCAGGTCGTTGGACATTGTATACAATCCGGCAGTCATACATTGGCTGATAGACTTCATGTGGAAGCCGCACAGATCCTCGTCGAACCAAAGGCTGCAAGCGATGAAGCGAAGAACTCGAAGGCAGCTGATTAAAAACTGGGAGCAGATCCTGGACGGCGACCTGGTGTATCGTTCCTCCTGGGATCTGCAGTTCAACATATCTGCCCCGCAGATTCTGCTGGTGGAGAATTTCACGGATTCCAACGCCGCCGTGGTCGTCGTGGACTTCGGAAAGCTTCATTTGTCGAACAACGCGCAGACGAATGGGGTGGTGATGAAACCGGGTTCGCCGGAATTGAACAGCGACGACGAGGACGAACGATTCGAGACACCGTGCTCCACGCCGCCAGGCAGCCAAGAAAATGGTTCCGTTCTGGATTTCCCGGCCATATCTGAAACGGCGCTCCACCAGAAACTGTACGATCATTATTCCATCGACCTGGTCGACCTGCAGATTCTCGTGGGCAAAGTGAAGGACAACTGGAAACACGTGAGAACCAGAGGAATGTCCAGCTTGCACGTACTGGAGCGTTTCAACATATCCTTGCAAGTGGAGAGACGAGTGTTCGTCTCGTCCGACCCGAATCTACCATCTGTCACTGTGTCGGGTAATCTGCCACGGCTGGTGGTCCACGTGAACGAGCAAAAGGTGGAGGCGATCAGATTGATGTACGCTCTGCTCTCCGGTTTTTCAAAGTCCTCCGGGATGCCTCAGGGCGACGTGGTGAACGTCGAGCCGGAGAGTCCGAAGAAGGAGGAGAGTTTGGATAAACCCTTGAGCCACGCAGTGATGGTCCAGTTCATCATCGATCAGATGACCTTCGAACTGCAGTCCAGGGGACGAAGCGTGGCGGAACTGCAGGTGTCCGGGGTACGCGCGGCGTTCAGCAAAAGAACGGCTGACATGAGCGTGTCTCTGTCTGTCCACGGTTTGCTTCTGGTCGACGCTCTCCAGGAGTTCGGTCCCGATTTCGAATTACTTGTGGCCAGTCACAAGCACGTAGGTATGGACAGTATCTCTGGAAGCCTGAGGGACTCGGAGCCAACGTCGCCGGTCTCTCCCGTGTCCCCAGGCTCCCCGGAGCCGAACGTCCCCAGGAGATTAACATCTCCAGTCGCGCTGACCACCGCCCTGTCCAACCTGGCCAGCAAAACCAAGTTTCCCCAATCCCCGAGGAACAACTCTTTAATCGAATTGGACAAAATGGATTCGGAAGCGCTGATCGTCGTGGAATTGACGCTCATACACGACGCACTGGAAACTCTGAGAGTGGCCAACATTCAGTTCAACAACCTGGACATCATTGCCAATCAGGAGACCATAGTAGAGCTCATGGGCTTCTTCAGGAGGATATTCCCGTGCCGCAAGATGAGACCCGGCCACGTCGAGAGACAGGAGCTTCTAACGAATCAAACCGTGGAGCTTCAAGGGTCCACCAGGACCGAGATAACGTTCGATTTCCATCGGCTGAACGTGTTGCTCCTCAGAGCAGTGATGCAGGACAATCACTTGGTGGGCCAGAAGATCGCCACGGCCACTATGTGCGACGCTCGAATACAGGCCACCCTGGCGGTGAACGCGTCCATCTCCGGTTCGCTGGGGGGCCTACAAGTCCTGGACCAGACGTCCACTGGGAAAACTCATCAAAGAATCGTCAGCGTCGGGAGGGACCCGATAGCTGACCCACCGAAGCACCCGCTGGAGCACTTCTCGGGCCATCCGAATCAGCCAGAGGCCTTGAGATTCTCTGCGAACAGGTGCACCAAAGCGTTCTCGCAACAGCAAGACGGGCCTGAAACTTTGATAGACCTCACTATACGCATAGGCAGCGTTTGGTACACTCATGCGCCTCACTTGTTGTCGGAGCTGAGGTCCTGCGCAGACGAGTTCAAGCAGTATCTGAGCAATCTCGCCAGGCAGATCAGCGCGGCCGCCACGGACATGGCCATAGGCCTGGTGAACGCCGACGACTGGTCCATTCCTCCCCGTAGACGTTTGCCGAGTTTGTCCGTAGATCTGGACAACTCGGGCAGCCTGTCGTTGAAGCTGGATATTCTTCTGGACAGTCCCGTGCTGGTCATACCGCGGTCCTCTCACAGCAGACAGGTGTTCGTTGCTCACCTGGGCACCATGTCCCTGCAGCACGAGCCTCACCCGGGCGCCATGGCGAAGCACAAGCTAACCCTCGAGGTCAGGGACATGAATCTGTATTCGTTGGAAATAACCGGCAATGTGAATCAAGTCCACAGCAATCTCCCATTGAGGGCAGAGGAGATCTACTGTTGCAGAGAGTCGGGGAAGCCGATTTTACACGACACCGTGCTGAGGGTCGTCGTTGAGAAGGAGAACGCTCTGGCTCAAAGTCCAAGCTTCTTCCTGGACGAGTTCGCCAACAGTCCCATCGTCCAGGTACACGGGGTCGTCATGACACCGTTGAAAGTGTCCCTGTCCAGGGGACAGTACGAGCAGTTGCTGGACACCACTAACAGGCTGTTCTCAATGCCGGTCTCCGTGCCTGTTGTACAGAAATCCGAGGCCGCCAGTAAAGTTCTCCACTACTCTGAGAAACTGGACCTCTCCGTCAAAGTCCTCTTCGAATTACCGACCCTCAGCGTCGAGTTGAAGCAGGGATCCCTGGAGCAGCCGTTGATCGAATTATCCATGAGAGATTTCGTGGCGAAGTACGAGAAGCTGCAGCGAAACGAGTCCACCATGCAAGTGTCCCTGCGGTCCCTTCTCATGGAGGATCTCCTTTGTCCAATCGGTTCCAGGCACCGCTGCATGATGCAGTCGTCGGCGCCGACCCGGGCCAGACTCCCCGCCGGTGTCTCCAAGTCCTGTCCCGACTTCGCGTTCGTCCAACAGGTCAGGAGCGAGTTCGGTCGAGGAAGCTTGCCAGACAGATTGGAGACGGACACGTTGTACGGCACGATCCCGGCCCACTGGCGCAGGAAACCTGTGTCCACGGCTAACACACCGAACACCCCTCCTCCGTCGCCTGGGGCATCCACCAGCGAGGAGAACCTGGTGCTGCTGAGCATCACGGTAATAGAACCTGACCGTGAAACGAGCAACGACCGGCCAACGAGGGACCAATTCCTCCAGAGGAACGTCACCGTCGACTTCAGCTGCTTGGACCTGGTGGTCAGCGTGGAATCCTGGATGGTGGTGTTCGATTTCTTCGGTTTCGCCGGGCCATCTGTAGCCAATCCGAAGGTCGCCACGCATCAGGCGTCAATCGACGCGGACCAGTTGGACATGGCGGACGATTTGCCCCTGAGATCCGAGACCGACGTGGAGGTCAGGTCTCTGACGTTGGTATTAATACAATCGGAGAGGGAGATCGCGAAGGCCAACGTGTCCAATGCTTGCATGCATATACTGAAGTCGCACGGGAAGACCAAAGTGTCCGGATCGTTGGGTTCCGTGTCCCTGTTGGACCTAACGCCGCACGGACGCTTCTACAGGGAGCGATTCCTCTCGTCCGGCCGGAAGGCCTTGAACTTCCAGTATTCCAGGTACGCGGACTCGGAGAAGCGACCGTACGACGCTCAGTTGAAGCTGGAGATGTCGGCCGTTCATTACGTGCACACCCAGAGATTCGTGGCGGAGCTCCAGGCGTTCTTCGGCCACTTCTCGCAGTTGTGGACCGTGATGGTCAACCTGAGAGCCGGGGTCGGTCCTGTGATCGACGTCAACAAGAGGAGCGTAAGACTGTCCCTGGAGCTGGAGGCAGGGGCGCCAGTGATTCTGTTGCCCGTCAGCTCCAGGTCGGACGAAATGATACTGTTGAACCTCGGCGAGCTCACCGCTCACAATCGATTCCAGGCTTCCGACGTGATCGATAGCTGCATGCTGGACGTAATGCTCCTCGACTTGGTCAACATGGACGTCTACGCGGCCAAGAGGATACAGTCCGACGACCAGGACGACGACGTCGACACCGTGGCCGTGGGCGGTTTTCGCGCGAGGAAGCTGGGCTCCTCTCTGCTGACAGAGATGTGCCACCTGAAGCTGCGAATCGAGCGAAACCTGGACACCTACATCAGCAGGAAGATACCGGATCTGAGCGTCCACGGGACGTTGTCCACGATGGACTGCGCGTTGGATCCGGCCCAGTACATGCTGATTAGGGGCCTCCTCTCTTACAACATAGGGGAGAACCTGGACGACCTGCGCCAGTTCATGCAGGACCTGAACCAGACGGTGGAGTACTCCATCGTCAGCGCGGACAACAGGGAAACGATTTGGCGGAAGTCCTGCATAACTCTGGAGCTGGTGAACGTCACGGTGAAGCTGCACCCGAATCACAACATCGCCGCCCTGGCTTGCATCAATTTCATCAAATCCAGGCTGACCCTGGACTCGTTGAGCGACGGTTCTCAGGACATAGACCTGGTGTCCCAGGAGATACTGATCACGGACATGAGGTTCCAGGACGAGCCGGCCGACGAGCAGTCCAACGTCTTCACCAGCATCCTGCAGCCGCTGAGGAACTCCAACGGCGAGAATCGCGTCCAGGCCGAGGTTCATCACAGGAGGCGAAAGGCGAACGCCGCGACGACGATATTGGTTCACAGCATGCGTCTGACCGCCATCTTGGACTGGTGGGAGGCGGTGAAAGATTTCCTCGTGTTGAACTCCGTGGAACCTGAGCCTATACTAGGTATCGCTCGCGCCGCTGCTGACAGCAATCCGGAGAACGAGAGCACCGCTTCTACAGCGTCGCCGTTGGAGCTGAAGATCAATATAACCGACTCGGAGCTGGTCATCGTCGAGGACACAGCGGTCAGCGACACGAACGCCGTTATTCTGAGGAGCACCGCAGTTCTCTCTTACAGGTCCGCGCCGCAAGATGGCGAGAAGCCTTTGTCCTGCAATCTCTCTCACTGCGAGCTGTTCTCCTGTATCCTTGGCCTGGAGGAGGAGACCGCGCTGTCCATAATCGACCCTGTGGGCGCCAGCTTCGAGCTGACCCAGGACAGGTGTCTGGACGTCCAGCTGCAGCCGCTCTGCGTGCGACTGAGCTACCACGACGTGACCATGTTCACCAGAATGCTGAGCTCACTGCCCAAACAGACCCTGGTGGCCAAGAAACGGTCCAGCGAGGTGCTGACCCCGACAGAGAAACAGATCCAAAAGTTGACGGCCCTTGGATTCACGGACCTCGACTGCAGGGCCGCCCTGGATCTTTGCAACGGTCAGATAGACGAGGCGGCCCTGTGGCTGACCCAGAACGCTGTACCGAATTCGGACACCGGCGCTAACAACGAGTACCCGTTTCACACGGTTGAGTTGCAAACGTCCTGCACGAGAATCTGCATCATCGACGACTGCAGGGACGCGGACGTGCCGTTGCTCGAGGTGACGCTGTCGGACCTCAGTTTGAGGCAGGAATGCATGGGACCCGGTCTAGTGTCCGCTACCTTCGCAATCGATTATTACAACAGGGTTCTCAGCGGATGGGAGCCGTTCGTTGAACCCTGGCACGCCACCGTGCAATGGGCGCAAACGCTGACTAGCTCGCTGAACGCGAAGAGACTGCAGGTGTCCGTCGAATCGTCGGACTCTGTGGACGTCAATGTAACGTCTACGCTGATAGAACTGACGGAGTTGGTTAAGAACAATTGGATGCAGGATTTCTATTTAATTTCCAGCAACGAGCATAATGTGAACAGGCCGGGCAATGTTCAGGCATATCGACGTAGAATGCCGTTCATACCGTTCGCGTTGAGAAACGAGGCCGGTTGCAAATTGTGGTTCAAGACGATCATCGCCACCGCGGACGACGCGAAGGACGTCGGCCAGAATTACAAGGCGAAGAACACGTTCCAGAAGGACGACACGTGGATCGAGGTGGCCCCGGGCGGCACCGTTCCCTTCACCTTCGAGGGCAGAGGAAAACTGAGGCACAACGCGACGCACATCGTTCGCAGACACCAGATCACGGCATTGGTGGACGGATGGACGCCCGTGGACCCCGTCACCGTGGATCGCGTCGGTGTATACTTTCGCCACGCGAACGCTAACGTGAGCGGCGCCCAGGTGGACGCAACCTTGGTACTCCAATTTCGTTAATTTATTCCCCGAGTCGAGGTTGTTCCTTAATCGAAAGAATTCGTTGACAGTTTCAGATGTTGACGCCAAAGGCTAGAATAGTATTCGCGGTAGAGTTGGAGGGATCCGCCAGGAAATTGGTGACGGTCAGATCCGCCCTGCAGATATCCAACAAGCTCAAGTACCCGGTGGACGTAAAGATGGAGAAATCGTTGAATCAATTTGGATGTAGGTCGCTTGGACTATTTTTAAAAGGGGCCGTTGAATGAAACCGTCTTCTATTTCTAGATCTGCCCGCGACCTTGTCCGTCAGCGACAGGATTCTTCAGATTCCTGGCGAATCGACGATATCCGTGCCCCTCACTCACACCGGCGTGCAAATGTGCCTGAAACCGATCAGCTTGGGCAATTTGTTCCAGTACTGCACGGAGACAATAGATTGGACAGTGGTGAAGAAGCCGCTGGAGGTCGCGGAGAATCGTATCACCTGTCGCGCCAATCATAACAATATCTTCAGGTACGCTCGAGCGCCGCGTAAACGAATGAATCGTTCCATGCAGATATGTTCGAAGAATGGCACTCTTCTTTCAGAATGTGCGTCGCGGTCGTGAGGGACAACTATCCTCCTGATTCGAGCCAAATGCTGCCGGCGCACACGATAACAGTGATGGCTCCGTTGACACTGACAAATTTGTTGCCGCACGAATTGTTGTACAGTATCGAGCCGGAGAGTGGCAGGATACTGCCCGGTGGTAGCGCAGACTTGCATTCCGTAAATATAGAAGAGCAGCTTGAAATAATCGTACAATTGGACGGTTACCCTGGATCGGGCACAGTGAACAAATTTCTTTATTTCATTTTACGACCGCCCCGTTGGAAACCTTTCCGCTGACACCTGTACAACTTTCCGTAGATGCTGCTGTCGCCGAACATGAACTCCTTCACCGCTCGCCTCAGGCTGACCGACTCGTCCGGCAGAATATTGTACTTGCACGCGGCGGTCAACGTGGAGAAGGGATGCGTCGTGCAGATAAGCATAACCGCGCCGTACTGGATAATCAACAAGACAGGCCTGCCGTTGGTGTTCAGGCAGGAGGGGGTTGGCGTCGAGGCAGCTGGACAATACGAGGAACACGAGAGAGCGAGGATGGTCGCCCCGTTGCTGTTCTCGTACAGCGACGAGGAAGCTAGCAGAACCCTGTCGGCGAGGGTCGGGACCTCCGTCCACCCCCAGGGAATCCCCCAGTGGTCCCAGCACTTTCATTTGCAGCCCAGCATACAGGTCTGTGCGCGTTGAACGAGTTGCGATGAAAGGACACGCGTTTTATGTCAATCGTTTCAGGTGCACCGTCTTAGAATATCTCTTCGCGACGGCAGACCCGACATAGTGTACCTGATTAGCGTGGCCACTAGGACAGCCAGGGGACGGTACAGAGCTACAACGGTGGTGACGCTGTCGCCCAGGTATCAGCTGCACAACAAGTCGACGTTCACGTTGGAGTTGTCGCAGAAATGCTTCACCACGACAGTCGTAAGTGGCCTAGCGATATCGCTGCGACGTTCGACGACGATTTAGTCACACTTGCTACCGTTAACAGAGTCATCCGGACGCTCAGGCGACTTACATTAAGATAATGCCGGACTGCTACATGCCGTTTCATTGGCCGCGGCTCGATAAGGACCTGCTGTTGTGCGTGCGAAGCATGGACGTGAAGGACTGCATGTGGTCCGGCGGTATCCGATTGGACGACAATTATTCGTTGACTGTTAACATCAGAGACACGACGGGACGGATGCATTTCCTACGGGTGGACGTGGTGCTGCAGGAGAGCACGTATTTCATCGTGTTCACCGACGCGGACACCATGCCTCCGCCAATAAGGGTGGACAATTTTTCGGAGGTGCCTCTGGTGGTCAATCAGGTGACTAGTAAACGAAGAGAAAACGTTGCCTCAGGCGTACAGGTCTCGGAGGATGTTTTTGTTAATTCACGCGTCTGCCAGCATGTTCCGTCGTTCACTGTACCATCCAGTGGAACGAATCGGCAGTTGTTCTCTAGAGTATTCTCCGTAGGTCACCGTGCACGACAACTTGCAGTGGACAGTGAGGCCGCACTCCTCCGTCCCGTACGCCCTGGACGAGCCTATACAATCTGCCGGTTTGATTCTCACCGCGCCCGGAGGTGTCACGGCCACGTACGATCTGAATATACTCGGCGAGGGCAGAGTTCTCACATACGAAAACTTCATTTACATCGCGTTCACGGGTAATGGTCTACGACGATGTGCCTCCACGAAAGAAATGATTCCATTTAATCGTGTTACCTTTCAACGCAGGTACTTTCAAAACCGATTGCGATCTGGGCGCTGGAGAGGGTGGCCTGGATCCGCTGGACGTCGAGACGCAAAGATTGGTCTTGGAGGCTGGCCCCGGTGGCTGGGTCGTTCTGAGGAGGAAACAGTACGGGGCCAGGTCGCAGTTATGGAGGATGACTGGCGATGGTCAGTTGCAGCACGAAGGTATGGGAGTGGGAGAATCGATTTTCTCTTATTTAGTTTTAAATAGTTCTGAAACGATCTTTCAATCCCGCAGGGTCTAGTCCGCCAAGGGATAAACACTCTAAGACACCGGACACAGTATTAGTTCTAGATATATCGGGTACAGCGCCGCAGCCATTCACGTACTGTGCCCTCGCGTTGAGGAAACCCGATCCCAGGAGGAGATCGACGCAAACGTGGCGGTTTACCGACGACGGACGATTGTGTTGCGCGCACAAGAACATGTGTGTCCAGTCGAAAGATGGATTCATGGGATTACACGAAGGTTCGCCACGCGGAGATCGTTGGTCCTTGCACTATTCAAGCTGTGGGCCTCTTTTCATCGGCAATTGTCGCATCGATTTGTTGCGTTCGATCATTTCGCCAGTTCTACCAGCGTGGAATCGTTAAAGCCCCGTCGTCTCACGGTCACACCGTTTTGTTTTATTTGGCACAGCTTTCACGGTTTTCTCGTTTGCCCGCCGTTAACACCTGCTCACCGCCAGGCAAATTACCACCCCGCCCCGCTGATTACGCCGAGTGTTCTGTAACGCGCGTTGTCACCGTAAACGTAACACGACTTGTCCGTTCTCGCCGATTACAAAAGCCCCGTTCGTCCCGTAAACTTTTAATACCATCCCTTGTGACTCGTGAATCGTACATTCATAATGATAATGTTGCAGGCGGCAGTGTCGCCCGTTGGCAAATGTGTACGTATAGTACATTGAGATCGTCATTAATGAATTTGTATAAGTATTCTATGGGATCAGACTTCCGCTTGTTTTTTTTTTATTCCATTAACGCTATGCTCATCGAATGACCGCGACGGCTGAAATTAAGATGGGCCGTTCCGTTGCATGAAACGGCATCGTAATTTCGAGCTGTTCGCGCAGCCACTTAACCGGAAATTGACCGCGATGGTCGTATAAAAATTTTCCCCTTGTCGTTTTAGGGAGCGAGGCGGTATTGGGCCCACAGACGCACACGAATCCCCCACCGATCGAGCAACGCGTTGAAAGGCAAAAACTTAGACCGGGGTCCGGTTTCTTGTCCGTCACGGTAACCACCGACGGGCCCACGAGGGTCCTGCAAGTTTTGGACATCAAGGAAAGAGTGAGGGACCGAAAAATAATTTTCTGAATACGGGGTATCGTAACTATGGGCGATTCTGAACAACTTTTTCCTTTGCCGAAATGTCGTTTGAAGCTTCGTTCTCGAGTTATCAGCGGAAAAGCATTGGCCAGTCGCCCAGTGGCTTTCAACCGCTCTGGGGTAGTGGCCGCGAACAAACGCATCGGTTGAGAGCCGCGCGCTCCACGGGCGCTCCGATTGGCCCGCGTTTCTCGTTAATAATTCGAAAACTAAGCTTCAACCAGCATTTCGATAATGGAAAAAGTTGTTCAGAATCGCCTCGACAACCCTCAGTTTCCGGGATTCTCCGTAATTAAGGGTGCAGCATATCGATGCATTCGTTGACCGATATTTTTTCGTTGCAGAAAAAGACATTCGCCCTGCTCGAAGAACGCGACTGGTCCCATATCGCGGTCAGCCATAGACCGACACAAATACTCACCGACGCGGAAAAGATCAACTCCAAAGAGCTGGAGCTGAAGGTCAATTTAACCGCCGGTCTGGGACTGTCGCTCGTCTCGCGGAGACCCGTCGAGGAGCTGTTGTTCGCGAGACTGGCGGGCATATCCCTGGAACTTGTTCGAACGCCCGCCAACACCACTGTCGACCTGAGCATGGAGAACGTGCAGATCGACAATCAGCTGTTCGAGGCGCAGTGCTCGTCCGTCCTTTACGTGGCCAGGCCTGCCAGGGTCGAGAGCGAGCGCAGGCCGGCTATACACGTGGTCGCCGAGAAACTGAAGTCGAAGAATCAGAACGCGGAGATTTACAAGCACGTGGTTGTAAGCATCAAACCGCTTTGCATACATTTGGAGGAGAAGTTAATTTTGAAATTGGCCGCGTTCGTTGGGACGGGGAGGTCGGAGCTGGAGGTTCCCGTGGACGAAAACGACTTCAAGGCGCAAAGATTTATATCCGAGGTGTCCGCAGCGCACGCCAAACGATACTACTTCGGCGCGTTGAAAATCGTGCCCAGTCAGGTTCGTGTAATCATACGGCGTTCGTCACGCGCGGCACGTACTTAAATGTCAACGCGTCGTTTCAGGTGAAGCTGAGCGTGCTGACCACGACGAAATTGCCGCGTCACCTTCAGGCCATAAAGAGGCAATTGGGATTGACGTTGATCAAATTCGAGGACGCCACTATCGAGTTGGAACCGTTTATCAAGAAACACCCGTTCGAGAGCACTCAATTTTTATTGCATTCCATTATAAAACACTTCAAGGACGTACGGAGATAGCTTGTATTATTTACAAATGCGTCATCCATTGATTTTCATACCAACACGCGTGTTTTTTTCTCGCTTCCAGGAGTTGAAGTGGCAGGCGGCAGTGATACTGGGTTCCGTGGACTTTCTGGGCAACCCTCTGGGTTTCGTGAACGACGTCACGGAAGGTGTGTCGGGATTGATTTACGAAGGTAGCGTGAAGACGCTGGTGAAAAATGTCACGCACGGCATATCGAATTCTGCGGCCAAAGTGACGGAGTCCTTGTCCGATGGCCTGGGTCGAGTAATAATGGACGAAAACCACGAAGAAGCCAGGCAGAGGATCCGGGCTAACACTGCTGGCAGCAGCGATCATTTAGTCGCCGGACTAAAGGGTTTCGGATTCGGATTACTCGGAGGACTGACCAGCATCTTCAAGCAGACCTACGACGGCGCCTCGAACGAGGGCTTTCCAGTACGCTGTTCTAACAATCACGATTTATAATCGTAACAAGCCAACTAATTAAGCGTCGACCAATTGCAGGGTTTCTTCGCTGGATTCGGCAAAGGGGTCGTCGGCACCATAACAAAGCCAGTCGTTGGTGTCTTGGATCTCGCCACGGAAACTGCAACGGCCGTTAGAGAGACCAGCAGAAGGTAGCGCACGGTTGATATGTACATCGAACATTTCCTTCCCTCGATTCTCGTGATAATCGCGTTCGATTGCGATTTTCAGCGCCCATCGCACTATACCGAAGCGAGACAGACCACCGCGGGTGGCAAGCGGTTCCGCCGGTCTGTTGCCGCCGTATAATCGCCAGCAGGCGGAGGGCCAGGAGTTCCTTTACATAGTGAACGAGCACAATTATTCGGAACTGTTCGTGGCGTACGAATGCCTGCGCAGCGGCACGGAGAACCTTCGGATACTGGTGTCGAACGGGAGGGTTCGCGTCATCTCTGGCGGCACCAAGGGCGTCGTCACTGAGGTCAGCCTGACCGATTTACTCTACTGCCAGCCGATGCATAAATTGGAGAGCAACGGCGTCGCTCTGTATTACATCGAGCTGATATCCAGATCGGACTCCGCGATCGGCGTAAACGCGGACGGCCCGGAGATCCTTAGAAGGCCCAAGGTTCGATGCGACAACGAGGATGTGGCGAAACGGGTCGGTATCAGGATTTGATGGAGGGATTACGACAATTTCGTTGTAACGTGTTTGTTTCAGGTGTCGCAGCAGATTAATTATGCCAAAGGTATGCACGAGGAGCGCAGTTTGACCCTGTCTTCCTCGGACAACATGCTGGACGATGTACAATACTATAAGTAGTAGCGGTATGATGGTGGGGGGAGGGTCGGGGGGCACGAAAAGACAGTTTTTCATACGTTGCGTTGAGACGCGTGTATGTTTCGTATGCTAGTCAATTAGCTCGGTTCTTCGTGTGTATCGTTCTTCTTTTTTTTTTGTTTCTTTTTTCTCAATGGTGCACACAGCAGCACGTTACTTTGATTAAGCTAAGTTGATGATATAAGACTGATACGGGGCACGCGAAATTTCGAGAGGATATCGAGTCAGACAATATGTATAAACTTGGACGAAAACGTGAGAATGGGTCGTATGGTTTTCGCACAGGTAGCACACACGTACACACGTATACATTTTTTTACACTAACTATAGGAGACAAGCAGGATATCTTGATTAAGGGGGAGAGATTTTTTAATGAGCGTGTATATATGTATATACGTGCGGATTATACAGCGTAGGTAATAAGGGGTGAATCTACTTAAACTGTTCGCAGGGATGAAGAACGAGGATATAACTGAAAACCAAAGTTTTTATAATAGGATAGGCTAATTTATTTTCTACATTAACAAGTTTGATATATTGCAGACCACGCTCGTTCGTGACTATATCTGGTATATATTTTTGATGGCGTTGGTTGTGTAAAGAGAACATGTGTATCACTTGACCGAAGTATTAGTAACTGTACATTCTTTGTCTAACATTGCGCGTGTAAAAAAAAGAACGAGAAAAAATGGAAAGGAAAAACGTAGCTATTAGGAATCTTGTACAGTGACTGTAAAATCCAAGATCGGCTCCGTTTGAATAGAACATTTTGTAACGTTCGATTAAGGCTTTGTACAGCTTGAGAATATACAGTGTACACTGCATATACATATGTATTTATGGCAATCGAACCGATAAGTTACGACACGTTAGAACTGTATATTAATAGATTGTATACAACGATTGTCTAGATTTGTTACATCTCGTGATTTTCACGCTATCAATGTAATTTAATAAAGAAGCCCTATTTTCGTTCGATACGACTGTTTTCCGTTTCGGTTCCTCAACAATGCGGACGTGACATTATGTTAAACAGTTTATTATTAACGTTTCGATCGTAAACGAGTATAAGCGTCATCGTCGATACGGCATTTACTGATAACGCGGTCTCTCCCTTCATCGAACCGTAGTTTCATGGGCCGGGGGTGGGGAGAAGCCGCGACAGGTAACCGGGCAAAATAAATCGTCAGTTTTGCGGGGAACCACCGTGTTTAAAGATCCCTGTTCCTTCCTGCGCAGATATAATATCGCCCTAGTTTAAAATCATCGATTCAAGAATCGTCGGCTAACTGGCGATAACGTTATCACTGATAAATTTAGATCCCATAAACATGGCGCCTTTCACGATCACTTGAGATGTCAAATTCCTCGGGATTTACCAAGTAAAACCGTGTCGTTCGCGTTACAGAAACTGTCTGTCCAACAGAAATCTTTCCGACGAACGGTTCCGCACGTTGCCCGAATTTTTCGTCGTCTGCGACGCGGTGCGACCAGGCTTCTTCTATCCGAAGGACAGAGCGTAACCTGCGACGATGGACGAAACGTATTTCGACGAAGGGCTGGCGGAAAACTTTGAAACGTCCACCCTGGAAATCACCAAGGACCTCGACGCCAATGAGTTCAACAATCAGGAATCCGCGTCTGCTGGTGAGGCCATTTCGTTGGACGCACCCTTAGAATGAATCCCTTAGATTCGCACGTACGGTTCATTTCCACTCCATCGTGCCCTGTCTGTATTCAATTTTGCTTCCAGCAGTGGACACAGCGAAGAAGAACAGGGAGAACGAAGGGCAGACGTCGAGACAGGTTCCGTTGTCGAAGGACGTCTGCAACATTCCCTTTAAACATATTGATATTCACTCGTTCTTCTCCGATAGAAACGAAGTGGTAGACAGGGCACTGAAGGACTGCCAGGAGAGCCTGATAAACGAGGAGGAGAATGAGATCGTTGGAAGCTGGCTTTTAACAGAGTAAGACGCTCTTTATAAGTTTATCGCGCTGCACGTGCTAACGACGGAATTGTATTTTGCAGGATAAGCTTGTGGGACATAGAGAAAGAAAGACTGGTAATATTAACGAAGAAAGCTATTTATTCAGTAAAGTACGACTTTATCTCGTTAAAGATACTTGAATACAATCGAGTGCCTCTGTCGCAAATCGACACGCTGGTTTCCGGCGAGCTGGTGTACCCGCCTGCCTCCCTGGCGCCGTAAGTTCGAAATGAATATTTAAAATATAATTGTACGTAACGATTGAACTTGCTTGCCGTTGGGCAGAATGTATTCATGAATTTCTGAACAATTTCTAGACGTTTAAGTGGATTGGCGGAGGGTGTCTCATCGTTAGTTCATTGCGCGGTTCGTCAAGAGTGGTCCTCTCTTGCATCTAGTACAGGTCTCGCACAGTTTGAGTCTAGGTACACTAAAGTTCTCAGTAGTGCAGAGACCCTCATATTTTGTCGAACAAGAACTGCTTTATATATCTTTTTTTCCATCGCTTTATATTAACTGTTAATACATGTATATAGCTGTCACGAAATGATCGCCCTTAATACGGAATGCATAACACGATCTTTTGTTCGAATTAGTGAATGCTCACATATGCGTGTACGCTTGTGCTTCGGATCGTTTCGTAAATGAACTCGACCGCCTTTAGATATTGGTGTTTGGCGTAGATGAGAAATTCTGGGGATTTCAGTAATTAATCGAGACTCGACTTTCAGAAAGAGGCTCATGTCTGGGATAAGACTGATGTGGAACAAAGGTAATCCATTGTCGGTAAGCAAGAAATGGAATCCGTTCACGAAGGATATACCATGGATTACTTACGCCAGTCATCCCCTATTCTGGTACAAAGGTGAATCGATTTTCTTGTACTTACGGTAATTCCATAAGTTGTCCATTATAAAAAGCTCGTTGTTTTCTTCAGGATCCGAGGCGGAGAAAGCGAAGTTCAACGTGGAAGGCTTTTACGCGTCTATAAACGATCTGTTGCCGGCGGAATGCAGCGTGAAAATTGGTCTTATTATCATAGAAAATTACTTCGGCCTTGGTGCCTTGGTACACAATAGAAACGGACTAGGCTTTTTTAAGATTCGCGGCAAGGTCAGCTTTTGAAGTGGTCCGGCCCGTGAACGTTCCGCGTGTTATTTCTCCATTCGGCTCCTTAAGAAGCTCCAACTAATAAGCTTTCGCGATATTTATAGATATTTATAGAAGGGAATATCGAAGTTAGCAGCGTTACGCGTGCAAAATCGCGCGCAAGGATTTGCGTAGAGGGACCTCTGTCTCCATTTCCGACTTTTACAATGCATATCGTATAAATTTTATTGCATAATTTCTATCAGTATATTCACTAAGTACCTGGCTGACGAAAAGCTGACGACACATAGATTATATTAAATTAATTCGTCTGTATATTTTAGATGTAAAATTCTATTTTTTAATTCTGTATTCTTGGGACGAGGCATAGCGCTTCTCTGTAACAATGAATAAAAATCGTTCTTCTTTCGAAACTTGGAAAAAAAACAGAAAAAAATCGCGTTCTCTATTGCGCTTGTAATTGACGCTTTAACTTTTTTTTTTGCCAAACCGTTTCGGCCGTGTGGGGACTGGTGGTGACATGTCGCTCGGGAAAAAAAATATCCCCGATAAGAGTACAGAAGCCTCGATGTCGTGCTTGCTCCGATTTGTTATCAATAGACAAGTAAATAAATTTCCTATCGATGCAGCGTAAGCAACAATCGGAACGATAACATTTTTATACGGCCTTATTTGCAGTTAGGTTATGTTCGCGAGTTACAGGTGCCCAACAATACCACCTGTTGATTTACTCGTCAGCTTGCAGGATTCGCTTCGATTTACAGTAACGAAATATTGATGAACAAAAGCCGCAAGGGCTGGGAAATGTATGGGAGAAATAGAAACGATGGAATTTCCCGTTTCGTTTGATCGTATCCCTGTCAGCAAAGGTGTTCGATCATTTTTACGGCTCGAATGCACGGCCGAAGGTAACGATAATGTACTTTCCAATAATTTCATTCATGGACCTTTTAGATTCGGATGCTATTCGCTGTTCGAGCGTCGCGATTAAGATGAAGTAACGCAGTCGAACGTTCGTCGGTTTAAACGAGAGGGCAGCTGATTGATTAACTCGCAACCTGGCTATATTTCCCAGTGGATGGCTCGACAGCAGATATGCGCAGCGTTGGATTAATGTAGTATTCGTAAAATGTACCGTCACTACTTCAAGTCGCGCTCCGTGTTCCTGGTCGGCTTCGGGATAGGCTTTCTCCTCGCGCTGCTGTTCTTCGCCGTTCAGGATGTGTATAACAGCACGCTCGTCTGCAAGGAATCATTGCCAAACCCGTACGCCGGCAACCGGGATGCTTTGCTCAAATGGTTCATGTCCGACACCTTGCCACGTAGACAGATCGGCCTTCAGGTTTGGAAGCAGTCTTCCGGGTCCGCGAATTCGACGTACGATCGATGGCTGGAGAGCCGGCAGTTGAGACAGAAGGACGTCGATCTGGACGCTTATTTGTACGGTCCGGACAGTAGGGAAGAGACGGCTGCCGGTTGGCTGAACTCCAACATTCACATAACATGCGTAGTATTCGTGAAGAAAATTAAGCTGGCCAGATCTATTCAGAATACTTGGGGTAGGCGTTGCAGCGAGCTGTACTTCTTCGGCCAAGTGAAGAGCCCCGAGGTTCCTATCATTAATTTCGAGATGAAGCTTGTGTCCTCTTGGCAATTGCTGTGCGAGGCGTTCGGCTATATTTGGAAGGAGAACCGACCCTTGGAGTGGGTGATTTTCGTGAAGGACGACACGTTGGTGATTCCTGAGAATCTACGATACATGCTTGGCCCGCTGAATCATACAGAGGATCATTATTTAGGTCACGCGGTCGTTATGTGGGGGCAGCCCTACAATGTCGCAGATGCAGGATACGTAATTAGCGTGGGAGTTCTTAGAAAGCTAATTAAAATGTTTGATAGTTCGCCGAAGTGCCTGGCCGGTGGCAAGTATTGGAAGCAGGAAGATTATTATCTGGGTAAAATTTCCTTATCACGCCTGACACTTCTAAGCTTGAGCGCGTTTATCAGGTTGCCCATTTTAATTGGTTCCAGCCAAACATCTGGCGTCCATGGGTATTTATCCGTCTGACACAAGGGACAATAACTTGAGGGGCACATTCCACGGCCACCCTTTGCAATCGTTGCTATGGGGTATCGTTAAAACCAGCGTTTATTGGACCCGAGCGATGTACCCCATTAAAACCGAATGCTGCTCGTTCATATCCGTCACGTTCAATGTCGGGGAACCCGACAAGATGTACACGTTAAACTATTTATTGTATCACCTGCACGTTCTGAACGGCGCAGCCAATTTGGGAAGCAAAAGGGCAGCTACGTCCGTACCCGATGAAGATGTACGCATATTATTTCAGCATACTGCTGTTGCGAAAGAGTTAAATTCCAAATGAATCGAATAACATTGCTTTCAGGTATGGAAAGTCGCATTGAAGGAAGAGTTCAACATCACGGATTTAAATGACATCTCCCCCGACGCTTATTACGAGATGTGGCACTCGAAATATTCGGAACCCGGCCAATTAATCGCGAGAAACAATAGGATCAAAGAAGCGGACAAGCTCCCTTAACTGTCCTTGCACTCGCTTCGTTCCCGCAACGAAGCAGCCGCGAACCTGAGATTTCTCTTTGTCCATTTTTTAACGCACAATAATTTTACGAATACTGTTGACTATGTTACACGGTTTAACGATTGTTACAATTGTTCAGATATTGTTTATGAACGATCGCGCGGCTCGCCGGCGACAACGTTGCTTCGAACTTGAAATGTTTATCAGGTCGCACGATTTATACGCATCACGCTTGTAGTATTAATAAGTATTTACGATAGGACGTATGTGGGAACGGGCGGAGTGGCGTTGTTTGATAAGCTGCTTCCCTTGTTACACCACCGCTGCCTTATCTATCCAATTAGGTGCTCATTAACGCTCCTAATAACTACGATAACCGAATCGTTGTTGCTCCTGCGCGAAATATATGTCAAGAATAACGGGGCGATTCGTTCACGCCGATTTTGCATTCGCACGATCTATTTCCGTTGAACGAAGACGGTCACCCGGAGGACATCCAAGGCGAGTTACACTTGCTCGTGAGTTAAGATTCACAGTACCTGATGATTGTACATACAGATATATGTTTTTCTAACGCGTATCTCCATTCGACAACTGGATGCTAAACACGAACGAACTTTACTCGACAATAAATGCGTAATATTTATAACGGCCTGACTCTCATTTCGATCCACCGGCAGGCGGCTGAAAATTTAAGCCCCTCTAATGACCTATATTTTTTCGTCGAATCTGCTTATCAAGCTGGACTTCGGTTATCGGTTATCCGCTTCCTCTCGGAGGTAGCTATATAAAAACAAGAATTCAATTAATTCTTATATTCGGCGAGTGTGGGCACCCGCTGCAGCTTCGTTTATTAATGCGTACGACGCGAGCGTAGCTGCTTCGGCATGGCACTGCTGCGAAAATTATTCTCTACCATTGCCTTCGTTTCTATTATTACCAATCAATTCGTCACCGGGGCTGATCCACCCGATGTCTCCGACGTGTCAGAGTAAGTAATCCGACGTTATTCGCTCCATAGACCAAATTGAATTACAATAATTTACTCCGTTTAGCCCCGCTGTTCCACTGAACGATTCTCCAAGCTACGACGAGGGCGTGAAGCGAACGAAAGGGAGGAAGAGACCACCCCTGTTTCCAGGTGGTTGCACGGGACCACCGGACGCGCCTATAAATGGCGGACTGAGATGCTCCACGGACAGGTAATCGTTTTCTAAATCGCCGTGCTCGAAGGTGTACATTTTTAATTCTCCTATTAATTCTCATTTTAATTCTCGCAGTGGATGCATCGCAGCTTGCGACCACGGTTACAAGTTTCCCAACGGCGTCTCGCAGTTGGCCGTCACGTGCTCCGGCAAGGAATGGCGAATCCCCGGGACAGACTGGCTCTCCGTGCCCCACTGCGAACGTGAGTTTCACAGGGAAATAAATTTCACTCGTGATGGGTGTCGTGACATTACTCTGCTTTCGTTTCCAGCAATTTGCATGCCGGCTTGCCTGAACAGCGGGGTGTGCATCGCTCCCCACCAGTGCGACTGCCCTCAAGACTTCACTGGACCCCAGTGCCAATTCGAGAACAAACCCTGCATGAATTATCCGGCGCCCGTCTTCAATTCTGACATACGCTGCAACTCGAAGTTAGTCGAGACTTCCTTTTTTTTCTTTCGCTCGTCTCGATTTTTTTTTATGAAATATTCTTCTTCCCAGGTCCTGCACTATATCTTGCAAGAAGAACTTCACGTTCCCCGACGACAGCTCGATCACCAATCTCATCTGCAAGAACGGAAACTGGGAGCCAACCAGGCAAGATTGGGTCACCGTACCCGACTGCGAACGTACGTCGTAAATCAACCAGTTGATCTCAGTATAATCGTACGAGACATCGTGTACATTTCGTTCTATTGCAGCCGTGTGCAATCCGCCCTGCCAAAATGGCGGAAACTGTCTGCCTTCCCTATTCTGCCAGTGTCCGCAGGCCTTCAGGGGTCCTCAGTGTCAATACCGTGAGCGTCGATTTACCTCTATTTACCTCGATTTACCTCGATTTACCTCGATTTACCTCGACGAATTTACCTCGTTGAACGACGCCGCTGATGTATAATGTATCGTTACAGCTGCAGACGCCTGCAACAGCGAGAAGCTGGGCTTCAACGGTGGCTTCAACTGCTCGGAGACAGACGGCTCTTACTCTTGTACCGTGAACTGTCCATCTGAAGTGGAATTCGAGTTCGCCCCGGCCCCCGTGTACACCTGCGATTACCAAACGGGCGTTTTTCTGCCGCAGCCCATTCCCCAGTGCAAGTACAGCGAAAACATGAACGTGATCTCCCTGGGCACCACGTACAAGTCCTACGTCAAAGAGGTCAATCAGTCGTGGGTCTACAGCGACCTGTACGGCGCCCATATGAGCCAATCCCCGTTGCTTCAGACCAGCTACGACTTAGGCGAAGCGCACGGCAGTTCGCATACCACCGTGCACTCGAACGAGGTAATACTCTCGCGACCATCCTCGTTGTTCAACGTGACGACGCTTCGCTTTATTTGGGCAGATGGTGTTCGATCCTCAGCGAAGCGGCATGCTGCTCGTGGAAGAGAGAAGACCGACGCCTGAGGCCTGTTTCACCTGGGGCGGTGCGCACTACAAGACCTTCGACGACACTGTGTTCAGCTTCAACAGCGAGTGCTCCTACATCCTGGTGCAGGAGGCTCGGGACAGGCTGTTCACGGTCACCGTGGAGAACAGTCCCGGTTGCAGGCAGAACGACTGCTCGAGGATCATAAACGTGTTCGTTCAGGACAAGAGGTACACACTGTCGAGAAACGACGCCGGCATTCCGGAGCTTCGAACCCCGAGGAAGCTGCTTCCGATACCGGCGCAGCTGTCCACCCTGAGGGTGGACATGTCCGCGCATTTCATCGTGGTGTCCGTGGACACGTTGGGGATACAGTTGAAGTGGGACGGCGCGCTGATGGTCCAGGTGGAGGCAATGGAGAACATGTGGAACAACACCGTGGGCCTCTGCGGCAACATGAACGGCGACAAGAGGGACGACCTCGCGAGCAAGAACGGCGGTCACAGCAGGAGTGTCGACGCGTTTGCGACATCCTGGAGGGCAGAGGATATCGGAGGTAGAACGTTCGCCTCGGGTCGTGGCAAACGTTTCATTCGATGTTCGTCTGCAACGCGTTAGTCAAACACTGAACGATCCATTTTTTTCGTTAGGGCAGTCAATTGTTTTCTAGCCTTCCAGTAGTGTAATGTCGTTTGAAACGATAGAAACCATAGCCTCGGTGGTGTTCCGGGTGTTTCGAAATACGGGAAACATTTGGAATATACCAGTGAAACCTTTATTCTTCAAATCCTGCCTTTCTTATCATTACTTATTCGTTTCTTCAAGAAATTCTACCGGTCGCAAAATATCTCTTCAAACGAGATAAAAATCGTGTCCATGAATATTTTTCCAGCACATAAAAGTTATATCACGATGCTGAAAACGACGAGAAAGGTATTGCACCGTCCGTAAAATCGTTTGCAGTTAATAATTAGCGAGAGGACGAAAGAAACGTTTGGAACAACTTAATAAAACGTGGACTTGCTCCTCAGTAATCCGTTTTTTAATTCCTCTTTCAGGAACCTGCGACGAGTACCCGGACGTCAGTCACTCCTGCAAATCGAACCCGTTGGTCACGGAGGAGGCCATCCAGTTCTGCACGAAATTGTTGTCCGATCCCAGATTCCAGGTTTGCTCCAACACGATCGGCGTGTCCGAGCTGCGGGTCGCCTGCCTGTGGGACTACTGTTCCTGCAAGAACGACGACAGGACGACGTGCGCCTGCGACACGATGAACGTGTACGTCAGACAATGCGCCCACAAGAAAGTGGTCCCGTTGTCCGGCTGGAGGAACAGCGTCACCTGTCGTGAGTACCAATGTCGCTGAAACAGTCGGGACATAGATGCATCCTCCCTTACCGTTACAGCCATGACGTGCACCAGAGGACGAGTGTACATGCCTTGCGGCAACAAGAGGGAGTCCTCGTGTTGGTCGGAGGCGGAGAACCGGCGGAGCGACGAGAACTGCGAGGAGGGTTGCTTCTGTCCTGCGGGGACGGTGGCCCACGAGGGCGGCTGCGTCTATCCTGAGGAATGCCCGTGCAGGCTGCGAGGAAAAATGTTCGAGCCGGGTAAAAGCGTGCAGAAAGATTGCAACACGTGCACGTGCTCGTCCGGGAAGTGGATCTGCACGCAGGTAAGGTGCGCCGCCAGGTGTGCCGTCGTCGGCGATCCCCATTACACCACGTTCGACGGGAAACGTTACGACTTCATGGGGAGGTGCAGGTACTATTTAATGAAGGGCGACGATTACAGCATCGAGGGTGAGAATGTTCCGTGTTCCGGCGCCATATCCGAGGTGGGTGTATAATTAACATTCGTTTATGGGGGTTGTTCCATTGTGACACTGGATTTTCTCGGCTGAGTTTGGGAATTTTTTTTCAAGGTCTTGGATAAAGGTCTTTTTAACGAACTTTTTATCGTATTTTTAATACATCCTGAACTGTGATTAAATATTTTTTCTTTATTAATAATATGAAATGAAAATGACGTTACAGAGCACAGAAGTAGATCGTCTAGGAAAAATGGCTCGGTCGGTGATCAAGATTCAGCTCGTTCTAGTCATCGGTACTAAGAATGGCAATGAAATTCTGAAGTTATATGGCTCTGGCTATCGCAGGTAGCAGATTTGGAACGAAATATTCGAGTTTCTTAAAATGGCAGCGATTCGAAATCGATTTCTCGTTTTTCTTCTACTTGTTTCACCTTTTGTTGATCAACAAAATTGAAAGGGAAAAGATTTCGCTCCAAGTCTGGCATGGACGATAGCTAATAGACGCATCTGCTGCAGATCTGTGTAACAGATGGCAGCGATATCGCGGTTACCCTGTTATGGAATTCTTTTTACATCCGTCACGCTGGAATACCCCCTTGACTCGAAGAGAAACACCAACGGCGAATTGAACATCGTTTTCCTCGCAGAACATGGGCCTGGTCCCGTCTGACGCGCCGTCCTGCACGAAGACCGTCACAATTACCCAGAACGGCACTTCGGTGAAGCTGGAGCAGCACAGGCAGGTACTGATCGACGGCGAGCAACTGACAGCGTTCCCCACGACCGTCAACGGCCTCAGAATACGCGTTGCCAGCAGCATATTCCTGGTGGTTCACATGCCCAATGGTCTAGCCGTATGGTGGGACGGAATCTCACGCGTTTACATCAACGCGCCTCCGAATTTCCACGGTGAACAAATCTTCGACGATCCTCGAACACGCCTGCGTACTTTTCAAGCTCCTTATTTACATCCCGTACTGTTCCTGCAGGTAATACGAAGGGTCTCTGCGGCACGTTCTCCGAGAATCAGAAGGACGACTTCATCACGCCCGAGGGCGACGTGGAGAGCACTGCTGCCTCCTTCGCGAACAAATGGAGGTGCGACGAGGTCTGCGCCATTGTGCCGGAAAAGGAAGCGGATCATCCGTGCGATTTGAATCCGCAGAAGCGTGACGACGCCAAGCGATATTGCTCCTATTTGCAGAGCGACATTTTTGCTGGTAATATTCACGATTAGAGTCCTTCTGTAGGAACCGAATAAAAAGGAAGGGCAGGCTTCGGGAATCGAACCCGAGATCTTCGTATTACTAGGCACTGATCAGTTTATTTTTTTTTTTTTATTTTTTTTGACAGAGTTCTATTCAATGCGATACAGAGGTTAAAATTAGGTGAATACAATGTATGCGTGTAGTGAATAATCTACGGTATATATGAACGGTGTGTCTTAGAATTAAGTTGGGCTGCATGGTCAAGGCACTGATCAGTCCATTTACGCCACGGCCCCTTCCCAATATTCGCTATTCGTTTGTTCCTCTTAACTATGTTCTTTGATGGAGGCGACCGATCCCACACTTCTATGTACGGTACTGATCGTCGTGTAATATTCGCAGGCTGTCACTGGCACGTGGACCCGGAGGCGTTTTACAAGGACTGCCTCTACGACATGTGCTCCTGCAAGGTCGACCTCGAAGCCTGCCTCTGTCCCACTCTGGCGGCCTACGCGAAGGATTGCGCGACCGCTGGCGTCAGTCTTCTGTGGCGTCACAACGTGGACGAGTGTAAAATTCATTGCCCGGCCGGCCAGGTTTATCAGATCTGCGGCAACAGCTGCACCAGGTCGGGAGCAATCGTTGTTGGAACTGTCGGTAGATCAGGTTCGCGAGACTGAACGTCTTCCTTTCAGATCCTGCGGGGATATATCGACGTACACCGATTGCAAGCAGGAATGCGTGGAGGGGTGTAACTGTCCCGAGGGACAGACCCTGGACGTTCACGGGGAATGCGTTCCAATTGGACAGTGCCCTTGCCTTTACGGGGACTTCGAGTTCCAGACGGGGCACAAGGAGATCAGGCCCGGGACCAAGTCACCGGAGCTCTGCACCTGCGCAGGTTTTTCTTCCTTTCGATTGCAAGCGTTTCAATTGAATCGCTGGCGGACAATATTGTACGAATACCTCTTTGAACAGGAGGACTTTGGAGTTGTCGAGAGGCCACGCGAGACGAAATATCGGAGTACCCGGCTGCCAAGGATCTCCAGACGTCCTGCTCAGCTGGGAAACACCAGGAGGTGTCGGATTGCGCCCCAGCGGAGCCAAGAACCTGTCGAAACATGCACCAATCGATACGACAGCCGTCTGTCTGTAAATCCGGCTGCGTCTGCCGAGCTGGTTACATCCTGAGCGAGGCGGGTGGCGATTGCATCAAGGAGGAGTCCTGTCCGTGCCATCACGGCGGTCAGAGTTACGGGGAGGCGTCCGTTATACAGAACGAGTGCAACACTTGTCGATGCACCAACGGCACGTGGACTTGCACGGACAGAACCTGCGCAGGTAACACGGCGAACATTTACATCCGTCGCGATGGTTAAACGTTCGACTAATGATTCACGTTCGCCAGGTGTCTGCTCGGCTTGGGGCGACTCCCACTACAAGACGTTCGACGGAAAGATCTACGACTTCCAGGGAATGTGCGACTACGTCCTGGCCAAAGGCACCTTGAGCCAGGAGGATCGTTTCGACGTGTCCGTGCAGAACGTTCCGTGCGGCACGACAGGCGCGGCCTGCTCGAAATCGATCGCCCTCACCATAGGCGGCGACCAGACCACGGAGACCGTCGTTCTGACGAGAGGAAGGGACCTGCCCAAGGACAACTTCAAGAGGATCGCCATGAGAAGCGCCGGGTTGTTCGTGTTCCTGGACGTGCCGGACATGGGACTGTCGCTGCAATGGGACAAGGGTACGATTCTGTAATGACAAATCGAGTAGCGTCGTTTTTCGAACGAGTGGCAACGGTTCTCAACAGGTACCAGGGTGTACTTGAAGCTGGAGCCCAGCTGGAAGGGGCGCACCAAAGGACTATGCGGCGACTACAACGACAACAGCGAGGACGATTTCAAAACACCCTCCGGGGGTATCGCGGAAGTCTCTGCCAACCTGTTCGGCGATTCTTGGAAGAAGAACGAGTTCTGTCCGGAGCCCAAGGACGTTCGGGACACCTGCGAGCAACACCCGGAGAGAAACCTCTGGTCCGTACAGCAATGCGGGATACTGAAGTCTTCGATCTTTCGACCTTGCCACTCGGAGGTCGAGGTCGAGAGCTATCTCAGTAATTGCATCTTCGACACCTGCGGCTGCGACACAGGTAAGGCGTCTCGCGCTTCGTTCGCCATTTTGTTTCCGATTTTTTTTCATTGCTAATAATAATTCATTTCGCCGATTGCTTTCAGTTTTGCGGTTGCTCCTCGTTTACGAACCATCTATTTGCATCAATATATTTTTTTGCAGTCTGGCTCGGATACTAATATACATTGCGACACTATTGCATACAAAAACTTATACAGTAATGTCTCGATTAGTGTTCAAGACTGTGCCTGCGATTAGTGTTCATTTCTATCCCCACTACTTGGGGTGGTCCCCCCTGGAACAAGCGAAGCCTGAAGCGCCGAGCATGTAATCTGGACCCGGATCGAATGTCGATGAGTCAACATTGTTGCAAGCGACATTAAAAATTAAAACTTGTTCGTTTTTGATTCGCTTTAAATGAAATTTTACCAAAATGTTCGTTACAATCTCCTGATTAAAATGACACCAAGCACGATATGGTTTGTACAATTTTTACTTATCGTGGCATTAATACTTTTATTTTCCTTTATTATTGTTTTCGATATAACTAGAACATATGATTTTGCAACTATACACATATTTATAATCTCTCTACTATTTACCTTACTGCTGTTAACTAATATACACATATTCTAGTTGTTATTGAAAATAATAATAAAGGAGAATAAAATTATTAATACCGTGATAAGTAAAAATTGTCCAAACCATAACGTGTTTGGTATCATTTTAATCAGGAGATTGTAACGAACACCGTGGTAAAATTTCATTTAAAACGGACCAGAAATGAACAAGTTTTAATATTAGATTTTGATCGCGGTAGTATTGTCTCACGTACACGGGTATTTAAACTTGCTTTTTTCCTGGAACGCTGCCGTTCATCAAAGGGGATCCGAATTCGCTCGAGAAACGTGTCCTGCACACGATTAGTGTTCGCATTCAGTCCCGAGCGAAGTACACTAATCGAGACATTACTGTAGCTGCTATTGCACAGTTTCTCCTGTATCCTTTTCATCTTCGTCCTTTTCGTCTTCATGCTTCCTGGCCGTCTCACCACGTTCTCACCCCCGCACGCCACATTTCTTTCATTGTTTTCCCTGTGTTAAAGGGGGCGATTGCGAGTGTCTCTGCACCGCCCTGGCAGCGTACGCCCAGGAGTGCAACGCGAAAGGCGTGCCCATAAAATGGCGGAGCCAGGACCTCTGTCCCATTCAGTGCGACGAAACGTGCAGTTCGTATTCCCCTTGCATCACGACCTGTCCCCGGGAGACCTGCGACAACCTAATGGCCACGAAGGACAGATCGCGACTGTGCGTCCAGGACACCTGCGTTGAGGGATGCTCCGTTAAGTCCTGCCCGGTGGATCAGGTGCACAGCAACGACAGCTACAACGAGTGCGTGCCCAGGGCGACCTGCAGGACTCCCTGCGTCGAGATCGACGGGGTAAGCTCGCGGCGATCTCACCGTGTCCGTTTTGTTCCTCCATGACGACAATAATTAATTCCAGATTACGTATTACGAGGGGGACAGCGTTAAGAACGACGATTGCCAGACTTGCTCCTGCAGCCGGGGTAAGGTTTTGTGCAAAGGAGAGCCATGCACCAGCACCACCGTAGCGAGCACCGTGCCGCTGGAACAGCCGCAGAGCTGCGTGGAAGGCTGGACCGCTTGGGTCAATCAGGACCCGGCAATTAAAGGGAGAAAGATCAAAGACGTCGAACCGTTGCCCACGGTGTTATACTTGGTAACGGTTACTCTCGTTCGCTGTTCGATTAGCACGTTTCGTCGCGGTACCTCTCACGTCCTTGTATCGTTATTGCAGGGTGGTATTAAGGGGTCCGCGATATGCGACAAGAGCCACATGGCGGACATCAGGTGCAGGTCGGTGAACGGCCATCTGGACGCGAAGGAGACCGGTTTGGACGTGGAGTGCAGCTTGGAGCGTGGTCTTCGTTGTCGCTCCCAGCCCGATCTCCCTTGCATCGATTTCGAAATCAGCGTGTTGTGTCGGTGTTCGACGACCACCACCGAGACACCAGGTTCGCGGTTCCGTCCGTTCGCTATTGGCGTCGTATCGACGAGTCGTTTCACATCGATTACGCTTTGCAGAAACCGCGAGCGAAGCGACAACAACGGCGAACCGCTGCGACCCGAACGGGCGAACCTACGAGGCTCATCCAACGGACTGTCGTCTGTTTTACCAATGCTCGCCAGGGCGCAACGGCTACGAGTTCGTGGAGAAAACCTGCGGGCCGAGCATGCTGTACAATACGCAGCTTCAGGTCTGCGACTGGCCGGCGACTGTACGCCAGATGAGGCCTGAGTGCTCCACGGAGCAGACGACAACTGGCAAGAACGAATGGATCACCGAGACGAAGACGAAGTACAATGTTACAACCACGACTGGCTTGGAGAAGAATGTTATAACGACCAGTACACTATCTATTTTGGACTTTTGACTGTCTACGAATTTTCCTGACGATACATAGTGCGTTCTGGTTGTTCTTTTTCAGAAGTATGCAAGGAGGGCGAGACGTGGAGCACGTGCGCAATCGACTGCGACAAGGCCTGCGATTATTACAAGCACGTTCTGATCCGGGAGGGTAAATGTGACGCTGCTTCCGGCTGTATACCAGGTGATTTATAGACACCTATGCGGGAAATCTGTGGAACGAAAGCGTTACGTTTAACGGGGATATTATGGATCAGGTTGTGTCCCGTTGGATAGACCGCAGTGTCCACCGCACGAGTTCTGGAGGGATTCGACGACCTGCGTGGACGAGGCCGACTGCACCTGCAGATCGCACGACGGTCATCCGGTTATCCCCACCGCGGTTTTGAAGGAATCGGACTGCGAGATCTGTCAGTGCATAAACAATTATTACACCTGCGACAATTCGTCCTGCGTCACCGCGATTAATCGCGCTACGACCGAGACACCGATCACGTCACCGCCCGCAAAAGCCACCACATTGCCGAGTACCATTTCTTGGTGGGTATATAGGTCGATTGTTCCATTTGCAATAACTGTAACGGCGTTTCCCCGTGTTCAAGGCCTGGCAGTAACGATCACACGGTCGTGGTGGCGAGCACCGTCAGCCCTCCAGCCGCCTGCGACAGCGACAACTTTGTCCCATTGATTCAGTATTTGAACGATCAAGTTTCCTTCGACGCCAGCAGCGCTGGAGGATCTTTATTCAAGCCAGAAGGTTCGCGACGCAACGGGGACACCGATTTCTGGGAACCGAAGGACTCCACGACTGTCCAGTGGCGAGTATAATATTGTACCTGTGACATCGAGGACAGTTTTTGTTTACGCTGGGAAATTATTTTGCAGGCTCGACGTGAAGTTCCCCAGGCCCGAGCCAATCTACGGTATCACTGTTCGCGGCAGCCCGGTGGAAAATAAATTTGTGACCAGCTACAAAATCCTGTACTCCGAAGATGGCCACTCGTTCTCGTACCTCCTGGACGATCAGGGCGAACCGAACGTGTTCAGGGGATCCGTGGATCAGTATAAACCGGTCGTGCAAAAGTTCTACGCGCCCGTCGAAGCCAGGGTGGTCAGAATAAATCCGTTGACCTGGCACGACGGTATAGCCATGAGCATCGAATTGCTAGGCTGCGCGGAATTATTGACCACCGCCAGTAGGGTGCCAGAGGGTGTCACAATTACTCCCACAATTGTCACGGACAAGATCGTAACACCAGGTAATTGAACGACGTCGAACACGGTCGCGAAAAAGAAATTACGAACAAATCATTTCTCTGTCTTTTACCCAGTGTGCGACGAACCAATGGGTCTGGACGACAATCTAATCCTCCCGGAACAAGTCTCTGCGTCTTCCACCTCCTCCGCGGAGCTGCTGTCGAACTTGAGACTGTCGTCGCCAAGTGTCTGGCGTCCGAAGCTGAACAACCCGCATCAGTTCGTCGCGATCGATTTTCTGGAACAGCGGAACGTGACCGGTGTCGCTACCAGAGGCGGGGACGGAGTCTGGACGACTGTCTACAAAGTTTTCTACAGCGACGACAACCGCCAGTGGAACCCAGTCGTCGACGACAACGGCCTCGAACGAGAGTTCTTGGGGAACTTCGATGCGGACACTGTCAAGAGGAATTATTTCGACAGACCGTTGAACGCGAGATACCTGAAGGTGCAGCCGATCAAATGGCACCGACAGATCGGACTGAAGCTCGAAGTGCTTGGCTGCTTCCTGCCCTATCGTAAGTCCGGTAATATCGCGACTCGAGCGACTATTTACTTCGTCGACTAAATACCTCGTTCGAACAGCCGCGATCGAGACAACCACCGGGAGGATCGAAACGACGCCGTCGTCGACGAGGAAATGCAACATCTGCGAAGGGATATTCAACGAGGATGAAGCGAACTGCGATTGCGAAGAGCCTCACTGGTGGAATGGAAATTCCTGCGTGGCTAAACAGGAGTGTCCCTGCATGGTGGGACACGTACCGTGAGCAATACATATTTCTCGCTTTGAATAAGTTTTCGCGTGTGCGTTTACTGATAGCAATTTTTTTTCTTAGATACAACGTGGGTGCCATGTACGTGAGGGAAGACTGCGAGGAGTGCGTGTGCACTTTGGGCGGTACCTTCTTCTGTCAAAAGAAATGCGAGCCCTGCAGGGAGCCAGGCATGAGGCCAGTGGTGAACGAGTTGTGCAACTGCGTGTGCAAACCTTGCCCAACCGGTGCGCGACTCTGTCCGACCAGCGGCGTTTGCATCGACGAGAATCTGTGGTGCGACGGTGTTCAGAATTGTCCGGACGACGAGAGGGACTGCCCTCCGGTCGAGGCTACCACGCAACATGTCACCCCGATGAAAATAGTGGTCTCGACCACTGAACCGACGACAGGTACGAAATAATTCGTACAACGGAATTAAACAGGGGCACGATTGTATTCACGTTTCGTTTATTTCAGTCGCGCCGTTGGGTTGCACAGATCCCGTGTGTCCACCGGGCTACAAAACGGTCCTGACGCAGCCTCAGAAGACGCAGCACCGCGGTGGACAACACTGGGACGAGGGCGTGAAGTCTACGCGCAGGAATCACTCGAGGAAAAATGGTTTCAGGTAGCACCGTGGACGTTTATTAATATACGCCTGCTGGTACGGAAATTAACATTAACAATTTTCGAGCAGGAAATCTGCGCAACATCGCACGAGGTACACGGAAAGCATGGAGTCCTCCAAGAACGAAACGGAGTGTCCGCAGTTCACCTGCGTGCCGAAGAAACCGCCGCCGGTCCTGGACCAGAATGCGCCGACCGCGTGCCCCGAAGCGTCCTGTCCATCGGGGTACACGGTGGTTTACGAGAAGATGAGCATGCACAAGCTCCGTAAATGTCCAAAGTATTCCTGCAAACCGGTCGCCCCCGAAGAGGTCGTCTGTAACGTAACTGGCAGAACGTTCAACACCTTCGACGGGCTTCAGTACAAATACGACATCTGTAATCATATTTTAGCGAGAGACATGTACTTCAACAAGTGGTACATCACCCGTGCGTGTCTCTTACATTACAATTACAATTACAATTACAATTACAATTACAATTACAATTACAATTACTTAATCGTACCGGATGGCTTTTATCGTATCTTCTTTGCAGTGGAGAAGCAGTGCCACGCGCACACCGGCGCCTGCGTCAGAGTCCTGGCGATAACCCTGGACGAGACGGAGATCGTTCTCTACCCCGACATGCACGTGGACATCAACCAGTACAGTTTCACCCCCGGTCAGATAGCCAGGATCGGCGATAAGATACCCGCGTTCAAGATAGCCACCGTAGGCGACGTCACCTACCTTCTGTCGAACCGTTACGGATTCTGGGTGATCTGGAACAGCGACTCGAACGCGAAGATCGGTATCCCGACGAAGTGGGCGCGTCGAGTGGACGGCCTGTGCGGCTACCTCGACGGCCAATCGAAAAACGACAGACAGCTGCCCAGCGGGGACCAGGCTGGCAGCACCGCGGAGTTCGGGAACAGTTGGGCCCTCGAGGGTGCCCCGGAATGCGACGTCCAGGTTCGTTGCTAGTCCCGCGGCGTATCAGCCGAGTTCGCCAAGTCGCGACGTATACACCACACTTTCCAACAGATTTTACACTTTTACCACATATATTTATGCAGTCATTAATATTTGAAAGTAATCAATGTTTCAGTACTTTTCGTTACGGTTACAAGATTTCATTAACGATTTTGTTATAGCATTTAACATCATTAAAAGCTCGTTCTGGTGTCGTTGCGTTCTATAAAGGTTTGTGATAACAATGCAACAGAAATTGGTTCCGGTTTCACGTTTCATAGTTATTTTATGTTACATGTATAGGGTAACTGTTTGGTCGCAAGAGCCCTCGTTACCAGACAAACTTTTTTTACGATCGTGTTTTCCTGAACTTGTCATAAAACAACTCCCAAAAAGTAAAAATTACTGTACTGCCATTTAAGATGTCAATGCTGCATAAGCTGCATTTAGTTGAAATAGACTCTATTTCAGGCGACTCGCCTGAGACTACGCATCAAATTGACCAAATCTATTGACCCTATTTTTCAAGGGGTTTGAACAGTTTAAAAAAAAAATGTTTTTAGTAAAAGGTAAATGGTATTCAGACATCTACAAACTTCAATACATGCAATTTTTTTATAAAAAATTAAGTTACAATGTTATAAAATAATGTTAAAATTTATATTTAATTTCACAACATTGTAGCTGACGTTAAGACGATCACAATGACCCACTACATTATCACATTGAGCCTATAAGCAACGCTACAATATTTTCGTCCGGTTTTTCGTGCCAAATGCCCCACTGTGCGTCGTTGCTCATTCAACTCCCGTCGATCGTTTCAGGTGTGTCCGCCGGACTGGCGAGCGGATACCTGGCGGATCACGAGCATCGTGAAGGAGCATTCGCCGGCTGAGTGTTCGAAGGTGGTGAACGCGGAGAAGTTCGCGAACGATTGGTTCGAGGACACGTGCAACTGTCTGCGCAGCAATCGCACCTACGACGAGTGTCGTTGTCGATTGCTGACCGGCTTCGTCACCGAGTGCCAAGCCGGCGACTTGGACGTCGACTTGTCCACGTGGCGCAGCGTTCACGATTGTCCGGCTATCTGCGCCCCGCCGTTCGTTCACAAGGACTGCTTCAGGTACGTTCCCGTCGACCCACCGGGTAGCGCAACCGGTGCTCATGGACGTTTAATCGCAGGAACAAGTGCGAGGCCAGCTGCAGCAACCTGCGGCAGATAGATCCTTGCCCTGTCATGCGGGGCGTGTGTTTCCCCGGTTGTTTCTGCCCTGAGGGAACCGTGCGCAATGGCGACCAGTGTTCGCCGCCGACGCAGTGCAGGGACTGCGTCTGCGAATGGCTGGGCAGCTCCAAGTTCATCAGCTTCGACAGGAAGAACGTGAAGTTCGACGGGAACTGCACCTACGTTCTGTCCAGGAACATTATGGAAAACGGGAGGGGAACCGAGGGCTACGCTTACCAGGTTATGGTTTCTAACAGGATTTGCGACGTGGGAACGTGCACGGAGGCTGTCACAGTCCTGTATGGGGGTCACGTGATCGAGATCAAGGAGGGAGAGCCCGGCGACGGATTCGAAGCGATAATAGACGGCTCGAGGGTTCACCAGTTCCCCGTGATCGAACCGTGGCTGAACCTGGAGCGAGCATCGTCGGAGAAACTTCGGTTATTGATTCCTTCTATCCAGCTGGAGATCGTCGGCTATCAGCCGAATTTTGCGTTCACTTTGAACGTTCCCTCGCACATCTTCGGCGGGGCCATGGAGGGCCTCTGCGGCAACTGCAACGACGACGCCGAGGACGACACGAGGCAACCGGATGGAGAGGTACGGTCGCACGGTGGTCCGAAACCGTGAAAACACGAGCTAAATTCAATTTTTCAACCTTCTTGGAAATGTATGAAATTTTAGGCATGGCTTCTTGTATGTATAGACTAAATTTTGGCGTGCAAATGGATTGCCGCGGAGCACCGGTAATTGCCTGAGACACCTTCAAAGGGGGGGGGGGGGGAATGTTTACTTTAAAACGATCCCA
Source organism: Nomada fucata (assembly GCA_948146005.1). Lineage (NCBI taxonomy): Eukaryota > Metazoa > Arthropoda > Insecta > Hymenoptera > Apidae > Nomada > Nomada fucata. Next base: position 28,708,363 of record OX411277.1, on the reverse strand, counting down.
TTTCTTTCTGAATTTGATCTGAATTCTTTTATGGAGAATTCTTTTATACTTTGCGGTGCTATATTTTTTCACAGAGTGGAGGTAACCCAAATCGGTTTATATATTTTTAAAGAGTGCTCTTTCAGCTACAAGTACATGTAACATGAAAGGTATCTACGTATTTAAACCCTGTGAAAAATACCTTTTCGCGAATCCCTATTTTTTCTCCCGTTTTTCAGCTTTAATGTTGTTTACAAGGGGGATGGATCGTCCAGGATGCGATTAAATTTACATGAAAGTATTCGTTAAAACCTACTTACGATATCTGCTAAAAAATTTCTTGCCACCATTTGCAACTCCAAAAGTTATAACAATATATGTCCAGTCAGATCGCCGTTTTTCCAATTTAATGTGGTTTATAAGGGGGATGGATCGTCCAGGATGCGATGAAATGTGCATGAAAGTATTCGTTAAAACCTACTTAAGATATCTGCTAAAAAATTTCTTGCAACTATTTGCAATTCCAAAAGTTATAACAATATACGTGAAAAATTTCATTTCGAAATTTAAATAATTTACAAATTTTAATTACTTCCGACAGTTTCATGAAACTCTAGGGTAATGTAAATCTAGTCATAAACTTTTTTCTTTCTTTTTAATTTAATTTTTTTAAATAATTTTGTATATATTTTTTATTTTAAATCTTTTGCTAACATGCTCGTTCAATTAAATAACGTCACAAACGCGCATTTGCATACGTAGATTCTACATCTCATTATTGAATTATTTCCATATTGACTATATAAAATCAATTATGTTTTTTTACAGATTATGAATCTCAATGATGAAATCAGTATTGCAAAAGTCGTTATATCGGCTGTAAGAAATTTTATTCACTGCTACCCGAGATATAACCGCACACCACAGAAATTTACAAAAGCATTTTCGACCAAACAACATTTTATCAAATATCATTGTTAAAATAATTATAATAAGAGAATCTTTAATTGCTGTTATATTCTATAACTCAAGAACTACCTAAAATCTTTCTGTTCATAATGAATAATGTTTAAATAACAGTGCTTTAAATAACAGACGATTTTTTTCCCCGACAGATCGCCGAGGACGCGCAAAAATTCGTCGCCAGCTGGTTGGTCACCGAGTCCCCGGCTGGTATCGACCTGGACACCGAGTCCTGCGCGTCCAACAACCAGAGCAAATGCGTTCTACCGTCGGCCGACCGGGATCCCTGTAGAAAATTGTTAAACGGACTGGAGTTCGAGATGTGCCACAATCTGGTCGACCCTATGCCCTATCTGATAGCTTGCCAGGACAGTCTGTGCTCCGGGGGCGGCTACTGCGACAGCTTCGAGGCGTACACCAGGAAGTGCCAGCAGATGGGAGTCTGCACCACCTGGAGGACCACTGAAATGTGCCCCTACACCTGTCCCCAGCGTGAGCCGTCTTTTTCACCCCCGTCGCGAATCAATTTCACCGGCTAAACTGTCGCCCTCTCTTTCAGATCTGATTTACAAACCCTGCGGCTCCTCCTGCAAGGACACCTGCGACAGTGTCGACGAGCTGAACGAGGTCGCGTGCCTGAACAATTACGAGGAAGGTTGCTTCTGTCCGGACAACTTCGCCCGGCACAACGACACGTGCATTCCCAGGCAGCAATGCTCTTTGTGCGACGAGGAGGGCCACGTCAACGGGGACACCTGGTTCCCGGACGCGTGCACCGCCTGCAGCTGCAACGACAGGACGGTGAACTGCGAGAAGACGTTGTGCCCCGCCGTGGACACCGTCTGCGAGGAAAGCATGACGCCGGTGGTCGCGAACGTCGCGGAGGAGGGCTGCTGCGCCAAATATATCTGCGTCCCGAAGACCGCGACCACCGCGACGCCGTTCTGCGCGGAGGAGCCTCAAATGCCAGAGTGCGGTCACGGTCAAACCACCAAGGTGTCCACGGGCAGCGACGGCTGCAAGAAATTCATTTGCGAATGCGTCCCTCCGTCGGAGTGTCCCTCCCTCAACGAGGTCACGCCCGAGGTGGACGACCTCTTGCCCGGCTACGTGCAAGTCACGAACACGTCCGGTTGTTGCCCCAGGTCCGCGACCGTCTGCGATCCGCAGACTTGCCCAGCGACGCCCGTCTGCCCTGAACACTACCAGGTGAGAGCCGACGTGGAGTGGAACTCTTGCTGCCCCAGGTACGAATGCGCCCCGCCGAGAGACCTGTGCCTGTACACCGTCCAGTCGACGAGTAAGCCAGGCACGACCGGGCAGGTCATCGCCAGGAAGCTTGGCGAGCAATGGTCCGACGGGAAGTGCACCTCCTGCGTGTGCGAACCCTCCGAGAAGGGGCCAAAGTCGACTTGCTTCACCGCTGAGTGTCTCAGAGCCGAGGACCATCCGGACGCGGCGGACTTCGCGATAGAGGAGGTCCTGGTGGACGACAAATGTTGCCCTGACTACGCGCGCACCGCTTGCAAAGATGGCGGTGTACTGTACAACGTCGGCGATCAGTGGCAGCCGAACGCAGAGGACGGTTGCGTCACCGTGGAATGCGTCAGGGACGAGAACGGTGTCCGGAAGCAGACGAGGGTGCAGGAGTGCGTCACCGTCTGCGACCCCGGCTTCCGTTATCAACCCAGCGAGGACAGAGCCGCGAACTGCTGCGGACGTTGCGTTCCAGTTGCTTGCGCGGTGAACAACGAGGTGAAGGAGGTGGGCGAGGAATGGTTCTCGGTGGATCGCTGCACCAGGTACACATGCGGTTCCGGCAACGGGAGCATCTACGTCGAGTCGACGTCTGAGAAGTGTCCGGACGTTGATCCACGGGAGCGGGCGGAATATCGAATAGAGAGTCGTCACGTCGACGGACAGTGTTGCCCGCGGTTCGTCAGGACCGCCTGTCTGTACAACGACCGGGTGTACGAGCCTGGCGAGAAGTGGAAGCTGCTGGACGACAAATGCGTGACGGAGATCTGCGTGTCGGAGAACAACGTCACCAAGTACAGGGAGGTGGAGGTATGCAAGAGGGACTGCCCCCCAGGATGGTTGTACGAGGAGGAGGGGGACGAGTGCTGCGGCAAGTGCAGACAGGCGTACTGCGTCGTCGAGGACACGCTGTACGAACCTGGCGCGACCTGGTACTCGTCGGACAATTGCACCGCGTACAGTTGCACCGGCCACGGAGAGCAATTGGCCATGAGCAGCAGCTCCGCGGTGTGCCCTGACATCACCGACTGCCCGCTCGATTCGGTTTACACCGATAATTGCTGTCGCATGTGCAATCTAACCTCGTACAGCAAGGTCGAAATGTGCGCCGCCGACGTGCTGGAGGCGCAGAGTACGGTTGGCATGTTCGCGTACAAACATCGGGCGCACGGTTTGTGCAGGAACGTGGAGCCGGTCGAGGGGGTCACGGAGTGTCGCGGGAAATGCGAATCCGCCAGTTACTTCGACGCGGGTAATTTTTTATTTAGGAAATATCCCATTGGACGACGTGATCGACGCTTTCGTTTCTTTGATTGCAGAAACCTGGAGCCAGACGGTGATGTGCCAGTGCTGCCAGCCGACGGAGTACAAGAACGTGTACATACAGTTGGTTTGCGACAATTACAAAACGTTCACGAAACAAATCGCCGTGCCGGCTGCGTGCACTTGCTCGCCCTGCGGTTCCAACGAGGCCGGCCACAGGGGGAGAAAGGGCAGGGTGAAGGGCTGACGGGGCTTGGAAGGTGGGATGAGACGATACAGTGTGAATACATTACGAAGGAGAGACTCGAAATACAAAAATTATCTTCGTTAAACTTTATTGACTGATTTATATATATACACATATTTGTATGCATATATATACATATCGTATTAACAATTTATATAATCGGCTTTTCTCCTCGCTGAAACTCAAAACTTATGCGGCCATGCTAAGTACAGTAAAATTAATTCAGTCTTCCTTACTAAAGACTCGCGAGCTCGAATTACATTCCGTTCGTTTGCACCTCCAGTTTCGAGCGCGCCGATGTTACCGCGGCGTTTGTCGATTCTTTGGAGGAGCTGGAATTGTCGTTTGAAGTCGCGGCTTCCTTCTCGTTTTCTGTTTGTCAGTGAAATTATTCATGCGCTCGATTCGAAGTAAATCTCGTTGGAATTTATCCAGCATCAATTCCCTCATACAAATATCCCTCCGCCCTGGCTTGTCGATTCGACGTGAATACAAAAATAGGACTTATCAAAATCGTTTCAGACTAGTTCCCTCGTGAAACCTGAGCGGTCGAATCGTTCCGTTACCGAGAAGCACGAGAGGATGGAACACGAACGAATGATTACCGCCCGCGTGCAACGTCAAGCCAAGAGGAGTATGGTACAAATTGAAAAACAATTTCGAACGTCCGCGGTTTTACGTCATCGAACGTTGTACGCAGCTCGCAAACGCAACAGAAATTACAAACGATAGAATATCTCTCATTGTCGGTAACAAATCATCGCTTAGTCCCCCTCTTACATACGTGTGTTATATACATACGACTTATCTTTAACATTTCATCTCTCTTCTTTTCAACGAATCATCACTCTTTTAACAACCAACCGCACTTCTATGTAAATATCCTAAGTGCAATATACATATATTTATATATAAGCATAGATATCGTTCGAGAAAAGGAGATGGCAACTATATAATATTTATGTCGTTTTCCTTGGAAAAGGAACGAAAGGGAAAACAACTTCAGCTATCGTTTTCACATCGATTGAACGGGTTAAAGCACTCGAAAAACATACAAACAGTATCTACTGGCATAATATAATATTGGAACGCGATTATTCATTATTTTATATACACGGTCACCTTCTCTGCCTACCGTCGCGATTCTTACGTGCAATTTTCTTTTCTCGAATCCCCCGCTGCTGCTCGAATACGGACAGCGGGGAACGTCGGTTTTACAAGGAAGCAAGTTTGAAAATGTAAACTCAATGGTCCGAGAAGACAACGAATTGAAACGCTTCTATGGCGAAGAACAATCGTGGTAATAATAATAGCAACAATATTAACAATTCTCTCTAAAGCTAACACTTTGAACAAAAACAAACACAACGGTCATCCCCTCGTATGATCTCGGTGTAACAAACTCTACAATGATGACGCTAATGTTTCTGGTAATAAGCAGAGAACCGATCGCAATTGTCGAGTGATCGTTGATCAGAGAAATGTACCGATTAATTTAATTAACTGTGTACGATGCCCTCAAGAGCAGGCCTGCTTTTTTTTCACCCTATACTTAACAATAACTTTTGGCTCAGATTAAACGGGCAGCCTGTTCCGGAGGGATCGTAATACTGTATCAGGTAGATAAAAGTCGATTTCCCCCATATCTTGGAGCACAGGGACCAAGAATTTTCTACCCTTATATATACATACGTCGAACGGGCCATTATACATATATTTCGCCTCCATAACGTCCGAGGCTGTCGCCGCGATTAACCGGTAGAAAATTAGACCAATCATCCAGTACTTAATAGCTACGATAAAAATTCGATTTCCCAGTGCCCCAAGGCCTTTGGAAACGGTGAACCGGAGGCGCCGCTAAACGGTTCACCAACGGGTGTCGCGCGCACCGTTGATAGATACAGGTGTTTACTTTCGATCGCAGTAAAATAATCAACAGCTTTAAAGCGACGATAAGAAAAGGCTTACTCCCGAGAAGCATGAAAAATCAGCGCACTCTGTGTCGTGTCTGTGTAATCACGACCCAATAAATCCAGCATCACGCCCCCGCTGCCGCCCTCTGCGCGTCAGTGTACTCGACGATGTGCAGACAGCGTAGACCTGAAAGGAGGAAGGACTACTTTTTGCTACTCTTACACAGGGCAAGCACAGCGCGCGACAACGCTGCGATAACCTTTTGCTACCTTCCACGTGTGTAAACCATCGGCCACCAGAGCTTGGGAAATCGCGTGTCCAACCGGTGTCCGTCGTCGTCTTCGTCGTCTCCCAGCGTCCGGACGCCCTGGACGGTGTGTTGTTGTTGTTGTTGTTTTTTGTTTGGAAATTGGACGCAGCCCTCGATGGACGAGCATCAACGGCCCATTACTCATGGGCCGTTAGTAACTCCTAGGCAAGCTCTCGTTTCCCTTTGGCCTCGGTGTAGAATTGGGATCCGCCGGAGTTGCCCGCGCGCATGGATCGCTCGTGGTAATGCCTGCTCAGCAGGTAAACCACGGCTTCGTACGTGGCCATTATGATGGCCGTGTTGGGAATCTGTCTGATCAGGTGCGTGCCCAGACCCCGATACAGTCCGTGCAGGCCCTCCTCGGCGTGCACGACGCTCAGGGTCTGCCAGAAGGCATGATACTTGGTACCCTCCTCTCTGAGCCGCGTTCTCGCCACCTCTGAAATTAGTTGTTCTCGTTTGTTCGCAGCAGTGTATTGTTTAGCCTGGAGATCGCTTAACCCTTCAACGACGGCTTCCATACGTCGTATAGACCCGCCTCGTTTTCACATGCCGCGGACCTCAATATGACGCATTGAGCGACGATATATCGTCGAGGAAGCGGTGTAACATGATTCGAACAGGAATATCAGCGCGAATAATGCTAATTCGAGGACGAAACTTCTGTATTTTTTCCATTTTCCTAATGAAACCTTTACTAACGTGTTCGTGAGATCTTTCTGATTAAAATGAGACCAAACGCGATATAGTTTGAATTGTATTTACTTGTCGATAATTATTCGCACCGAGTACACCGAGTACACCGTACTATCGTCGACATATCGTCGCTCAATGCGGCGCATCGAGGTCCATGCGGCGCATCGAGGTCCATGCGGCGCATAGAGGTCCATGCGGCGCATAGAGGTCCATGCGGCGCATCGAGGCCTATACGACGCATCGATGTCGGCGACATACGAAGAAACCGTGGTCTATACGACGTATGGAGGTCGTCGTTGAAGGGTTGACCATCTAACTGACGTGCAAGGTGTTTACAGGAGTCGGCGGGGTTCGTTGCTATTGAACCGGGGCCAACTTTCGTAGGTTCGCGAGCAATGCACAATAGTCCGCGAAGAAACGAAGAAAACGTATTCTCATAGATCGACCTTACCATGGGGGTAGGCGATGGTGGAGGCGATGGTCTTGGAGAACGAGCCGGCCGCCATGAACTCGAAAAAGTCGCGCATCGTTTTACGATCGTCCCCGTTTGTCGGCCTGCACGCCGCCAGGGACGCCTTCACCGCCTCGTAGATAACGAAGTGTATCACAGTCTCGCTTATTCCGACGTAGGAGGCCATTATGCCTTTGTAGAATCCAAGGACGCCCTGAAATGCCAACGGAAACAGTTAAACTCGTGAATCTACGAGCCATTTCGATTAGTTTCTCGGCAAATTCGCGGCGTTCGACCTGTTAACAGTTTTAACATAATTTCTGGATCGGTACTTGAAACCTGATGCAAAGAAAGTATTACACTTCGTTCGTCGAGTCTCTAACGTGGGAAGAATGATGCGCGCGTGAAGATCGGACGATCGGTGATCAAAATGTCGTGTATTCGTGTACACTTTCGAATTAATGTAACGTCATTATTAATTATATGCAGAGGGAATTAACTCCGACGCGACGCACGATTTTTCATACCCTTGAACTTTTGTGCTAAACTTTTTTTCCCTCAGGATGGCTGCAAGTGGATGAAAAGTGGATGAGAAACGTGCGTCGCGTTAGAGGTAACGCCCTGTGCACATATGTGTATTCATCATCCCTAAACGTACAATATTTCCACGTTCAATCATTCTTTATGCTCCTTCCCCTCCCAGCGTGTGTTTGCCCGTCAATAAAATTACCTTCTTCACAGGCATGATACAGATATTTATTCTAACAGATAAGACAAGCATCGAATTTGGACGATGATGCAAAAGCTGTTAAATTCTATGATTTAATTATCAGAGATTAGCCCCCTCGGGTGAGAGCCTCATTCACAATGTATTATAGCCCGATTACTTATCTCTCGACTCTGATTAGTAGCACCGGCCGCGATAATGAACGTTATCGCACTAAATGACAATACAATTATTTCTGTACACTTCTCGAAGTGTCCTAATTCAATTACACCGCCGGCACATTGTTGCCGAAAGTATTGATTTTCCGCATTAGAACCGGCGATCCTCTAATTTTCACGGGGCGACAATGCACCCGGCCGTAAACACCGGGGCGATTAGCGCAATTTGCGGAAAAGATTCCTACGCGGAGCGGCGTGGGAGATGAATGGAACTTTTTATCGCAGAAATTTTGATACCTAATCAAATTTATCGCCGCATGCACACGCATGTTGCGTGATCGCGGAGAGAAGCGAAGCGAAAGTATTGATATAACTGCCTGGCAACTGGCCGAGCAAATGTTACACCACCGGCACTGCTAACCAAGTTCCACCAATGTGCTATTAAATTACGTTGCGCGCGTTTTCTGCGAGAGTCCAGGATGACTCCAGCACGAGAGAAACCATGACAGTTCGCCGACCGCCAGCCGGCAAGCAAATATGGCCCCCATTCATTTAGCGATTGAACCCGCGAACGGACGCGTTTGCACGCTTCGCGTGCGTGACAATCGCGTCGAACCGTGCTTATAGAACGCGAAATCAATTACGATCGGCGTGGCGTAGGCGCCGGTACCGAAAAAGAAACGCGAGATGACCGCGGGTAATTCATTGGCTTTGGCGAACAATGCGCCGCCGCATAAACAGGATTATTTTTGGCGAATTTTGCTATTCGCGGGCCGCAGGGAACCCGCTTTAGAATTGGCTCGAATGCAATTGCGATGCAAATTGCGACGGTCGGAGAATGCCCGCTGAGACAATGCAAACGGCGACGAACGTATCTTGAATTTAGAAACACAATGGGGCCCGTTCGGAAAAGAATACGCGTGCCACCGACAATGTTTCGCGACAAATTGTTGACGCGTTCGTCACGGAAACGTTTTTACGGCGTTCCCCTCGTGAAACTGTTGCATATGCAGGATATTCTGGCGCTCGGTTTCTATGCGTGAACGATTTTAAAAATATCCTTTGGCTGCGAGAACGGCAACTCCCGTACCATTGTACCGTCCCAACAGTTGCGACATCTTTGCCAACAAACACTCGGCCGACGAAAGCTCGAGACCTGTCTTCTCGAGTCGCGTGCATCTTTCCGATTAAAAACACAATCGTTTACTCGAAGGTATAAAACGCAACTAATCACTATAAATTGCTCTATACTTCGACGTGGACCAAGTTCTTCCCATCGGTCCCACGAGCGCACGCATTCATCAACAGCCCCCCCCCTTTAAAAAAAATAATGTGCATTCTCTTCACACGCATCCTGCTTCCACAAAAAAAAAAAGAAAAGAAAATCCGCGGTTACTCCTTACGATAAACGCCCGGGAGAGGCTCTGCTCTCTCGGCGATCTATCGAACGAGACAATGAACAAATGTGTGAGCCGAAGAGGATGATTGTTTGTTTTTGTTAGGTACAACCGAATCGACCACAGACCGTGCGCCATGGGGAAAGGCCAGTATATAATTGCCGCCGCAGGATCAGGCTTAAAAGGAATCGCCTTCTAATGCGGCCCAATATTATGATCGCAATCCCCCAAACAGAAAAACGAGAGAAGCTCTTCCCCTCGGAAGAGAATTTTCGTACCGATTGTCGATATATCCTTTGCACACACTCCATCGCGGTGATTCTGTTCGTTCGATGGTCCAGCTGCAGCCTGGTCTTCACGAACCAAATAGGATTTGTCAACGTGCATGCCACGAAACCTGAAAAATGAATGCACGTGTCTTTTAATCCGATCGGTGCGTGCGCGAGCGGTCTGTGTGTCTGCCTGCGCCTCCTTAGAAGCAATTATAACTGGGGGGGGACCCACCCCCCTCACTCGCGAAAACCTGCTTCAAGGTAAGGGATCGACCGAGCTGCGTCTGGGAGAGACGAACTTCCGGGGGGAAAAACCCCCACTGGAAACAACGCTGCGCTCAAAAGAGAGCGATCGTTTTTGTACCAAGTTGAATGTACACAGGGTGTCTCTTAACTATGGGGGAACCCCCGGAAGTGGAAGGTCGTTTGGGTTGACTCTGAACAACATTTCTCTCGTGAAAATTGGCAACATGGACCGAGCCAGTCCGATAGGCCACGTGCTTGAGCGCGCATTCTGATTGGCCGGTGTTTCTCATTAATAATTCAAAAACGAAGCTTCGACCGACATTTCGGTAAAGGGAAAAGTTGCTCAGAGTCACCCGGGCGACCCCGGGACACCCTGTACACATGCGTATTTGTTTCGAACTGTCCATAACCGTAGGACAAATTTGACCGTTTGTAATTCAATAGCGGTTGGCAGAATGCGTCCGACGTGCAACGACGGAATTTTTTTCCCCTTTCGAATCGAAATCTGGCCGGCCGCCGGCAGAAATCTCACCGTTCGATCCCCCGATTTCTGTAAACATGCCAACTTCTAAATTTACCGCGACTGCTGCACGAACGATCCAGCTAAAAGAATCGACGCGGCGATAACCGCGAACATTCGCGATCTCCGACGATTATTCGCGAGTTATTGAAACAAACGAGTGGATCAGTCCGCGGCGTACATAACCTTTTTCTGTAAAATTAGGAGCAAGGCTCGAGAAGCCGTACCCGGTGGGGTCTCGACACGAAGATGCCTCGAATCAGGAAAGGCGATAGGCTGCCCGCCGCGACCTTGTACGAAGCACTACCGGAAAATCAGACGAACATTTTAGAGACTGTGGCTAATAAAAAGGCCATCGTCTTTGGCGTGCCTGGGGCGTACGTTCCTGGATGTTCCAGGGTTCATCTGAGGGGATTCATTGAAAAGTAGAGTCCACGGGTTCCACCTTAATTTTACTTAAAAGAGTTCAATCGAACCGTTGGCCGAACGTTCCCATCAATGATACGCGAATCGATCGATCCTCAATTTAGGTTAACCTCGCGCCTATTATATCGTTCCCGTTTTAACGAAATGAATTAGGTCGGAGGAATTGAGATGCCTGGGATTCCAGGAAATAATCTGCGTGGCAGTGAACGATCCTTACGTGCTGTCTGCTTGGGGGAACGCCAAGGGAGCAGACGACAAAGTAATAACGCAATCTCGCAACATGAGCTTATCCTTATCCCCGATAACATCTGTGTCATCTAATGGAAAATTAATTCGCCGCCAGGTGAGGATGTTGGCGGATCCAACGGGATCGTACACGAGGTCTATCGGAATGGACGTGGACATTCCAGAATTGGGGGGCACCAGGAGTAGAAGGTACTCCATGGCTACCGTGAATGGCGTCGTAAAAGAATTATTCGTGGACTCGCCCAACGCGAAGCTGCTCTGTTTACACGCGGACGGTGTCCCTACCTATTGCACCTGATCGTTGCGCGTTGGCGCGAGACAGATAATCCCCGCGGAGTAATTCAATACAAGAGCAAAAAAAGAAGTCTACAAAACACTCGGGCAATTTAGATTTACATCAGCGATGCTGCAAGCGCGTTCAGGGTCGCCGCGAACGGACAGCGTCGTAAGATTCGCAGTCCGAAAGAAACTGTAAACAAGCATCGGTTAGCGCACGGAAGCGCAGTTTAATGGGATCTCGCAATTGGAGGTTGCGGCCGTGCCCGAGGGGGACACACGCTGCACGACGTCGTCGAGTGTGTCACGAATGCAACGTGACTCTATCGTAAACACGTAAACACGGGCGCACGCGCGCGCAGCCCGTGCCTATTTTCGCCGCGGTGCAAATAACAACACGCGAGATTAGAAGAGAACTGCGATACACGCCACTTCCGTAAATTATTAGGAATTTATCTTATCGCAGGAGCGTGGAACGAGCGTCGATTCGCGAAAACATATGCGTGCCCCGGTGCGCAGCCAACCTACCCTCACCTTTCCACCAATTGCGCCGCGAACCTGTCCGAGCGGCCAACTCTAGTAAACATTATTTGCATACTATTTTTCCGCGCCCGGTAGATTAGAATTACAGAAGAATTCGAAGGCTGCGCGTGTTCCGAGTTGCGCAAACGATCCGCCCTCGGTCGGGCAACGATTAGCGGGACGAGCGAAGAAGAGAGAACAGAGTACAATATTTTCGCTGACCTGCCTCAATGGGCGCGAAACGAGGAAGCAGTAGAACACAGCGAGTATCGATCACGTACTCGGGGACTCTTTCGTGACACCATTTGCGAAGATACTTTCCGATGCCGATTAATACTCTTTTTAGCATGCTCCTTGGCGATTCTCCCCTCATGGGGACCGATAATTGGCCGTCCGTATTTTAATTATCGCCCGTGTAATACCGGATATCTCGATTGCCTTTTCTTTTCTGTTACTTTTCCACGATCAACCGTCGAAATGCTTCGGTGCATTAAACGAGCGGGATATAACAAACCGCGGTGAGCCGAGTTTACAGCGTTTCGCGATTCGAAGGACGAACGCAAGCCGCTTGCGTAATCCGGATGCGTTGCAAGCGATGCACCGGTGGTAAACAGTGCGTTGGCCGACGCCATCTCCCGCAAACTGGGTCAATAGAACGGGATACCTGTTTGCAAACTTGGAACACGAGTAAACAATCGCCCCGTTCCTGAATCACTTATTTGCCCCGTCCCCTGCGCCGCACGCAAGAGCCGATTTACCGACGCTCGATCAACAACTTGGCCGGTAACACGCAGCGTTCGCCGAAATATGCCACCTTTCTATTCGCCGTCACTCGACTCGTCGAACGTTGCGTTCCATTTACCCGGCAAATACGCGCGAGCGCTAATTCGAATGAATCACCGGCCCGTAAACACGACTTTGCATACGGTTGTATGGAAAATGTTAGCAGACAAAAAATAGTGGCGATCAAACCTGTTTCAACGGCCCGATCGGATAGGATCTTAAATGAACCATGGCATCCTGGGTCGAGGGAAAGTGGTGCTCCATTGAGGACTTCAAGCGTGCCATTGTAACCGCCTTCTATTTTTAGCCGTACGACGCTGCAATTTCAACGACCGCAGAACCCAGCGATTATTTACAACGGGCGCTGCCGGACGGGTCTATAAAGCGCCGGTATTTAGTCAATCCCCGCGCTGAAACGTTTCGTAATAGTCACGCACCTGTGCAAAAAAGCTACTAAACACCTTTTCGCTCCCTTTCGTTTTGTTGTTGTAAATTGTACACGACCTTCGAGAGGGAGTACGCGTGATAAGAAAAATCCAGCACGGTTCGGTGGTCCTCAGAAATTTAATGAACCCCGAAACATAATTGAGTTTAATCAGGAGTCGTTTCCTGACCACCTCAATTGGGAACGACTCGCCGCTTAGCCAATTATTAATGCGATCTATCAGTTAAGAATGGTCAGTACAATTAGCGCCGCGTAACTACGACTGAAACGTGCAGAAACACGTGCTCACGCCAGCTCGACTGGCCGCTCTCCTCGGCCGCGGCAACGATCGGTTTCCCCCTTATCGGGATCGTTTTCGCCGTCGCGAGAAATCGCGCGATCGTCACCGGCCTAAGCTGCGTTGCGCTCGTTATCTGGGGGGACGACTCCGCAGGGATTTCAGAAGATACGCCCGTGCTTCGTGTCGCGAGTGACAATATCAGAATCGCGGTGGCAAGTCGCAATTGATCTAATCGCGAGCGTGTTTCAAGGTCCCTGGACGATTGGATGCAATTGCATGCGCGCGATGGATCTCGCTGCGGTGGAGCGGTGAGACGTGCGCAGTATTTATAGCTGAAAAAACAAGGATAAGCGAGCGACGCGGATCGGAAACGAAAAAAGAACCAACAAGTAGGAATAGAAAAATAGAAGACGGGTTGCAGTAGTCGCGTCGAGGGGAAATCGAGTGGGTCGAAAATTGTCCATGGTCAGGCTACGTGACTAGACGCACGTTGACGGTTGCGCCGAGGGGGACCCCCCCCCCCCCCCACCCAAACGAAAGGGAGGCCCACGAGACATCGGTCACGTCTACCAGGACCTAATTCGAACCGTTTTTCCTCTGCGAATCTCGCCTTTCTGCTGCGTATACGCTTCAACGCCGGACACGCGCCGGCGTTCAGCGACGAGCTCTGCGCACCCGCGTGAACGCATTTCCAGGTTCTGGCACCCCCGCAGAGAGATCCACGGTCGCGAACGATAAACCGGCAGCTGAAGTTCAACTTTCCCCGGATAAGCGTTATCCGCTCGTTAAACAATAACCGCAATTACGCCGCGCCGTCTCTGAAACAAGTCGCGCGGCTTTTGACACGCACGTGGCGCGGCGCAGCGCCCCTCGCCCGGCGATAAGAATTATTCTGACGAAGCGGAACTCGTCCACGTAGGATGCGCAGTAAGGCGTTAGACTTGTCGTTCGCCATTGAACGAATCTGCGGCAACCGAATAACGGCAATCGCAGGAAGCAAAAGTTGCCCGGAGGTAGACGAATCCTAACCGATCACGAATTTAGAAGAACCGTCTTCGCGACGGAACTCGCTCGGCTAGATAAGAACGCGTGACGCGCGTTTTGACCCCACTGAGCCCCTTATCGCTGGCAGTCAAGTGTTCCGTAGGAAAGCCTCGCGATAACGCGATCTTAACGCATACGCGAGGAGCTCACCGGGCCAAGATACCCCGGGCTAAGATCTCTCTCGCTCGTTGTCTATTTCCGTTTTCTACGCAACCGACAACACCCGCGACGCACTCGCCGCGTTCGATTCGTCCATTTACAACGGGAGCGTCGTTCGCGCGACGCGTTCCTCCGTTTGAGAACACCTGCCAATCGTTCGAGCGAGAGAGACAAGGAGCCACGGGCCAATCTATCTACCGCAGGACAACACTATTGGACGCCTTCGACCGACTTGACAGCGACGCCACGTGGTCCTGCTTCAAAACACTCCTCGCGGACAAACGTAAACGCATACACACAATCGTTCCAGAAAGATCCACGCAAAGCAATTGCAAGAGGCTAAAATGTGGAACGGTGGGCTCGAAGGGTCAGAGGCAAATTGTTACGTGTCCAATGGGGCGGTGTGTACGATCGACTTACCGGCGCAGAACGCGGAGAACACGTGGACGAGGGCCGTGTCCGGGGCGAAGATCGTGTTGAACGCGATCTTGCTCTTCGAATAGGCGCAGAAGTATATCGCCCTGGACGGCGCGACCCCCACGAGATTCGGGCCCAAACCTTTGAACAGGGCGCGGGTCCCCTCGTTCTCGACGATGTACCTGATGCACTGGTAAACTCCGGGTGCGGAATGGGGGGTTCCCCCGGGCGGCATCGATGTGCCGAAGTGAGACAGGGCGACCAGAGCGTGCCTGGAATTGCAATTTGTTATTTTAACGGATAGCGAATTATGCGTGACGGTTATTGTACAGTGATGGCTTAATTAATATTGATGAGTGCGGGGTGGATTATTGTGAACAACGTACCTTGTCCCGCGAGGGAAGCACGGTATGTCGAAAATTGCGAAAATAATTGAAACTTTGCACAAATGTCGCTCGTATTACGCTAGCAACGGAACAATTTTTGATTCCTGCTACAAAAAAAAAAAAAAAAAAACGGTTCTCGGGTGAAAACATACCTCCAACGAAATCTTGACTTTTCATGTAATCGTGAATAATTAGGAAACTGTTCGGAAGATTAATGGAGGTCTGTTAATATTACGTAACTAAATTAATTATACTTCGTTTCGAAATACAGTGAATTAATTTTTTAAAGAAAACGCGCATTTCCATTGGCAATCGTGAATTCGTCAAAATAAGTCTTCAAACTTGTCCGTGAACCTAGTGTTAATTGACGAACTACACAGTCGTGCGAAAGTTTCAAATTTCTCGGAATTTTCACGCCGCCCAACTTTCCTCGTCAGCGAAGCGTTATTAATTCTACTGCCAAGGCTAATTTGTTATTATCGGAACACAATTCAAGTTCGAGCAACGCCGCGAACGCGGAAAACGAGGCCCAAGTAATGGGCCCTGTACCGCGACGAAGACGAAGCGTAACGAGGACCGTCGGTCGATCCGAACGTCCCCACGGAATTCCGAATCTCTGCAGAATGTGCACAGCTCGTTGTGGTTCTGGGGACGCTATTTTCGGCGAAGAATCTCGCGAATGCGCGAATTAATGGGCCACGTCGCCGGGCCCCTCGCGGAACACGTATAACGCGGTTGCAACGAAACCGGCATGCACGGCAGGTTCGTTTATCAACGAACGAATATGTATCGGCAGACGGTGGTACAATTAAATGGCCGCCCCGAGCTCCAAATAAAGAAAGCACGAATGCCCGAGGAGCGTGTATATACAAACTGTGCCCGAGAATGTTACACGGAATACGAGATACAGAAGCAAAAACGAAACACGAGCCGTCGTTGCGTAGATAGGCCGGTCGTGCTTTAAAGGGATCTCGATTTTCAATCTCGTCGTTACCAATTCTTCTATTTACGATGTATATAGTGGAGAAAGATACCTCGTGTAGCCTCCGGTGCAGAGTCTCCTCCTCTGTTCCGCTTTGGGGAAGCTTTTGCAGGTTACATGGCCGGAAGCGAGCTCTTTGTTCATCGGGGGCGGATAGAAACCGGAAGAGGAGGATTGCAGACGCGTTTTCACCACCTCCAGGGGACACGTGACTATGGCACCCGCGGTCCCAGCCACCCTGAAAAATCGAACGAGAGCGACTGCAACAACCCACGTGACAGCATCGGGATTGTATCGATCTTGTTTACGAAGTTGCATATCGACGGGTCGATAAAATTTAGTAACAGCATGCCCACCTCCTTGCCTCCCTCTATTCCGCGGCCGATTGCCAAACAAAACAAACCACCACGCACTTACCTGGGCCTTTCATTTTAATGGGCCCACGCGCGATTACAGTTACCGACTGTCCAATTATCGCCGTTGTTTACTACGCATTAAAGAACCGCGTCCACCTTTCCCACGGATCACGGGCAGAACTTTTCACGGGTAATCGAATGCAGTTTCGATCGCTGCTTAATCGATTCGACGAAGAAAGCAATATGTACGTATAATACGTATATTCGTCGTGAAAACATGCACCTCCGCGGGGGAAAGCCGGTTAACTTTCTTATTATACGAAGGGATTTCGCGGACGCTATTGCGAATGTCGAATTCGGGACGCACGGCACTCAGAAGATATTCGCACGGAAGAATTTTCGTCGACACAAGGACGGGCGAAAATGCACCGGTTTCTAAATTGGGACGATCAATTACGCATATACCACCAACATATACACGAGACAGCGGCGATGACGTAACAGCGCCAGCCGGCGACAATGTCGCAGGCATTCAAGGCTACGGGATGCTCCTGTTTCGTGTGTACATTCGAGGAAAAAGCAGCCGAAGAAACGCGTCCGCCACATGGAGACACGCAGGAGCTGCGTGAATTGCGTATCGCGTAAAATTGCCGGCGATGTGCAGTTCGCGGACAGCCGGTGCGCTCTCGACGGCGCACGTTCCTTGGCCCGATGTTTTTGGCGAGCACGCAACAGGAATGTTACGAAATCTGTATTCAACGGGGAATCGAACGTTAATAGATAAGGAGCTCACCCTCCGGCGACGAGATGTATCGCCGTGTCACGATCCAACATTATTCAAAACTGTAGGCTGTCACTCGGGGCGCATGTACACGGGACAGACAATCGAACTAAACGAACATTGAACGTAATTCACGCACGAACTGCACGGGGCATTCGCGTTCGAACGCGGCCCGATTATCGCACCGACAATATAAACTCTATTATCCTGTCGACAATGGAATTCGAACGGCGCGCAACAAAATAAGAACCTTCCCGCTTCGGAATCTCCGAAACAACTGATCGCATTGACCGTAATGATTGCGCGGCGCGCAATGCGCCATAGACTATAGATCGAGAGACCAGAAAGAGCGCGAATTTTCGAAATTTTTACGTCCGAAGCGCGCGCCACTCGCGCGGCGGCAAATCGTAACGATCCCCGGATCGAGAAAGTGCGAAATTGCGGGGAAATGTTTGAGGAAGGTTAATAAAAAAAAAGAATATAGGGGATGTTCAATTAAAAAAATACACATCTTTTTTTTCATATCGCAAAGCGCTGCACGATAGGAATCGGTTAAATAAACATGTATGAGTCATACGTCGAGTCGGAGTTGTTACAATTACAAAAATTAAATAGTATATTAAAAAAATGTTAAAAGGTACCTCTCAAAATTCAAAGTGATGCAACACTTGTGCATCATCCTCCATGTCGTTCTCTTTTTCCCTTCTAATGGCCAAATGCATGGCTCGTAGGAATCGGGACAAAGTGCACTTTTTAGTTCTCAGGTAAAAGGCGTACGCTAAAAACGGAAGCTTTCGCAAAATTCTTCCGCTGAAACCTACACTCTCCTCGCTGAGGTCCATTAATTTCAAACTATTTTTTGTCTGCGGCGTTTCCACGTAGCCCATTTTTTTCAAATACGACAAATCGCAAGTTTTGTCCGGCTCCATAAGCTTTACCTAAAATGAGCAATCGTAAATAATGTATCCTGAAAAGGTCAAATTGAGAGCAACATTTATTTACCCTCATTAACTCTTGCAGGCACGAGACATAAATTTTATATATAGCTTGTTGAGTAGGCGGCCCGATATACTTTTTTATATCCGCTCTATCAATAAACGCCAAGTCAATGGCTTCTGACAAATTACTGGTCGTTAATATTAAAACATTTGGATATCGCTTTATCTGATCCAGCTGCGTTAACAACGCATTTACCACTCTTATTGAATCAGCCGGCTCTGTGCCGTTACCACAAGACTTCCTGGCGTGCGCCAACGACTCCACTTCGTCGATTAAAATGCAGACCAAGGCTTGCGAATTTTCCACAAGATTTTTTATTTCGTTAAACAACTTCATGACCAATTTACCGCTCTGAAAATAATCGTAATCGTTTACACCTCTCGTACATTATGAATTATTTCAATTGACTGCAACCGCTACCTCTGAAAACCATTTCGAAAATAAACTGTGGCTGTTTATTTCGACGAGTTCTCCATGCGTGAATCTGTTGCCCAAGCGAATCATTACTTTCTGAGCGAGTGCTTTGCACAAACTGGTCTTCCCTGTTCCTGGTGGTCCGTGCAACAGTACCACCTTGTTCCAGCTTATTATATTCGTGTTGATGTTGTGATCCGAGAATGTCATTGCAGTGTCCACAAAATGCAATAGCTAAACAAACAAACAAAATAGATACAAATATTTGCAGACTGTATACAACTCCTGATGATTATAAAAGGAACAAAACTGCATCGAACTAACGTCATCCTTTACGTTGGAGTTAAAGTGCAGGCTCTCCCATAGATATTGGAACTCCCTTGCTGGCAATATCCAATGGGAGGAGACAGGGAGATCCTCCCCGTTGTTTGCTATTGTTTCCGTGGCAGCAAACTCTTCAGTCAATCTGTGCACGTGGAATTTCATAGTTGCCCCCTGTACCTTCATGTGAGTTCTCTGCAACTATAGACGTCGTTTAAACAATGCTCCACTCGCAATTCTATTTAACGCAAAATTATTACCTCCGCATGACTAGAGTAACATATTATGGACTCAATGTGATCCTTCAAAATGTGATTCGACATATCCTTTCCGTACATGATATTCTCCAAGTTAATATCGTCGACCGTATTTATTTCGGCGTACACCAGGTTCGTTATCTCGTCTGTGGATAAAGTACTGTGGAGAAGCGAAATGTTTGAACAATTAATACCGTTTTTGGAAACCATTCGAACAGCGATATAAAATAATGCTTGTTCCGGCGATAATTGAGAAACGCATTCATCGAGGAACAAGGGAGACGATTTAAGTCGGGAAAAAGAACGACGCTGCCTAACGCTTATGGAATACCTGTTGATATTTTGACAGATTTCCACGTGCAAAACATCGGAGCCTTCCATTTTTACCACGCTTCTTTGCACCCGCGAATATCTGTCAACGCTTCAGAACGCGCAAAACGAATAACAGATGAAATTCCGTACTGCCTGCTTCAAAACGTGCGAAATGCAAAATACAATTCGAAACTGTTTAAGCAGGTGTTTCAAAAACAGTTGCAAAACAAGGACAGCGGTACGAAAGAGGGGGAGAGACGGTCGAGAACGATGAGTTAAGGCAAGTTTCCATCGTGGAAACAAATTTTTTGTCTAGTGATGGACACCATCGACTGAAAACTATCGATAAATCGATAGTACTCAACTACTAATTTCAGTCGACTGATTTTTAAATCGACGAATTTCAATAGCTCAAACCAGCGACTGCCAACGGCTCGCGAGCCAAGCTCTTCTTGACCCTGTGGCCCAGGCAGTCTTAATTTTTGCAAAGGAGTAGGGCGACTTTAACTGGTAGTGGGGACTCGGTGGCCCTTGGCGGAGAAAAACTAGTCAGTCCATGGTCTAAATTGAGCGGGCCGAAAAGCTATATGCATGAACTGGTAATTACTGGTAAGCTACATCCCCGGATAGGATTCGCTAGGCAGCCCAGAGCCAGCAAACATTAAGTGGGCATTACTGCTCACGGTAATTATTTATGTGGCCAAAGTTTTAAGTTCTAATAGCAATTACTGTTGGGTTAATTATGTATTATTTATTATCGTGCTTCTTATGTAGATTCTTCTGTTTGAATGAGATGTAGAGATAATTCTTCAGTAACATAATATTTGCTTCGCCTTAAGAATCATATTTTCCAATTCCTCAAGAAGACTTCCTTTTTACGTATGAAATACCTATGTATATATTTTAATTTATAAATTAATTAATATCTGTAAAGATGCGCTTGAAACTACGCGGGACCCTGCCATATCTACACTGTGTGGGGGAACTCCGTAAATAAACCTCACATATAAATATTGAAATGAACGTGAAAAAAACGAGTACGATTTATTAACAATTAACAAAGAGTCTACAGGGACAAAAACAACGTATAACAGAACAAATAAATTAGGATGAAGTCAAAAGGACGCTTTTGCAAGGAATGGCTTCCCAAGCGACGCTTTCAAAAACAGGAAACGTCCTGCCTTCTTCTTTTTCAATCCTGCAGCTCTTGATTGACCGAGAGCACCCAGCCAATCATTGAGAGAGCGCCGGATGTATCTCCAAGTCCATTGGGCGAGAGCAGCGCCAAGGTTTTGAGTGCGCACTTTATTGATACGAAAATGAGAATGAGAAACGATTATCGAGCATTAATAACCTAATTTTATGAGTGCAGACATAAATAACCACAGTTTATTAAGCTTATCGCACCAATATTTATGAAGCAATTCTTTAAATTACGTACCACTGGCATCTCTATTTTACCACACCCAAAGAGGTATTTAGTACCGCCATCTATACAGATGCGAATGAAACTACTCGGGCCTCCCTTACGGTAAGTATGAGACGCGAGTAGTTTCCAGCAGTTCTGTATAGATGGAGATACCATAGCAGGCGCTGTAGATATCTCACAGACCGGGATATTTTCAAGCTCGTGTTTGCAGATATTAATTAATTTATGACTTCAAATATCTACACAGGCATTTTATTTATAAAACAAGGAGGCTTTTCGAGTTATAAGAAAATGTAATCCTCAAGACGAAACAAATATTATCGTACTGAAGAATTATCTCTAGAGCAGGGACTGCTAATTGTTGGCTCGCGAGCCATCTGTGTCTTCAGAAAGAAGTAAAGAAATATAAAGATCACAATATTAAATGTTATCGATAATATCAAGTGGAAGTTATGCATTTCTGTGCATCGTTCAATACTACAGTACGGTAGATGGTCATATATTTGGATTTTCCAAAGTAATTGTATTGTTGCACAGAACCAATAGCGCACTGAACAAATTGCAATTTTTTAATGGATAAAAGATCGCACATGCGGAAATATTTATTTGGAAAATTCACTGTGATGGACGCAAGCAGTATCCCTGTGCTTTGTTGCGGACCTTTGAATCCACAGAAATGTTCACGTGCACAGAGTATCAATGCTCGCGCGCAACTTATTACATTTAAATGTAAGAGCAGCGTTAACCGAATGGAAGCTTGTGCGTGTCAGATATTGTAATATTTTCTAATATCTAAAATACAAGGAGAACGAAATTAATTGACAGTATTCAATACAGTTACTATCTAACGTTTCCCATTATTTTCTGATATTTATTTCCTTTCAACGAACAATTGGAAAAACACTATTTCATTTTCAGTTTGTTTATAATACACGCCGCACGATAGTTTTATTATCCCCATAATATAATAGTAATTGTTAGCCTCGCCCCGTGTTATTCTTTGTGTTTCGTTTACTTCACAAATCAAGTCCAGTTCGACCTATTCGTATGTAAACACATCAGTTACGATTGTTAAACGTTTCTGCACTGCGTCGTGTAATGCGAAAATTAATTAGGAGCGGAATTTAAGAAACAGAAACTGTTCATTTTACAATCTTGACGAAATAATTATAATAATGCTGCCATCGGTAACAGGAACCAATTGGAAGATACCGCAGCGAAAACTGTCGCAGAAGGATAGTGCCACATTGGAAACGGGCGACACAGCTTGGAACAAGTGTCGAGGAATAAATAGAGATGGAAAATGGAACGGGATCAAATCACCGCAGTTTCTTGATTTTTCCAATTTACCCGTCGCCAGAAATTCGTTTTTTAGTAAGTGAACGATTTGAAATGAATATCTTTGGACAACGATGTAAATTAATTTGACAAAATGGTACGCAAATAGAAAGCAATCGTTTGACTAACGATTTTTGTTCTTCTCTTCGTTTTGAAGATAAAGTAACAGTTATCGTGAGCACCCCGAAACCAAATGTCGAACTTTCGAGCAATACTCCAAATGAGGAGACGTTCATCGCGTAAGAATGATAATTGTGCATTTTTTCACATCAAAACGAAAGTGCGTTTTTCATCAAAAATTATGAAACTGCTTATGTTCTCGTAGATCTTTAGATAATTTCTCTTTGTCCGACATGGAAAATGAAACGGTTATTACAGTTAAGCATGTATCAAAGGACAAGAATAAGGAGCAGTGTGATGTTCACAATGCTGCTATCTTTAAATTGGTATGTACTTATAATTCGTGTGATTTCTGTTAGTTACCGATTCGAGAAATTTAAGACGAGCATTTTAGGTGAATAAAGTGAACGATCCGAAATGGAACAAAACGAAGAAACCACTGAACACCGCGGTGCATCCGTTCACCTTTGATTTGCGAGACAAATACAGACAGGAACGTAAGCAAGAACGCATTAAGATGGTACGAGAATTACATTTTTAAAAGTGGCGACTCGCGTGTTGGCACTGTGGAACTGCAGCACGCTCAATTTCAACTTGACATTATCGATAACATTTAATATAATAATCTATTTTTCTTTAAATCTTTCTTTATACTTGTACAATATATAATCCTTAAGCTTAATGTCAATAGCCATCCCCTAGTTTATGAAAAAGATATACAAATCTTTGTACGGAACTGTGCGCTTCACAGTTCCAGCGGCGTGGCGTATGACTGTTTTGCGCTTGCGCACGTAGGAAGCTGCTCGCGAGGCTGCGTGTGAGAAAGAGCACTGTCGCTCCCGCAGTGCGTTTTACACAATTTTAAAACAAAGGCTATATTTCTGGGGCAGCACCGCCACTGATTTTAGCTACGAGCCCCCACCGATTCTTAATCTTGCAACTTAATAAGAAAGATTATGTACAATTTGTTGATTATTTTTAGCTCTTGGAGGAGGAGAAGAAAAATAGAGTATTTCGTGCGAATCCTGTACCCAAGTTTCTCAAAGCTCACGCGACTGCTAACAGTCCTAATAATAATCAGAATAATAATGAAGAAAACTATCCCGAGAATAAGAACGAAAGAACTAGGAAAACAAATTTCGAAGATAAGCGCACTAAAACGAGTACCGAGGTAATTATAATGGAATCTAGTAAAACCATTATACAAATTAAATTAATTCGTTCTTCTTCTGATACCGTGCAGCCTTGGAAGAAACCGCCGTTCATACCGTGTTTGGCGAGGAAGAAAATGGAAATACCAAAAGTACCGCGCCTGCATTCAGAAATTCGGGCGGAAAAAAGGAGAGAATTTGACAGGGCCGTAGAAGAGAAACAAAAGAAGGAAGAAGAAATAAGACAAATGGTAAATAAGGACGTTCTTTAACTCGTTCTCCGATTATATCCCGTTGCGCGGAAGAAACTTTAATTCTACATATAAATTGAATATAACAGGGGATCGCTATTAAGAACAAGCAAGAACAGGAAGAGATCGCACGATTGAGGAAACAAATTGTGCATAAAGCTGAACCGATTCGGAAGTATAAGTGGGTTGATCGCGAATTCAGAAACGATCGCTAACTGCGAGCCTCTGAGCCCAATATTGTTGAAACGACGACGTTTTGTACAAATATATGTAAGATATTGTTTAGGAGCAATATGCTTATAATTATTATTATTTATTGGTTTTCACTTAGGTATTACTAATGGTGTATATCGTATTTTACGCGGAGGATAGAATATTTATAAGAGTGTTCGTTTAAAATGAGACGAAAATTCAGGAAAATGTTGTACTAAATGTGTTACACATTTCCACTTAAAGTACATTATCGCGTGTGTTTTAACGCATTTACATACGTAGATAGATTGGCATACATTTAATTCTATAAACATTGTAAATAAAGATCATTTCGTAGAATGACTAATGTCATGTCTAATTTCATGCCTAAACCTTTTACAATATAAAACCTGATCCAATATATTCATTCATGTCACTGCCAAATAATCATTAGTTTCAATATCTGTTAAAGACGTTCTTAAAGATTATTATAAACGTTATTCAGTGGCAATAAAGAAAGATGTTTTTTTTCATAGCTTATGTTCGTAGGCTCGACAACGCTTATGCTGGATAAAAGATTAACAGAGATTCATAGCAACATTAAAATATTCAACGTGTATAACAAGCTCAATATAATGTATTGTATAATATAGCCAGACGTGCATATACATATAAGTAAATGCTGTTAAAGATTGCCAAGCCATTCAACTTCATATCGATATATCTTCCGTACAATAATACTTACAAATATTTAAATAACCGACAATACAGACATATACAGCATAAAAGTTTTACATCTTTGAAAGCATAAAGTTATTTTACATAGAAAACAAAGACAAAACAAAGACTGTTTTGTCTTTAACGATAAAATACTACCGCTATCGTTAACTATAGAACAAATGCCTATCGTCAAATTATAGTCAAATTATAGAATTGAAAAATGGTGATTTTTAATTCGCGGCACAGCGAATATCGACCCACGTTTCCACATAATATAACCACATAATATCGATAGTTCTCGATAGTAGTGACCCTGGATAATATCGATAGTTTTCGATAATAGCGATCATCGATAATATCGATAGTACCGTTGATATTTCCCCGTCATTACGTCAGAGCGCGCGACGCTCGCCGACGGTTCGTTATCTGTGTCACGAATGTTCCGCGCCACATTCACCGGACGCTATAGCAATTCGTATTTTTATAAATCGACAAACGGTCAAACACTGTACGGTCAACGGTTCAAAGCCCGTGGGACTTGCAATGTAGCGGATGACGATCAAGTCTGGTGTACGTTCGACAATTTAACAATCTTGCCGCGTCACTGTCTGTCGATTGTTGAACGGCAATTGTCGAATTGGATTTGAATGAGATGAGCAAAGTGCCGGAGGATGACGAGCGCAGAAGACGCTCTCTGGAAGCGGGCAGAGAAATGGTAATGCGTGCCCTTCGCGTACTCTTTCGCCGATCGAATAATTTACTCCGAACGAACGTTCGATCGCTCAAGCGCCCGCGGTTCGTTTGCCTCGACCGCCCGATTGAAACGCGATAGTAATGGGCAACAAAAAAAAACAACTTTGCCTCCTTTCAGCTGGAAAAGTACAAGGCGGAGAGAGCCAGGATTCAAGTAGCAGGCCAGAGTAGACAGGACGAAGGGTCCGATGAAGAGTCCTTTCACAACGACAAATCCATCAGGCTCTGCGAGTCTTATGTAAGCCAAGCGTTTCGGGAACGGTCGTGCGTCCATTTCTTTCGTTTCTCGCATTTGTAATAAGACGTTTGTCGATCTTAGCCCCAGGAGGGCGCGTCTTCGAGGGATATGACTCAGAGCAGCGTCAGTATGAGCGAGGGGGAGGCCGACGGGGATTTGGAGGGACTCGCGGGAAGGGTGGCGCAGCTGGAGGAACTGCTACAGGGAAAGGAAGCCATAGTCGAAGCCTTGAACGCCGAGATAGATCATTTGAGGGCAGAGGCGTCATCGCCGAACTCTTCTCATAGTCAGAACAGCAGTATACAAGGCAGAGATGTTATATCTTTGTATCACATAAAGGTACGAGCGATTGGTTGTTTTATATTTGACACAGTGTGCGTGGATAGACAGTCATGTGTTAAACATTCCATTGAAACAGCTGCAAGAGTTTGAGCAAGCCATAAGTCAGAGGGATAACCTGATAGAGGAACTGACGTGGTCGCTGCAGCAGGCCCTGTCCGTGAGGGACTCCCTCGCCAGCCAATTGAACTCTATGAACGCTACGGAGATTCCATGTAAAGACAATGATAGCGCTGCGGGCAACGACATGGGCCTGCAAGTGAAGGTAACGTTCGCTCTGTCAGACGGGAAAGGGCCGTTGAATTTCTGGGTTGCCCAGTTATCAACAACCACTTTTTTGCTAATACTTTTTTTTTTATCGTGATTCGACTGACATTAACTTTTGTCGACACTATGTTTTGTATTTAGCGGCAAGTTTGAGGTCATTCGTTTCCCCTGACATCAAATTCCAGGGTTTTTCCTTAGTAATTAATGGTAATTCTTTAAGTTTATCGCAACATTTACTAACTTCTACACATGATGGTTCTGGAGCATGATTATGCTGTGAAGAATCGTGATTATGAATTACATGTTGAACATGTATATGTATTGTATTTGCAGTACTGCGACATTTGCTATTGTTTCCCCAACACTACTTTTCTCA
This sequence comes from Nomada fucata, assembly GCA_948146005.1. Classification (NCBI taxonomy): domain Eukaryota; kingdom Metazoa; phylum Arthropoda; class Insecta; order Hymenoptera; family Apidae; genus Nomada; species Nomada fucata. The sequence continues at coordinate 28,681,383 of OX411277.1, read as the reverse complement.
CAAGTACAGTAATATAAGTTACCTCTATTTTAATTCTTTTCAAATACCAATCCATCGATTACAATTTTGCTTCCAATGAATAAACAAAATAACTCCTGCCGCTCCTTTGAAATTATTCTGGCTTGTCGAACTCATTGCATTTATTATACGAACAATTTAACGCAATGATCACGTACCAAAGCAGAATACGCACTGACACATATCAGCATTACAAATTGGTATAATAACAGCAATTTCATGTGTAGCTATTTCACTGTATGAACTCGAACGTCGATGTAAAAAATCGATGGAATCATAGTGTCGACGAAATGACTTGTCACCGATTCCAGGGTAACTCGAATATCTGTGCACAACTTCTTCTTTGTTTCAGATCGATACGTTGGAGAACACGTTGAGCGATCAGAGGTCGATAATACACAAGTTGAACGGCCAGTTGTCTCAGATACAGGAGCACGTGCGGACACTGGAAACGGAGAGGGAGAGCCGAAACGCGGAGATCGACGATTACAAATCGCAAATGGACAATTTGAACGAACAGATACGCGCGGGCGACAAAAATGTGAACATCGCCGAGACCCTGGAGCAGCAGAAACAATACGAAGCAATGGTGGACAAGATACAGCAGGACACGCAGCACATATTGAAGAAGTTCACCGCCGAGACGAACGTGAACGCGGCCCGCCATCAGCAGGATTTGAAAGACATGGCCGCGAGACACGAGACGGAAATAACTAACATCCAGGGCAAGTACGAGGAACGTTTGAACCTGATGAAGGACGAAAATAAGGCACTCGCCGACCGTTTGAACAAGGAACTGCCAGACCTGGAGACCAGACACGCCAAAGAACTTTCCATATTTCAAACTCAGCTGTCCCACTACAAGAAGACCATAGAGGCGTTGAAACTGGAGTTGATGAATCGTTCCGAGTCGCAGCAGACAGCCCAAGCTGAGGTGAACGAGTACAAAACGAAATTGAACGAGGCGAAGGTGCAGTCTGAGAAGGCGAGGCACATACAGGAACACGACTGGCGACAGGAGAAGGAGATGCTCGGTGAACAGATTAAATTGCACAAACTTCAATTGGAGGACATGACCTCGAAGTACATCGCGGCGACCGCTGTCTTGGAGTCCAAGGAGAGTATGGAACGTTCGTTGGAGCAGGCTTTAAACGGCGCGGCCACGTTAAAGGAGGAGAACGCGAGCCTCAAGTTTAAGCTTGACGATTTATCATCGAGGTATTCGGTGGCCCAATCGTTGATAGAAAACAGCCAGTCCCACGAGAGAACGTTGAGCAACAAGATACACGGCTTGGAGAAGTCGCTGTCCAGACTCAGCGGCATAAATATAAGCACACTGAGCGAATTGAACGAGACCACGTATCAGGCCTTGGACGAAGTGGCCATTCAGTATCAGTTGACGAAGCAGAAGCTGACCGAGAAGGCCGAGATGGAGAAGCTTCTGGTGCAGAGGATCGACGGCCTCGAGGAGGATGTTCGCCAGACGAGAGACGAACTGGAGCAGGCCAATCTCACCAAGAAGTCTTACGAAAAGCAGTTGAAGGATATGAAGAACATGTGCGACAAGTACAAGTCGGAACTGAATTCCATGAAAACGGACGGTGCAGAAAATGGGAGTCCTTCGTCTAGTCAGAACCAGCAGGACGCTGTCAGTGAACTGCTGCAGAAGACCGAAGAGGATCAGCAGGAGATTAAGAATCTGAAGATCAGCCTGGAACGAAAGGAGGCAGAGCTGGCTGAGTCTGTGAAGAAAATATACGACGTCACGGAGAAGTTTAAAAAATCCGAAGACGAATGCGAACAGTTAAAGAACGGACTGGCGATGGCCTGGGCCCAGTGCGCTGAGGTTGAGGAAAAATTGAATCAAACGCTTGCATTAAGCGAAAGCAGGCTCGACATATCTGTGCCATCCTCCAGTTACAGCAGCGCCTTGCTGAAGCAACTTAAATCCGGCAGAGGTGCGAACGAGTCTGCAAACACTGCGAACGACCAAAGCACAGACACGAATAGGATGCACTATGAAAAAACTGAAGAACCGGACAGTTCCAGGATGGAGCCACTTCAAACGAAGCTTGAATCGGTGCTGGAAGAAAACGAAAGATTGTTGAAAGAGGTGGACCGTTTGACCAGCCGCCAGGCGGACTACGAAGAGATGAAGAACAAACTGAAACACTACACCCTTTTGTCGGACGAACTTGCCGGTGATAAGGAGCTGGCGACCGGGAAGAATACAATTTTGGAGAAGAAACTGGCGGACATGTGCACGCTGCAAGAATCTGTTAAACAATTGAGAGGGGAGAAGGATGCTTTGCGCAAAGAAATTGAAGCGCTGATCTGTGTACACGATGAACAGATCGACGCCATCAAAGCGGAGGCTGCTTCGGAAATCAGACGGGTACAGTCACTGATGATGGGAGTGAAGGAGGGCACGACGGAAATGAATGATCTGAAAAAAGAACTGGAAACGCAACACGCCAAGGAAATGGAGGAGTTGCGCATGTACTTTGAAAGGAAGTGCTTGCTGATAGAGAAGCAGTATTCCGAAGAGATATTCAGCCAGCAGTCAAAGAAGATGTCCGACAACGAGAGCGAGATTGCTGATTTGACAGAAGGGTTATATTTCGGTGGTGGTGGTGATTGCTTGAACGCCTCGAACATCTCAGATCGCAGTTCGAGAATTGGCTCGCCGACAGGGGACGAACAGTCGAGACAGAGCGGCGACAATTTTCACAGCCGCAGCAAGATCGAGATGGAATACGAAATGAACGTCAAGGCTCTGCAGCAGGAGTTGCAGAACAAAATTGTTGAGATACAGGAATTGAAGCTGAACTTCGACAAAGCTCTGGAGGAGCAGAGGAACACGTACGATAAGCAATTGTACGATAGTAAAGCCAAAGAGCGACGGGAGATTTTGTGCACCTTGGTAAATCAGGTAACTAAGACAGATATATCATTGTTTTGTGCATTTTTACGTTTGTGTATGTGATAGTACTTTATTTACATTGCCCCTTTGTGTTAAATGTTGATCGTTACTTTGCGCAACACTGCTGCTTCTCCCTCTTCGGGATTATACGTGTCATGTGCTAACGAGGAACGAGTTCTTCCACCGCTCTGTTACTGTATATTTTGGATCTCACTTTACGTTTGGAATGTTTTATTTTTATTTTGGTAGATAGTCTCAATATGTGTTCTAAAAGTGCATGGTGCCGCGTGTGTTACTATCTCTGTCACTTCTCGGCGGAGAACTTTTAAGAAAGAGTACGTTGTTCTCTGCGTTGTCCTTTAGTTTCTGAAAGTTTTGGTAGAATACTTCCCTGTCAATAGAGTTGTTAGACCTTTTGCGTTGGAGACTGATAGAACTAAGTAGAAACACGATGTACAGATCATCTTGTAACTAACACTGCTATTGTGTGGCGACATATGTGCGCATGCAGCATTGTCAAACAGAATGGGATGCGGGTGCGTTGGAAAACGGTGAATTAACGCAACTACGAGCAGCCTACAAACATCAATTAGAGGAGCAGATCTCGCTAGCTAAATTGGATATTGTCAATGCGCTTCAAGAACAGATACAGGTAGCCCAGCCACAAAACAATTTACGCCGCAGTACCTTCCAGAAAAGCAAAGAAACATAAACCGCAGTTCAGACGTATCCAAAATTACTTTGCTCGTTCGTTTGACCAATCTGTCTTGTCACCCTCACATTGTTACATTTGCTTTGGCCAGGAACTGTTAACCGTGGAGCCGGACACGAAAGAGGATTGGCCAGCGGAGTTGCTGGAGCTACGCGATAAACTCACAAGCAACGCAAAGAAGGAGATGCAGTTGCTGAGGGAAACCCACAACGCAGACTTGCAACGTTTGAAGGATGATCATTCAAGAACGGTGGCTAGAATGATCGATCGCCACCAAGAAGAGCTGAACAAAATGAAATCTGAAGGTGTGCAGAATTACTGTGAGAGGAACTCGCCGCCCGAGCCACAAATTGTTGAAGAAAGGTATCTCAAGTTTCAGTCGATGGCCAAAATCTGGCATCCTTCTATCGTTTAATTGCTAACACATTTCTTTTGTACCCACCACGAAACAGAAACAGCTTGAGCAGAACCTGTGCCACGTTGAAAACGCTGATAGAAGAATTAGTGAAGTACTTCGTCATCTGCGAGGAGGAGGTGAACAATACGTTAATCACCGAAGTGCTCAAGCGACAGTTGTCCGACAGTCTCGGCAACGAGAGCGCAGTGCCAACCGAGGCGTTCGACGAGTCAAGGAAGAGCTGCGACGGAAAGAGGATTCACAGAGTTCATTTCGCCCCGAAAACCACAGAGTTAGTTTCCATAATAAATAGCAGCGCCGAAACGTTGCCCGCATTACTGAAAGGGGACGGCAGCACCACGGAGAAGCTGAAGCAAGAACTGAGCAATTGCGTGCGACGCTTGAAATCGGAGAGCGCGGAGATCCTTGGCGCCCGGTCGTCCCCGAGCGAAAGAAGAGTCAACCCGTCTTCCAAAGATGTTTCCTGGCTGAACAAGGCGAGCGAGGAGCTGAATTTCAAGCTGAGAAACGCCGAGGTCTTGATCGCCGGTTATCAGGATGAAATGGAACATCTGAGAATGACCGTTCTGGAGCTGCAAAGCAAACTCATCAGCGCGGAGAACAAGAAAGAGACCATCACCGAGGGTTACGGGGAGAACGACGACATAGGCCCGGATATTGGTCAGCAAGATTTTTCCCAGTTGCAGGAGAAAGGTAGGAAACGTTATGGAGGATCCAGTTACGAATATTTGTCTGACAAGCTCGTGCGTTTTGCAGCGGAGCACGTGTTATCGAATGGAGGAGGAGACTGCACGGCTTTGCTGCAGTTGATCGAGGAGCTGTGCAGGCAAAGAGATAAACTGCTGGAGGAGACAAGGAAAGAGAAAGAGGACTCGCAGCAGCAGGTATGTTTCAGGGGTACCTCTCTCGAAGAATGCACCGATCGCATGCATTTTAATTACACAGAGTTGGTATGCTACGTACAAAATAGTTGTGGTGTATTTGCGTTATAGAAGACGAGTTTCTGTATCCTACGAGCACCGGACTTTTATTTTCTTTTATTTGCCGGAAAACGTTAGACAGTGTCACGTCTCGCCTAACAGAGATCTTGATGTCGTTAATTGTTTTGATACGTTAGTGTGCATTTGATAAACGGACAGAGAAGATCGGTATGAAAGATGAGATACGTGTATGCCAATGAGTCAAGGGGGTCTGCGAATGCAGTTTGAAAAGAATTGATTGGCCTTCTGTTATCTTGCCAGCAGGTGCCTTTAGAACCTACTCCTACCCCATACATTCACAGGGTACGCTGCCGAAAGGTAAATTATAGAATTACTAATATTATTTTACAAAAGCTGCTGCGTAAGTTTAACTGCGAAACGCGCAAATAAATCTGACCAATTGACTCGTCTTGAGTAGCCCCTCCGGGAACATCTTCAAACCTAACAGTAATCCCCTATTAATTAGTTACAGTCTGTGCTACGGTATTAATGGTGGAATGCTCCCTCTCCCTTTTTTTTACACGCATGCAATTAATATTAGATTACAACTCTTCCCCGTGCTAACAATTCATTTACTGCATTAATTTGCAGTATGTCTTTCATAATGCGCGAAGAGTTAGATGGCAAATTTTTCCAAGAACGCTTTTTTCTTCTATCCTTGTTTGTTGCGTGTAAAAGGCATGTAGCTGTTTGCAGTTCGTAATTAAATTCGCCTTATTTTCATCTTGTTCTTTTTCTCCATTGCTCTCCGTAAACTGGCAACGAATTTTGAAGCAAAGAAAATATGTGTAGATCGAGGCAGCGGACAAGCAGTTGAAGGCAACTCGTAGATTCCTGGACGAACAGGCAAGCGAAAGAGAGACGGAGCGGGACGAAGCTTACAGGCAGATACATCTTCTGCAGGAACAACTGAAGGAACGCGAACGCGAGAAGGAACGGGACCAAAGGATCGCGAGGGCAAAGGTAGCGAGCAATTTTAAACCCTGCTACAATTTCGTAAGGATCTACGGTTCTAATTGTCGAAGAGGGTATTGCTTCTTTGGATACTTCACTTGGCGCAATTCAATTAATACACTTCAAATCGGGTTCAAGGAATTCTGTCAGCTAATTGTCTTCACACGTATTGGTTTGGGATTTGATCACGGTTTTTATGGCTCCATACGATTTCACTAACGAACAAGGTCGCTCGTTAGCCCCACGTGCCTATATTGTAATCGAGCAGCTTGTAACACGCATCATCACTAATCGTATTAACACGTTTTCTTGCACTTTGGTTTTGGTTTTCCGTTTGTCGCACAATGCAGCCTACACTATCGCCGGAGGGAACGTCAGACGTCCCCGTGCCTCGAGCATCCGACACCGCTGTTGCTGTGAGTGGATATTATTTATAAAAATCAATATTGTTACAAAACATGCATGCCTGGAATTGTCACTTGAGCAAAACGTTGCCTCTACATTTGTGTGCCTTATATTTGTCGGCGGCGCTTTCTAGCGGCTACTTGCGGACACGGTGAACGTTAAGGAAGATCTGCGTGTGCAAATCGCCATAAGAAATATTAATTACGCGATTTAGGTGGAAGTACTGGAGTGTCAGATGAGGGACATGTCCGACACGGAGGCCAGGAAGACCGAGACCGAGAGCGAGCTGAAGGAAGCCATAGACAAAATCTGGGTGCTGCGGGAGATAATCGCTGAAAAGGAGCAACTGCTGCAGGCGGAGAGGGAGAGGGAGGACTCTCTGCAATTGCAAATCAATCAGCTGGAAACAGTGATCGCCGCGCAAACGAAAAACCAGCACGAATTGGTTCAGGAGTTGGACGACGTTAAGATGGGCAGCGAGAGCAAACGTCTCGGTGAACACATCAATCATCTCCAGGTGAGTTCAATCGAAACGGCCCTGGGCTGGTTGAAATATTTATTTGAATCCCAACCGCGTTGCAGGAGGAGTTACGAAAGCATAAGCTGAGCTCGGAGCACTTCAACGTAAATTCGGGAGCGCTGAAGCAGATGAAGCTTGAGCTGAGAGAAATGCAGAGCCAATTGGACAAGAGGATCAAAGAGTTGGAATCGACGCACATGTGCAGCTCCAATTTGAGCCTCAGTCAGCCGAGCGAAGACGTCTCCATCAGGGAGCAAATCGACGCTTCGAGGTGTCCCACACCGGATGACCCGACTGCACCGCCAACGTTGCCCCTCGAGCAGCTTCTGAAGCTCAAGGAGAAAATGCTGAAGCACGCCAGGGCGGAGGAAGTCGCGCTCAAACGGATCAAGGATTTGGAGATGCAGGCGAACAGCCTGAAGAACCAGAACGAGGTGAGTCGCGTGTGTAAGACTTCACGCGCCCTGGATCGTTCTGTGAGAGTGATTGGATCGTTTCGCAGGACTTGCAAGCGGAGCAAGAAATTCTGCAGCAGACGGCCTCTGAACAGCTGTACCAACTGGAGGCGATGCGAGGCAGGCTGGAGCAGCACAAACAGAGCGCCCCGTTTGCACAGAGGCAAGCGACATCTCGTTTGGAACTGCAATTGCACGAAGCCAATAATAAATTTCAGTCGCTCGAACGGACCATAGCCGACAAGGATTTGGAGGTGCGCAGTGTGCTCGATCGTTTGTACCACGCGATCGATAGGTATTTGGCATTTTATTTGTCCGTTCGATTTCCAGTTGAGAGACATGGAGAACCAATTGGACAGGGTTAATCAATTACTACAAGAGAAGGAGGCAGAGATCGAGAACGTGGTGCAAGCGGAGCGTGCCACTATTCAGAGCCTGAGGGAACGCTTGGAGGTCTTGGAGGAGGAGAAGAAAATGCTCCAGGTATGTGCCGGAAATATTCTTAATTTAACGGAAACGTTTTAACGGGAAATATGTACGCGAGCGCGATACAACTGAATTGATTTATTAGGCGAAGCTTGGCGTACAAGAGCACGCCCAGTTGGAGCTGCCGAAATTAATCGACAGCATGCTGGCCGACAAGAACGAGGAAATAGATCACCTGAAGGAACAGCTGGATAAAAAGGAGAAGCAAATAGAGATATACTCCTCCCTGAATTTGGACGACACGCAATTGAGAGAACTGGTGCGCCAGGCGGAAACAAAGAACAGTGCCCGTACGTTGAGCGATATTTTATCAATTCATTCGGAGTGCGAGGAGACTGTGGAAGCCATCAGGGGAGGAAACTTGACTAACGCTCTGCCGAACGTGTCGGCGTTCAAAGTTTCGACACCTGCCGCCTCGTCGAAAAATATGGAAGATTCGCCGGCTGCGCCTCTGATGGACATTACCAAAATGGGCCTTCAAGTCCCTCCCCTCGACTTGGGCTCTCAGAGCCTGTCTGCCAGTGCCAATCAACAGTACGAAGGTACGGACCTGATGCACAGCGGTTTGGACTCGAAGACGTGCTCCTCGGGGAACAATTCGAGCCCGGACAAAACCGAGAACGCCACGCAGTCGCCGGAGAAAGACTGCGCCGACGATAGGAATGAGAGGAGCCATTACAGAACCAACGTTACCTCGACGAGGTTCACTCAGACTTCCATGAACGAGCCAGGGGTGAACGTGGAGTACCTGGAGGGCCAGTTGCGGGCGGTGAAAGAGGAATTGGAAAGGAAGTCCACGTTTTTGAGCAAACGAGAGGCCGATCTGATAATGCTGCAGAGACTTTACGACGAGCTGCAGGCGGAATTCAAGGAGACTGTGGAGAGCCTCTCCAGGGATAAATGTTTCTATCAGAATCAGTACGAGGTCTCGAAGGCGTCGGAGAGCAAGATAAAGAAGGATTTGATGGAGGTGGAGAACGTGTTGAAGCTGAGGGAGGGGGAAATACAGGAGCACAGGGACAAGATGCAAGTGAACGAGAAGATACTCATGGAGTTGAGCTCGGAGAATACCAAACTGAAGAGGGACATAGACGAGAGGGAACAGGGACAGGCTAGGAAGTACACCACTCTGTTGCAAGAAAAAATGAAGGAGTTGCAGAACTTCAGGGACGCCATCCTCGAGAAGGACATTACGATTGAAACTATTCAGACTCGTAACATTGAAATCGAAAACGAGAACAAGCAGCTGTACGACTTCAAGACCAACTACCAATCGGTCAAGCAAGAGCTGTTGGAGTGTCAGAAGGAGATTCAGAGGTTGACCGAGGGTCTGAACAACAGGGACCAGATAATTCGACGACTGGAGGAGATGGCCAGACGCGTCAGTCTTTCCGGGACGTCCTCGCCGTCGAACGAGAAGGACCAGGAGATTCATCATCTGCAGGAGTACTTGAAGGAAAAGGACAAGGTGATACGACAGATGAGCGACGACACGAAAAGCTTGCACAAGGCCCTCGAGACTATACACAACAAGATGAAGGAGTCCGGGAATGTGGTGGAGCTGAGGAAGAAGCTGAAGGACGAGAAGAAGGTGAATGCCGAATTGAGCAGCATGCTGGAGAAGCTGACAAAGGAAATGTCCGACTTCAAGTTGCACGCGCGTAAGTACTTCTTTACGTTTCGCTGTTATCGTTTGTTAATTGCGCGAATTTCCAGAACGATCGCAGGACGACACCGACATCGAGGACATGGTGCAGAGGGAATTGAATCTGTCTGCCCACCTGGACAGACAAATATTGAACGCCATAGAAAGCGAGGCCGAGGACAAGGTATGCAGAATGGAGACGCAGCAACAAGCTTCGTACCAATACTTCAGCGAGGGAAGGTACATGGAGCTGAAGCTGAAATTGAGCAAGGCCCACAAGCTGAACGAAGACCTGAAGAAGCTGAAGGACGATCTAGAAATGGAACGAGGGATACTTAGGTGCCAGATAGCCGAGTACGAGGGACGGATCTCTCAGTTGAAGTCCGACTTCACCGAGGAGTCGAAGAAAGTGGCGAAGCTCGACGAGGAATTGTCATCGGAGAAGAGTCTGGCGAGGACACTGAGGATTCAGATAGAGAAGGAGCACAGGGCGATGCAGTCTGGTCACGCCCAGGACTCGGAATTGATCGAGTTCCTTCAGAGCAAGCTGAAAACGTCCATGGACAACGAGTCGAGGCTGAGAAACGAGCTGTCTTTATTGAGGCAGGAGCACAAGAGCTTGGAGATACAGCTGAGCCTGAGAAACGGCCACGTTCAGTCCCAAAAGAACGACGATTTGCCTAAACTGACGGACCTCCTGGAGGCCGAGAGGAAGAAATGTATTTCGCTTATGGAAAACTTCGAGAAGGAGGAACGGGACAACGCCGAGTTAAAGGACGCCGTGAGGAAATTACAGATCGAGAAGAGCCGCCTTGAAGTGGAGGTAGAAGAGAAGGAGAAGTTGATAAGTAACTTGGCCCTGGTCGAGGGAATCAAGGATCACTTGCAGGCGGATATCAGGCGTACCAAAGAGGATCTGAAAGCCAGAGAGGAAGAGTGCGAATGGCTGCAGAAGAGGATTCAAACTATGTCCGATGCGGAGGCCAAGAGGCAAGAACGGAGGACCAGCGAGCACAATGAATTGAAAACATTGCGAAGGGAAATCAATAACGCCAGAGACGTGATGGTTGGTAGAATTCATTTCTCTGCGAAAGGCGTTTCGTGTAAATTAATCGATTACCCGTGTTTCTGTTACAGATGGACTTGGAGGCCGACATGAAGCAATCGAAGAGAGAATTAACAGAGGCCCTGGAGCGTGAAATGAAGTTGACCGAGTCTCTGGTGGCCCTCAAAGAGAGGGAGAGCGACCTCCACAAGAAATTGTCCGCCGCCAAAGACGAGGAAATGAAGTCGAAGAATATTGTCACCGAACTGCAGCAGGATCTAAAGACGTCCACGCGAAGGGAACTGGAGCTGACCAAGGAATTGCAGAGTAGATTCACCAACGAGAAGAATGTTCCGGCCAAGTTCATGCAGAAGTTCAAAGTAACGCACCTAATAATAATTTCCATACGATAATACAACGCTTTCGTCGCTTAACACAATTATTCCGCCGGCCAGGATCTCAGCGACATCAACGAAAAATATATGCTGGAGAAGACCATGCTCCAGGAGAAGCTTATCACGACCCGGGAAGAGAAAGAGCAACTGAACCAACGAATCAAGCTGCTCGAAAATCAAATGAAACGGGGCAAAGGGCCTCAAGATGCAAACATCGCGTCAGCGGAATACGTAGAAAAGGTAGCTTCAAGCGCCGCAATCATTTAGTATTGTTCAATTGAATATTAATAATATTTTTCCCCAGTTGCAACACTTCTATGGAAAGTTCTTGCGGGCGGACAGCAGGCGTAAGGCCCTTGTTTACCAGAAACGCTATCTGTTGACCATAGTTGGTGGCTATCAATTATCCGAAGAGAATACGTTATCTATACTCGCACAATTGACCAAAACGCAACGATTCTACGCTGTGGTGGGGCGGAACAAAAAATCGCCGAGGGTACGCTTCAGGAGTGCGGTGCTAGTCTTGATCAGTATACACAGAATGAGGTGGATGTTCCTCAGGTGGAACACTGGCAAACGCGTGGGCGTGAAAACGCTCTTGTGCAACGCGGATCAGTCATTTATACCACTGCAGAAATCCACCACGAGCCATTCGCCGCCCGTTAGAGAAAAGCGTCCATCCAAGTGTGTGAAATTAAACGACGGCGATACAATTGTTTGATCGATTAAACGCCACGGCGCAATTTTAATTCCTTCGATTTTGATTTGCAGCGCGGATGGCGGTTTCGATGGGTTCGCGCTTGAACAGTATTATCAACGGCTGAAGAATATTCAGCAGGCGTTGGGTCTAGCAATGACGGACGCAGGGAATCTACAGATTATTCCGGAATAGTATTACGAGCGTTTAGAGCCCTGCAAATAGAGAGAACTGTGATCTTTGTATCGCATTTCTCTGTCTTGGATGCGGTCATTAATGTGTGTGGCTCGCATGGGATTGCCGTTTCCGTTCTTTTTTTTTAAAACGGAAACACAGAAAACTGGGCATTTGATCGGCGAATATGCTGGAAATGTTGTAGCCTCGTTAAACTATATTTTTTGTACGGACTGTAAATAGAACTGTAGCATACAAAACTACCAGTTGTTGAACACGCGTTACGTCTATGCACCACGTTTTTTTTATACGATAATGTAACCATGCGTGCTATTATTTCAGTACTATATTTTTAGATATAAAATAGTGTTCATACATACATATATATATATTATCTATTATGATTTACCAAAGTTAGTGATAAACTTATCCTCCTCGAACGTACCACTAACGTAAGAAGTACGAACCAGTGCCTTGTATATTTTAATAAGTATTTAGTATTTAATTATCGATGACCTGTACGTTGTTATATTGTGAATAAAAGATAGAATGACTTTATACTAAATTACGATGGGTTTCCATAATCGGTTTACTCGCAGATTCGTTTGGTTCATTATTATATTTTAACAAAAGAACATAATATATATATAATTTAATTCGACATCGTTGCATCTTTGTACGGTTTTGTAATTCTATCTTTGAATCGTGCCGTTCGTTCCGTTAAATATTCTGGTCCGTTGCGATGTAACGAGAACTAATTTTACATTGAAGGGGAAATAATGCTAATTAACGATTACGAAGACAAGGAATCACATTGGATACCGAAGCTTCCTCGATAACATTAAAAAGACGAAGAATGCGACATTCGCCCGATATTCTCGGTTATTTACATATGTACAATGAGACATGTGATAAAATATATAGCGATCATCTAGCTTTATATACCATTATAATATCTAAAGCTACATTCGATTTTGCGAAACGTTATCTAGGAATGTAAGGCTTTCTTTTTATTATTCGTTCGAAGACATTGTATCTAAAACAGTGGAAATTTTACTATCATTTCGTTCACATCTTTATACTCTGAGAATCCAGTAACAAAGTGGCGGCCCTGTAATCGGCCGCGACAATAAATTTCTGGTACTTTCCTTTGAAAAATATTAGGTGTTACTAATTGTTTTACACACGGATCCCCGTAGATACGAATTAGTGCTTCGTTCTAGGCTGACCTTCGGCTAGGAAGAGCTCGAAGAACAATTAATTTCAGCGGGCACAAATGTGGGTGTTTGCCTCGGAACGCTGGACAAAAATTTTATTTTCATCCAAAATGAATAATACTTGGCTCATATCTTCCTAAACATGTAGCCAAGTAAACTGCAGCGTCTTTTACTCGAAAACCGCAGTATTTAGCAACAAATTGCGGTTCAAAAGACAACAGTTTTCGTGCACGAAGAAAATAACAAAAAATGTAAAGCAGTACCGTAGCACTTTTTATTTACTTTCCTGCGCGGCTCTGAAAATATAAGAATTCGAAAATAGTATTTTTTTCTTTCCGGAAACCAAATATATAATACTTTTTTCCATCCGAAAATACCTCTTTGATTTTTGGTTATTTTATTACTCAGCCACTGCTTTATATAATTGTGAAAGAATTAGGCGCCGACTAGTGCCATAAACATATTTTTAAACAGTTTAGTTCCAAGTTCCAAGTGAGCGCTCGAGTATTACCAGAATAATTAGTATCGCCAAAGGAAATGTGTTCGATCCGAGCACTGGACATTATGGTTTTATCCAATAAAGGCAAGCTTCAATATAACTGCAGTTACTCCTAACTCGATCTTTCGCGAGATACACGAAAAATAATCACCGCATTACTTCAAATGAACAACTTTTTAACGAGAACCGAGTATTTGTTACTCCTCGAACTATCGAAAAATTTACTTCACCGTAGGGAAGCACTTCAAAACGTATCGATCGAACCGGCTAAGAAACATTTTCGGCCAGGTTTGCGGTCGCAAACAATCGCTCGACTCCGCGACAACTCGAATCTCGCGGTCGAGTCAGCCTCGCCTGTGATTGGTGCACGCGTCCTTGAAGTTCGTCGCGTTGAACGGCGCGAAATAATCGTCGTGAAGTTGTCTGACGATCGCCTCGATCGGGCACAATTTCAAATCCTTCCGGTCCGCGTAATTGACGCTGTAAAAATTCGAACCCTTGCAGAAAGGAATCTTCTCCGTGAAGTCGCGGCCGTTCACGACCACGCGGAAGTAGAAATCGCTGGCCACTCGGTCCTCGTTCCTCGGGTTTATCCTGTACACCTCGATCACGAAACGGGATGCGTACTGCGGCATGGTCAGTCTGTCCGAGAAGATCCCAAGAGCGGTGGCCAGGTATTCCAACGTTTTATCGTGACCGGAGTACAGAACTATCTTTGGTTTCGACTCCGATATAATGCGTAGCATGTAAGAGACGATACTCCTGAGCAGCCCGTAGGCCCTCAGCAGTCCATACTTTCTGCGATTGCCACTTTTCGCCATCTGCTTGGCCTCCCATTCTGTGTATGCGAACAGGCCAGTCACGTGCTCCGTCTTGACGCAGACCCTCTGGCCGTCGAGGTCCACGCAGGGCAGTGAGGCGCCGTGGCAGACGTACGCCAGCAAAGCGTCCTTCAGCGTGTTCGGATCGGTGATCTGGGCCTGATCGGGTATCTCGAACACAGCGCCCGATGCCTGGCGTATCAGTTCAGCCACAGCGGGATGGGATCTCAGGTGGTCGGACATCTCCTGCAAACAGGCGTAGGTTCGCCGGTGAGGGACGTCTAGTCTCTAATGGTACGCCGGGTATAGTTACTTTTGCATGCTGCCTGAAGTATTTTTCGGCGGCTGGGCAGGCGCACGCCGTGCTGCAGAACGCGTAGCTCTGGCTCTCTTGCATAGCGACTTTGGCCAGATTCTGAAAGCTGTCCGCTTCCAGGAAGGTGTACAGGAGGGCAACGGCGCTCTGGACCGTTCTTCTGTACCTCGTGCTGTAGACAACGACGTCTCCGTTGGTTATGGTGCCGTTGCCAAGGTTGAGCCTGTGATGGTAAGCGTTCCGAAGGGCTATACCGGTCTTCAGGAGCTGCGCGATGCCCAGGCCGGTCAGCTGGCCGATTCTGCAATCCTTGGAGTTGGCTGGAAGCATGGGGAAACCGTGGAATGGACCAAGAAACTGCGCCCACGCTGCCCTGGAATAGCTGGAGGCATTTTGCAGGAAGTTCGCGTAGCTCTGGTACAGGGTTTCCAGCTCGGGTGCAGAACCAAAGTCCCCGCCGCAGTTCACTGTGCTTATGTTACGTATGTGAGCCAGCGGGCCTCTGTCCCCGTGTCGAATCACCACCAGGATACCTCCCAGCGTCAGGTTCCCCTCCAATTTTCCTGAACAGAGGGAGATGCAACGGTTTTATCATTCCTGTGCGACAACAAAATGTATTAAGCTTGCGGTACCTTCTGTCTCTGCTGTGATCTCGCTCGGCGGATTGCAGAATCGGAATATCTTTTTGGTTTTCACGTCTGCCTTCAGATTTCTGGGGAACTCCCTGATCGATACGTCGTTGGCCAGTACCCTGGCCTGCATAGAGCCCTTCTCGTCCACTCCGATGTACTTGTACATACCTGTATGTATGACGCAGGTGGACTTTACTCGAAACGGTATGTTACATAGCTCCACTTACAATCCATGTACATGCGGTAGGTTTATAAACGATAGGCTGACGTTCGATCCGCGTTTGATAAAAAAGGGGGAAAAATAAAGGGATCGAGGTTTGGCAGTAGGCAACGAGGCAGATAAGATGTAATCGTGCGTGCACGTGTGCCTGAGTTAATCGCAATATAGCGTGTGCTTGGCGCTACGAAGAAGCACGTTTCAATACCTACGTAAATATCAGCGTATCGCCCAAGAAGCAAAGAAAAATAACAAATTAATGCAGCAATAGATTCGAGTTCCATTTTTTTCTTTTAAATAGAAAAACTATCAACGTTGCTATTACACAATAATAAATAACTGATGCCGGTGCTCGCACGTTACAGGTGCAAAACAAAGTTAGAATTTACGCAGGGGCAACGTTCAAAGAACGCAAGGTAAGCGGAATTGAGAGTATACATTGTATAAAGAGCATAAAATTGAAACCTTCCCGATTTCTGCAGGGAAACTTTTAACGTAAAAATACGAAAATAAGCGGCCAAGGATGCTTGCAGTCTAATTACCAGCAACGAGGAGGAAGATCCACACGCTGAGGATCACGTAGCAGTAAAATGCCCGATGCTGGTAAGAGAGCCGAACCATTTCCGCCAACATCCTGCGACACCGATTCTGGACCAAGCCAGGGTCTCTCCCTTCGGTCTATCACGACCCCGACGAATCGAGCGGCCAATATTAATCCAGGCTCGACGACACTTCTCCGAGCTGCATTCTTCTTCACCGTCGAGTCCCTTGCATAATACGTTCGCGGAATGTTTTGGAGTATTGAGGGGAGCCAGGATCCCGTGGAAGATTTCTCAACAGCCTCCTCGACACCGGCTCGAACCAGAGTACAATAACGGGCGCAGGCGCTTGTCTACCCTCCGGCATCTCTCTCGACGAATTTTTATCTTATTACTCGATTGACAATTCTATATTTACCTTCGCGATTTCGTGGTCAACGAAATAGTTCAACCCGTATATTATCGTTTAATCAACGCCACCCGGGTGGCGAACGACGGGGACGTTTTTGCGTAACGTTGACGTCGCCAGCATTGGAATACATTTCTGACTATTGCGTAACATTTGTTTCCGCAGTGTTTACATTCGCCCGTTCCGGCAACGGGCGTCCGTCAGACGTGAAGGAAGAACGGCGGCCGTGCTTGGTCGCTTTCCGTCGATAAGGCCGGCGATTAAGGTTAGCATCGAGCGCAGGCGTCCCTGTTTCCCTCGAAAATCATTGTGCAACACTTCGGTTCTTCACTTTCGGAGTCGTTGCCTGGACATCCGGACGATGCCATTGCAAATTAGCGAACATTGAGAGGTCGACGAGCGGGGGCCACAATTTCGTTACCTCTTCGCTCTAAGCTTGCGGGACGATCGCAAGAGAGTCAGCCCGATCCTTGCCGGAGATTGTGCACCCTGTGCAGATTGCCGTCGTCGGACGTTTGTCCCCCGAGAGTGACATTTTTACAACGAAGAGGGGAAATAATGAGACTACGAACGGAACGTACGGAGGGATGAACGTGTTCCTGAACGACATCGCGTCGCTTACCATCCCTCGCTCTCGTCGCCCCCGCGACGGCCGGCGCAAAAATGGAAGCTCCGAGAAGTTCACTGTGCGACGAGAGACGAAACATCGACCTCCCTCGAGCACGTCTCTCCCACTGCGACAGGTGAACGGTGTTCCGCTTGGGGACAGCGCTGGACTATTGGAACGCGCTTGCGCTCACGTGCGCGCGGTTCAAATCCGTTTCGATCCGTGCATGTTCATCCCCAGGCTCGAAACACTTGTTTGTTTAATTGGCGGACGAACGGGGCGCCGCCAACAGCGTGGGCCGAAGGGCGAAATTCGAAATCGGATCGTTTCGTTGTATTCAATTTTCGAGTTTGTCCCCGGGCCTAAATCCCTGTGGATCTTTATTAGAATTTTTTAGTAGAATTCCGGTTAATTGGGACAGCCGTTCATTTTGGGACAGATACCGAGAAACGGAAAGTAAAACCGTGATACAACTATAATTCTGTCGAAATTCGCATTCTTTTGGACGGCCGATTAATTGGGTCGAATTAGTCCGGGCCCATAGTGTCCCAATTAACCACCGTACCATTTGCCAATAAAAATTTTTTAGAGGCAACTGCTACCGTGGTTAATTGGGACATGCTGGTTAATACTTTTTTTTAAGTATTAGGTACACAGAAGTCGGTGGTCACGACCGCCATTAATTGCAGGCTAATTTGCCTTTCGTGGAGTTTGTAGAGAAAAGTACGTACTTTCTTTTCAGAGAAAACTTGAATACATTTAGTCACATTTTAAAATAGACGTACTCGAGACTGGTTAATTTTTTTCTTGATTCATTTCACTTTTTGGAACAAAATTTTGTTCTTATTGTGTAACTTGGACTTCATTCTTCGATTGCTATAAAAATCAGGCGTATATTTGTGCCAGGCGTTCTATTAATTTAAATACTCGAAATTTGACAACGAATTTATCGAAAGTGGTTTCGACAACCTGCCAAAAATCAAAGTGTATTACACAAAGACGTTCTACAATTATTATGAGGTCCACAACTTCCAGCGACACGCGCACAATCGACTGCTAAAGACTCCGATCAGTGTCAAAATGTTCTTTTCAAAAGCAAAGATCGAAAACTGAAATTAAAGAACTAAACTATTCCCATAGTTTAAAAATTTATTTTCGCCATAAAAATTACCAGGAATATCAGGATTAAGATACAACCTCCACAACGACCCGATTACAAATTGATATAAGAAGCTGTGTTTAGCGAGTGATTTATTTCGTACCACTGTGCGCCGTAGCAAAAAAACAAGAACGATATTGTTCCAAGTGCAGGTCGCCCGCGAACAAAAGAAACCAGACGTCGCTCTCGAAGTGCGTACGAAACGACCGGCCGTCTAATTGTCCAGGAATTTAAGCGCAGGACGAGGATTCTCGTTCGCCTGCAGTTGGAACTAGCGCGAACCCCCGACGAAGAGGGCGTGCAACCGTTCCGTTCGTTCCTGAAACGCGCGAGACGCCTGCGACTATCGCACCGGCCCCTCCGTCAGCAACGCAATGCCGTTTTCTTGTAATTCCTCGCTGCCAAACGTCCGCCCACGACGCGGAGGGCAGCGTCTAGGGCGGGGGCGTTGAATTGCACAATCAGTCGGCAGACGAACAACTCGTCGCTAACTGGCTTGATGCGTCGGGCTCGGGACTAACCGTCAACTACGGACAATCTAGCCATCAACCTTAAATGGAATATATACTTGCGGTCGGACGTGGATAGAGAGGCTGCCCGTGTGCACACGTGCGCCCGACGGCCGTCTCCGGGTAAGAAAACGACGGCAACGTCCGGGCGAACGGACGCGAAGATTTTGGCAACGGAACGGGGAACCATCCGAGAACTGCGCGTATGAGAACGCGCAAGAGGCGTGAGCGATATTCTGACCAAGCCGGTGATAAAACGAAGGATACACGGTTATCGTGGGTTTATCGGGGTCTAGGATCATTGGAGAAAAAATGCTCGACGGAATGATGCTGAGACTTTCGAAACGCGACAATGACGAATCGCCGCGTACTCGTTGCGAAATAATAATTGCCCCGCGATTGAGATCCGGACGACACGGAAATTCCTGTTGCATAAGGATTCCACGGTCTATATCGACCAAGGATGCGCGATCAGGAGTGAGCTGAGCGGAGGTCCCTCTGGCCCATTAATTGGCATAAAATATTACGGCATTTTTTGTTCGAAACGTTTATTGTTCGTTCGGTTCCTGGTACTTTATTACGCCCGTTTGTACCGCCACGCGAAGCCGTCGCGGCTCGCGTGTCGATTATGCGAGAACAATGGACGCAATGGTATCGCGGCGAATAATTCAAAGCGATATTGTGAGACGATATCAAGGCACCGCGCTGATACGACGATCCTTGACCGACCGCCTTACAAATGAAATAAACTGTCCGTGGTGGACGCGCTCGCAGTAAGTAGAGCGCTATTAAATACAGTTAAATGCAGAGCATTCCGCAATAGATCCACCCGTTGGCGCGGCAGTCGTCGCTGGTGGCAATGATCTTGCCAAGGCTGCAAGATCAAGCACGACGATCGCGATCGTCGGGCGCAATTTGCCAAGGATCCGTCAGCCCGTCGACTCTGGTCGATCGTTGTTCCCCTTGTTACGACACGGCGTGGAAACCGTTGATAACAGAAACGCGCAATAACGAAATGAACGTCCAGCGTTGCTGGATTCCACGTTCGATCGTGCCCGGCGCCCAACGACCACCTGATTGATTTGGGAAAGTGGCGTACGGTTCGGGTGTCGCGCGATGTCGAAAAGCTCTTGTCAAAATGATTTTACTCGGCCGGAGAAAGTGCGCTCGGCCTTGCCTCGTGGACGGGACTCGATCCATTTCATAATTGCTCGTCGTTACGTGCGCTAAAAATCGGGCCCCTCAAGTCCCGGCGGGGGACCGCGGCCACGATTTAGATGGCAATCGGCGGACGCGCAAGTTTGTACACGGAATTTAACGGAACACGAACGAGACGAAAGCAAATGGCCCGTGATGTCTCCGCGGCACACAACGTAGGTAGACGAAGGCCGGAATGAAAAACGCTCATGGCCGAGTTCATTAAAAACTTTCGTCCGGCCCGTGCGAGTAGTTATTAAAATGACGAAACGACGGAGGCGGCGAAAATTCGATCCCGTAGATTCGTGACGGAAATTCGGCTGCGAGGCGCCATGAGTTACTTCCAGATGGGTAATCGAGCGCTAAGGACGCTTCTTATCGGCCGGATTGCGGGTCACCTGTGATGCTTACGTCAACGGAAATACCGTGCAAGAAGCGGTACGTTCGATACAATGGTATCGAGTCTGGATAATTTCAATATCCCATTGAAATTATCTGGCGTCGCGCGTTGAAACGTGATTTATCGCCGACGCGAACACCTGAGCGTTTATCATTTTTAAACATTGATTGTTTATCGGCCGCGGGAAAAAATCATCTTCGACGACTTGTTGATCCAGCGCCAGGGGGACAATTAGAATTACAGCGCGCACGTACACGCGTATCTGCGTCTGTGGAAAGTCTGCCCACACACTTGTGTAAATGCGCTCGAGCTGGGAAGGAAGTATCAAACTAGATAAGCGTAGCGACGTTCATTGCTTCCGTCTAGCGTGGACGCTGCGCGTTACATTCGTCCGTCCGCTCCGCGAGTTTCGTGAATTGGCCGCCTTTCTATTGTATTCGTGCGATCGCGTACAGACACGCGCACCGCCCCCTTTCATTCCCGTGGCGAGTCTCCGCGCCTGTAATTAAGACGCAGCGACGAGTAACGAAGGAATCGGATCGAGCGATTCGAGGGGAGCGACACCTCGCGATCAATTTCGCGCTGCTCGTTCGGCTTCTGCCTTTACCATCGTCGAAATGCTCGCCGGAAACGAGCTCGATCCTCCTCCCCGTGGTCCCTGTCCCGTTGTAATCGTTAACGATAAGAGGAGCAGGGCGGAATGGCAGAAGAAATTTCGCGGGCGAAGGAAAGGAAAGAATATCGCGGTGGGGAAGCCGAGCGTTATCGGGACCGAACGAAAGTCTCCGATCGAGGCACGGTCGCAGTTCTGTCGACGGTCTCGAAGCGCGGGGCATTCAGTTCGAATTCCGAGTTTCGCGGCGAAACAGGCCGGACACGAACGCGCTCCGTCGTTGCTCTGTGCGTCTCGATTTTCGTTTCGTCGCGTCGTCGACGATGACACGGCAGTACACGAAAAAGTGCAGGTGAAGCGAAGCTTTTTTTTTTTAACGAAGAGGAAATCGTCTTCCACGTTCTAACGGTCCACGAAGATCGTTGACATCCAGTGCGGAACGTTTCTTCAACGACGGGATCCCGATCGACGCGGAGCAAGGTTCGATATCGTTATTTTTCTCTTTTTTTTTTTTTTTTTTTTTTTTAATAAGGACTGCACAGTACATTGATTATGTGCTCGAGTTCTTCTATGCTGCTGTTTCAAATTGGTCTGAAACACTGTGCGCGGGATGACAGTTTGCTCGGTCGGTATCGATCCTGGGCAAGTGTGCAGAATTGAAGGGGCGCAAATAATTGGCGAAGCAAGCGGAGAGTTTACCGTTTCCAGCTGTTAGTTTGTAATGATTCGTTTGCTGTTCGAATAAGTGAGCTGCGAGTGCGAGTTCGGTTTCGGTCTCCTTGAGGGGAATGCGGACCTCTTCCATTTAAAAGCATGTGCTCTCTAAGGAGCCCGTTCCTCATTCTGCAGTCGATAATTCAACAGGTTCGACTGTATCGAATGTAAACAGGAAGCTCCTTCGTAGCCTCGCGAATCTTCCGTCGAATTTCTCTCGAGTTGTCTCGTTCGAGGATCCGTCCGAATATCCCCGCCCGTTGAAAAAAACCTCCCGCAACGTTACAGACTCTGTCTAGATTTTTCCGGAACCGTCGAACACTTTCTGGAACCTGCCAGAACCTTGTGAACGGTCCAGTGCTTTCTACATTTCCTTGGAACCGTCGGGAAACATCTTGGAATTTTCTACGACCACCGAGACTTTTCTCGAAAATAATGTCCGCCGCTCAAGCACATCCCTAGCGAGCCTCCGGTTCCTTCTGAAGTGTTCTGCCATGTCGACTGCAACCGCGACCCGGGGTATCATCGAGGTGCCATTAGTTTTAATGCGCCCGATTGTTCTTGTTACGCGGCGAAGGTATGCAGCTGCATGTTGAATGTGCGTCGCGGCGTACGGGTCAATCAACCGCGGTGTTTATACCCCCCTTGAGCACATCTGGCCCCGGTAACAAACTGTTGACCTCGGTCCAGAGGGGAACTCCGCGATTTATCGACGAATCACCCCTCGAGGGGACTCTATTTTTATATCATCTTTAACGCGTGTCGCAGTCCCGATTGCTCGTCGCATCGCGGAACAGGTCGCCCTGTCTCAACGTTCCTTCGACCGGGTCCTTTGTTTACAGGTGTCGTATTTCGTCCCGTCGATTCCCCGAAACGTCTCGCGGACGGTCACTTCCGTTTTGCGCCCGTCCATCGAACGAACCAACGCGATTCGCTTTCGTTCCCGGTTGTCGAGTCGCGGGGGAGCACTTGATGGACGTCGCGTTTCCTCGGAGGAAAGCGTGCTTGCGCCGTTGCGTTTAACGGCGCGCGATCATGTATGAAACGATTTCGTTTTAACCGCCGTCTCGTCGTGTTTCGCGACGCAGTTCAGCCGGAACTCCTGTTTGCTTTCGTATCAGTCCTGCGGTTCAAGAAGGCCGCTGCCCCCCCCCCCCACTCCCCCCACCGGACGCAGGGGCAAACCGTCCGAACCTATTGGAACTCCGCTGGGGGAGTTAAAGCACCGATTCGTATTTTAGGAATTTTTTTCCCCCCCGCGGGGAGATTGATCGAGGAAACGGAAACGAACGAAGGGTTTTCACAACAGCGGCCGCTTTCACAACAAAGCGGCGATAATCGTGGCCAATAATCGTGCCCGATTAGGAACGCCGTAAAGGCATTGGAACAGGCGCATGGTTAATAGCGCATAAATTTCATTCAATGGTATAAATCTTCGGCGAATTACCGAAATCGGTAGAAAGTCTCGTTCACGGTTGCCGTACGAATATCGTTACCGAGGACCGTACAGTTTCCGGCCCGTCCGTTGTATCTAGTAGTTGGCACCAATGTTTCCGACACTGGCTTCATATCGCACCTGTGTACGTACGATGAAAATCTCTCGACAATTCTAATCGCTCGCTCCTAGCTTCCGTTTATTCATTCCGCTGTCTTCAATCGTCTATTGGCAGCTTCCTCGAAGCTCGTACAACACTTTTCTTCCCCCCCCCTCCATATGACGCTGACCCCCCACCATCCGAATTGGTTACCGACAGGTCTCCCTTCGTTCCGGTTGTGTTCTTTCCTTTTCCTCTTTTTGTGAAGCGAACGAAACTTCTGCCGGAGACTGGCGAAGGAAAGAAAGGACGAAACGAAAGGAACGTCGGGTCTCCCCATTGTCGCGAAAAACGAGCGCTGCGTTTCCCCTCGTTCGGAGCGTGCTTTCAAACCGGAAGAGATATCAGCGAGTTTAATTTATCGGTCGCGGTGAATCGCACGGCGATGCTGGAGAAAGAAAACGAGAACAGCGCGCCCGGCGGGAAGGGAGAGGAGCACGTGGTGCGATCGTTTCTCCAATTTAAATACGACGTCCGAGAGGGTCTTGCGCAACATCTATCGGCTGGCGCACGTAACACCTCTGCTTCGCACGCGAACCACGTGTCGATGTTTTCAGAAACGGCACGGCCAGCCCGGAGGTCGGATCGTCGCGTTTTCGACGATCGGAAAACGCGATCCCGATTCGACGCGGATCGACGTTGGAATTGTCGCCGCGTTTCGAGACCGTTCGATCCCGGTTCGCGTTCGTTGGGGATCGAGACGAACGGGTAAAAGTATCGTTGGCTGTTCGCTGGGAGTTACACTTTGCAGGAAATTGTCTGGTTACGGGGCGGCAATTCCACCGCGGACTATCCGCTATCTAAACGGATTAATCACGGTGCGAGCGTTACGCCGAGCGTGAAATCGATGATGCTCGCACGATCGACATTTCCTTTTGCACCCTTTCATGACGGTGCTCGGGCCACCGGTTGCTCGCAATCGGTTAGCGAGCTTGGCTACCAACGAGGAGCATCCAGCAATTAGTCAAACGAGAGTGGCCGGCCTTCTGCTTTCGTATCGAAACACAGCCTTGCATAAAACGGCCGGTGACACAAAGGGATCGACGACGACGAGCGAGCCGTTACAAACGGTTTTCGCGTGGTCTTGTTTGAATGGCGGTGGAAAAACACAAGAGTTCTCGACGATCGGAATAGCTGGCTGGACGCGGACTAATCTTCGTCACGATAACAAAATATCGTGCCCGAGAACTTCCTTGATATTAAAATAATGATCGCATAGATCTTCCCGATTCGTGGGAAGAGGCGGACGTGACGCAAGTTGGACGTTCGTCGCGGTGTCTGTCGTGCTTCGCGTTGCATCGGGGCGATAAGTTGGCAATTAAATGCGGCATAGTACAGGTGACCCCTCTGTAGCACGGTTTCGCTCTGACACGATCGGAAATTTGCGAGAACCCTCGCGCAACGCGGTTTCGTGTATGTGTGCAGAAATTAAAACTTAAAAAAAATTTGTTAACTGTCGAATCTCTTTGTCTGCGTTTCGTGGCGTCCGCGGAAGCGTCTCGTATAAGACGGCATTCTCTAGAGACCTATATACCGTGTCATAAGGGGGTTATTGGAAATGGGTTTATGAAATAATGAAAGAACTCTTTCTGGTTTATGTTTTTATAATATAATATAATATATAATATAATTTATAATATAATGTATTTAACCACGCGTCGGAAGTGTCGTCCTTATTCACGCACTCTTCTGAAGGAACTAACAGCATCCAAAATAACGCACAGACCCTAAACCTAATGACCTAAACTTTAGGTTTGGGACGCTTTAGGTTCTTAAGCATCGAGGACTAATCGCCCCTTACATAAACAACATATAAAACCTTAGAAATAGACGATGAAAGTAAACAGCATATAGCATCCCCTTTCAACGCGAGAACAAGAGATCAATTTTTGTAATTGTTTTCAATGATAAATCTAACAGGGGTTACTTCTACCTGGGAGCATTTGCCGATTTATCGAAGACGGAATATCGTTTAAAAATGGCCGATGCTCATAGAAATCTGATTACACAGCGTCGCAGCACGCTTATGTTAAGTAAATAATATACATTGCGTTTCCTTCGAACCGGGTGGCCGGGTGAACGTGCAAGAGCAATGGTGCAGGAACTCGAGCAAAAGTGTTGTACACAGAAATTGCAACCAATCGGCACTCGCCCCGCCGCAATTGACCGTCGCTTTCTGTTGTTCCAACGCGAACTTCTGTCGACTTTTACGAACCGCTCAGTTCACGCGGACACGTTGAACTGTTCGAGAACTTCGTGGCCCGCCGCTATCCGGTCCAATACTTTATTAACACTAGATTGCCGGAACGAGGTAATTTGACTCATTTACTTATTTTATTGCTATATATATATATATATATATATATATATAATATTATATATATTATATATATATAAAAACCAACATACCTCTTAGAAAATATTATTTAAGCTTTCATATATTTTATATATTTATTTATATATATATTATATATATTTTATATATATATATGAAAGTTTAAATAATATTTTCTAAGACATATGTTGGTTTTTAACACAATTATGAAATGTATACGAATACTAATATCTTCCCCTCCCCACTACTTAGTTCCAAAAAGCCACATGTGCTATAACGATTTCTACGGGTGTGAGTCCAATTGACTCATTAAATATTTTAGAAGTTGGTGGTTTTACACACATGCAACTAAGCTCTTGTGCATAGTGTACTATACGCGTATGTATGCGCGTTTTAAGCCTAAACCTTTGTGTTATATGGCCGGTTGGCGCAGCCATAGACGTGGCTGCGCAGCGATGTGCCTTTGTTTTTGGGGGGAGAGCAACGTCGCTCAACGACGGTGCCGTTAACGGCCTTTGCATAAGAAAGGTCAAACAAAGAGAAACTGTACCTCACAATAGAACTCTTTTTGGATACAATCCGATGCGAGAGTTTCGCACGTTCGAACTCGTCGACTCGCCGTTTAGAAATCCATTGCGAACTTCGATGTTGACGTCCGAGTCGAATCGACTCATTTCAGTCGGAACAGGTGTACACCCGACATCCGGCAATCCGGTGTTAACGAAACCGAGGAAACGTAGCAGCGTCTGACGGTTGTCGCAGAATTTACGCGCACGGCCTTGTCCCGGTTTATCTACGACTGACCCATAGATTTTGCAACGCGCTGCCGGACGATGCGGGAACAAAAAAAAAAAAAAGGGCACGCGACTGCATAATTTCGCAGGTAAGTGTAACTGCTGTGCGCTCGAGGCCGAACGGTGTTTCCCCCTCGCGTCGTGCGCCTGATCTGAAACGATCTGGATCCGCACTCCGGACTGTGTCTCTCCTCTTGTGCCACTGGCGGTATTCGTTAGGCAAGCTGACGAATTTCGGCGGGGGCACAGAAGAGGGCTCGTTAGTCGCTTTGTAATGGTAGCGGAGAAAATTCAACTTCCAACTTCGGTTTTTTCAAGATGTTTCGTTAACGCTTGGACTACGATTTTAACTGTTGACTCTTCTTGGATGGTCTGAGCAAGGGAGTAAGGGAACCTCGGGTTTTTAAAGGGCGTTGGAAATGATGTAGTAGGAAATGATCACAGGACAGTATGACGAGGTGTTTTGGAAGCGGAGGTGCGATCAGGTTACACGACGTGGGTTTAGAAATAATTGCGTCCATGAATCCTTAGGTGGCTAGTAGACAATAAGACTAATACGGATATATTGGGGGAAAATACATTACGTACTTATGGGGCGCTCGATACTGGGGAACAATATAGCCGATCGAAGTAACTTTCACGAATTATAGAAGGGGTCGTTTGTTTGATTGGAGTTTTCTATTTTTTTTTTTTAACCGGTGCAATTATAATATAACGTTGCCCGGGGCACTTCTGTTCCCGATCGCAATCGCTCGTAGATCATAGTTCCACGCCGCTTTGACGTCAGCGCGTATCGAGCAACGTGACCGTCGTAATAATCGAGCAGTGGAACGCTTGTCGGCCAACAGTTTCGCCTGATTAATGGCCCTTCTTCGCTGTTCATTCATCAGATTCACAGTCGCGGTTGATCTATCCGTCGGGATTAGGTATTCAAGGCCCGCTCATCGATACGACGAACAATCGAATACACAGGGCGTCCGTTGAATTATCAGAGGTCGCAATCAATCTGTTTGACACACGTTTAACGAATCATATCGCTGAATTAATTTCACAGCTATTGTACCAAAAGTCGTCAAGTTAGTTGCGGACAAATGATTTATAGATGTATTTGGAAAGGTGTCTTTCGACAGCTCTTGACAGCAAATAGCGTTAAACCCGTGAATATCGAGCTGAAATCATTTGGAACAGATACCCTCGAGCAATCGATGAATAGAGAACCGGCGAATTGGTAAACTCGTGACAAATAACGGTCGAGAAAATAATCTAAAACACCTGGGTGATTTCATTTAGCGCAACATGCAGGATCACTATACACCGTGGCAGGAATGCAAACTTACGAACCGAAACGTACACGCGATTGCTTAGTGTTTGGAATACTTTCTTCGTACGAGCAACGACGTACAATATTCGCGTCGTCTTCGTTTTAAGAAAAAGAGTTGGCCGTTCCGATTCGACTTCGCCGGACAGGCGTCACGCTGTTCCGTATTGGTCGTTCGTTGCGTGGAAACGGTTGGGTTCACGGCGCCGACAGAGCATTCGGTCGGAGCCGTGGCAGGAAAGTGATTTTGTCACGCAATAATCTCTGATCTAAAACGATAGCCAACCGTCGGCCCCGAAGTAGGTAACTTCGGATCGGCCGGTTTTCCACGGCTAATTAAAACGAAAGCTTTAATTGCGGGCACCTCGTGCGTGCCTCGGCTGATCCGCGAGAGTCTGTATTCATAACAGCGTTCGTAGAAACGTGTTTCAGCAGATGTTATTCGTTGTTTTGTCCAATTTTCTTTCCGAGGGACATGCCGCCGCGTTTAGCGTTTCAAGTACAGCGGAACCCAGATAACTCTAACCTCTATAAGACGATAATTTTCTTAACTCACTTCCGCACCGCTCTATAACCGCACCCTCTATAAGTCGAAATGAAACGCACTTTAACTAAAATTTAGAACAGTCAAGCATCTACTGCTCTATAAGTCGAACAACTATCGCCACTGCAATTCGAAGTTTATAACTTTGTGTCAGAAATCGTTCAATTGTGTTAGAAAAAGAAAGAGGTATATATATATATTATATTTTCAATGTAATACAACGTCACGGATCGCAGCTACTAATGCAGTTCTAGTCTCGCCAATTTCTTTCTCGCTCGGGCTTTTCTTCTTTTTATGCCACTCGATTCCCAGCGGCTCGCACGCTTTTTACCTCTCATCTGTCTCTCACTGTCTGACATCCTCGGGCACTCATCGCTCATTCGTCATTCCATTCGCTATCGTCATTCGCGCGTATTTACAAAACCCATAACAATTGTTTCCTGCCCTTCAACCGTTAGGTTTGTGTCAAAACACAAGACGGAAAACATAAAATGACCACGTGACTATGCCTGGACGCTGATCGTGTTTCGTCAACTTTCCTAGATAAACAATGTGTTAATACAACAACTCACGGCAAAATTACGGACTTTTTGAGTAATAAGAAGTCGGTACATATGTGTATGTATTGTGGCCTAGCTTTCGTCTTCCGATTACGTTTATGTACGTACACAATAAAAATGTAATAATCACGCCAAAAAATTTAATCTGCCTTACAGAGCCTGTGTAAGTCGAATTTTTAGTGGAGTAAACCTCTCTTACTCGAACACTCTGTAACTCGAAGTTTTTTTCTCTTCCCTTCAGATTCGAGTTATGGAGGTTCGACTGTAGTAACAATCGAGGGCAATTAGTTATTCCGAATTTCACTCCAGAAATTAATAGCTGGAGGTTGCAATCGTTTCTCGCGATCTTCGCGCTCAAGGCTCTCCGAACTTTTGCTTTTACAACTCCTCAGAAGCTTTTAGAGGAAAAGGCTTGACTCGTTAAACGAAAGGTCTCTCGGTAGAG
The DNA here is from genome assembly GCA_948146005.1 of Nomada fucata. Taxonomy (NCBI): domain Eukaryota; kingdom Metazoa; phylum Arthropoda; class Insecta; order Hymenoptera; family Apidae; genus Nomada; species Nomada fucata. Next base: position 28,652,116 of record OX411277.1, on the reverse strand, counting down.
CTGACTTCGCGTCGCCAATACGAATACGATTCGCGAGAGGTGCATCGTTTCCTCGTGGATTGCGCTGCAAAAACTTTCTGACATCCCCGAAACCGGTCGTCGTCGCCGGGACGATGCGACGCAGGGAGCACAGTGGGGCAATTAACAGAACGTAGAAACGATTCTGGGAAATAAACGGACGGCCGCCAGAGGGACGGTAAACCGATTGCCAAGAATCGGCAAAACTGAATTTTTGTAATTTTTGTGGTCCGACGGTTCGAGGTGGTACAGGTTTCAGCAACGGGGACTAAAAGTCTTTCTGCCGTGTCCACAGCGGCGATAATTATTCTGTGACGCAAGGGTAACGCTCCGTAAAACGCGGATCTATCGTTTCCCTATCGACTTCTTGCGAAATTCATTTAAACGGCCTTTGCCCGAGCGAGGAAAAAACGAGCCTACAATTAGGACGAACGAAGTCGGCGGTTGTTTTTCACGCGAGGAATGTTATCCAAGCTTTCGGATGTTTTCTTCGGCCGTCGATACCGTCGTGGAGAGCGTATGCAAAAAAAGCACCTTCCACCAATCACTTGGAAAACCGGCACGTCCGTTACTTTGCATTCCTCGCACGCGATGAGCACTGGATCACGTTTACGGCGGATTTCCAAACAACGCGCACGTGTGCGTCGTGCCCTGGAAGTATCTGAAGGCCTTCGAAAGCGTACCAGATATTGCCGGAATGCCCGAAATTATCTTGGAAGTTCTGGCGGCCCGCAACATATTCGGAAAATTCTCGACAATTCTGACGAGCCTCCAGTCGGTTTCGTGGAAATAATTCCGAAAAGCTGCGAACGTTTCTGCGATATTCTCCCCTGCTGCCAACTGGTGGCCCGCGGGCCACGCGTTGGCCCCCTCCCCTGCTTGTATCCTCCAGCGAACTGCTCGCGTGTCGTATGATAGACTAATGCAGAGACAGATGACGCCCCACACGCTACGCGTATTGCGTTCGACGTCATATCAACGTCACATTATTTTCGCGTTTAATTGGCAGGCGGTGACACTGGTGGACGCTGGAGGAGAGAAGCCTGGCATTCCCCGTTCCACGCGTTTCTCGAAGCTTCCGGGGGCTTCTGAAATATTTTCGAACGTCGAAACGGTCTGTAGATGTTCGAAAGCTTCTACGGAATCGTTCGAGGGGTAACGAGGATTTCCCTGTACGTCGCGTTTTCTTCTCCGCGGATTTTGAAAGAGCCAGGCAACGCGAACGCACGGATGCTCTTTCGTCACTCGTCGATCGACGAAATCGCGACTAGAGACGATTGGGCAACGGTCGTTGTACTTACTTTCGTTTCACGTAACGTCCGCGCGGCGATACACGCGCGCACACGAAATTGACCTGAAATCGCGTTTAATACATTCGCGGTCAATTAACAGGCGAGCACACAGGCATTCGCCCCGGCGAAGAAAGCCGGGTGTCGCCGTGACGTAAACACGCCCGCTTACGAAACGCGCCTCCGTGGGAAGGTAACCTCGAATTTTCACGAATATTCCGGGATCGCGATGATCCGGAAGCGATCGGGCGACTTGAGCTTTTACTGTTATCGAGTTGTCCCCGCGTCGGAGGCTGCGTTTCATCGCGCGACGACAACGAAAATGGACAACGAGTGCCAACTAATCGCGGATTCGAACGGCGAGGCGGTATATCAAGTGCAACGGGTGTCCAGCCTCCGATGGACGGCATTCGCGATCGAACGATTAAGTATGTGGCGCCATGTAAGGCTACGGTTACGGTGGACGCGCACTCGGACGAACTGGCGTTCTGACGAATACGTCCGAACAATCAAACGCATTAGTTCTTATGCGAGCAGTTACGCTACGTGGAATTTCTTTTCCCGATATATATATATATATATTCCCGATCGACCGTACGAACTCTATGTCTCTATGTAGTAGTGTTTAACCATTCGATCAGCTACCACGTATGAAGCAAACATTGCCATAGTAACTATTGAAATCGATGAATTCTTGAGAATAATAATTGTATATAGGCCCGCATTATTTTGTTTCTTCCGACTGCACCAAGGCGTCGGAACATATTGCAATAATCAAACGAGTTTGATTCGTGGTACGTCGCAGAGAAATTTGATAGCCGTGGACACAGAAATTAATTTCTGTACGTCTCTCTGTAATCTATAGAATCAATGCAATGTGGAAAATTCCAACGTGTGAAATAATCTTCTGCGATCTTTTTCGAATCACTGGTTTTGGGTTCAGGCGTGTGCCCGTTCTAAAAACAATTTCATATGGAAAGACACGTCTCGTAAACTATTAGTCCTAACGGACAGTGTGAAATTCTATATGAAAAGCTAAGTGATCTAAATGACAGGCCGGTTGAAAGAAATCTGTAAGAAACGTGCATCCTTTATATGTATTGTAGAATCAATTATTATCTGTATATGCCTGCATATCATTGTTTATTTAAAGAATATAATTTATTGTACATTGCTATTATTCTCAGCTGTAATAAAACTAAGTGGAGAGGCCTATGGGGTACATTCCGGGAGGAAATTAGCAAAATCTCGTAGATGCAGGAGGAACCCTGCTGGAATCATCATGGTCCTACTTTAAGGCTATGATGTTTCTACAGTAACAATTCCTGGCAAGGAAAACGCACGGAAATATTCCTCCACATACAGAGGAGAGAAGTGGAAAAGATACAACTGTGGAATACACAATTGTGGAAGACGTAGGGCGACATGTGTCCTCCCCAAAAACAAAAGCTCATCGCTCAGCAGGAACGTCGGTGGCTGCTGCTTTGGCGTCCCTCACACATGCATACACATATACTACACCTATGACAGACGGACGTTTGGTCAGACGTTTACTGCCATTTCGTAACAGTTCGGATGTATGTTCGTCAGAAAACGCATCCGCTATAACCGCTACTACTCGCGTTTGTCCGACGAACAGTTCGGACGTGTTCGTCAGAACGCCAGTTCGTCCGAACACGCGTCCACCATAACCGTACGCCCGGCACGCAGTCGGCCGTTCTCTAAAATTTATGGAAATTGGACGACGACACGAACGCTCGAGACGCGATGGAAGTGCCGGTGTACCACGTGACAAATGGCACACGTACGAGCTAGGGACAGAGGAATGATAAAGGCGAAGCAGAGGCGTGGATTTCGCAAGGGGTACCGCCTTACGTCGTTGCTTTCATCTTCTCTCGCAGATCTCGTCGACGCTCGAAGTTTCCCCGTGACTTTTCCTCCATTCTCCCCTGGCATCGCCGCAAATTCTCTATCGCGGGTGCCGCGACTCGCGAGAACGTACACGCCGCGATAAAACAGAGTATCCGTGTCGAACCGGTGCAACTGCAGCGCGCCGACGTGAAAGCATGCCGCGACGAGGATTTCCCATTTTATTATTTATAAGCGTTGCTTTCGTTCCCGGCCACGCGCTGAAATTATACGTGACACCGTGCTCGTACGATGTCCGACGGTTCTCGAATCGTCGTCGACGCCGGACAGGTTGATCGTTGCTTATCGAAATACTTTCGCCGACGGCCGAGGGGATATCAAGTTGACGCAGAAAATTCATCGGGTTCGGAATTACGAGCCTTGTCGCAATTTTCTCGTTCTGCCGCGTGACACGAGGATAGGCTAATTCCTCGCTGCATCCTGTGAGCAGGACGCTTCTTTCGAGATTCGTCGAATCGGTGTCTCTTGGCTGGAGGCCTTTGCGAAGGCCTTGCCGAAGCTCGGGGAATTTTATTAGCGAGATTATTGGGAACGAAATTTCGTTCGATACGGTTCACGACGGCTGGTTACTTGAAGACGTTCCGTTCGGCGGTTCCTTTGAGGAAGGGCAATCGTGGCCGCGAAGGGACGTGCATGGCCACATGTCGGAACTCGAGGACATTAAATTGGCATTCCCGTAACGAATACGCGTGACCAGCGTCTTAGATGAAACGGGTGTCGCGACGAAATATTCTCGTTGCCACAGCCGTTCTCCTCCGAGCTATTCATTATCGCGAGATTGCTGTCCTTCTTTTCGCAGGCTAGTCAACAGCGCGCTTAGTTCAAGAAAAACAGCATCGTAATCGTCGCGTCTCTCTGTTGAACATATGGGAAGGGTTCAGAAGCCAATCAGAACGCCCATTGTCGTTCGAGGAACCGAGATAAATAAGGTCTTCACGAATTACTTAGAAAAAAATGATACCGCGTTAGCACCGTCATCTATTGCCTCCGTGTGAAAATAGTGACTTAATTGATTCATCAACTGATTTATCAAGTTTCCACAATAAAGAGGTTTTTGATCCTTCGAAAGTTCGACTCACACCGACTTAGCTTATTACATCGCACAAGCTCTGAAGGCGTCAAGAACAATCGCACAGAAACGTTATTGCAGCTTCCCCTCGCCGATTAGAAATCGATTGGGCGGGGGTTTCGTTCATTTAAATGCGTCGATCTCTCGAACGAATGCTCGCCCTTCGGGTGTCGCTCGATAACGTCACGATCAGCCCGTTTCACAGTCGACGCTCCATTCGACCGAGTCAGGTTGCCCATTCATTCCGCCCCTGCGAATTTCTCCGTTCTAAAAATATGCACGGACACGTGGCACGGCAAGTTCACGCCGCGAGTCAAGTTCACGGATCGACAGGTCCTGTCCGGTCCAGATTAAATATCTCGCGAACTGTTCGAGCGAGATGAATCCCGGAGGCGCACGAATACACTGGCCCGCGGGCAATCATTCCTTCCGACCCGTTCGCTTACTCCGCGAGCCTGGTGAAAGATGTTGCGCAACGCCGCGTAGCGGCTTTCCAAATAATGGTAAAAGCTCGCCGGATCTGTCTCCTGCCCGGTCGATAATCTAGCGCAATCGACGCGCGTACGCGCGGACCTTCAATTAGCCCGATTAGAGCTTATCGCGCCCGCGGCGTTCACCATCTCGTATGTCGACTCGAAACAAAAGGTGGCTCGATTGTTACGCCGACGGGTTATTCAATCGTGGCGATCGGATAAGAAGCAGGCCTGTTATCCAATGGGCCCCGGCCACTTTCACCGTGACGAGCGGAGAAAGATGCCCATCCCGGGATCGCGGCGGGGACCGACGAGAGTCGCGGATAACCACGTCATCGGGCAGCCGTGGAAAAACCTGCTGGAATCGAGTGCAAGTGGTTTTAGAAAGTCGTTCACGCTCGAATCTGCTGCATGTTCCGGAGCCAATATCCTTCCCTTTCTACGGACGGCAAATACTTTCCAATTTTATCGACGGTGTCCCGAAATTTCATCCGCGTCATTCGGCTGACATAAACGTCCGCTACCCTCGTGCACCCGGGCCAATTTGACGACACGGGCGATCGAGCTGCTTCCAACGGTCAATCTGGAAGCGAGTAGCGATTCAACCAGGAAACAGGATAGAGTATAAATTTTGCTTGTTGCGTCCTGGCCATAAGATTGGGCGCGATAAAGAAACTTGCCGCGTCGCCCAGTCCGCCACAGCGACAATTTAGCTGAGGAGGCATGGAAAATTGATGGAAAATCTCGGGATGGACGGTCTAGACTCATCTGCAGGGCCCTGTGCTTCAGACGCAAGGATTTATGCGGCACTTGGGCCAAGACAGCGACGACGGCGACCTTGTGGCGAATCCTGCGTACCAATCAGGTGCTTGGAATTAGTAATAGTAGAACGCTAGGGGCGAACTTTTACCGACCACGATCTAAATTAATACGCAGGCGTCACACGCGGAACACGAGACGTCCAAAGAAGTGCGCAAAGACGTTGGGACAGGCGAGACGTTAAGGAAGAATACACCGTATAGAGTTACTGTATTCCTTGCATGCGGGTCGACGTTTCGTTATGAACGAATTCCCTCCCGAAGGGAACAATGAGGAGGACATCGAGCTCCTGGAACCCCTATTGCACGATCTCTTCTTCGTCGGCAATCGATAACTGAGCCGGTGTTTTTGAAAGTGGTATAAGTCCACCTTTGGGAAGACACGAGTTATTGGTAGATTTAGCGAGATATAGATGCCCTCTGTTTATATTTATAATCGCATGTTCAACGGTGCACGGTTTCTTCATAAATGAATTAAAAGAAGGCTGTAAAATGTTGTCGCTAGAATGTTTTTTAACGAAGGTGGAATAGGTTCCTTCGTAATAATTATATTTGAAAAAGCTTTCAATTATGATAAAAAAATAGCTTTGCTTTTGTATAAAAGAAGCTTTTGTCTCGATCAATTCTCTGGAAGAGGCAATATCCAGTAGGAAAAAAAAATTGACGGAGAAATTGTACATTGACTGGAAGATATGCTGGACGAGATTGGAAAGGGATGAACCGCACAAAATTGACCATAAAACCTCTGTGGAAAAAAATGCGTAATTTAAAGTTGTTTATTTATTTGGAAAGCGAGGAAGCCCTGCAAATTTTAGCAAAATACTATGTTGTCATTATATGAAAGTTCAAGACCTATAACAAAAGAAAAATATAGTGACACGATGAGTTTACTGCCTTACATACCTCCTACTCACCACGAATACTTCACCATGCTAAGTTACGATTAGTTACTTAACGAAGTTATTTACTGTTCACACTTGTTTACTTATATTTTCTTCCATAACATAACTGAAATTAGTTCTCAACAAATTCGATTTTTCGTTTACTTTTTTCGATTTCCGTTTACATGCCTTCAGTTTAATTATTACGTTCTATAGAAATACAGACTTAAAATTGCTGTTGCATTGAAAGTGGTGTAACTCCATTTGAAGTTACAAAAAATCGTTTACTTTCTTCAACAATTTCATTAATAATTGTTGCACGATAAAATTGAACGAGTCAATAGGTTCAAAACGATTCAAACGCGAACCCTCCAGTAACCGCACACAGAAAAGATGGACTTATACCACTTACAGGAACAACGGCTCAAACATTGCCCAACCGCGTCTCGCTGTTACCGATATCGCCGCGCACGTCAGCGCTCCACCCGACGAATCGACGACGAATATCAATTCTGTCCGAGGACAAATTTCCCGGACCTGCGTCAAAGAGTGACGCTGTTCCACGCGGAACAGTATTTCCAAATACGCAGGATTACCGCGGACACGATTCGGTTTACAGGTCGACGATCTCGCCCGACCCACACGCCCGTGTGTTCCAAGCGAGAAGAATGCTTCACGCTTAAAGACGGTCGCGAGTCGACGAGCTTCCCGGAAAAGGGTTGCCTCTGTCGCGTCTTGCCCTCCTCGCGATTCAGCCCTGGGCCCAAGGAATCGAACGCCCGGCGACGATGTTGCCATGCTAAACGCGTGTCGCCGCGATCTGGGTCAAGTTTCGTGCGTCACTTTTACACCCGGTTTTTCAATGACGCTTATCCGAATTCGCTTAACCCACTTTTCATTCGGAATCTTTAATATCTTTTGTTTCTGCCGTCGCTCGAACCATGGACCCGACGCACGACGTACTACGACAACGGCGAGGACGACGATGATGATGATGAGGATGATGATGATGATGATTGTGCGGCCCGATCGAAGGGGACGGATGTGTGCGATTTTCGTTGTTAAGATCGAATTGAAGTTTCTTCGGAGCGACTCCAGAGGGGGCGACGGACGTCTTCGTTGTTAGACTAACAAGCGTGCTTCTCCGTTGCGCCACTGGCACGAATATCGCCCATTGTGTTGCGAAGCTGATTTCGCTCCGTTCGATCGACGGAAACGAGATAAATGAAAATTGCAAATGATGGTTTACCCGACGCGGCTATCGACTCGATTGCGATCGATTTGCAGGGTGCAGCGGACGCCATGGCGTGTAAGTTCGTTTACATAAGCGAGGTGAAGAAACGCCGGTTAAATCTGAATTCTGGAATCTTTCGTTGCGTGCCAAACGGGGCGTGCGAGGAATTTCGCGTCGCAGCCGAAGCGGAAAGCGACGAGCGGCCGTCGCTCAACGCCGCGGGGAAAGAAGCGAATATCGAAGCGCGCGATAAACAATTTGAGGAATTGGAAAACTCAAGGGGACGCGCAGAGACGACGCGCCGGAGCGTTTTCTATTTTTATTCAAATAAGGAAATCCTCCGGTTTTCCCCCGACGCAAAATGGCACAACGATAAATCTCCGGCTGCCGTTCTTCTCGGCCGTTGCTTTCCACGCGTGCAGATATCTTTCTGCCTCCCGTGAGAACCGTCGATTACCAGGGGCGATCGTTTTCGAGGGAACACCGCGTTTGCACCGTGCAATCTTGTCACGTCCGATCCGAACCGTAACGGCTCTCGGGCATTCGAAATTGCAACCACCGGGAATTTCATTTTCAATCTCTAGTTAACATCTCGATTCGTTGGCCGCTCCACTTTCTATGGTTTTTCTTGCTTTTCTTAACGGCACGCTCCACCTGGGAATCGCGGCTATCGGTCTCTCACAAATTTCATACGATGCTGATCGATCGACGCACGTCCGCAAAACCAGTTCTGGTCGCAACTACTGGTTGCATGTCACAGAGTCCGAGGCTACGTATATATTTGCAGCCCGATAGAAATGGAATGCCCATGGCAAAAAGATGCTGTTTCACAGTTTCCAGGATAATGATAATAATAATTTCCCACTCTGTACCAATTTATTTTAATTCATTCGTTATTCTTTTCTGCCTTTCCTTTTTATTTTTACTGTATATACTCTGCGTGTGTTTCAATTCTCTGTATACCAAAGGGTTTTATAGCCCGTTATTATTATTATTATTAATAATAGTGTGGGAATTGAGGCGCCTCCAGCAACGAAAGGTATAAGGAACATAAGAACAACGAATATTAAAAAGGGTTCGTGGCGAAGTTGGACTGATCAGTGGCTACCACCAGAATATCTCGGGTTCGATTCCCCATGACAACACAAAACGCGCATCATTTGCTGCCTCCCTTCATTTTTAATCGGTTTCCAACAATAGTATAATAAATGTATTTCCCTCTTTATCTCCTCAGAAGATGCAGAGGCAACGATAATTAATGACGATTTCGCCTTCGTTGTTTTTCGCAGATGTGGAACAATTTGACTTGCGTGGACGATTTTCTGAATCGTGCCTTCCACAAGTTGGGCCTTGTGGTCGGTCGTCATCCCGGCTACTTCGTCATCGTTCCGGTTCTCCTCGCCTGCATCTGCTTCACCGGATACCAGAGGATACATTACGAGATCGACCCGGAGTATCTGTTCTCGCCGGTGAACGGGCCCAGCAAAGCTGAGAGGGCCATAGTCGAGCAGTACTTCAAAGTCGATTACAATCATAAATTTAATTTGGCTCGGATCACCAGGCCAGGTGAGTCGTCGGGGGAAACCCCCCCACGCGCGACTATAACACAGAATTGGGGGTGTTGCGCTGCGTGGAAGGGGGGGGGGTCTCCCAGATTAATGGAGCTTTGTCAAACAAACGAAAATGCCCCTTTGACATCCCCCCCCCCTAAAAATAAACAATAATCCGTTGACGGATTATGGCGGCAGCAGCGAAGTTCACGGAGAAAGTGCATCAATTTCGCCGCGAACGCGTTTCCTCGTTCGCATTGTGTGCGGGCAATTTCGCGCCGCGTGAATTAAACGTGTATCGGAGGCAACGTTGTGTGCACTTTCACGTTTCATTGAGCCGTTGTTAATTAACCCTTTGACGAGGCCGTGGCCGACGCCCCCCGTTCCCCCGACGATTACGTGCGAGCTTTTAAAGGTTGCTTTTTGGGTCCGTTCAGGTCGGTTCGGTCACGTCATCGTCACCGCGAAGGACGGGGATGATAATTTGCTGAGGACGGCGGTCTTCGACGAGCTGAGGGAGCTGGACAGAACCATCAGGAACACCAAAGCTATTTACGAGGAAACGGAGTACACTTACAGCCAGATCTGCGCCAAATGGCTGGACACCTGCTTCAACAACGACATCCTGGAGCTGCATCATGTGATACAGTAAGTAACGACACCGTGAAGGAATTTCGCGAAATACTTACAGCTTGGGGAGTTAAGTTGGCCGACCAGCGTAAGCCCATTAGCGTCCAAACCGAGGTAAATATAAGGTTGTCGCATATTACTCGCAGGAAAATGACCAGTATCGTCATCTGTTGCTCGCGCATGAAAACGGTGACCCAATTGATTCGTCGACTGAACGTTGCGATAACAAAGAGTTGCACTGACTTACGCTGACCGGCCGCCGAGCCCTCCATTCGTTAGCCGCGAGATTATCACAGAAAGCGCGTTCGTCCGGTGGTCTAAGCGTGCGGTGGCACTTTGCAGCGACGTGGAGAAACGGGTGTTCAATCTGACATTCCCGTTGACGCTGAACCCAGTCACATGGGACATTCACCTGCTGCCCGTCTACTTCGGAGGCAGCGTGATCGACGAGGACCTGATCATAGAGTCCGTGCCCTCCCTGCAGCTGGCCTACTTCCTCACGGCCGGCAACGAGCACGAGGATGCCGTGTAAGCGTAGCTCGATGGCTGGAGCAAAACGAGACCCGTTTCATTCACTCGATCCGTCGATAACGTCCTTTTTCTTTTCCATTGTTCTCGCGGAACAGCGGCGCCGCGTGGGAGGAGGCGTTCCTGGAAACGGTGAAGAACCTGCGGGAGTCGAACGTGTTCAAGCACATATCCGTCGCCAGATTCGCCTCGAGGACCCTGGAACTCGAGCTGGAGGAGAACACCAGGTCCATAGTGCCTTACTTCTCCAGCGCCTTCATCCTCATGGCTTTGTTCTCCGTGGTCACCTGCATGATGACCGACTGGGTCCGCAGCAAACCGTGGCTTGGACTGCTCGGAAACGTTTCCGCGGCCATGGCCACCGTGGCTGCGTTCGGCCTCTGCATATACCTGGGATTCGACTTTATCGGGCTGAATTTGGCCGCGCCGTTCCTCATGATCGGTTAGTCCCCGCAAGATATTATTAGCTGGGTCGTTCGCGGGCAACGGTCGTGAACTATAGGCTGACGCGGTCGTTGAGAAATATCGCGACGCAGCCAGCGCGTCCCTCGAGAATAGAAAACGCACGTGGGAACAGCCGGGAGTATCGGGTTTCACAACGGTCCGTCCGGAGGACGCGTGCAACGGTCGTCTGGCGCACGCGAGCGCAACGACGGAAGGGAAAACTCGTTCCTTCGCTTCCGCTTTTCTCGCAAATCACCCGGTGCTGGTTGTCCCCTGATCCGTGGCCAGTCGATCGCGGCGAGGAGAGACCGGAGGTGTCCGTGTCGCAAGGATTTCGTCGAGCGACGCATCCATCGTCCGGTCGTCGCCGTTCGTCGTTCGATCGAATATAAATAAATAAGAGTTCAATCGTTGCGAACGCGCAGCGGGGCAATCCGTTCCGAGGAAGCCCGATCCCTACCGCCGGTGGACTCTCAAGGAAGTCGTCGCTCGAAATTGAATGAACGCGTTTGATCAGCGGCCATAAATCGTCGTCCAAACATGGACGGCGGCTGAATCACGAATAAATCGGCCGTTCTGATTCACTCGACGCGTTAACTGCCGCCTCGTTATCGCGATAATGGCACCGCGGTCGTTTTTAGCAGAGTCGATAGGGGCGCGCGACGACCGCGACGCAGTCATTCTTTGCCATGATTCACCGGGTGTCGCCTTTTATTCTCCCCCCCCCCCCCCCCCCCCCGCCACCGACGGTTCTCGTCCCGCGATCAGGGACGCAATAACTCGGAGCGAACATAATTTTGGTCCGCAGGAATCGGGATAGACGACACGTTCGTGATGCTGGCCGCCTGGAGGCGAACGAGCATAACGAAGCCGGTGCCGGAAAGGATGGCCGCAACTTTGAGGGAGGCCGCCGTCTCGATAACCATCACCTCTCTGACGGACATGATATCGTTTTTCATCGGGATCCTTTCGCCCTTCCCCTCGGTGCAGATCTTCTGCATCTACTCAGGTTCGGCCCGGAACCGTCCGATCAATTCGTTCGATCAGCGATTAACGGTCCGCGTGAATGTACCAGCCTCTTTTATTTATTCGCCAGGTTTCGCCGTGGTCTTCACCTTCATCTTCCACCTGACCTTTTTCACCGGATGCGTGGCGATCAGCGGTTACTGCGAGCAGAAGAACCTGCACAGCATCGTCTGCTGCAAAGTGCAGCCCCTCTCCAAGTCCTGTGAGTACCCGCACCGTGTGGCGACAAGCGTGAAATTCGAATACAAACGGTCAGAGACGCCGGTGCCCTCCTTACGTAACCGTCCAGGAATCCGCCCGGCCGGTAAAAGCAAAAGTCGACGGCGATCCGACGGCCCGTTTCGGTTACTACATCCGATGTAACCGTGCTCCTCGTGTCCGTACGTTCACGCGTACACACGTCGTCGGAAGGAACCGGGGATGTTGCACGGCCAAAGGAGACGGTATACGGAATACTTTCACGGCTGCGGGACGCGTCATTGGCTCTTTTTATTTGAACTTTCGTTTATTCGCCGCCCACCGTCACTTTCACTGTTCCAGCGAACCCGGTCCTGGGGCCTCGGATCCGTTATCGCCATAATAAGGATACCTTTCCTCGCTCCCTTTCTAAAAATCCGCCGTTTCGGTTTCGGGCATTGCCCGTCGTGTTTCGCTGACGCCGAATATTTTCACCGAACGATTTATAAGTCGCTCGATCGCCCCTCGCGGCCTAGGATCACCTTGGGTCAGGTTTGGGCACGTCCAGGAACGATCGCGGATCGGATGAAAAATTGTCCCCCGTGTAAATCGATCGTTCCGCGATCCGTTGATCGAACGACTTTCTCCGACGGCGTTTCTGTCTTCTCGAGTGAAAACCACGAGAGTCCAGGTGTCTCGAGCTGAACGTCAGTTACGTCAGAGAAGCGTGCCGAGTTACGTTCGACCACTGTTAATTCGTTAGATCGCAACACTCGTTGCGTAACTTGAGCCGCTTTCCCCGGCATATTGTCGATAGTTACGAACGATGTAATCCTCGACACGTTTACGCGCATCTTCGGTCGTTTTGACAGTGAAAAATGATAGGCAACCACTCGTGGACCGTCCTCCCGTGTTTGTAGTGAAAGTAAGACTTTTCGACAGTTTTATCTCGCGGACAATCTGCGGGCTTAACCCTCGGGGTACGTTGACAAGCGGACGGTAACGGGGTCTTTCGCGATTCGTGTCGATATTCGATTAACCATGGTTACAGTCGTAGTAGGACCTAATCATCAGTCGTCACTTTATTACTAACGGGGGCAGGTTAGTCAGTGTCGGTAAAGCAGGCTACTCTTATCAGGCCCCGTTACCGTACTGCGAGGGTTAATAACGTAGGGTCCGGCGACTCCATCGGAATTAATAGCAAGAAAAATTGAAGTGGCAATTTTCCAGAGGATCATTGGCAATGAAGTATCCACGCAAACGTGAACGCGTATTGGAAACCGATTGTCCCCAGATTTGGTCATCGATTATACGCGCGATGCATCGTAACGCGATTAACGTGTGTAAATCGCATCTTTCTTTGTTCTCTCGATAAAGCATGACCTCATCGTCGCTGTCCGTTTTCAATGTATAGTTCGATGCTTTGCCTGGCTGACACGCAAGGTGGATTAATTACATTCGGCAACTTTCAGCGAATCGCTCGTGGTTCTACAGAGTCCTGTGCACCGGCGGAGTGAACCCGGACGATCCTTACAACCCCATCGATAATCCGGAACACGGCTGCATGAGCTGGTTCCGTGATTACTTGGCAACCGCTCTCAACTGTCGACCGATCAAGGCCGTCGTCATCCTGATATTCGGATGCTATTTAGCCGGTGCGCTTTACGGCCTGACGACCCTCGAGGAGGGCCTGGATCGTCGCAAGCTCTCCAAGCACGACTCCTACTCGATCGCCTTCTACGATCTCCAGGACTACTACTTCAGGGAATTTCCTTACCGGATACAGGTAAGACCGATTTGCAATTTGGGGGAAGAAGGAAGCTGTCCAGTGGGTCCAGAGTTTGCCGATCACGCTCGACGGCGCGTAACTCGCGTCACGCAATTATGTCACGTGGTAAACTTTCTCCGGTCGTGGCGAAGACGAAGAAAAGTGACAGAGGTTGCGTCAGGGACCGTACTCTCGCGATTCTTCTGGTTCGAACCACCTGGCACCATTAAGCCAACCACATTACCCTCTCCGTTGGGTCGTTATAGACCATTCGTTTCTACTCCAATTATTAACCAGCGCGGACGGAGGACACTCAAGTTCGAAGTAATTGCCCCCTTTCAACTTTACGTAATTTCCTTTCAGGTGGTGGTCAGCGGACAGTACGACTACAGCGATCCAGCGATCCAGCAACAAATGGAGAACCTGACCAGGTCCCTAGAAGCCAATCAGTACATCAGCAGCGCGCCCATCTACACGGAGAGCTGGCTGAGGAGCTTCCTCAGCTATGCGAACAACAGTGAGCCGGAAATAGATATCCGAGGCGAGGAGAACTTCAATCAGGTGCTGAAAGACACCTGGCTGTACGGCAAAAGCAGCTTCTCCTTGGACGTGAGGTTCGACGAGGCCGAGAAGCACATCCTGGCCAGCAGATTTCTCATCCAAGCGGTGAACGTCAGCGGGACCAATCAGGAGAAGCACATGGTGAAGGAGCTACGACGGATCTGCGCGGATTCCCCGTTGAACGCCAGCGTCTTTCATCCCTACTTCGTCTTCTTCGATCAATTCGAATTGGTGAAGCCGACCAGCATCCAGTGCATGGTGTTCGGTGCCCTGATCATGATGCTCATCAGCTTCGTCTTCATCCCCAATGTCCTCTGCTGCCTCTGGGTGGCTTTCTGCATAATTTCCATCGAGCTGGGTGTAGCCGGATACATGGCCCTGTGGGACGTGAACTTGGACAGCATCTCCATGATAAACTTGATCATGTGCCTCGGCTTCAGCGTGGACTTCACCGCGCACATCTGCTACGCTTACATGAGCTCGAAACAGAAGACCCCCGAGGACAGGGTCAAGGAAAGCCTGTACAGCCTCGGCCTGCCCATAGTCCAAGGGGCCGCCTCGACAATCCTAGGCATGATAGCTCTGATCCTCGCGGGGACCTACATCTTCTTGGTGTTCTTCAAGATGGTGTTCCTCGTGATTTTCATTGGGGCCATGCACGGGCTGTTCCTGCTGCCCGTCTTGCTCTCGCTGTTCGGCCCGTCGTCTTACAAGAACGACCCGGCAGACACCGATGCCGATCAAAGGAGTAAGGTGGCGGAGAAGGGCATGGACGGCAAGCTACAGCAGCCGTACGTTATACCGCACCCGACCCTAACCTATTACCACCCAACCGGGGTCGCCAAAAGCCTACAGGGTAGCCCAGCGACCAGTCTGGCCGCTTTCGAGGACAGAGATCTCGGCCTGGGCACGAGCGAGGACAGCAACTCCACGGAAAGTGGCTCCTCGCAAAGCAGAAGGAGAGAGGGACAATTGGGACCAGAGAACCAGAGGCGCAACGACACCTGGAGGAGGTCCATTGGCGTTCTCTACGGAATGTCCCAATTCCAGACGGCTGCGCAGCCTGTTTCACCACCTCCGGATTATGCCGGGGCAGTCCAAGAGCCTCGGGACGACCAGCACCATAGAGCAACGAGAACCGTGTCGTATTTGGGCCCCTATCCGTCGAACAGGCCCCCGAATCAATTGCACAGAGATCACAGAAGGAGTAGATCGTACCACAATCTTCATCCGTCCTCCAGGTACCTGACTGAGCCTCGTTATCTATAATGGATACATCGCATTGCGTGGATGCAAAGAAGATTTAGACTGTCCACGACTTGCAGGGGGGCGGGGACACGTCGAGAAATGGTCCTTATATTTTGTACAAAATTCGATGGAACGTTCGCTGATCGTTCTAGTAATATTTAAATGCATTTCGGAGCCTCGAGTGTCAGTGGTTCGTTCAATTGTTCCTTGAGGTGAATAGGCTTGGCCGAATGAAAGTTCTATCGGGTGGTGATATTCACCGTGTCGCGTCGAATTCGAGCAGAATGAAACTCGACTAACGAGAGGAGGGACTTGTTTTATAAATACGAGGAACTGTATTTTAGCGAGCTACAGTGATGTCTCTATATAAGCGAATGCCAACGGACTGAACGTTCGCTTGCGTCGCATACTTCCTACATTGTTTGCAATTTGCCGACAGCGTAGAACGTAGTAGAGGACGGCGAGCAATGAGAAAGGACCGAGCAGCTTATCTTTTCTTTTCGCTAGCTATCCTTTTCTGCGGTCGAAACTTATTAACGTTAATTAAGGCGGTGAATATAGTCCAAATTATATCGTGTTTGGTGTCATTTTAATCAGAAGAATTTCAGCTATGTCTGTGTAAAAGTTTCATAAGAAAGGGATGAGAAATAGCAAAGTTTCGTCGTTGAATTAGTATTAGATCACCGATATACCCGATCCGGGATCGCGTTACACGTATCGCCAAGCGAACTTCTCGACACCTCTAGGGGGATACCCCTCTCAGTGGTGGGGATAAACTCTTCGCTTATGTGGAGACTTCACTGTACATACGCCTCTGCGAATCGAATCGCTTCAGTGCACGTTTTGATCGCAATGTTCCTCGTGTCTGAATCTCGTGTATAATTATATTTAGGGAACGAAGAAGTAGATTTAAACGGAGGCGCCGCAAACATTCGGACTGGAGCGATGGAATGTTCGTGATAGTTTATCGTAGAATTGTATGTAAGTCCGTAGGCTAGTTTGTAATCGTATTCAGCGGGCAATAGCAGCTACCACGCTCGAGTCAACCGAGGATCGTGGAGAATGACGATGGATAAAGGATTCTCCACGGTCAGCGGATAGCGTGTAAGGAAATAAAGATCTGCTCAATCGATGGAAATCAAAACCAAAACGCAGCAGGGAGAGCCAATCTTTTTATGTTCTTGTTTTTATCAGCACAAATTTGAGGACAGTTCATTTGTTGTGCCTTAGAAAGAAATGTGTTCACGAACGTAAAAGAGAAGAAAGGATAAAACAATTGTTTGTTACTAGAGAAGGTATGAGAATGTCTCAGTCTTTCTCATTTTGTAATTGTTTTATGACGTACTCCGTTAAATGTGTGACAAGTGTGGCTGGGAGTTTGAATTGTGTAATTGCGTTTCTCGGGGATCTTGCGAAGGAAACGTCTTTTGCTTCTGCCATTTTGGGGAGCTCCTTAAATATGCGTCTGGTTCAGCATACGCAGCGGTGGTTATGAAATTAATTTGTAAGCTTAGATAGAGTTCATTATATATACTCCAGAAATTATTATTTTAACGGAGTGCTGACAATACAGTAATCTCGTGTATTTCGTTTGATAGAAAAATGGTAGCACGGCATAGACGTTTTACAATTCGTGTATTTATGGAATTTTTGATCTTCTACATAGTTTCTAAGCGGATGAAGAAAATAATACATCCAGCGCGTGCAGCACAATATTTTCTGTATAGCACAAGCGAGTATGCGTGGAATGAGTGAGAGAGTGCAACGAACAATTAATCTTTGTCACAGACCGGCAGCTGCCATTGAAAACAGAAAAAGAATTTCTTGTAAACGAAATAAATATATTTCTCATAATTATCTCCTACCGCTGATTTTTTTTTTTTTAAATACAGCCCAAAAATTTTCATTGTACATTGAACTTAGGAAACAAAGTTAGGATTCAGCTGTATGGCTGTCATTCGATCTTTCGTCACCGCCATCGACAAGTGTTTGAAACTGGTGGAGCCTCTGCCGTATCTACACTCAAAAGTGGTTTAAAAGTAAACATGCTTTTTTGTTTGTGAAATTAGTATATATGACGTAAAAATAGTTTAAATAATGAATGGTAAAATTGAATTTATTCTAATAGCTCACTGGACCACCGACGAGATATAAGAATAAACA
Source organism: Nomada fucata (assembly GCA_948146005.1). Classification (NCBI taxonomy): domain Eukaryota; kingdom Metazoa; phylum Arthropoda; class Insecta; order Hymenoptera; family Apidae; genus Nomada; species Nomada fucata. Next base: position 28,634,310 of record OX411277.1, on the reverse strand, counting down.
AATCACGTTATGGATATCCGTGGCCCAACGTGACTGCCATACCGACTCAGAAATCTCACGCTGATTTGAGCATCCACTGCTCAGGACCGACACTTCTCATTGTGCATAAGAGCAAGAAAGGAGATGGAAGAACTTTTACCGCGTACTTTAGTTATCCTTTAGTTATGTCAAATTAATAAAGCTTCTACATACAAACTATGTAAATTTTTTAGTATAAGTTTTATCTTATTTAAGTCTATCGTACTTTTCCTATTACATAAGTGTTATTTTAAAATTGATTAAGATTTAGTTGCAAGATATATTGTAAATGGATATAAAACAATAGTTCTTAAGTATTAGCTTGTAAATTTGAATTGCAACATTTTTGTAACTTGTACCTTCACTGATTAGTTTAAATAAATATTCAATGAAAAGAATTCCACTACTCTATTTATTTCCATACCTTACCACTCCTTTTAAGAACCCAATTCCAATTCCTTATACAAGAAGTACCGTGGAAGAACTTTAAATGAAAAGTCCTGAAGTGAGAAACTTGTAAAAATTGCCCTATACGTTATTAAACTTGACAGCAGGAACTCCATCCTCCAAACTCCATCATTTTCAAACTCTTTATTTCTTCCAAAATATGTCGGCAGAAGTCCACGAACTTAAACGCTCAGAAATTCCTCGAATTCTACGTCATTTCGAAGAACTGCCGAGTTCGAATACCTCCTAGCAAAACATATTCTCCTAATACAAATCCACGATTTTCAGCAGATATTGTTGCCAGAAACTCAGAAATTTAGCGCTCGGAAATTCCTGGAATGTGACGTCATGTCCAAGAATTGCTGCGATCGAACACCTCCTCGCATATTATATTCTCCTGATACAAATCCACGATTTTCAGCAAATATTTTTGCCAGAAACCGAAAAATTTTAGCGCTCGGAAATTCCTGGAACGTGACGTCATTTCCGAGAATTGCTGCGATCGAACACCTCCTCGCATATCATATTCTCCTAATACAAATCCATGATTTTCATCGAAATATTTTTGCCAGAAACCCAGAAATTTACGTGCTCGAAAATCATGGATTTGTATTAGGAGAATATGATATGCGAGGAGGTATTCGATCGCAGCAGTTCTTAGAAATGACGTCACGTTCCAGGAATTTCCGAGCGCTAAAATTTCTCGGTTTCTGGCAAAAGTATTTGCCGAAAGTCGTGGATTTGTATCAGGAGAATATGATATGCGAGAGGTGTTCAATCGCAGCAATTCTTGGAAATGACGTCACATTCCAGGAATTTCCGAGCACAAAATCTCAGGGGCTCCCATCAAGACGTTGTATTAATTCTTGGGTAATTAGCGCCGAATTTAATAATTGGCAGGTGTATTTTGACAAGTTCTCCGTTTGTGAACTTTGCATTTAAAGTTCCTGCACGGTAGTACTTGTTTAAGGAATGGGAATTAGGATTTCAAGGACCGTTAAGGTGTTAAAATAAAAAGAGCAGTAGAATTTCTTTCACTTAAGATTTATTCAAATTAATTAATGAAGATACAAGTTACAAACATATTGCAATCATTCTTTTTAATCTATTTAGAATACATCTTACAACTAAATTTTATCAATTCTAAGCTAACATTAATGTAAATATAAAAAATACTATAATAATAAATAATCTAATACTTGCAACACATGTTACAGATAAAACTGATACTAAAAATTTACATACTTTGTACGTAGAAGATTTTTAAAAATAAATTACAGCAATTGTGCAAATTATTTTACATTGATTACACTTATTAGTAGAACTTGTAATAGTAATACAAGTAATATCAAGAATTATATAGGATCTACCGAATAAACTGAATATAAAATAAAATAGATAATAGATATATGTAACAATAAATTACACAATTGCTCTAAATTAATCTTATGCGCTAATAGTTACAAACTATATTTATAAACCACTTCTCTATAACTAAAGAATAACTAAAATATGTGGCAAAACTTCTTCTATCTTCTTTCTTGCTTTTATGCGCAATAAGAAGTGCCGGTCAATATTCTTCGTCAGTTTGCCTGCGAAACCTGCGCACACAAAAGATATATTAGTAAGGATGTAACAGAAGCGAGAAAGATTGTTACAGAATATCCAGAGGAAAAAGAAAGAAGGGAGGGCGGCCAAACGAGAAGCATAAGAGAAATAGAGGTGTATTTAAAAAGGAGTAGAATTAGGGGTGGTGGTCGTTCTAAAAGAGGAGCAGATCGTTCCTCAAATCGAGAACTTTAATTTCAGACGCCGTTGATCAAAATCGGCCCAGTAGAAGCTGAGATAATAATTTTTAAACATTTTGCCGGTAACGATGTCGGTAATCGTGTATGCGGCGCCATCTCGCGTTTGCGGCCTTTTTCGCAGTTCGCCGCGGCTTCAAAACCGAATTTCTGGATTACATCGTTAATTTAAACAATTGCATTATTCTCGGCTTCTGCTGCGTATTTCTTAATCGGACTTGTCTTAAATAAAAGATACGAACCATAGTTATCGGCTCCCCAAGATGCAACAAAAGAGCATTTGTGGTTCCATTGTTATTAACAATTGAAAAATCGGGAAAAGTGCACTCCGGGTCACTGCAATTATCTCGGCTTCTGGAGGCGCTAGATTAATGATCGAGTGCTCAAAATGAAGGTAAAGGATGCTGCTACAGGACAATATACATTTTACAAATGCAACATGCGCAGTTTATTTTATATAAACAAATATATAATTCGTTTGAGTATTGCACCGAAACTGTACACGAGGGCCGATCTAATTGTGAATCAGATTGTTCCTTGAACCAAGGGGTTCAATTTGAGAGGTCGCTGATTAAAATCGGCCCAGTAGAAGCCGAGATAATTGAATTTGTTTAAATAAATTATAAACAAATGCGATTACTGCCACTTCATGGCTAGGTACATCAATGATCAAAGGACATAAAATAAATCCAGAGGCATTGGGTACCATTTCCAACCGACAAGAACATTATTCAATGTGACGTCCATTTGTTATAAACAATTAAATTTTAAAAAAGTTATTACAGTCAACTGCATATAGTTACAGCAACGGGGTATTTTTTCTCGTGTAGCTTATTCGTTACCCTTTCATATGACAACCCATTTAGTAACGAACATCCACCAGGGGACGGATATCAATTTTTACAAAATTGATCGGTAACGTTGCGAGTGACACGGAAATGGTAATGACACCCGGGGCCCGGAAATGCTGGTCGAAAGAATACATTGTATGACTTGTCTATTACTATATCTCGTCTGTGACTGGACTGAGAAAAATGCAATTTTTATTTTTATATCAGTTTTGAGTGTAGATAAGGCAGATGCACGAGTAGTTTCAAGCACTTGTGGAGAGATGGCGATAACGAGCAGGTGCAATCTGCGCGAAAATTCAAATGACATTTACAAGTAAACAGAACTGCATTTTGTTAATAATTAATTAGATGTTTCGTAACGCCATTTATACATATACTTTTGCGTATGCTGCTGAGTAATGTCGAATGAAAAAATAATTTAAATTCACTAAGAATTATCAAGAAGTTTATTATTAACATGGAATTGAACGGTTGCTTGCGAAGTGTACGATTGAAATAAATCACAAGTTCTTACCTTTCTGAATAATCACTTTTATTTTTGATCCTTATCAATATTAAACAACGTAGTTACGTAAGGGTATATATATTACATGGAAAATTCTGTCCTCCTGGTGTGCATATACTTTCCCAAGATACCTCGGATTTTCCTCGAGAGAAGAAAAGAAAAACGATTTTCAATAATTACACCGACTCATTCATTCTCCATTCTCTTTCTTCCTTTCACTCTAATCCTTGCACACTCTTCCTCTCGTTCTCCATTATTCCCCGCCAAGTTTTCATTCCTCCGCACGGGGAAATATCATTTAATTCACAATTTATCAACTTCTGCGCAATTGAAAAATATATTTAAGAAATAAATCGAACGCAATCAACGAAGAAAACAATTTCTCGTTATTTCCTACTTAAAATAATTAAAAAGAACACCGTAGTGTGCCCATGGAATCATTAGATTATTTCCTGCATTCTCTGACTTGTTTCTCATTTCACATTCTCCATTGCATTTCTTTACAATAGATACACAATATCGTTCAAGTAACGCAAGAAACGGTGCATACGATGGCAGACGTTAATTACATTGAATTATAATTTTAATTAATCGTTCGCTTCCTCCTCAACGCGTACAAAGTGTTGGAGGATTACGATCTCGTTACATCACCGCTCGCACAATATTCCAAAAGGGACGATCCTCCACTTCCAGTGGAGAATGTACAATCAGATGCCAGAAATACGCGTTTCCCTCGAGATCTCTTCAACTTCGAATTAAAGCCCAACAATCGTTTCATTCATAAACCGTGCAAGAAATGTTAGAGGAGGGGTACAAAGAATTCGAAGAAAATACTTTCACATAAATTTCTATTAACAAAGAAAAGATCTGGATGGAATTCTGGCTACACCGGGGAAGAAACCAAGCCGAGAAACGAAGAAGAATAGTTTCTTCCTCTCAGTGACGTAATCTCTTTGCTCGGGGCAAACGAGAAAAAGAAGAAAACGTTTCTTCATCGACACACACGGTTTCTCTCGCTCGCCAAACACATTGGAAGATAGTTCTCGCCGCGAATCCCTCCGCGGAACACTCGTACAAGCCCCGTCGATATTTCCACGTCTTGTTCCACAGTGTCCCGGAGAAAATTGCAGCGTATTCGAAGTACAATTGTTCGAGCATGGTGCTGGACGAGCCTGAACAATTTTCTAGACAATGGACATACTATTTCTAAACGGGTGTTCGTCTTTTACATTAATCAAACGAAAGGAGGCTTAGTTAGAAGAATAGACGTATTTTTTTCGTTCTGAAAGCATTTCATTTTTGGCAACGCTTGTAAAGATGTGCCGAGTGAGATATGTATGTATTTTCCTTTCGAAACCCTTCCTTCACGCATCTGTAGAAAATTTATTTAAGAATTCTATTATTCGTAGAGTGTTTTCAAAGGCTCATCCAATAGCCACGCTTCGAGGTAGGCCATTTCCTCCTATCTAAGAATTTGAAAGACTAACTAAAGAAGCAACGAGCAGAGTGCCGCGTCGAGATCCCGCTTGTGCCATCGATTTACGTTGTCTTTCAAACTAAAAGAGCCTTTCTAGACTTTCGTTTGGTCTCGAGAATGAATCACGCCAACGCACACGAAGAAATACTAATACACCGCTAGGGTTCCGTGTGGCTGCAACTCGACATTACAGCCGGCCTAGCGAACGGACATATCAAACGTTCGTATCGTGCAGAGATTTGCGAGTAATCCCCTAGTGCAAGTGTACTTGAAATTGCGTGAAAAGAAAAATGCTAGAACGACTCTTTCGTTCGCGATATCGTCTTGGTATTATTAATAATTCTCCATCTAAATCTCGTCCAACGTTCCGGACACTTTGTGAGTGGATACGCAGGCACTGTTCATTCACAAAATAGAACCCCCTCGTCTTTCGATAGCTTGTGCTGTTCTGCTCTTCTTTCTACGCGATGAGTCTAAGGCAGACCTGCCAACCAGCGGCTCGCGCGCCATCTGTGGCTCCTTCCTCCTATCTAGATCTTCCAGCTCCAGCGCACCTGGTGGCTCGCCAGCCAGGCGTGTCTTGCCCCTGTGCCCAAGCTGTTCTTTATCTTTGCGAAGGAGTAGGGCGACTTGAACTGGTAGTGGGGACTCGGTGGCCCTTGGAGGAGAAAAACTTGGCAGTCCCTGGTCTAAAGTGGTCGATCACTCTGATCGTGCGAACCGAAACCTGCTGAGCCCTGAACGAGTATCCGCAATCGTTTCCCTGCTTTTTTTGTGTCTCCAATGGGACTGATCTCTTTACACGATCATTGATACTTCGTCAGGGATCGCTGGGACAGGTCGAGGTATCGTCGTTCGGCATTGGATAAGCGGACATCCGGAACAGTGATCTCTGCTCGATTAAAATCGAAGAGTAGAAAAGATGAAGAAAAGTTTCCCCGCAAAAATATTACTATACCGCGTCTAAAAACTCTTCTAATCGATCCTCCTCCGTTCTTCTTCTTCAGTTAATTCTTCCTCGATCCAATCATCGTCGCGAGTGTAATTTGGTGGAAATTATTCTAGCTTTCTTCTAATGGAATCAATGCAAGCAATGCGGCTGGTGAAGTTGCGGATAAAAAATTCTGTGCACTTGACTTTCTTCATCTCCAATACGCTTCTAGTGGCGACGTTACAGGGGTCGGGACCGAGAACTGAAAAACAACTCTAAGACAGTAATCTCGATCGCGAATCGATCGGGAACCTATATAGATAGATCGTCACGCATAGAAAGTATATGTCGTTCATATATATATATATATAATATATAATATAATATATATACAGGGTGTTCACACTATTACTAGCCAGTGTTTTTCTTGTAAATAGTAAGTATTAGAAAAAAATGAAAGAGGACAAAGTAGTACTGTTTTTTATAAGCAGCACAATGGCGTATGCAATTTTTGTGTGATTATACCATTTTGTTAGATATGAAGGTAACCTTCAATTTTTTAAATGTAATGCCATATATATTTTTTTATTACATGACAGCGTGTGTTTAGACGAACTCACCCGCATACTGTACAGTGAACTTCAAGGTAGTGCAAGGTCAGAAATGGAGGAAACGCTTTGACTATTTCATACATCAAAAAATATGCAGCGTTCCGTTCGAAAAATTGAAGGTCACCTTAATATCTAACAAAATAGTACAAACGCACAAAAATTGCATACGATATCGTGTTGGGTATAAAAAAGGAAGTACTATTTTTTTCTCTTTCATCTTTTCTAACGCTTACCAATTACAAGAAGAACGCTGGCTAGTAATAGTGTGAACACCCTGTATATTAGAAAATTTTTTTAACAGACGCGTCAATACTTAAAGATAATTATTTCGATCAATCTATCCCATTCTTCCGCAACATTCTCTCCCGCTCTATCGCTCTCTACGTCGATCACTCTTTCTACTATCAGAGTCTCGCGGTTTCCTTCGCTGCGAAAGCTCCAGACTTGATATGTGAAAAGATCACCGATCGATATGTAGATCCCGGAATAGAATAAATGGAGAGACGCAAATTATCCAGACGCTGCACCCCTGTAAGCTGTCTTACCGATTCGATTTTTCCTTCTCACACTTTGTACGTACACGGTCCGGCGGGATCTGAGACCCCGCGTTTAATGGGACATAGGGGTTGCTGGGGTGACCCTGAACAACTTTTTCCTTTGCCAAAATGTTGGTTGAAGCTTCGTTTTTGAGTTATTAACGATAAACACTGGCCAATCAGAGCGCCCGGCGCAGGTGGCTCTCAACCGCGCTCGGTCGCGGTCGTGAACCAACGCATTGACACAGCGACCGAGCGCGTTTGAGAGTCGCGTGCTCGAGCGCGGGCTCTATAAGCGCTCTGATTGGCCAGTGTTTTTCGTTAATAACTCAAAAACGAAGCTTCAACCAACATTTTGGCAAAGGAAAAAGTTGTTCAGAGTCGCCCCAGCAAGCCCCCACCCCCAACATTAAACGCGGGATAAAAGATTCGAGGGGATCCTATATATATATATATATATTTTTTTTTTCTCCGTTCCTCTTTTTTACTAGGCGCTCGGATTCCTGGACATTGTCATCTGCTACCTTTTCAATTTCGCGGTCGTCTCGAGGGTTCCATTTTTTCGTATTCCTCTGTCGATATATTCCAGACTAGAATGGCAAGTATAATTTTATCGAACGGACGTCGAAGAGTATTCTCGTTTCTGTTAACGTTCAAGGTAAACGCGCGACAAGTGAGATTGTCGTTGGTACAATTCGTCGGCAACAATTAAAGGTCTACGCTAAAGAAAATTAGAGGGGAAACGTTAAATAAATAATAACAGAGGGGCGGTCAACAATCACTGTAGGAACTTGTCGTTATTTTAAAGCTGCACGATCGGCATTGAACAACATTTGCGATCGAACAACGTATATCTGTCCCTTACGGTGCACCGTGGTATTTTAATAATGAAACACCACATCGGACAAGGAATGTTATATTCGACTGTTAAAACTTGCAAATAGTTCTACCGTCTCCATTCCCCGACGGAGTCAATTAATTCTCTAATCGGAAAGGGACCAATGGAAACAGCGACATCTCGCCGGAAACTCGAGTTAAATGTACGAGATAAGCTTAAGAGTTTTTCTTTTGGGATTATAATCTGTTTATTCTAAGCTTTCCTTCGAGATTCCCATAGACTAGATTCTGTACCTTCAATGCTTCCGGTATGTCAACCCTTTCGTCAATTGAATTCTCCTTCCTCTTTCGTGTGCCTCGATTCAGGAACGAATTCTCTTCGATTCTCTCCCTCTCTCTTTCTCTCACGCTGCCTCTCCTTCTCTCTAATTCTAGCTCTGTCGCTCACTCTCAGCTGACGGCGCGCTTAAACCTATATCCCCAGCAGTTAAGTATGCTTCTCTTCGGAAAACACAAGCTTCGCTTTACACCTAAGAATGGTGATGGTCTTTTTCTTCAATTCTCGTTTCGCGTTCAATTTTCGCCATCTCTATCTTCCACCTTCACTTCTCACGGGCAGCTCGTCTGCTCTCGCTCTCGCGTTCTCACAGGCTCTCTTTCTCTCGCTCTCTCGCTTTTGTACAACTAGAATAATAAATATTGCCGCGAAAATTATTTGCTACATTCGTCCCAAACAGTAGTCAACAAGTTCGCCCATCGGAGGCTCGCGGACCCGTCGCTTTTCCTTGTTTCTCGTGTCATTTTACTGTTTACTCCCGACTTTCCTCCGTGGCCGAATCGCGGGGCCGACGATCGCGCGGGCGGTTCCAGAAATTGACGTTTCACTGTGGCGAAGAAGGGAAATCGTTAAGGGAAGCTCGGAGTTTCGAAGCAATCGTCGATCTGCCCGAGCGATCGTCGACGCCGCATCCCCGATTCGATTACACGCACAAATAAATTCGATGTACCGCAACACTTTTGATCGCGGTGCTAAAACGAAGCATAATATGCCATTGGATTCGACGAAAACCTACGAAAACCTACGAAAACCAACCAAAAACCTACTAAAATCAACGAAAACCGACGAAAACCGAAAAGTCCTGATTATGACCCCCCCACCCCCTGGTATCTTTGCATCAATCCAAAGGCCATGGTCCACCGCGAGCCCCGATGGGTTCGTTTTTTTTCTTTTTCATTTTTTTGTTCCATTCACGCCGGTGAACCGCTCGACGCCGGCCAGGCCCGTCACAATAATTTAACCGATGTCTTCAAATATATATGTATATACATTTGTATCGGTATGAATGGCCACTCCTCAGTCGTCCCAGGTGGGGAAGTTCTCCTGGTCGACGAACAGAGGCTTCTCGGCGGACGACGGGTCGCTTGGGACCGGCCTCTGACTCGGCGTCCCACCGAAATTCGTGCTGCCGAACACAGGCTGGCCGAACGCGTCCAACTGCTGGCCCTCGTAGATGCTGCGATCGTCCGTCGGGTACGACGACGGCTGTGCCTTCTGCTGCTGCCTGTGCGTGTCCGTCACGGTCAGCTCGATGTTCCCCGCGGTCACCGTTTCCTCCATGCTCTCCGACGGGTTGGCCTCTTCCAGGCTGCTGTGCTTGATGCCGTAGTAGAAGTACATGAGGAAACCTGCGGGGTCGAAACGGCCTGTGAGTTTGGTTTTCTTCGTTGAATCGGGGAGCATTGTTATTTACCGAGGACCATCCAGACGGTGAATCTGACGAGGGTCAGGATGCTCAGCTTGAAGATGAGGTATATGTTCACGGTGACAGCGATCGCGGGGACGAACGGCAGACCCGGTGTCATGAACATCACGCTGTTCCTGAATTGTGTAAGGACGAATGTTGGAAAACGTTTCAACGGGGCGGTCGAATCGAAATAGGCGAATTATATACCTGTTCTGCGGCTTTCTACTGATGGCAAGTAGCACTCCAATTATGGCGAACAGAAACGCGAACATTATTATCGTGGTGAACGTGCCCATGTCCCCTGAGGAGAACGATATGAATGAGACATTTATAGAAACGGAAAGCGCTATTTAATTCACTCGTTTAAACAGCCATTCACCCATGCCGCAGACGACGATCAAGTCCAGAATGACGATCAGCAGGTACAGCAGGCCGACCAGCTTCATGACGTAGCGTCCCGACGCCTCCGTCGCTGGCCCTCTGTCCACCCAAGGGAATATCGCCGGGCAGAGATACTGCGCCGCCTAAACCAAGAAGCATCGTTTGCCGATTGAGTTCCCCTGGGACCGTCGACAACTCATTTCGCCGAGACTGCGTGCATCGACACGACTTGACCGACATTAACTTTCCTCGACACTATGTTTTCATCGACAGTACCCATTTGGAGACAGGTTTTAGTTCCAAACCTAACCTAAACCTGACCTAAATCTAACCCAAACATAATCGACACGTTCAAATCTTCAAAAAAAATAAAAATAGATATAACTTACATTATTGGCTTAGGGTTGAGTTAGGTTTGGAACTGAAACCTAAGTTAACGTCGACGAAAATAGTGTCAGCGACCCAGGGTAACCCTTGCCGATTCGCTCGAACATGTAAATAAATCGACCGGCATTTATCTCTTAATCGATTACTCACCTGCAATCGACGTTGAAGGTAATTCAAAGGCGGTCCAATGATCGGGGTGTTCCCCGGGTACTGGTGCGCGCTGCCACACGTGGACGCGGCCGCAGCCGCGTGCACACTCCCGTAAAATTTGTTCTCGGTTCTATCGCTGACCAGATACTGATCGTCCTTGCCCAGACCAACGTCGTCCTCCTCTGCGCCGTAGGTGTCGTCCGAGTCCGGCGAGGAACTGTTGCACCTCCTCACTTTCCTCACCTGTAAGGACATTTTATCGCCACTCTTAGTCCCGTCCATAACGACCCTCGTCCCTATGCCCCATAAAGCGAACGCGTCGGTTATTCACCATGATCCGTTGGCCGCTGTTCGCCGCGGCGAGATCGGACTGAGTCGCCTGAACGGTGTTCAGAGAGGTGGTCAGCTGATCCGGTCTCAACTCCTTTCCGTAAGTCACCTGGCCGTTCCCTTGGGTCTCCTTGGTGGGCGATCGACAGGGCGTTCTTAAACTCTGCGGCAGCAGCTCCACCAGGTTCGTGGAGTGCGGCTGATAGCGCAGAATCAGCACGCAGGTGGACACCAAGGTGTACGCCAACAGGGTGCCTGAAACGGTTAGACTGCGAGGTGAGAATAAGATACGCGATCGCGAAGTAGAATGCAAGGTAAGAAGAGACAACGGGGGAACATTCGAGGGCCGAATTTCTTTGGACGCTCACCGATCGACATCATCTCCACCAGCACCTCCAGTTGTATCAGAAGGGCGGCCGTCGCAGCGCACAGGCCGGACGTGAGCGTGGCCAGAGCCGGGGTGCCCGTGGCAGGCCACACTTGGCTCAGAGTCCTGAACGATCGTGCAGAGACATCCCATGAGATAATCGAACGCAATTTGGAACCAACTTTTACACGGCGATGATTTACCTAAATATAAGGCCGTCCTGGGCCATCGCGTAGACTATCCTGGGCATCGGGAACATGCTGCCGAACATGGACACAGACAGTCCGGCCAACGCGCCAACCGCCACTATGTACTTGCACTTGTAGGCCCCAACCTGGCCGAACATTTCGACCAGCGCCGAGTCTTGGTCCACCTCGTCGTACGGAACTTGAGGGTGAAAAGAGAAAAGCGATGTTTCGTGCGTGTGCTCTCTTTGTTCATGGTTTAACGGTGCATCGGTTATTCGAAGGCAAACAACGAAGGATCGCGACGACACGGAAAGGGTGATCGGGGACGCGGAAGAAGGGGTCAGGGACGGCCAAGGGCCTTCCACGTGACACGCGTCGGAGCTGAAGCGAGTAGTCGTAGGCCAGGCGAGATGATAACGATGGAAATAGCAATCTCGGTATCTTATTCTGTCACGACCTGTCGTTCACGCAACACTATAAAATTATCACCTGCCGGGCATTCAGAAGCTTACGACTCATTCACAGAACTGTTAAGTTCATCCAGGATACTGGCAGTCTTGGGCTATTGTAGCATTGCTAGACCAATTCTAGATTATGAATCATTAGTCCGGTCACTCTATTTTGATTCACATATTCGGACCTTGGAAAGTTCTCAACATAGATTCCTGCGATTAGCCGAAAATCATATGGCATGACCCATTCCTAAGTTCTCGCACAATTGTGACCTAATCTTACGTACACTAAGTGTACCTACTTTAGAGCATAGAGGAAAGTTAGCTGATACACTTTTTGTTAGAAAAGTGCTGAGTGGTTTGATGAACTGTCCGGATGTCGTTAACAAAGTTAAATTCAATGTCCCATGCAGAAACTTACGGGATTTTGAATACTTTCATCTCGATGTGTACCTTAATCCTTACAACAGAAGTTTATTAACGCCAACACCGCTCACGAATCATCCAACATATTTAACCGCTCATCTCCTTCGCTTAAAATATCTTTGCAGGATATTAAATTGTAAACGATTGCTGTCTGTCTTTAGATATTTAAATACTTCGTTCTAATACCCCGTATTCTCTACTCTATATGTAACTACTCTTTCGCTAATGGGTTGATAGACGTAAATAAATAAATAAATAAATAAAAACGTTTCAATGTTAGCGTCTCCTTTTCTCTCTGCTGCCTCTTCTTTCGGTTCGTCGGTTCGACTGAAACCAGCGCGGATGATAGAAGGGGTAACAGGATGGGACGTGTACACTCACCAATCAGCGTCAGCACCATGCTGCTGGTGACATAAGCGATGAGTATTATGACCAACGAGGAGACTATTGCGAGGGGAATACTTCTCTTCGGGTTTGTCGCCTCCTCGCCCGTGGTCGCAATTATGTCGAAGCCGATGAAAGCGTAGAAACACGTCGCCGCGCCGGTGAACACCTGAAACGAAGCGAAGCGATGATTATACGTGTTTACGGTGCTTCCGGAAAAATTGAACGCGGTGCTAAGGGCGATAAATTGTAATATATCATTTTGAGATATTACGAGTGGGAAAATGCAGTTGCTCATATTAATGAGCGTACTAGGGCGAGCAAAACCCGAAACGTTTACTCCTGACTTACCAGGAAGGTTATGCAACCCGAGGATTCAGAAACGTATGAAACTTTGCACACAAGTAAAGTATGTCATCCGTAATAAAACCCTATTTTCCGTTCGCGTCGTAATTCGGGTTTGAGGGGTGAAATCAGCCCTTGAAAAAACTTCAGAATGATCTTTCTCGTGAAATAATTCAGAAACGCTGACAGATATTTCAAACAGGTATAAACAAAACTTGCTTCGCTTTATGTCGTTTACAAAACTGTGTAAACAAGTTTTTTGAAAAACCATTTATTCAGTTGAATTTTTTTTCTGGATTTTTCAAAAAAATTTCTGTCTAGTTTTGTAGAAGCTCTCAGTGTTCTTGAGATATTACGCGAAACAGAACGTTCTGAATTTCTTTCAAGGGCTGATTTCACCCCTTAAAACCGAATTGTGGCTCGAACTGAAAATAGGGTTGTATTACGAATGACGTACTTTACTTGTATGCAAAATTTCATACGTTTCTGAATCCTCGGGTTGCCTTCCCTTTCTTGTTACATTTTATATGGAATTATCTTCTTTTCATTTGCATTTGCCTTGTTGCTTGCAATTTGCCCCAATCGTTGAAAATAAACGATATAAAGGTAATTGCCTTTAGTGTTGTTGGTTCTACTAGGTCAAAGTGGTCAACTACTACTAACGTATGGTCATTTACTAGCTTTCGCGTTTTCGAGAGTGGTTAACATCCCTCGCAGTTATTGAATTTTCAAAAACGTTTATAAAACATTCAACACTGTTCGAAACATTGAACGATATAACAATGTCAAAAAAGTTAGCTATGTTACAATAATCTATTCAATTCAAACAGTATTTTCACGCATAGAGCCTGACTATTTAATAAAGGAGATAGCACTCACGATTATTCACGTAGAAAATTTGTCTTAACTGGTCAACTGTTGGTGCCTTTATCATATTACAGCCGTCTAAATTAACGGGTCAACTCATCGTTCGATGGAAATGTAAATTCGCGAGGAATAATATTGCGACCCCTCCGGTATCGACAACCGGGATGAATGGGAATCGTCAAATTAGATTCTCTCTTACTGGAAGACGTTCCTCGAAGCGACCCAAGGCAACCGGCAGCTGTTCTGTTGCCTTATATTTTTCAAGATCCCTCAACGTCGTTATGAATTCCTGATGCCCGCGGCTTCTACAGCGCCAGGTAAAGTGGAAACTTAATGCAATCCCTTTGGAAACGACCCGCAAGAACCATCGGCGGCTTCGTTTCTCGCATTGAAACAAACTGAGACGGCTTCTCGCGATCAATTAAATTAAAGGAGAAAGGTTTGCTTCATTGCAACAGGAGATTCTGGGATGTACATGTACCGTCTTAACACCAACATTTTTCTGACACCAAAAATAATGAAGTTGCGAATGAAACGAATGCACCGTACGAATACGTTTTTGCCGCACTGTGTACATACATGACAATACATCGTTAAATATTGATCGTATCTGAGAGGGCTGAGAATGGCCTGGCAAGGGAGAAGCAGATACGAATCTAATTAAGCCGAGACGCGTATGCGTGAAACTTTAACCTGTCCCACGGGGCGGTGCGCTTCGAAAGAAGAAAGCTTGTGAATGTTTCAAGTTGCCCGGTCGACCCCGTAGTATTTCGCCCACGCTGTTCGCGAAACGCCCACGCACACTCTGACCTGCCCACGCACGACCGCGGGTCAGAAATGATTTTGCTCGTTAAAAGTGCAGAGCCGCGACGGCGGGGAATTAAAACTTTCGTTTCTTCGTTAGCATTCTCTGGAACGCGCTCTATTGGCAGAGGTCCCGCTGAATCGCCCGATGCTGATTAAACACCGGACCCATTTCGAGGGCGCCATGGGGTCGGTCCGCGACGAAACAGAAACTGGATCAAAGCTGACGGCGAAGCGTCCCGACACAGGCATTAATATTAATTGAGACGTTAACGCGAGCAGCACGAGCTCTCGCCTCTTTGCTCAATTTCGAACGCGGGGGTGGCCGGGCTGGAAAGGCGGCCACGTCGAAGGATAAGGTCACCGACGACTCAAAAGCCACCCCCGGTAAATCCACACGATCCGCTGAGGTCAAATGTAACTCTTCTTAGCCTCGTGGACGAAAACGCATGAAAACGTCTGAAAACGTCTGGAAACGGCTAAACACGTCTCAACACGTCTAAAAACGTATAAACATGTCTAAAAACGTCTGAAAACGTCTGGAAACGTCTGAAAACGTCTGGAAACGTCTGAAAACGTCTGGAAACGTCTGAAAACGTCTGGAAACGTCTGAAAACGTCTGGAAACGTCTGGAAACGGGTAAACACGTCTCAACACGTCTAAAAACGTATAAACATGTCTAAAAACGTCTGAAAACGTCTGGAAACGTCTGGAAACGTCTGAAAACGTCTGGAAACGTCTGAAAACGTCTGGAAACGTCTGGAAACGTCTGAAAACGTCTGGAAACGTCTGGAAACGGGTAAACACGTCTCAACACGTCTAAAAACGTATAAACATGTCTAAAAACGTCTGAAAACGTCTGGAAACGTCTGGAAACGTCTGAAAACGTCTGGAAACGTCTGGAAACGTCTGGAAACGTCTGAAAACGTCTGGAAACGTCTGGAAACGGGTAAACACGTCTCAACACGTCTAAAAACGTATAAACATGTCTAAAAACGTCTGAAAACGTCTGGAAACGTCTGGAAACGTCTGAAAACGTCTGGAAACGTCTGAAAACGTCTGGAAACGTCTGGAAACGTCTGAAAACGTCTGGAAACGTCTGGAAACGGGTAAACACGTCTCAACACGTCTAAAAACATATAAACATGTCTGAAAACGTCTGAAAACGGCTGAAAACGGCTGAACACGTCTCAACAGGTCTGAAAACGGCTGAACATGTCTGAAAACATCTGAACACGCCTCAACACGTCTGAAAACGTCTGAAAACTTCACTCGCCCGTCGATTGCCCCTGCGAACTAGCGAGACATTTTTCAGGGAGCTAACGAGAGGGTGGGTTGAAAAGAATTTTAAACGCGGCAGGGAAACGAGGAGAGAAATCGCTCCAATTAACTGGAGATTAAAAAGGGGATTCTCAACCGTCGTTAAGTTGATTCACTATTATGCTGTTCGGCGTTTCAAATTGGTGGAAGATAATGGGTCCCCTTTTTCTTCTTAATAGTGGAAGCAGCGAAATAGGTCGGCGGGAAAGAGTTGTTTCCACGTAGCAGCTGTTTCGCCGAGGCAGAAACATGGATATTTCTCGTCCCCTGAATATGTAACGCGAGGTGAAAACGCGAGGATGAAAAATTCACGTCTGCAAGAGAGACCAGCGGTTGTCACGACAGAAATGTAACTCTTCGATAGACACGCGACGAGGGTTGACAGGGGTTGTGGCCAAAGGGGGAATGGGTCGCGTGCATAAATTGACGAACAAACTGGCCGACATTTTTCTGCTTGAAAACAACTGTTGTTCAAAGTTGTTCGAAGACAAACTCTTGATACTCACCGAATTATGCCCGCCTATATATCCTGCGATTTTTTGCGGTTGGGAAGTGGAATTCGATCGGAACGAGGGGAATCCATTCGAAATTCGAACCATTCTCAGGCTTGGCGGCGAGCAATCGCGCACCACCCGATGTGTTGTCGCGTGTGTTCGAGAGAACACGAATTCCTGCGGGGCGTGAATTCGAATTCCCTTTCTCCGTTTGTCCACCTGATGCACACCTCGGTTTCATTGTCGAAACTGGTTCGACGCAACAAGTTTGCCATTGTCCCGGGTGAAACCGCGAGTAAAAAGCACCGGAAGAAAGACGACGGAACCGGAATGACTGGCAAAAGCTCGTTTCAACGAAGTTTCAACCGGTTTCCGTTCGAGGCTTTCTTAGTGCCATTAAGAAACGACCCACTGAGATGTCCAATACGGCGGCGATTAATCGAGGCGATTAAATCGCACGGTAAATAAAGAAATTATTTTCGGGCAGGTGGTTACGAAGAAAACAGAAAAACAGTCTCGGGTAGTTTTTTTCTTTTCTTATCAAGTAAACTGTTTGCACGGTGTTCGCCGAGGGCGAATTAATAGCTTAGCCGTTTTATCGAGAGTACTTACACCACTCCAGCCGTAGGGAAAGAAGCCCTTGTGCTCGCTCCAGTTGGTGCTGTCCACGTAGAACATCCCCGCCGCCATGACGAACACCCAGACGGCGAGATTTATGGCGTTGAGCACGTTATTGAAGACCAGGGATTTCTTCACGCCCGCAGCCATCAGTAACATCATCAGTATGGTGATGACGAACGCGAGGAAATCAGGCGGATGACCTTTAAATGAAACAAACGAACATCTCTGTAGAGTTTCCACCAGGTTACTTACCGCCATTACATCCACTGTTTTATATCGGTATGGGCTTGGATAACGGTATTAGGCTGCCGAAGCTATACCGCAACCGATATAATACTCAAAACCGGCCACAATAGTGAAAACCGGCCATAATACCGAAAACCAGCCATAACACCGAAACCGATATAATACTCGAAACCGGCCACAATACCGAAAACCGGCAATAATACCGAAATGGAGCTATAACACCGAAAACCGGCCATAATACCGTAAACCAGCCATAACACCGAAAGTCGATATAATACTGAAAACCGGCCACAGTACCAAAAATCGGCTATAATACCGAAAACCAGCCATAACACCGAAAACCGGCCATAATACCGAAAACCAGCCATAATACTGAAAACCAACCATAACACCGAAAATCGATGTAATCCTCAAAACCTGCCACTATACCGAAAATCGGCCATAATACCGAAAACCTGTCATAATACCAAAAACCGGCCATAATACCGAAAACCAGCCATAAAACCGAAAACCAGCCATAATACTGAAAACCAAGCATAACACCGAAAATCGATGTAATCCTCAAAACCTGCCACAATACCGAAAACCGGCCATAATACTAAAAACCGGCCATAACACCGAAAGTCGATATAATACTGAAAACCGGACACTATACCAAAAACCGGCCATAATACCGAAAACCAGCCATAACACCGAAAACCGGCCATAACACCGAAAGTCGATATAATACTGAAAACCGGACACTATACCAAAAACCGGCCACAATACCAAAAACCGGCCATAATACCGAAAACCAGCCATAACACCGAAAACCGGCCATAATACCGAAAACCAGCCATAATACTGAAAACCAACCATAACACCGAAAATCGATGTAATCCTCAAAACCTGCCACAATACCGAAAACCGGCCATAATACTAAAAACCGGCCATAACACCGAAAACCGGCCATAATACCAAAAACCAGGCATAATACCGAAAACCGGCCATAATACCAAAAACCAGGCATAATACCGAAAACCGAAATAAAATACCAGTGAATATAGGTAAACATATCGGTACGACGCATACCGGTATTTCGATTTTTCGGCTGCTACGACGGTTCTGAGGTTAAAAACGAAAAGTACTGGTATATGTCCCTGCCTCTCTCCATAGAATAAACATTGCCGTCGCGACGCGGATAGCAGAGTCCACGAGGATCCATTTCGAATCAAATAAATAGACGGGCGACGTAGGTAAATAATTGGCGGCGTCGAGAATCTTTGAATCCGGCCACGTTAATTAATGGAACCCAATTTCAGCCCCAAATTAACGAGCACCGAGGGACGCCGGATTTGCCGGGCCGTTTCCGCTTCGCGTCTCCTCGCCGCGTAATTTTCCGACGGCTCGCGGAAAAAATCCGACCCGCGAATCGTCGAAGGAAAACGCGATCGCGTCGGGAAAAGTGAGCGAACGACGATCAAACGAGGGTTTCGCCGCGTTCTCGATGGAAACGCGTCACAAGGAATTACGGCGTCGACGGAAACGTATTCGAGGGACATCGATTTCCGTCACGGGGGCGGCGTTAATACCGAATGATTTCCTTTACGTGTCCCTCGTCGTTTGGGATTTCCACGGGAAAGAACGACGAGCCGAACAAAATCAATTTCCACGCTCGCAGCCATCCACTCCTCCTCATTCCTCTCGACGATTGACCGTCTTCGTCGTCCCCGCTGTTTTATTTACACCGGTCTCGCATCCAGTCTCCGGATATGGATTTTATCGCGTTCCATTTCGCGTTCGTCACTGTCCACCCTCCCCCTGTTCCAACCCTCGAAGCAATCGAAAAGTCCTCGCGATCGTACGAAGAGTACGAAGAGAAGAGTACTCGCTTTAGTTCCGCGGACGTTGTTAGCGAAGCTTTCGTCATGTTTTTGCAAGCCAGGATCGAGTCCATCGTCGGATTACGAACGAGGATGAAACAATGAAGCGAAAACGGCGAATCACTTCGACGAAGACAACCCTCCGCGATGCCATAAACCTATCAATACGCGGTGCTCCGGCGTTGCTTTAAGGTATTCTCGTGAATATTAAGGTTGAATAGCGTGCACGCGTTGAATACGCGAGTCGTCAAGCTTCCTGTGCGACAGTGTGTACCTGTGTAAGTGTATCCTCTGCGAGGGAACGAGCGACGTCAGGAGAGAGAGGGATAGAGAGAATAAGAGAGAGAGGGAGGGCAACGAATGTAGGGGACGGGATTCTGGGGATAACAAAAGGAGGTGCGAGAGAGGCGCCTGCGCGGATCGAGTCTGGCACCTGTGGACCTCATCGATCCGAAACGAAGCCGAGCACTTCGATGCTCTTTAACCTGCCCACCTGAGCCAGCTTCCCCCTTTCTTACGTGTTCCACCTTCCGGCGGTTCCTCGACTTCAACCTTCGACCTCTCCCCTGCCTCTCCGCCCCCTTGTAAATCAACCCTTTCCGCCCTTAATCCCCGTTGTCCCTCGTTCGTACACATGCTCCATCGACTCGATCATTTCTGCCCCATGGTACTCCAAGGAAAGTGTTCGCGAATAACAGGAACGAACGGGAAACTTTGTTCGCCAAGGTGCTACGAGGGAAGGCCTGGAAATTTCTGGATTTATTGGACACCCGGTGAACCGCTCGGGGCTGGAGAGAAGAAAAGGGCCGTCAGGGCGAGTTGCCCTCTGTTCTTTGTGTTTCCCACGGGAACGACTCGGCTGCAAAGTGCAGGGGACGTGAGGAACTCGCGGGGCATCCGAATAATAGCGGAGGGACGGCGTCGTTACGAGGGAAACGTGGGCGCAGGGACGCAGGGAAACCGGCCGGAATCGTTACCATTTCGCGCAACGACGGTGCCGCGACAAAAGCAAGGATGTTAAGGGAACGCTCGCGAGGAGAAAGCGAGGGCGTGTTTCGTCGCGATTTTTCTAGCTTCCTCCCGATTATTTCCGGACGCCCAGGAACGGGTGAAACAGTGTCGTTCGAACGGAGGGCGGGTGTAAAAATAAACGAGTCCAGTTCGAGTTTATGAACGAGTGCCGGACGAGAACCGTGACGTCGGTCCCGAGCCGACGAAAGCCGACCCTCGACGGTTAAACCGCGACGGACCGTGCCCTATCGGTGAATCGAACGTCGCGACGACGCCAGGGACGAAATGCCACGGACGAGTGTCTGGTCGCGAAGGGCGAAATCTCTACGCGCTCGAGAAAGTTACGAAGTCTCCCCCCCCCCCCCCTCTTGCGTTTCGTTGGAAACTGCGGAAAGTTATCGGAAAGAAATTTCGAACAATGCGAACGAGCCGGAAAAATGGGCGAGCTTAACACGTTCCCTGCCACACCGTTTTATTGAAGACTTCCCGTTCAAGCCGCGTGGGGTCTATGCGCCCCACGATTTACATTTTTGTATTATTTTGTTTATTATGTCCATAATTGACTCCATAATGAATTCTTAAAAAATTCTTCATTTTACAATGATAATACCAAATGGCTTGAAAGGACAGTTCAGCGTGGGGCGTATACGCCCCACGCGGCAGGGAACGCGTTAATGGGATCGCGAATGATTTGAGAGAGCAAATATTTGGAACGAGGCTTCGGTGTCGTTCGAAACCAGGAAATCGAATCGTATCACCGTGGGCCGGACGAAAAGGATGGAGACGAAAGGAATCCAGCTGGGCTCCATAAAGGGAGACAAATGGCAGCGGGGAGTATTGGACGCGAATGTTCTGTCCGCTTTTTTCCCACGATTTTTTCTGCAGGGAATTTCGAAACAATTCTGATTTTTCGAATTCAACGTTTTTTCGGTGGTCGCGATTTCTTTCGAAACAACTATTCCCCTTGTGAAGCGAAATTAATGTGCCTTCAAGAAGCGGCGAAATATCATACGAGTGTATTGAAAATCGAGGAGAATAGTCCGCTCGATTTCACTGGAGGAAGGGGAAAGAAAATATTGCCAACCCGGAAAAAGGAAGTCGGGGCAAAAGCAACGGTACACCGCCAAATTAGTTTCACAAAATCGAATCAAGCGATAAACGCGTCGAAATTCGATTAACAGGCTTCTCCGTGGCGAACGATGAAATTCTAGGAGCTTTTGGGACGATTTACGCGACGCGAAAAAAACAGACGAGATATTCCATCGTTCGGCAAACGGATTTTGTACGCAACATGACCAACGATTTTGCATACAAATAATTATTTAACCTCACGAATCGTGCCGATCAATCGTCTCGAACGCAAAGGCAGCCGCGATTTTTAACGCGCGCAACAGGTACCGCGAATAAAAAATTTCCTTCACGGCGTATTCCGTGGACGCGTTTCACTCCACCCTGTTCGAAATCCGAACTGAACGGAACGAATTAATTAACGCGAAAGCCAATGCACGCCCCGCTCAATTATCGAACCAAATTGCGATCCCCCTGATTGCTTATTAATTTTTCAATCGCTTCCACTGTACTCGGCCATTAATTGTTTCCCAGTCACCCGCAGTTACGTATCCCCGGTGACTCATATTCCCCAGTAGAAAAACACCGCGCGTGGTCGGACAGCACGCCAGCGCGCCCTGCTCGATACCCAGCAAACAGGAGTAATCTCTCGGTCGGCCAAGTGCCCAAGTAGAATGAACCCGGCTGCAATCGATACGCCCCGAATAGAACGTTCTACTTTCCCCCCCGGCAGTAGAATCGTCCCGCACGTGATCAGGCATCCTTAAACCAGGCGTAAGTCGCGACGGAGAGGTCGGACGTCCTGTTCGCCGGCTCGTCACGCGCGTCGAGCGGCCCCGCGTGACAGGCAACCCTATTTGCACAGCGGGACGGAACCGCCGCAGTAGGATAATCCCGTGTTTAGTCAGGCGCGCCAGTGGTACGGGTCGACGATTCCTTCTACGCCCGGACAAACGAGGCGAGGCCGACGCTGTCTGTCCGGTGGGGGGGGATAGAAAAAACGACGCTCGAAGGCACGAATGCGCGAAATTAAGAATGTACGGTCGTCGTATCGTTCAACAGGAATTACGGCTCACCGAAAATGGTTCCCACGGTGTTTGTTATCGCGCCGGATACGGCGCCGTCCGCGAGCGCGTCGAGGCAGGCGCTAAGGGCGCAGGCACACGCGCTCGTACCTATAAGGTACTCCAGTATCATGTTCCATCCAATAATGAATGCTATTAATTCGCCTACGGTCACGTAACTGTACATGTAGGCGCTGCCGGTCGTGTGAGGCACTCGTACTCCGAACTCGGCGTAACATGCTCCTGGAAAACGAGAAACATCGATGGTGAAAATTTGCGGTAACCGATGGTTAAATTGAGGGAAAATCGTGATGGAAAAATTTGCGGTAACCGTTATGGGGAGAGCGGATGCGAAACGAGAGTTCGTGAAATATATTATACCGTTCGAAATGCGCTGTTGTACAGAAATCAGAGCGGACGCGGTTCAACGACGGAAACGACGAAGCGGCGTCTGCGATCGACGAAATTGACACGACAAATCAACAAGCCAACCCCGCGCGTGCATCCTGTATCGACATTTTAATCCGATCGTTGATTCGGCCACGACGACCGACCGCGTTCCGATGTAACGACTGATTAAAGCTGCACACGTCACGGGCAGATCCCTCGCGAGGGTGGACGATTTAAATTAATCAGCCCAGGTCCCCCGACGATTCTCAATTTCTTCGTCATCCCTTTTTTCGCCGTAAATAATTCCAGACAGATTGACCACAATTATTCGCACACTCGTACGCTTCACTTGCATTGGATTGGCAACGGAGTAATTGCGGTTTTCGAGTGCGAAATCGAGGCACACTTTCCAGTCCAGGACATCTCATGCAAAGGGTTGCGCGTGATGCATTCGACCCTTTCGCGATCACCCGCACGGTTATGCGACGATTCGATTCAATTGTGGTTAATTATGGTCGGAAGTGCGACCTGAACGTTGGTCATCTTTAACCCTATTTCTACCACGATTTTGTGTATACCTGTTTGGAGCAAATGGTGCCTTTTGACACATTTCAGGGTGTATGGAAATAATCGACAAAATTTGTCGGATTTCAAATTGGCAATTAAATATGGATAATTTTAGCAATACGTTTATCGATACATTGACGCATATTTAATTAGGTTGCGCATTGTAGAATCGGTTACTGCAATGATGTACACTGAAATGCAACATGAAGGAAAATGAAAGGTATGCAGGAACACCTGTATTTTCCGTTACAACGGAAATCGGGGTTCTGTAAATTGATTATAATTGATATGACGCAGATAAAATGGCGTCGATATTTGTGTGTAAAATGGATTATCATTTAAAATTAGAATTTGTTATGAAAATCCTTAAGGCGTCAAAGGCAGAAATAGGTATGCCATGTGCATATTTTTAGATCCAGGTTCATCCGGAGGAAAATTATATCGCTGAATTAATTTAACCGCTCTTGTACCAAAAGTCATCGAATTATTTGTGGACAAATGATTACACTTCGAGAATAATTTAAAGATAAAATTCGAACAGTGTCTTTCGACGCCTCTTGACAAAACTAGCGTTAAGTAAAAAATCTCCGAAACGAAATTTTTCAAACAAATTCCGACACCCGCTTCCTGTTGAGCAGTCAACGCCATGAACTTCGCGTATCCCAAGTAAAGTATCACGAAAATGTACCTTTGCACTCCGTGTCAAAATTGACCGTAAACTAACGGTCGTGAACAAATTTGCACGGAAATTTTTTCCCCCGTAGCAACCTGAACGTGTCAGCTGCGAATTCTCGAAAGAAGAAAAATTACAACAACGAGAGAAACGCAAAGCTGTCTATTCGCGCAAACCGCAATTACTTTGTTGCCGACCCGATGTATCCCCCAACGCGCCCTTCGTTCGTTTCCCGAACGAAACATTTTTCAACCTGCGCCGTACATCAATTTCCAGCGACACAATGCGGCAAGACAACAGGATGGGAACGAAGTTCATCGAAGCGACGTCTCGCAAAAGATCCACCGCCCCCCCCCCCCTGCGCTCCAATTTTCATAATCCCCCAAGCATATTCCGGTATTCCCCGTTTGCTTCGATTCGGGCATTCTCAGCAGAGCCACGCCCCCCCTCCCCCTCCCACTCCTACTCGGTCACCGCGTCACCCCGTGGAAACAAAAAAAAGGAAGATCAAAGATGTCGAACAAATCGTGCCCGGACAAAGAAACAGACGCGAGGAACATAATTCATCCGCCCTTCTCGCGGCGAACCGAGAGTCGAGCGTACCGGGGCCGACGTGTGGGTGTCCCAGGGTCAGCCGCGGCGTTCGTTTATCTCAACGCGGGGAGAGGCACGACCGACGATCCGCCCGTAAATCTATTCCGACGTTATTTCTCCGCTCGCCCTCGAGCCACGCCGTACGCGCGACGTCCTCTGGTGTGTACACAAACAGACGCGGGGAGTCGTCGCGGTGGAACCGCGCGTGACCTGCTCCTTGATGCAGGGGGACAGGAAAATGCATCGCGACCGTCGGGAGAGTGTCTCGAGGGCGGATTAACGGTAACCCGTGGACGTAAGAGGAATATAAGTGTAATAAATGAAACGACGGGGATAAAAGTGCGCGGAGGGGAACGAAACGAGCCGGTGGTGTTGGACGCGAGGGAGAGAACGGGCCCGATTTTTCATTTCGTTAGAGCCGCTGAAAAGAGCAGCGATAACTTCCAACAGCATCCAATAAATCGCTTGACGCGCGGTAAAAACGCGTCCGCCGCAGATTTCTGAAATCTGTACATCGACTGAAATCGATGGCGATTTATTTCCATCCGGGTTAGGGGGAGCAGGATTTTCACTCACCGGAAAAAATAGAGGCAACGGCCGCAATTATGAACGAGATGACGACGCCGGGCCCGGCGACGTTGCGGGCCACCATACCCGCGACTAGGTACATCCCTGTCCCAACGCAGGAACCAACACCCAGGGACGTCAGGTCCAGAGTCGTCAGGCACTTCTGTGGAACAGAAACGGGGACATGCACCGTGAATAACAATTACAATGATTAAAATTCTTGACAGTTCGCAAAGTATTTACAAATTCCTATTAAACCCAATTAATTCCGCTCAAACAAGGCCCCCCAAAGGGGCTTACCGTCGTTGCGATGTATTGCGTGGCGGGGATCGAATGAAACGCGGGACGGAAGTACGTAGTTAGGTGTAGCAAAGTTGCTACAAGTCTGCCGGGCCGGTAATGGTAAAAGAAAAGAAGAGAAAAAAAAATGAATCTCGTCGGCTCATCTGTGTCCCAGTTCGCCAACAAAGAGCCCGCCGGCGTCCTTGTTTCAACCGGCCGAAGCGTTTCCTAAAGCGTCAATTCTTCCGTCGTATTTCCGGGCGAACCTCCGGGAAACAATGGGCGATCGCCTGGGGAAGCGTTTCGCCCGCGAACTTTCCCAATGAAATGGGCGACGGTGCTCGCGTTTCGAAGCGCCAAACTTTTGCCCATCTTTCGTACGGGGAGAAAAGCGCAACGACAGGGAACGGGAACGCCTTCGTTCCGGATCAAAGAGCCTGCACAGATTTCGTGCGGCACAACATTGTTCGAGATTGTTCGCGAGCGTGGAAAATGTTCGAAGCGAACGCAAACAGCTTTAAGCATAGAATACGAGGGAATTTGAACGTAACTGGTCTCACGCTCGAAGGATTACGAAACGTCGATCGATTCTCTCGAGGTGTCTCTCCTTCCCTGTTTTACCGACCTACGAACCTAACCCGCGAGACCAAAAACCAAACCCGCGAGCAAACTGAGCCACCGCAATTCTGCACTTAAAATATGCACGGCTGAAGATGCAGGAGCATCTCGGCTTTTGTTGCCTCTCTGCCATCAGAGTACGCGCGCAGACACCGTTGCTTTTCTGCCACCGAATTCGACAACAGGTTATGTCGGCAGAATGAAAACATCGCACGCTCAACAATGTAGAATCGTGCGTATGCGCGTGCGCAGCGTCGCGTACTTCCGATACACGTTTTCGTAACGCGATTTCGCAACGTTAGGGAAAGTACTCGATCACGTCCCGTGTAAAATATTCTACGTTAAAAGCGAAAAGGGTTAAAGGGAACGGACGAGAAATCGGAGAACAATGCTCGAGCGTAATCGTTTAAACGAAATTCAGGGGGCCGGACAACGAGAGTTTTATCCCGGGGAGAAATTAATTCGCCAGCGGCGCGATGATTGATCGCGTGGCCACGGACAGGGCAATCTGTACAAGCGTAGGAGTCGAACGCGAGTGGTTGAAAAAAGAATCGCTGGTAAAAATAGCCGGGATCGATACCCGCAGGTGGATACGACGTGCACGCGGGACGCGCTTTCTTTTCTCGTTTGCCCAAAGTCTTGGCAAATTAATGTCAACCGACGTGTCTGCGGAAGAAGGATAGCGATTGTCTTTCGCGACGAGAACCGGAGGCGGTATCAATCTGCCATCGACTCTGTTTCAGCCTGTCTCTCGTTCGAACCCTCTCTGTCTCTCCAGCGCGAACCAATTTCCTTCGAGGACGCAAACGAATGTTCCTTGGCGCCGGTGAATCAATTCGAATAGCGAAACGGGGGTATCGTTGGAGAGAGGAAGTGGTTAATTGTATTTTCGAATTTCTGCTTTCCCAGTGAAGCGGTACAGGAAAGAAAAGATTGGTCTGCTGCTCGGTGTCCGTCGAGGGCACATAAATATCTCTTAACGTCGAATCATCAGTTCAGGGTTGTACTTGCCTGTAATTTCTGCTTGGTGTCGTTCGGATGCAGTGGCTCCGGTCCAGCTTTTCTCTGCTCACCCTGAAGACCGTCCACATGCTTGGTTCGTATAAACTTCCCGAAGAGCTCCAGGCCCTTCTCTCGGTCCATCAGTTCGAGCTTCATTTTTCCTGAAACCAGACGAGATCAAGCTTTTACCAACAAGAATGAGGGAGACTCGAAGAGTCACTATTTTTCTTTTCTGGCAATATTTCAATATCGCGGCAGAGTTTCTTCGGGGATCAATATTAATCGTATTTCATTGCCCGTCTGGATTGCAGTTCAAACCGAGGACTGCCATTATTTCTAACAAATATACCCCTCTCGCGTCGATTCAATCGGTCTGCTCAGTAAATTTCGAGGCTCGAAATTAAAGCCACGACAATTAAACGCAACAAGAAAGCAAGGCAACGTTTGCTGAACTTCGTTCATCAGGTGCAAATAGGAACGAAGGCAATTCCGTGCGCTCCGTTAATTCGACGCGGAGGGGGGGGAAAAACCGTGGCAATTCCAACCGAAATTCAGCGAGGACCTTCGCGTATGGTCTCTCGTCTATGGTCTCCCATGTGGTTTTTCCTAGAGGCTGCGAAGTCGCAGGGGCGAATTATCGATTTGTTAACCAGCGACGTCTGACGTCGTCTGCGCAGCGTGCGCCCTTTGTCCTTCCGCGCGATATCCTCGCGAGGAAAGACCCGGGAAAAGAGGAAGAAAATTACGATCCTCCGACCTTATCGCCTGCCAGTCGCCATTTCTCTCGTAAAAAAAAAAGGACGAACAAAACAGGACGAACCGTTTCAATGAATTGTCGTAACGAAATATCCTCCGTCCGCTTCAATATTTCCCTTTGAAACGCGACGTTTCTTGCGTTATATTTCTGTACCCCGCGATATTTCAATACTTTATGCGCCATTATTTGCGTATTCCGCGACGGATTACCCGTGCACATTTCTACAAAAGGCCATATCAGCCCGTTTAATAACAATAATTATAAAAACAAAGAACTTTCCACAGCGTTTCCATCGAGTTCTCGACAAAACCGGTGGAAGGCATTCTTGGAACGACTGGAACGCGGCAAATCCTTATCGCCAAACATTTTCCAAACATTCGCCGTGACTTAAACGAAGCCGGAACTCGCGGACAACGAAACAATTCCACCAGCCTGCGATCATCAATTCTCCACCCCGTGCGCTCTGCCCGTTGGGATCCCAAGAAATGGCAACATTGTCAACACCGCGGCCACATTATCGCCGACGCGAACCGTTCGTCGACAGCGGAAACACGAATATTCCTCGAGCACGTGCGCCAGATCTAAGCACGCGGACATCGAGTGGGTCGTCGGCGAAAAGTTTCGCGGCACGACGGCAAGAAAAATGGAGCGGAAAAGCTTCGGGAAAGCTTGTGTGCGCGCGTGTGTGTATGTGTGCGCGCGCGCGTGGATACATGTGTCTGTTATATCGCAGGAAAATGCTGTACGCGGCTCGTTATCGCGTAACCAGAAAAATCTCGTCTCAACCCCCTTGTGCAGGAGGCGGGGCTGGAAGGGGTGACGGGCGCGGGGGCGCAGGGGGGTGCACGGCTTGAAAGCTGGCGATTATTTCTTGCGCGTTTCGCGCCGGCACACCCTCGAACGCCGGCTCCGGGAAATTGCAAAACTTTTCGCCGTCGCTCTATCACGGCGTCGTCTGGCGTTTCATTGGCGTTTTCATATCCATCGCGGAGCACCTTTGTCTGGCCATAGAAATCCGGCAAAGGGGGGGGGGGGGGGGGGGGGAGAGCGAACGGCGTGCGATAAAAAGTGAATTGAAGGCGGAATGGGTTGTCTCGTCTGCGACGCCGTTAACGAAGATGTGAAAATGTAAAAACACGCCGGTGGCCGATCGGAAATTTCTTGAAAGACGGTAAGTGTGTACTGCGAATTTTATTCGCTGGAACCACGGAGAATTGTTGAACGTTGTTCGACCGCGACAAGTGGGGGATCTCCGACTTTTCCCATGGAATTCGCTCGGTCGAAGAGGCGTGAACTCTACGCCCTTCTGTTGAACCCTAGATAAGGAATTGCCGCGACGGCGAGATTTATGAGGC
This sequence comes from Nomada fucata, assembly GCA_948146005.1. Lineage (NCBI taxonomy): Eukaryota > Metazoa > Arthropoda > Insecta > Hymenoptera > Apidae > Nomada > Nomada fucata. The sequence continues at coordinate 28,604,975 of OX411277.1, read as the reverse complement.
GAGATGCATTTGTTTATTTATGGCCGACGGTGCGTCCGCAACGGGCGATAAACGGGCGTACCACGGTCGGTAAAGCAGCTTCTGCGCGAGGAAGCACCGTGCGATCTGACCCGGTCGTGCGCTGGAAGAAACCGAAACGAAAGTGGTTCTCGCTGGCAACGGTGGCGATCGACTCGCAAAAACCTGGGCCGACGGTCCGCTCGAACGATTCCTACGAAATGTACGTTGGAACGAATTGCGTCGTTGGAGAAACAATTTCGTTAGCTTGGGATCGCGGTTCGTTGACAGAGATGCGTGTTTTCGATTAAAGTAAAGTCTCGGCGTAAGCGAGAGCCTCGGGGCTGAAGGTTAACTTGTATCGGATAGTTGTTACATTGTTCGAAGTTCGCCGACGGCGTCGAACGTAGAAGAGGACAGCGAGTAAAGAAAAAGGACCGAGCAGCTTATCTTTTCTTCACGCTAGCTATCCTTTTCTGCGGTCCAAACTTATTACCGTTAATTAAGCCAGTAAATATAGACCAAATTATATCGCGCTTGGTGTCGTTTTAATCAGAAAAATGTCAGCTATGTCCGTGTAAAAGCTTCACGAGAAAAGGACGAGAGACAGTTTCATCGTTGAATTAGTATTATTTCACCGATACACCCGATCCAGGATCGCGTTACATCGCCAAGCGAACTCCTCGACGCCTCCATGGGGTTACCCCCCTCAGTGGTGGGGATAAACTTATATCGGATACAACTGTTTCGCTTATACGAAGGCCTTACCGCGCTTCTAATCTCAATAAGTGTCTGCGACAGCTGGGCGTGTCGAGGAAGCCGGCGAAGAAATTACAGGACACGTTTGATCGATGGAAAAGCTCGCGAGTTTCCGCATTAATTTCTTACGAGGCTCGAGGCACTCGCGGACGGGAACAGGTGTCCCCCGAAGGGAACCTTGCGGGAAACTTGCGGAAAATTGCGTCCTCCCTTGTTCGCCCGCTTTTCCTTGCCGCTCGCGTAGCGCCGGTCAATATATTCCACCGAGCTACAAGTACGCGTTACGAGCACGAGTTACAAGTACGCATAAACGGAGCGGGGTATAATTCAGCTACGATACGGGAAACTAGCATTCGACACCTTCGCCATGGAACTGCTGTCTTCTATTAACAATAATGGGATCGAGATTGCCGCTAATTGAACGAGGCAATTCCAGGGAACGAGGCAACGACTGAGACAGGAAATTGCTGCATGCACTCGTTAACCATGATACAACTCGTGACCGGGGCGCAAACCGTGCGACGGCCGGCTTTATCATCCGACAGCGGCCGCGGATAAATCTGTTGACAGGTTTACGAACAGTTTGCGCTTCAGCGGGCCGCTCCGCCTGTTCCACGCCTCTGTGTTCTCGCGGCGTGAAAATATTCACGCGGTCGAGCCGCGCACCTTTTATTTTACGGCCACTCCGGCGAAACTGACGAAACGGTCACCCGTCGCTCGTCGTGCGGAGCGTGATCAATCATTTTTCATTTCGACCGGGGATAAATTGATCGGTCTCTCTCGTCCAGACAAAGGGCGAACGTTGCCCGAGAAATGGAAGTGTGAAAGAAGCGACGTTCAGCAACGAACCACATTAACCAGAGGTGTCAAAAGGCATTCTTGCAATTTTATCTTCTAATTATTCTCTAAGTATAATCACACGTCCACAACTAATTCGATGACTTTTGGTACAATGGCTGTAAAATTAATTCCTGCTCATCCTGGATTTAAAGATATGCAACACGGTGTACCTATTTCTACCACGACGTGTCCTTTGACACCTTAAGGATTTCATAATAAATTCTAAATTTAAATATCTTCTATTCTATTCTATTCTAAATATCAACGCCATTTTAATGCACCATATCAATTATAATCAGTTTTAGAGAATCCCGATTTCTGTTGTAATGCAAAATACATGTGTTGATGCGTACCTTTGATTGTCCGCCATGTTGCATTTTAGTGTGCATCATTGCAGTGAGTAATTCTACAATTTACAGCCTGATTAAATAATCTCTAATAAATATTTGCTAATGTATCAATAAATATATTGCTCAAATTATCAATATTTAACTGATAATTTGCAACCCCGACGATTTTGTCAATTATTTGCATGCAAACGCAAAGGTGTCAAAACGCACCTTGCGGTCGAAACAGGTATGCACAAAATCGTGGTAGAAATAGTATTAAAGATGACCAACGTTCTTTAAGGTGACCCTTCCGACCATAAATGACCATAATTGAATCGAATCGTCGCATAACTGTGCGGAAAATTGCGAGAGATTCGAACGCATCACGCGCAACAATTGAAAACGCCCAAATAACACAATCACACCTTTCCTACGTTTCCCTGCAAGTTCGACCTCGAACGACCTCGAGTCGTAGGGTGGTTCAACTCGTCTTGAAACGCGCTATTCCATGGCGGATAAAGAAACGTAGCATTCCATTTGAAAAAACAAAGTTCACCTTCACCTCACCTTGGTGTGTCCACCGCGACAAATAAAAGTTACGCCACGTTTTTACAGATATTACAGATATCTGTGAAAGAAACTATGCCAATGATTTCGTACATTTCCAAGGCGGTCGAAAAATTGAATTCGCTTCGCGTCTTTACGGTTCCGGACCAGGGTGCGCCGTTGCATCGCCGGCAAACGGCACGAAGAAAATGCTCCGGGGCAATTAGGTGGGCGTTCGCCGGGGGGGTTCCTGAGGTTTTTCAGTGAAAAGGGTCGCGGCCAATCGGAAGGCATCCGTCCTCGAGCGCGATCGGAAAAAGGATTTTCCGTTTCTGATCTTTCCACGGGCAATAAACGCGAACAATACCTTCTGTTGCCCCATTTCCATTCCGTCCTGTTCCATAACTCGTGCTTCAACTAAATTATGCCCCCCCCCCTCCTTCTTCCACCCCTCTCTACCTCGCGTGGCGTTTTACGGCCCGAACGGAATGGATATTCCTATAATGGGTCAATCAAGTGAACAATATTTTCCTATTGAAATGGAAATATTAGCCTGTTAAATGAAAAGTACCCTGCATTTATCGAGCATGATCTGTCGAGGATGATTTACCTAAATATCTGTTCCAATTCGAAGGGCAAGAAAAATAGGTTCGTTAGATTTTTTTACAGATCACATCGTTCGTGTATTCTAATTCTGGGTTACAGGTAACATTACTACTTGATGAATGTTCAAACTTGAGATGAACGAAATTTAGTTGCGTATTTTATTAATTTTTGCCAGCATCTTGTTGAAATAGTAATGAGATATTAATGCGATGTAATGATGTACGGCAATATAGCGTTGAAAAATGTTCCTTTTGACTACGTCATAAAACTGACAACTAAAAGGAACAAAGTGGCAGTACAAGAATTAATAGATTCATTTGAATAACTTTGGCTACGAAAAACTACGGTAAACGATCTAATTGCTTTTGGCCATCGATATACATCATCGATTACGAAAGTTTCTTGCAATAAAAACATCAATTTCTCAAAATATCGTACGCGGTCGGAAGTAAATAATTAAATTTCGCGAATTTCTATCTAGCTAGTATTATGAGGTACCCTTAAATTTATAAAGAAACACGAACAACTTTTGTTGTTTAGAAAAATATACAACTGATAACAAACATGATCCTTTCGTTACTAAAATAGTGACCATGCAAATGTTTATAATTTTCATTCTAAGAAGAAAGCTATCTAAAACCATAACGTGTGGTAGCACTTCCCACGTACACCGCTAGGGGACGAGCAAGACGATCCGGCTCCCGAAGGAGGTTGTACAGCGCCCCGCGATTATATTGCAACAACCTCCGAGAATTTCCTGCTATCCATGTGTCTAAAACAGGGTCCGCTGTCAGGTCTAGGAGGAAACGCAACTTCTTTTACCGTCGCCTTCCTCCTTCCACCATCGTATCAGCCGATACGCGAAGCTCCTCCCACAAACGTAAATTGTACATTTGTAATGTAGAACATTTTCGAGAGTCCAAGACAATGCCCGACTAATTATAACAAAAATATGGATTCAATTCATTCGATTCGACTGTACACTTGCTGCTCCATAGTAATAGAATTTAATATAACACAGAAGCAAACAAATGTTTGCAATGTTCGGTGACAGTTGATTTACAACTAGCAAAGAATGTTTTCTGATTTTCAGGTTACACACAGTTCCTCTCGCGATACCCTGTCCCGTTAAGCTGATCAACGATTGCAATTTCGCCCGGGTCGGTCCCGTTGCCTTTAAATTCCGCGACTGCTATCGGTTATCCATTACACGTTTAACGAGGTCGCCGCGCAAGGAACGATATTGCAACCGGTGTATGGATTTATTTACGACGACCAATCCTGGCCGGCGCGCCGACCCTTTTTTTTTCTTTATCCTCGCATCGAGTCCTTGCCACAGGAGCACACATAAACATTCAGATACATAAAAATAAATTACACGAGTCCGTCGGGAGGGAAGGAAATTGAGATTCCCCGCTCACATAATTTTCAGAATAAAAAAAAAAAAAGTACGGGAAAAGAATAGACCCGGGTCCCGGGGTTCACCTCGACGAAGGCTGGCTTTAAAATGCGCCCCGACCCGGTGACCCGCGTTCAGAATAAAATATCAGTCGCTCCGATTTCGAGTGGATGAAACAATTTAGAATTGCAAAACGGGTGAAAGACGAACGTCGCTCGCGAGTGGCTTGTAAAAAGTCCGGGAGGTCGGCGACGAAACGAGATCGTTAATCCTCTGATCCGCGATCATCAACGGGATGGACGTCGCTTTTAAAACATCCCCGCGGCGATCTTTCTGCCCGTAGCGCAGCTTTGTAGTTAGCAGTCGGATGACGAGGAACTCAATTTCCTGCCGCGAGACTTTAATAATCCGGCCCCGGGGCAAGACGGGGGGAGGGGGTTAGAGAATTCATCGTTCCTCGGCTAATTCCAGCGGCGATAAACAACGACCCGCGCCGCTTCGTTTCTGAGCCGTGTAATTTTCGTCGTCGCGGCTACTTTGTTGCAACGGCGGATTCGTCCGTGAAAAAAGTAATTAGAGGAAAGGTGTACCACTTTGAAGGTTCCCCCGGGAATACAGGTGGCCTCCGAGACATAAAAACGAAGACTATAGAGAAACGCGAATGAAAAGATTGGCGAATGGTTGAGAGACTTCGAATGGACTTCGTTGGGGAGAAAAGAAAAGTAGGTCTAAAAGTGAAGAAGGCGAAGAGAAATGGTCGATCGAATCGGATTCAATTAAACCGGATAAAGAAGCAGCGGTATGAACGGGCCGCACGGTTTCGTTCCTCGTGTCGGGAGCAGCCGAGAAACGAAGGCCTGAGCTTTTTGCCCGTGAATTTATTTCCCTTACACGGATGGCCGGCGGGTTGCATCTTGGACGGCGTCCAAAGCTTTGGGGTCGACCTTCGTTCAAAGGCGCGACCCGAACCCACCGACGTAACTATCCCGGAGTGGCACCCAACTTTTACCCAATCGCTTTTGCATTATCTCACCGCCTCGAACATCGTAGACGTGGACCCGTATCGGCTGCCCTACATTCCCAGTGTTCTTGTCCCTCCCGAGTGCACAAGATCTATTCAACTACACCTCGGTGTAATATTATATGGAATCGAAGTTCCACGAGTGCCGCCGTGAAACAAACGTGGGTAAATGTCTTTCCAGCCGAGGAGAAACGGAGTATATGCGGGGGGAACTTCTCGCGTACACCGCTAGGGGACGAGCACGACGATCCGATTCCAGAAGACGGTTGCACAGGTCCCCGTGACCATGTATATAACCTCCGAATATTCCCCAGTGTCCCTGTGTCTAAGACAGGGCCCGCTAGCACGCCTTACCGACGAGTCCGTTAGCAGGCCTAAGGCGAAACACAACCTTCTTCGTCGCTTCCTACTGCCACCATCGTATCAGCCGATATACCGAAGCTGTCGCATATCTAATTTCGTCGTTACGCAACCCCCTTTCGACCTGGTTCGCACCCGGTTCACAGAGAACGCGCCCTGCTTTTGAGCCACCAGAATTCGATACACAATTTTCCGCCGTTAATCTCGTTCGTTCCAGTCGCGTCAAGAACTCGATCGCCAAAGATATCTTTTCCACTCACAACAGCCTCGTAACGATCGTCCGATTAAAGCAGAACCGAATCGATTGCAATTCGATACAGTGAGGTTCAATGCAGACGATTCGTACGGTATATGTACGTTCCGCGAAGGTAGAAACGATTACTGAACGGCGGAATCGTTTGATCGGTTTCTCCAGAAGAAGCTGTATCGCAATCGTATTGTATCTCACCGCCATCGGTTGACCTGCATTCGAAACGTCTACGACACCCGGCCGCGTGCGCATTGTGACACGCTTGTCTTCACCGTGGAAACGGTTTAAATCCAGGGGCAACCAACTGGCGTCTCGCGAGCCATCTGTGACTCGTTGCCCCATCTAGGGTTTCCACGTGCAGCGAACTGGTGACTCGCGAGCCACGCGTGTCCTGCCCCTGTACTAAAGCCAGTTTTTTTCCTTTGCAAGGGAGTAGGGCGTTTTTATCTGGTGAATGGAGGCTTGGTGGCTCATGGAAGAGAAAAACTTGGCAGTCCCTGGTTTAATCGATGGCCTGGCCCGACGGAAACACGCAGATGTGCCAGATATCGCGTTCTAGTCCTCTGATACTAATCGCTTTACGCAGTCCCCGTTGCGTCGCCCGGCAATCGACCCCGATCAAAATGCAATTAGCCCCTGTAACGAGGCCTCGCACGATTCGGTGGATCGATCTGAAACATCGGAGGCGAGCGTTCGCGGCGGACACGGTTGGCGGGGATTGTCCGAGTGCGTTTCATTAGAACAGCCTTAATTAGAAGGTGGAAAGGGAGCGACGACGGAGTCCGGTCACGGCTTGACACGGTTCCGCATTCCAAACGGCTGCAAACGGGATGAAAAATCGTTCCATGGCCGCGGCGGAATGGTAATTGCACCGGGTAACGAGATGTTTTCGACGCCGCCACGGTGAAACACGAGCTTGCGTAATTGCGTTTCGGCAAAGACACCGTTTCGCCCGGTGACCGGCGACCATCTGTCCGTGAAATGTCAAACCCTTTCGGGCGCCAGAAGAACCTCGACAACGTGTGACGTTGTCGAGCCCGGGTCTCGTTAGTCGCGGCGATTTTCACTGCGTCGCTTCCAGTCTTCGAATGATTGGGGGAATTTTTCCCCCACCCGGTTCCGTGAACTGAGCCGTTAATTTCTGTTGGTGTGATTTTAGACATTCCAGAGGAAGCTTTCGGAGTAACGCCGACGGTCTGGCGAGGGTCAATCGACGAGAAGTTTGCGCCAATTCCATGCCAGACCTCTGCATTAGGCCTGTACCGCGTCTAGACTCGGTCTAGACCTAGGATAAGTTAAAACTACGCCCAGATATGGCTGAAATCGATCTATTTATGTCTCCTATTTATTAGGTCTCTTTTTCTTAGGCCGGGGTGCATTCGCTGGTGGACGCAGGTTTCTCGGTCCTCGTATTCTCCGCTTCACAATAATCTTTCTTTCGCTCGTCTGCTTTCGCTCGATCCTCGCTCGAGCACGTACCAATCCACACAGCCGTACTTCCTAGCCTTTTGTCCGCATCCTCTTCGCGCGCCATCTAATTCACTAATTGGCATTCACACCTCGCTCACGCCCGATTATCGCGTACCTACTTATCGACTATTTGCGCGTCACGTTCTCAGCCGCTACAGACGCATGGGCGAGATGTACGGAAAATTTGCGTGAACTGCGAGATTGTGTCGTGTCCAGATCGAGCGTGAACTCGATTGCAATTGATTCTAGACTTAATCCGACTTGAATGCAAGTTGGGGGCCAGCTGGGTCTTGGTCAGTCCGTCGGCGATTCCCGGATGTGCGATCCCCGTCGAAACGAACGGACGGTCGAACAAAATGTTTATTCATAAACGCATTGTTAATGGAACAATTAGAGCACCGCGTGCGGGCAATCCGTTAAACGGAAACCAGTGAATCCCCAAACGAAGAGTTAGCGTTGCGCAAACAGCTCGCGCGAATACAACAAGCTCAACGAGGGGATCATTATACCGCGGTGTCGATAATCATACCTACGCGAGGCAATTAGACGAGGACGCTGATAAAGCAGCGAACGTATAATTGCAACGTGCTATCGGAACAGGGAAGAGGAAAGCAACAGGCGATAGAACCGTTGTCCCACAAATTCACGAACTGGACGAATCTTGTTGCCCCGCTAAATTTTTAACAGTCAATTGTGGGAGCACTTCCGTCGCTTGGTTTGCGGAAAATTCGTGACTCAAGAGGGACACAACAGTGGGGGGGGGGGGCATTTAATGGCGGTAATTAGCAATAGGAGGCGATAAGTGGCACGAAGGACACGAAGATTGATCACCGGCGAGCATGCACGTGGAGCTGGATCGTTCGAATGACAAAAGTGTCCTTAACTGGGGTGAAATCTAAACGAGAGGATCCTGAAAAGAATTCTCGTGGTAGATTAATCGTGCCACCATGGGGGACGTCAAACGTTGAAAAACGAGGCCCACGGCTTGCTGTAATAATTAGGGAACCAGCCGGGAAATTGATCCTCGGCGAAAGAACATCCGAGGGGAAACTCTCGAACGGGTGTTATGTAATTTCGAAGTCTCGCGGTGCACACTGGGACTGACGCTCAATCTATCTGTAGAGAATTTACAAATCGTTTTACGATGTTCGTAATGCGATGAAATTTTATTTTTGAACTTGGGACCTGGTTTTCTGGTGTTTCTGATGTTTAAAAATGAATTACATAGTTTGCATATTTTAACTTTTTTAAATTCAACTATTGTAATTTAATGAACGACACATAATAAAATAGAACTAAAATTAATAAATAATATGAAAACATAATGTAATTAGTGCATAATAAGTGTACATACAGGGTGTTTGAATATATGTGCCTTTTCATGTAAGATATGGCTGGGCCAAAAGCACCGTTTTTCGTATAAACCTGTATGTAAGAACAATCTAGAGATATATTTTTTTATTTTGCGTTAAACTATAACCATTATACTTGACTTTTACAAAGTTCTTTGCCTGACGCTTTCATATATGCCGCGGTGTGGTGAAAAACAGATGTTCCGAGGGATAATCTCGTTGGAACGCGACCAAAGCCGGACCCACGGCGAATTACATCGCAAGAATTTTTACAAAACCGTTGGAGAAATCGGCTTACGATTTCTGGTCGGGGTTTAATCCGCGGAAAATCGACCGCGAATGACTCTCAGGAAGGCGGTCATTTTCTCCAAACTGTTCGAAGACACCTTTCCATTTCCACAATTTCCATTTCCATGTCAACGATATACAGGGTGTTCCATCTAACGCGACGCACGATTTTAGGCCCACTTCCAGCCATCTGAGAAGAAAGAGCTTAGAACAAAAGTTGCAGGGTACACAGTGTACAGTAAATATCGGGAAACAAAATTTTGAAAAAAGTTCATTTTCCTGACGAAATCAAGGTCACCTTGGGTAAAACAATAAGGAACACATATTTATTTTTTACCACATTGTAGATGACGTCCGGACGAATTCAAAACACATATCACACGATATTTTGACTAACATATTACTCGTTCTACAGTACTGGAAACGTGAAATATTTAGCTTTTCGTATTTGACTTTAAGACAGTGCAACCATTACGTGACACCGAAGTGATTACTGAATATAAACACGTGACTAGAACGCATGAAAAATGCACTTCATTTAATTGCATGTTCGAAATGCATTCCGCCTTCCGCGACCCAATATTCTGCTCGTTTACAGAAATTCGAATGTGTTGCTGCAATTAGACTTGCTGGATCCACAGCTCTGCACGCTGAGATGATTCTTTTCCTTGGAATTCTTCAATATTATTAATTGCTGATTGAAATACAACAGACTCTAAATATCCCTATAAAATATTCAGTAATCTCTTGGGCGTCAAATAATGTCATTAATTAAAGTCATATAGGAAAGCTAGATATTTCACATTCCCACTACTGTAAATCGAGTAATACGTTAGTAAAAATATCATTCAATATCTGTTTCGAAGTCGTCCGGATATTGAAATTTGTTTCACCTTGATTTCGCCATGAAAATAAACTGTTTTCGAAATTCTGTTTCCCGATATTTACTGCACGCTCTACACCCTGCAACTTTTGTTCCAAACTGTTTTTTCTCGTATCGCCGCGAGTTGGCGAAAAATCGTGCGCCGCGTTACACGGAACACCCTGTACCTTTCATTCCGTCGAAACTGCGAACGTCCGTATTTCTCATGGAAACCATTCCGATCTGCCGACTTCTGTCGACGGACGAGGAGGCCTTACAACGTAACCCTGAACTCTGGTACATCGATCTACCGCAACGCAACGGGCAGGAATTGCCGCTAGCGAAAAGGGCAACCGGGGCGAGAGGAATCTCGCCGCGAGAGTGCGGAAACAACGATTACAAAGGCACGCGCCGTGCCCTTTGTCTCGAAACGAGATGATTTCGCTTATCCCCGGCAGGACAACTCCGAGGACCGTGATTCCTGAAAAAAAACACGAAGTATTCTACGAGAGGTCTGACACCAATTCCCTGGATCGGAGGCAAATCGTTCTGGCCGGTGTCCAATGGAACGCTCGCTAACGCAGGCGCAAGTACCAGAAATGAATTAGCGGAAAATCGTCCGGAAAATGCCCTCCCGCATTTTCCTTCATCGGATTAATGGAAGAAAGCAGCACAGAAGACTGCACCAGGAGATTATCCCTCCCGTCCAACAATTTCGCAATTGCGACCCCGCGACTGGAAACATGGACAACGCGGCCGAGGGGGGAGGTAGGGGAGGGGAAAGGAGTGGGGAGGGGGGGGGTTGAAATGAAACGAAAAAGCTGAGAAACGCAAGCAGAATGTTTTATCGCTCGGAAATGGAAGCTCGACGAACCACCCGGAATTGTTAGGGCGGAAGAAGTTCATTCATTAAGGGCTGATGAAATTCTTCCCGGGGGCCTCCCACGGGGGACACCCGTTTTTACCCCGTAGGAACGAGTTGAACACCGTAGCGGGATCAGATTGCCCGGCGGGTTGCATCGCGCGGCGTCAAACCGCTCATTATATCAACCTAATCCTGCCTAATTGGCGGACATCTCGAGCTGCCGCGATTATTCTCGCCGTCTCATTCGATTCGCCCGTTCACCGGTAATCCGTGTTTGTCCCGTCCCTCGTTCTTGCGGCAGTTAATCCTGTCCGTCGCATCCGTGGAACGCTCGAACCGGATTTCGGGGGAGAGTTTTTCCTCGCCGACGAGGCGCAGTCGAGTTCAAGGTGGAAGGGCAGGGTTTTCGAGATCGCGCGGCTGAATTTAGACCGGCACGACAAACAAATGGCATTGCTGCTAGTTTACAGCGGGTTCTAACAAGGTTCCTCGGTTTTCGTTCTTGAAAGACCGCCTCCCAACCGGGTCAAGTACGAATTCATGCGTCTGACCGCACGCCCGCCTCCTCCACCGCCGAATTAAGCATCCCACCGAGCTGTATTCCGTGAATGCCCAGCGAAAATGTTGCCTCGGTCATTATTCGGACGGCCCGTTGACGACGAGATGCGGCGGTTGCGTTCGTCGGGTGATCGCTTCGACGAGAAATTAGTCCTGGAGTTTCGATCGATGAAACAGCCGACGATTATAGCGAGATCTGTTCAGAAATATTTCAGAACGATCTGGGATCTCCGTGAATTGATGTTTAACGCTTCCACGGAAGCTTTGGCCCGTTGCTTTTGGCCGAAGGTGCGGGCGAACACGCGACCGTTCCGGTTGCACGTCCGACCCATTGGTATTCGTGCTACGACGGCGGAACGTTTCGCTATTTTTCCGTTGTTTTTTCAGGCGATATCGAGCGCCGCTACCGCGATTACACCTGTACATGTGATACCGGTTTCCTTCGGCCTCCCTTCATTCTGTGCCGGCGAAGTTGCTGGGGACATCGACGGCGGGGTGAAAGAAACGTTTCGAAGCATTCGCGCAGCAGTGATGTATTTTGAAGGACAGAATTCCGCTGATTTTATGTCGAAACGTTCGCACTTAGAACTTTAAGTCTCGACCCGTACGCAGGTCAAGAACTATAGTTTTATCAGCCGTTGCAACGCTGCTGCCCTGAGCTAAGGGCAGAATCATTTCTGCCTAAGCGGTGGTAGAGCAATTACCTTGCCGGGAATTGATTCGCGCAATAAGTTCGATTCCCGGGAGTCACGTATCCCGCGGTCTCATTAGATGAGGACCCTCGAAAGCTGGTACGACGACGTTCGCAACTTTGCACAGCCACGACCGAGCGACTCGCGACAGACGTCTGCCCCTCCCCCTACGTTCGGGCAGTTTCCCTTTGTTCCGCGGTCGCAGCTTGGAAACGGTGTCGCGGAATCGAACGAAGTGCGTGGGGGAGAATTCTTATCGCCACTCGGACGCTTCCGAGCGGATCTTTCGCGTTCGCGGCGAGCAGTTAACTGCGTTTGGTCGATCAGTCACGGAAATACGATAGCCTGGATGGTGGCGTTTAATGTCACTGCCGGGAGTTGCTGGATATGGAACGACGGGCGTCGAACGGATCGAGGAAGACCTTTGCAAAGATATTTCAATTGCGAAACGGGAGCGACTGCGTTGTACGGTCATTATCCCGTTTGGCTTTAATTCGCATCCAATGATTTCCCGCAACTCCAACGATTTTCCCACAATTTCGACAGATTTTCCGCAACTCCAACGATTTTCTCGCAATCCCAACGGATTTTTCGCAACTCCGACGGTTTTCCCCGCAATTACGACAGATTTTCCGCAACTCCGACGATTTTCTTCCAATTCCAGCGGCTTTCCCGCAATTCCGCCGATTTTTTCCACAATTCCCGCAAATTTGTATGCAATTCCAATGTATTTTTCCGCAATTCCAACAATTTTCCTACAACTCCGGCGATTCTTCCGCAGCTCCAATGATTTTTCCTCCGCAATAAGGCGATTCGAAATCGCCGGTGCGGGCAAGTTCTTAGTCCCCCTCCCCGTAACGAAAAGTTAGATCCTCCGGGCTTCTTCCTATTATCCGTTCTCTGTTCTTGAGGCAACTTTCGCAAAGTCTGTTGCATTAGCCGCTGTTTCATCCCCTCGATTTCCACAAAGGGGGGGAACAGTCCATCGCCAGCCGACCGAGAGAATTCGAAATGAGCTTCCCACCTTTTTTTGCACGATCGTTCCTTCCCCATTGTTACGTTTATTAATCGTGGAGTTGCGTTTATTAATCTTCCTCGCGAGATTATAGACCGGCGTGTATCGACATACCCGCCCTTCGAAGGTAAAGAAGCGGCGACGTCAACGGGGAGGAACGGCGAAACGATTCACCTTCCTGTTTACTATCATTCTAAAATTACACCGGAGAAAATCACGGTACAATCTATGTTTAACGCAATCAATGAACAACGAATGGCAAAGCGATCGATACCATTTCTATTTCTGTGTCGGTTCTTGAAAGAGATTGCGTGTAAATTAATAATCATTCGTATTGTACGCATCACTTAAAGCTATCATTTATATCCTCACCCTTTCACTGTTCCTATTCTGTTTCAACCCTCCCCCCCCTGTGAACACAATTTTATTAAACATTTCCCACTGTCCGTCTGTATCATCTCGCGCAATATTCATACAAAATATTCTCCCTACTACTTCCACATAGATATATCTCCGTTTCGTTTCCAATATACCTCCGACTACAATTTCTGTGGTCTATCTCCTCCTTTCCCGAGCTCGCTGCCTCGACGGGGCCTGTGAGAATCGTTTCGCGGTCCCGCGAGAATAACGCAGGTAGAAAACAACGGCAGAATATCATCACGGACGATCCCGAAATTCTCGAAAAGCTCGCGCAGCGCACCAGTGGGCAAACAAATTCGGTCATGCCAAACCATAACGTTACTCACCTATCCTCGTCTACACGACGCACGGCGTCCACGGCACCACGGAATCGCACAGTTCGCGTCGCAAAGCGGTGCTCCTAATGTAAACTAATTCACAACAATCATCCGTACTGGCGGAATGATCCCCCCGGCGTTGTAACAAGCCAGCTGTGGCCCCCTCCGTTCCCGTAGACCGCGAGGTGAACTGTAATAACGATGGCGCAACGAGGGTGCCCGCGAGTGCTCCCAACGGTGCACTATTATCCCCCTTTTCTTACGCGTGCACAAGCAAGGCGAACTATCCAGAATTTCGGCCGACGAACGATACGCGGCCTCCGGCTAGCACGTCATTATCTCTCGTCACATCAGCTCTTCATCCTCCTCGCCGTCCGACTTCGCCTACGCTGTCCGCGTTCGCCGCCAGGCGATCCGTGTCCACGTTAAAATGATATGTTCGGTTTGACCAGCCGAATAGTCGTTCTCCCTTGTAAGAAACGGTGGCCACCCTTTTTTTCCTGTCGGTCCTAGCGTGCGATCGTTCGTGGGCGGCCCGTCACGCCGGACTTTCTATTTCGTTCGTTTTATTCACGTCGGTGTCTCGCGTCCTCTACGACGGATTGAAACAAAAACCGCACCTACCGTCCTTTTAAACTAACGAAAATCCCGGCACACACGACGGCTCTCTCTCTCTCTCTGTCTCTCCCTCTCTCTCTCTCTCTCTCTCTCCCTCGATCTCGATCTCGATCTCGCGCTCGCGCTCGCGCTCGACACACACGGCTCCCGGTGCTGTGCTGGCCAGAGTCACATTTTAGTGCGACACACACGGGTGGCGGTGCGCCGTGGGGCTACGCTCTCTCTATCGTTTCGCTCCCTCTCTGTCCACCTTGGCCGACCCTCTAACCGCCCCTGCGTGCCTGCCACCACCATTCCGTTCACCCCACTGTCGCAGCCGTTCCCACCCCTGACGATACCAGCCTGTACAGCACGGGGGCGTCGGTGGTGGTGGAAATAACGGAGACGGACTCGAAGTGAGATTTAAAAAACGGTTCGATGTTTCATTGATTGTCTAATGTATAAATCAACTTTGACCTTATTCGGCCCACCGATTCAACACTGTCGCTATTGTCCGGAATATCTTTGCCACGTCCACGAATGAGACATAGTTGTCCCCGGCCACAAGCAAGCGGAACAACGAAAGCGTGTTTGGCGAGGATACCCCGGTTGAAGTAGTTACTCTTGGATACAAGTGTTTGTTCGGTTCTATCGCTGGCAGGCCCTAGAGCGTCCCCACCAAGTGATACGCCTCTGATGTTCCGCCACGGTTCCCCCACCCGTGGCCCCAACGGAACGTGGCGGTGTGCAAGCTTGAAAAGTACCCTGCTCACTCCGTGCGTTTTATAAATTTCCTTCGGAAAGAAGTAGCGATCTGTGAGAAATGGAAAACTCTCCCTTTGAATCGCGCTGAAAAGAAATCAATAACCGCGAGGCTTTGTTCCCCCCGTTTCCCCTTGACCGCTGCAACCGGCGATACAAAGTCGTCCGATGCTGGACAAGATAATTGCCCCGTCGGTATATCGTCGGCCGGCGAAATTGTCGCCGAACGGACCGGGGCTCCTCGTCTTTGTGAAGGAAAATTCGGCGCCGTGTGATCCACCAGTTGCCGGACGGGGGCATACCGGTCGACTTGAATAAATAACGCTGGGCGAGACGAGGCGATATTTGCATCGAGCAGTTTCGTTTGGGGAAGTTCGTCTAACGTCGCCGTAACTTTCCCCCCGACATTCTCGAACGATCGTCCCCTGAGCCGTCAATTTAATCCGGCGCCCAAAATTCCCGTGCCTCTGACGCTTATCGATTACCCAAACTTCCACGATTCGTTCGAAACCGCTGAAATATTCACGCGACACTCCTCAGACGTCGCTCGCGCGGAAACGAAATTGTCTCGCGGTAATTGGATTCCGGAAATTAAGAGGAGCGATCGTAGCGGATGGATACCTTCTTTACCGATAAAGGTTTACGTTCGACGATGCAAAGTTCGAAACTGTGGATCGCCCGGATATTTTCGAGAGGTTATAAATAATTCGGAGCGCGGCGATCGTAACGAGGACGATGTGGCAGGTTTCGGAATGCAAAGAGAGAAATGGAGAAAGCTCGCGAATGTGGCTGTCGTTTCACGATATATTCGAATCGTCGTACGGTTGTTCGCGTGGAACCCGTAAACGATGGGCAAACGCGCCGTCCCTACGTCGGGGTCACGCTCGTCCCCATTGAACGAGCCACCCCTGCCGCGTCGTGGCTTCGAAATCACCCCCGGCTCAATGGTGTACGCAGACGTGGTATCTAGATACGCCTATCCAGACCGTGTCTGCCTTCCCTGGCCTGGTTGAATGGACAGGGCTTGTTTTGATCCGTGTAAGATCAGCAGCGAAGCTAACTGATCTCGCCGGAGGGGTTTCAGAAAAGGTGCACCATCCTCGTAATGAAATTTCAAAGTAAAAAGGAAAGAAGCGTATGAGACCTTACGGTTCTCCTAAAACATTATTATAACGTTGTATTATCCCGTGAAACTGGAACGCACAATTCGAACGAACACACGAGCAAGAGAATTCGAAAGGTTTCCGCTGGAATTTTCTTGCGCCAAAGATACCTCTGCTCGCTTCGTTTCTCGGATGTGATTCCATTGTAATTACTAGTTTAATTGCTATTTTAATGCGCCCTGCTTTCGTTTCGTTTGAGATTACGCCGCGCTTCACGGTGGAGCGTGAAAGGAAGTGTAGCGCCGATCGATAGATTTCAGCGTGATAATTATAGTAAATGCATTGAATTATTCGGTCCCGGGGGCGTCTAAGTCGAGCACACCGAAAACTATGCGAGACGAAACATAACCGGGCCGGCCTGTGCCAGCTTGCGCCCCTAGCTCGACGTTCTCGACAGTGCCGTAGCTGTAAAGAAAATTCGGGTCGAACGAGAGAACGATTTCGAAAATCATTGATCCTGTATTCTCAATTGGGTACGAGGAAGGGGCAGGGGATGATACCCATAAGCTGCTCGTCCAAAAAAAAAATTTCTGCCTTCTGCGAGCGTTGACGCCGTGTCGACGGAATTCGGAAGTAACTAGATATACAGTTAAAAATTGTGAGCACTTGCGTCTCGTCGAGGATCAATTAAACCGGTGAAATTAAATTGAAATTGAACGTAACTAAACTAAATACTCTGCCAGAAATAATTATTACGAAAACCCATTGGTATATTTAATTGTTTGCTCGCTTTTACCTTAACCACAATTTAATGAGCAACTTGCGGTAATCGGGAGGAACGAGAGATTAGGAATTTTTCGACCGCTTATTACGGCCCTGGGTAGTACAACCCCTATCGTCCCTATCGCCTACCCCTCTTTATTCCCCCACCACGTCGGCAAAGGATTCTCCTATTGACGTTCCACCCCCTCCACTCCACCCCGTCGTCCTTTCCAGCCCACCCACGCGTACTATCCCTCTTGCGTGCCACGGGCCACGTTCTGACGTAACGACGTTACGTCAGAACGTCATCGTACGCCGGCGCATGTACGATTTTCCGTTGCACCTGCTTTCTCTATCGAAAAGCCGCGTTCGATTCTAAAATCCGTCGTATCGAGACTCTGTGTCAAGCGCAACGGGAAATCGTGGGTCACGTGAGCAGTCTTTGACCGACAACGTGCTTAGATTTCGGTGTTATGCACTTGACGATGTACGATTATCTTCCTCGATTTAGTACGGATCAGTTAGCTGCCGATTATATTGACGAATGATACTAGTTATATGGAATGCTAGTATTCTTTGTTAATCGTTGATACAAGAATGAACATTTCGAATGTCTCTCGTGACTCGAGAGCAGCCATTGTTCGAACGAATTGACTTTTTGTTATATTAGCCGTAATTTAGGGATGAACTAATATGAAAATATGAAATATTTGTGCTTACCACGGCCGAGATGGTTCGAGTTGGTTGAACATTGCCAATTATTGCTTGGGATCTTCGACGAGATCTAGTTGTCACAAAGATAAAACTGACACCCACATTGCGAAAAATTTAAACTCCGAACGATCGATTATCGATTGATTACGAGATTCAAGATCTTTGAACAACCTCGAAGTCGCTTTCGATACTATTGAAAGATCGAGACTCTCGAAACCAACATGGCGATGCTTCTTAAGTAATGTTTTACGATCCTGAGTAATATCTTAAGTAATTCGATGCGAAGCGATTCTTATAAACAATTTCGCAATATTTATAAGTATAATTCCGTTTATGGTTATGCTCGTCTGCCTGAGGTGGAATGAGGGAATGAATAGCAAGCGTTTGATGATGAGAGCTAAATAAATACATAACCAAAAAGTGACCACATAAATACGAATAACATGTTGCGTTCAGTGTTAGACAGAAGATTGATCTGCGCCGCTTTCTTCCCGTTTAGTTCTCACTTCGGCCAGGTATCCGATGGAGAATCGACAGAAGTGTCCTCGTACCGAGTTACCGTGGACAAATTAAAAAATATCATGCTCGACGCGTAAGAATTTCTCCAATGGCAATAATCCATTTTCTTAATACTTCGTTCAACTAACTGTCTCCGGTTGCACCCTACGCAGGGAAGGCTATCCGAGCAAAGAACTGCAGTCCGTCATAAATGCCACTGTCGTTGGCACTTCGACAGGATTCTTGTTGGGTGGTGCGCGTAAAACAAGTTCTGCGGTAGAAACCTTCAAAAGGGAAAATCAGGCCACCCTGTTCGTTACCAAGTTCGACGCCCACCAGCAATTGCATATTAAGTCGGGTGCTTCCTTCGTGAAAGGTGGCTTACCGCTAGCCGGGAAACTTGGACTGTTCTGTTTCCTCTTCTCGTAAGACTCTGTACAGCATCATTCCTATAACGCCGTAATGTCATTCTGATTGAAACGTTGATCGATGTTCTATTTATTAGGGGCATATCGACGAGTTTGCACATATACAGGGGAAAGTTCGATATGTTAAATCATATTTGTGGCGGCGCTCTAACAGGATTCTTATTTAAAATGAACATGGGACTTAAAGGAGCGGTTGCAGGGACTGTTCTCGGTACACTACTGGGCACTGTGTCCGGTATCATTACGATGGGTCTATTATTTATAACGGGGTCCGATATGAATGACGTGTACGAAGTTAATAGCGCATTGGCCAACGCCAGGAGAGAGTGAGTCTTTGCTTTATAGTTGTACCTACACATTGGGCGTTTAATCTAATTTACTTGAATATTTTCCTTTTCGTTTTAGTAAAATAAGGGAAAGGTCGAAAGAGTATAGGAACACGGAAGACGAGCGACTGCGAAAGATGTACGAGGAGCATCGAGCGATTAACGTCGAATACAAAAAATAAGAGTAGAAAGAGTGCGAAAGTTTCAGAGATAACAATTTAATGTATAACGAATCAATATGGTTCAGTAACATACATCTATAGATTTGTATAATTCTTGTATAATTATTACATAAATCGTTATGTAATATTTTGTACAGACAACAGTAAATACGAGAAATCAATCTGATTATATCACGAGACCAAAGGCAATCACGTAATCACATCTCGTGCTGTAACAAATTCATCGATATTCAACTTTAATAAATAGAAACATTTTCATTGCGCGATATAATCAGCTATCGTTATAAACACTCCTTATTTACATTCATATATAATACTCCGAGCAATTGAACTAAATCGTAATGTAAATGAAACGTAATGCACGTTTAAAATTGCTGTTACAGAATAGGCCTGATATTGAAAGGAATAATGATTTGCTAAGATGTAAAAAATATATATAGTATATAGAGAAAGAGATATTTTAAGTTATAAGATGAATAATACTATACAGTAATAAAGGTAAAGCATGATAAAAAGAAACACATTGATTTCTAAATCCTCAAAAGAAGGCACGCAACTGTGCATGTGTTTTTATGTATATGCATGTGTGAATGTGTATGTATGTATGAAACGCGTATACATGTATCTTCTCGGTTTAATTCAACGAATTTCAAAATAATTTCTTTAATTTTCTTGCTCCGAAGTTGCTAAATCTTGAACCTTGGTCAAACGTTTCGCCCCTCTGCCTGGTGGACCCTTAGGCTTTGCGAATTTTGGCTGATGCAAACTGATTTTTGGATGCAACTCCTCTTGTAAAAATCCTTCTGTTAGTTCCTTTCCATCATCTATTTCAAGCTATACAGTCAACACATTTCAAAAAGGGGAATTATTACATTGCATTGGAAACCAGGAAGACGTTGGTGTCGCTTCGTGAAGAAAATTAACACGAGAGTGAATGAAAAACCGCAGAAGAAATGTAACATTTTGTAGGCCTATTCTGTAAGCTGAATGTCTTAGGTTTACCTTAAAACTATAATTACATACCCGTCCAATGAATGAATTATCAGCATGCCCTGGCACAGAAAACCTATTGAATTCTATTTACACAAATATTAATTACATGTTACCTTAACGAAGATTAAAACACAACAAACTGTAAGATTAATTTGCATAATGCTTTATTGTTTGTAGCGTGTTTAGTATCGGCAAGATATACAATTTATTGGATCGTAATGAAGCTACAATTATATACTAACAGGTTTGAAACAAAATTACACTAAGAACTTACAGAATAGGCCCGGTGCGATATATTTTAAATTCAAATATGACCAGGCTATAGTGTGCGTTACATCTAAATATGGAACACATTTTTTTTTTCGTAGACAATCATTTGAGCACTTTGCAAAAAGCTTTCCTTTCTTTCTTTCTTGTAATATGTACGGAAACGTGTGTGCCAAATTCTATGCATTTCTCTAACGTGTAAAAATGTCGGAGGAACTTAAGCTGTGGTAGTTTTTAAAACAAAAACTATAAGTAAAATTAAAAGGCTAATAAATTATGAGTAGCGTAGAAATAAGAGTAACTTTAGTTTTCGTAATAGAAATCTTGGATTTCGAGCCCAACTATACGTATCGATAAACGTAAAGATTACAGACTATTATTTAATTGAAATCATGTAAATGTGAAGAATTTGGCGCACTTCATTTTCTTGATTATCCTCGTTTCAAATTAGGCCAAACTCTTTCAGCAAGTTGTTCATTTGTGTGTGTGTCTTGGACGAAAATTTTTAAAAAGTTTATAAAAAGCTACGAGAGATAAAAAAATACAGATCACGAAAAATAGAATGCCTTCTCGAATATCTTGTTGCTCGCTATTACATTATAGTCCCATTTGCTATACATTTTACACGCGGAATGTTTTTTCACAAATACTCTGCAAGATTCATAATAATTTATCACAATCGATTACACAATATTCCACCTAATTAATTTCTATTATTAAATCGAAGCTGAACAATTATGGCATACACGTTCGTTCTCATTAGAAACATGACAAACTTTTCATTTTGCTCCTTTTGTATTCAATCAATAAATTGAAACAATGCGAAATTAAATTAGCGCAAAATTTTTACAGTATTTCTACTTACATGAATCCGAACATTGCACAATTTTTTATATTATACAGCCAATGGGACATACCAAGATCAGTCTTCGTACATATATTTGTGGAATCTAATGTTTTGTATCATTTACAGTAAGTGTAGAACATGATATATATATACCCATATGTATATATATCTAATTTAATATGTATACATACGTATATATACATATATATATAATAATATGTAGATAACGTAACTAGTAGTATCACTAGCTCGTGTTGATAAATGATAATTATGTGCAAAAGAAAATATATCCACAACTGATGTGGCAATTTGCACGTTTATCACTTGTTTGTTATATTTTCTTATTTATTTATATTACGCAGAGAAGTTAGGTGAGTGGCATCAGCTAACTAGAGCACATGGAATTTTCCCTAACTCTCTAATAATCACATAAGTTATGCAAGTTTACCACAGATATTTGTTTGAAACACTCTACCTCTATTTATATATTTATATATATATCACTAATACCTAGAAAAACGAGCGTCTGAATGAATTTGAAAGTCAAGCCTTCGAGTTTCCCTTAACAAAATTACTAATACAAAACTGAGTACTTAAGAATACAATATCACTTTTCACTGGACTAGGAACTAATTCGTACAGCCGACTCACTGGATTTTCTTCTTTCTTTTTCATTTTCCTTTTTTTCCCACATCCAACGCAGAAATCATTAAAGTAGGAATAACAATAAACTATAAAAACTGAGTAAAAGTAGTAAAGGAACTATATAGAGAAAGATATCTTTTATATTGGAACGCAATTAAACGAAAAAATGCAATATCCCAATAGAAGGCTTCACTTTCAATGTCAAGCAACTGAATCTCTTCTCATTATAATATTTTTTTTTTTGTTTGTTTTTACGGTATTCTCTATTCACGAATGAACAATTATCCATTACAGTTTGGTACGGATCAACAAGAACTGCTTATCACCAATTTCTCATAGTTATCAAAAAGATACTTCCGTAAGACCTTAACGATCCGCGACAATTTTGCTTTTCTTTCTAAAATTTAGAAAAATACATCGTTTGGTCTACTCTGAATCGCTACATAGATATTACGTATCACTTTGACCAATTACTTTTAAATATCAATAAATATATCGGCGATTAATAAAAAAAAAAGAACCAAAAATTTATCTCAGCAAGGGTGCGCATTAAATTTGTTCTCTTCAACTTGTTTAAAATTACTTCGGAACGAGTGTAACTGTGCGCGGCTAATGCGAATTATTTGAAACCAATTACACCGCATTGTACTACTGCATAACACATTCAATAATGTTAATATATATCGTATTATCACAAATTCCAAATTCAAGAAGGAAGATATTCAATGTGTAAAACATCTGAAACATTTTAACATGTAGAAAACATTTAAGAATAATGGCAGACAAAAAGCATAGACGTGGTTAACTTAATATACAAGATCTCTTCTGCTTTGATTTTTTCTCGGGTATAGATTGAGTAGGAGCATAGGGCGTTGACGGAGTTGCAGGAGTTATTGCAGCTGTTTCTTTTATGGTTGGAGGATCTTCCAACATGTCTGCCAACTCCTCACCACTATTTACTTCCAACTAAGGATTCGTCAAATTTTTACAAATAAAAAAAAAACAAAAAGATAAATGCTTTAATCTCAACATTAGTTCACATTAAAGAGCGAAGTCTACAAGCAGGAAGTACTGGAGAAAAACAATAAGAGAAGACCAAGTAGTTTTACCAGTGTACGATACGAACAGTGTTTCGCAAACGAGGAAAGAATAGGGCAAATGAACCAAACGTTTGTCCGTCTCGAAAAGCTCAGAGATTGACAGCGTAATTTACCAGTTATACAAAGAATCCTGTTAAGATGATCATGCAGAAAAAGAAATCCGGCAGAGAGGAAGGTAAATCAGAAAAGTATGGTACGTATTTGAGAACTCTGCGTTTGTGTACTCACTTTCTTTGTAATGATCACTCCAAGCGATTGTATAAGTTCTAAAAGCGGCGCTTTACAAGACGAATAGAGCATTCTCTCCTTGATGCTGCACCTGTATCCCGGCATGCTATATATAAAAACTGTAACAGCAAAAAACAGACATTATTGATCAGCACGCGGCGGCCTCTATTTTTATCTCTCACCTATACATTCCATGTAATCCCCCTCGTGCGTGTGTTTAAAATTATACAGATGATATCTGGCGGAGTCGGATGGGACCTTCGTCGGCAGCTTGTCCAAGGAGATTTCGCAAGCCATAACTAAGTGTATCCTCTCCTCCTCCAAATCGATCATCAGTTGAACATACTCGTGTATCCCTTTACCGAGATCAGTGATCGCCTGTTTCGCCTCATTGGTAACGGGGAAGGCGACTCCGCTCAATGTTTGATGCCTGGTTTCGACGCTGTAGTCCGTAGTGACCGTGCTTTTCCTAAGTTCCGCCAGTTCCTCCTCCGCGGTGGTCAATGGTGCTGGCGCTGCGTCGTTTCTTTTGTACTTATGATAGCCATCTAACGTTATATCCTCTGGTACCGTGCCGTGCAACTCCTCCTTTATAGAAGCAGTCCCGAACTCTTGCTTCAGTGTCGCCTTCGTGGAAGCGTACAGCATCTTCTGCCTGACCGGCGCTGTGTCCGGCGACCATGAAATGAACAGCCAATCGTAGCCGGAGTCGGGTGACTTAGCGTCGAGTCTATACAGTATATACGCTGGTTGATTCTCGACGATCAATGGCTTGATCATCTTGTCGTAATCGTCCTGCCACTTGTTCGCCGGTTTCAAAGAAGCAGCTGGCGTTAGCTCCTCTACAAAACGAAGATTATTCCAGCTTCTTTAAGTCGTACACCACAGATAAAAACAGCCGAATAAAATAAAGGAAGGACTTACCGTTTTCAATGGAAACTTTCAGCACCCGTATTTTACCGTCACGACATTTGGCGAATAACTTCTTGAGCGCTTCGTTTGCTGAATGAAAGAAAAAAAAAAAAGAACGAACTACAGTCGCCTTCCTTCGTGCATCGTTAGAAAAATCAAGGTTATCGACCGGCCCGAAACGATCGAAGTATTCGAAACGGATTTGAATAAAAATTCCACATCGAAATTTCCACCAGGGAAATGCATACCTTTGATTCCTGTCTGATGTGACATGGTTCGATGTAAGTTCGCCCGTGGTCAAGCTACGCCGAAAATATGGTAGGAAAACTGGTTGTTGCACGTCCTCTGGGTCCCTCGGTGAGATTATAGTCGCCGACGAGTGTATCTCGACCGCCGCAAACAGAGCGTGCAAGTGACTAGAACACGGGTGGAAAGATCGAGCGGAATACGAAATCGGGAGAAACCGCAGCGGCGCGATCTATTCGGATAGGGATATATTCAAAGGTGGATCCGAACGATAAAAGATCGTACGTCACGTCGGTGAACGCTGTGACGAACGATCTGTCAAGAATGCTCTGAATGCAGCAGTTCCAGTTTTATGACTTTTTAAATAAAAGAGCGGAAGGCAGCCGTGCAGCGATCTAACGGAGCGAAAATCAATTCGCACGTCGCAACGTGCGACGACCCTTTCCAATTGGTTTTCGGAGTCGGAGAAAAATTCGCAGAATATCTCTGCCATCTATTCTGTTCTTTATTCGCGTGCATCTAACGCATCCGTTGTGTACATGTTCGCGAAACGAATTTTTTTTTTACCCTACTCGTGAAATTAATTATTCCGTCGCGTACAATATGCGCAACACGCACATTTATTCAAACGTTTGTAAATTAAGCGAATAAACGTTCTGCTCGATTATCGTACATCGAAATCCCTGCTGTATCAGTCGCGTGCGTAGTGGCGATACGCGATTGGCATATTTCGGAAAATCCTTAAGATGGCGTGCAATTACCTTGTCAGGTGTGTGTTATGATTATCTCGGTGCATTAAAAAAAAATATATATACGTGCAATCTGACAGGTTTCACTTGTCGCGAAGGCGAATAGAATTACGGGCAGTGGAGTAAGCTTGGTGATTCAGAGGAGCTTCGGGTATTATTATTATTATGGAAACGGAGAAACGATCGGACTTGTACGAAGAATGGAAAAGACGGGTAAGATAGCACAACTTTTGCCGCAAATGTTGCAATTTATTTTGCTTCCAGAAAAAAATATCGACAGGCATACCGGGTCCGTCTGTCTTCGATGCTAAATATAAAGCAGTCGATACTGAAGCAAGTACTTGTACGATCGGAAAATAGTCCGATCAAGGAAATAGTTTAATCCAATTTATTAACAGGACTTCTGATGACTCATCTCGTTAAATTAGCATTTTTCGTCGATAATAATTATCCGTTCGTCTAAAAACGATTCGTAACGCAGGCCTTCCTGGGTTCGCTTCCCCATGGATTCCTCAGACTCGAGGAGCACAACGCACAGCAGCAACAAGAAGCAGCGGACCAGCAAGCTGCGCTCGCGCTTCATCAGCTGCAAATGCAAAGCATGCCGCCGATGAACGAACCGCATGTCGGCAGACTTAGTATAACAATTGTACAGGTAAATCTATGGTACCGTCGTTCGCATTACTGGCTTGACAAGTTTGTCGAAAGTAGTTGTACGTTTCATTGTAACGCCCAATCGGTCACTTCCTCCAGGCCAAACTAGTGAAGAACTACGGTATGACAAGAATGGACCCTTACGTGAGATTGAGGGTAGGTCATGCCGTGTACGAGACCCACACCTGTTCGAACGGGGCCAAAAATCCGCATTGGAATAAAGTTATTCAATGGTGCGTGATCTAAATCGAATTTATATCCTTGCACGGCTTCTTGATCTGGTAATATTTGTTTAAAACTCGATTGTTCAGCCATTTGCCACCCGGAGTCACGCAGATATACATAGAGATTTACGACGAATGTTCATTTGTAATGGACGAGCTAATCGCTTGGGGTCACATAGACATTCCGCCACAGGTGATCCAGAAGGGAGAGACACACGAGGATTGGTATATGCTTAGCGGAAAACAAGGGGACAATCAAGAGGGGATGATGAATTTGGTGTTTAGTTATACGGTAAAAGTAAATAATATATTAGGGGGGCGGTTCGTTCGTACCCCGGAATTAATAGCTCAGAAAAATTCATATGCTTCAATTAATAGACCAAGTGTCATCCATACATGAGCGCCTCCCCGATTATGATGGTTCCTTCTTCAACAATGTTCGGCATGACGCCGTACGCCCCTGTGAATGTATATACAGCACCACCTGCAGCCGTAGCACCGGCTGTTGTCCCCAGTTCTATGCCAAATGCGGAGGTCGAATTAAAACAGGTAAAACTCGAAATCAATATTCAACATGTTTTTAGTGTGGTACATAAATTAATGTTAACGTTCGGTTTCACCAGATTTCCGAAATGTTTCCGAACGTGGACAAGGAAGTAATCAAATCAGTGTACGATGCGAATAACGGAAAAAAGGACGTAACTATAAATTCATTACTCCAAATGTGTGAATAAGTAATTTTTTTATGCAAATTGCTATTTAATTCCAAAGGCCATATCTGTATTTTCTGCTACGCTATATTTGTTTTAAAGTGTAATATATTTGCAAGTCATTGCCATACATTTTATGGTATACGAACGTTTAGTAATTTGAATATAAGAAGGTCCACGGAGCGTGCAGAACAGGGAAATATATTTTTAAAAAAAAAGTTCGCCCTTTTAGTGCTATATGTATTCATCAATCCTGGTTATATCGTTTCGTACGTGAAACTGTAAGTAACTTAACAAGATTATTTCGTACGTTTGAAAAGAGAGTTCTGCTTTCGTTCAAAACAGTCTCTGTTGTTTTTTTTGATTCGTAAAAAAAAATAGGTCGAAATAGGTTTGAGAAGGTAATATGTAGTTCAGTACTGAAGGTATTCGATATAATTTTATTTAAAACACATCCAATGGAAAGAATGGAATGATGGCTAATATCCGCTATACAGTTAAAAAAGTATTTGTAATTTTTCTATCAAATATATATTAAAAATAAATCTGTAAATTGTTAAATGCCTCCATGATCTGTAAAAATACTTAGCCTTCACCTATAATAAATACAAAATTTTAAACAATACACGCATGTCACTTGCGATAACAATCAGTCCTTCTTACCCTGTATTTAAAAAAAAAAGAAGTAATCCCTAACTTTTATTTGTACCTGCCCCCCGTTCTCGGTACGGCAACCCTTGCCGAGATAACATTTTGTACCAATAATTCCAAGTTTCCAAAAACATTTTATACAATTCCCAAAATTAACTTGACCACATATAAAAATATGTATTTTGCCAATGTCGCAGATACTCCTTTGTCGGTTCCGTTACGAACTTCGCAAAGGGCACTTTGGTGGACAGTGCAGTGAGAATGGCATATATCTTAAAACGGCTATACTTATCATAAAAAGGAGATTTTAATACATAGAGAAGCAGGGCGAGTCGTCGTCTATAAAATTCGGTTTGCTCCTCCCTACTGAACGATGTATTCTTCGTCTCGTTGCTAACTATTTTCAAGCTGGAAAATGAGCGCAGAGATTAGAAATTTGCAATAACCGTTTTTTTCGTGTTACAAATAGATCTATCATTTACCTAACCAAATCAATGGCAAATGACAACAACCACGGGGGCCAAAGTTTTTCTCCGGTAAAAGATATGCATCCCAAATGAAACAACGGTTTCATGATATAAAGGGTCTGAAAATAAAATTAGATATATGTCAAGAAATAAGTACTTCTGGTGCACGCGAACCGTCCTTAATTACCTCTGCAAGCATCAAATTTTTCTCAGATGCCGGAGATCTGTTTAAATTCTCTGTCGTGGTGGAGGGCAGGGGTTCCCATGAACGCATTTGTGAAGAACACGAGCCCCTTATACTTCTAACGACCGTGCCGGATCGTTTCAATGTATATCCCTCCTTCAATTTCTCGCCGTCGGACTCCTTCAATTGCTCCCTGTTGAGCGGCTGTATCGGAGGACATTTCGTCAACCGTTCCTTGTACAAATGAACCAACAGAAGTCTTAACATAGTCCTGCAAGATATTCATGCAAAATTCATGTAAAATTTGTCGCGAGCTATCTGCGAATATTAATGAACGAACAAGATACGTGGAACTCACTTGAATATTTGCACGACCGTGATTATGAACCATTTCCCGGCCGGTCCCCATAGTTTCCTGGCAGATATTTCGAGCAACGCCTCCGTATACTCCACGACGGTCAACCAAATTTTGATTTTCGATTCGAACTGCGGGAGCCTCAAATGTACGCGTTTCCCGCTGCACATTAACAGATCGTTGAACAGTATTATCAAGTTCGACAACGAGTACAGGAGTTCCGAGACAAAAGTGGAATTACTGCATTGGCCTGGAAATAATTTTCGGTTAATAAGAGAAACGAAAAAAAACCCGACTGATCGTTGGAAACGAAAGATCGAAGTTGTTGTTCTAACCAGCGGTGAAATAGGGCAGACATTGAACCGTACTTTCCACCTCGGACAGTAATTGTGGATTCTCTATGATCCATTTTCTGTACGGTTCAATAATTTTTAACATGGAAGCGTGTATTGCTTTTAACACCATACTGATCGATTGAAGAACCTAGTTAAAAGTATATACGAATGAACCTATGTGCATACGTATTAAACCTTGCACCGTCAACGTGTAACCTCTATAAACAACTGAGGTATTTTGAAGAGTAACCATTGGTTAATTCCGATGGATCGGATGCATGTGAATTATGATTCTTCCTTTTTGTTACGTATCGTTCTTATAAAAATGCAATGCGTTGCATCGCGAGAACTGCAATTATATGCGTGTGAGATGGCGATGGAGAAATATCGATAGTTCCCGATAGTTGGATCATCGAACATCGATAGTTATCGACAATGATGGAATGTGATATATGTATGCACTTGGACTCAAGTGAGTTATTGTAGGTTAGGACACAGCGATTTGATATCCAAATCCAAAGACGATATAATGGTAATGGGGAGCTATTTAAAACTGTAGCATATTAAAGAAGATTTCTGCTCCAAATTTTGTACATTACACAGTATTCTCGGAATGTTACGAATAAAATATAACTAATAAAGGATCAGGTAAACTATATATATATAAGAATAACAAGGATATAAAATTGTTTAAATAGCAAAATTATTGCGCACGTAAAATCACACAGAAAGACTGTCTCAAATGACAAAATTATAGCTAACAATATTCATAAATTCGCGGCATTGCGATATCGACCCTGGTTTTCAATAACTATCGATAGTTTTCGACCGTAGTAATCATCGATATTTCTACACCTCCAATGCAATGTATTGCAATCGTGCGCAAGCTGCATTCGCATTTGTACGAGGTGTGTACATGCAACATAAAGTTATTATTCTTCGATGTATTTACCAGCATTAAAAATTTAGTTATAGAATGTCGAAATACCTTAATACTACGTCGATAACACGATTCCATCGTCCGCCAATATGATAATTTTACAAATGTAATTTAACAAATGACTGTACACGTTTCCTAAGAAATTCCACTGTGCGCAAACTTGTCGCGGAATTTAATCTCTCTGCGATGATTTTTGATTCAAACGTAAATGAAAAATAATGTGTACAGGATTATCTCGACCATCGTTTGAACAAATTCCTCTCGAATGCGCGAATAATGTGCCGTGGATATTTGAATTTCAAACATTTAATGGCAGGCGGACGCGTGACGTCGATCCGCCGCGCATCTTTTTGGCGCCTAAAACTTTCGACAATTGCCAACGCAGAAAACAACGCGAGTGTGAATCGCTCCACTGTACTTTACAGCATTAACAATCGTTGTTGTTTCCCGTTTGTATTCAGCTTTTCTTCATACGATTATGAGCGAAATTGCGAAAAGCCCGGAGATACCTGCACGTCGCGATAGAAACGGAGAAGTGGTGAATGAAAATGGAAAGGAGAACGGTATCCAGCCGGATGGGAACGAAAAGGAACACGAGGAATACCAATATTTAAGTTTAATCGATAAAATTATGAAAGAGGGTGCAAAGAAATGCGATCGCACTGGCGTGGGAACAATGTCTATATTTGGGACCAGCATGCGATTCAATTTAAGAAATGGTAAGCGAGTTTAATTAACGTCGGTATCCAATAATTTCATCATTAATAGCTAAAAGGTTTTTGATTAATCGAGGCGATTAATCGTCGATAGATACGTTCCCACTGCTGACCACCAAACGGGTCTTCTGGAAGGGTGTGCTGGAAGAATTGTTATGGTTCATCCGGGGATCAACGAACGCCAAAGAACTGAGCGACAAAAATGTTCACATATGGGACGCAAACAGCTCGCGAGAGTTCCTAGACTCCAGCGGCTTTACGGACAGGGAAGAGGGCGATTTGGGACCCGTTTATGGATTTCAATGGAGACACTTTGGAGCAGAATACAAGGGCATGCACGCGGATTACAACGGACAGGGTAAAACGAGATCCCGTGTATACCAATTGCATCCTTCGTACTGTACCGATTAACATACTTTCGTATCCCCGCAGGTGTCGATCAGTTGAAAGAAGTGATAGACAAACTAAGAAACTCTCCAGACGACAGGAGAATTATAATGTCGGCGTGGAATCCGATTGATATTCCAAAAATGGCCCTGCCCCCGTGTCATTGCTTCGCTCAGTTTTATGTGAGCAATGGAGAACTGTCTTGCCAGCTCTATCAAAGAAGCGCGGACATGGGTCTTGGCGTGCCATTTAATGTGGCCTCGTATTCGCTATTGACATACATGCTGGCGCACATCACGAATCTAAAGGTGAACTGGGACACTGATGGGAAAGCAATGTCGGCGGTACTCTTAAGGAAAACTTGTATCATTTTTTGTTTATTTTTAGCCAGGTGAATTTGTACATACAATGGGCGACTGTCATCTGTACCTGAATCATATATCCGCGCTAAAGAAACAACTGGAACGTGTGCCAAAACCATTTCCCCGTTTACATATAGCTAGAAAGGTTGATAACATCGATGACTTTACGGCAGACGATTTCCAGCTAGTTGGATATAATCCGCACCCGAAGATTTCTATGCCGATGGCTGTTTGAAGTTCGAACAAATAACGGATCACCGATACAAGCTTATGTACAGTTTTATTCTAAAAGTAAGATCACCATTAAGAAAATATGTGTTTGACCGACGTTGAAGTGGTGAACGAGTACAGAATTCTTATAGTATTATAATTTCTTTAACTGTATCTAATATTTTATTTTCTAATAAAAATTATGTTCTTTTCAATAAACTCGAATCTTAGCAATTATACATATCTATGTATATATATATATATCTATATTTATATCAATTTCTTTCAGTACCAGTTTCGAATTGTGGTCCATACATGTCTGTTACAGCTTCGACAAGTACAAATCTTAATCGGATCGCACTTCTTAACACCGAAACGATCCCGTAAACGAAGACAATTTGAACGGATGTAACTGACAAGCATGGACAATAAAAAGGCCTTACGTAAGCAAGATTCAAATTTAACAAAATTATGTTACTTCTATACAATTTTTCAATCCAGAACTTCCTTAAATCGTGTACATAAATGTTATTCGTTCAAAGTATCGCTTCTCGCGTCGCTACGAACGTGAAGGTTCGTTTCTACCGTTTCGAAGTTAAAACGTTTTCGCTCGGTTCGGATTACGAGGGGCCGAAAACGCTCGCGGATAGAGAGAGAGAGAAAAAAAATGAAAAATAAAACTACAAAAGACGAAGAGAAATTTAAGGAAAGTGTCTGAACATTATGGGCTAGCACATTCTTACATCATTAGACGACGAAGTACTTAACTGATGCAGTTGCTGAGTAACAGCCAAGGTACCACTTTCACTCACAGTAATAATTATCCAAATAACATCTAAACGAAAGAAACAATTATTATTGCACATAGATACGGATCTCTATATAATACTCAGATGTGACACAGACACGCCGTCGTACCTCCAAAAAAGGTTTCCGTAGATTTCACCATCATCCTCCATTTACTTTGAAATACACCGCAATGCGGAGGGCTCTGAAGGTCCACGCTCACCTCCGTTACTTCCTTGGGGCCTAAAGACGTGACCGGCACTCTTGTACAAACTCCCATTTGTACACCGCCGATGTACTGCAGGCAAACGCCGTCGGGCCACGCCTCCGTGCCACTGTTTTGTATGTGCCACGATTTTCTAAAGTTAGTGAGAGGCGGAACGGATTCTCCTTCGCCGATCGTGCTGTCACATATCAGCGTCATACAAGGAAATTTATTTTGAACCGGTGACTCAAAGTCAAAGTAACTACATATAGCTGCTTGGAGGTTCCTGCAATTGTATGGTTCAATTATTTGCATCTAAAACGTTCGTTCGTGTAAAAAACCGCTTTGTCGCCACACTATCAATCATATCTAATACGCATCGACAAACAAACATCCATCCCAAATACAAAATTAACTCCGCCTTTCCATTCGCAATTGCAGCAATCAAGAAACAATGCAAAGCTGCGTCCAGTATATATCTACATACATATATATATATACATATATGTATATCCTCAAAAGCAATCGCTCCAATCAATCAGTCACTCCAAGTACGTATCAGCTCTCTATTGCACAAACAACGATTAGACGGGGGGGGGGATAAAAAAAAATTTTTTAAAAAAGAGAACGCTGCTATTACGAATTTGAGCTGTCAATAGGATGGATAAAGGTGGATGAGACAAGCTCCACACGTAAACATGGCGACGAATGGGGGTTAGGTCGTGCGAATGGGTCTTGACCTACGTAGAACAGCATCGCGAGACTGAATCTCACCAGTTGTTCATATCGAGGAAAAACGTAGCGGTCGCCTCGTTCAGCTGGCTGCCGGCCAGCAGTTTCTGCAGCTGCTTGACAAGATCATCCTTGTCCGTGGTCCCTAGACAGCTGAACTGGTGTAACAAATTCTGATCCAAATCGTTGTCCACGTTCATGATGCGCTCTGTCGCACGTTCAATACCCCATATAATGCAACTAACACGGACATACGGGCCGGTAAGACGCGCTCTGTGTTTATCGTCTGATCTTTAACTGCAAATTTTAAATGTCATTCTTCGTGACGTTCATCTGTGCGCAGTGGGTGCATGCATCTACACACTGTACACTCCGGGCAAAAAGTCGCAACTGAACGCGCTCAACACATTTCCGTACAGTCTGTCGGCGCGTTGGAATTCGCCTGTGTTTATATAGAACGGCGTACTTTTTCTTCTCGTTTTCGTTCGTGACGTCGTGTCACGCCGACCTTGACCGTCAACGGACCCCGTGTTTTCGCACTGTAAAATAAACAAACACCGCTAAACGGCACCGTTCGACTTACGAAATCGACTCGTCCGTCCCTTTAAACTTGACTATACCGTGACGCGACGCGGGTTGCCTACCTTGCTGGGGCCACGCGAATTTCAGTTGCCGTAAGTGGCATGTGTATATGTAGATGGGGCGCGATCGATCTTTCTGAACAATACTTTTATCGCATCTATGTTCAAGTATTTAACTATGGAAATGGAGTGATAGAATTTTTATTTGAATTTTAATGTGTCGCAGTTTACAATAATAGTATATTTCTTGCAGGGGACGCGTTTCGACGAGCGGAAATGCTAGAAAAATTTAACTCGATAATTTGTTCAACGAGATGCAACAAATAGTCGTAATCTTGCATGAAGGAAACGACTAATTTAAAGAGGGCAGAGAAATAATGTATTTTGAATTTCACAGAATCTGATTTTATGCGCAAGCGCGGACTGGCCTGCGTTAACCCGTCTTAAACATTAAGTCGGCACAGTCATCATGCCGGTACACGCTGCACTCGTGGTTATAATTTATTTATTGTGCGTAATTGATTGGAAACGATACGGCGCGCACATGTTATCCCGACGGAACGCGGGCGTTAATTTGAATCTGAAATATGTGCGCAACCGCGAGGCAACGTCGTCTTTGCGTTGCGCATGCCCACGCATCCCCACCACTTAAGCTGCGACCGTGGAATGCGCGCGCACCGCGCCGCGTAACAATTGAAATACGAAAGGGGAGACAGTCGCGATCCGAAGTTGATCACGTAGATATTCTGAATACGTCCGATCGCAAGGTGATTTCGCGTACAACGTGAACGAAAGGGAAACGAAAACCGCGAGACCAGTACGCGATGAGACATCTTTGAACCGTGTGGGAACATTCTCTTGCGTTGAAATTCTTCCTCCCGATTATTCCACGGTGGCCTCTCGTGAAAAGTGTGCGCACGGGCATCGATGAAACGACATTCGAGATCTTTAGCGGATAGTCTCTTCGTCAATATTGGAGCAACGTGATGAAAATCGGAGCTCGCTTAGCTATCACCCGCTCCGTTCCGACGATCGCGAAATAATCCGTGCCGGCTCGTCCAAATTGAGACGCAGACAGTGTCGAGGTGAGCACGATACGTTGCATTACAATAGTTTCAAATTCCTAGCCTTTCGCACAGCAATTTTTTTGAAATAATTCCCTTCTCTTTTTTTTCCTCGAACGAAACTCTTCAGACTAATAGATCATTCAACGAAACATTCGTTCCCTTTGCTCCGTCTTTATCTTTTTAAATATTTATAAAGAGATCCATATATATATATATATATATATATATATTTCGAGAACGATTGAAAACTCGGCGAGCCCGCGGAAGCGCGTCACGTCGCACAAGCATTCAGTTCAAAACCCGCTCTTTGGACAGCATGATCGGGCCGTCATCGGGCATCGGCGGTGTCCCAGAACACGATGTACTGGACAGCCAGTCACGCGCCGGGAAGAAACGAATTTTCGACGACCTGGACATCGAGAGCTTCTGCGAGGAGGTGCAGAACACCCGCAAACGTTACCAGTACCAAGAAGTGGACGCCCCAATGGAATTGGTGTCATCCAGCCAGGTGATAGGCGACACCGCTGCACTGTTCTCGTCCCTGTCCGCCCAGGATGCCGCTGATGAGTGCCCGGTAGCCCGTCTGGAAGTCCTCCTCGTGGACGGGACCGGCTGCACCTGGACAACCGTCTCGGAATTGGACACGCACCAGGGTATCGCGGAGATCGCCGCCTCGCCGTCCACGTCGTCCACGTCGTCGTCGGAGGCCAGGCAGGAGCAGTTGATCCAGAAGGTGCAGGTCGAGGGGACGAGTTATCCGGTCGGGACGGATTACTGGGAACCGGTGGTCGCACTGGCGTCCAGCAATCCGCAGCAGGTCAAGCAAAACGTGCCTGCCAATGGTTACCAGCAGCAACAGTACGACGATCAGGAGACTGGTAATCTCTCTTGGCTTCTGGACTTCAAGCTGGATCCGTTCATCGAGGCCGCGGACGACAAGTCCACCGTACCGCCCTCCAAGGACATTCACAACGGTGTGAAAGAATGATTTTTTAACCCTTTGACTGCGGGGCGATATTCGCGTGTGTAAGAAAAAGGCGAACAACAAGAAATGCGAGAAAAGTATAATAAGTAAGAAAATGATAATAAGAAATATAAGAGAAGTGTGATAAGCAAGGCAAATTTTAAGGCCGCGTGCATGCGCCTTTCGTGGTCAAAGGGTTAACAAGATATTCGTACTTGCAATTACGAGGATCCATGGAAATCGTTGAATTAACGGCTACCCGTTTCTCTGCGTCGTTACAGGGAACAGGGCCAGAGTAAACGGACGTTCCTACGGGTCGGGCTATATGAACGAGATGAGAAGAAACTGCAACGGGGCCGGGTCGCCGCATCAGGAATCGAATCAGAATTTCTCGAGTCTGGACAATAGAAATTTCGCGCCATCGCGGTGCAACGGGCCAAAGAAACCACCGTTCACGTACACAGAGCTGATCGAGCACGCTCTTCGTGAAAGGGGGGAGCTGACGGTGTCAGCTATTTATCAGTGGATCTCGTGAGTACTCTATTTATGCCACGGTGCACCGGTTCTATGATCCGCCAGAGTCATTAAATTCTTATTAAAACGTAATGCACATTTTATTGATACGGGAAAGGAGATGATTTACGGTTTGTTTGCTTTCGTTCGCGTTACTGGGCGGGAGGGGGTTGAAAAATGGGTTGACGGGCTCGATTATTGGGCACTATGCTTTTTCACGAACGAACGATCGAACAGGTGAAAGCAGAGAGCCAGTAAATTGCGCGCATTGGTAGGGGTGTGGGGGCAGGGAGGGTTGCAATGAGGCGCGGAAGGCCTGTACCAGTTGGTACCACGTTGGGAGGGTTGCTGTGCCAAGGGGTACCATCTAAGAACGTGACCCTCCAGCTAGCCGCCCCGCATCGACGTCCGCCACGTTCTCGTAAATTCGTAGAAACTTGTTTCCTATGTTCGAATAAAAATACCGGGGGGGGGGTGCTCAACTTAGTACATTTGATGAGTCACTAGCAAAAGCAACGAAATAAATCGCAAGAACATTCCGTTCAGCTCCAATATTATCCTTCGAACGAAATTGTTTGCATTTTTCGAAGAGAATAATATATGGTTTAATGCGGTACAGGGGACGAACGAAATATTCGGATGGCCAACATAATACAATGCAATTGAAATCGCTGTCATTATCTTCAGAAATTACATTTTCATATTTGTACGAACTCCCGTATCAGAATCGTTACAAAAATCTTTCTTGCGGTCCACGTTCGGCAATATTTCAACAAATATCACCGTAACATTAAATCGTCGAATCGAAAGAGACCGTCCACAATGGAAATCAATTAGACGTACCGGCTTGAGGGAGAATTTTTTTTTATACAATGATCGTCGTCATTGGAGCGGATAAAATGTCCATTTAAAGTTTCCTTACCTGAGGGCGGGGAATTAATTAGGGGTGTGCGTAACACGCCGTGACGTCGCCGCGAGCAGGTGAAGAAAATTGTTCCCGTTGAGGGGTTGAATGCACGACGATCGGAATGATTTGAACGTGTCCGTATTATGGTAGGTATTCGCTCGTTAATCTCATATTATTTGCCCGTTGTTTTTCAGCGAACATTTTCCTTACTACAAAAGCAACGACGATCGCTGGAAGAATTCTGTTCGGCACAATCTTTCCATAAATCCGCACTTTCGAAAGGGATCCAAGGCGCCGCACGGGGCCGGACATTTATGGGCCATCGCCAATCGTTCCGGTGAATCCAGGCCCAGACAAACCATTAACGCGTCTACCATTAATTCTTCCATGAAACAAGTGACCAAAAACTCTGTCGAAGCAGAGAATCACAGGAAAAGCGTCAGGTGATCCATTTAGATCGTCGACGATTTACTTGCTCGTTTATTTGTCGCCATTACTATTATTGGAAATATTTATTTCATTATAGCATTGTTGGTTTTAGTCAAATGAATCCTATAGATGAAGTAGAAGCAGCCACTGCCAGCATCACGCAACAATCCACAGAGGACGAGGCTGAGAGTTTGGTGAATTCTGTTACATTGGAGCACTGCGCCGAGGCGATCCTGAGCGGTATCAAAAAGGAAGTGGAAGTACAATATCTTGTCCCTATGATGGTGTCCAGTAGTGAGCACGAGTCCACTCAATCCAGCCAGCAAACACAAGAACTTCACTATCCCGTGAAAGAGAGTGGTAAACCTATCGTTAGAAAGCAGAATTGAACGAAACTGGCGATTGATTTCGATTTCGAATATCAATGAATAAACTGGTAAATATTTTTCTAGATTTTCTCAACCCGGTGTCGAAGGAAGTGGTGGCCGAAGAATGTGGGCTCATAAGTGAAGGCTATCTAGTCACAGACTTGAATCCAACCGCGTTGGGTTTGAACATGGTCGAGCCAGAAATTATCACGCCCGAAAATTTGTTCGGGGAGGAACTGAGCTTTCAGTTCTACGAATTGTCGTCTCCGTCGCAGATTCAGTCTGCCTGACACGCAGAGAAAAATAAGCTACGATTGATCGTCATAGACGAGCTACACGTGCAAAATATTCAGGATTGCGAGCAAGCGGAACGTACAGAAGACATTCACAGTGCTACCGACGGAACGGAATTCCAAGAATCAGTGGCAGAGAGCTGACTTAACACCGATTTTCATTGTAGAGATCGGAATAACGACCGTCGTGGAACATTCTTTCACAACGTTCCCTGAACTTGAGCGCGAGCAAATCCGTATGAGAAGGAGCAGCATATTTATTGTCCGAATTGTGCCTGGATAATGTGTCTTAATCGAGTCATTTAATACTACACATTAGTATAGTTCCTTTTAGTCCTTGCAGAATAATATGTAAACGTTTTTTGTATTAGCAAAGGAAAATACAATATTTACTACGAGCTGTAAATATTGTTATTCTTTTAAACACTCGATTACTTTAGAATGTTTATACGCGGGTAATAGAAATCGATCGAGAATGGATGTTTATAAATCGTTCATTTTACTATGTAGAAATTATTTTACAATACAACACGTTTTCATCAACGGGTCCCCGCTCTAGAGATATGCCGAATTATCCCGTTTTATTTTCTTCCTCGTCTTCGCCCTCTTCAGCTGCAGTCTGCCGGTCCGTCAGTTGCTTTAGCAATCGCTGTTGCCTCTCAAACATTTTCATTTTCTTAGCCTCCTTCTTCTGCTTCTTCTCGTCCTTCGCGACCATACTCAATTCTTTCTCCAGTTTCTCCTTGGTCAAGCCGCCTTCGTCGATCAATCGCTGCCTGATCTCTTTGATCTTATGCTCCTTGAGCAGCCTCGCTTCTTCCTCTACCGCTTGCTTCTTGGCAATCTTCTCTCGCACCTCGGCTATCAACTGTTTCATATTGACCATCTTGGCTTCTATGTGCTTCTGCCTGCAATTAAAAGAACGTGTACGCAAGATGCTCTATCTCACTGTAACAAATATGTTATTCGTTTATTAATTACCTAGCTATCAAAGCATCCTCCTTCCTCTTCCTTTCATCCTCGATCTTTTTCAATCTTTCTTGAATATCTAACGGAAATGCAATTCTTTCGTATTCCTTGGATTCCTCTACTTCTTGCGGTGTTGGCCATGCCATTCCCGCTGGCACGTCCAACGCGCCCATACCGTATCTGCCCAACATTCTTTTCTTATACTTGACAGTATCGTGAAACCAAGCCATCGACTCGTTGTAAGGTCTCTGACCGTGCAGTATGTTCCTATGCTCGGGATTCAGTCTCGACTTGTCTCTCTTCCTCTCTGACTCAACGGTGGTGGTCGCCTGTTCGTCTAAAAAGATGGGTTCCACTTCCGCGGTTTCCAAAACAGACTTTTTACAGTAGCATCTTGCTCCAATAACACTTTGCAGCCGCAATCCTAGCGGCGCGAATGGGACTAATTTTCGAAAAATCATTTTCTGTCTTCCTGCTATTTATTTTCGTTCCTTATATCGTCTGCAATTGAACGTTCATTAATTGCTACGTTACGCTCGTGAAACATTGCTTTAATTAGAACACTGTTAAATACCATATCTTCGGACAGGAAAAAATATTTATTGAATATACTCAAACGGTTTAATTTCGCCTTTTCCAGAGGTGACGATTTTATTAAACGATGCTCTTATGCTCGAAAACGTTAAATGTAATTCACTATTCGACAAGTGTTCACGAACATCAAATAAGGTTATGTGTACAGTGACATGGAAAGAGAGGTTATGTTTGCGTTGTAGTGTAACCGTGTTTGAACGAGCGTGGAATTTGTCGGGCCCTGTGAATATTGCTTTAAGTTAATACCGCGATGTTATTAATGATAAATTAAGAACATATAACACTACAAATTAAATAGAACACCTTTGGTATTTGGTATATTATTTTCGAATCGATCCGAAGTGAATAATTTACGAAATGGGCAGGTTAGCAGAGGTATCGTGGTTTATTTACAATGTATTATGAAGCTTTAATTGCAATAATTATGTTGGCGTTAATATTCTGTACAGGTACCCGGCGGGCAACCTTCTGAGCAGTGCAAAACTTTCGTGTTCATGGGCGAAGGTTATACACTTGGTAATTCCTTGGTAACCGTAATCTCGCAGAAGTACGTTCATCAGACTGCACGACTAATAACAGCAGAAAAATTGAACCTTTAATCGCGGAACGGTTATAAATATTGTACTTTTTTTTGCAGTCCTGATGTACAGTTCTGTGCATGTTTCGTTAACCACCCGGCAGAAGGGAACATTTACTTGAGGATCCAGGCGAAAAAGGGTAAAGCGATAGACATCCTGAGGAAAGGGCTGCAGGACTTCGAAAAAATATGCGACCATACTTTAGAAGCGTTCAGTAACGCTCATGAACAGTTTAAGTCGTCTAAAGATATACCTATGGATAGTACATAAGTTCTATTTTGTTCAACCCGAATTAAATCTAGGCTAAATCTTTTTTTCATATCTGACCTATTATCTACGAAATACAATTTTGAAAACAATATGCCACCACTCTTTAGAAAGATTTAATAATGCCTATGAGCGGTTTAAAACGTCTAAAGTTATATCCATGGACGGTGCATTAGTTTTTTTCTGTTTATCTCGAATTAATATCTTCGAATTTCTTTATACCTGGCTCATTATAGACGAAATACAATAATATACATATGTACACCCTGTAAGGTACAAGTTACTCTCGTTCTTGGGAAAGGATGACGACCGGGGAAAATAACTGTAAGCAAGTAGTTTCATCGAAAAGGGTTATTATTTAAGCAACCTCGGCGGGCCTCTGTCCTCCCACAGGTTTGTGGGTCTTGGACAGTAGGTCCGCGAACTCTTGGTACGGGGCCTTTGTCAACGCTTGGTCGTGCCAGAGATCCGGCGTTAAGTACGCGTAGGTCTTGGCAATGGCTGCATAGGTAGCCTTGGCGAAGTTACCAAGCGTACACGTGGATCCTCTGGCCGAGGTGTAACAGTCCTCAATACCGGCCATCTGCAGCAGTTTCTTGGGAACAGGGGCGGAGACGATTCCTGTACCTCTCGGCGCGGGAATCAGGCGCACCTGTACCGATCCGCACTTGCCGGTGACTTTGCATGGCACAGTGTGAGGGTTGCCGATCTTGTTCCCCCAATAACCACGACGAACTGGCACAACGGAGAGCTTGGCCAGGATGATGGCGCCTCGGATGGCAGTGGCTACTTCCTTGGAGCACTTAACGCCCAAGCCAATGTGACCTTTGTAGTCACCGATGGCCACGAAAGCCTGTAAAAAAACAAGACATTTCGATTAATAAGTCCAGTCTGTATCATACGAAAAGGAAAGGACGATGATTGGAAGCAAACTTGTGCAGCACCTTGAAACGAGTACGTTGTCCGGCTCTGGTTTGCTTCTGCACGGGCATGATTTTCAGCACTTCGTCCTTCAGTTCGGTGCCAAGGAATTTATCGATGATTTCGTACTCCTTGATCGGTAGGGAGAATAGATAGATATGTTCGAGAGAATCGATTTTCCCTTCTCTGACGAGACGTCCAAGCTTGGTCACCGGGACCCATTCTTTGCTGTCTTCCTTACCACGGCCACGGCCACGGCCTCTACCTCTTCCACGGCCGCCACGTCCACGAGGACCGCCACGGTCACCTCCACGAGAACCAAACCCTCCGCGAAATCCACCACGCGCGGCTGGAGCAGTGTCCGCCATTCTGTTGGAATTATGAATAACGAGAACTTAAACAGATTATTAAACGCAGAGTGTTGATTATTAATTATATTATCGTTTGGTGAAATATTTCGGGGATGCACAGTACGCATGTAGTCCGGATGTTTGCCTAACCGTAACAACATGTGGCTCTTCTAATTTCTACGTTTATTTTAAACGATAAATAAGAAATCGCCCGTTCACATTGTTTCTTAACTAGGCAACATCGTTTTCGTTAGGAAGGATGCGGCGCAAATTTATTTCTGAACAGTTTTTACTAGCGAAATTAGAAAAATAAGTTCCACCGTACTTACGTTACTTCTTTCTTCTGATCACGGTAACGGAAGAAAGACTAATCGACTCTCGCGAAGTTGCGAGGTTAGATAGGTCGATATATCTCGTTGGCGACATCACTTCCGTTTTTTAAAATTTCTATCGGTACTAATATTGCCGCACCAATATTTTTCATCTAATTTAACCGCCAGTTTTATCTTTGATCCGCTCTTGCTACACATCGATCAGTAGAGAAATTATTTCTCAGTATTTTGGGAACAGTATCATACATAGTAGGCTATGAATTCATGTGTCAGGCAACATCTATTTTGGCAAAATGGTTAAATAAAAGCGGACATTTCCATCGCCAGAACTCTATTTTATTACAATCTTACTTGGAAATCAAAAGTGAGGGGCAGGAATAATCGTCAACGGTTTTGCAAAATATATCGTAGCCGCAGTTGTTAAAAAAAAGCTGATTCGTACATATTATATATAACTTAATTGTATAACCTTGGATGCAGAAGTTCGAATAGCGAATTAATAGAAAGTGGTACAATTAATTATTAATTCTGATTTGCAGAACCAGTAGGATGACACCTGTGGATCGCGAAATCTCATGTCGGATTTGAATCGGACACCATCTGAGGAGGCCGTTTTACTTGCACGCGGGTACAAATTTATAAAAAAAATTGGCGAAGGCGCTTATGCGAAGGTATTGTGAACAACACAGTAAAATGCACTGTTTATAAAAATATTTGTATCTGCTAACAGAGTAAGGACAAATTCCCGCCCTTCCTTACCACGGCCGGCAACAACGAGAACTGCAAACGCAGAACATTCATAAAATGAGTAATTAATACGCAATTCTATTTCCAATATCATATCTCGTTGCAGGTATTTCTGGCGGAATATAAACCAGATTCAGAGCCAGAAAGAAACAATGTTTTAGCGTGCAAGGTAATAGACACCGCGGACGCGCCAAGAGACTTCGTGAAGAAGTTCCTCCCCAGGGAACTCGACATCCTGGTGAAATTGAACCATCCACACGTGGTACACGTGCACAGTATATTTCAAAGACGAGCGAAATATTTCATATTTATGCGGTACGCCGAGAGCGGCGACCTCCTTGAATTCATCCTTAAAAATGGTGCGGTTGCAGAGGGACAGGCGCGTGTGTGGTTCCGTCAGCTAGCCCTTGGTAACGCAATTTTTTCTGTGGTTCGAATAGAAACCAAACTGGGTACAATTCAAAGAAGTTCGTCACGTTTCTGTTCTTTCTACAGGCCTTCAGTACTTACACGAACTGGAAATTGCCCACAGAGACATGAAGTGTGAGAATGTTCTTTTAACATCAAATTTTAATGTTAAACTCGCCGATTTCGGTTTCGCTCGTTACGTGATAGATAATCGGGGTAAACGTGTTCTGAGCGATACATATTGCGGTTCCCTGTCCTACGCTGCCCCAGAGATCCTCCGTGGTTCCCCGTATAGTCCCAAGATCGCAGACATTTGGTCCCTCGGCGTGATCTTATACATAATTCTGAATAAATCGATGCCATTCGACGACACTGACATTAAACGTCTGTACGAACAGCAAACGAATCGGAAATGGAAGTTCCGCAGCAAAGTCGCAGACACGTTGAGCGAGCAAGTGAAGAAGCTGGTGCCCCGTTTGCTCGAGCCCGACGTCACCAAACGTTGGAAGCTGGATCAGATGATTAATAGCGATTGGATCGCGATGGATCCACGTCTGTTGCTGCTCACACCTGCCGAACAAGCCGCCCTGAACAACGCGATACAGGACAAGAAGAAGTACGACGAAAGATTTTCTATAAAGGATCCAGTAAGAATGTCCATCTCCATTTTGTACGATCCAAGTTTCGATTGAAACAATGGTTTCATTTGTTACGCTCGAGCGTTTGCTTTGCAGAAGCTGTACAAGGTAGAGGAGAAGAAAAGGATGGCCGTGCGGCCGAGCAAGCCGAAACCGACAGAGGAGGTCACGGTCATCAAAAAGGCGGCCAGAGTTGGTGTCATTGTTCGATCATTTATTTTTCATTAGAGAGACACGCAATAATTCTTTATAATTCTTAGGTGGCAATGTCTTCTGTTGCCGCTGGGCCCATATTTAAGCACAATTAACATCGGAGAGTACCCATTTACGTTCCTGCGAGAACCTCGCGAAATTGAGCGCAAAAATTGATTATACAACAATTTCGTGTCACCAAGTTGA
Organism: Nomada fucata; assembly: GCA_948146005.1. Classification (NCBI taxonomy): domain Eukaryota; kingdom Metazoa; phylum Arthropoda; class Insecta; order Hymenoptera; family Apidae; genus Nomada; species Nomada fucata. Next base: position 28,560,427 of record OX411277.1, on the reverse strand, counting down.
AGTTGAATGAATTTTTCTACAATTTAATATACTTGACTAGGAAATTCCACTTTTTATTACGCTTTACGGAAACTCGATAATAATAATAATAGTAATAATAATAATAATATATTTTATGTACATTAAAACGTTCAAATATCCCGGAAACTTTGATTTATCAAACATCCATAGCTTTCATTCGGAATTATTGCATTTCAATTTCCCACGTATCGCGCTTTCATCAGTCCCGTGCTATTTTTTACAGTGTATTTCACATAGTAATCGTAACCATCGAGCCAGGTTTCCACTTTCTCTTTAAGCGGGATCCCGATGATATTTCTAGGACTACCTAGCCCGTCGAGAATCCACACGCCGTTCGACAACAATAACAAAAGCTGTTCGTTCGGAGAACGGCTCAGCGTGAACACGTCTGTGGCAGGGAGAACGTGTTCTTGTATGTCGTTCCACGGCTGATAGTGTAGCACCAACGTCTGCGACACTAATCGAAGAACGATCCACAGGGATTGTGACGTCGGCTCCACGAACGCGTCAATTATTTTAGGAATGTGCAACTCTGCAGAATGATTTATCCTAATGCATTAAAGTTCTCGATTAATCGCGAACGATAATAAGTACGTACCTCTCAAACGAACCCGGGTGTCTTCTGTATTGTTGTACACGTATACAGAAACCGAATCGTGTTTTACGAGCACAGTAAGCTCCATTTCGTTAAGTGCAACGGTTTTCAACAGTATAAAGTCCCTACCGTTTGTCCCAAGCACGGAACTAGTCACATGTTCGTTTGTGCATTGCGGTAAAAAGTTTACAGCTTTGCACTGATTCATTTGCACGGGTGTAGCTCTTCTAGAAATAACGTCGACGTTTCTCACGACCTCCAGCTTATTTATATACATTGCCCGATCTGTAAAAGGTGTAATATATTTCAATACGAGCGACGAGGGCATTGACCAAGCTAGAAAGTATTGCAGGCAATGTGGTATGTACTTTGAAGCGCCGTGTTTATTGCTTCTGCCTCGTTGAGTGATCTCGTCAGCATCTGAGTAACAGGAACTAAGCTTGAGTAATTATTGTAAAAGTTCTTCATCTCTGCGCCGGCATAAGAACCATTAATCGTAAGATTGCCAACAATGTTTAAACTATTTTGCATCTCAATTTCGGATACTATTGTCAAGGGAGTCTCGTTTTTCTTTAATTGACGAGCCACTAGATCGGTTAAGTTCACATCGTTTACTAGGCCATTAATGACAAGCTCGGAAGCATTAACGTGGCCATGGATAGTTTTTTGACCATAGATCGTTTGATTTGCAGACTTAGATAGCACGTCTTCAATGGCATACCCCATCACGGTTCCAGATAGCCTACGAGTATATAATTAAGTACCAATATCGAGCAAATTGATTAATTAACGATAAATAGTTCCCTATTCTTATTACTTCAAGTCGTTAAAGGTAACGGTGCTGAATGTCTTTTGTCCCTTGATAATTACACTCTTCTTACTCTGCGTTAAAACATTCTCGACCCATTTATCAAAATTATATCCATTTATATTTTCTGCCGTCAGGGCCGTGACTATTTTCTTTCCAGTCACGATGTTCTCGTTAGAATCGTGTCTCATGACGTCGCTTCTCAGATTCAGGTTGTTAATTCTCCCCTTCACGTCCAAGCTTCCTGCGTTTTTTATAACGATAGTTTTACCATGATTTTTACTGACAAATCCCCCCCCCCCCACACTTTAATCGCACGACGAATTATTACCTAACACTTTTAATGTGTCGAATGTCCACTTCGCCTCAACTTCCTGGTCCTTGTTCTTCATCAAAGTATTATCGAATATATCGTTAAAGTCTTGCACCGTGGATGTAATAGTTGAAGCATTAGAACCTACAATAACAGGAACGTCAACGTTGCTGAAAGAAGCGCGAACTTTAATTTCCTGCGGCTTAGTTTTGCTTAAGAGATGTTTCGAGAGGTTCGTCCATGTTTCCGGGTTCAGTGTGCTCATTGAATTCTGAAATAAGTAACTATTTGTGTTGGTGCTCAAGATTTGAACAACTGCTATTTCAATCACTTACATTCAGGGTAACCTTCCCTTTAATCACTGCATCTTTGATATGGAGATTCTTCCCGTAAAATACGGTCGAATTTGTTGCCAACCAAATTTCTGCCAACAGATCGTCCACTTTAATATTATTCACCTTCTTTATTATCGGTTCGGATAGAAAGTTTGCGGGCCCTTTAATAAATATATTAACCGGTGCTTCGTTCTGAACCATTTGGAAAGAGTATGGTAAATTCATGCTATGCGCTTCTACATTGCCAGAAATTCTTTTCTTATGGAGATTGAGGTCCTTCGTAAGTTCCATCAAGGACAACGGATGATAGGTAGCATGCGTGTAATTCGTACTGAAACCGTTAGCTAAAACAGAGTTATATTGATTAGCGATTGCCGGATATAGCGCAATAATAAGAGTAAAATATTATAATTTACCGAATGTCACGTTCTGCAAAGATATCATATCTTCGAGCTTGATGGCATTGGCCAGGAAATCCATAAAGTTAATGTCATTAATGCTATCTATTTGCGCATTTTGCTCCAATATTACATTCCCATTTATTTGATTTAAATCCATGTCAAATCGAACCGGGGTTTGTAGAATATTTATTGTCAGATTTGTCGTTTCAATCGAGGAATTGAGCATATTTGGCGCAATCCATAAATCGGCAAGTTGTTCCAATTCTATGTATTTAAAGGGGCATTACAGAATTACAAATAATCATCTTAAACGAAACGAAAATGAAACGTACAAGAATAATTCAACTTTACCTGTTAAATTTACGTTGTTCACACGGTATGCGATAACTTTTTTGGTTGTAACATTACCATAGTATCGTTCACTAGGTAATATTGGTTTGAAGGAAAGTGTAGAATTATCAATTGAACGCCTCACGCCTAAATTACCGAACACTCGAGAGCTCGTTAAATTTTTTGCAGTAATATTGCCTGCTGTCAGTGTCGAGATTTTTATTTCTGGAGCAATGACGGAAACGGCGCACAATTTTGTTCTGATCCTTCGGAAATATATAAAGCAGATCAATATATTTGTTTCGTGTTTGCAAATATCTGCGTTGCCATAAATACAATATAAATAATCTTACTGTGGAAGCCTTAAGTTATCGTAGGAAAACTTAGTTATTTCTACATTGCGAAGCATACGCTTCTTTCCTGTTACATTACTTATACTCGGAGAATTTGCGGTGATCCATTTCTGTGAGCCACGTAACGTAATATTGTTCCATCTCTAAATGAAAATTGATAAATCGAGTCTTCCTCATTGTCGTCCCAAAGATGCGGCTATTATTTATAAATAAAGTTGCCCTTACCATATTTCTGCTTGAAAGTTCTAACGAGACTGGTATGTTACCATTTAAAGGTACCGCGTTCGACAGAATGCTCTTAACCGATCCGAATTTATCGGAAACGAAACCTCCGCATATCAAGTTCTCGATCTTCGCGTTTTCCAATGTAACATTATCCAAGAACATTGGCTCGGGCACGAATATCATTGGCGACAATCTTTTCGTCCATTCCCCAGCTAATTTTCCTCTTATCTTTACGATACCCTGCGATTTCAATTTGGGGGCTTTAATCGAACCGGTGACTGTCGTGGGTGGTCCGTTTAGGGGCAACAAAATTCCCCCGTCTGTTAAATTCAACTCTTTAACTTTGATCTCCTTTATTTTCAGCACTTGACTCGTTAAATGTGTAGCAATGTCCAGCGGCATGGAAGCATTTGTCGCATTCAAGTTGACAAATGTGTGATTTCCTGGAATACATTTGTTTTAGAATCCGTTTGATGGCGAAACGTAATTAGAAGAAAATAAATGTTAGAATATTTCACCTGTGACTTCTTGATTACCCGTTACTTTCAATGCATTCGTCTCTAAATAACTTAGAGATATTCCATTGATCGATTTGTCGATAACAATATCTTCTATGGGAAGATTCAAGCGCGGGCATTTCCAATTTTTTATTTCCTTTACAGTTAGTTCTTTGAAACTCAATAACTGACTCTCATCGATCCGTCTCCTAAGCTTGGATAGAGAACTGGCATTTCCCTTGATGTTCAATCGATTGACCTTGCATTTCGTTTTACATTTAATGGAAACATTCTTTGCCCGCAGAGTAGTGAGAGTTATGTTCTTAGGATGCCATTTGTCTTTTAAAATCATTTTTTCTTCTTGAAACTTGGAAACTAGTTGTTTATAGTGTTTGGCGATACTCTTCAATTTTTGCGAATTATGTTCATTTATCTGCGACAATAAATAAAAGATGTTGGAGTTATTTCAGATTGAAGTACTTTTGGGAAATGAAAATTGAACCTTACGTTATCAACATAAAGATTGTCAATATGACCCTTTAATATCTTTACAGGCTGCTCCAAATCTGGAACCACTTTGATAGTTCTTTGGGCCTTATTCTTAGCATTTACGTTCCATATTCTTACTTCATCTAACAGATCCATGTAGGACTTCTTTTTTATCCACACTGGCTTCTTCAGTGCCCATGTACCGTTTCTGTGCCTCGTCAATAACAAATCTTCTCCGTAAAGCAGATGTAGATGAACTCGACTGACATTGGACAGCTCCGTATTTACTCTAACAAACCGCCAACCGTCGTACTGGTGAGCCCTAACCGTGCCTTCGCGTAAAGTCAATAAAACCACAGCCTTTTTGGAAATAATAGGCACTGCGGACTCCCCAGGATAGATTTGTTGAAAGGGCACAAAATGATTGTTAACTTCCTTGTAAATAACGGTGGATGACTTCGCGGATAAGCTTAAATAGTGGTCCGTGAAGTGCCTCTCCTTCAAAGAAAAGGACGAAACGTCGCTGCTGCCCGGCAATCTCTGGGTCACCTGGAACTTGTTGAACCGCAGAAAGTATTTAAGTATTAACGTGGTGGAGCCGGTCGCCGCCAAATACATGAATCCCTTGCTTTGAAAAGGGATCAGCTTCTTTGTGCCGATATCTATGGATTGTACAAAGTCGAAGTAGTTCCCACGCCAAGTGAAAACCGAGATATTGGAGCGGGACGAGATGCCCAGATGCAGTTCGTTCATTCCGTTCCATATCGTCAGATGAGTCGTGCCGTTCAACTCGAAGTCTTGTATCGGCTGCAGATAGTATCTGTCCCTGGCTCGGCTGAAGCGCAGGATTAGAATGGAACCGGTGCGATGCTGTATTATGAGGAGGACCCCGTAGCTGCGGTTGCTCACGATTATCCGCCGTCCGTTGATCAAGGGATAGGAGCCGACACCGTAGAACAGTGCATTCTAGAAACAACGAAGCTACAGTACGGGAAACAAGAAATATTCTTGAAAGGCGCAGAATTACGTATTACGCACGTTCGTCTGGTACACGGTTACTTTGTCGACATTTAAAACTACGGTGAACCAGATCGTCTCGGAACCATGCTCGAGGGAAAAGAAGCCAATATCCTGCGCGCCATTGAAATCCAATTCCCTGTAGTCGTCGAATCCATACAACACGTCGATACCTGCAAGGTGTTCGCCGGTGGAGACATGAAAATTTGCGTACGAATTTCGTTCGATACGGGAATCGATACCAGCTGTCCGACACACGTGTCCGCGTACCCGTACAGTTGTCAATAACAACAATCCGCACTTCGCTAACCTCAAACTTATTTATTTCCCTTTTTTTCCCCTCTCTCTCTCCCTTTTTCCTTTAACATTATCCCTATTGAAAATAACATTATCGCGCGGACACATTTATGTGTGAAAACTCTGTACAACGTGCAATATGTCCACGTACGAGGAGGTGGGCAAGAATTTGACGGCACAGATTTACGAACTGGAGGTTCTGCAATCCGTTTACCCGAGGGAATTGGTAATTGCCGATCACGGGGTGCTCGCCGACATTAACGATTTTGTTAACAAACCGACGGAAGAGTTGCCGCAGAAGCTGGAGTATTCAATTAAGATATCGTTGAACGGTGTAAGACGGAATATCAGATCAGGAGAAATTTGGAACGATTGTTATCGGTTGTCGAGGGTTCATTGAAACAACATTTCTCCACAGGGAACCATGGAATTTTTTGTTAGTCTGTCGTCAAATTATCCCAAAGAGAAGCCAGAGGTCTATGCAAGAAGTTCATCGCTCAATCGTACGCAACAGTTGTTATTGAATCAGGCATTGAGCGATTTAGTTAAGCGTCAGGAACAGGACGAGCCTTGTATATACGCGTTAATATCGTGGCTGCAGGACAACGGGGAGGATTATCTTGCAACATCGAGTACGAATAGCGAATGGGCGGACGAGAACAGAAGCAACGACACGGAAGATGGAAAGTCGACAACGTTTGCTAGATATTGGATTTACAGCCATCATATATACAGTAAATTCAAGCGGAAAGAGGTAGTCTCCCTCGCGAGGGAGAACAATCTCACGGGCTTCTGTGTGGCCGGAAAGCCGGGGATTATTTGCGTGGAAGGTACCTTGGAGGATTGCGATTATTATTGGCAAAAGGTAATTCTTTCTGCCGGCCCCTTGAATATTCAAACTCACAAAGATTCGTAATACTATTAAGTTATTATACTTTTTAGATCAAATCCATGAACTGGCATAAAATAGTGATAAGACTATTAGAAAAACAGGAGGGCTGTGACGATATCGATGCTATGCGTAAATTTGATACCATTCAGGAAATAGCCTTTCCCAGCTCCGAGCGTCATAATGATATGGGTCAGGTATTAAAGTATTTAGTGGAACACGATTCGCAGCATGCATTCAAAGAATTGTTCGGCGTCGAAGGTAAAACTGCAGAACTGCCAGATTAATGGATTAGGGATAAATAATCACGTCGTTACGCATGTAGATATATTATTTAGGGAAAGTATATTTTTGCATAAGACACTCACCCTTGTTGGAATCTTCTGGCAATTCTCTTTTATACCTGACAGTAATTGGTTTTGTTACATTTTTAACATGTTTCATGACTCTCTCCTCAATTTTAATCAGTACATCTTTATTTAAGCTTTCCCCGGCTACGAAATAAAATTTAGAAATAGAATGCAAGTGATACGTCTCAATTTTACTTTACTGTTACAAACATTTCGTACCATAGTTCAGCCGTATTTTCTCGAAGAAATTATTCGTTCGTTCGAGCGCATTATCAAGGTCGTGCAGTTTACCGAAATGTACATTACATATTATGTTATTAACTAGAAATAAAACGATCGAAGATTTTAGTATCATGTTCAAACACCGAAATCGTCGCTTTGATTACTGATTCACAACTGGCAGAATATCACAGGCGGAAAGGATAATCCTCACATTCTCTGTTTATATTTTTTTTTGCCTACCCGATTGTCGAATCGATCTGTATTCGAATGTCCGTGTGTACATACAATGTCGTAGCACGAATCTAAACAGAACACCCCTCGTTCGGTGCGTAAATTATTAATATTTAAGTACAGCGAATATTGCAGGACAGATATTCGAAGGCGGATCCACGTGGGTTATGAAATTTCTGTCCCTTTTCACAGAGGCGTTTATTTATTCATCTGACCGTCGCATAGCGCAAGAAATCGTTGGTAAGAAACTGTCCAGGGACGTAAGGCGTTGGTGGGCCTAGAACATCCTGCGTCGGGCTATAAACTTTGATCTGTCTCATGTGTGTGTCCCGTCCGTTCTGATGATTGCTTATCACAGCTATCTGTATCATAAACGTTCTGATCGGCCTATCGTTTATATCCTTTATCGGTATCACGACCCAGCCGCTCGGTTCGTTCAGATCCATCACCTCTATCTCTTGGAGATCATTGAAATTCGTCCCCGCTCTGACGCTTATCCTGAACACAGAGGTCGTTGAATTGCAAATATGACAAATAACGACGGACGAACCGTCCGATATGCTCTCACCTACTAGGAGTGTAACTTTCGTCCAATTTGTAATCCGTATATATACATATGTCGCGTATTGTTGTCTTCCTTCTGAATTGTATGTTTACCAAGTGAGGAAGCTGTCCGTCGGACTGCCAATAGGTCTCTGTGATGTCGTCGCGTAGCTGGTCCACGCCGAAGCCTGGCTTGCAGCTGGACAAACTCCAAATCGCGTGATTCCCGACCTCCCTGACGCGACCGGACAACTCCTCCTGCACAGGATCTATTTCACCTGAGGAAGAGAAGAGAACGAAAACTAGCGTCGTCGCAAAAGAAAAATCTACCCGTAAAAATATATCAATAAATTCACCCGAATTGTTCGCCTTGTTACTCATCTCTGAATTTCGGAACAACTCACTGGATCGATATCGAGCTTGTCATTGATAAAACGAAACAATAATCTCGAAATAAACCGTTCGTCCGTCAGTCACATGCAAACGGTCTGTCAAAAGAGTTGTGGTTATTCTTTTTGCTGCCACCTACAAAACGAGCAACAACAAAATTCGAAGCTTCGGTAGCGAAATAAATTAACGATATCGTCGCTCGCTTTTGCGACTGTTTTTTTTCTTTTCTTTTCTTTTTTTACATTATTTAAATCGCGTCGGAATCGTTGCGCTCGATTTCCGTGGAAAACGGATAAATAATTTTTCGTTCCATCAGGGGGGGAGTCAGTAAGTTGAGCACCGCTGCGTCGAAGATACACACGGTCAGTGGTAGCCAATTTGCGATTCGTCAGATGGTCCATCTCAGGTGTAAACAATTGTGAACGTATACAGAGCGAAATGGATCAAATAAAGATCCCGAAGGTATCAAGATAAAATGCTGTTTCGTTTATCGTAATGTCCCTACGATATAAATTTAATTGTTCCACGCCGATTGTCTGTCAATGTGTGTCGTTCGACAATATGTTTCGATAGTCGCCGTATATCGGCATCGGCGATTAGAAAAAGAAACGAGAAAAAGAAAAAAACGAAAACAACCAGACAAAAGTTTCCCTTTAATTGCAACAGAAATTCGTTTCACAGATTGCACAGTTTATCCGCGCCAAGCACTTCTGCTCGCAATGAGATCCTTGGAATTCAGTAATTTTGCCGATAACGTTAACGATCGTGTTGTCCTACTGGACTTGTGACACCTGTCATCGTCATTGAGAAATGTACGTTTTCAGGTGAAGGACGTTCGGATCCTGGACAAATACAGCAACAACCATTTGTTCGGTAGCCTGTTTTTAACCGTAACGCATCTCGTATTCACGGAACGGAGCGGCAAGAAGAAAATCTGGGTAACGGGTTTCGTGTAATAAATCGAAACTTCATTTGTCTGACGGAAGTATCTCGTATTTCAGATGCTGTACAGTCATATATCCAATATCGAGAAACAACCATTGACCACGACAGGCTCTCCGTTGTGCATCAAGTGCAAGCATTTCTTCGTCGTGACGTTTGTCATTCCCAAAGAGAGAGACTGCCACGATATCTATCTGACACTGTCCAAGTTGTCCTGCCCAGGTAAATATTGCTATGCGTACATAAACGATACAATTGAAATCGAAGAAGGATAATTAATACATATCGGAAGGGATTTTTCAGCGAGCTTAAGCGACCTTTATTGTTTCAATTACCAAGCGAGCGAAGAGACCTTGCCGCAGCATGCGGGATGGAATTTTTTTAACGTACAAAGTGAATTTCAGAGGCAAGGCGTACCAAACAATGAGTGGTCGCTGTCCTATTTAAATACAAATTACGAGGTACGGTGGTTATTCGTGTAAGCACAAACCTGACGAATGTGTACTGACCATTTGCTATTTGCAGCTATGTGACACTTATCCAAAGTATTTATATGTGCCCAGCACATGCACGAACGGCACCTTGGTGGGAAGCGCAAACTTCAGAAGCAGAGGGAGATTGCCCGTCTTAACTTATTTGCATTCGAACAAGGTAAAAATAATTAGACGGAACATGTTGGAATCGATGGATTACAAGGGGACATTTTACAGGCCGCTGTATGCCGTTGCAGTCAGCCTTTGTCTGGATTCAGTGCACGATGCCCCGAGGACGAGCAAATGATGTACAATATTTTACGTACAAATCCGAATTCTAAATATATGTACATTGTAGATCCCCGACCACGCGTAAGTTTATAATCGGCCAAGGTATTTTTGCGAAGGAACAACATTTTGGTTGTACGTCCATTACGTTCAATTGCGTTGTGTTTTCAATGAAACTTTTTTCCCAAAACTTTACTGAAGCTTATTGCATATCGTTAACTCGCATATCGTTTTTCTAGATCAATGCCTTCGCCAATAAAGCTGCGGGAAAGGGATACGAGAACGAGAACTTTTACGATAATATAAAATTCCATTTCTTCGGGATCGAGAATATTCACGTTATGAGAACGAGTTTAAACAAAGTGATAGAACGTAAGTAAACGAGATAACGTATCAGTACTTGTAACTGTTCGTCGTTTTTACGAATGCTTTCGCTCGGTACTCAGTGCAGAAAACAACGTCGATGAGCCCATTCTTAAGCGGCCTGGAAAGTTCCGGATGGTTGAAACACATACGATCTATATTAGAGACAGCTTGGTTTATTGCCAGGGCAGTTACAAATGGAGTTAGCGTGGTGGTGCATTGTAGCGATGGTTGGGACCGCACTGCTCAAGTGTGTTCATTAAGTGCGCTCCTGTTGGATCCATTTTACCGGACAGTCCAAGGTTTTCAAGTAAGAACACGTTCGTGCTTGTTCCATTTGAGATTATTTAATTGATTTCAATGCTACTTTCAGGCACTGATCGAAAAAGACTGGCTGTCGTTCGGGCATAAGTTCAGTGATCGTTGTGGTCACATTAGCTGTGACAGTAAAGAGCTGGCGCCAATTTTTACGCAATTCGTCGACGCAACGTACCAGCTACTACAGCAATATCCTCATAAATTTCAATTCAATGAACTGTTTCTGTTGACTCTCCACGATCATGTGCACAGTTCTAAATATGGTACATTCATAGGAAACTCTGAAAAAGAAAGGCACGTACTCAGGTACGATTTTCCAAGTGGTTCCTTTGATATACTGTTAAGTTGATGCAATTTTTACATATATATTATTTCTCCCGCATTCAATTCGTTTCAGAGTGTCGGAGAGAACGTATTCCGTATGGGGCTATTTAGCGAATAATATGCACGAATATATAAATCCTCTGTTCAAGTGCAATCGATTTAACGAGGAGACCAGCCCTGTTCTTGAACCGAAATTAACACCGCAAAGCATTATGTAATATATAATCTCTTTGCACCGTAAAAAATGATGGTATAAATGGAAATCATTTTTTCAGCTTATGGCGAGGAATGTACTTTCGTTTCGAAAATGATATTCATCCCAGAGAAACTTACGACGAGTTGCTTTTAGTGATGCACGACCATACGAGTTGCTTGGAGGATCACGTTAAACTTCTCGTAAAGGTAGAGAAAAATTTAAACTGTTCAATAATTCACGTAATTTTCTAAATCTTCAATACTGTTCACCCAATTACATAGAGAGCGAATTCCTTGAGTTCGATATTGAGTTTGAACAACGTTCAAAAGAAGGGCGTACAAGCGAAATTGAAGAACGACAATAAATTCACTAAAGACCCGTTGTCCCAAACGATTATTGAGAACACCGCGAATCACGATGAAAAAGCAAAATGTAAAATAAAAATAAGTCAATTAGAGAATGAATTAAAAACAGTAGCCCTAGACTGGAAATTATGCCGCGATAAGGAAGAGTGTTCATGTTCTACTACGTTTGACGCATTTAATCAAAAGGTAAATTCAAATATATATATTATCGTTATTAATGGCGAACTAAAAACAAATTATAAATATCTGTTTAGCATCATTGTTGGTCGTGCGGCGAGGTAGTATGCACAAGGTGTATGGGTAGACACACAGTTTTAGCTGGGCATCATTCACAACGTGCTGTACCTACTTGTGAGTCATGTATACAGAATTCTAGTATACCTTCTACCAGTCCCTAAATTTAATCTTTCGATTTTATACCTCGATTCGTGATTCTGTATCTTATAAGGAAACGTATATGTTTGCCAGATATTAAGTAATCGTGTAATATTCATTCTCAACTCCGTTTTATTCATATTTATTTCTTGTACATTATTTTAATTTGAACACTTTCATCGATCCGAGAGTATTCTATTATTGCAGTAGAAAAGATCTTAACGAAATTTTAATATTCATCAGTTTGTAAATTGTCGATCGTTCGTGCTTAATATCAAATGCCCGGCACTTGCGGAAAAACTGAATATGCTTCCTTGTAAGATGTATATTACATAATATATAATACTTGCATAATATTAGATTTAAAACACAGTTAAGGAAATAGTAATTTATAGACATGAATTGAAAAATGCTCCAGTGAAAAACTGATACTAATACGGAATTGTATATTTAGTATTTTTTTTTTTATACAATATTTAAACCAAAGGAAACGAGGAACGACGTTAGAAACGTACGAAAGTATTACGAATAAAAATACAATTTTATTTGAACGATTCAATGCAAATTGTATTATAATAGATATTCTTCTAAGAGTGAACAATCACACTTTCTTTTTTCTTAAATAACTCCTGTTTTACTTTTTACCATACTATAAGATACATATAAATAGCGGTGTGCAATGTTCCCTTTCAAAAAGAAAGAAGCCAAGTCTTTTTCAAAATCAAACTCAACCTGTTATTTTACGTTACCGTTTTTAGCCTTGTTTTACGAATAGAAAAAGGAAAAGTATTATAATGTTAGATACAATTAAAATACACGAATTTTTTCAAAGAGCTAAGTGTTTTTCCCTTTTTACGAAGCGAACAGAAGAATATTTTCTGAACATAAAGGAAAGAATGCCCGCACGGCGTGTGCTGCTTCTGATTATTCTTAAATTATTCCAAAACTTAACAGTTACAAATAATACAACATCGTACAGTACATAAAATCATTTCATTCACATTTTACACTTTATTAACACAATGGCAAAGGAATGGAACAACGTTTAAGAAAGATCGTTTTACATTGATTAATATTATAAGTCCCGGTTTCGGATTGAGTGTGTTAAAAAGTATCATCGCGATACGATCCACGAACTTTCTATAAAAAAAAAACAATCACATGACCTGCTGTTGTAGTACAGAAATTGTGAATAAATCTATTCTATTATTACTCTTTTTTTTTCCATATACAATAACAAAAGTTACAATAGCTACATATTATTAAGGCATAAATAGTTACACCAAATATCATTCTTACAAATCATTGTTTTTGTATTTTTCTTCTCTTTCCTTTTTTTTTTAAGTATCTATAACATTCATGCGTGAGAGACATGCTTCGAACGTGAAAAATCATTTTGCTTCAAAAGTATGATGTAATGGAGAAAATTATGCACGAGGACCTATAATAATACCTGTTCATCGTTTAGGTCAAAGATCTGGTTCATAGTGATGTTTTATTGCATGTAGCTAGATACTGAAAAAATCCTAATATCCACAATGGCAAGTGTTTTTTTTTTCTTTTTTCAAGTGGAATGTGAGTGTTGCATAAATACCTTAGCGATAAGAATTCCTTTCATTTAATTTCAATTAATTCTATTCTTTGTTTGGTTTTCTTCGCCGTGGCCCATCACCACCCATTGCTGGTTTATCCTAAAATCAAATGATTTTTATTATTTTATTACGATAAACCTTAGGATAAATTGTTTTAAACGCTGTAAATCGATAAAATGTCCACTAACATTCTCCTCGCCCTCAATGATCTCCTCCGTATCGTTTACTTTTTCCGTTTCCTCTTCCGGTTCGGTCGTGACCGGAGGATCTTCCGATTCTTCTTGCTTCGAAACAGTCTCTTCGTTTGTTGCTAAAGGCTGCTTATCTTCGTCCTTTAAGTCGTATTTGTCCTTAAAAAGATTCATTAGTTTTATAGAAGTCGTGTATACATGTTTTCTCGTATTCTTAAACACACTCCAAGTAACTAAGAATCAATGTTGTCTACATCTCTTGTGCTTAGCAAAATTCATTCGATACGAACTTTTCAATGCAACTAGTGTAAGATTAAAAATATAATTGTAGATGTTTGGATAGTTACTGTTTAAAGGCTTATATTGTTTGTTTTTTTTTATACCTGAGAAGCAAAGCAGCAACAATATATTACTAGCAGTATTGGTAAACCAGCAGCTATTATATATACAGCCCACATCCAAGGATGTTCCGCGGTAAATGCGCTGATTTGACGCCATACACTCCACTGTGTGAAACAACGAATTAAATTACAGGTCGTAAGGGTTTAACAAAAATCTGCGCACCCGTGTACAAATAGACACTGTGCACCTCCTGGCTTCGATTAAAAAAATATACTGGAAATGTTTTTCTACGTGTTAAGTTTCGTATGCCCCCCAATCATTTTTTTTGTAATTCTTTTATACTACTACTTCGTATAATTTGTTACTGATAATATATACGATTGCGATACTATGTACAAGAATTCTCAAGCATAGCCACTGCACTCTTACGCTTTTACGTCAATATTACAAAGGGCGAGATAATTTTGCGCATATTTAGTCAGACTCAGAAGTATACCTCTCGATATCGTTTCAACAGATACCAAATGTACAAAACGATTGGTATCGCGCAATATATGAAATACAGGGCCCACCAGCCTGGCTTATAATTTGTGGCCTTTAATATGCGACCCCATAAAGTTTCCTGCATGGCACAGTGCACACGTATCACACATTTAACGATCGTTTATGTCCCTTCTAATAATCTTCCATCGCAGACCTCAATAAATTCCGTAATTAAGTAAGTTTTAAACAAACTGACTTCGCGTTAGGAAAAAAATTACTCACACTCTCCTCTGCGATTCTGGCCCTGTGCACTTCGAACGTGTCGTCCGCCCACTTTTTCGCTACCTCCTCATTGTCAGTAATAAGAATATTGTCGAAGGAAATATCGGTGGACATCGACCACAGTTCAAAGCCGATAGCGAACTGGGGAAAATAAAACGTTTCATTCAGAGTTTGTCCACAGTGTGTCTAAAGGTGATGTTTGAAACGTACAATAGGCATCATTTGGAACGGGTGCTCGTCGTTGAAGTAATCAGGATTGTGTATCAGTCTAGGCTTCCATTTTCCTTTATAATTAGGATTGTTTATCAGGGGCGGTGACCATTTCCCCTTATAACGTGGGTTCTTCTTCATCTTCTGTTTGTACGGTCCGCACCCCGGTGCGTCTGCGCACTTTGGGTTAGGCATTTCTGGAGGCTCCCATTCCCCGTCCATTTCTACGTCCCAGTCCTCGGGTTTAATGGAGTCTGGATTAGGTATCATGGCTGGTTCATCTTCAAGCCATCCGTCAGGCATTATGTCATCCTCGTCTATTATTTGCGCTGGCGCATCTTCATCCCAGTCGTCTGGCTTGACAGCCGACAGATCGGCTATCTTCTCCCTGTCGTCCCAGTCCTCCGGTTGAACATCAGTCGGATCTTCAATTTCCAATGGCGGATTAACAGGTGGAGTGAAATCGTCCAATAAAGATCCAGAGTTCACAATTTTACTGTCCACTTTGATTTCGAAGCTGTTGTCCGGTCGAATTATCAATGTATACAGATGCGGCTCTTTGTCTTTAAAGAAATCCTCCAAGCGTTCCTTCGGCTTCTTGCAATGCTTTTCTTCGACGGAACCGTTCAAGGGGTTTTTATGCCGGAAGATGAAGTGCAGCTAAATGAAATGAATTAATAACATCGTAAATACTGTTTCGAAATGTTGTGCAAATCAGGTTTCCCTTTGTCCGCTCGAGTATACCTTGTGACTGTTTCCGCATTTATCCGGGCCAAACATAATGGTGTAGGGAGTCTTATCGTTAAACATCTTTAGATCTTTATGATCCGGGTCCAATGTGAGCAATTTTAAATAAGCTCCACCGCATTCTTGGCCTTCTTGAAAGTTCACTTCATATTGTACGATTAAAGGGTCGTCTTTGAAATGGAACGGTTTGGATAGCACGGCAGATATAGCGGCGTGCCTGGCTTTGCTCTTGAGCACCAGGCCTTGGTTACCGTCTTGCGCGTGTTTCTTGGGCTCCTCTATAGACCAAACACCTGCGCCAACGGGAACAGCTAGTTAAACTTTAGGTATCGTTAATATGCAACGGCGATAGATAAAAGACGAACCGTCGTATTTCGCTATATCCTCGTCTGTAGAATCCTTCTTTGCTTCGGAAGTGACCCACGTGTTTTTGAACTTCTCCTCGTCGTCGAACGTCTCCACTAAATGAGCGAAGCCGGAGACCTCCGGCGTTCTATAAACCGACTTGGATGTTACATCTTGAACTACATTATCCTCGCTCTCGTTGGCACTAGTTATAGTAAATAGCAGGCATAAAAAAACAACGGAATTCCCTGTAAGTCTGGCCATTTCATATTCCTGAAAAGAAAAATTCTGCATGTACCGTCAGACATTACTCCGTAACACCAGTGGACGATGTATTAGTTTATTTCCACGGATATTCGAATTTGAGGGGGGAAAAAAAAAAAACGAATTTCGCCCCATTCGAGCGTGCGGCGATATCTGAGGGGCGATTGGAATTACGGATCCACCCAAATGATAGAAGCTTCCTTACCGAATTCAGCAGTCGAGCTTTCGATTCTTCGGCGAATAGAACGAAAGAAAGAATCACGCTGGCCACGATTTTATCGTGGCTGGTTTAATTGAATAATAATAGTAATTCGATTACACGCCGAGAAATCCTGTTTGTAGGTGTGTGTTCCAAAAAGTAGCGACAATGCCGGAAACGGGGCGGGCAACGGAAAATAGAGTGTTCCGTTTAATTAAATTAATTGAATTATCAGGGAGCGGGTCCCACGGTTAGCTGGCCATCGAAGCAACGACGCGTGAAGGGTTACGGATGGTCGATGAATATGGTATCGAACGAAATTACACGAGGATACTTTTCCTCCGCGCAGAAGAAATGATCGAACAACCTTCGGGAAGATTTTCCCATTCGCATATATACTCTGACGTGTGTTATGCATGCAACGTACCGTTTCCCTTGAACATCGCACCGTAAAGCCCCGTTACAGTGATTCCCAATACGCGACGCAAAATTCTCCAGGAACGAAAAATTCTAACACCGCATGAATGGCAACTTGTTGTTCGTAAGCTTACTAAAAAGTATGAATGAAAGTAGGAGACTATAACGTTCGAAACATTGTATAAGAATTGGTCAATGTACTGTCTTTTAAGTACGTTTCTGTTTACGCGGAGAAAAGGAACTAAAAAAGTAGGGTTATATTTGTTTATTTTTTTTTATTTTTTTTTTTTGGCAGCGATCTAACGGAATACTTGGCAACTACGGTTGAGAACCACTGTCGGTAAACTCATCTATGATAACGACGTACAATATCAATGCGGCATTAAGCAGTTTGGACAAAATAATTTTTTTTTGTTAGTCAATTGCAAAATCCGCTCATATTTCACTTCACAAATCAATAATATTTGATATTTAGAAGTTCAATGCGAAGTATATGGCGGGCTTGTAAATACGCGAACTGCTGGTCGTTCATGAAAATGTACCATAAAGTGTACAATGTAAATAAGAAGATACGCTAGAATAGTTTGCTCAATTTATTAATCAAGAATCCGTCCGATTGAATTGGGTAAACATTCCGATTGCGTTACACGTATCTGAACTGATTGAAGCCGACCATTCATAGTTGATAACGTTATGTGTTCGTGACGTGATCGAAAGATGTCGCCCCTCGCGCTGCATCGACGAAACTTGGGGCAGTTTCTAAGCCCCGTGCACGGTCTATAAGTGTATACCCATCATTATATTAATTGTTTGCAGGGCTCCTGCATTGGGGTCAACTCTTCTCGATTCGAATGATTTATTCCTCCGCTCTACATATGAAAAACTTCGAAATATTCGCAGTCGAGGCGTCGAATAACAATTGAAATTGAAACAGTCGCTGTGTAGAATTGCGAACGAGTCGAGGTTTCGTGTGATCGATAAAATGTTTGTTAGTACACTTGATACGCAAGCCAAAACGTTGATCGTCTTCGAAACGAAAATTTAACACGAGTCCTAAGTGGGTAAGCATACCGAGGCCAGTGATAGACCAGTGTTTTTAAATGTAAATACATAAAAAAAGCGCCGAAGCAGAAGCCAGAAGGGAAGAGATACATAGAGGAAGATATATATATATATATATACATATATATATATATAGAGGCAGAGAGGCAGAGAGAGAAAGAGAAAAGAGCGAGAGAGAGGGGGTGAGTGTAAGAAGAAGGGACAGAAAGAAAGCGAGAGAGACAGAGTCCAAGAGAAAGAGTTAACCGCGTGTGACCATTAAGCAAATTTCGAGAGGAATTTTTTTGTTATCTCGAAACGAAGGAAGGACAGCGAGAAACAAAAAAGAAAATAAAAGACGGCAAATCGGAACTGAAATGCTGCACGACGGAAATCCGTTCGTCATAGCAAGCGTCGCGCGTTAATTCAATTTTTTTTTTTCTTCTGCGCGGTGTGTTGCCCCGCGAATACGTAGCATCGTTTTATGCCGCACGATAGTAGGATTTTTTTCTTGTCGGAGGTGATCAACTCGGAGGCGGTGTTTCATTTTCGTGATTGACGATCGATGCGTATCACGATCGGACGGGACGAGCTCGTGATTGTTCTGTCTTTTCTAGGTGTTCACCCGTCCCGTTTGTTAGAGCGGAACGTTAAGCAATTGTCCACAATTGTAGCGGTGCGTGCACGTCTTTGAGAAAAACGAGAAAGAGAAAGAGAAAAGGGGGTTCATTCGCAGCGGGAGGAATATTTAAGAGAGCTAAAGGAGAGGAGGGTCGCAGGATGGCGTCGTCTTTGGTAGCTGTTCCGACGGGAACAGCGTCGGTCCCAGCTGGAACTGGTATCGTTCAGAACGAAGATGTCGAGAACGGAGATGTGTTCAGCGAGCGTGGCATCAACGCCGTCACCGGCTGCAACGAAACCTCTAACCCGGGCGACGCACTGGAGGAGATAAACTGCGGTAACAGCGAATCCGGGGATCAGGAGTGCGCCATTTGTATGAGCAAGCTTTGCTTGCCCCGAGTGCTTTCTTGTCTCCACGTGTTTTGCGAGGCTTGCCTGGACAAGCTTCTGATGGACGAGGCGGGCGACTCGAAGGTCAGCTCCGTCCTGATCTGTCCCCTTTGTCAACAAGAAACTTCCATTAGTTCTAAGGGTGCGGCGTCGCTGACCTGCGACTACGTTCTAACTAATATACTTGACATGTCCGCGATCGAGAGTATGGCTGTGCTCTGTACATCGTGCAAGGCCAAAGAGAGCGCGGTAGCCAGATGCTCGGACTGTGCCAACTTCTTGTGTCCGAATTGCAATACTGCGCACCAGTTCATGCGCTGTTTTGAGAGTCACAAGGTGGTCGCCTTTGAGGACCTGAAGCAATCCAACGAAGCTATACCGATACACAAACCTATTTTTTGTGAATATCACCCCTCTGAGAATATGAAGTTTTACTGCTACACTTGCCAGGTAATTAGTATTGTCAATTTATCGCTGTACGACCATGCGTTAGCAACTTCCGAGCCCGTACTGCGTACGGATTAATTTACATTCGAAGGAAACATTATTCGCGCAGTCTAGACGGCTGAAAGATACTTCATCGAATGCTTCGTTTAGGAACCTATTTGCAACGAGTGTTTGCTCGTTGAACATAAAGCCCCGGATCATCAGTACGAAAGGTTGGTCGACGCGGAGCCACGTCAGAAGGAGGAGCTAATCAAGCTGATGAACGAAAGCAAGGCGAGAATCGCGGACTGCGACCAGGTGTCTGCTCAATTGGAAAACGCGCTCAGCGAGCTACAGGCGCAGCACGATCAGGCGAAAGATTTGATCGTGGAGACATTTCAGAGCTACAAGGCTGTTTTAGAGAAGTGTCGCGACAGCGCGCTGGTGGAGCTCGAAAAGCTACATTCAGACAGGGAATTGGAAATAATGGACACGTTTCATTGGTTAGAAGGATCTTTATCGCAGTCCGTGCCCTCCGCGTTTTATCGCTGTTCGTACTAACGTACGTTCAATCTTTTGCAGCGTCGAGAAGACAGTGGAGAAGATAGAGGATGCTTGCCGTTTCACCTCCAGACTGCTCGAGCACGGCGACGCTGTGGAGATCCTCGCACTTCGTCGTATCGTCGGGACGCAATTAATGAATTTAATCAAGAACACACCAAAGCCGAACGTCTCCTTCTCCATACAATTTCAGACCGATTACAATCAGTTCGAGAAAGCGCTAAAGGTAAAATCGCGAACCGCCCCCGTTTCGGCTGCAACGCCAGCCGGTGATTCAGATTAACAAATACAACTGACAAAAGCAAATTGAAACGATGCATTTGCAGGAAGTGTTTGGTAAATTTCACACGGAGAGCACACCGGTAAGAAAGGCAACACCCGAGCCGAACGCAACAGTGCCAGGCGTCTCGACGAACCAACAAGTTGTTCACACAACGATGGGCTGCCCTCGCTCTATTAGCACAAGGTCTCCCATTTCTCTTCCCACGTCGATGCAATCCTCGTTCGAAGGTGAACCTTCGTTTGTTATACCTCCGACATCCAGTCCCCAAAATATTCCGCCACCTCCACCACCCGTTTCCCTTCCTACAGGTCCCATGCACGGGCTCACCAGTATTCAAGAATACAATCTGCAGCAGCTGGCCAGCTTAGCCGAGAAGGTTGAGATGGTTGGTGACACGAATGTGGTTGGCCCGAGTTCGAATCCCAGCCCGACACCTCCGTTCACATTGGCGGACTTGTTTGCCGGCGATCTGAGTTCTACCAGCCACGCGATTAACAATCTACAGGCCCTTGCCAAGCTGGGAAATACACTTGGAAATCAGGGTACCGTATCGAGGACACATTAATTTACTTTGAACAGTCGAGCTGAATCTGATCGTCCATCGTTCCTCCATTGTCAGATCTTGGTAGCAATGCGATAAACGGCGGCAGTGGTTTAGTACTTGGCCGAGGCTCTTCGCCAGCAATCGTGGACACACCGAACCTGGGGCTGGCTGCGAACAGCCTATTAAACGGAGGATTCCAGTCGTTATCCTCGTCCACCTCGCCGATACTTTCACAGGGCGCTGGTAATAATTGTCTAGCACAATTCGCGCGATAACTTTGGTTCGGATCAATATCTTTATCGAGTATCTTTTTCACCAGATGATTTGAGAGGAGATTCTATGCATAATATGCCTGTAGTTGTGGGCAACTCTGTCGGCAACGTGTCCGGTTCCGGTTCCGGAAATTACGCTCATCTACGTTCGAATAACATAAAATTAACGCCTATGCACATTAGGTGTAAGTTCGGGCAATTGGGTCCCAGCAAAGGTCAATTCAGTTCACCCCATGGGTTCTGTTTAAGCGCCGACGAGGATATCATCGTGGCCGACACAAATAATCACAGAATTCAGGTATGTACGAATATGCCAACTGCAATTAGGCGTGCGTGTGTACATGGAATTTGAATAATCTTATTTCCCCCGCAGATATTCGAAAAGACTGGTATCTTCAAATTTCAATTCGGCGTTCCCGGCAAGGAGGAGGGACAATTATGGTATCCTAGGAAAGTCGCTGTGATGAGGAACAGTGGGAAATTCGTCGTCTGTGACCGGGGAAACGAACGCTCCAGGATGCAAATATTCACGAAAAGCGGTCACTTTATTAAAAAAATAGCGATTCGATACATCGATATTGTTGCTGGCCTAGCTGTGACCAGCGAGGGCCATATTTTGGCTGTTGATAGCGTATCGCCGACTGTCTTCGTAATCAGCGATACGGGAGATCTGTTAAGGTGGTTCGATTGCAGTGAATATATGAGGGAACCAAGTGATATTGCAATTAGTGGTAAGTGCAGATGTAAAAAGAGTTAGTTCGTCGACAAAATTTGTCCCCGACGAGTTTCACGAAATTTCCGCAACTAATCGTTAATTGTTTCACGATTTTTCAGGTAAAGAATATTTTGTTTGTGACTTCAAGGGGCACTGTGTCGTGGTGTTCAACGAAGAGGGCAAGTTTTTGCGTCGCATTGGCTGTGAGAATGTAACGAACTTCCCAAATGGGATCGATATTAGCGATGCAGGCGATATATTGATAGGGGATTCGCACGGTAATCGTTTCCACGTCACTGTTTTCTCGAGGGACGGTTCCTTGACGTCCGAATTCGAGTGTCCATACGTCAAGGTGCGGAAAATTTCGTTTTACACAGACGGAGAAAACCTTAACGGGTTGTTCGCGGTTCGCAATGTTCAATTGTTGATGATGTTTCGCAGGTCTCACGGTGTTGCGGCTTGAAAATAACCTCAGAGGGATATATCGTGACTCTGGCTAAAAATAATCACCACGTCCTCGTGCTGAACACTCTTTACATATCATGAAGCGAGGAAGCAGACCAAATAAGTATGTCGTAACTTTCTTCAGTCGAGTGGACGTGTTCCTTGTGAATCGCTCTCGCTCTCAACGAAGGACGAATTGTTTGAAAAAGAAAAAGAAAAGAAAGCGATAATCATAACACACAAATGCCTGTGGCATCAGTTCTTTTTTGAGATTTGGGCCTATCGAAGCAATAGAAGAAAAAAAAACGAGTGCAGCGTGCAGCCTTAATGTTAGTCTGTGTACAAAATGAACAGCAGAAGACAAAAGAGTAATGGAAAAACGAGTTAAAAAAAAGGAAAAAAATGCGTCCCTGTTTTATGAAAGTAACAACTGTTGAAAGAAGAGGAAGAAGCAAATAACGGTAAACGTACGTCTCCGACCAAAAATGCAGTATAAATAGTAATTTAGCGAGTTGCATTTGGTGAACTGCCAAGAAGAAGAAAATTAGCTAAAAGAGGAAACACGAGTTTAACGAAGGGAAGCAGGCGGAAGAGGAAGAAATATGTATGGAACAATTGGACAACCGGATTTTGGACTGCTACGACCGGAAGTGGAGGAACACGTGAAGAGCGAAGAAAGAGGGAAGGAAGTTTAAAGAAAGAAAAAACCGTAAAAAAAAAATAGCTTTCCGTCACAATCGGTCGCATCATCTTCGACTTCGTCAGTATTTTAGGTATGTTTACAAATCAAATTATTCTAGTCTCTAATGAGCACTGTTTTACACGCTGATTTTTCGATCCGTGCTCGAAGCAACGTGTTATTTTCGAACTTTTGTGGGACCGTAAGGTGTTCACACACATACATACATACATACACACATTACATATATATATATATAGAAATGAGAGGAAAGAAATAAGAAAAGAAGGAATCAAGACTCTTTCCTTTCGTAACGTTACTTCGAGACCTATTCGCATAGACACGCTAAGTTTCTAAGGTTTCGTTAAGAATCGTTAGGTAATCTGATAAGCATGTCGAGAAACGAGAGGTTAATGATTAGTAAGGACTATTGAATATAACAAATTCCTGTGCTTAACGCGAGGGGAAACGTGGCATGCTGCGACACATGGTAGTACTTCCTGCTCCTGTCATATCATATCTCTACGAAAAAAAAGACAAAAAAAAATGGAACGATAAAACACACAGTACTCCTCGTTACGGCAGACACGAAGCTTAAATATAAAAAAAAAGAAAAGGACAAAAAAAGAAAAAATATGATCTATGTTCCTGATGATTCTTCTCTGTGCATTTGAAATGAAAAAAAGAAAAGAAAATAAACATTAACAGTTCGAAAGGGAATTGGAGAAAAAAAGGGGGAAATTTTTATGGGGCAACGTGTTAAAGCGGATAAAATAGATTACAATACGTTGAAAATCAAACATTTTAAATGTCTTGCGAGACGAGGAATCTTACACGATATATTATATTCGAGGAATAATCGGAAACAATTATCTAGACTTGCCACTGATAAAATAGAGATCCCGTTTGCGCATTGTTAAAAGAAACAAAAAGGAAAAAAAAATAAATAAATACTAGGCGAGACATCATAATGATTACAATATTTACTCAGGATGCTTTATTATGGTCCACCATATAATATATGCGTGTGTGAATTATTGGTTCGTGGTGCTAGCGAATAATAATAATAATAACAATATATCCATACCATGTAAATGTATTTGTTATAAAAATTACAGAATCGTTCCAACATTTTACAATACTGTGGAACGGTCATGTAATATATTATACAAGGTTCATAAGTAAATTATACCACCGGTATCATAGGAACAATACTTTATCTATGTGTAAAAACAAAAAAGGAAAAAACAACGTACAGTTTGCTAAACAACTTCTATTTATGTATATATTAACATTGATCCGTAAAGAAGAAAATCCACGTAAAACACATACATATATATATATATATAGAAATACACATATTTTTTAGGGTTGTTTACATGATCAGCCTTAAGATTTAATTGAAACTATATAAAAGAAAAAGAAATGCAATGTGTATACAATATATATACGGATATATTGGGCAGATCGCTATACTGTGTTACATTACCTACAATAACGATTGAATGTGAATAACTATCTTGCCATACCAAATGTTAGAAAGCACATAATATATATATATATATATAAGTATAATATATATATAATATATATTTATGCGTATATATTTCTACTTGGATAGCTTTGACAAATTTGTTTCGCATGCAGATAAAAAAAAATTTGGCTATGCTACATAGAATCGGTTTAAGGAAACGAATGGCTACTACAAAGAAAATGGCAAAAGAAAACGTATTGGTATAGGCCGAAGAATGACAAAGAAGAGTACAGGAATGATAATGGGGGGTTACTCGAAACCGAAAAAAAAAAGAAAAAAAAAATAATAAAGTTGCGCATAACATTTGTAGTAAATTGCACGAAGCCTACGTACGTACACCAAAGCTAATCAGTCGTAATCATCTTTTATTATTAGAAGTTTTAGTTTTATATATATTAAAAGAAGGAATAATTCTGAAGTATTTAATAGTCATGGTTAGCAGAGTTATATAAATAATGCCTGTGATAATAGTATCGTCAGGATAAGTTGTGTCCTTACAGAGTCTCTGATGTTGTTGCTAGGTAAATATAATTAGAGGTACCAATGAGATGCTGTTAGCAAACGAACGCCTTGTTGGAAGGTGTATTTATGTTGAATGCACAATAACACCCGACGCAACGCCATCGATATGTGGTCTCTAACGGTACGTTGAGTATAAGAATGATAAAAGAAAAAGAATAATAATATTGAGAAGAGTAAAGAGAATATGTTGCAAAATTTTTGCCAGTCGTATTTAAAGGAGAAGAAAATGGAAAAAAAATGAACTCATAGTGTAACGAATGGATGACCATTAAATGAGAGGGTCTTTTACCTCACAAAATTATTATATTACGCTCACCTTATATATACTTGAATATTTTAGTATAGATTTACTCTATTTACATATTTTTATCTGTGGAAGACTACTTGGCTAATTTAGGCCACTGTTGAAATTCACCCCTTATTTGCCTTGATGTTTAAATTACAATAATAATATAAAAGGAAAAAAAAGAAACGAGGATTACTTGTTACGTAAATGGTAATTGTGATAGATTTTTTGATGATTTTTACAATCTCAAAAGTCTTATTATCCTAATATGTATAGAATTATAATAGTCACTCTCTACATAAAAAAAACTACATAAAGAAACTCTGCTTACAATTGTTAAACAAAAATGAAAAATACTAATAATTATTGAATCGACAAAAAAGGTAATGGATATATCACTCTATCGTAAGCAGTTACGAGAGACAAGAGAGATATATATATATACATATATATACACACATATTATATATATATATATACTATCAGTCTATTGAAGTAAACGTATTCAGATATGTTCTACGTATTATACTTTCAACTGATCTAAAGTTTTCATCGCTATTAAACGAAAAAGAACAACACAGTTTCCAAGGCCTTTTTTAGGTGCCACCTAAACTTAAAAGAAAAAATTTCAAATATATATATATATATATAATACCTCTTCGACACGATTTCAGTTTTTCTAATCGTTCTTATGTTCGTTTGCGATGGCGTGCTATCAGTGTCCAGCTTAAAAGTTAAATAAAGCAGGAAAAATTTTATAAAAAAAAAAAGAAAAAAAAGATGAATTAAAGTTCAGGAACATTTGTCCATTGTTTCCACGCGATTCATGTATAATTTTTTTTTTTTTTATGTTGTCTAATTTATTTAATTTGAAAGGTGTTTGTATATATTTCGAGTGCAACAGAGAACTTTGTAAATGTTAGTTAATTATTAATTATTTTCATAGATTATGGGCCGGATTGTTTACCGACGGGCAGAAGTTCTCTTTCCAAACTAGTTCCGTCGATTACGAACAGAGCGCGTCACGGTCGTGGCTCCTAAAATTTAATTTATTAGAAACGCTGTTTTACTTTCGTCGTTAATTTTATTTACTTGACGTTAAAAAAAAAAATTGTAGTTCGTTTTGCGAGGAAAAGGGGTAAAAAAAAGTCGCGCGTGACAATTCTTTAAATAATTGCTGCAAACGTGAGAAGGTGTTAAGAACACGAATTGAAATAATATAAGCGCGTGACAAATACGCCGTACCAGCTGTAAAAGATAACGAAGAACACAAGTATTCTGTCAGACGGACAGGATATGCAATTTTTGCAGAACGGATAGAAACTGCATTAATATATGAAATATGTTCCTGATTTCGAAGATTACATCACATTAAATGATACAATAAAAAGGAATAAACTCGCGTGTTTTTTGCGGATATCTCCACGGGGACATCTACGCATCTAATGATATATAATATATATATATACACACACCACACACAGCATACACACATACACACGTAATATATAATATGCGTACACATATTATTGATAGGATTTAAATTAAAAAAAAAAAAAAGAAAAGAAACAAAAAAAAGACGCAACATTAACTGAATTCTAGCCTACGGTTAATCATAGTCTTCCTAGAGTCCTGGAAAAATAAAAGAAAAGTTCGTCTTTTTGCGATTTTCTTTTTTCGTTAAAAGGTCACGGCCATTCGGAAACTGTCGTGGCTGTTTACTATATAGCCATATTTAAAGGAGCGTAATAAAATGAAAGTTATTACATCTCCTTCCCCCTCCCCCTCACCACCACCCCCCAGCGACGTGATTAATGCTAACGAGAATTGGCAGTCGAAACGACATGCTGAGAAGGGACATTTTATCGAACATGACGTTTTTCGCATTGCAAACACTCAGTAAAGGAAGCAAAAAGAAATATGAATGAATAGTAGAGGAGTGAAGAAATTGGGAGTACCGTACCACACGTTATATACATATATATATATATATATATATCCCCCCCTTAAGCGTGATTATTCAACGTGTATTTATACAAAGATTTAAATACGGACAGACATAGAAAGGAGAGAGACATAGAAAAGAGGGTTGGAAATGGGAGAACTGTATTTTATTAGTTTATTACGCGAAACAATTGCGTTTCTTTGTTGCTTTTTTTTTCCTCCGTATTTTTTTTCTTCTTTTTAAAGTAGCATTTTTATTTTTTCATCGCTTTACTCGTATTCTTTATAAGTCGTCTTTAAGTAACGTTAAATGTTTTTTTTTTTTTCTATCTTCGTCGTGGCATTAAGTAACAGATATATGTGTTCTCCTGTCGGTTGTTGTTTAGGGACGCAGTTTATATCTCGAGTCGCGTTGAGTTTATTTTCTCCCCCCCCCCCCCCGTTCGATTTTTTGGGCGCGTCCGATTTACCAATAATTTATATTTCACATGACTTATTATTATTATTATTATTATTATTATTATTATTACGAAACAGGGACACGATTTCCGGTGTTCCATTTTTGTATTATTTACACGTCCCTTGTATGGCGTTCTTCTTCTGTTTTTTCTTTCTTTTCCGCAGGACTTGGGCGTTTTTTTACCACCCTTTTGTATTTTTTTTTCATTCACCCCCACTCCTCCCCCTTGAATTTTTCGAATCATTGTTATATTCCACGCTCTGCGACCTTTCGTTTCGTTTTTCAATTTCTTTTCGTTTTTGTTTAATTACACGAATTGCCCCCATGGGTTTTCTGTTATTGTTTTTTAATTGGCGTTCGGTTATTTCTTTTTCGTTCTTGCTTCTCCCCCTAAATACTCAGATCGTAAGCGACGAAAGGCTTGTTAGATTATTTTCTTCGTCTCGTTACGTCTCGAGCCGCCGCCCCTAAAATGACTTTCGGATTTTATTTTTTTGTCCACTGATTCGTGCTAATCTTTTAAGAATTTACTATTATTCCTATTAATATTATTATTATTAGCGCTATTATTCTTAATCTTATTACTGCTACTATTATTATTATTATAATCATTATAGCTATTTTTTTTTTAACACTAGATTCCCTTGGTACAGGTAGAGTAATTTAATGATAGTTTATTATCGCTAAGACTTCGCATTTTCGTTTCCTTTTTAAGTTAAAGAAATAAAAAAAAGACAGCGTGTAGATCTCAAGACAATATATTACAAAAAAAAACGAAAGAAAGAAAAGGAAAGATTTTCGATCGCACGTGCCAAAACGGCGATCTCTGTCGAACGTACAACTCTCTTTCATCCCGTGTTCCCCCTTCGTTAAACTATTCGCTCGGCCGAAAATCGAATAGGAAGCAAGCGGGTTTCGATTGTTCTTCTGAGAGAAGGAAGTAACAGCGCGCAATGAAAGACTCCTTAGTGCCAAACGAGAGAAAGTTGAATTGTGGAAATAGAAGGAAAGTGAGAGAAAATTTTTTTCTAAACGACCGATAGACTGTGTTTATTTAACGGTCGAAATCAAACAAAACAAAAGGAAAAGGGGGGAATCAAAAGCGATCCGTTTGCGAACACGTTTTACGTTTTATTCCTCGTTGATATTTATTTAATAATAATAATAATAATTCGTTCTTTGAGTTCCGTTTATACGTGAGAGATGAAAAAGATAGAAAGAAGAAGAATACACGGGGTATCAGTGGTTCTAGAGTTAAGGGAAAAGACACGATGAAAGGAGCAAAAAAAGAAACCGAAAGAAAGGGAGAAAAGAAATTCTCTCTATATGTGTATATATATATACATATATACATATTATATATCTATATATATATATACGCACACACACACAAACATATACACACATTATAAAAATGAAAAAAACGAGAAAAGAAAGAATATTAAACGATTATAAAAAATCCTTGCTTAGTCAGTTAAAGTACAAATGTTTAAATGTATTCTATGATTAGGTGATAAGCGAAAAGAAGTGCGCGTGCAAGTGCGACGAGATGCGTGAAAGGGTTGAGAGTGAAAGGGAGGAGTGATAGGGAGAAAGAGGAGCGTAATGTATAAAAACGCGTAGCGCGTATAAACTTGGTTTCATTCCTTAATAAGCCTCTGATAGCTTTATTTATATTCGCATTAGTTACCTTTGACGTTTAAATAATACTTAAAAGAAACGTGAAACGGGCTGAGAAATGTGGGCGTAGTGAAAAGAAACGTGACAATGTTTTTTTGTTTTTTTTTTCTTTTTCAACATATATATTTACAAAGCCGCGCTTACAATGATATTAATGGTAACAAGACGTACACACGTACACACACCGACACACGTATGTTCCTTCTTTTTTTTTTCGGAGATACTTTTCTTTGACATATCAAATTGACCACAATTGAACACACGTACATACATTACATGCATACACATTGTAAAGAAACCGTTGCATTCCATCGGCGTCGTTGTACGCCCAGAAATGTTTCCCGTGATCTCTCTGTGCGTTTTTCACTTTTCCAACGATTATACCGTGTCATTGTTTTAAGACGGCACCACGGTTGGAGGGCTTGAAGACGATTTTAATAAACACGTCCTCGATACAGGGAAAAATAAAACGTAGTTCTTCTGTGGGGGAAATCCTGTGCATCCATTTTTCAAAGAACATTTCCGCCTGAAGGGGATGTTGATTCCCTTTAAACCTTACTGTCTGGCTCGGCGTTTCGCTAGTGTCACTTCAACTTTTTAGTTTCTGTCCTCTCCGTTCGTCGAATCTTGCGAACGCGACGAATCGAATTAGCGACGTGTTTGGTGTCACCGATGTGCAATGTTGCAAACGAAATATTGCGTCTAGTTCTTAAAACTTGTTCAATTCTAGAAGCTTTTTGGTAATAATAGTTGGACAATGGGCAACGGTTCCGTTGCGATTCGCTGGGGACGTGGTTCCTCCTTCGATTCTTCTTGATATTCGTCGTGAAGTTCGTCTCGACGATTCGCCAAGTCTTGTACCTGGGAACGGCATCTCCAGAATTATTCTAGTCATAAAGGGTTTTGGAAAAGTTCAGCCTCAAGTTCTCGGCTCGCGCAGCGAGCGGGTCGTCGGGATAAAAGTAGTCTTCCTTTTTTAATATCCTGGAGGACGTTCTTGAGAGCGTTTTGCCTGCCCCAGAGGAAGAAGAACGGGGGGAATACCGGTGTTGCAACGGTGTTTGATCGTTCATGAGCTTCTACAATCGGTTTTATTCACGATGATATGTCTTCTTGTCGTCTTAGGGGAAAATCAAAACGAACAGCCTATCCTGAATGGTGGACGGTCAGGGTGTCGTAGACAGGGTGATAGAAATGTTTGTCGTTTATTATACACTACGAAGGGGAAAATGGAATAGAAAATTTGGAGGTTAGAACGCCGAGCCATATGTTAAGCGGAGCTGCAGTATACTGGAATTAAACTAACGTCTATGACGAGTAGAACTTAACGAATAGAAACAACTAAAATGTATTATGGGAGGGAAGGGTTTAAAGCAGAGAGAACAAAAATGCGACAAGCAGAGAGAGGGAGAGAGTAGAGAAATTTTGCGGTTCGCTGTGCGTAAACCATGTTTTCCTGAGACCTGAATTGGTATTTTTTTATTATACGGGACTTACTTAAGAAACGGGGCATGGATTTTAAGGGGAATAAGAGAGAGAGAGAAAGAACAAAAAAAGGAAGATGTTCCGACGAGTTGCTTAATACATACTTCAAAACTGTAAACTGTATAAAGGATAGTACAAGACAAGAGAAATGGTAAATTGTAAAAATGCAATACGGAGAATGCGTGTATTCCAAATATATTTTTTATATATGCTAATGGATGCCAAGGAGCATGGTCGCGTTGTAAACGTAAAGGAAGAAAACTGTTGTATTATTTAGCGTTACACGTACGGTTATATGGAAAATGCACACGCATATATCGACCGTGTAATCGATTTGTCAGTTACCCTGCCCCCGAGACTACTCAGCCTTTAGATTAAACAAAAAAGAAGAAAAGAAGTATATATATATATTTATAGTCGCGAACTTCGTTTTCAAAGTATTTCGATATTTATATAAATATATATATATATATTATTATTATTACTATTATTATATATATACACACATACATCCATACATACATATATGTGTGTATCCATTTCTCAATTAAGTCCTTAAACGAAATGAAAGAAACGGGGATATCTTTGACGACTTTGATTTTAATCCCTCTTGTACACCCTCTGAATTTCCTTAAAGTTTGTTAAACCTAGTCTTATATAATATATATATACACACACGCAAACACGACACATAAGTGTTAAAGCTATATATATGTGTGTATATTATGCAAATGGAGGAGCATATGTACGCATGTATATGTGTATATAAATGCGAGGTCTCTCCTTTCGTTTATTGCGGATTTTCGCTTATTAATTATTATTATTATTATTATATTATTATTATTAATATTAATGTTTTTTCCTCTTCCTTTTTTTCCCATTTTTTCTTCTCTACGTCAGTACCTACTAAATTTTTAGTTTCATTTTTATATGGAATATTCAAATTTATGGTATTATAATAACGTATACACATCTCTATATACACTTTTACAAGCAACAATAAAATGAAAAAAAATATAAAACGAATAAAATATTTTAATCTACATACTATATATTATATTACGTATTTAAAAGATATATGGAGAGAAACATTTGCTACTTATATATTTGTCAAATGTATCGCGCGACATGCTTGGAAAAGTTTTCTCGCGGGACGGGGACAGAAACGGAGTAAGGAAAAGATTGTGGGCCCGATTGTTGCTGCTTACGCGGGGTTCCCCCCATCTTATTGGGACCCTTTTCGCGAAGCTGCTTTGCGCGTGTCTAGTTTTATATGCGCCGACGGTGTATTTTCTTTCCGTTTCGCGACGTTGTTTTGTTTTTCATTTTTTTTTTTTTATCGAATAAAGACAATTCTCTAGCCATTTACCTTTGTCAATTCGCCCCCGCCACTGTTTTGTCACAACCCGCGTGGGACACGTTTCCAAGCAAACGTGAAATGGAAGGAAAGTTACTCAACTGATGCAGTTCTGTGAAACATGTAGCGAAAAAAAAGTACGTTCTTGTCTGCGTATAGGCTGCAAAAAATGCAATAATAAATATATTGTGATGCTCACGAAAGCACATAACATAATTTACCAAAATTGTAATGTTTAAAATATTTCATGTGATTTTGGAAACTGTTATATTTTTTATTTCCTGCCAATTGTTTAATTTGTAATGTTGTTCTTTGTTCTTTTTTCAATAAAGTAAGCAAACAAAAAGATATCGATCGTGTACTCCTTTCGTCTACGAGTTACACCGCAACGATTCCCGCATCGATTAATACAATTTTTACAGCCTTTTGTAACAACGTTCTACGATTTTGGATCACGGTGGAACATTCGGAACCCGCCACGATGTTATATGGAATAAAAGGGTAATGAAAATGAGTGGAAATATTTATATACACATGGTCAGATGTTTTTATTGTATACTTATTTTTCCCATACAGATCTATATGTACAGCAACTGTCTCAATCGGAATCGGTATCGTAATTGCGACGACCGTATTGTTGCTCCGGCAACTCTTCTTGCAATTCCGGGACGTGTTCAGTCATCTGTGGTTTACTATCGTCCCTGATTGTACAAGACACTAATCCCCTAAAACAAAATTAAATTCGGCTAATGGTAAAAACGCAGGAAAAAGGAACGAAGAAAATAATACGAACCTCGCCTCGTCAGTGTATCAACCAGGCTAAACACCAGCGAAGCTATGTGTTGTTTCTGTTTCTCTGTCATTTGTGCCAGGGGATTAGGTTTCGTCAGCCCGTAGCAACCATTACTCGATTTACGCTTCGATGGTGATCAACTGATTATTAAAGTTATCGAGCATTATTTACACAATAATGGAGGGCAGATATTGACTGTTCATCTGTTTCAGGTACCCTTCCCTTTCACTGTCATCTGATTCCGAAGAGTAAACCGGTTTCCTTTCGCACGGACCCAGTACTCCCTTATTCGCAAACATCCCCGCTGCATTTCTGTGTCCAGTATACTTCACCATCCGGCTATCTAAAAGAGTAATTCTGTTTTAAATATCGCATTGGTTATTTTAAATTCAGTCGAATTTGTGCATCGTTCCATTTTCCCTGCACAGTATGAACAAGAACTCAGCAACGGTATCTCATAGCTCTGTCAAAGTGGATGTTAATAGTTTGCACAACTTTGCTCTGAGAGTAGTCCCTTCGTCGGGTCGACGCATTACATCTTTCAAAATCTGAATGGATAAAAGAACAATATAAAATATGACGATTTATCGAATGTGACAAAAATTTCTTTCATTTTCGTATTTATATATTTCTCATCATTAACCGAGCGTACTTGCGAATCACTCTCTCGGATTTAACCGTTCGAGGAAGTGCAGTGACGATTGAACAGATGTTCCCTATTAAATCGTCCTTACAATTTAGTCTCCTGTCTAAAAATTGTAGTAACACGTGCGCATCTTGAAACAGTTGACTGTCGTTCCCTACGGTGGGGCGTATGATCGTGAGGTAACGATGGCGCGGTATCACTGTTAGTAAATTTGTGATATTACTGAAACGAGAATCGAAGTAGGATTGCATCGAACCGAGAGAAATAATAATAATTGTACGAAAAGTACTTTAGAAGATTGTCTTCCTTTTCAGATGTGGCCAGCAGTAATATCTGCAAAGCTTCGAAATCTGTATAGTTCTCCTCCTCACTGGTGTCGTCCGAATTTATATACAAAGTGAATAGCTCCTTCAAAACTTCGCACGCCAACGTTTCATCACCCTAAAGCATAATTGCAATTCAATTCATTTGTCTTCCCTCAGTAATACGCATTCTGTCCTTCAACGAACTTGCTGTACACCTTAAAAATGTCAAAACCATTTTGGTCGCCCCAAAGGCCTATGTTCCTTAACATGTTTAACAAACATTCGTCTCCCTTCAGTTCGATTTTCACTGTTCCCTGCATATATTTATTCAGGCCGGTCATCAGAAATACGATTCTTGTATTGACCAGCATTATCACTTGTGGAGTGGCGACGTTGTAATTTCTCGTGCGTTCAATCAGACATGGCAGACAGGATGTATTCGATAATACTTCCTGCATCTTTGTGCTATTGAATGTCAAATTGCACAGCAATTTTCGAGCTTCGAAGACAACTGCAACTAGAATTAAATGTGAAACAGAAACACTTGGCTCCTGCGTAGAACAAACCAAGGAATGCAATATTCTTACTGTTATTACAGGTGTTTCCGTCCAAGCTTGCATCCATCAGAGCTGCTTTATCTAATATAATGTTTATTCTTTCATCTGTCATTAGTTCGTTTATGCGCGTTTTGTCTCTGCTACATTAATAGGGAAAAATAACAGAATTACTCAATTGCTATGATCTATACGTTCATGGCAATAATAGAATGCGGTGTCAGAATAGTTCTAGTGTTTTGCTCGAAACGAAAATATGTTTGTTCAATAGAGGTTCTCATTCCTGCGAAGTTTTAACGAGTGTGAAATAAAAGATATAGAAATTATATGGCGCTCGGTATCTGTAAATATAATTGCGTCACGCTCTCACCGAAGCATTCGCAAGGTAGCCAAGCATTCGACTTCATTCGATTTGGAATTATCCGACAAACAGCGAAACAGTGCCTCCCACAATTTTTCACGCAGCTGTTCGTTATTTAATTAATCGAACGTGGGCCTACTTTCGTACTGAAATCAGGCGATTTTTAATTCCTCGGAGAAATGTACACAACTTTTGTATACGGCGATGAAAAAATCTTACATTTTCTTGAAAAGTAGAGATATCCTTGGAAAATTCATCGCCGGTGTTCAAAATAATTTTTCGTACCAACGTGTCCATGTTACTGCGACCTAATTAGAGACAGATTATAAAAGATCTTGATTTAACGAACTGACAGCTTTCAAATGTTCAAACGGGGTGTTTTAACATGCAAATTCGCAGGACACTAATAGGATAACGCGAGAGACGGCGCCATCTCGGGGGAACCGGGCTTACGAGCTAATGTTTAAATGACCCCAGCATTCAGTGCGCACTCGAATATATCGAGGGAAGGCATGATTGTCCCGCTGCCGAAAATAGTTTTGAAAACAAAACCATTTCAGATTCAATGCATTTAGGGCAAGTTCTATTACATCTTTTGGTAGTCGATTTGCCTAAAAAAACTTAAAAACTTCCGATCGCAAGGTGGAGAAATAATTCGATATGGATCATCCGTTTAGGATTTCCCAATCCAACAGTCAGAGTCCACCATTCTGTCGGTGGTCGAACATCGACAGCTGGCGAAATTGATATCCACATTTATTGCGGTTTCTTTACAATTTTCCAAACGAAACTGTGTTCCACTGAAAAGCTCGAGAAATCAACAATATCAAGAAGAATACTCACGAGCAGTTTTAGTCTTTATCTAAAACATTTCAGCACCAATGGCAGTTTAAACATTAATATCTGTCGTAATAAAAAATTTAAAAGCAAGAGATCATATTTCTGGGCTGCACAATTTATAGAATGAAAAATGCTCCTCCCTTTCTCACGGAATTTATCTGGAAGTTCCTTCAGGTGGTACAACGACCTTTATTAGTTGCGATGCCTCTCTCCCGCAACATTTTATCGAGGATTGACCCTGTAACATACATACGGGACGTGTCTCTAAGCTGACTAAGGGCTCAGACGTTTCCCCTTTAATATTATTATTATTATTAATATTAATGTTTGTTCCTTTTCCTTTTTTTTCCCCATTTTTTCTTCTCGACGTCAGTACCCACTAAATTTTTAGTTTCATTTTTATATGGGATATTCAAATTTATAGTATTATAATAACGTATACACATCTTTATATACACTTTTACAAGCAACAATAAAATGAAAAAAATATAAAACGAATAAAATATTTTAATCTACATACTATATATTATATTACGCATTTAAAAGATATATGGAGAAAAACATTTGCCGCTTATATATTTGTCAAATATATCGCGCGACATGTTTGGAAAAGTTTTCTCGTGGGACGGGGACAGAAACGGAGTAAGGAAAAGATTGTGGGCCCGATTGTTGCTGCTTACGCGGGGTTCCCCCCATCTTATTGGGACCCTTTCAGCGAAGCTGCTTTGGGCGTGTATAGTTTTTTATTCGCCGACGGTGTATTTTCTTTCCGTTTCGCGACATTGTTCTGTTTTTCATTTTTTTTTTTTTAATCGAATAAGGACAATTCTCTAAAAAGTTACTCAACTGATGCAGTTCTGTGAAACATGTAGCGAAAAAAAGTACGTTCTTGTCTGCGTATAGGCTGCAAAAAATGCAATAATAAATATATTGTGATGCTCACGAAAGCACATAACATAATTTACCAAAATTGTAATGTTTAAAATATTTCATGTGATTTTGGAAACTGTTATATTTTTTATTTCCTGCCAATTGTTTAATTTGTAATGTTGTTCTTTGTTCTTTTTTCAATAACCTAAGCAAACAAAAAGATCTCGATCGTGTACTGCTTTCGTCTACGAGTTACACCGCATCGATTAATACAAGACAGCCTTTTGTAACGTTCTACGATTTTGATCACGGTGGAATATTCGGAACCCGCCACGATGTTATATGGAATAAAAGGGTAATGAAAATGAGTGGAAATATTTATATACACATGGTCAGATGTTTTTATTGTATACTTATTTTTCCCATACAGATTTATATGTACACCAACTGTCTCAATCAGAATCGGATTCGGAATTGCGACGACCGTATTGTTGCTTCGGCAACTCTTCTTGCAATTCCAGGACGTGTTCAATCGGCTGTGGTTTACCATCGTCCCCGATTCTACAAGGCTGGACCACTCCTCCCCTAAAACATAATTAAATTCAGGTAATGGAAACAACGCAGGAAAAAAAAAACGAAGAAAATAATACGAGCCTCGTCAGTTTATCAACCAGGCTAAGCAGTTGCAAAGCTTCGTATTCTTTCTGTTCCTCTGTCATTCCTTCCAGGGGATTAGATTTCGTCTGCTCGTAGCAACCAGTTACAGGATTTACGCTTCAATGGAAATCAAATGATTATTAACGTTACTGAGTATTATTTACACAATAATTGAGGACAGATACTGACTGTTCCTTCTGTTGCAGGTACTCTTCCGTTTCACTGTCATCTGATTCCGAAGAGTAAACCGGTTTCCTTTTGCACGGACCGAGTAATCCCTTATTCGCAAACATCCCCGCTGCATTTCCGTATCCAGTATACTTCACCATCCGGCTAACTAAAAGAGTAATTCTGTTGTAAATATTGCAATGGATATTTTAAATTCAGTCCAAATTGTGCACGTACCATTTTCTCTGCACAGTATGAACAAGAACTCTGCAACGAGATCTCGTAGCTCTGTGAAAGGGGACGTTAACAGTTTGCACAACTTTGCTCTGAGGGTAGTCCCTTCTTCGGGTCGCTGCATTACATCTTTCAACGGAGGTAAAATCTGAATGGATAAAAAAACAATGTAAGATATGGCGATTTATCGAATATAACAAAAGTTTCTTTCATTTTCGTATTTATATATTTCTCACCATTAATCGGGCGTACTTGCGAATCAATCTCTCGGATTTCACCATTCGAGTAAGCGCAGTGACGATTGGACAGATGTTCCCCATTAAATCGTCCTTACAATTTAGTCTCCTGTCTAAAAATTGTAGTAACACGTACACGGCGCTCATGTCTGTATTTTGAAACACTTGACTGTGGTTCTCCTCGGTATCGTGTATCAACGTTAAATAACATTCGCGCGGTATCACTGTCAGTAAATTTGCGATGTTACTGAAATGAAAATTGAAGTAGGATTATATCGAACCGATAGAAATAATAATAATTGTACGAAAAGTACCTTAGAAGATTGTCTTTGTTATCACGTGCGCGTAGCAGTAACTTATGCAAAATTTCGAAATCTGTATGCCTCTCCTCTTCCTCACTGGTGTCGTCCGAATTTATATACAAATTAAATAGCGCCTTCAAAACTTCGCACGCCAACGTTTCATCGTCATCCTAAGGCATAATTGCAATTTAATTCGTTTGTCTTCTCCGAGTAATAGACATTCTCTACTTCAACGAACTCGCTGCACACCTTAATAATGTTTAAGCCATTTTGGTCGCACCGAAGGTCTATATTGTTTAACATGTTTAACAAACATTGGTGTCCTTTCAGTTTAGTTTTCACAGTTCGCTGAGTAGATTTATTCAGGGCGGTTATCAGAAATACGATTCTTGTTTCGAACAGCATCATCTGTTGTGGAGTGGCATCGTTGTAATTTCTCATGCGTTCAATCAGACGTGGCAGACAGGACGTGTTCGGTAATGTTTCCTGCACCTTTGTGCTATTGAATGTCAAATTGCACAGCAATTTTAGAGCTTCGACGACAACTGTAACCAGAATTAAATGTGAAACAGAAACACTTGGCTCCTGCATAGAACGAACCAGTGAATGCAACATTCTTACTGTTATTACAGGTGTTTCGGTCCAAGCTTGCATCCGTCAGATCTGCCTTATCTAATATAATCTTTATTCTTTCATCTGTGATTAGTTCGTTTATGCGCGTTTTGTCTCTGCTACGTTAATAAAGAAAAATAACAGAATTACTCAATTGCTATGGTTTATACGTTCATGGCAATAATAGAATGCGGTGTCAGAATAGTTCTAGTTTTGCTCGAAACGAAAATATGTTTGTTCAATAGAGGTTCTCATTCCTGCGAAGTTTTAACGAGTGTGAAATAAAAAATATAGAAATTATATTGCGGTCGGTATCTGTAAATATAATTGCGTCACGGTCTCACCTAAGCATTCGCAAGGTAGCCAAACATTCGGCTTCATTCGATTGGGAATTATCCGACAAACAGCGAAACAGTGCCTCCCACAATTTTTCACGCAGCTGTTCGTTATTTAATTCATCGAACGTTATCCTACTTTCGTACTGAAATGAGATCAGTTTTAATTCATTCCACGGAGAAATGTACACAACTTTTGCATACGGCGATTAGAAAATCTTACATTTTCCTGAAAAGTAGCGATATCCTTGGAAAATTCATCGTCGGTGTTCAAAATTATTTTTCGTACCAACGTGTCCATGTCACTGCGACCTAATTTGGGACAGATTTAAAAAGATCTTGATTTAAAGAACTGACAGCTTTTAAACGTCCAAAACGGGGCGTTTTAACATGCGAATTCGCAGGACACTTTAATAGGGTAACGCGAGAGGCGGCGCCATCTCGTGGGAAACGGGCTTACGAGCTAATGTTAAATTACCCCAGAATTCAGTACGCACTGGAATATATCAAGGGGAGGCACGATCGTCCCGTTGCCGAAAATTAATTTTGAGAACAAAACGATTTCAGAATCAATGCATTTACGGCAAGGTCTATTATATCTTTTGGTAGTCGGTTTGCTTCAGAATACTTAAAAATTTCCGATCGCAAGGTGGAGAAATAATTCGATATGGATCATCCGTTTACGATTTCTCAGGCCAACGGTCAGAGTCCACCATTTTGTCGGTGTCGAAAATCGACTGCAGGCGAAATTGATATCCACATTTATTGCGAAGCTCATTCAAAATTTTCCAAACGAAACCGTTTTCCACTGAAAATCTCGAGAAATCGAGAATATCAGGAAGGATGCACACGGGCAGTTTCACTCTTTATTTAAAACATTACAGCAATAATGGCAGTTTAAACATTAATATCTGCCGTAATTAAAAATTAAAAAAGCAAGGGAACGTATTTCATCGCCAGGGCTGAATAATTTCGAGAAGGAAAAATGCTCCTCCCTTTCTCACGGAATTTATCTGTAAGTCCCTTCAGGTGGCACATCGACCCTTATTAGTTGCGATGCCTCCGTCCCGCAACATTTTATCGAGGATTGACCCTGTAACATACATAAGGGCCGTGCCTCTAAGAGGACTATAGGCCCGGAGAAAGGGCGTGGAACTCGCAATCGAGAGGAACAGGTTTCTATTCGCATAGGCTTCTCTTACTTACCGGCCGTCGACTCTGGAGTGGTCGATGCTCCGGCGATCTGGTTCAACGACTTTCCTTCCCGAAGTAACAAAGCAGTCGACGACCATTCCTTTGATCTTACATCCAGCCAACGAGAGAGCGCGGGCGCACGCAGATTACATCACATTCCTATAATCGCTCGGGAGGTTAGCTTCTTTTTTTGTTTCTTTTTTTTCGCCCAGAGAAACGCCACGCGGTGCATAAAAGAAGAGTCGAAATGTTGGGCATTAGGGAAACCGAGCAGTGGCGTAGGAGCCAACCATGCCCCTTATTTCTCTACCACGTTTCAGATAGGTTTTTCCTGCTCTTTTTTTTTCTTTCTTCCCTATAGGGAGGTCGTGCGTCCGCGTAAATATTGCGTATTATAACGCACACAAAAAGAGCTCGCGACATTTCTCGCAACAAATTTTCATTTCCCCTCCACGGCTCGCCGCCGTGGAAAAATCATTTTCCTCGTTCCCGGCGTTACGCAACACGGACGTGCACAAAATGGACTCCGAAATGCATCTCCCCCGTCCACAACGCGCTATTCTTATCTCCCTGTGCACCACACTTTCGCACAGTACGTCAACGGTATCTACAAAGGACACTCCGCCACTTGGTCGGGCGTGTACTATTTTCGGCCGTGTGCCCGCTGCAGAGGTATATGCATACGTGCACACGTAACGGCGTTCGAGAAAGAAGGGAAAAACGAATGGAGGAGAAATAATGACTGGATCGCATCTGATGTGCACATTAGGCGTGGCGAAGAAAAGAGCAGCCGATACAACAGGTGCCTCGCACAGGAAACACGCTGGCATTGTCAGGCCCCAAGGACATGTAGCTACCTATATAAAAAAAAAAAAAAAAATAGAAGAAGAAAAAGAAAAAAGAGAACTCCTCTATCCCATTTGGTCGGGCTTAAAAAAGGGCGCAGGGGAATGAAAAAAAAAGGATGACCTTGGAGGGTAGGGTTGTCCAAGAACTGAAGGGAAAAGCGCGCGCATAGATGCGTAAATTATGCGCCACTTTCTAAACGAGCTAGGGACTACAGTATTTCGATCTCCCTTTTTGTCTTTCCTTCTCTCCCCCCCCTCTCCCCCTCTCTCTCTCTCTCTCTCTCTTTCGTTCTCCCTTCGGTTCCGAAAAGGTGCTTGACCAGCTGATTTACCGTTGATAAGCCCGCAGGAACACGGTCGAGCCTGGGGAACAGCAGAAAGCCATTTACACGATTTTTCGGCACAAAGTATGATTATCGCTTGAGTATTGTTAAATAACTATTAACTGTATAGAACTGGAATGTTCTATCTGCTTATTATATGATTTGTCATTCCCGTTGGAAAAGTAGGGATTTAATAGTTTGGCCCGTCCACGGAACGTTTGGTAACAGTGCAACGACCTCGTTGGTGGAATGCAGCAGTAAAATAATAGGCAAATTAAACGGCGCACCTATGACATGTCAGACACACGAGTATGTTAAAAAGTATCGTCCCGCGGTAAATTCTGATTCGATAGACGGTTAAAATATTGGTCGTGGTTTCATTCGCATTTGGCAATTTCGTCGACCATATTTAATATTCATTTATGCACAAGCCAGTGACTACGTGAAAATAGTCCGTAATCGATTATTATGGTGGAACGGAAAAGGCTGTATGGCAAGTGCGTAAAAATGCGCCCGAAGGAAGGCTGACTTCCGAATGCATACATATATTATTTTAGCGTCTGGTTAGTGAAACCGGGCCCCGAGCTCTCACAGTTTTCCCCAAAATCGTACGAAAGTCAGGAGGGGAGAGTGTGCGTGCACGCGTGTTGCGTGCAGCAGGCCTACGGTGGATGCACTTTTGGAAAATCATGCACATAACGTGGCAACGTCGCATTGCGGGCTCACATTCCACGTGGTCAGGACCGGTTTGCGGGTGTCGACCCACTGACACTCGGGCCCACCATAGATAAACCCGTAGGCCTGCATATTGGCTACACCTTACTTTACGGCCCCTTTTTTTTATTGCAACTCTTGAAACGTTACGGCCGTTTGATTTATAAAGCCCGTACGCGACGGGGCGAGCAATAAAACCGGCCGTTCGTTCCGTCGTTTTTTTTTTTTCTACAACAATTAAAAGCTCACGCAAAAAACAAAAAGTAATAAATGTGGCGCGCCACAGTTGCGCAAGCCTCAAGGATACAACGGCGTGCATTTCGTATGTACACAGTTGCAATTACATATTTAGCTTCTTGCTTCTGTAAATATAGGTCAGGACCGGCATCAGCCTCCGCAAACAGATCAACCGTCTCTACGGCGGAGTCAAAGATGTGTACAAGAACAATGATTTACCCGTAGGCAAAGCAGCGGTAAACAAACGGCGGCGAGAAGTCAGCAGGGTTGAGGAATCGTCTATAGTTTCCAGCGGGTAAATAATACGCAAGAGGGGTCAGATTTTTTTACATTAACACCTTGTATATAGGTGCACGTGAAAAGAGCTAGACGCGCATTGCCGGGCCATTGACCGCGGAGGGGTCCACCCGATCGATGATCGACGGCTACCTGCTGATACATTGTTGCCTGTACAATAGCGAAAGTATTGTCAGTCTGGTGGGAACCCCTCGGGCGTCAAGTGCAATTATTCCGTGTAACCGAGTGCACTTTTGTTCCTGCCGTTCAAGATCTGCCTTTCTGTGCCTTGCGGCGAAGGCCATTCATTGCATCCACTGGGTGTAACGCCCCTGTTCACCTGTACCGTCGTAAACTAATCGCGTAATTCTATGCCCTGCGTCCCTTAACCTCAAAGGCTTGAGTAATGCTCTTACGTCGACAATAGGGAAAACGACTTTTATCGACGTTCGATCGGAGCGGATTGACTTCACGAAAATTTGATCTCATGATTTTTTTTCTCCCGTTTTTTCGTTCCTCTTCTTTTTGCCACAGCGCGATCGTTAATTCGGTTGGACGCGGATGGAAACAATACGAGATATCCTCTGCTCGGGAAATAAAAGATTGTCCGTATCGCGCGATAAAATATAAACGCAACAGCAATAACGATTGTTGCATTCGTTTCAGCGTGCGTGTCCGAAATATCTTTGACAAGCTGAAATTTATTCCTGTCAATTAATTCCGGGCTTAGCCTAATCCGAAGCTCGATCTTCGGCTCGAAATACCAATTTCTGGTATCTCGAATTTGGACAGGTGAAAAACGCTGGGAACAAGTTTTACGAATCGGGGGTTCCTTTCTTTCACTCTGACCGTCGAAGCGAAAATTCGGGACGGTTTTCCAGGGAAGTCAGAAGGATGAGAAGCACATGTGAAGAGAAACAGGTTCCACAGAGGGGAATGGTGAGGGGGAGGGGGGGATTGAAAGCCGCTTGCATCCACCTTTTCAGCCTAGAAAGGTCTAGGCCTAGACCCATCTAAAAGTCTTCCCCTCTCCCCCCCCGGGCCCCATAGAAAGCTTACACCTACGTGGTTTTCCTTTCGGCATTTTAACCAAGACGTAGGTGCACAGTAAAACAGTCGGCAAGATATTTATTTGCAATATATAATTGTTAAACTGTCATGCATGGGAATGACGTTTAATTTTCTCGTCTTTTTGTGCACGCGATATACACGAATGATTATTACGACGGGAACGGTTGGACTCGACACAGAATTTCAGAAGCAGAATACGCGAGAATACGGAATCGAAGCTTCCGTGTTATCTGTAAAAGCGATAAGCAAACAGTCGGTATCCCTGTATCATCGCTTTGCTCACGATAGATAATATGCAACGTTGCTATAGTTATCACCAATACATTGCTCTCCCATGCTCGGTCCGTTTTTTCGTTTCTTTTTTTTTTCCATTTGGCTTCCAACTAGCTTCTTGGAACACGCACGACAGCCCCTGGATGGTTTTCGCTCGTCCTGCGTTTTTTCCCAACGAAAATCCGACCGTCCCAAGACAAGAGGGAGCAGCCTGCTGCTAAATCTGGAGGCCGGGGTGGACGGATCATTAAGTGGAACTGCAACAGCACAGGGCAAACACATGCAACTCGAACTGGTAGGAAATCTGGGAAAGCATATGCTGCGGACACGTTTTCGGGATACACGATTCTTCGCGTCGCGCGAGGAAATTTCTACAGTAGAAACGCAGCATCGTTGTGTTTACGGGAAATTTTATTTGCGTCCCGCTGTTGCGATCAGTGCGCTGGTTAGATCGGGCAGCAATTTTCAGGCAGCTCGAAGGCCGCAGCGAAAACCGAGCGATTCTAAATCGGCACGGGAGGGGGGGAAGTCCACGTGGTCGAAAGCGTAGACGAGCTCCTGCTGTATACAGTCGGGCGACGAATATGGAATTCTTTTCGATGGCGCAACGGTATACAGGGATTCACCTTAGCAGCTTCGCATTCCCCCCTTTCCTTCATCTTTTTCTCCTTCGCCCATGGGCCTCGGCCCCAAATGCGCACCAACACGCAACGCCACACCATAGTTCACGTCCACGTGCATGCGCGCCAACATGCACGCGAAGAGAAACGATTTTCTTTTATCGTTGCCCGTTTTTTTCTTCCTTTTTTTTTTATCGTATATCGTCTTCCTCCTCTTTCGCCGTACGAACTGGTCT
Source organism: Nomada fucata (assembly GCA_948146005.1). Lineage (NCBI taxonomy): Eukaryota > Metazoa > Arthropoda > Insecta > Hymenoptera > Apidae > Nomada > Nomada fucata. The sequence continues at coordinate 28,515,456 of OX411277.1, read as the reverse complement.
AGATAAGGCGAGAATCGAGCCGCATATTTTCGTCCCGCTCTCAATGCGCCACTTCGCGAGCCCATGGTAAACAGGAAACGGAGTCCACGTGTGTACGTTTATGGGAAAGGGACAGGCAGCGGTGCCAGTAGCATTTTTAGCCATGTTTCGTCCCAACCTTACCCATCGCGGTACGAATTTATATTTTCGTTCCTTTTCGTTTCATTAGGTTGCCCCGGCCAAGGTTCTGGTTGCCGATCAAATGTTTATTAGCGGTGGCACAACTGTCGTACGAACGGCCACGGTGGGAAAGGTTCGATATTATTTTTGCCTTTCCGCCGCGGAGAATGAAGGGGGAAATCGTAGGTTGTGGGTCGGCGGTGGAAGGAAAAAAGAATTGTTTGATGTGCGTGGCTGCACAGTGGACAGGCTAGAGGCATGGGGAAATTTTTTGGTAGATCTTATAACAGGACGCAGGCGCAATCAGCGGTCGCATCGAAGCCAGGGCGTGGTGGCAATTTTCGGGAACGCATACGGGCACGCAGGTTTTCCCGTTCCTTGTCGCACATGGGCAAACCTATCATTAGCGATGGCTTCGAGACGCCAGCAAGTCTGAACTTTTATTATTTTACGTGGCTATCGAGCGGTTCGAGATCGCGTTTGAAAAATTATCAACAGGGTAACAGGGTGAACGCAATAATAATTTTATGACGGACGACAGATTTGTTGCTCCGAAGTTGCGGAACAGACGATGGATCAAGCGTACCTTGGTTACGGGCAGATACGTTGCTACGAGACTTAAAAAATGCATTCAGCGCATGCGGTAACGATTTTCCAATAGAGCGTCCAATTTTTTGGCAGCCACATTAACATTTCTACGCAGGTGAAAATAGTTTCCACGGTGAATTAGGAAACTCGTTATTTCTCAGAGTTTTAATAGCAGCCCCACTTTCGCCGGGATATAATTTTGCAACGATATAATTGCAACAATGGTTCGCCATGGGAGAGGCGATGAGAAATATATTTGGAGAAGAATAGAAAATGCTGAGCAATGTTTAAGGCTTTCCATAGAAGCTCACAAGAAGAAGGAAAACTAATGGGCATCGCTAGGTTTGATACGCTGGCAAAAGACGTGGGAGTACGCACACGGCGCCGCACAGTCATCTCACACACAGGCATACACGTGCAGCTATGCACTAGTTGCACGTGTATGCGTCCTACCCCGCAGGATATTGGCCTAGACGATACGTGATTGGCCGATCGTGCAACCAGGGACGCCGTTGCCTCCGCAAGTCTCCTTGTGCATGCTATTCAGTGGCGTAACTTCGCTATCCCCGCCCCCCTCGTCTTTTTCGAAACGCGCATTTTCGTCGCTGGCATTTCTTTCACGCGCCACGGCACGTGTATTATTTAAAACGGTGCGAATAACTCGAACAAATGTTAACAACGCGATGCTACTTTATTGTCGTTAATTGCAACAATAGTATCGCGGCAACAATTAACGCTCGGTGTAGCCCGTGTAAAATTCGTGGGGGCAGGCTTTCGAAAAATACCGCACACGTCATTCTGAGCGTAGACTTATCAGCGGGCTATAGTTCGCGTGGCGATAATCTGCTCGTTAAGCAAACAGGCTAATCGGCCGTCCATTTGGTCGGTTCGTTAAGCAAAGATATAACGGTTTAATCGGTCACGGAGTTCATTCCGTGTAGTTTATTGCTAAACGTTTTCATTCAACCTCAGCGCGGTTTAAAAGTCCCATCCGGCCCGAAATAATTTCGCATCGCAGAGGCCCGCCGGTTACGCCACTGTGCGCAACGCACACAGCATCGCGTGGAAAGAGGGGAAAACAGTGACGCACCAATACGCGCGCACCAGGCCACCCCTATGCGAACGGAGCTCCGACCGGAGTGCGTCTTCCACGCACGGATCGTCAGTGGTCGCCGAGTTGGCCGTGGGAGAGGGTTTTCGTTAGCGTTTTAACTTTGGTCTGCTGCGGGTGTGCACTCGTATCACGTCCACGTTGTTGCGAACAGAAACGCAGGGCACAGTCCTTAGTACCGAAAGTGAGTCGAGGCAGATATATCGAAGTATCGGAGGAAGTCGAGAGATATCGAAGATACTGTCATATTCCTTGGTGAATCGTGACATTAATTCGGCGCATCCACGGCAATCGAAAAAGGGGTTGCCAATAAAGGAGGATGCAACAGTCGTGACGAAAGGTTTGTTTTGATCGGCGGTTTCGCGCACACGCGCGCCCCCATACGACATGCGTAGTGACTAAGGGTTGGATTCACGGCGGCAACGTTACGCGACCTGCTGTTTGCGAAGGATTTATCGACGAATGCGAGTGCACACACATGCTGAAAAATTTCTACGCCTCCTAGCGTACCCCTCGGCGGCCATTTGAACGTCCTCGCCATTCAGCTGCTGCATCCCGTGCAAGGAAGAACGTTTCTACGAGTAAGTTCATACGATACTTTACGTCACAGATGTTCTTTAGGGTTGCATCGACCCGTCATCTGTCTTGTCTTAATTTTTGCGCGGCTCGGATGTTGGTTCTTTACGGTTCATAAATTGTTAGAAATCATAAACGATAAATAGAAGTCCGATCGATATAACTATCAGATAATTGTATGCGCTGCAACGTATCTAAGCAATATTATGCTGATCGATTTTCGTTGTCAATTAATTTCCAAGCATTCGCCGGGCACATCTGTTTTCTTTAACGTCGGGGAACTTTTTTAGTTTGTCTATCGCAAGCGAATCATTGGAATTGATTTAAATTCCCACTTCCGCATATGCGTTGCACGCACAGCGTTTGCCACGCACATGCGCAGTGCCGGCTGGCATTTACGCGTTTTCTCGGAGCTCGGTTTAACGAGGGGGTAGTTTCACACGGCTGACTCATGTGTCAGCGAGAAGCGTAACCCTCCGTTAACATCGTCCTGTAATTAACGATCGACCCGTCAGCAAACAATCGACGCAACGGCGATCCCCCCGTTCGCAAACATCAACTGATAACTTCGAATTCGAAACCGCGGCACGAAACGGATTCTCACCGACCCCTTCTATTATCCTTGCAGGTCTCATTTCGAACATCGAATTAGCAGAAATGGCGAGCACGTCGCAACAGTACTGTCTGCGCTGGAACAACCACCGGTCCAACCTTCTCACGGTGTTCGACGAGCTGCTGCAGAACGAAGCGTTTACCGACGTGACCTTGGCAGTGGACGGCGGCGCGTCCGTCAAGTGCCACAAGATGGTGCTGGCTGCCTGTTCGTCCTACTTCCAGACCCTCTTTATCGACCTCCCGTGCAAACACCCCATAGTCGTCCTGAAGGACGTCAAGTACTCCGAAATCAAAGCCATACTCGAGTACATGTACCGGGGCGAGGTGAACGTAGCCCAGGAGCAATTGGCCGGCCTGCTGAAGGTCGCGGAGGTGTTGAAGGTGAAGGGCCTGGTGGAGGAACACGGCCCGCACAGCCGCCGGGAAGAAGTAGAGACGTCTATGTCCCCCCCGCCGGCAATAAGCACCAGCACAACGAGCAGCGCCGCCCACAGCAGCGGGCATGTATCTCCGCCGCATTCCACCGGTAATTCCTACAACATCTACGGCAAATCGCCGCACGATCGAAGCAGTCGGCTGCCGCTGCCCATATGGCCGTTGTCGGGGCTTCCAATGCCCCACACGAGCCCCAGCCATCACGGTGCGCCGCATCAGCACTCGATCCTCTCCGCTTCCTACGACAACGGCTACGAGAACACGTCCATGAAACGCAAAAAGCTGTCCAGCATGCTGATGAGCAGAGACACGCCGATACTGAGAACCGTGCTGGGCCAGGGCCACGCGGATAGCTCTCAGGGTATACCGCTGCTGCCCGCGGACAGCCACGAGGGCCACTTCAGGAACAGCAGCAACGTCTCGTCGAACGACAACGACAGACGCAGCAGCACCGACATGGCCCACGGGGAATCCGCGCACAGCCCCTACACCGACGTGTCCATGATGGACGAGGACGATAAGCAGGCTTCCCCGCAGTCCTATTCCGCCGACGTCAAGTCAGGTGAGAAATCGTGCAAGAATTTATCGCGCCCATTATAATTATTAATTATCCGTCGACCGATCAATTAACGACCGCCCTTTGACTCTTCCAGGAATTGTCAACTATGCACCAGCCCAGAAGCCGGAGTGGAAGCGGTACAAGCAGTACACGAGGAACGACATCATGTCCGCGATCGAGGCGGTGCGTTCAGGTATGAGCGCGTTGCAGGCCGCTCGAAAGTACGGTGTACCGTCCCGCACTCTGTACGACAAGGTGAAGAAGCTGGGCATTACGACGTCGCGACCGTTCAAACGGGGAACGAACGGCAGCAGCGCGTGTTTCCCGTACGGGATCGGCGGTAACGCGAACGGCAGCATATACAGCGGCGCCCTCTCCGAGAACGAGAACGAGAACAGCAGCCTGATCGAGAGCCCCGGTACCATACTCGACTCGTACAAATCCAGGGACGGCCCGATAGAGAGGGATATGGACGACGGACGTTGCACCAGCCCCATAATACATTCGGCGAGACAGCAGACCAACGAGGACCAGGTCGAGGATCTCTCTGTTAGTCGTAAGTCTGATGTCCGGGTGATAGTGCCGCCGACGACGATCATTAAAACCGAGGAAGACATCGACAGCGAGTCCTGCAATCATAATTAGTATAACGTCGATCATTTTCGCTAATTGCTCCGGGAGTTGGGCGGTGTGGGAGGTTGGACTTTTTCTTCTGGAAGTCACTTAATCGTACTATTTCTCGGTTACGATGGGTCGCCTCTCAGGGGGGCTGGGGGTCTGTTTAGGAAATTTTTACGCGAAATCGGGCGTATTAATTCTCTGTGTAACAGAGAGTGGGAGGTGGAAAGGGAGAGAAAGAGAGAGAAAGAGATTTTACAGACGATTTACTATACCAGCAAATGACTCAGGGATTAGCAGAATGTTTGTACATTCGTAAGATTATAGGGGGTTGATCGAACCCCGTTCTGAAATTACTTCGCACAAGACTGATACAAACTTTGCGGTTTCATGAGACTGATGTATAATCAATTGATCGAGATTGTATTTTAAAGTTTTTAAGGCCTAATGCCGACCGCCGCGGGTTATAATGGCGCCTTCCAGAACCGTTGTACCTGGCGAATATATAGAGCAGGAGAGAGATGAAGAGAGGGAAAGGGAGAGGGCGAGATTAAGGGAGATAATGAAAATATCAAATGATCGTGGCGAAATTTGTTAGTAAAACACGAAACCACACTAGACTGGATTTAAGGGATTCCCATTTAGTAAACGATTACGTGTATCTCCTCATTTTTTAATTGTTTTTTCTTCTTAATCGTTTGTTTATAGATACGAGCGAAATGCGTTTAAACCATTAATTAGATGGAAAATCATTTTCTAATGCATTAAGCTTTAAACAGTTTCGGACCAGTGACTATGCACGTCTTTTTTTCCTTTATAAATTAATTAATTAGTTAACTGTAATCATTGTGATTCGATACTCCAATATCTTTTTCTATAATTTTTTTTTCCTTTTTTTTTCATTTGGCAATCTACGTAGTAGTAATATTTTTTAGAATTTTAATTGATTTTTATAGATCGTACCGCCACGCGTATGGGATGGGCAGGGAAAGAGGAGATATATAGATACAGATTGTATATTATTTTAGCATGTTTCGGTTTTCTTTGAAGAGAGAAGCAAAATAGAGAGAAAGATATTCCTATCTTTAGCATTAAATGCTGTCAGTGGGACGTCGGATTAGATATACATATGCACACGAGACGTATATCACGATCCGAGGAAAAAAGCGAAAGGATGCAGGGGCGAGGGGGCGAAATCAAGTGAGAGAGATTAGAGATTTGTACCATCTTCATTAATTTCGTGTTATCGGTTGATAGCGACGCTGTTAATTTGTTAATAATTATAAGGTTACATTTATCGTTACCGATCAATGGCCCTGGGATACAGCTGCAATATTGCTCAATATTAATGCATAATAACTAATAACATACAATAGAACGAAACTACCTCATTGTACAACGGGAACGGTTTACAGATCGTTCATTTTAACGTTAAGACTGATAGAGCAGAACCTGCGTTACCAGCTCGATGAATCCACCGTGTGTTTTATTTTACAAACGCCAATTATATGTATACACAAGAAAAGAGTATATACATGTACACATAGACACACATACATATATATATATTATATAAGTTATGAAAAGTATATTATATTATGAGCAAATTTTAATGTTTAATTTTGGCGTAGGTATAAGTGTACAAGAGTTTTGCAGTTCTCTTAAGTAAATATATATATATATATATATATATATATATATATATATATATATATATAATATATATAACGCCGTTCAACGGCTGAACACAACAATTTATAGGATCACTGTGCAAGAGATTCACGGATCCTCGTGATTTCCCTATAGATTGCTGTATTCGAAGTTCATGTCATGCGTACACAAGAAACAATCGACCTCTTATTCTACACAATAATCCACACCGAATGGAATGAAATCGCTGTTCGCCGCATTGTCCGACGGCTGTACGATCAGCTTCACGATATCTGATTGTTTCTTGTAGACGCGATCGTGTACCACGTACTAAATGTTCACCATAGATCTCAGACTCGATGGAATCAATTTTAGTTACATTTTAAGGGTCCATTTGACGCGGAGACAGCCGCTAGATCGCGCGACGTAGCTGATGTAGGATCACGCATAGTACAAATAGAATGTATGAGCGAGAGTTCGTCTTCAACATAACCGGCAATAATGTCTCTGTTAACAAAGACTGATCATTGCTATTACTTTTTACTCCAAGCAAGTTCCACTGTACCTGTATACTATACCGCCGGGATACTCATAGATAAGTTACAAACCAAAGTTGCCTTGATAACTGTTTACCTCAATCGAACGGTGATAATAATAACTTGTGACGAGAAGCATCAATTTCATCTGAGCATTTCATTTAAACATTACTTTTCGTCTCTCGCCTACGGCGACACCGCTCAGATGAAATTGGCGTGGCTCGGCCGTTAGCTCTATAATAGAATTGTAGCAAATGTACCTGTTCACCGATCGCTGATGCGATTCACGAAATAGAAGAACGATATTTATATACAAGGGAACGACTGATTCAACGTCGACGGACGCTTGATGCACCGTATTATATTATGTAGTGACGCGTAGCAATAGTTGGACGCGACACGATCCAGACAAAGCTTAAAAGCGAACGATTAGACTGAGAGAAATAATTGATAGAATATACGAATACGATTATGCGAAAACAGTGTGTTCAGAACATGGAGGGAGGAAACGTGTAGCTGTAATTTTTAAAATAGACGTGAAAAAGAGAATATATGAAAGGGTGTGCTGAAGAGACATATCGATACGAGAAAAATCCGTGGTCAGAGAGATGCCTTAACGTTCCTGCGAGGGGTAGAAATCGCGAGGAAATAAAGGAAATATACAAAATTGAGAACAATATGCCGCATGTCCCGGATGAATAAAGAAAATCATTGTCGGAAGGGAAACCAACCTCGAGAACTATGTGCACGTAGAGTACGAAATTTGACTTTGATTCTGATTGGTGTGTGGACGCAATCTTTGATGCCTTAACGAGAATTTAGGACTTCGATTAGATGTTAATTGTCGAATTAAGTATGTACATAATTATGATTTTCAAAATTCTTTTTTATCGGGCCAGGGGGTTGGGAGGGGGGAGGGAGGAGGGAGGACGGAGAGAGGAGAGAAGTGTTGCCTTTCCATTTTTAATGTAAAACTAGCGTCGTATTATTTTTTAAGACTGATTTTCCCTATTGGCATCTACGATGTGGCACTTTTGATTAATTGTAAGTTTCTATGTTCACACTTTCCACCTTAAAATGTACGGATCAATCCCAATCTCCACTATGTGGACATATGTTATTAGAATTGTACAAGCCTGTTATTAAAATATATTACTCTAAGATATTTCGAGAGAAGCTGCGATTTGTTTTTTTTTTTTTTCTGTTTTCTTTTTCGCTCGATAAATCGTTCCGTCCCGTTATCCTGCTCCACCGCGATTAATTCATCGAGCACCGGCAACAACGACAAAGAATTGCTGATATATTAAATCGCGAAATGCCTCAGGTGCATGGACTATGCCTTTGTCGGCGTTCTTTTTCCCTGCTCGCCCCCCCCCCCTCCTCGTCACTATCATTTCCACTTGTCCCCCGAGCGAAGTTCTCGTTTGATCGTCGCGATGTCAGAGACAGTACACGGACACCGCCTCAAGGAAGAATTTCAATCAGGCCACGAGATAGTCGGTGTGCTTAATAAAAGAAGCGGCGAACTGGTTCCGTATTGCAATTGGATGTAAAAATAAGATCCCTCTTTCGTTTCCCGCGGAACACATTGCCGATTGCAGGTGAACAAATTGCTTTTCATATAATAGAGAAATTGAGCGATGGTAGAATCGACGTTATTCACAACCATCCGATTCTAGGCGCAACGTTCCCCAACCAGCAACCCCCATTTCCGTTTCAGCCAGAACACCGATTTCTGGCCCATATCCGCCCACATTGGTTTCGAATCGACTCGCTGCGAGCCCAGAAACCGGTCTACCGTAATAGGGAATGGTCAGAAAGGGGGAGAGACAGGGAGAGACAGGGAGAGACGAGTGTGGTATAAATCTATGAATGAACTTCGGTAGCGTTTCTATTTGCTCACTTACGTTGAATTATGTATTCCGAATGTCAAATAAACACAAAATACTTAGGGAGAGCCGACGACAGTCGGGGAGAGCCAGGGAGATCCACCTGCAGTTTGGATCAATGAACAAGCTACGCCACTTTGAGATCTACTTTCTAACATCCAATTATGTGTCCTCCATGTGAAAAAGCAGTGATACACCGATGGAGAATCGAGGAGAGCCAGGGAGAGACGGGGAGAGACACGGAGGTTCCCCTATAGATTCATCTCGCCGAACAAGTTCTGGTACCTTGTTATTTCCTTTCTAAAGACGGATTATTCGTATTGTATACATAAAATGAACGCGAATCAAGCGATGCGGGCCAGAAATAGAGAGAGACAGAGAGAACTCTGGTTTTACGCCAATGAATAAATTCCGGCACCTTGTTACTTCCTCTTGACGCCTGAATTATTCATATCAGGTGTGAAGGGGAGCCAAAATAGTCGAGGGGTATGGTGCACGGTGAAACATTGAGGATCCCCGCTGAACAAAGAGGGCAATACAGCCACTCGAACAACTTCGTCCAACAAAGTCAGCGATAGATGCATTATAGGGTAAGCTATACCTAGCGCCACGTAGAGAAGAGAGAGAGAGAGAGAGAGAGAGAGAGAGAGAGAGAGAGAGAGAGAGAGAGAGAGAGAGAGAGAGCGAGAGGGAGGCAGTGAAACCAGTACCGCTGTGCGAGCTCATCGATGGCTGGACTACAGGCCGGTGCGATCAAAAGCCACAGATCAAGTCGTATTATCCTAGGTCAGTACGCTTTCGCTCTGGTCATCCCCCTACAGTTCTATCCCTCTAATAAGTCTCATTCCAGGCTACGCGCACGGAGAGAATAATTATGGGCTTGCGCAGATCGCTCGACGGGGGTGGAGGGTGGGTGGCTAAGGAGAAATAAAGCCTCGAGCCCAGCCGGTGAATGCGGCCACGGATAGCGAAATTTCTCCGGCCCGTTTCGTCCTCCCGGTTTAATCGCGGAATCCACGTAACCGGCAATACCGTCTAGTACCCGACAAATTCTGGTAAGCCCCTCGTGCGGTACGCCGTTCTCGCCCCGTGATACGTGAACCAGTGCGAACCTACGTGGTGAAACGTTTCGAACATTTTTTTCCTACCCCGGGACTTGGACTTTTTCAGGACACGCTGGTACATCGGCAGCTGCTCGCAACGTTTTCCTGGATGCTGAGGCATGCGCCCTAAAAACACTGGGATTGATGTATTGCAGAGCGCAGGTACAAATGAGAGGGTTTCGCGTGTGTGCACCGCGTCGACGGTCCCTGACCGTGTTAGGGATCATTTGCATGCCCGGGGAGAACCCTTTTTTTGTCGCTACTGTTCATCTAGGTGTCCCCCATGCAACCTCGCTCGCGATTCGATCGAAACGATAACCGCGGTCACGATTTTTCGTCGGCTCTGCTCGCAGCCCGTTCCCTCTTCTACTTCTCCTTTTATAATCCCACGCGTAAGCCTGCTCGTCGATCGAAGTACGTCGTTCGTCGTTCGAAAGATTTGGACGTCGCATCGAAACGGAGAATAATCGATCGATTGATCGCGCGTTAACGAATTAAGGGCGGACCGTAATCATTCGTCGAACGAGCGAAAGGGATGAGATCGTTGGGAGATTAGTTTCGGATGGAATTAACGGGCGACCGACTGTAATCGTTGAATCAATAAATCTCGACTATAATTAATTGTCGTCGGACGATAGGAAGGTGTGGGGGGGGGGGATTGGTCGCAAGTAAAATAGAATTCGGATAATTGGAACGATCCCCGAGCAAACGAAATCTGTTTACTTTCCAGACAATTCTCCGATAGTTTCACGTGTGCGCGAGAGAATTCTAGAACGCCTCGAGGTACGCGATTACTTGCCGGTCGAGTTTAATCGAATTTCCATTTTTGCACCCCGCAGATCTGCATTTATTACCTGCTGTGGACAGCGACGCTGGGCCCAAACTTCACCTTCGAACAGGAAGCCACTACCGCGAAAATTTGGGACTGCCCCGCGGAATGCATTTGCCTCTCGCCGAAGCAGGTAAATAATTGCGTTTCGCGTTCAAATTGTATTATTTCGAACGCAGAAACATTTCGATAATTCGACAATTAGCGGAGCGTGGAATATTGGATTTGTCTGCGATTAACAGGAAGCTCGGAACCGGGGGGGGGGGGTTTACCCGCGATTAATTAGGCTTACACGAACCACAGTACCAACCAATCGCACGCTACAATATTCCGTGTCCGGATATTACAGCGCAGACTTGGGGGATTACGACAGCAAAGCTTCAGTAAATAAATGTTAACGCGCTGTCGGTGCGCATAAATACAAATTTAATCGACAATGAATGAAGTTTCATGTTTTTGGAGTATCTTTCGAGGCAGCCTTTTCATGCTAACGAAGAATGCGCCTTTAAAAGAGCAAGAAAACATCGTCTAACCTTTTTTCGCACACGTGCGCTACAATTCGAAACTAACCAATAAAAAATGTTTCGCAGGTTCTTTGCAATACAGGCGGGCTGAAGGACATACCGACCCAGCAATTACCCCAGACAGTGGAGGAACTGTCCCTGACAAAGAACAACTTTCCGATAATAAAGGGCGACGCGTTCGCCGGCTTGAAAGTTCTCAGGAAGTTAACAATGGATGGGAACAACATCTCCACGATAAAGCCGTTCGCGTTTCGCGGGCTCAGTAAGTTACGCGAACTCTCCATTCAGCACACACCGTTGCCATTCGTCGAGAAATTCTCGTTCGCCGCCCTGCAGAACGTATCCGTGTTGCTCCTGGCGAACAACAAGATTCGATACATCGAGGGTTACTCATTCGCCGGTACGTCGAACATTCACATAATTCTGTTGAGCAACAATCCGCTGCTCAGGATTCAGAGTCACGCGTTCTCGGGCCTGACCAACGTGGTCCGCTTAATATTTCCATCCGGAATAAGAACCATCGAGCCGGAAGCCTTCGACGGTTTGCAGCACGTCGGCCTTCTGAAGCTCACATATATGGACCTGTCTTCCCTGCAGTCGTACACGTTTCGAGGCCTGTCCTATGTGCACTCGTTGAACATACAGGAAAGTGATTTAGGTATCGTTGAGAGGAACGCGTTCACCGGGCTCAGCCACGTGGAACGATTGAACATATTCAATAACAAGATCGACCTGATCGAGAAACTGTCCCTACAGTACGAGAACAGTATAGAGATGCTGAGATTCCACGGGAACCACGTGTTGGAGGCGCCGCGACACGCTAGGGACATTAATTTGGAAGTAAGCACCATCAGCGCAATCAATAATCACTTCCCCTGCGACTGTCAAGCCCACAACGTGCTGGAGAGCGACTTCGTGAACGGCACGGTCAGCGAGTTTCAGAAGAAAAATTATTGTATCTCCCCTATCGAGTACAACGGAAAATCTATGAATACGGTGGACTTTGATCTGATCGCGAAATGCCACGATAATGTTGTGCAAGATAATTTGGGCTCCGGCGTTGCTGGAGTTTTCCAGACGTTGCCGACGACTTTGTCCCTGGTACTTTTGTTCCGTATGAATCTATACCAGTGAACGCTCTTGCAGCACCTTGCAGAAAGGTGTACTCCTCGAGAGCTCTCGATTTTATCTTATTTTTATTCGAATGTAAATTTGACGACCATCCCCTTTCGCTTGATATATAGGATACGAAGTGGTTGGGTATTATATTTTCGATTGAACATTTAGGTTGTCGTAATTCCAGATTATAGGAATTCGTGTTAATATCGATAAGCAAAATGCTGCTGGAAAAGGTAACTATATTCTGCTATTTGTACGCGAATGAGAAATCGTTGAAAGTGAATGGTACACCGAACTTTTCGGACAACTCGATTCTTGCCACGGCAATTCTGTTTTACGCTTCGATCATTCGATTGTAATATAAATAGCTGGGCGAATTCGGAACTTGTTTTACACGAGGCCAGGAAGCAAAGACTGCAACAATGGTCGCGGCCGCACTTTCTCACGGCTGTGGCGATTGTTACAGTTTTCTTTCAACAATAATTGCCAATCAACGTTTTTCTATCGTTCACCGTATTCCATTATTAGAACTCTCACGATCTTAAGCATGCAACTACGAGCTTTAACCGGTCCATATAACTGGATCAGCGAAATCGCATCCCTTTTGGAATCGTTCGTGTTTATCACTTTCTACCTTGTTAGCCCTTCGTTTTATATTTTCTATCCTATTCGTTATTCTTCATTGAATTGTTAAGGACATATCGTTGAACGTTATAGTACATACATATCTCCGCGATTTATACATTTAAGTAGCCGCAATCTTGAGTCTATAAAACAAAGGGTTAACGACCAAGGCTGAGCAAATAATTTTCGTCGATGATAATGAAAGTATGTAGGGATAAGGATATTATTAAGTTTGACTCGTATAAGTGCCCTTTTTAAAAGGGCGTGGTTTGCGTGATTTTGACGAAAGAAATAGTGCTGATTTGTGCTTTATCTTAGATGAAGTTAACTCTTGGCGGAAGAGTATGTTTCCAGTTTTCACTTAACGCAATTCTTTCCTATTACGTAAAAACAAAAGGGAAGGAGAAATAATTCGAAACATTGAAGTCCTCCGAGAGTTTACTATATTAAACATACTTTCTACATATGTGTAGTCCTTCTTGAGTAAATGAACTGCTCTAGAAAAGTCGGATTTGTTAAATGGATATATATATATTTAAAACCATCAAGCCGCAAATATTTCTAAGATGCAGTTTCCCCTCCTCGTTCCAGATATTTGTATATTTTTGTCGAACGAATATCTTGAGGCCTATATTACATTATAATAATAATAATAATGACAGTAATTCTACTCCATTAGTCACAGCCTGATGTTTCCAGTTGATGTTTAACATACTTGGAAGGTTTCGACGAAAAGTTTTCAATCATTTACCAACTTTATCATTTTAACGATTCGTTTCGACTGGGAATTGAAAGTCGGTACTGTGCTTTTAACTATGGGAAATAAAACAAAAAAGAAAATGAAAGAGAAACATTTTTTCTCCTGTTATTTGTAATGTAAAGTCTGCGTGGCCTTCGGTCAGCATAATAACCGAGGACCAAAACTAGCTTATATTTTTTACCAACATCTAACATATAACGGTGTAACGAGAATAAACTCTGTAACCTTTTATTGTAGTTAGAACAGCCTGTCATTTAATAAACATTGAAAAATTGCTTCCTGCATTGAGATATAATTGACGCAACTAATTGCAAGAAAGACAAATCAACGTGTCCTTATACATTATTCTTTATTGAAATCGAAGAACATTCTATCCATTTACGAATTTCAAACTATATAAATGTTTATTTCCCAAGTGTTTTCACAGTTAACGGGCTGACTTTTTGCAGATCCGTCACGTCGTATTTGAAACGCTCGTACGGTACGATTACCCAGGGCATTCGATCTTCCAAGTCTGCCGGCGTCACACCCAAATCTTCTAAAGTCGGCAGGCTAAGATCTATTTTATCGCTAACGTGATGCTGAAAGGAATACAAGGGGTGCCGTGTCTTTATAAATGGACATTGGTACATATATATAATTCGAATCGATTTGAAATACGAAGGTGCACTCACAAATTCTAACATTTCCCAAGTCATATCCGACATAGGATGCACCGTTTGTATATAATCCATGAACGTAGTCTTTAGCCATGCGTACGGATGATATCTCATGTCTGTCACATCTATCTTCGCACCATCGCCATTCTTCAAAGCCAGTTCACACATCCATTCGACCAATTTGTTCAACTTGTACCGCTTTGTACTGAAACGGCGAAGGTATTGCGTTCACAAATATACAATGTATATTCATCGATAATAACTATTTTATGTACCCGACGAATTGATAGGTCTTGCCAGCAGTGTCAGGATTTCTTACGATCGATACAATTCCAGAAACCACGTCCGAAATGTATACCGGTTGCTTCTCAGTCCTTTCCCCTTTGTACCACAGCGGAAGATAACTGCAACAGATCGGAGTGATATAAAATGCAAACACTGTACACTACGAGAAGTTGCTCCGCGTGAGTATTCACTTTACGTAGATTGTCCTGGACTCGTTCAAATAATGGCTCACAAACTTATCAGCCGCTCCGTATATAACCGACGGTCGAACAATCGTAGCCTCTGGAAATTCCTCCTTCACTGCCTGTTCGCCTTCCCATTTCGCTTTAAGTATCGCCGATCCATGCTTTGTGATCATTGGCTTGAAAGCAAAGAGCGAATTAATTGTTATCCGCCACAATTACCTTGGCGTTCGCCAAGCTATTCAGTTATTAGCATATCCTACTGGCGGATTTTCAGCGGCATTCAGGCACGACAGATGAATAAAACGTTCCACGTTGCATTGTTTCGCCAGCCTGGCCAATCTTCTGGCCCCGTCCACGTGCACATCCTTGTAACTGAAGTTGGACGTTTCGTAGTTTGCTCCGATTAAGTTGATCACAACGTTAGAATACTTCATGCATCTGATTATAGACTCATCGTCCAAAAGATGGAAAGGATGGAAGAAAACTTGTCCGAGATCTCCTCCTACCTTCAGTTCCCTTATGTGATACGGATCGCATCTGTGCGGAAAGATCATCTGCAGCAAAATGCTCGTTGTAAATATGAATCTAAGCGGTGGGCACTGAATGTTACGCACGATACATATGTTATTTGCTTGCCTGAGTACCAATTCTGCCTAAACGAATGCCCAAACTCCTTCCAATGAAACCGCTGCAGCCGAATATCGTACACACTATACCATTGAAAGAGCTACGGCCACCGGTGCCCCTTTTCAAGCTGGCCGTAGTGGGATCCTTGATAATTCTAGGCTTCGTACAGTAATCGCGGTTCTGTACCGCGTAGCTGACGGCGCAAACATTTTGATTCCCTGTGTGATTTATTGTGGAATGAAACGGTTATTGTTATATAACTGTGAATAACGTCGACGATTTTACGGAACGTGTAAATTAGAAATGAACAATCGTGAGAACAATTGATATTTCGTTGCCATTATTGCAAACGTCATGATAATAATATGGCGAACGAAGCGGCTTCAATGAACTTACTTGTCGCTTGAGCGATCTTCGGAATCAAAGCCGCCATGTTTTTCCTGCGCTAACTTGGGGAAGAACAGCACTTCTAGAATTTGATGTCGCGTTTAGGTTAGGAAATTAAGTTTCGAATCGGAAGATATACACATGTGTATAGCAAACGTCAGTTGGACTGGAGGACAATGTACATGTTTGCTCGTTGAGTTTCGAGTGTAAAACTAAAAGAGTTAAGTTCCACAAAGTTTTCGTTATACTTAATAAATAAATCGAATAAAAATCTTCCTATACGCAGTTATTATTAGGGTTCGTGAGACGATATTAAAGTTTACAACGCGGAATTGAAAAGTTAAGGACTAAAATAATTAAATACAAGAGGTCCAGTTCGTTTAAACAATCGTTTATTCGTTATATTATAAATCATACTAATCATAAGAATCAAGGAAAATTATACGTAGAAAATACTTAAACGCAAGTTCTACATTCTTTTTTATTAACTTTCGCTGTGCCAAAGTTAATTCGGCATTCGCATACATTACCCCCCTCGCAGTACCTCCAAAAAAGATATTTGTTAATTCAAAACTTCGTACGACTATTCATTGCATTAATTCGTAATTCGCAGCAATGGTGCTGCGCACGCGCACCAGCAGCTATCTCCAGGCCGACACGCGCGCGCATCGATCGTACAATTCGTCGGCTCACGACCGCGGCCGAGCGCGCGCTCTACGATCACCATGATTGGCCAGTGTTTTTCGTTACTAATTCGAAAACGAAGCTTCAACCAACATTTCGGTAGCGGAAAAAGTTGCTCAGAATCGCCCCAGCAGCCCCTCAGTCTCGCATCCGAACCCCTCCACGGATGACCCTGTATACGTACGAAGATATGTGATTTTAGTTACGTGTAGTAAGACTGGCGCCTTACTATGCATAGGGCGTTTATTAAATAATGGGGCTAAGCGTAAAGGTAACAAGAGAATATATATTATGACTATTGTACGTGTACATAAAAATAACCTAAGGTTTACACGAAGCCAACTTCACTTTCTGCCGATCAGAGCGCGCGATGCTCGGGGCCCACTTTGGCCAGTGGCGAACGATGCTTTCGGCGACACAACTCCGGTGTCACTGCATACGTGTTCCATCCTGTAGGTATCTCAGAATGATGTCCAAGATTCATTTATCCAAATTTCCGCGGATATTTTCTAACGCTAAGCCGAATGGTTATAGGGGGCTAAAAAATCGAAATCAATTATTAAGACGAAAATTATGTTTATAATTTCTGTACAATTATATAATTGTACGTATCATTAATATTAACATTACCTAAAAAATGGTCCTTGAAGATCTTAAAAATATTTTGAATAAATGGTTCTTCTCGTGCTACGTGCTGCTCCAACCTTTGAAATAAATACAGCAGCTCCACTCGTTTGCTCTCTTGCGCTTCTGTACTTTCTGGCACCATCTTAGTTTCTTCCACTTCTATACTTTCTTGCGTTTCTTTACTTTGTTGCACTTCTGTGCTTTCTGGCACTATCTTAGCTTCTTCCACTTCTATACTTTCTTGCATTTCTATATTTTCTCGCACTTCCTTGCTTTCTTGCATTTCTGCGCTTTCTTGTATTTCTGCACTTTCTTCCAATTCTGTACTCTCTTGCGTCTCTTCGTCCTCCTGCTCTCCTTCGTCTGTCTCCTCCTTGGTCTCACTTTTAATCTTTTCCCTGCAAGTGGACGTCAAATGCACAATATCCTCCCCTGTGTCCGGATCACCTGTTAAATTGTTTAAGTCCCTCCTCGTAGCACTATTATCACAGAACTTTTTTGCCAAACCTTTATCAGCATTCAGTCTTTTCCCAGGCTCTCTAAATATTTGTACATTATGTCTTTTTTTGAACCCGTCCAACCAGCCCTTGCTAACTTTAAAGCTCGAGACCAAGTCCGTACTGTCCCTCAATTCTGTTGCTTTTCGCAAGAGCACAGCGTTCGTCATTTTGTCGCCGAGGAGTCTTCTTTCGGCCACCCAAGCCATCAGATTTTTCTCCAACGAATCGTACAAGGACGGCCTGATCCTTCGTCGACTTTGCTGCAGCTTCCCTTTGTCCATGAACTCCATTACCTTCGGTGCGCTATGCTTTATCCGCGAAATCGTTTGCGGATGAACGTTGTATTTTCTTGCGATGGTTGTGATATTGTACGTTTTCAACTCATCCAACACTTTCAATCGTTCGTCCATGGATAAAGTAATCTTCTTCTTTTTTTGCTCGTCATGTCCAACACTTCAAACAGTAAATACATATAAAAACTGTTCTGCACTACAGTGAAAGAGAAACAACACAGATTAGAGTAAGAAAAAACGCTGCGCATCGCAATTAAAGAAAGAAGAATATATATACATGCAAACTAACGCAAGAACACTACTTGGCACTGCAGTAGAAATGTTTAAAAACAAACGAATGAAAATCGTAAACTTAAATATAATTCAATGGTTTTGGTGTGAGATATTTTCGTATTCGAATCGCTGTGTAAGAAGGCTCTGGGTGTAAATGTCGTGCCGTCTGTCACCGTCCTCTTTTTATAGAAAATCCTACGTTTTTTTACTTTGGAGTACGCATTTAACCGGTGTCAGCACGTGAATATAATTCGAACTATATCGCCTATCGTCTCATTTCGATCGGACAAAGCTCACAAATAAATGGATGGAAGTTCCATTTAGAAAAAACAATAAATAAAAAAGTTTCATTGTTGTATTAGCATCGTCTCACCGAAACGTTTCGGTCCCTCGCTCTGTTTCCATGGACCTCTCTCTCACTCCAAGTTCCCGCCCGGCCGGAGCCGCATGTACCATAAGAACCGACAACTCGGCTGGTTATATGCAGTGTTTCGGTGCGAATCCTTCTTGCACTTATCCAGCTGTTGCTGTAATTGTTAATTGACTGTTTGGCTGGTTGCCTCGGTTGGCTTTGCGGGGGACACCGTAGGAAAGAGCACCAGGTAGAAATATTTAAACCGTGAAAGTAAGTGTCTTTGTACAACACGGTAAACGGTATGAATCTCTAGTTTAACAGTGGTATAACTGGCTTTGGCAGGATCTTTATTTAGAATACGCTTTTCTCTTAGAACTCATTCTCTTAGAACTGATTATAGAAGCGTCGTTTTCGAACCAGCAGCGTCCTTTGTTCTGCCACTCTCCGCCTCGATCCTGCAGCTCTCGATTGGCTCGGAAAGCGCAGCCAATCAACTGTGACGGTGCAGGTCGCCTGTCAAATCTTGTTGGGCGAGAGCAGCGTCATGGCGTCTAGTGCAAAGTGTTTCGCAATCGTTAGGCGGGAAATGCGCAAATAATTACGCTCCCAAATCGCCACAGGTTGGAGTATTTGTGCTGACATATATAAAGAAGTACTTGAAAGTAAATAGTTAATAACTGTGGGCGCGTTAGTTTCATTTAGAACAATTGTGTAATTAATTTTTATGTATATTTAGTATATATTACATTTTATATTCGGTTTATTCGGTAGATATTATACAAACTTTAATTATACATTTACTGCAAGTTCTACCGAATGTGCTAAATATAAAATGAAAGATGTAATAAATACTTTACATATGCACAAGTTACACAATTGTTGTAATTTAAAGTAAGCTTTAGAATATAAAGTATGTAAATTTTAGTATAAGTTTCACCTGCAAGATATATTGTAAATCAATTCCAAATAATAGCTTATAAGTTATAGATTATTTATGTTTATAATATTTGTTATATTACATACATGTTATTTAGAATTGATACAAGATTCAGTTGTAAAGTTAAATGCAAATAGAGATAAAAGAATAGTTCGTAAGTATTAGCTTGTAAATTTGAATTGCAACATTTTTGTAACTTGTACCTTCACTGATTAGTTTAAATAAATATTCAATGAAAAGAATTCCACTACTCTTTTTATTTTCATACCTTGTCACTCCTTGAAAGAACCTAATTCCAATTCCTTATACAAAAAGTATCGTGGACGGACTTCAAATGCAAAGACCTAAAGCGAGAAACTTGTCAAAATGGCCCCATACGTTAATAAATTTGGCAGCTGGATATTCTTAAAAATACATCGTTTTCAAAGTCTTCATTCCTGGCAAAATTGGTTGGCCAAAGTCTATAGAAAGTTAAATGCTCAGAAATATCTGGAACGTGACGTCATTTCCTAGAACTTCGAGGTTCGGATACCTCCTCGCATATCATATTCTCCTGATACAAATACACGATTTTCAGCCAGTATTCTTGCCAGAAACCGAGAAATTTTAGCGCTCGGAAATTCCTGGAACGTGACGTCATTTCTTGGAATTGCTGAGATCGAATACCTCCTCGCATATCATATTCTCCTGATACAAATCCACGATTTTCAGCAAATATTTTTGCCAGAAACTAAGAAATTTTAGCGCTCGGAAATTCTTGGAACGTGACGTCATTTCCAAGAATTGCTGCTATCGAATACCTCCTCGCACATCATATTCTCCTGATACAAATCCACGATTTTCAGCCGGTATTCTTGCCAGAAACCGAGAAATTTTAGCGCTCGGAAATTCCTGGAACGTGACGTCATTTCTTGGAATTGCTGAGATCGAATACCTCCTCGCATATCATATTCTCCTGATACAAATCCACGATTTTCGGCAAATATTTTTGCCAGAAACCGAGAAATTTTAGCGCTTGTGAATTCCTGGAATGTGACGTCATTCCTTGGAATTGCTGACATCGAATACCTCCTCACACATCATATTCCCCTGATACAAATCCACGATTTCAGGAGAAATTTAAGCGCTGAAAATCGTGGATTTGTATCAGGAGAATATGATATGCGAGGAGGTATCCGACCCGGGCAATTCTTGGAAATGACGTCATATTCCAGGAATTGCCGGAAACTTAAATTTAAAGAGCTCCCATCTTAATTCCTTAACAATTAGCGCCGCATTTAGTAATGTTCAGGTTTATTTTTACAAGTTCCCCGTTTGTGAACTTTGCATTTAAAGTTTCTGCACGGTAGTACTTGTTTCAGGAATGGGAATTTGGTTTTTCAAGGAGTTTTAAGGTGTGAAAATAATAAGAGCAGTAGAATTCCTTTCATTGAAGATTTATTTAAATTCGTTATTCAAGATACAAGTTATAAACATATTGCAATCATTCTTTTTAATCTATTTAGAATACATCTTACAACTAAATTTTATCAATTCTAAGCTAACATTAATGTAAATATAAAAAATACTATAATAATAAATAATCTAATACTTGCAACACATCTTATAGATAAGACTGATACTACAAATTTACATAGTTTGTACTATGTATAATATAAATTAGAGCAATTGTGCAATTTATTTTACATTTATTACACTTAATAGAACTTGTAGCAATAATACAAGTAGTATTAAGAATTATAAAGGATATGCCGAATAAACTGAATATAAAATAAAATATATAATATATAAATGTAACAATTAATTACACAATTGCTCTAAATTAATCTTATGCGCTAATAGTTACAAACTACATTTATAAACCACTTCTCTATAACTAAAGAATAACTAACATATGTGGCAAAACTTCTTCTATCATCTTTCTTGCTCTTATGTGCAATGAGAAGTGCCGGTCAATGTTCTTGGTCACTTTGCCTGCGAAACCTGCACACACAAAAAATATATTAGTAAGTTTGTAACAGAAGAGAGAAAGATTGTTATAGAATATCCAGAGGAAAAAGAAAGAAGGGAGGGTCAAACAAGAAGCATAAGAGAAAGAGAGGTTTATTTAAAAAGGAATGGAATGAGGGGTGGGGGTCGTTCTAAAATAGGAGCAGATCGTGCCTTGAATCGAGACCTTTAATTTAAGACGTCGTTGATTACAATCGACCCAGTAGAGCGCGAGATAATTGAATTTGTTTAAAGAAATGATCAATAAATGCCATTATTTCAACTTGCAGACTTGCCTACATCAATGAGCACACGACATAAATTAGAGGTAGGAGGATCAGCTAACATCTCCAACAGGTGCGAGCATAATTCCACGGGTGGTTCATTTGTTAATAACAATTAAACAATTAAAATTATTATCACGACCAACTGGATATAGTTACATCAACGGCGTATTTTGTCTCGTGTAGCTTATTCGTTTCCCTTTCATTTGACCCCAAATGTATTAAGAAACATTCTCCAGGAGCCGAGATAACAATTTTTTAAAATTTTGTTGGTAAGGATATGCCGATAACCGGACATGTGGCGCCATCTCGCGTTTTCGGCCTTTTTCGCAGATTCGCGCACCGCCGAAACCGAATTCCTGGATTACATCGTTACTTTAAATAATTGCGTGTTTCTCGGCTTCTAGTGCGTATTTCTTAACCGGGCTTCTTTTAAATTAAAGCTGCAGACAATAGCTATCTCCTCTAACAGTTGCAACAATATGGCACTTGCGGTTGAAAAGTTATTAACAATTGAAACATCGGCATAAATGCACTCCGTGTTACTGCAATTATCTCGGTTTCTAGAGGTGCTAGAGCAATGATCGAGTGCTCCAAATGAAGGTAAAGAATGCCGCCTCACGACAATAAACGATTCACAAATGCTGCATACGCTGTTTATTTTTTATAAACGAATTAATAAATCGTTTGAGTGTTGCACCAAAACTATACATGAGTGTCGCTCTAAAATAGGTACACACTGTTCCTTGAATTGAGAACTTCAATTTGAGAGGCCGTTGATTACAATTGGCCCCGTAGAACGCGAGATAATTGAATTTGTTTAAAGAAGTTATAAACAAATGCCATTATTTCGACTGGCAGGCTAGCTACATCAGCGACCACACGACATAAATTAAAGCTAGGAGGATCAGCTAACATCTCCAACAGGTATGAACATTATTCCACGTGCGGTTCATTTGTTATAAACAATTGAGCCATTGAAATTGTTATTACAGCCAACTGCATATAGTTACAGCAACGGGGCATTTTGTATCGTGCAGCTAATTCGTTTCCCTTTCTTTTGAGACGTGGTTGGTTAAAATCGGCCGAGTACAACGCGAGATAAGTGAATTTGTTTAAAGAAATTATAAACAAATGGCATTATAACGACTTGCATCAGAGGACATCAATTAAAGCTAGGAGTAACAGCTAAGACGTTTTAGTAAGACGTGCCGGTCAATGCTCCTCCATTACTTTTTACCTGCGAAACCTGACCCACACAAAAAACATGTTAGCAAGTATGTAGGAGGAGACAGAAAGAGTGTTACGTGATTTAAAGGAAAAAGAGAGAAGGTAGGGCCAAACCAGAAGCATAAACGAAAGGAAGGATTATTTAAAAAGGTATAGAACGAGTCTTGTAAGAATGCTTGAGATTACGTACCACTCGAATCCCTGTTTTGCTTACACCCATGGTGGTCATTAGTTGCGCCATCTATGAAAAAGTGCTTGAAACTACCCGTATGTCTGTTTTATCTAAAGTCCTTATTATCGCTGTCTGTACAAATGTGAATGAAACTACTGGGCCCACTGACATATCTACACTTAAGGTAAGTAAGAGGCGCGAGTAGTTCAAGCGGTTCTTTATAGATGGCCATACCAAGGAAAATTTTTGCTAAAAGATAAGCCACGTACAATTAAAAAAGCAAAATTCCGAAAGGCATTAAAGTTTAATGCAATGAATATACTATATAATATACTATTGGTATAATGGGAGTTTGGTGCGTTAAGTGGGATGAGTTTAATAAAAATTGTGGCCTACATTATTTCTGGAATGAAAGTTGATTGAAAGTAATAGAAGTTATGACAGAAAGATGAAGTATTAAAAGGAATGCGAAAAATTAATACAATTCTCGAAGGTTGCAGAAAGACTGGCAACTATTTTTATGGGAAACTTAAATAAATTAACTTTGATATCGAAGTTCCGACGATGTAGCCTCCTCAAGGGCCGGAGAAAGACTGACTGAATTTAAGCGGGGATGTTGAGTGTATAATCTGAGTTTAGTTTTGTTACACGTAGAGTGTATCATTCTCAATGATGTTTAAACTCTGGCAAATGTTCTTCCACATACGACAGCGCTTTCGCAAGATTGAAAAACACTAGCCTTTCTTTGTTCGTTTATTTCGACATTTCAAGATGTATGGACAATTATTACATAATAATTATATATATTTATATATGTATAATGAGAGAGCATCCACCTCTCGCAATATTTCCTTTCTCATATCCCAAAAATCCCTCTGTCTTGTATAATTCATTCACTCACTCCCTCTCTCTCTCTCTCTCTCTTTCTCTCGTACTCTCTCTCTGTTTTCTCACAATAAAAGAATGAAAAGATAAAAGAAAGAAACGGCGTCGATTCGTCAAGTCTACGAATGATTTTACGAAACGATTTTCTCTTTGGGCGCATTATTCGTTTTTATCATCATTATCATTACACAATCGTGATTAATCCATTCCTCCCGCGGTCTCTTCTTTTTTTTATTTTTTGTAAT
Organism: Nomada fucata; assembly: GCA_948146005.1. Classification (NCBI taxonomy): domain Eukaryota; kingdom Metazoa; phylum Arthropoda; class Insecta; order Hymenoptera; family Apidae; genus Nomada; species Nomada fucata. The sequence continues at coordinate 28,491,144 of OX411277.1, read as the reverse complement.
TTCCTTTATGATTTTTTTTTTTTCTTATTCATCCACGTCTCTTATTATCATTTAGCGTTTATCGATAAGGTTATGATCGTTACCATTAATCATTACAATTAGGATAATAACACTAGTGTTAGTTACTCCCGGACTTGCCCGCCCAACTGTCAACCCCCACCACACGGCCACCTACCCCCACCGAGGAACCTTGGCAGCAAATGCAAATGTCGAATTTTGGTGTGCGCTCAAGTTGTCGATTACTTTACCGCTCCCACTTTTCATATCCGTCCGTTCTCCATCTCCAATGACCGACGACTAGGTTTCATCGACGCGAATTCGATTTCGTAGCAAAAAATGCCTGCCACATTTTCGTCCTTCATTCCGTTGTAAAACTTTTATTCTTCCCATTCTTTAACTATTTTATAACTCATCCCTTCGTCACCCCCCCCCCCTTCCCCCTTCCCCTACCACACGCATCATTCGATTCGTCTTTGCAGTAAGAGTGTTTTTTTGTTGTTGTCCATGAAAAATATGATATTTCCGTTTTTGTTATTCATCTACTGTTGAACGACTGTTTACTTCGTCTCCGATTTATTTGTCGTTTCTCGACACAGAAACATGTTGTGCAAGAATCGAAAGATTCACGTTTTTTTTTTTTTAAATCCCTGAATTTCACGCTCGTAATGATATACAGAAAGGAATGAATCAAATACGATCAACTTAAAATATGAAAAGAGTGAAGCGAAATCGAAGCGGAGGATTAATCTGTATACATTAACGTAGAGTGAAAGGTATGACGAACTGTCGCTACAGAATTAACAAAAAGCAAACCTGTTCCCGAATAGAAATTTGTTCCTTAAAGTGGCTCTTGCAACTTTGTAAGATTCGCGAACGAGTTTTAAAGAAACTTGTCGTCCGCTGCAATCCGGTTGGCCAGCCTGATCGGGGACAATAAAAGCCGACAATAATGAACATTTTCAAGGCGGTCACTGCTATACACAGTTTAATTCATTGCATTTATCCTAGGCGATTATTATGACTGAATTACAATTTCTAGATTCGAAATTGCACATTCGTTTTGTATTACAATTATATTCTCGATCGATTTACAATTCATTAATATATTTCTTGTCACTGGTTACTCTTGCCGAGCCTCCGAACAATCATGAAAAAACTGGTTCGTTCAACGCTCACGTACCTCTAGTCACGCGTTTCAATCAATTAAAATCGACTAATCAGGTTCGAAGTTTCGAAATGGTTCAAATTTGGCGCCACGAGTATGTACTAAACCTACGGCTTGAACATTGGTAGTGTACGAGATGTGAAACTTTTTTACCGATTGCAGGTATCGAATCGAACTCGAAATTAATCGTAAATCGAGCAACGAAAATTCTCGCTGAAAGAAAGAGAACAAAGGTAATACACTTCCCCGATCGATACACAATTTTTGTACGAGCTAGTACGATCTCTATCTGACTAGAAATTCTATATACGTACTTAATTTATACATAATTACGGCTACTACATATAGGAATACTTAATTAATTATAATCGATACCCCTAGAATGTATATATTAACTTTTACAGTAATATGGCAACGGCGGTGACGGTAATACTATTTTTTTTCCAGTGTTTCCTTTTTATCACCTAGATCCAACTAACAATATAAAAATAATTCGCAAAATCAACGTACAAAAAGAAATAGAGACAAAACTGGGAAATAAACGAAATCGAAACGAAGCGAGTGTTATTTCTTCCTTGATATACTTGCGATCGAAAAACAAAAGAAGAATATTATAATAGTTACGAGCAAATGCTGTTCTTTGTACACAATTCGGTTTCAATTGCGAGAATAAGTTCTCTCCCCTTTTCATTTTTCTTTTACACTTGTAATTATTGTTCTACGCGGTTTTTTGGTTCTTTTTGGTCAAACACTCTTCTCGGTACATTAATTTACTGTACAATTAAGTAGCGTCGAATTGCAATCGCAATTGTATCAAAGAAATTTCAAGTTAACCTTATTATCGATAGATCGTAATAAATACTGATAAATGTTTTCAATAAAAAAGAAAAAAGAAAAAAAGAACAGGTCGTTTTGAAGATACATCTTGTGGAAACGAAAAAGCTACACGAAATATCTTTGGTCATATTTTCCACAACAAATTTCTCTTTCACCTTACGCAAATTCGAGCAACTTTGAAATCGCAATTGCAATTCCGTAAAGGAGGGCGAATCGTTTCAAAGAATACTTTCAAACGCAATAAGGAGGAATAAAGAATGGCCGACGTTGTGCGTTAATTAAAAAGCGAAACAAGAGGGAAGAAGAAAAAAAAACAATGAAACGGAAATCTGAGTTCGATTGTACGTGGAATGTTTCGATATCTGTTCTCGACTGTGTTACTGTTGGTTCGTTCTAGAGCCGGCAACGATTTCCTCGACGAAAAAGAAGCGAAAAACCATAACCTAGCCGAACAAATGTGAAATGCGACGGCGAGCAACGGGTACAGTAACTGAATTGGCCGGAAAATTCGGAAATTCAAGGATCCTGTTTCTCTCGATGGAACCTCGTTCACGTTTTCCTTTCAGGTAAAAACACCTCGCGAACGCTTGATATATTTCGCGCGGCGTACGCGCGCGCGTGTATGTTCGACTGTGCGCATAAGATTTGTGTGAATGTGCTTGGCAATGAAACGAAACCCTCGAAGAGGCGAACGCGAATTATAATTTGTCAGAACTCCCACAGGTATCGACTTCTCGCAAGTCCATGGGTGTACGAATCACCGCACGGTGAATTATCCGTGGCTCACTGCGAGCCATTTTCAAATTCTTCTTCGCAACCCCCGTTCAGCCCTACCAATATCGGTAATAAAACTGTTCGACGAAAAGTACAGTTAAAGTATAGCAAACGACGAAAGTATAGTTTGTCCGGTCGATTTTGTTGTGCGCGACTTGTGCGATCGACGATGAACGTAATAATTATAATTGTTCGAATAAGGCTAACATAGGTGAACAATATCGTGGTGCGCGTGGAAAAGAAGAGGAAGGAAAATTGTATGTTGTGCTGCAAACAGTACCGATCTTTGTAGGTAGAAAATTGTCAAAACTGGCAATTTCTCCGTCGTAATCATCGGAAAGTCCCTAGAAAACGCTCCCTCCGTCTTTGAAGCTTTCATTAGCGATTATTACGTTCCCTTTGAATGGAGTAAAAAATTGTAGAATAACATCTTCAAGTATTCAGGACAAATCACCACCACCCCCCCCCCCCTCCTATTCGTTTATATTAATTGAATAATTCGTTTGGTAAGTTAACAGTTTTCTACCTAATCGACAAATTTAGGTACTTTACATTTCAACGACTCTTGCTAGGTTAATTTACAATCAAACCGGATGAGGGATCTCACGTGATCCAAGTGTGCTTTGTGATTGGTCTTTGTGCGATTCGTCGCGAGATCTGTGATAAATCGGGACGATCGATCATCGCCTCTCCCCTTTCGAGATTTTCCGCCAAGTCTCGTTCTCGATTCTCGGAGGATCAAACCGTTCAACCCTTATTCACGTACAATTATCCTAAACGAGCCAGCAATAGTAATAAATAACCCCCGCGACACGTCGACTCGGGGCATTTCAAACGACACGAGATTCAATTATTCATAGACGTCTCTTAACCTTAAAACAGCCGGCGGGCAGCTGCATCGAACATCGATCGAACGAAATCTAACGTTTAAAACCGAAGCATTATCGATAAGGGAAGTCCCCTCGAGGTCGGGGCGCTGCCAACAGCGGGCAGTCCCTGGCCGAAATTCCACTTAAGTCATAAACGACAATCAACAACCACGGTTATCTCGTTCAAGAAACAACATTACAACTACACCTCGCGCCTGGCCGACAATTTCGAACCCTATTCCCACGCCAGTACTCTTCCCAAGGCTGTTATACCAGGGAAAAACGTCGAAAGGGGAAGCACGAGTGCATGTTTAAAAATAAAGATGAGGCTAAAAATAAAAAAAAGTAAAGCAGAAAAGAATGGAGAAGGTATCCGCAAGTGGTCGGTAGTAGCGGTGGTACATCGGCGTATCTCTTGCTCTCTTTCATTCTCTCTCTCTCTTTCTCGCTCTCCCTCTCTCTCTCCTTCATTCTCTCCCTCTCTTTCTCTCTCCCTGTTTCTCTTGTCCGTTCAACCGTTCGCGCCACCTTTGTCGCTCGTTTACTCACGCAATCTCTCTCTTTCGTTCTTTCACTCGTCACCCACAGTCTCGCAGTCTCTCTCTCTCACGCGCTCCCTCGTTCTCGCCATGCATGCCTGCCGCGTTCTCGTGTGTGTCTCTGTGTGTGTGTGTGCGTGCGAGTGTGTGTCGGTCGATCGGCTCCGCGACGGGAATATTTATCCTAATAGAGACCGCAGCCACGGAGATTCTTGGCGATAATGACGTCTGTGACTGCGTCGAACACGAATTGAATGTTGTTTGTATCGGTAGCACAAGTCATGTGGCAGTAGATTTCCTTAGTGCTTGACTTGTTCCTCGACTCGAATTGCGTCTGGATGTATGCGGCGGCCTCGCCGTACTCTTGCGCCCCTGCGGTGAACAACACAGAGACACATGTTTGGAATTATTACAGCGAATCGAGATGGAATGGCGGTGAATTGCGGCGCGGCGACGTCACGCCTTTTTTTTTCTGCGCTCTTCCTTCAGCCGGCCAGTCCTCGCCGATTTACGTTCGGGGACGTTAAATTTCGCATACGTTCGTCTCGGTTCCCTTTCGATCGATTGAGCGCCACGCGACGGCTCCTTTCGTTTCGCGAACGGCTCTCTCGTTCAGAGTTTTCGCACCTGAGGCGTGCGGGCGATTCGAGAATAGCTTGGACGCGTAATCGCGAATTTCGAAGACGGACGACACGCGATGAACGATACGTATGTAGATCGGCGTGCCACGAAGAAGCGGCGCGCAGCTTTCTTGCGGGGCGTCATGGAATCCCAAGGACGGTAGCAGATCGCGAACTTTTTCATCGCGACGATAATTCTTCGCGTTCATTCTGACACGCGACATTGCAAGTTTCAATCGAACTTGACGCGAATTAAACGCGGCGGGTCGCGATTGTCGCGGATTTACGGAGCAACGATTAAACGATGATGTTCGCTCTGTCGAGCGCCGTGAGTGATGAATTCTTACCGGCATATTCGGGGAAACAAATGGTGAGCGGGGACTTGCGAATCTTCTCCTCGAACAGGTCCTTCTTGTTCAAGAAAAGAATGATGGAGGTGTCGGTGAACCATTTGTTATTGCAAATTGAATCGAACAGCTTCAGACTCTCCTGCATTCGATTCTGCAAACAAAAATAACAACGTTGTTATCCGGTGAGACGAGTGTCGTTGAACGAAGCGCCACATCGAAGAGATGGAGGAGCCGCGAGGAAAATTATTTCAAATGCTCGCTCGTCTCGGCTAAAAATGTAAGGGGAAAGCATAAACGTGACACGATGTACACAATAAATCGTTCCACCGGTGTCAAGAATGAGGGGTTAATCGATAGGTCGATTCGCGAGATGAACTCGTTAATTTCCAACAATTGCCGTCTGTCACGTTTTCTTCCCACGTTGGTTCGTCAATGGACTGGCCGTATGCATACGAATAGGTGTGTAACTCTCCCCCATTCATACGCACGTGGTACTCCAATAAACGACGCAATATCGGGAAGAAGATTATTCCTAATTGCGCAATGAAAATCGAATTTCGTTTCCACAATAACTGCTAATACGATAAGACCAAAGTTCAAGTTAACAACACTATTATCAACAACGAAAAAATAACAAATGAAATGGAATCACTGGCGAGCAAGTTTGAGCCTCGCAGACCGCTTGAATTACTCTATTGTTACTAATTTCATCGCCGTGACGTATCGCGTATCTGTTTCCATGTACACGGTGGCGAATTGAAAAGCGTTTCGTCGTTTTCGTTTTTCACTTGAATTTTTCTCAGCTTTCGCAAGTTCGTTCGAGGCAGTCGCGGACGAATAAATGAAAATGAAACAACTCACCGTCGATTCGTCCTCGTGAAGGACTTGATCGTACTCGGACATCGCGACGCAAAATATGATCGCGGTTACGTCTTCGAAGCAATGGATCCATTTCTTGCGTTCGCTTCTTTGGCCGCCGACGTCGAATAATCTGCGAACAAATAGGTGAAAATAGTGACAATCGGTGTATACGTGAAATTAACTGGGCGATCGGCTAGTAATCGTTCAATGGTCAACAATATTTTATTTCCGTTACCGAACAGTTAATTCAAGGAATATATTTCTGTATCGAAAATGGGAAATACTATAGAAGACAAATTATTTCAATTCGTTGCGCGTATATTTAAAACGCGAAACACAAAGAAATATTTCTTGGATCGACAAATAAGCGAGAGAACGAACGTTGGCTCTCGTCGTCTTAAATTATCAGCAGCATGATTCATCCTCAATCATTCATAAGTCGTTGCACTTTCCCCCTTTATTCCTCCTTCGATTCTTCCCTCAAAATCGAATTAAGTAATTGCATATTACGTCACGTAATTCAATGTAGAAAATCCAAGCGGATCCCCGTTCGTTAATTGATTTATTTACAAAAAAAATTCGTCCAGAGAATAATCCCTGGAAAGACGAAATAATTTCGAAGAAATTTCATTTCCCAGTCAGGTAACTTCGGACGCACCTTGTATTACGGGACGTTAACGCGAGCAAACTAAACTGTGCTATCACGAGTGCACGAGATAGGAAAAATCGTTCGACTGCAAAGTTGGGAAACAGTTTCTCCTCTGTCGAGGCACCCCAAAAAGCTGCTGGAAAAGGTAAACTTTCTCCGGTATCAACGTGACGCGTTGATAATATTACACCTGTGCTCGACACTGCGAGCCTGACGTTCAACGAAACGAGAAAAAAAACCCTCGTTTTTTTCCCGAATTTCGCGGTGACGATTAACAAACGGCTGGACACTCACTTAAAATTAAGATCCTTGAAGGAGAAGTGGACTTCGACTATACCCGTTGTTTTCACACGGGTCCTTAGTATATCTTGCTCCGTAGGCTGATAATCCCTTGCTCCTAATCGGTCCAACTCGTCCAGGAAACTGAAATTTCAAACAAAGAACAGTGGTTTAATAAACGAACGTAGTTGGAGCAACACTTTTAGTTCCCTGCTATTTTTAATCGGGATCGACTCTCGTTTTTATCTACATTATAAAAAATACAACGAATTACCACGGTTGAAACCTGCACACCTTACTTCTACAGAATGATTTCAGCCTGCTTAATTAATGGCGAAGCTCGACTTGTCTCAAACTGTAAACAGGCTTCTATAAATAGCAATCTTCTAAGAGTTTAATTCATATATTCATATATATTCACGTCTTAACATCATTCAAGACGCAAAAGAAATATAATAATAAACACAGCGAACTCCTCGACGTTCAGCGCAAAAATAATGAATAAAAGAACGGCCGGTGATATCGAAAGAGAAATAAAAACGTTTACGCGTGCAACTGGTTCGTTCGTAAAATTTTCATCGATCATTATGCGACGCCCGGTATAAAGTGTCAGCGGAGATATCTCGAGGGTAGATGACATTCTAAATTCGGGCTGTAACCGGGGTCGGGACCGATCGATCACGCCGCTTGTGATTTGCCATTCATTGCCAAAGTTGGATGCACCTGTAGCAGGCGCAGGTAAGTCCTTTCGTCTTATCGCGGTGCGTGGCTTTATATTGCCTTCCGTGGATCGCGCGTGCAAATATCAGGCGGGCCCGATCGATAACGGGTGTCTAGGAAAAGGTCCTTTGTTCCCGTCCCTTTGTCGCACGTACTGCTGTTCCATTTCTTCCCCGCACAAATGTCCCACCCGTTATACGGAAAGTGCAACGTGGTATTATCACCAGTTGCTCCCCCGAAAGCATCGCGCTTCATTCGATTCTGAATCGTCGGTGCCCGCGACTATGCATTAAGTGCGGCGGACGTAATGTACCGGGTGGCCCAACGTGATTAATGGTGTTACGAGCGTTCGCACCGACGAACGAGGACGCACGAAGCTGGAAGAAAGGAAAGGAAACGTATCGGAAGCTGTTTCCTCATCGGGGGGAGAAGCTACCCCCCACCCTCGAAGCGCGACGAAACTTCCGTGCCCTTGCACCCAATTTCACCACCCCTTAACCTGGCCCCGTTTCCCCCTCCCCCCAGCCATTTTTCTCTAGGCAATTATCAAGTGTCCAATTATTACGAGCTTTCCAACCGCGAGCGGTGTTTTCACCCCCCATTGTTACGCGGTTCTCTCCCTCGCATCCCCTAGATGCTTTTGTGCTGCCATTATTTTCTAGTTTTTTTTTCTTCCTCCCCGCGCGAAGGGAAGCGGTAAGAGAATGAGAGGAGATACAATTCGGCGGTCGCGGAGGGTGAAAACGAGCGAGCGTGTAACCAGCGGGGGCAGTAAATGGTAGGGATGATGTCGGGCGGCCATTTTAAGCCACGTGACACGGGCGTGGCGTAACGTCATCGGCGATCAATACGCCGCGGAACCTAAATAAGAAGGGTAGAAAAAAGAAAGAATAAAGGGGGAAAAACCGGGAAGGAGAATCGGTCGAATCCTCGAAATTGTGCTACTTTTCCTTCCCTAATTACCGTGGGGTGTATTATCGTACAACGGGAACGACTCTCGTTTACGCTTTGATTGCACCATAAATTACGCCTCACCCTATATATTCGTATGTATACATACACACGGCCGTGCGTAAAAGTCGCGACGCTTGTTGCCAAGCACTCTATAATCGGGACACAACAGGTTGCTATACAGATACTCGTTATTAAACAATTCGTCACACGATAGTCACAGCGGCTACTTTTGACTGCGCAAATATAATTATGAATCAGTACGATTCTGTTTCTTTCTTTGGGGCAGTTAGATGTAACGATTAACTTTAATTCGCCCCGCTGTTATTATCGGAATATTATTTCGAACGTATGCATAGCACGGGCTTGCATTTGCAAAGTATAGCGTTACTATCTCCAGGGGTGTATCAAGCTCTCTAGATGGATTAGGTGTGTAACCCGACCACCGTCCATTGTCTTCATCACAGGAATCATCGCTATTGTGTTGCGACCGTATTAAATGTCCCCGGTATTTGCTGGTTGAACTTAACAATTGATCAAGTAAAATTGCACGGTGCACGTGCGCAAACATATCGGGGCATCTATTCGCCCTTAATTTATGTAAATGTTGAATCGAATTGAATTTCCCCGTCTACCACCGATCCCTGGCCGAGTAGCAATTAATTTCAACGCGATCGCCGGGCAACCAACCTCTCGCTCACTCTCTGTTGAATATGAATGAAGGGGCAGAAAATGTTGAGTCTCTATTAGATTTGGACGTTGTCCAAATTAGGCGGTGTACGGAAGCCAAGGACTTTGGCAAGCTCTCTCTAGGTTAAGTTTATTTGTAAATATACTCTATATAGTAAATCGTGTCAATGCTCGAGTCGACACGTCTTTGAGCCGTTTCGAGGTTAAAAATAGCTTTCCCTTTTCTTTTTATCGCGGATACGTAACGCGCGTAGAGGACGCTTCTCGCGCACGATGAATCGCGATTACAAGCGGAGAACGTGATGATCTGTTTAATTCTGGTTGGATAATAATGTAACAAGAATCTCACGTAATTTCCCCTGTAATCGAAAGTATTTCGCGACCGTACTGGATAAGCGAAATATTGTTTTTGAAAATTTTTACGAAATAATATCGCGCACGTGCGACGGAATTTCCGTTAAGGAAAAATGTATTTCACGCTCGGACCTTGGGGAATGTTACCGCGATCGGGACAATTCTCACGCACAGTGCCCATTAATAATTGGACAGTATTTCACGATATTTACGAACGGGTGGAATCGAAGTACTTTCGTCGGGGATACGTTTTCGCGTAACGGACAGTATTGGGGTCTTTCGAGACAAAGATGGCGGATCGATTGCTCTGAATGTTTAATGAAAGACCCTCGGTGTTTGGACCGCCTTCTTAGCTGGAAAACTTCTCGAGACATCTCGAGAAGGCTTTGCGTTTCAAGCAAAATATTACGACGAAATGCCAAACGAATCATTAACGTTAATAAATTTACTCACTATTTCGCCGAGTCGTTGAGCTGGTACTCGTTGCTCCTGCCGAAGCATTCCTGGACCCCGTTGTCGGCCCAGAGTCTCTTCATCGCAGCCAGAAGCTCCTCGCTGAATGGCTCCGTGTCCTCCATTCTTTGAATCACGTCGAACACCATTTTCGCGTCCGTCTGGAAAATAATTTCCACCCCAATTAGATCCAGGCATGCACAAAGCTGCGCAGAAATAATTCTGACGTGGCATTGCTACGTTGATCTTTGTTGAATTAATATTTTCCCGCTACTGTACGCGGCTCTCGCGCGATATTATTAACGAAGAGGGCGAAAAAATGTTAATAATAATTTACGACGGTAGTGAAATGATTTATTTTATAGAAGAGTGTCGGAGAAGTTATTGGACACCCTATGTGCCCATATGCTTGGAAGATTTTTCTATTCACATTATATTGAAAACGTCAAATAAAAATCGCAACAGTTTCGGTCGTTACCTGACGTCCACGAGTACTGTGCCACCTAAATTAAGTTTAAAACGCTGAAGTAGATGCACATTCTATGCGCAATCTTTCTGATTACGCCCTTGCCAAATGCTTCAACAAGTGAACACTACTTAAACACTTAAGATACAGCGAGTCTCGCAGGCGGAGGTGTGTACAGTGTGTATACATAAATCTTGTCGCATTCGTAGTAGTGCATCGTTTCTCTTTGCCAGCTCCGCAAAGGCGCAAGTAACATTTGCAACTATTTCTCTTTCGCCCTCGTCGATACAACTTTGTCTACGAGAAACGACACGAACTGAAAGTAACGGAAAATACAAGACGCGAATTTCGATCGGTATCAACGTTTCGCTCATAAATTTCAATGCTCGACGAATTTAATATCAATATCGTTCGGTAATTTTGATATCAACCAAAATATCGTGCTTTCGACTCCAAAGGAACGGTTAACGACTAGCATATATCCATATACCAGAGCGGCGATGTAAGTGATAGTATCATAAAGAAGGAAGAGAAAAGAAAGGGGAGAAAAATAGAAACACGATCAGATTGAGAAGCACTGCTTCGAGGAGCCGGATCAATCGGTCCTCGAGAGCAGCCCCTCGTGCTCGTTGTTTTCGAGGCAGGGGCTCGTTATTGGCTCTAAGGTAAACGACGCAGCCGCGACGCTGCACGATCGGTAAATATGCCGAAGAGGGTGCTTCAGAGACAGCCTCGAGATGCGCATCGATCGTTCAAGTACTTGGCCTATCGATCATTTTTGACTCGAGGCGGACGGCAGTAGCCTTTTCGGCCTTTAATTTATGCCGCGGCTGCACGCTATTGCGTACAGTAGCGGGAACCGATACAGTACAGTTGCGCGAACCAATACAGTACAGTAGCGGGGACCAATACACGTACAGTCGCGGTGATCAACGGATACGGATAAAGAGAATCGAAGGAAAATACGCGAGCGATGTATTTTCAGAGAAACAGAGAAAACAAACTCTGTCGGGGAAATCTATCGCCGTCGATTTGGGGAAGATTTGCCGACTCGATAGCGGCCAGGGTAAACGTTACAAACACTGACAATGAGAGCCGCAGATGATGAGAGGCGGTATTGCACGAGGGGATTCACCCATGGAAGGCTCATAATGGCAAGTGTAACGTGGGCGACGCGATATCAATAGATGTCACTGATTAGAGGGTCTGGCTTTATCGCTTCCTGCGACTGTACCACAGCCGAAGTGTTTCCACCGTGCCCGTTACATAATAACTTCTATTAGAGTTCCCCCGGAATTTCTTGGAAACTTTTCGCTGGACACCGAATGGAAATTCTCCTCTGCAAATTTCTATTACTCTTCCTATATGCACATATAAGAGCAAATAGTTGCAAATTTACATTATACCGGGTGGAATTTTTGTCCCACGCCAAATGAATCCACGCGAGGAAATAGTGTTCTGTCTCTTTTCCGCCCCCCGGATAAAGATTCGCTTCGAGGGGAACCTACAAGTGTCCCCGTGTTTGTACCACGTGTTGCTCAAAGAGCAGCTTCTCTCGCCGGAAGTGGCGGTACGACTCACCTCCCGTTCATTGGTCGAAAAGCCGATGCTCAAATTCGGCATCGCTCTGAGAATAGCGACTAGAGATTGTATCGTGTTGCTGTACACTACCGGCCTGTACTGCTTGAAGTCCTCAGGTGTAAATCCGCTCTCGTGTATAATTCTGTGAAAAGAAGAAACGAAAAAGAAAGACTTGTTATCGAGTGCGTTCATTGTCGACGAAGTTTTTTCTTGTCTCTACCTACAGCCAATTTGCATTGTATGTGGAAACATTTTAAGTTCGCGTGAGAGAAGTATTTCGCAGACACGGTGTCCCCCGGAAGTTTTTCTTTAGAATCGCGGACGTGCACGTCCGATGAAAGTTGAGAAATTCGATGAATGGTAAATTAGCATTCCAGAAATGTTGTTCGCAGCTGAACACCCGCCGCTTTGTCCATGGGACACCGTGAATGGGCCCCATTGACGGGGAAACAAGATTTCAAACACGTTCCACCGACCAACTGGTCCCTCAACGCAGAAACGATCGATTTTTCGAGGTGAACAACCGATTTGTTATATACCCTTAATTAACTTGACAGGCAACGTATCCGACGTGCTATTCTCGGCCTCGATCGTCGGACGTTATTTAAACACGCCAATAGTTCATGCAATTACAAAACACAAAGTGTCAAGCAACATCCAAACACTTACTTCATCTGTTTGACGATGGTACTTTTCCCAGACTCGCCGGCACCTGGTGGACGAAACGGAAACGACGAAATTAATCATACGGTCGGCAAAAAATAATTTGCAATATTTCACCGCATCCCAAATATAATTATAATAATAATAATAATAATAATAATAATAATAATAGTTCGTTATCTGTCCAATGGTTAAACTGTTCAAAATCAGAGCATCTACTGGGTAGGAGAGGGAATAAAAACAGGACCGAAGAAGCGGCGCCAGGGACGGAAGCACGGAACCGGAAATGACGTGGCGCACTGTGCCAGCGGAACTTGTTTTCCTGCTTATGGGTGGCGGGTCTCTCCCCCTCTTTTAAAAAGCTCTTTCATCCCGATGCCAACGACTGTACGTACGTACGTACGTACATCGCGTAGCATCAGCCGTTTACTTGCCACGGTAAATTAACCTCGTGAAACGTTCGAGAAAATTTCATTTTCGACGAACAATTTCGCCTAGTGTCTGACATGGTCGCAGCGAACGGTTCGAGACGCTCGCCGTCGCGATCATTTGTTTACGATGTGAACGGCTTCGCCGCAATTCTGTATTGTTATCTCGTTGGACGGCCTGGTTCGTTAATGAATCGTTGCGAGCGGAATGGAAAGGGCGAGTGTCGGTAAAACATTTGTTATTTCTGGCCGGGCGCCTTTCTTTCTCTCTCCCTCTCCTACGCCTGAGAAACGCAGGGCTGCATGCCGCTTCTTTTCGTATCTCATTTCTGCTCGATATCCGTGGAATTTCTAGCATCCGACGGCGGAACTGGATTCGATATAAAATCCAGCGGCTGGCATTGTTCGAAATCTGTAGGGAATTCTGGAACACATATTCGCTAAAAATACGCGGATTCTGCTCCTGCGCGGGTCTAATTTTACACCGCCCGAAAGGTGCCGTGTTAATTCAACAATCGACGCCGTCTCTTCTTCCGACGATTCGTCAAGATTTATGAAGTACGATTCGTTCGTTCAATTATTCCGCTGCACGGCGATCATTCCGAATCGAAGAGCAAACGGGCAAGCATTAATCGTGCGTTGGCGTAACGCGATCGGGCGAGGCTTGGACTTATATTGAAAAGAAAATTGGCCTTTCTGTTCGGCATTCACGCCTTAGACTCGTTCGAAGGAAATCTGGGTCCTGTTTATTGGTGTTACCAATGACGTCATTCGTTTTGCTTGCGTCTTCCACGAGTATTTTCATCCCATTTATGCTGCATGAAACGCACACGCACGCTCTTTCCGCCGCGACCCGTGTATATCGTTCGCTAATTTGAATTCGCGTTGAAATTCTGCCGTCGATTAATGGCCGCAACGACTTATTGGACGAGCAAAGTGTCACGAATTCGTCACGCTGCATATTTTAACATAGAACACGTTTCATGGTTCACTTTGCTGAAAAAAATTTGACGGTTCGCGATGCAACGGAAACGAAATATTATAACGGAAGCACGTGACGTTGCGCGTGCGCGCACGCGCGATCCCGCGGCGCAGAGCGTGCCATGCTTTCATTCGGCTAACATAACCTGTTGTCAAATCGAAGGCAGCAGCGCAACAGAGCCTGCGCGCAGCATTCGATGGCAGGAAAGCAGCAGTAACCGAACAGAGCCTGCAACTTCAGCCGTCTCAATGTCAAATGCAAAATTTGCTCGTCGGTCTGGTTTTTCGTTACGCGGGTTGGATTCGTGGGTCGGTAAAACAGGGAAGGAAAGACGGTCAAGGGATCGACCGATGTTTCAAAATCCTTCACGCGTGAGAACAGCTTATCCCGTCGCGTTTAAACTCCTTCATATTCCTTCGTAATGTGCAAAGCTTTAATGCATTAAAGATGAGAACTCTTTCCTCCTTTTATTCTTCGGCGAACGATATCAATGGAATTGTCAATTGAAATCGTCCTGTCAACGTTTTGACTCCGCGATTGTTTAATAATTATCGCCAAAGAAAAATGAACCGCTCCGACCGTGCGAACGGGGCACAATCGAATGGTAATTGATCATTTCGCGGGCTCACGTTCGCCGCAATAATTACACGTTCGTTACCGGCCGGTTCATTAATTTCGAGTCACGATCGCCGACGTTATATACGCGGGGGTCGTTAAAAATCAAACGGCAAGAAAGTAAATTTCCGAGGGGCGCTCGGCTAATTAACGAGCCACTCGAATTTTTACGCTCGTTCCCGACTACTTTTGTTCGAATTGTTCCAACCCTTTCGCGGTTCCACGTTCAATCGCTCTTGAAACAATTACTCCGGGCACGGAAATTTATTTGAAACGACAGAGAGTGCGGTTCATTACGCATATATTAGTACTGAAGAATTAATGCATTGCGTATAGTACTTATTTTCGGTAAAATTATTCATTGGACGCGCGAAGTAACAGTTGAATTGAACCTTTTTTTTTTTATGTAATAATTAATTTTAATTCAAAATAAAATTTGTATTATTCTTATCAGGGGTCATCCACAAAATGTACGTATATACACAGCTCTGTTTCTGCCACATGTCAAGCCACCTAGAGTGTTACTTAGTTTTTCGTAATTTATTTTGCAAGCATTTCCTCGTCGTAAAACTAAATTTCACCGTTAATAATAGATGTATTATATAATTATTATTTAAGAACGGTGAGACTAAACACGAATTTTATCAATAGAATCAATTTCTCGCAAAAAATAAATACGTAACTTTTACAAATCGACTTAGAAAATGTGGCTCGGCGCAGCCTTTTCCCACGCCCCCAACACCCCCTGTATCGACCGCGTAATTTATGGACGACCCCTTATTTATCTCGGTCATTGTTGATACTAAGAATAGCAACTTTCGAGGAGCCAAATTTATCAACCATTTTCCATATCCATTATTAGAAAACCCCACGGTTAAAATATATACAAATAATGGGCCCGCTGTCGCATGATAAGACCGCGGCACTTAAAATGATTTTTACATTCGTTGTTTGCATTGTATTACGATCTTCCGCGCCCGTCACGATTACGAGTTTCGAGAAGATAAATTAATTATTTGATCGAACTCTCGAGCCCGTCCCTATCGACAACCTGTGCACACCTACCGCGGTCAAAGGGGTCGACTGTTGCAATCTGATTTGAAATATCTGCGCAAGATGTACGATTCGCGTGCGGCTAACAATATCTGCGAACGGAGGGGGGGGGGGGGGAATTGTTTAAAAAAAACTAGGAAGCTAGCAAGAATTATAATAAGTGATACCCAAAGTTTCGAAAACGTGGAACAAATCTTTCCCTTTCAGAAAAATGCATAAAAATGATGGAAAAAGTAGGAAAGAACGAAAAATCGATTTGAAATCGCTGCAACTTAAGAAATTTTAATATTTCGACCCGAATCTGGTACCCGCGATAGCCAGAGCTAAGTAATTTCAAAATTTGTTTTGAAATGGGCGAGCTGAATCATGGTTACCGACCGATCCATTTTCTCCCTCACGATCTACTTTTGTGCGCTGTAACGTTACCTTGATTTCACATTTTTAACTAAAAAGAAAAAAGTTTAATCAGAGTTCGGGATGTATCGAAACCACAGTAAAAAGTTCAGTATAAAAATCTTTCTCCGAGGTTTTAAAAAAACATTTCTAAGCGCAGCCGAAGAAATCGTGTGTCCGCCAGAATACCCCCTTAACACTAGGTCCGCGGACAAGTGTAAACACTTACTTTTACCGACCTCCCTCGGATTACCGATTGCCAATAAAAATGCGCGTTCTCTTTAAAAAAATTAATTCGCGCAATTCGATTGTCCCCACTATGTCTACGTCTACGGCACGAAATGGAAGAGGCCGTATACCCATCCAGTGGAAGCGCAGTAGGGACGTAAATATGTACAGTAATGTCTCGATATGACCGAAAAAGTTTATCTCGACTAGTAGGGGGTGTGTGTACCCAGGAAATTCGACTGTCAAGCAGCGCCGCGTGATCCTGAATCGGGTATATCGCTGAACTAATACTAATTCAACGACAAAACCTTGCTATCTCTCATTCTTTTCTTATGAAAGGTAGTATCCGCTTACATCGAGACTTTACTGTAGTGGGGGAGGCGTTACGGTGACATAGTGGGGGGGACCCCACCGATTGTTGCTGGGGGACCCGTGGCTCTAGGCGGGGTATGTCATGCGGGAAAAATGTTCAATGGTATCATACAACATTATCTGTAACACGGACGTGAGAAATTAAAAAAGAAACAAATATTTCTGGAAAATCCGTAAAGAAAACAATTTTTCTCGAACATCTCTCACATCCATAATATAGACCATAAAAAGTAACCACTGTAAGTTTCCTGCAATCCTAGCTCCCTGAGTTACGACCAAAAGTACCAGCGGATCTATCTTTCTGTTGCTCACTGCATCCATTCATCCCCCTCCCCTACTCCTTCCCCACCCACCCCGCCGCCCAAATCCGAGTTCCGTGTTACGAGAGGTGCTCACCAAGCAGAAGTAGCTTGATGTCCTTGGCGGCCTGTATCCCGTCCTCCTTCAGGTTCTTCTCGATCTGCTTGCTGCGGGCCAGCGCGGCCCGCTCTTCCGCTGACATGGCGCAGCCCATCTTGCCACAGGTTGCCTTCACAAACGCCACCACCAAGCTCTGTTTAAACCCTTCCCGGCCGGAAAACCCGTTGCTCTGCCCTCGCGCGTCAGCGACTCACGTCGCCAGGGGTCGCCTTGGGACTTCCTCCAGCACGGTCGCCAGCAGCCTCCGCCTCCGCCACCTCCTCCTGTTCGTCTCCTCCGCCGCCACCCTCGGACCCGTCTCCCTCGACGGCGTCGTCTTCGCCTCCTTCGTCCTGGGCCAGGAGCCGACTAGCTGCTACCCCGCGACGCTCGCCGCTTCCTGCTGATCGTCCCCGCCACCCTGGGACGAGTTTCACCCTCTCGCGAGCACTAACTCTGGAACAGAATTGGACGTTTGTTAGCTTAGCACGGGCCTCTGTCTCTGTTTATATTGGGGGGTGGTTTATATTAACGTGGACAGTGGTGGAATTTTAGTGGTTACGCGTGCCGATTTTATTTGTTACGTTGCTCAGAATATTGTACGGTTTTGTGGAGAGTAATGGTGAGAATTTCGAATCGAACGATTCACGGGAGATTAATATTTTCGTACGCGGGTTCAGCCCCGGTCACCGTGCAGCTTGTGGCGGCGCAGAAAAGGTCGGAAATTGTGTTTGAAGGGCGCGGGGGGGAAATTTGTGTTCGGAATGAAATTGAAGGGGTCCTTGAATGGGGGCGACGGAAGTGGGAATTTCGCGGAGAGGTAGGCTACGGAGTTTAGCGAAAAGGGGATGGAGAAATTTAAAGGGGTAGCCTGGAGGAAATGACGGGGCGGAAGATTTATTTCGCGAAGGAAGCCAAGGAAGTCCTTTCCCAAAAGAAAGGAAGGAACTGGCGTGGAATTTTTAATACGTTTCCCACGCTGTTAAGACACTTCTTATCAAGGTGCAGATAATTCTCACATAAGCGCAATGGTGCTGTACCACCGACGATTTCTACATTCCAGTTTTAATACTGTCTTGCTCGTGCAAGAATTTATTAAACAGATATATCCATCGATTCGAATAAATCGTTCCCAACGTTTCCAAGCGTATTCCCCGTCGAACACGTGCGAACGCACGTTTCATAAAATCGCGACGCACCCGCAACACGTAATCTGGCTATGTCCTTCCATGGAACGGGCTTAAGGCGAGTTTTCAATTCCAGCGAAACGATAGCCGGGGGATCGTAAGCGACGCTTCAATCCGCGGCCCTCTGGCTGAAATATTAACGAGACAACGGATGGCGATGCATCCTGAAAATCGATCGGATCGTTTCGCTGCATCGAACGTACGCGCACCGGGGTCGTTGTTATTTTTCAGGAAATATTCACGGGGACACGTTCAACCGAAATTCAGCGGTTCGACAATGCACACTTCACGAGGGTGCTAATAATCCGCCGGAGAGGAAAGAAAGCTGGCGTTCCAGCAAACAAATTACTCATCGCGTTCGAAAAGTTATCGAGCGTGTAAACGAACTCTAGATAGATAAACGTCGCGTTGCCATTGGCGGACGCGCGCATTGAATCGTCGCGAACGCGAACCTATTCCCCTATTTCCGTACGAATTTTTGTCCCATTGTAAACGGAAACGAACGTTCGACGTGATTCAACGTTTCGTACAATGGCTCGCGTATTTTCAGAAATTAGTAAAACGATTCGAATTGATTGTTTGCGTTCCGCAATTATAGTTACGACAATAACGGCTACACACTGAATGGAACGGGAGTTAAACACATCGATAACGAGAGCCATTACTTTAATCGCATTTCATGAAACGCGATCCAATTAATTATTCAATGGGCAGACGTGTAACGCGTGTGCGTATTGCGTTCTATCGAAACGGTGTTCTTTTCAATTCGATCCGATATTCTTTTCAGCCGGCGCGGCGAATTTGGAAAGGGGAATTTTGTAATCTGTAATGCTGCAAAGTGGAATTCGCTCGCGGGCCGGTTCTCAATATTTGCTTATATTGGCAGAGCTTTGCACTTGGACGCGGGGCGTCCGCTGGCTTTTCGTTTCGGAAGAAAGGCTTTTTAATTCGGTCGAGAAGTGTCAGTAAAGTATTATTTCCGAACACTTTACCACGCAACTGCCGAATTATTATATTATATAGAATGCTAAAGCAACGCACCTTGTGCGCAAATAAGGAAACCACGAAAGATAATGGAATGTTATTCGAATGCCGTTCGCAAGATAGCCGAGAATTAATTATTCCAGGCACACGTAATCCAGATAGTTATGAACAAATAAAAAATATTTCAAATGTCCCTAATCGTCAATTAATTACAGTTCTATCCGAATTATTATTACAAAGCCTCGAGATCCCGATACCTTCATCAACGATTTCTAATCGGACGAAAATTACTAATAAGTAATAAGAAGAAAAAAATCGTCCCGGATAATCGAGAGTTGAAAAAAGAACAGAAACCGAATCGTCGATAAAAAAGATTCTGTTCCGTGGGTCCACAAGGGTGGGGCGCGTAATCAACGCTTAACTCGTTCAGATGTACAGTATCAATAATAAATTGTGGCGTCTTTCGGTATGTAGCTGGCGCTGCTGGCGATATTTTTCCTACTTCTTTTTTCCTATCCGGGCATCAAAGGAAACACGTCTTTCGCCTGACGATCCGTCGCATAAAAGCATCCTTTCGGAAGTTTCGAAAAAGGGAACGAGGCCTCGGCCCGAGGGCCAACGTTCAAACACTGTAACATCGGTAATGTCGCGTTTCACCATTTCCCTTTCTCCCTCCCCGCCCCTCTCTCTCTCTCTCTCTCTCCAATCTCTGCGGCGCATGCTTTCCAGAATTTCACTCAAGGATTTCGTTTTCGGGGAAGAACGTACTTACTTTACCATTGCAAACGAAAGGGAACAATTTTTTCGGGGGCAACTAGGCGATAGGAGTGGTCGATTCTTTTTTGGCCACCCTGTGTGCGAGATATATTCATTTATGCTTTGGAACGATCTCGTTCGGTTAGAAAGTAAAAAAGTAAAAAGGCAAAGTATATACACACTGGAATATGAGAGTAAGATACTCATTTCTCGACGACGCCATATATATGTACAAATATATATTATGCAAATGTTCGTAATTTAATTGGGAGGGGTGGTTACTCGTGTATAAGGGCCGTCATTATTGAAAGTAATTAAGAAAACTAAGGAAATAATCATTTCTGTCTTTACTGTTTGCTGCTCGCGATATTGTTTATCAGTATTCAAAGGCGAGACTGTGGTTCTCTTATTAGCAATTTGCAGCATTAAGGTAATTAACTTTTCCCGGCGAAAAGGAGTTGACGCGATGGTAATTAATTGATGAAAAAATAATTTAGCCGCAAGCGTACTGTATCTCTGCCCCATGGAGTACTGCATGACGGAACAGTACAGTTCCCGAAGCCAGGTTGAGAAACCCTGCTGCAGCAGTCGCAATTCGATATCAATTAAACCTCGCACTCTATCGAAGGCGTTTAAAGCACCTACCAACGTGGAACAGACTGTCGCGAACATTGATGCAAAAAGGAAGAAGAGGATTCCTAGTTCAAAAATATTCGAAGGTTTCCAAGGTTTTAAAAATAAAGTTTGACAGCACGGCGGCCGTCGAGATACACCGACGAATAAGACATTATAAGATATCGCGGTATTAAATATTATATCCCACAAAATATTCCGAACAATTAACTTGAATTTAGCAAACGGGCGAAAAAAGAGAAGGAAAGTTACAATTGTATCATGAAACTACGCATCAATATGTACAGGGGGTTGATATTGATTTTTCGAGAATTAACGGGACGGTTGAAGGCAGTGTGGCCAAAAGGGAAAACCGTTTTCGAGACGTCGAAATGTCCTTTCGACACCACCCTCGAGCCCTGTGGAAAGCGGACCGATATTCGGAGAAGCAGTTAACGTTAGCAAACTTCATAGTTAACCTTTTACCCGTAGCTTCCAGGCACGATATGAAAGGGACACCGTACACCCCATAAAAAGGTTGAGATCCACTGACGCCCCCTTCGTACAATTAAATATCAATAAACGATCGCGGGCAGGCTTTCCACGGGATACGAAAGACGTTCGTCCCTCTGGGGGGGTGTCGAAAAGAAACGAGAGGAAAGAAAAGGGCGTAAAAGCTGAGACTCACTGGTGAAGCCACCCCGCGTCGTCCGCTAGGTGCCAGGGTAGCTCTCCGTGTCACCGGGCGCGCACATAGACGCCTTCTCCCCCGTGGATACTTTCGAAACCCTTTTTACGCACCTTCTTCAACGTATATCTCACTTGTCTCACTGGGCCGTGCGTATATCTCTATGTACGTACGCCCGTATCACCTCTCGAATCGATACGGCCGGCGAGAACGCAACAGAACTAGACGGCGATCGAATAGAGCCGGCTGCTTCGTTACAGAAAATGAACCGAACGAGCGTGTAGAACGTGCCGCGTCCAACTGATCACTGGTTGATCCGGAGGGAGTACCGAAACTATAGTGTACTATCCACGGGAACTACTACTACTATACTACTACGGGGTTACGGGGAAAGAAGGATATCCCGGAGAACACTGAACACGTTTGCTTCTCTATTTTTAATGCTTGACTACGCGAGCTTCGTGCCCCTCGAATACAGCCCCCGAATGGAGGAGCGTTTTCGAAAGGTTTGATCAAGAGAGATCCAAGCGAACAAGCAACTCCCGAAACGTTCGAGGAGCTGGACGCGTCCCTGGTGGGCTCCGGTGCACGACTGAGGCGCCCTCTCGCCCCGCCCAGAGGCGCAGCGGTGCTTACGGGCGCGAGGTTCGACGGGACGTCGATCGATCCACCGACTGACCCCACCACTCGAGTCTATGGGAAGGCGAGGAAGGATCGCGTCGCGCGCATGCGCGGGATTTCATCCTCGATAATCGCCGCGAGGATCGACCGGCCCTGCGGTATCGAGGGTTTGAAATTATGCGCGCCGCGCCGGCGCGTCAAAAAGGGATGCTATGTTGAGATAGCTTCAGATCGGAAGCTTTCAATTTTTGAATGGAGGCAATAGGTTTTAGATTTAGATATTCATGAGGATTAGATACGGCATTGTTGGTGTACTTTATGGCTGGAATTACTTAACGGTGTATTATTCTTTTAATGAAATTGAATAATGCAAAGCACTTCTTTTACTTATCGGTTGATCATTTATTCAAGATTATCGAGTTTCACCCCTTTCTTGCGCATCTAATTTAGAGCGTCAGACATTTCTTTCTCGTGTAATGCCAAAGGTCCTTAGAACGATGAAGCTTAAAATGGAAACCGCGATGACATCATGATTACGTTTAAGAAAATGTTGAGGACGAATGTTCAAAGACCCTTAGTGTTTGAGATACAAAAATATGCTGACTTTTAACCTTCTGGAACAACCTAGCAACTGCAGCCTACTCATCGATTCATCAGCAACTAAATTGTGTAGCAATATTGTTATATTGAAATGAAAATTAAAAAGCCTAGACCCTGTGGTGTTGCCTACACTTTTTTTTTAGATATATATTATATTTTCGTAAAGGAACCGGATTTCGTGAAGTGAATTAGTACAATATATCCCCGACGACAGTATCGAGCCACAGTATTTTTACCTTTGGTTGATTAATTTCTTATCAAATATTCCGGGCAAAATTTAAATAAGACCTGCAGCCAGCACGATTGCAATAATATGGTACTTTAGTTTCAAATGGATCATACATTTTTTATTTGTTTCTGTTAATCAAATAAACCAGAGGTCATTTTATTTTTATCTGTTCACCGTATTTTCAGCAACTACTAGTTAAAATTGTTGCAGTCTTGGAAAATTAATATTTAACTGAATGGATAAATGCCAGCTGATGTGAACTAAAGCATATTATTGTGGAACACGAACGACATAAATAATATCTTCTCGAAATAAAAATTATAAAATTATTTCAGACAGGTAAATTTTTATTTTACCTTTTCTGCCTTACCTACAGTCAGAACAACTTCGACTATACATCAGTGACGTTAAGCACCTCTTTATAAATGGCAGCATTATATATTCCACTATTGAGTGTAGATAAGGCAGGGACGCGAGTAGTTTCAAACACTTCTTTACAGATGGTGGCACTATATACGTAACAAAATTAAATTACCTTCTTTTTTATTTTCAAAATTAAATTAATAATGCTTGAAAATCATTCAACGTTCTCTATTTTATATCAATAATGTGTTAGCAACCTGAGTATTAAAAACTACTTGTCCTATTTTAACAGAGGAGGTTTTTAATTAATGTTACTGAATTTTCACCAAGCGAAAATTAGTAAACGATGGGTTTTGCTTTGTCACGTTTTATTTTGCATTATATATATGTATATATATAATCAGATTGAATCATTTTCTTCCATCACTGATCATTCATAATTAATGTTTCTGTCGCGCATTCTTTCTCTCTGTCTCACTTTCTCTATCACAGCTTCTCCCTCTCTCTCGTTCTAAATGCACTCACCCGCAAAATTCAATCGTTCTCGCCATGCCTGCGTATATTATGTAGAACGCGGGGGACATGCGGTTGCGACGTGCATACACACGGACATACGATGATATGTGTGCTCTATACATATACACACACATGTAAAATAATTAATAAATTTTTTTGCTTGAAATCTCACGCGTACACTATAATCCATACAATATTAATTCTTTCGTGTGTTTTTTTTTCTTCATTTATACACATATACATGTTTATATACCTTTACATGTATGCATACATACACATGTATATACGTATCACGTATTGTATAATATAATATACTATGTCGCATATAAAAAACAATTACTTATTATAGAATACAAGATTGTTTCATACATACATATATATAATATATACATATAGTATATACATTATATATGTATATATATATATATATTTTGTTATTTATTGATTTGTTTCATTTTTCCCTTTCTTCATTTTTTTTTTTTTTAAATTAATTGAGTGTCTGTTTTTCTTTTATTTCTTCATCGTCGCCGTTAGTATCATTGTTTCGTCGTAAATCATTTCATCGTTCGTCACCCCTTTCGTTTTCTTCTCCATTATATTTTTCTTTTCGTAATAAATTTTGGCAATCGTTCCCTCGTTCCATGGCTAAAAATCCTTTCGTTCTCTTAGTAATATCTTAGATTATTATCAACTCGAGTAAAGTCTTTTTGGCGTTTCTTCCTTTTGCTGAATTTTTTCCCAGCGATTTTGCGCGTCAAGATAAGAAACTAAACTACAAATGTTGCGATTGGAAAACCTCCGTGCAATTCGAAAATTATACCTAGCGTATACATTTGATATAAAACCTCGATTTATATTTGCAATTATGCTAAATTAATTTACGTATACAATCCCTTTAATTCAGATCTAACCCGTACGTTGTAATGTATTCAGTATAAAATTGTTCGATAATTTTCTTCGCTATCTTAATCTAAAATCTCGCCCTTACCCCCGAATTAAAATTTTATTACCTCTCGATTGTTAAATTGCTTCGAAATTCTGTTACATATTTGAGAGTTTAATTAAATCACGACCTCCCTTGGCAAAGAGGATTCATTTCGAAAATTTAAAACAATTGATTGCAAAAGAGTCCTAACGCTAATTCGAAAGGAAATACTTTAAACAAATGAATCGTCATAGAGAAAAGATAGAAATTGAAAAACAGCTGATATTTTAGAACGGTCTCTTTAATTACACAACTTTTATTAATTTTCACTGTATAACTGCCATAATCTTCGATCTTTACAATCATTCAGTATCGTATATAATTCTCCATTTTCATTGATTTCGACGCTCGATTTTAGTATATATATATATATTTTTTGTTTTTTTTTAAGTTTTCTTTTTTACAAAGTTTCTCACGTGATCACACAATTATTCCTTAATTAATTCCATATCACTAATACATGATTTTTCCTTATTCCATTTTTGTTTCCGTTATTCGATCGAACCCAGGACGAGTGATAATATCGAACGAAAAATATTCGTAGATCGGCCAACGTTACGATCGATCCGATCGACGCAAACCGATCGTTACGACCCGCAACAATAGAAAATAGTAAAAATTTATACGACGATTAAAAAAGAAGAAAAAAAAACAACAAAACAACCGAGAAAAAAAAACGAATACCAAAAGGGAGAAAATGGCTAAAAAAAATCATGGGTTATTGCTTTGTCGTTAGTTCGTTCGTTTGCAATGGAAAATCAGACTTAAATTGAACGATCGTCGATCAAGAAACCACGGTTCTCTCATGTTCTCTATCCTAAACTTACGATAATGAAAAGATAATCGAAGAATATTCATTTTATTTATATGTTATCCTTTTTTTTTTTTTACCTTACGAGGTTATCTTTTTCCCCTCTTAATTAACTTTTGTTCCTCCACTAAGAGCTAACAATTGATACAAAAATCGACTCGTTGACGGTAACGGTTAGAAAGGCTTCCGGGATAATCGACGAGGGATTAATTAATCGTAGTTAAATATAGACGAGGCTCTTTTCTCGTTAATTTTCTCTAAAACACTCGTGATCGAGGGCAAAGGGAGAAAAAAAAATTATTCGCGAATAAAGCCAGCCGGTTAGAATGAACAACGGAGCAAAACGTTAAAAGAGCCAGCGAAATAAAATGATGCGAATTGCCAGAGCACGTGGATCATTACTACGAGCGAAACGCGAAGTTTCGAATCATAATTTCGAACCGAGCCTTAATAATCAACGGAATTAAAATCGTGCAGACTAAAGGCTGACAAATTTTGACAGACGACAATTCGATTCGACAATGAAGCAAATAAAAGATGCGACTGTGGCGCCAAAAGGGCGACAGAGAGAGAGAGAGAGAGAAAAATGAAGGAAAAAAATTGGCGTACAGAAAAAAAAAAATCAGATGAATTGGGTTAAGAAACCTACCTTGACAACAGTTTACGTTCGTCGCCTGGTGACCGGAAATAAGGCGAAAATACAGAAGCGTGTTTCCGTTGCAAGAAACGAGTCCGCAAACTCGACGGCGATTACGGGAACGAGGGAACAACCTCGAAGATGACGGTGAATTATTACTAAAATGAAAAAGAAACGAGAGAAAACGAGAAAAGGGTCGTCTTGGCAGGTGTTTAAACATCATTTCCTCGACGTTATTCGTCTTCATCCTCGAACTTTGTCCGCCACCATCGATTCTCTCGCTCTTCCGTCCATCGGAATCATCACGTTGTCCTCCAAGAATAAAACAGAACCCCCGAACGAAACAACTCCCCTACCCCGTTTCTCGTAAGTCCCTTCAATCGTCGATGCCATCTAACGTCACGGTGCTCTTTACCGTCCGCCATCTTATTCTCGGCCACGACCCTTTAATTCCGTCTATTTCGTTCCACACGCAACGTCCGCCGTTACGGATCATTTAAGATCGTCTTCGTTCACGTCTATCAGCTATTTGAGCTAGTGTTTCTTTTTCCTCTTCGTACGCTGATTAATTTCAATTCTTAAAATAATCATCCACGAGTCTGATGATTATGGCTAGCGGTCATCGTGGTACTTCTTCTCTCCCGTTGACGTTTTTTTACATTATGTACTTTTTTGTCGTTTTTTTGTTTTTATTTATTTGTTTTTGGTGGCTCTCGCGCGTGTACTCTTATGTATTCGCTTGTGTGTCGGGTGTAGAGATGTGTGAGATCGGGCCAGAGAACCGATTGTCGTCGGGCTCTAGCTGAAGAGGCACGCGATGTCGCGAAGTTGTTGCTGCAAAAGTATTATCTGCTCCACGTTCCGTCTCCACATCCTGGAACATACGGCACGGCTGTGGTCAGAATGAATATCTGACACGAGTTGGAATATTATTTGGCAAATTTCTACTAAATCTTTGCCCCATTCTCGGCAGAGTGGGCGTTCAAACGGATAATGGAATTTGATTATTTATAAGGATTTGAGGGTAATTTCGACGAAGCTGAAGTTTATGTTAAAATTTAAGTAATTATTGAATATATGTAATTTACAAAAAATATTGTTGAATTTTAACTATCGAATCGTTCTTTTTTCTTTTTCTTTTGTAACATCGTGAAAGGGTTCAGTTAAATTTGAATGAAAATTCTATAGTCGAACTTAGAAACTAAATCGCTAAATTATATTTAAAATTTGTATACAGTGAGTATTGCAAAGATTACTATAAAAAATAATACAGTCACATATGGATAGAAGTTCGTAGAACACTCACATTATTATACGCATAATCAGTTATCCCTATATAGGTACGTATACAATGTTGAGACAAAAATCAAGAGCGTATCAATTACGAAAGTATTCGCAAACGCAAACGTTAAAATTCTATATTATAACAATCCTTATTACAAGATTCCTAAAATTGTACAAAACGCGTGAAAATGAAAAGGTCTACAACGTCTACTGCTTAATCTCTAATTACAGCACCGCTTGCTTGCACGTTCCACGAGAGAGAACACCCAGGGAACGTAAAAACGAATTCAACACTAACAGGTCAAAAAAAAAAAAAACTCATTCGACGACTCTCTATTTTCCAGTCTCGTATAATATCCTTAAAATTTTTGTTTGTCTTTAGAAAAATATATATAACGTCAAGTGTGTGTTAACAGTTACACGAAAGGATTAATAATAACTAATTTACAAACTGATCTCTATGCGAGAACCGTGCGCTCCTTCCGTTCTCCTTACAAACATGTATATCGGTCATAAATTATGTGAATACGCGTAATCGGGTCCGCCTATCTACATCAGAGGTAAAAATTGTACAAAAATGCAAAAAACATTCCCGTCCAGAGTCCAGGGATAATTGATACATGGGACACACCAAACACCGTCGCAAAATCATGACAGAACGATCACGATTACCAATTGCACTCAACCTCGATACCACCAATTACATAAAATGGAAAGGAAATAGAATTCCATCACACTCCGCTCTGCCATACATATAAACTATGTACCCCCCCCTTCAAATGTTACAGAGAGACAGACACGGCCAACAAGAGGACACTCGGTGACACGCAGCAACGAAAACGAAAACGGAAACATCTCGAATCGCCAGGACGCACGGCGCACCAAATCAACAACGTCGTCGGCTCAGTTTCAAGAACGTCGGCCCAACGCGTGTATCAACTATCCCCGGCTTCTTCTAACCGACGCGCAATTGTACGCTTAAGTGGGCTACTAACCAAACTCGAGCCGGCAGAAGAAGCAGACGTGGCAGCAGGGGTAGGCACCGTCAATATTGGATGATATTGTCTACGACCGCGAAGCCGCATGCCCCAAGACCAGCGTGAGACATCAGGCGTACCAATTCTCTCGCGTGGGACGCCGCCACTTCCAGCGGCGGTCGTCGTGGCAAATTACTCGATTCTGAAAGCACCCATATGCTTAATACAATGTTCAAGCTATGGTACGGCTTGGGAATGAATCGATTAGGGTGGGTGGATCTCTATCGCTGGCTTGAAATGTTTGGGGTACTCGTGGAACAGGCGAACCCCGAAAGATCATTTTGCGATCCCTCGATCGTTATACATACGTGAACGCGTAATAATGCTCTCACCGAGTATGGCAGAATTGAGTCTGGCGCAAACGGTTTCCCTTTGTTGAGGATCGAGCTGCCATCCGACCGGCGAGTTCCATGGGTTTGCATAAGCTAGAAGACTGAACGCATCTTGGAGCATCTTTTTATTGCTTTCGTTCTTTCCGTGCTGCTGTCTCAGATGTATCGACTGGGAGTAGAGCTGTCTACCGAATTCCAGCATCTTCTCGATTGCCTGTTTGTCCCCGCCGCACAACTGTTTCTTATTATTATTCTTACTCGACGTGTTGTTGTCCAGCGTGCAGCCGCCGTTCTGTTGCTGCTGAGTTTGATTAACACTGTTGGCCTCTGTGGTACAGATCAAATATTCATTGAGACGCGTTTAATTGGATCGAGAAGCATCGAGCAAATTTATAAACAATTTAGACAAATGTCGGACATTGTGTAATTATCACTTCAATTGAAAATGAAAAAAAAAACACCCAGGTGGTGGTATCCAGGTACCAGCCTGACGGAATGATTACGCGAAGTAGCGAAGCAACATTGTCTCACCCATGTCGACGTCCTCTCCGTTTTGACACTTGTACCCGTTGGTATTTAAATCACCGTTCTGATAACCGTTCTCGGTGGCGGTAGTTTTTACACCGTTCATAACGTTCTCCTCCATATCTACATCGTTGTCGATTTGCCCGTTAACGAGCTGCTGCTCCGTGGAGCCGTTCATTGTGTTGTTCATGTTCATCTCCTCGACGTTGCCGTTTGTCGACGACTTGGTGTACGCCTTCGTCGACTGTATAACGCTAGTTTGATTGACATTGGAGCTCTGTGTGACTTCCGAATCGCTGCCATTCACCATTTCAACGAACTGCCGGCACTTGAGGGCGAACAGAAGATTCGGGTCCCGTTCCAGTAGGCCTGGGTAGAGCCGGCTGGTTAATTCTATGGCCTCGCCCATTCTGCCCGCCAGGACCAACTTTAGAATTTCTAAAAACAGAGTAGGATAATTTCTTTCTCGGTGCTCACCGTCCGGCGAACTCTGTCCCCGTTGGTAATTGAAACAGGCTAGATCGGGTCGGCGATTAAATATCGGTCGTCCCTCGTGCGGCAATGTCATTGACAACTTACTTTGTCTATTTTTAATAGAGTTAAGATCTTCCTCGAATCCCTGACCGGTACTTTTGGCAAACGCCTCGGCAGTGGCACAATAACCGTGATGGACCAAATATGTTGACACCATTCTGAAAAGTTAATCGAAACCGCTAGAGCACGTGGCGCGTACAAAGTGATTGCGAACATTCCTCAACCATCGACGTGAATTTTCAAGCGTTACTTAAGAAAGGGAGAAGAAAGGAAGAAATAATTTTACCGAAAGGTACAATTCGAGCCAACGAATATTTATAAAGGAACGCTCGGTCGTTCGTTTCAACGAGACAAGATCTCCAAGTTCGATTTATAAGGCGAACAATTACGCTCGCGTTATTATTTGAATAAAAATTTCACTGCTAATCTTTGCTAACGCGGCCGAATGTACTTATCTCCGCAAGGCCGTGTCGCGTTAAACCGACGCGGTAACTGTTGTGTCTCGTTGCACAACGTTTCATTGCGCCCCCTTACTTGTGTAGAACTGCTTGCCACTGGCCCTGTCCGTAATCTGGCAAAGGGTAGTTAATAATTTGCAATCTCGTTTGAACGCGGAGCTCGTTCAGCATGTCGTCGATATCGAAAACAAACGGTTCCTGACCAAAGTTTGCATCGACGACCTCCCCCGGTGTCTGAAGACCCACAGTCGGATATAAATTTGGCTGAAAACATCAAAGGGCAAGGATCGTTTGAGAATATCGTTCGCGCTTCGATAAAAGAAATACAAATACCACGGTACAACTTGAACCGCGATTCAATGGAAATAGAAATTTTTCCCACAAACCGGAAGATCAGTGAAGGCTATGCCAAGATGATGTCCGTTCTTCGTGTAGAAGGCAGTGTTTTCAACAAGATTTACGCCACAGCCGATCACATCGCCTGTGGTGAACGTGGGCCCGTACGGTTGGCCCGTTCCAGAGGAACAAAAGCTGTGCCCGTCGTCGCCATGGTAACCGTATGAGTGTTTATCCCAACCTGGCAGCCTGTTCACGTTAACGCCATGGGCGGACAGGCCTATTCCCATGTAACCGTCTCTGCCTTTGCTAACGATCTTCACCTCGAAATAATAGAGGCCACAGGCTGCCGGTATGGGATGCGTTGTGCGCACACTTGCTGCATCCTTGTGGGTTTTCCCGTAACCTGAGGGCGGGGGGCAAAATTTTTAGCAAATTATTACAAATTCGGGCATGAAGAAAATTCGCAGAATTTCATTACGGGGGCAGTAATGGATCTGATGATTTGCGCGATGGGGTCAATCGGTACGGGGAAATTCATTTATGGGGAGCACCGTTTCATTAATTTCTTTTCACGCGAGGTATTGTACGCGGTAGCAGATTTGCAATTTAATCGATTTTTTAGATAATTATAGAGGATTTTAATCGGATTATGTGAGGATCGAAGAAATTTCTGGCAGCAACGCGGAGAAATTAATATTTTCAAAGAAAAATAGACAGAATAATATTTCCTCCTCGTCCTCCGCTTTTCGCACGAAAGAAAGTTCAAAGAAAGTGATCTACGCCGAGCAAGTCGATGGGTGGAAATTCGAGAGCAGAAGTGATCGTTCGTCGCGATCTAATCGCTAATCTTGGATGCACTTGCAATGCAGTGATGCAGTTTGTCGACCTAGTAACCTACAGTTAACCATTTCACATTTAATTAAGTATAAAGAATTATTAAACCAGCCTAACAGATGCACCGGTGATCTCCGTTTATACACGATCGAAATAACCGTGCGTTAATTGAAGTAATGTTTGTGCGACAGCTATTTAATTCGATTTAATTACGAGGAGAAAATACGATTTTCCTGTTCTTTTTTTTCTCACTAATTATATTGACTCTGCATTTAGGGAAATCCTTTTAGAATTTTATTTTGAAAAAGAAGTCAAGTAAAAACGGATTGTCTGAGACTTATATTAATTTGATTAAATAGCAAAAAAAAAAACTAGTATAAGGTATTCGTACTCGTTAAACACATAAACAATCCTGGTTGGCAATTTTTCTGCAGAATTTGTATTACATCTAAACAATACACAATCCTTTATTCTAAGCGTCCAAAGGAAAAGCAAAGGATTTGTCGAACACAGCAAAAAGGACAATGAATGACTATCTGAACCATGCGATTAACAGAGAAGCAAAAATTATTAGAGCAACGGTACCATATCAATCATGCTTGATGTGGAGAATATATTATCCGTTTCAATCTTACTATGAATGCAAAATGTATCTCCACTAACGTGTTACTGCGAAACACTAAGCTTGCAACATATCTTCCTCCAGCATCGCTTTACAATATTAGTTCATTAACAAGGCTGGCCGGGCTATTCGCTAACGATTGTTTCATTAATTATTCTTCGCAGAGAAAGGAAACATAAAAAATAACACTATACGTATTTACTCCTAATTAAACATCCTAATTATTAATGCAGCCTCAACTTTGATCCAGAAACCTCAGCATGCAATAACCTATAATGATAACACAGATCCGATATAATTGAACGAATAAACCTACGTTCCTCCAATTTCTACGAATGCGTAATTCGAACGTGTGCGACGAGAAATTTTGTTCACTTCGAAAATGATCGACTACGTACCAAGAGACACTGTAGATGGAAGAGGGGCAGAGTAGGGAGGGGGCACAGAGTTAGAGAGAGAGAGAGAGAGAGAGAGAGAGCGAGAGAGAGCGAGAGAGAGACGGACCAAGAGAGTAAGAGAGAGAGGTATAGTAGTTGCAAGAGAGGAGACAGAAAAGTAACTGTTCAAACATCGCAGCTGTCATTGCCGTTGCGCCTTCCCTACGCAGATTCATTTTTCCAAATGGTCTTATGAAATGAAAAAAAATCGGCGGCAAAAATGGCTCGATCGTGTAGGCCGATCGCGATCGACGTGAAAAACGTTTTTCGTCGAAATTGCGAGACACGACGGCGGAAAATGAAAAAAGAAAGGGATACCAGTGGATCGAGGGAAAGTCGAATAGAGACCATGACCGATCAGCTGATTCCTTTGTTTAGGTCGCTGACACACGCGAAACGGAGACCTGCCATTTTCAATCGATATTACAAACCCCGTCAACGATTCGTCCGTATCGAGCAGAGATCGTGTCCCATTGGCCGGGATCGTTCCGCGATCCCTCGTACACGGCAGTGGCGAAAAATCGTCCGCGTGAACGCGTCGAATGGCAATGAAATTATTGGGAAAGACCGAGGGACCCCAGGCGAACGTACCTTTATAGTGAACACGAAGATTGTTTTGGGAGAGGCCGATGTAATTGTACTTGTCCTTGGGGCTCCACGAACGTGGCAACGGCGTTTCCTCCTCGTTCACCATCGGATAGAGCATCTTCAGAGGATCGACGGGCTGATTTTGCCCGGAATTCGTCTGTGAAGGCTCCATAACACTCGGTTCCTCGCTGGTGGCGGCCATCTTTCTCCTGGGCAGCCCCACTACTTTCGCCAGTGGACTCTGCTTAACTGACTGCGCAACGCTTCTGCGCAACTCAGCTTTACCTTCTGTTCATGAAGCCTGCGAAACATAGATAATGTATACTTGTAGGGAAAAAAATGGAGCGCGTCTTGTGCCATCTGGCGTGGAATGGGGCAAGCGTGTTCAGGGCGGCGCGTGTTACGTATAATAAAAGAGAGGGGAAGGGGTTATTATTATGTACACGGGGAAAAATTGTGGGTGCCTGTTCAAAATAATGTGTATCATTAGGTTTGATTTTTTTCTTCCGAGATATTATAATTGAATTGTTGTATCGATTTTCTATACCGTTTCTCTGGATATCTGTACCTTCTCTTTCTTTAGTCGCATTTCCCGTTTTTGTAATCGCTCGTGAAGTACAAACAATATTATCTAACGACGATTGGTAAAGCAGTGCGAATGCAAAATTTGGCTAAGGTCGTGAAATAATTAATTATCTTTCCATCTCGCCACGGTTTTGGCTGACAACGTTATTTTTTTCCTTTTTTCTATTATCGATTTCAAATGTATGTGCGCAGTACCATGCGTTCATTTATTAAGCATGAATATTATTTATGCTAAGCGGAAGTAATAGCGTTTGTAGTGGCTGAATTAAACCAGTACGACAAATATATGCGCGATACGATTCTCTTTTCCAGTATATCAAGTTGGGTAATACAATCTCAGTATGTTGTACGCAAATGTAGCATTCCATGCGTAAATGTTTTATGTATGATGCAGCTGAAGCCAGCATTATTAGTTCAAGCATATTCAACAAGCCAATCTAATTTTTATTGCGCGTACAAATAAATTTCTGCTATATTTTAATTTTTTTTCGCAAAAAATAAAAATCGCTTTTGTTACCCTTGCGAACAAGTTTCTGCCGATTGTCTTTGGCGATCAAGGGATTTATTAACTATATACTAGAGTGTATGCAGGCGTGAAAAAAACAGAGTAGAAAATGCAATTGCTTGTATTAACCGCAACACAAAAATTGTCAATTAACAAATTGCAAATATGGAGTTCGAGAAAGAATATACACGCTACGGTTAAATAACATTCATTATAATTGTGATTCAATCGCGATCTAAGAGAGGTACGAATTAAAATCAGTAATTGTATGTTATACACCTTTCCTCTAATTCCTCTTCATTATTCTTCCTTCGTGAAACATAACACATTTATGATGCGACGTATAATTTTTCTCACGGTATAAACACACGTAACACAATGCTGCAGAAACTAAAATAAAATAGAAGGCCGTTTTATTATCTTTCACACCACCAAGTATTATCTTCGAACGAAATGAAATTGTCGCACTGAATTTCTTGTAATTCAATCACCATGGAATTAAAGGACAACGAGAAGCGTTAATTTCCCGAGAAATCGACGCGTCCATTGTAAATAATAAAAATAAAAATAATTATCTAAATATATTTCGACAGCATACTGCGGCACGTACTAGGGAATACCGTTCGCAGAATGAGTTAGGTACATTTTTGTGTACGCCGGCTTTGTTAATGTAGTGTCAGTCTGTCGACGGTGTTGCAGGGTTAAAGCGTAACTTTTCGCAAATTTTTCTATAAAAATTTGCGGAAAATCCGTTCGTTTGAAATGTCGAAAATACTTAAACGAAGACTCGAAGCATTGAATTATCTAGAATGGGAGAAAGTCAATGTCAACGGTTCGTTACCATGCTATTCCCAAAGCTAAATACCGAATACTTTTTTCCAACATATCGACGTCGTTGTCAATAACCCTTAACTATTTCTTCGAAATTGCATTTAGTAAATGATTCGAATAATTACAACCTGTAATCACCAGTGCATGTTATTCCATTAAAAAATTCGAGTAATTTTTTGGCCCAAAAATATGAACGATCCTGAAGTATTATTTCATTGTATTTGCACGAATACTTGCCTAATGTTACCGTAATCATTTAACAAACATATATCACTCCTATCATTCGAACATTACAGATACACAGCATTTTCGTAAGGTAACACTTTGGTTGGAGGAGCAAAAGATACGTCTGTACAATATACAAGATCGAAAGGAGCTGCGCGATTTGAAGAGCGAGAACTGGCCGCAAACGTTTGCCAAATACTGCAAGGATGCTAATTGCCCAATATCTGATAACGACGTGGACCAACTTGAATGGCTGTTGGGCCAGGCGATCTGGTTGGAAGCGGAGAACAACAGTAAATATACAAAGATTAATACATCCGTAATGATTCTAAGGGGAGATAAATATCGCATTATATTTCAGCCGAAGAATATTCGCAAAATGTGAAGCAAATGAAATTCAAAATAAAAGAGGATGCTAAGGTGCCCTGTCTTAAATCCAAAAATCCATTGGATAATTTAGACTGTGAGTATATATTTATAAAACATCTTACAAACACATATATCTATATATATATCGTTTTTCTTTCGATAGTCGAGAGCAACGAATTTAAAAACGAGATCAATTCCTTGGCGAAGCAACTACGAGTTCTGCAACATCCTAATCATCTGATAACGTTGGCCGCTTGCAGTAAGCTGGTGCAAAAGCGATTGAACTCTGAAAGCCTGCAGAATCCGAATTCTAAGATTATTAAAGGCAAACCGTATCCAGTGATGAATATCCATCCTGGTTTCCAATTGAACAAACCCACGATGGAGAACGCAGCTAAAATACTTGCGCTCCTGTATATTCAGGACATTAGGAACCTTCAAACGAAAATTAACGAGGTCATCGTTAGTGTGCAAAGTATCACGGCCAATCCCAAGACGGACACAAAGTTGGGAAAAGTTGGGAAATAAATTAGTCATTTATAGTACGCATAATAGGCCTTGGATATTTTCTTATGACATTGTTGTATAGGAAAGCTGGAACGTAGTAGAAATTGTACACGATTCAGAATCTTGGAAGAATGTCTAAGACGACTAAACACGTTAATATTTCTTTGGAAAATGTACCGTTTGCTATGATTACGTATTTAATTTTTGTTGATATGTATACATTTTGAGATTCCGTTTGAAACGTTAAGCATTGTCGAAATGTATTGTATTCGACGATTGGCAATTCCTATATTAAAATATCATCTATTATAATTTGTACATCACAAGTTGTAGAAGTCGGAATGATATTTTAGTTATCTTGTTTGGGTAGCGTTTGTTCTTTTTCATATTTATTTTGTAAGGAATACTTAACGAAACATACGCATAATAGATCTATTTCTTTAACTAGTCGTTTGATGCATTTTTAAAATGTAAGATCTCTCTTTAATAGCCTTGTATTTTTAAAATAAACTAATATAACTAATTAATAAATTCCTACTTTTTTGTTTTTTTACACAAGGTGTTCGAAGGAAGTAATTTTTAAGCTGATAGGAGTAATTCTGTACATAGATATTTATAAAATTCATGAATAAAGGTATTGAAAATTACTTTGTCTCCGTCTTTCTATTGCTTACAATTAATCTGTTAATAGCTTTCCCTCGAGACGCAAAAATAATATTTGAAAAATGGAAACAAACAGTTCATTGCATATTTATTTAATAAATATACAAATTCATTTTAATATTTTTTGAATAATTAAAATCCGCATAGCACTGCATTGTCTTGAAAAATCCACATGGGGCATTACGTTTATGATTCGAAATAAAATACATGCAATTCGATCAATATGATTGTTATTAAATTTCGATAACAATTAACACATTCTCTATGCATTGTCAACGAAATAAGCTCAGTCCATTAAGGCACTCATCTTCGAGATTGCCTATTAATATATCTTTCTTTATATGTCGCTTATTTGGCAGGTAATTTTGCTAACAATTATTCGGATTATAATGAGATTAAAGTTATTCCCTTTTACAATGCTAATGTTGTGCAATTATATGAGACTTTTATCATTCATTTTTCATCTATATTATACATTTGTACAAAAAGTATATAATTATAACAATTTATATAAACACTATATTCATCTTAAATGTGTGCGCCCGATTTTTTAGATTTTTAAAATTGAATATCATCATTGTATTGCGAAATGACTAAAGAAAATCTAAAACAACTGAGCGGACATATTTAAATTAAATATACTGCAATTTTAACAGTACGTACATTTAAATTATTTATTTAAATTATTATGAGAAGTTTCTTTACGAGGGACGACGTAGGTAAAGTATTATTGTATATGTTAAAAAAGTACAAAAATGCAAAGCTGACTGTATCGATATGTTAATATCGATGTTGAATATGCTAAATTGCAGAATTGATAAAACATACAGCTTAAGAGAATGTGAATAACAAGAGCGAAGAAAGTTAAAAAAAAAAATTTATCTATATTATAAAAGAATAGTAAAAATAAATTCAATGCTATCTTTTACTTTTTTTTATTAAGTGCGAAATGTATCCAAATTTTTTGCCAAGTCATGTCTGCATTTATCACGGTGCAGTATTGCCCGAAAGAAACGTATAAATAATTGTAAGGTACCGATAGATTAGAATAATACCCTTCGGATAAAATCTGTTATGGAAGTATCTGCGCTCATCTTTGTACATTAATCATTGCTCATGGTTTTACTCATGAGACAAAGAATTTTATGATTATATCAAGCATCAAACTATCTCTACGTCGAGAGCAAGAAGATACAATGTACGTTTTTCGTGAGTATTTAATACATAATTCGGTGGAACAAATTATAAAAATAGTATCTCATACTTTTGCACCAAAATGAGGGGGAAAATCTGAAATTACACTTCAAAATTACTCTGTTTTCTCGAAATATCCTTAGAAATATAAAATAAATTCGCATCTATTACAATATAGTACGATGTACGCTAATATGGTTCGAAG
Source organism: Nomada fucata (assembly GCA_948146005.1). NCBI lineage: Eukaryota > Metazoa > Arthropoda > Insecta > Hymenoptera > Apidae > Nomada > Nomada fucata. Next base: position 28,452,790 of record OX411277.1, on the reverse strand, counting down.
AAATGGTGGTTTTTAGAAGTATATAATGGATTGTGAAATTGTTTTCCTTGTGTAGAGGAATAGAAAGTTGAGGGAAATATGTGGACTGTTGAACAGTCGTAAAAACGTTCTATTATAGTAAGCAGATTAAAATCTCTGAAAGGTACAAGAATTTCTCTAGTTTTGTGCGGCTGAAAAATGTACCGTAAAGCGATCGTAAAAGTTCATATGGAATAAAGAGTTATGACAGTCGACACCTATGTGTCACCCTATTTCCCGAAGATACAACTTCCAGAGTTCTTCGTCTAGGTTCTTCCTCTTGCATCGAGGCTTGCAGTGCCCTAGCGAGAGCTTCATCCTCGCTCATAGTGCCTTGATAATTCTTAAAGATATCTCCGTTCCTCCTGTTCACTCTCGTGCGATTCTCTACAACAGCCAGTCTTTTCCTCCGAGCTGTTTCTTCTTCGCCTATGCACGCATGATCCGTGGGATGTCTGTGCTTGAGGCAGAAATTCTTTCCACATTCTGAACATCGCACTTGGACTATTTCTTTGATTTTACAGCCGTTCGACGAGCATCTGTGATCGAAATAAAATACATTTTAAGATATTCTCGTGCAATTTTAATTGTATGAATTAGTATAGTTATCGAGTAAATGCGAAGATGTATGTATATATCGTGCCTATTGGAAAAGGTCTTCTGGCTTGGTTTTTTGAAGTCCGATTGACATTCGTTATCGATGTGCCGCCCAACGGCGACGTCCGGCGGATCGCCTCGCTTTACAGGTATTGGAGTGTTGCAAAGCGGACAGACTGGCACTTGAATGTCTTTCTTGTAAGCGCTTGGACAATCATGATGGAGGTACGATATGTGCTCGTTGCAAAATATTGCTGAACAGGAATCACACTTGAGAGGCAGGAAGTCCAAACGTTTGCAACTGTTTTCTGAGCAATGTTCACCCAAATTCGGGAATTCCATCTTAGACGCGAAGAATCTGGAACACAGATCGAACAGATTAGTTTGGCGTTTGGTTAAAATGATTTGCAAATCATGACTTGCCTTTGCAATGCACATATCGCAAATGGAAAACGATACGTTCGATCGTTATGAAAATTGTGTCGTAATTCTCTATGTAGTTGCATTTATGTACGATGATATTCCATAAACGGGATACGTAACCTCCAAAACTTTGCAGTTTTGTTGTTTAAACGCGATGGATATACCACGGGGGAATTAATACGCGAAGAATTGTCACTTTAAATGGAAGAAATGGTGTGGAAAAGTTGAGCGAGATACAACAACGGTAAGAATAGAATTTTATACGAACGAATACCTTAAATTATGTTGACGTAAACCTGTTGCTACTGCCTTCGATGTGTCAACGTTAACAGCTCACCGTTACCACGTATCACAGGGCAATCAATGTCACTCTGAAAGCGACTCGACCTTTCACTGCGCTAATACAACAACGTTTGTGTCGAAAAATATTGAGCGAAAAGCAACACAATTCTTCGATACGCAAGATTTAAAGGTTATGCCCGCCTCGATCTAAAGTACAAATAAACGGACTACTCAACGTTGACGCGAATATAAAGCACGCGTGACTTACGAAACGGACGGAATAATCGCGTCACCTGAATAATCGCGAATTAAGCATGACGGTGCTGGCGATTGTACCGCCAGTGGCGCCTCTACAGGCAAATGTTACGAACTATAATTCAAAACGAAGATTCAGTCGCGTCGATAAAGAAGAATCGTCGTTGCTTACAATCTGTTGATAACGTTGCGAGTGACACGGAAGTGGTAAGGGGTGATCAGCACCCCCAGGAAAACGGGCGGAAAGAATACATTGCACGATTGGTCTCTGCCTATATCTCGTTTGCGGCGTAAGCGCACTTGCTCGTGCACTGCAATTAATAATTAATCGGCGGCTAGCTTTACTCACCTTCGTACTTACGACCCAATAAGGTACGGCGCGCTCCTAAAACCGTTATTCCACTCGCACGTGCCATCTCGACAATGAACACAAACACGGAGCGCGCGTCTCCGGCGATTTACAATCGCGAACTCCCGTTCGCTTTTGCACTTATCGCCGGAGCATGCTTTTATTATGATTTTTGAGCGCCAGGTGGCCGCGTTTTTGTTGTCCGTTTGTCGAACGGTGCAGGTCCCAGAGCGCCATTACATCGATTAATGTCACTGTATCCGCGTCCCTAGTAGCCGATTCGCCCCCCAGTAACAGATCAATTGAAAAAAAAAAATCGCGAGATCCGTCGATATGTCGAGCAAACGGAAAACGACCGGCACGAAGAAGGGCCGCCCGAAATCGCGAAAAGTGGAATACGACGACGACGATATCTCCAGCGAGCACGAGTCGGATGTTGATGACGCCGAGACCGGCTCGAATGCCGACGGCGAGGACGCCACCGAGGACGATCTTACCGATGTCTCCAGTATTCCGGAATTGCCGCCACCAGAGGTGAAATTACTTCCGTATCATTTGTTTTTTCCTCACCGTGTCTATTTATCCCAGGTGCTGGGTAATTTTTGAGGTCCACGGAGAGACGAGAAAGCGACGCTTGTGTGCCTCCTCTCGCAGCCATGCATTTCCCGAGCTGGTAAAGGACAGGCGTCTCGAAAGAGAAAGGAATTTGTGCACCGTGGATCGCATTATTCGTATTTCAATGAACGAGAAACGTTACTTGCGATTATCGTTCGCATCGTTGTTTTAAACTTTTATCGATAATTCAGCGGATTACGGATTTCCGATTGCCGTCAGCTGGAATGAAATAATTGTTCACGTGGATGAACAATCGTTGGACGAATAGCGTAAAACGATCACATTTATATAGACATGGACGTACGAGAAGATTTACCTTACTGGTAATTGCAGGGAGGATGGGGAAAACCAGGAACGTTGGTCATGTGTGGGCTCACCAACTGGGACATGGCGGGTCGGAAGGCGCCGCCGAAAGGCGTGAAAGTGAGCGTTGGTCGTAATTTGTGGACGCCGCACACTTTCAAAAATTTGAACGACGCCAGGGTCAGGCTAGTCGCCTCGGGGCCCGCTGCTTCGCACAGTATTATTGTTACCGAGGATAATAGATGCTTGGCTTTTGGTAGAAATGATAAAGGTAAATGAACGAAAGGTAAACAAAACTTATCTTACGATTAAGCCTTACGCTGTAAGTAAATGTACCTTGAACAAATAGCTGTCCGGCAGGATTTGTTAAGACGTACATCCTCTTCTTTCCCTAGCACCGGATTAACAAATGTCTGGCTCGGTATTCCGGTATTCGTAGCATCTGTGATTTATTACATTTCTTTTTGTTTTACCCGTTAACCTTTGTAGGTCAGCTAGGTGTCGGCGATGCGAAACGTCGGGACGATCCCACTGAAATCACTGCGTTAAAGGGGCATACAGTGATAGGGGCGGCTTGCGGGCGCAACCATACGTTGTTCTTGACGAGTCGTGGCATTGTGTTTGCTGCCGGGGACAATAAACTGGGCCAGTGCGGTGTCGGGAAGAACGACGCCTGCATTGTGTCCGCCACTAAAGTCAAATACTCCGGTCCGCCTATAGTGAAACTTGGCTGTGGTGCGGATTTCTCGATGGTCCTCGACGTGAAGGGCGGCCTGCACTCGTTCGGGAGCCCCGAGTACGGCGCGCTCGGTCACAACACCGACGGCAAATATTTCATAACGAACACGAAGATGGCGTTCCATTTCGAGAAAGTGCCTAAGAGAATCGTTTTGTACATTGAAAGAGCAAAGGACGGCCACGTGACGCCTTTGGATCGCGTGGAGATCACGGACTTCAGTTGTGGGCACCATCATACCGTCGCTATCGACAGTAAAAACCGGGCATTCTCCTGGGGTTTCGGTGGTATTGGCCGTTTAGGCCACAATGAGCAACGGGACGAGCTGGTGCCACGTTTAATTAAATATTTGGAGCCGCCCAATCGCGGCGTCAGGGCTGTGCACTGCGGAAGTACTTACAGCATTGCCATCAACGTTCACGGATCGGCATTGATGTTCGGCCAAACGAAACGCACGGGGGAAGCGAACATGTATCCAAAGCCGATTCAAGATTTGTCCGGCTGGGAGATCAGATGCGTTGGATGTTCACAAACTAGCGTAGTAGTCGCTGCGGACGACTCGGTTATTGCGTGGGGTGCTAGCCCCACTTTTGGTGAATTGGTAAATAATTGTATAATGAATAAATACGTTGATAGACCGTTTGCGGACTTTTACGCTAAATTCCTCTTCTTCACTTTAATAATTACAGGGTTTCGGCGAAATGCGTAAGTCCTCCACCACACCAATGGAAGTAAAAGCGCTGGAAGGTTTGTACGTTACCGCTGTTACCTGTGGTCTCTCTCACACGCTTATGATTTGTCGGGACGAATCTGAAGAAGAAAAAGCTAAACTTAACAAGCTACAAGTATATTCGGTTTAAGGCCGCATAATTTCAATTACTGGCGGAGTATTTCTACAATTCATCGCAATCATTATTACCTATACATAACGACGAATCGAATTTTCTACGCAATGGGTACACAACAACGCCGGCTATATCGATTAATAAAGTTCATTTGGGCGACTCGGAGGAGGAAAGATTTACAGATCTGCGAGAAACGGTTATTGATAGACTGCGTAAAAACGTCCATACGAAATATAAGACTTAAACTTGTTGTTCTCTACTTTGTACTTCCACATTTACTTAACGTATGAAGAAAAGTTTACCGTAATAGGGAACCCCGTTCTGTTAGTAGCTCAGGATATAGACCAAACGCGAATAGATGCAAAAAAGGAAAAGAAAAAAGAAAAAAATATATTTTGATACGTTGCTATTTTTTATCGAGGGTACCCTTCTGTGTCTTTTAACAAGAACGAAAGAAACGATCGATACGTAACGGAGAAGAGTGCTGGCAACTGAATGGAACATGTTACGGGATTTAACAAGTACATACTGCCTTTACTTTTTGTCTTTACGTTTTGACACGCGAGACGCAAATAGTCTATATATCATTGATTCATTACAGTAGTACCTGAATCATTAAATCTGCAGAAATCATTCTTATATTCTATGTACAGGAAAACGTTTTAGAGGTGATTATACAGAGAAATACCGGATCGTACGTGTTTAAATGATTTCGTTCTTACGACTAAATACATAGGGAATATTTATGCGCATTTGTTTTTTTTTTTTTTTTTTTTTTTTTTTAGAAACTCATTTTATTGCTACGTTTACAGTTAAGGAACGGTCGTCAACTGGCCGCAAGGGAAAAACGTTTTTCCCCTTGAATAATCGACATTTGTTCAATATACCTTTTAAACGAATAATTGTTCCACAGTTAAAATATTACCCAACGAGGAAATATTTCAGTAAAAAGGAGAGAGAGAAAAGAATACATTGTTAATTGCTATACACATTATGTAAGATGGTCGAAAAGTTCTTGTAACGAATTTTAATGCGATTTGGACACCATATGCTATCGAAAACACATGTATACGCGTTATAAGTATGGCTATCCACGAAACAGTAGTGAATGTAATCGAAATTTTATATATCATTTTATTTTAGAATTACTGGCACAATGTAATACAATGGGCGTAAAAAAAAGGAGCGTAACGTTCATGCGTTTAAGAAGGACTGAAATTAGAATCACTGCCACAAATATTGTTCATTCCATTCCCTTTTGTCGCATATGATATTTCTATGGAATTACACTGCACCGTTTCAGGAATGTACAAGGCAAATTGCAAAATAAACGAGTTTTTTAAGTAATTTCCACTAAAGACTTTTTTTTTAATAATAATAATCAATAATCGTCTAACTTATAAAGGCGGCGGTGTAGAAAGATCGTCGCTCTTGTCCGATACATTAATTTTACACGAGCTACATACATCGGGAAATTCGCAGCTTTCGAATGTTTTTAGAAGCCCCCTAACACACTGCCAACACTGTGTTTTAATGCGATGCAATTCTTGACGGTCCTTGCAAATCTCGCAGGGAATATTTTTCGTGGCCTCCTCGTTCTGTATTCTAATTTGTTCTTCTTCTTCTAAACGTCTCTTCATCTATTGAAAGTATCATTAGTTCTCCATATCAACATACTACGGTATCAAATAGTATTAACTCTTGTATCGGTTATTTTTTAAGCAAATAAAGTACGTATTTTTAAAGCGTTGAGTATTATTGCGAGCGGCACACTAACGATTAATTTACGATCCATCGCCATAGTGGACACCGTGAATACTTGGTGAACGCAATCCTTATTCGTATCGGAGACGTTGCCGTGGATCCAACGTAGCAATTGGTACGCCGTATAGTGTAACGGATCGGTTGGTTTGTATCTCAGTGTCCTTGCCATAGCCCATACCAGTGGCACCATGATGTTTTGCCTACGAACGGAGGTGTTCAAAATATCAGGGAAGAAAGTCTTAGTCGTAGTGCGCTTGTTTCTTTTTAGCAACGTTATTGCACACCCCATAGATTTGTTAATTGTCAACCTGAGATAGTCGTTTCTCCGCGCGTTCATATCAGCCTCCGTTTCGTTCTGTTCTAGTACATGACACTGGCAATTGCACAGCGGATAATGTTCCATCGCATTGGAATAATCGGAGCTGCCCTTAGTGCCTCTTTCATGTACTTCCTCTGTTACGTCCGCATGCTTACAGATTGGCTCCAATATAGTTAAACTGCAACTGCATATTATTTCCTACAGACGATATTTATCGACGTAAATATAATAAGATGTCCGTGAATTGGTAATTACATTCAGACCTCCATATCCGAACAACTCTCTTCCATTTCGTTCAGCCCCAAGTCGATTAACATTTGCTCGGTTTCTTCGTCGACACCGTACTGTTCTACCAATTGCACGTATTCCTCCTCTATCCCAATGTGCCGGAGAAACGCGATTATTTTAGACGACGCCGATTTAATGGGCGATTGCCAGTTCAATATTCCAGGAACGTCGATGCCACTTAAAGCTAAGTGTCTAAGGATGGACCGATTTTGCAGCACGACACCGTATATAATAATGTCCCAACATTCCGTCACGCTTAAGCCGGTCGGTTGCAGATTTAAAATTAATTCGTTGCTGGACTCGTTGCTGGACTCGTTGCTGAAACATTTCCTCCATATTTCTCTGTACTGCATGGAATGCGGTTCTATCTTGTAGTCCTTGAAGTAAAGGATTTCGGCCTGGTCCAGACTGGTCAGGCCAAGTTTCATTCCTTTCAGGATAGTATACAAAGGCATGCCTGAGAATTATATCGAGTTAGTTAAATTAATTCAAAGAAGAAAGTAGAAAGAAGATTGTCATGTAAATAAGTACACCTTTGTTTTGTAAATCCTTTAAAACGCGGACGCTGTAGAGCCCACTGTAAACAGTCATACGTAATCGTTTATCCTGCAAGATATCATAGGACTTCCTTCTGGATGCCCAACCCGGTTCTACATTGGCCGATTGCCTGAGTCTATCTGTAAGCAGTCCCAATAATTTGTCTTTGCCCCACGTTCCGTATATTTGAAGTCCTCTGTTTGTTAGAACAACGTTTAATTTGATCTTTTTCAATATTTCTCTTGACGATGTTGAACATGACGATGACGATGACGAGTCGACCGCTTGTCTACAAACAGTAAGCAAGTTTTAAGTAAACGACGCAACGTTGCAATGTGAAATTGAATCGAATTCGAATGGAATTGTAATGTTGGGAATCATTTCACTTTTCAGCATCGACAGTTTTATTATCTTTATTCCACATAATTTGGTTAACTCTGCATTCATGCCCGCAGAGATTACATTAATTTTTAAAAATACGATTTTAATTGAAATGGTCGTTTGAAAGCGAATATTTTCACGGGCAATTGTTTATATCGGCGAAAACAATTGACACGTTTTGTAAATGTATTGAAGAATTCACGTACAGAAATCTATTTTATTTACAAGTGGATACAATAAAAATAACTTTTGTTCGACAGGGAGACGGGTTACTCATTCGATCGCATCGTTTAAAATAGAAACACATACAAAGATTAAATAAATTTATAAGTATATTACTATAATACATTACGTTCACATATATGTAACGATATGCATTGGCATTCGCTTTAATTGTGCATGTCACTATTCAAGTCAAATCAATGACAAAAAAATCCTAAAAAAAGAAACGAGTGTACAATTTTTAAATCGCAAAATTTTTAAACCTAAAGCAGCACATACAAAAATGCACCTTATGGGAGTTAAACGATACCATGGTTCTCTTCGTCATGTTATCGACGTTTTATTCCCATATTTATTAATAGTTCATTTCCGAACCTATGCATCATATATTTACACGAATATAAATTTTGTATGAGCAAACACCTATATAAAATTTAATCATGTAACAAATAATTCGAAGTAACAAGCAAACTCTCTCTCTCTCTCTCTTTCTCTGATACACGTTTTGTAACATTTATTCCTATAACACACTTAAAGCAATGTGATATATCATTATTATTGTTATTCATGTTTGCTATGAAACTTCTGACGTTTTCGATACCTAGCTTTTTAATAAAGACCACAGCCAGGGAACGATCTCCCTGCAATCATCACCAGCAGAAGATTATATTCCAGCCAATTAAGTCAGACTGCAATAACAATTTGAGTACGGCTCTACTTGCGGCGAATCGTTCGCCAATTGAATTCCTCTCTGCCCTCTATGTCTCGCACCTCCCATATTACCATTCCCATACGATTTAAGGAGAGCATGTCGATCCCAGAGGCCGGGCGTCTGTATTATCTGCGAATAAACATTAAATTGCTTGCATACATCCGTTTCGAAAGTTCGCGTACGGTTGCGTACCTTCTGCACAAGTTCCTCGAAACAACATTTTATCCCGTCCGCCGTTTTAGCGCTGCTTTCAATGTAAAGAGCTTGATGCCTTCTCGCGAATTGCAGGCCCTCTTCCATGCTCACTTCTCTGTTCGGTAAATCTATCTTGTTGCCGACTACCATTTTGACTATATCGGTTTTATTGCAATACGTGTTCAACTCATTCAGCCACGTCTCCAATTTCGTGAACGTTATTCTGTCCGACACATCGTACACTAAGATCGCCCCTTGACCGTCTCTGTAGTAACTGGGCGTTAAGGTGCGGAAGCGCTCTTGACCCGCAGTGTCCTGCAACAATTTTTATTGTAAATAGGGGTGATAAAGTCAGTAGAACGTCCAGAGTATTGTTAATCGGTTGAAACAACTAACCCAGATGGCGAGTTTTATCGAATTACCATCGATCGTAACCTGTTTGGTTCTGTAATCCATGCCGACCGTGCTCTGCATATTCTCGTGGAACTCATCTTCCGTAAATCTGAGGAGTATGCTGGAAACAACGATAACAATGCGTGTACATTATTTATGGATGAAATTCTAATTATATAATTATCGTGCTACATTTATGTACAATTACCTCGACTTCCCGACGTTCGATTCCCCTATCATTAATATCTTTAACACTGTTAAGATGTCTTGATCCATTTTCTTAGCGTTACAATGTCGCTGCACTCAACGTAAACAATTTGTGTGCTCTTTGGATATTGTTGTCGCTATTGCGCATGAAATGAGAATTACATAATAAATTTTAGTCTGGCGATTTAAATAATTCGATATTCAAAAACATCAAATTTTTCGATTCTGCAAGTTGGGAATCGCGAAATCGAAGCATGAAATTGTTGATATCGTTCGAATAAACAAATTATACGATGCAAATTAGGTGGCACCTGTGATAAATAACAATGACAAAGAGAATGCAAAATAGCAGAAAGAAAGATGAGGAATATCGATAGATTTTGTTTACAAAGCGTTGGAAAATAGTTATAAACGATAGGGTTATAAATTAATATCGTGACAAACCACACTTCTCGAATTCCTAAAAAAAAAAGGCTTACCATAAACGTAACGTCACTCGGATTTAATCAACGATATCAAATACCCTTTTTTACTACGCACGGAATACCAATTACAATACATAAATCGTAACGCAACCGAGACGATAGGAAAGGGAGCGACGTTGTAACAATAACGTAGGTTGTTGCAAAATAATGCAGATGTCGTTTGCATTTGTTTCTAACAATTACAGTTTAAAAACGTTCTCGCCCGGGGTGCAAAGACGAGCGTAAAACGTGCAACGTAGAACCAACGAAACGGAATTCGCGAGAGGACGAAAAACAAAGGAATACCTCTAAAAATATCGCGCGCTATTTATTATCGAACCATCAATCGCTCAATTTACGTACAGCGTCTCCGTTGAAGGTTCATTTCGAAATCGAAACCAAAACGCCGTGGAAATTCGCAGGGACGAGTGGAATCTCGCGAGTCATAGATAAAATCGTTTTCGAAATCTCCAATCAGCAGGAGAATGTCGCGTCGACAAATGGTAAAGAAGGTACGGCCGTCGACGTTCCTAACCTCGAACCGAGCGGTACGTGCAACGCGTTCTCGCGCATCGGGCGTTTGGTAATCTCATCGAAGATGCCAACTGTCAACGCGACGTCGATTCCAACGTGCCGCGTCTAACGATACTGTGTCCACGATGCGATCCCGTCCGTACAGAGTCAATCGATAACCCTTTCGGTCGTAAGTTCGATAACAACGGCGATGGAGGAACCGAGTTACCGCGAATGGAATATGCCGTGGTTGAACGGTACGGGGCAACGAATTCGCGGGGGCATGCACAGAACTCGAGAGCCGTGAGATCGCTGAAAAAGTGCGCACACGCCGGGCGTTACGAGGGCCCGTTCCTCGGATTCTGTGGGCGAAATTCTAGAATAGAAGTAAGTTTTCGCCTGCTATAGTGGTAGAACGTTCGTAACGCGAATAGGAGTGAAAAAAAGGAAAAAAGATGGCCGCCGGCAGGCTGCCATGAAGGGGCTGCGTCGCTCGTGCTCGTGGAAATGGGACGTTGCGACATCCAAGTGTCACCGTCGTGCTCGTCAAGTGTCACAAAGTGTTCGCGAAGTGACGTGAGGCGTTTTACGCTGCGACGAACCGCGGCGATTAACTCCCCGGCATGGCATCCGACGGGTAAGAAATCGAATATCCCGTTCCTAGGGGAATGGTATATACGGCACAAGTGCACGGCAGTATAGTGGACTGTGTTTCGCGAATCGATAGTGAATTTTTTTTTCCCAGTGACCCGTCCCAGTTTTCTCGGGAATTGATCGCCGTGGGTATTATTTATTCGCGTGCAAAGCCGTCCGCAAACACTTCTTCCGTTCTTATTCGTGGCTTTTTTTTTTCTTTTCCGCCGTTTCACCCGCGGCGTATCGTGCCCGCGGCGATATTGCCGTGTCCAACATTTATTTCCCGGGTCGTGTCCCCGCTTCCACTCTCTCCTCTCCTTTCTGTCTTTCACCACTTTCGTTTTTCTCCTCTATTCCCTCCTTTGTACACAATCGTGAGCGCGAACGGATTTTCTGCCGCCTATTTCGGTCAATTAAACGGATAGCATGACATCAGACAGTTGCTCGTATTGCAGCCAGCATTCCTATTAATTTATGGTTATAGGGGGTGGGGGTGGACACCCTTTTCATCGCGATGGAAACTTTGCTCGATTTCAAATCATGTTCCTCATTCCTCTGATCGTCCTGTTCTTCTCTTTAACGCTTCCCTTCGACCATCCCATCGACTTCCGCTTTTTTTGGAGCATATTTATTATCCGAAAAAGGGATGGCCTCGATAAAGCGACACATTGTCCCCGTGTCCCGTTTCGTTGCCCGATTCGGCCGAATGCTATCGATTAATTATTTATAACTTTAATGCCCGATCCGACGCGATTTTCGCCTCCCCGAGAAATCTATCGGGCCGGTTGTCATCGCGAACGTACTTCCCTTCTTCTTTGCTCATTTAATTCTCCGTGCAACATTAAACCGTCCCCATCGTGTGCGCGCGTGCATATATATTTCACCTTTCCTTTTTACTTGACCGCCCTATTTTTAGCGTTTTTAATTATAGGGATAAAAGGAAGCGGCAGCGATTTATCCTGCCCACCCTACCCGTGCATTAACGATTTTATCCGCGACACGGGCTGTCTTGTCCGTTTTAAATATCCGCATATTTTTTTCCTTCCGCGTCGGAGCCAGGCACACGCGTGGCCTGACGATTTTTTTTTTGCGCGAGAAAATTTTCATGCAGTGTGAATTCCAATTGCAGCAGAATGGAATGGGTGGAGATTATAGAGCCACGCACCAAGGAGCACATGTACGCCAACCTTACGACCGGAGAATGCGTATGGGATCCACCGCCCGGTGTACCCGTGTAAGTTACATTTCTATTTCGTACGTTTCATACGTCTCAGAATGATGTACAGCACGAGACAAGCTTTCTCGTTAAAAGAGATATAACGGCCTGTACAAGATTAGGTTGTCTCTTCGATCCAATTAGTCCGGTGAAAGTTATTGCTTGGACAAGCTTTTCCTTTTACGACGTACCGAGCATTTATGGCAGTCATGATTTCTACCCGACCTATGCTCCGAATTTCAATTGGCCCTCGCGAACCTACATTTCATCCATAAATCAGTCCATCGATTGGGACACTTGCGTATCGTGGTTCACGGTTGTGCATTTGAATTTGCAGAAAGAAAACGGACAACAATCAGTGGTGGGAACTGTTCGATCAAAATACATCACGGTTTTACTATTACAACGCTACATCCCAGAAGACTGTGTGGCACCGTCCAAGCGATTGCGACATCATACCTTTGGCAAAGTTACAGGTGTGTGATTCACCCGGCTGATAAGAGTTATGCTGTACGAAAGGCTGTTGGCAGAGCGTTAAGATAATCAGCGGTGCTGTGTGAAAATTTAGGCGGGTCCCAGAAATGTCTGGTATTCTAGATATGGATAAAGATCTGTAAACACTGTATATCTATGCGTCGAACGTATTATTCTGCCCGTTGAAAACACGAATTCTATCGTCCTCGTAGACGCAGCCGTTTCTGTAGCTTTTTTTATATCGTACATCAATGCAGTCCGCCTGTAGAATGGTGGAGATATAAGTATGCAGGCTGTCTGCTCTCCTTACCGCTATAAATAGACCACGAACCTAGGAGAAAAAAGTCTGCTTTGCATTATACCGTACCACGTGAATGGAAATGATTTTTTCGAGGCCCCGTATTTCTTGCACGTCCGTAATCGTTTTTACGAAATTCTTCTTTCTTCTTGCGAACGATATTCAAACGTATACGACATATTTGTTACTATCTAGTAAGAATTATCGCAGTGAGAGAATAACGAGAGATTGTGTAATCTGTATCGCAGACCTTAAAGCAGAATACAGAGCCAGCAGGTAGCAGTGGCGTCGATACTCAGAAATCAACCGAGCCAAGAAGAAAAGAGTCCGTGTCAACGCAGACGCAAACTCCTTCGGTCAGTCGACTGGCAAGGTTCAATCATCAGGAATGCTCCAGTCTATCTCCTTCGTTGGTAAGGCCCTATTTCTTCGTCACCCTTTGACCTAACCGACAAGCCAATCGCCAGCCGCATACCGAAACTCTCATTCCAGCAAAGCGGTAGTGTAAATAAAGCAAGATCTCATTCCAGCAAAGCGGTAGTGTAAATAAAGCAAGAACATCCAGCGTCGGCGTGGATCTTCAAACGTCTCCGCCATCTCCGTCACCCTCGTCGAGGCGGCATCATCACCATCATCATCACCATAACAACAGACACCATAGGCATCACGAAGTTCCCACGGCTCGTCGCCAGCACAATCATTCCCAGGATTCTGGCCGTTCTAGCGATAGTTCCGTGTCCCACAGTCGAACGTCTCTGGAATCGACTGGCTATCGATTATTGGACTCTCCGCACCGACACCATCATCGTACCGCTGCTCAGACGCCGGCGAGTCAGGCACAATCCTCGCCCAGACAGCACAGCGGCACTTTGGAAGCGAGGGGACACAAGGGCGGCACCTTGGAAAGCGTGAAAAATCAGAAGTCCGTACCCTTGGGCGAGCCACCGCCGTTGGGCTTGTCCCTCTCTACTAGCACGCCGCTTTTCAAGAAGAAGACGTTCGTCGACACGCAACGCGAGGCGAGGGCGGGGAATGTAGAATTAGAAAAGAATAAAAATGGTAAGAATGTGAGTTAGAATTTTGTACGGGATTCCCAGTTGCCAGGGGTCACGTTCGTTCCCAACACCGCGACCTATATCGAACGAATCCGGCGCGTCTAATGCACAATTTTCTGTTCACGTGTGTAATCCAGGTAGAGAAAGCAGTAGAGGTTCCTACGGTCCTGAACCGAGCACTTCGCCGTATCGCGATTCGTTGATGGAGTCCCGGATATTCAGGCAGGAGATGCCACCGTACCGTCCGCCAGAAGTTCAATTGAGTCATAGTTATAAAACGCAGGGTGAGAAGTATGGCTCCCTGGTGGAAAGTAGCAATCGTTATCATAGAGATAGGGAGAGAGAGATTCACCATAGAGAGAGAGTAAATAGTTTGGACAAGACAAACACTTCAGCCTTTTATCCAAGTTCCATGCATCCGCGTAATATGAATAAGCAAGATAATACTGGTAGTATAGGTAGAAGGCATCACGGGTGTTCGGTGTCGCTCTCGGAGGCGAACGTGAGGGACATGTACGGGGCCATGTTGGCCGAGAGGAACGAGCCTTCGAAGAGTCTGGTCAGGGGTGCGAGTGTCCTAAGTAATTCGTCGAAGCAGAGAAGCCTGGAGGTAATTGAACGTGAACGGGAGAGATACGCGCAGCATCAGAAGCAGCAACAAAAATTGCAACAGTTGCACCATCACCACCATCATCAACAACAACAACAGCAGCAGCAGCAGTCTAGAAGAAGGGACAGGGACGACGATTCTATGCACGAGCGTTATTTAATCAGTCAGAGTCACGAGCAATCTAGGCAGAGACTTAGCAGTAACACTAGCAGTAGCAATAGCAGTAACAGTAGCAGTAATAGCGCCGTAGGGGAAGAAACAGAAGGGCTGACGGAGGGCGACGAGGGCAAGAAGAAGAGGAGCAACGGCAATCCGAGTCCACCTCCGTCTCCGTTTTACGGAAATCTGTTGTCCGACGCGGATCACTTGTTGCCACTTCAGCATTACATTCTTCAGCAAGCGAAACTCTCAGGCACGTAAAACGTATGGGCAGTGGTTGAACTCTGACCGTTAGAAAATGCTTTACTAAATCTATCTTTAACCCGGCAGGTTGTTACAAGTTTGGAGATCCTTTGTTAGCAGAAGAAGGCGACGATTCATTGGACGAAGAAGGCGGTCGGGGTGAAGGTATCGGGGGCAGAGCCGACGACGATTCCGACGATCAGTTCGCGGATGACGAAGCCGCGAGCAACCAAGGCGACTCTTCTAGTCAGGAATACCTTGAAGACCACTATGCAGGTTACCATTCGCGAAGACCACAATCCGTCGCGAACGTCTGGCAACGTTCACCGTTTGCTAAATGTCCCTTATTCTCCTCGCAGATTTGGGAAACTACGATACGGCAGGATTCGCCACTTACTACAACACCGCGGACACGCTGACGAGGCCTAAGGTGCGTCCGCCGTCCCCGCCGAGCATCCCATCCCAAGCGGAGACGCGTGAACCGGTTACAACGTCCACGAGACAGCCACCGGTGATCCCGCCGTCTGGGACGATAAGCTCCGTACCCAGCGTCGGCGGTGTCGTTGACAACACGGACCACGACGAGGCGAGACGCGACGACAGCGCGGGCGGCGGCGACATCGAGAAATACGCACAAGACAATCTGAATCTGAACTGCGGACGACCAAAGGGGCTGAGGCTGTTGTTCCGGAAGAAGTTCAGCGTTCGCGATATTCTCAGCTGGTCTAAAGATCCCATACCGCAGCCTATGCTGGTGGTCGTGGACGGCGAGAAGTTACTGAAACGCGAGGCCTGCAACCTGTTCAGGTTGGTGCAAGTGTACATGGGCGACCGGAAGGCCAACGTTGGGATGACACTGGACAGCGTCGCCATGGACATCGTGAACACAGCGTACTCGAAGCCGCCGCTGCGCGACGAATTGTACGTCCAGATCTGTAGACAGACCACGGAGAATCCGCGCAAAGAGAGCCTGCGCAGGGGTTGGGAGTTGATGGCGGTTTGTCTGGCGTTCGTCCCCCCTAGCGCTACGTTCGAGCCATACCTGGAGGGCTATATGAACAGGCATCGTGATCCGAACTTCCAGTTCCCCGAGGTGGCCAAGTGGCCCATACACGTGCAAGTTAGTCATTACGCCACCGTCGCGTGTCGCCGTTTGCAACGAATTGGGGCGCACGGCAAACGGCAGCCCCGCAAAGCTACCATAGAAGATATCGATCAGGCCAGAGTACGCTACCGTGATCCACTTGACTAACTCCATTGAATTCGATGTCGCAGAACGGCGTTGAATTGATTGCTCTTTCTTTTGTTTTAGATACAGATATTCCGCGCGTCAATGTTCGGCGCGACGTTGCCGGAAGTGATGGCCCTGCAGAGAGACAGATACCCGAATCGAGAGTTACCATGGATACAAACGACGCTGACGCGTCAGGTGTTGGCCCGCGGTGGAATATTGACCGAGGGTATTTTCAGGGTGTCCGCGGACGCGGACGAAGTTAGTGCTTTAAAGGCGTGCTTGGACAGGTTCGAGGATGGTACAATACTGGCAGCTTCACAGGATGCCCACGCGCCTGCTTCATTGTTGAAATTATGGGTTCGCGAGCTTTACGAACCCCTGATACCTGACTCCTTTTACACGGAATGCGTGTCGATGAGGCACGACGACGCCGATGCTTCTGCGGCGAGTGTCGCCGCGCTTGTAGACCGATTGCCTGACCTGAATCGTCGTGTTCTTTGCCATCTGATACGATTCCTCCAGGTATACATACATATGATTTGGTTCGCGAATATTTACTTCCTCCGTTCGGCTACCTTTTCCGTGGTTCCGTTGCAAATGATTGAAAATGATCGTGATTTATACGGAAACAAAATTGTTGCAGATCTTCGCCAGACCGGAGGTCGTGGCCCGTACGAAGATGGACGCGAACAATTTAGCGATGGTGATGGCACCAAATATACTGCGATGTACCTCGCAAGATCCGCGCGTGATCTTGGAGAATGCACGAAAAGAAATGGCTTTTGTTCGTACTTTAATCGAGTCATTAGAAACTGCTTGGGTCGATGATCTTCACTGACCATTCTCTATTGCGCGCTAGATGAAAGAACGCTCTAGACTACTATGCCAAATGAATCAGCTGTATATTCACACGTATTGTTAGTTATTTCACTGTTCTATATTATCGTTCACCATCCTCGTTTCTTTTTCTATTCTATTCCTTTTTTTTACGTATATATATGTATACACACACACACATATATATATATATATATATATATATATATATATATATATATTATTGTCACGCGGCACCCCCTTTTATCGCCCTCCCATAGACCTGTGGATGTTCGTAATGGTAATTTTAGCGCTAAAGTCTTACCAAGCTAATCACCGGTCCCCCTCCGCTCCTCGTTTCCTATTTATTATTTATATTGCAGATTATATATGTTACACAGATAGAGATTATTAGATTATATTATGTATATCGCTATATATTCATATTATATATTTTACCAACCCTTGTTACCGCGTTGGCCAAAAACGCGGACGGCTTTTTTACTCAGATCATTGTTGAATCTCGTGTAAGATAAAGGAAATCATGTGTTACCGTGTATAGCTGCACTCCGCGATGATCTTTTTTGTATAAGCGACGAATTGACGTGTACAACGTTTATCGAGGAGTAAACACTGCAAAAGATTAGCAAGCTGTACAAGTGTGTTTCTTTTCCTTTGCAGCCTCTGGAAACAAAACCTCTACAAAAGATAGAAAGAATGAAAGAAAGAAAGAAAGAAGAAAAGAAGAGAGAATTGATTGCAATATATTCTTATAAGAAAATCGTGACAGAGAGATATTTGGGCATCGTTTACGATTGTTACACAGTGCGTCCGGTTTAAGTGAGAACAGAGAGAAAGGTCTTGAATAATATAAAACATACGAAAAAATGATTCAGGCAAAAGTTGTAGCATATCAGAGGGCGCAATTTCATGCTAGCAGTTGCGTGACCAAATGAGACCCTGAAATGCTCCAGGAATATGTTAAAATTTCTAAATGGGACTCTATATTTTTTATTACATATTCTTATAGCTGGCAGCGAAACGTTTTCAAAACACTGCTTGCACGTGTCATTTACATTAGCCAATCCGGAGATACGAAAAAATAAATTGGCCGTGCCGCCGGTATTAAAGTTATCCGATCTCGCGGTGTATATTCAGCCACTGTAGGATCATAGGAATTGTTAATAATAAATAGTTAATTTCTTTTAGTGAACATTTATTCAACCTATTTTACAAAGTAAAAATTAGAAATTGCGTAAAGTACGTAAGGGGGTAGTACGCGGGTAATGCAGCGAGATGTATACCGACACAATAGGGCCCCGAAATATGGATTAAAAGCACGCATCGTTTGTCCCCATATGAAAAGGTTTCGACCTCGATGAGGGCTCATTCGTAAGAGAAAGGTGCGCGACACAACATAAGCGCTCCGCTGGATACAAACGGATACGATATGCCTAATCCGGATAAAATATACCAACTGCAGGCTAAGAAGAACGCATTTGTTTAAAGTTGAATTCAATGATGTAATCCAGAAAATTGGTTTCGATGACGCGGTAAATTGCTCAAATAGCCGCAAACGCGAGATGGCGCCACGTACCTTTTCTCTGGTGACACATACTATTTCCATGTCACTCACAACGTTCCCGACAAATTAGTACGGAACGATGTTGACGTTCACTCGCGTGCTGTATGTAACTTGTAATTTTTACTTTGTAAAGTACGTTGAAAAAATGTTCAAGAAAAGAAATTAACTAATTTTTATTGTTAACAATTCCTATGATCCTACAGTGGCTGAATGTACACCGCGATTTTACATTTTCATATATCCGGACTGGCTTATGTAAATGGCAAGTGTGAGTAGTGTTTCGAAAACGTATCGCTGCCGGATATAAGAATATGTAATAAAAAATATAGAGTCCCATTTAAAAATTGTAAGTTGATGTTCCTGGAGACATTCCAGTGTCCACGGTCCAACATTTTCTCGTATGTTTTATATTTTCCAAGAGATTTATCATGGTTCTCACTTAAATCGTTCGCAACAGTATACAATAAGCATGTCAGAGGTTTATTTAAATCGAGCTTTGTTTATTTTTTTTTTTTGTAGAAAAAGAAATTAGATATGTTATTTATTTGTATTCTTTTTTTTATTTTTATGTAAATATTGTATTAAAAAATGTACGTGGACGCAGTTCACGCCGGAACGCAAATTATCTAATTACGCCCATCCAATATTATATACAAGATGTACAAAGTGTTTCGTGGTAATTAATACTGCCGCAGACACGCGCCGATTTTTTTCAATGCAATTCAATTCAATGTAAATACAATGTAAGAAAATGAAAGGGAGAAGAAATGATAGACTTTAAAAAAACGGGAACAATCGTTTTTGTGAAATGTGAGAATAATTCCACCGAGTTATCTCTATCGAAAGATAGGTATAGTTGTTCGTGATTTTTTGTACACCTCTAACCCGTGTACTTCGTCTTCTTTTTTTTTGGAAATAAATTTCTTCGTCGATACGAATTCTGCCTCGATTCTTCAACAGAATAAATAGTTTCTCTTTGTTACACACATGTCCAATGAAAATATCATCAGATCAATGAATTAAGTAAGTTTCATCGGTCACATAGCCAGTTCGTAGCGTTTTAAATATAATTGATTCTAGTTCAATTGCTGTACTTTCCACAAGGAACAACATCGTCGAATTATCACACCCTAATGAGATACTTATACAATTAATCGAGGATGTCAGCAGTTATCGATGAAGGATGCCGTGGAACCACTAGCAATTTCTGCGTATTCCTGCCTACTCGCCGAGCAAAGTTTACTCGTAAAATCTGCTTCTCCTTTTCTGCAAACACACGAAGATTAATAAATCCGAGCAAACGAATCAATTAATCGATTACGCAAAGTGTTCGAGAGAGAAGCAATTAAATATTACAACAATTCGATATTATACATTAAAGGAATATTTTTAACCTTGCAATCTTGAAATATGAATAAAATCAATCGCGACGCCCCTGCCAATAAAAAATACTGATGCAGCGCCTGTCAAAGTACTGTGCAGATAAAAGAATGGCATTTGACGCTCGACTGGTTGCCTACTCGCAGGCGCCCGACGACCAATTTATGTCCGATTAAAGAATAGAATTGCCCAGCTGACTTACCCTCTGCCTGGCAATTCCATCACGTCCACGGTGACGCTGTTCACGTAGAGCCGATCGATGCACCACGAAACGCACAAGGATCTCGGCTGGAGCACGTCCATGTCGTAGGCCCACGAAAGCTCGACACGTCTGACTTTGCCAATTTCACCGGTCGCACCGGCCGGATGGGCGACGACCATTCTTACTGTCGATCCGTGTTCCAATTTCATGTAACCGCTGCAGTCGCGGGTGAAAGAAGCAGTAAAAATTTATCTTTTCGAAAGTATCGTTTCCGTTCGACGAGCCGTTCCATGCGCCTTCGATGTGAATCATCCGAACCGCGCCAATCGCGTTGCGCCTCGAATTTCGAAATTTTCTAATCATTAGAATTAATTGACGGACGAGCTAACGGGCGTAGATTACACGTTTTCGAGGTCGTTCGTATCAATTCTATTATTTTCCAGCCCGCCGTAAATCGGATTGTCCGACTTTTCAATTTATCGGTGATTTCGAACGTGATTTATTAATCGATTCAGCGCGGAATACGTGGGCGGGATTAGATTTTAGTTCGGTGTGTATCGTGGAGGTGGATGAAAGTTACCTGGGAGTGAGATCGATGTCCCGAATGATGCCGTTTTCCGCGTGAAGTGTCACTTTCATGAAACCTTGGACCCAACTCTCCGCTGTCGGTGGACGGGCAAGATTTATGGTGAGCCTGTAGTGTCTCCCTGGAAAATGACGATTATATATCTATACATAATTTATCAATTTTTCTCTCGTGTTCAATGCGATTTCGTTTCCACCGTGCAAAATATTTAATACAAATTGGAGACCGGGTCGAGCTGGTTGGATCTAGTTTCAAGGGTGGGAGTCGTGCAATTATTTATCATTAAGAATCGCAGGAGGCTGCTTTCACACAGATATCGTCCCGTGGAGAATTGCTACGCGTCCCGAGGTTGAGTTAAACTCTCTGCCCCACATACATACATATAAATATAGATTAGAAACTGGTGTCGACAAAAAATCTATTTTTCATTTCTCGTGCAAGAAACGTTCCGTTCCAATCGAGCGTATAGTACAGTGTTTTCCTTTCGATTATATACTATTGTTATGTAATAATTTATCCTTTCGCTAAGAGGTACGATACTCACTGCAATAAGGATCGCCCTTCCCGGTGGTGAAGAAAAACTTGGAGCCCAACAAAGACAGAACGTTCCGTCCCATGGCTTTCCTTCTGACCAACGCGGGGCTGGTATCAGCATGGTATCCCATCACGCCACAGCTGAGGCTGTTGTTGCTTTTGCACGAGAAGCACTCGCCCCTAAGGAAGCTCACATAACTGGAGCACTCGTGCGCCACGTAGTGGCACTTGGAGTTGATGCTCTCGATGAAGAGATTAATGGCACGCACGTGATTGCAGGCTACCAGAACAAGCGAGGCCTCTTCCAGGCCACCCTTTATCAGCGTCAGGGGCAGAGAAGGGGTGGTTTCGGTCAGGTTGGTGCAACCTGGCTGCTCCTTGCCGTTGTTCGGATAGAAATCCAGGTGGCCGCATGGCTGGCTCATCCCGTATCCTGGAAGCCCTTATCGTGTTCTAAGTTAGTTCAGAGCGATGGTTTTATATTACAAAGTGTCGTAACCAGTTACAGGAATGTAAACAAGTAAATAAAAGTAACTAATTTGGGAATGCATGTTCCTCTTCGACCAATGAATTGAAGTTATTCGGTGACAGGCATCTAATAAATTCCTTTAATTCGGCACGCTCCTCGTTTGACTTTCCAAATGAGATTCGTTCAATGATCAACGCAATTAGCGAATTGTTTCAGCGGTCTAAAAGTAAAATTTCGTTAAAACATTTCGTTACCTACGAAAAAGATGCTCTTGCTATCGGTGTGAATGACATCGACCAGCTTGGCGTCTGTGTAATCCAGCCTTATGTGGCTGGGCATTCCTTGAAAGTAGGGCTCAGCAGGGTCCAAGCCGGTGATACGACCAACGATGCCGCCCAACTTTTCACCCGCATAGCCGGCTGTGTGGGCCCCCAAACTGTGCCCAATCAGGTGCACGTCGCTTGGGTACAATCCATAATTCGTCTGCGTTCGTGCAAACAACGCTTCAATATTTTTATTTCGCCTTCGCACAGATACAATGGACGCAACGGTGCGAACTACTCGCGCCGATCATCAAGCGTGTACACCATAGGTTCTCAACCTTTCTTGGCGTACCAAGAAATGCTCCCCTTCGAAAAAGAAATTACACGCCGCCCCCTTTTCAGAAAATAAAACCGCACCGACTCCCGTTCTCGAAATCAATAATGTAGCCCACAGTTCTCCATCTTTTTCGGTTAGGTTTGGGTAGGGTTTTAGGCCCTTAAGTCAGCAAGTTAAGGCTCTTGTTTCGTTGGGAACCACTGGTGTACATGCATGACCACCAAATAAAGAAACAATTGTAAATTCATATCAATAGAAATTAAGTTTCTATAAATCGCGATTCGAATTACAGAATAAATCCCGCCGAGTGTGACAGCAACGGTAATTAACGGTACTCGAATGCGTCGTCTAGAATTAACTGATCGATTTAGGTGACATACTTTTGGCTCGACTCATCTTTCAACTCAAGAATTCTGATATCTCTCGAGCCTCAGCGTTTCAGGTGTCTGTACCATCTAAAGATGAACCTGAAGTGATCGAAAAGTTTGCTAGAACGTTGGCGTGTTGATTTTTCGTTTTCTTTTCACGGGGAACCGTCCGCGACACTTTCAACACCAATGCGACACGTTTGCAAATTCGCTTTACCTGCAGCTGTTTAATCAGATGCGCAATTTCAAGGCCCACTAGTCTTGTGTTGGCGGTTGCCTGAGTGTAAAGTGGCTGGCTTCCCCCAGCCCAATCGACTATGATGACATTGTACTTGTCGTGCTTCAACAGTTCGTTCCTCATTTCCTGCAAGAGTGATTCAATGAAGAGGGGGAACGAAAAAGGGCATCCGTTACGCTCGCGCTGTGTAGGTGGTAAAAACGCAATTGACATGTCCAACTGCAGTCTGTAGTAATTATTATCTTTACATTGATCGATTCGTTCACTTACGTTCACCCAATTGCTGAGTGGCGTATCTATGAACCCGTGTATAATGAATTTTGTTTTTCTCTTGGGGCTGAAGTATGATCGTTTGATCGATTTGTCTTTGCCCGCGATCAACACTTGGCCCTGCAACAAATAATTCGATATTTGTGCAACAAAAGTTGACACCCGTCGAGAAAATAATTCTCTTCCCCGTGAAAAAGTCAAATAAATTAAAGGCGATCCCATTTACTAGATTTCAGTTCAATAGTCATTTATTGAAAATTGATTAACCAGATTTGCTCACCTCGGTGGGATTCTCTTCCGTGTATAAAATAAACCTGGTGTTGATCACTTCACGTGGCAAAGGGAAGACATTTAACGGCCTGTGGATGAGGTGGTACCAGCTCCTGGTTATGTTTAAACATCCTAGCTCGTCGTAGCAACGTGTCTCGTTCTCGACTAATTAAAGGAAACGCGCAACACTCAAATTAATATATCATATATTAATATATAATATAATATATAATATATTAATTAACATATATAATATATAATATATTAATAAATCGAACGAAGCTTAATAAATATCGTAACGGAATCTAAGTGAAACACGCGAGGTACAAAAACACCATTATCTTATTACTTATAAATTTTCGCGAGTGTTTAAATGCAGCAACTATTTTTGACGTCGATGTCCGAACACCTTAATCGCGAATTCCGTAAGATCGAATGACGCTCACTTTTGCAACGCCTTAATTATTCACGAGGATATCTTGAATTAAGTTAAAAAAATAAAGGGGGGGGGGATTAGTCGAAGGTAGCAATCTATCCGATATAGGGGAATTCACTAGTCATTCTTCATTTGGATGTTCAAATCTTTCGCGACTCTAAATGATCAATCGTATCGGCTAATATTCCTTTAAAAAGAGGACAACAAGGCAAATGCAACAGACGTGTCACTCTTACTATTATTATTAATCGGGACGAAAAAATGCTAGGAAGCGAACACCCGAGTCGAAAAAAGCTGACAATTGAATCGCGAACCGGCAAATTAATGAATTAACAAAATCAATTACACGGCAGCCAAGGAATGTTGACCTCGATTCGATCGCTACGTGCCCACTGCCAAGGATCCAGGATTCCTGCGGAGTAGATAACAGGAGCCAGTGCGACGAATAGAAGAATCGATGCTGCTTTGCCCTCGGCGGCCCCTTGCTTCTTCACCCTCATCCTGAAGGGGAAGAAAAATATGAATTAAATTTCTGCACGGACTCGAACGTGCAATTTTTGCCCCCCCCCCCCCCCCCCTCATTTCGAGATAATTCGCGCAAACGGGTCGGCAAGTTCGGAGAAACAATTTCCAGATTCAATTCGCCACTCCTGAATTGATTAAAACAGGAGGTAATTATAATTTGAATAATGCACTGCAGCGAAGAATCGAAATACGGCTAAATTGCCTAACTCGTTTTTCTTTGTTGCACCTATGTTCTTGCTTTCGTTTACGCGAGGTACATGCGCGAACAATCAGTCGAGAGAGTATAATATGCGCTGCACAGATGTCTCGTTAGTAGCAAGTAGAATGGGCGCGATAGGATCAGACCTTCCGTTCCAGTCACGATGGTTTCAAGGTTTAACGTAATCACGCGGTTACCGTGGAAAATGCGTAAGGGACGCCAAAGGAACGTTGTTCTCATAAACGAAAACTGACTTGCGCTTGATTTCAATTGAAAGAAGGGAAACAATGACGAACGGGGAATTACCTTCGATTCGAAATGTCGGCAGGAACGCTGAAGCCGCAGCACGAAACTCGACGCAGGCCGGAATCACATTACGCGGAGGTGCAAATCTGTACTAAACGCCTGACGGAACCGGCGTACCTGTTCGGAAGGTTGCCATTCTGGAGGGGGCGAATTGACGGCCTTCGAGGGCCAGCAAACCATCGTTTCAACTCTCGTCCAACTCGTGAAACAGTCAGGGACACCGTTATCGATATTCGTTTTATTTGCCAGGCGATGCTCAAACTTTATTCATGAGGTTATCTCTGAACACTGTCTTCCGATGATCTAACAGCCGACATTATGCGCGACGAATTCGCTTAATTGCCGGACGAAAAGGATTACAGTAATTCTTCTCTTGGCGCTCACCGCGATCTCTACCGAGCATGCTTACGAGTTATCCCCACCACTGGAGGGGCCCCTATAGTTCTGAGTCGACGGAGTAATTCGGCACCTATTGATTAGCCGACACGTCGTGGCCGAGACCGCCGCGTTTAACCATTAAAAGATTAAATGCTTCGTATCGGTGAGGCAACCCTAATGCAACGGCGTAACTTTTTTATTGTTACTTATATCGCTATAATTTTTGTTTTGAATTATTGCTGAGATTGTGCTGATTAAAATGAGACCAAACACGATAGAATTTGGATTATATATACTTACTTACTTACTTACAAGGATCTGTAAGACACAGATATTTAAAGAATATATAAAATACGTCAACGGTTATAGGAATATCTATTTGTAAGCCAATACAATGGAATGGTTATAATCAGTCCGCTCTAGACGATCGTTTCCCAAAGAGTGCCTCGTCGTTGCGTTCTTGCCCGTCAAGAAGGGGCGCCACCGGTCCCACGACGCAGTACCTTCAAGGGTCTGTTTACGACCCCCCAATGTTTAGGAACCGTAGGTCGCGGCTACTGAAAGCGGTTTTATCTTTGAGACGGGCCGCCTTGACGTTGCTCGAGGGAGAACGAAGCGAACTTCGCGGGCCGAGAAGGCATTGCGACGAATTTGATCCACCTGATTCTCGAGTGTGGGCACGGCCGACGACTCTGTTTTCGGCGCTTCGTTTCGTTATTGTATTCATTTGCGGCTGACGATTTCAGTTCTGCATGTGGCATTTCATTATTATGTGCTTGCATGGGCTCCTAGAAAAACATAAAACCATACTAATAAATGCGCATTCTACCTTGAAGAGGCCTATTGGAATATATGCTTAGATTTGGACTATTCTCTAAGCCCGTAAAGTTATAGCAAAAACTGAGCACGGCCGTGTTAGAAAATTTGACACCGCTTCACGAGCAAGGCGTCGCCGCTTGAGGATAGGCACCCTTAAGGGGGGCACGACGACGACGGGACCGGACAGCGTGACGCCAGGCCCGCCATAAAATTAGGAAAGACATTAAGGAATGTTAAGGGAGACAACGCAAGGACCTCCTGGGCGATGCGTTAGTCTTGCACAGACCTTCGAACAATCACGTTGCACTTTAAGCTTGTATCGCCTTAAAGAAATATAACTCTTCTTTTACATCTTCATTCCATCCCTTCCTTGGTTTTGATTCTTACAACCGTCCTTTTTCTATTCTATTCCTTTTTTTACGTATATATATGTGTACACACACACACACGAGCGCGCGCGCACACACACACACACACACACACACACACACACACACACACACACACACACACACACACACACACACACACACACACACACACACACACACACATTATTGTCACGCGGCACCCCCTTTTATCGCCCCCCAAGAACCCGTGGATGTTCGTAATGGTAATTTTAGCGCTAAAGTCTTACCAAGCTAATCATCGGTCCCCCTCCGCTCCTCGTTTCCTATTTATTATTTATATTGCAGATTATATATGTTACACAGATGGAGATTATTACATTATATTATGTATATCGCTATATATTCATATTATATATTTTACCAACCCTTGTTACCGCGTTGGACAAAAACGCGGACGGCTTTTTTACTCAGATCATTGTTGAATCTCGTGTAAGATAAAGGAAATCATGTGTTACCGTGTATAGCTGCACTCCGCGATGATCTTTTTTGTATAAGCGACGAATTGACGTGTACAACGTTTATCGAGGAGTAAACACTGCAAAAGATTAGCAAGCTGTACAAGTGTGTCTCTTTTCCTTTGCAGCCTCTGGAAACAAAACCTCTACGAAAGAAAGAAAGAATGAAAGAAAGAAAGAAGAAAAGAAGAGAGAATTGATTGCAATATATTCTTATAAGAAAATCGTGACAGAGAGATATTTGGGCATCGTTTACGATTGTTACACAGTGCGTCCGGTTTAAGTGAGAACAGAGAGAAAGGTCTTGAATAATATAAAACATACGAAAAAATGATTCAGGCAAAAGTTGTAGCATATCAGAGGGCGCAATTTCATGCTAGCAGTTGCGTGAACAAATGAGACCCTGAAATGCCCCAGGAATATGTTAAAATTTCTAAATGGGACTCTATATTTTTTATTACATATTCATATAGCTGGCAGCGAAACGTTTTCAAAACACTGCTTGCACGTGTCATTTACATTAGCCAATCCGGAGATATGAAAAAATAAATTGGCCGTGCCGCCGGTATTAAAGTTATCCGATCTCGCGGTGTATATTCAGCCACTGTAGGATCATAGGAATTGTTAATAATAAATAGTTAATTTCTTTTAGTGAACATTTATTCAACCTATTTTACAAAGTAAAAATTAGAAATTGCGTAAAGTACGTAAGGGGGTAGTACGCGGGTAATGCAGCGAGATGTATACCGACACAATAGGGCCCCGAAATATGGATTAAAAGCACGCATCGTTTGTCCCCATATGAAAAGCTTTCGACCTCGATGAGGGCTCATTCGTAAGAGAAAGGTGCGCGACACAACTTAAGCGCTCCGCTGGATACAAACGGATACGATATGCCTAATCCGGATAAAATATACCAACTGCAGGCTAAGAAGAACGCATTTGTTTAAAGTTGAATTCAATGATGTAATCCAGAAAATTGGTTTCGATGACGCGGTAAATTGCTCAAATAGCCGCAAACGCGAGATGGCGTCCCGTACCTTTTCTCTGGTGACACATACTATTTCCATGTCACTCACAACGTTCCCGACAAATTAGTACGGAACGATGTTGACGTTCACTCGCGTGCTGTATGTAATTTGTAATTGTTACTTTGTAAAGTACGTTGAATAAATGTTCAAGAAAATAAATTACCTAATTTTTATTGTTAACAATTCCTATGATCCTACAGTGGCTGAATGTACACCGCGACTTTACATTTTCATATATCCGGACTGGCTTATGTAAATGGCAAGTGTGTTTCGAAAACGTATCGCTGCCGGATATAAGAATATGTAATAAAAAATATAGAGTCCCATTTAAAAACTGTAAGTTGATGTTCCTGGAGCCATTCCAGTGTCCACGGTCCAACTTTTGCCTTAATCATTTTCTCGTATGTTTTATATTTTCCAAGAGATTTATCATGGTCTCACTTAAATCGTTCGCAACAGTATACAATAAGCATGTCAGAGGTTTAATTTAAATCGAGCTTTGTTTGTTTTTTTTTGTAGAAAAAGAAATTAGATATGTTTTTTATTTGTATTCTTTTTTTTATTTTTATGTAAATATTGTATTAAAAAATGTACGTGGACACAGTTCACGCCGGAAAGAAAATTATCTAATTACGCCTATCCAATTTTATATACAAGATGTACAAAGTGTTTCTTGGTAATTAATACTGCCGCAGACACGCGCCGATTTTTTTCAATGCAATTCCCAGGGGAAAATGTGGATGGCTTCGAAGCAGCGATTTTTGTAAAAATGGGTTACAATGTAAGAAAATGAAAGGGAGAAGAAATGATGGACTTAAAAAAAAAAGGAACAATTGTTTTTGTGAAATGTGAGAATAATTCCACCGAGTTATCTCTATCGAAAGATAGGTATAGTTGTTCGTGATTTTTTGTATACCTCTAACCCGTGTACTTCGTCTTCTTTTTTTTTGGAAATAAATTTCTTCGTCGATACGAATTCTGCCTCGGTTCTTCAACAGAATAAATAGTTTCTCTTTTCTACACATATGTCCAATGGAAATATCATCAGATCAATGAATTAAGTAAGTTTCATCGGTCACATGGCGAGTTCGTAGCATTTTAAATATAATTGATTCTAGTTCAATTGCTGTACTTTCCACAAGGAACAACATCGTCGAATTATCACACCCTAATGATATACTTATACAATTAATCGAGGATGTCAGCAGTTATCGATGAAGGATGCCGTGGAACCACTAGCAATTTCTGCGTATTCCTGCCTGCTTGCCGAGCAAAGTTTACTCGTAAAATCTGCTTCTCTTTTTCTGTAAACATACGAAGATTAGTAAATCCGAGCAAACGAATCAATTAATCGATTACGCACAGTGTTCGAGAGAGAAGCAATTAAATATTACAACAATTCGATATTATACATTAAAGGAATATTTTAAACCTTGCAATCTTGAAATATGAATAAAATCAAACGCGACGCCCCTGCCAATAAACAATACTGATCCAGCGCCTTTCAAAGTACTGTGCAGATAAAAGAATGGCATTTGACGCTCGAATGGTTGCCTACTCGCAGGCGCCCGACGACCAATGTCGTATGTCCGATTAAAAAATAAAACTGCCCAGCTGACTTACCCTCTGCCTGGCAATTCCATCACGTCCACGGTGACGCTGTTCACGTAGAGCCGATCGTTGCACCAGAAAAAGCACAAGGATCTCGGCTGGAGCACGTCCATGTCGTAGGCCCACGAAAGCTCGACACGTCTGACTTTGCCAATTTCACCGGTCGCACCGGCCGGATGGGCGACGACCATTCTTACTGTCGATCCGTGTTCCAATTTCATGTAACCGCTGCAGTCCCGGGTGAAAGAAGCAGTAAAAATTTATCTTTTCGAAAGTATCGTTTCCGTTCGACGAGCCGTTCCATGCGCCTTCGATGTGAATCACGCGAACCGCGCCAATCGCGTTGCGCTTCGAATTTCGAAATTTTCTAATCATTAGAATTAATTGACGGACGAGCTAACGGGCGTAGATTACATGTTTTCGAGGTCGTTCGTATCAATTCTATTATTTTCCAGCCCGTCGTAAATCGGACTGTCCGACTTTTCAATTTAACCGTGATTTCGAACGTGATTTATTAATCGATTCAGCGCGGAATACGTGGGCGGGATTAGATTTTAGTTCGGTGTGTATCGTGGAGGTGGATGAAAGTTACCTGGGAGTGAGATCGATGTCCCGAATGATGCCGTTTTCCGCGTGAAGTGTCACTTTCATGAAACCTTGGACCCAACTCTCCGCTGTCGGTGGACGGGCAAGATTTATGGTGAGCCTGTAGTGTCTCCCTGGAAAATGACGATTATATATCTATACATAATTTATCAATTTTTCTCTCGTGTTCAATGCGATTTCGTTTCCACCGTGCAAAATATTTAATACAAATTGGAGACCGGGTCGAGCTGGTTGGATCTCGTTTCAAGGGTGGGAGTCGTGCAATTATTTATCATTAAGAATCGCAGGAGGCTGCTTTCACCCAGATATCGTCCCGTGGAGAATTGCTACGCGTCCCGAGGTTGATTTAAACTCTCTGCCCCACATACATACATATAAATATAGATTAGAAACTGATGTCGACAAAAAATCTATTTTTCATTTCTCGTGCAAGAAACGTTCCGTTCCAATCGAGCGTATAGTACAGTGTTTTCCTTTCGATTATATACTATTGTTATGTAATAATTTACCCTTTCGCTAAGAGGTACGATACTCACTGCAATAAGGATCGTCCTTCCCGGTGGTGAAGAAAAACTTGGAGCCCAACAAAGACAGAACGTCCTGTCCCATGGCTTTCCTCCTGACCAACGCGGGGCTGGTATCAGCATGGTATCCCATCACGCCACAGCTGAGGCTGTTGTTGCTTTTGCACGAGAAGCACTCGCCCCTAAGGAAGCTCACATAACTGGAGCACTCGTGCGCCACGTAGTGGCACTTGGAGTTGATGCTCTCGATGAAGAGCTTTATGGCACGCACGTGATTGCAGGCTACCAGAACACGCGAGGCCTCTTCCAGGCCCTCCTTTATCAGCGTCAGGGGCAGAGAAGGGGTGGTTTCGCTCAGGTCGGTGCAACCTGGCTGCTCCTTGCCGTTGTTCGGATAGAAATCCAGGTGGCCGCATGGCTGGCTCATCCCGTATCCTGGAAGCCCTTATCGTGTACTAAGTTAGTTCAGAGCGATGATTTTATATTACAAAGTGTCGTAACCAGTTACAGGAAAGTAAACAAGTAAATAAAAGTAACTAATTTGGGAATGCATGTTCCTCTTCGACCAATGAATTGAAGTTATTCGGTGACAGGCATCTAATAAATTCCTTTAATTCGGCACGCTCCTCGTTTGTCTTTCCAAATGAAATTCGTTCAATGATGACAGCAATTAGCGAATTGTTTCAGCGGTCTAAAAGGAAAATTTCGTTAAAACATTTCGTTACCTAGGAAAAAGATGCTCTTGCCATCGGTGTGAATGACATCGACCAGCTTGGCGTCTGTGTAATCCAGCCTTAAATGGCTGGGCATTCCTTGAAAGTAGGGCTCAGCAGGGTCCAAGCCGGTGATACGACCAACGATGCCGCCCAACTTTTCACCCGCATAGCCGGCTGTGTGGGCCCCCAAACTGTGCCCAATCAGGTGCACGTCTCTTGGGTCCAATCCGTAATTCGTCTGCGTTCGTGCAAACAACGCTTCAATATTTTTATTTCGCCTTCGCACAGATACAATGGACGCAACGGTGCGAACTACTCGCGCCAATCATCAAGCGTGTACACCATAGGTTCTCAACCTTTCTTGGCGTACCAAGAAATGCTCCCCTTCGAAAAAGAAATTACACGCCGCCCCCTTTTCAGAAAATAAAACCGCAGCGACTCCCGTTCTCGAGATTAATAATGTAGCCCACAGTTCTCCATCTTTTTCGGTTAGGTTGGGGTAGGGTTTTAGGCCCTTAAGTCAGCAAGTTAAGACCCTTGCTTAAACGACTGAAAGGTTTCGTTGGGAACCACTGGTGTACATGCATGACCAACAGGTAAAGAAACAATTGTAAATTTATATCAATAGAAATCAAGTTTCCATAAATCGCGATTCGAATTACAGAATAAATCTCGCCGAGTGTGACAGCAACGGTAATTAACTGTACTCGAATGCGTCGTCTAGAATTAACTGATCTCGATTTAGGTGACATACTTTTGGCTCGACTCATCTTTCAACTCAAGAATTCTGATATCTCTCGAGCCTCAGCGTTTCAGGTGTCTGTACCATCTAAAGATGAACCTGAAGTGATCGAAAAGTTTGCTAGAACGTTGGCGTGTTGATTTTTCGTTTTCTTTTCACGGGGAACCGTCCGCGACATTTTCAACACCGATGCGACACGTTTGCAAATTCGCTTTACCTGCAGCTGTTTAATCAGATGCGCTATTTCAAGGCCCACTAGTCTTGTGTTGGCGGTTGCCTGAGTGTAAAGTGGCAGGCTTCCCCCAGCCCAATCGACTATGATGACGTTGTACTTGTCGTGCTTCAACAGTTCGTTCCTCATTTCCTGCAAGAGTGATTCAATGAAGAGGGGGAACGAGAAAAGGCATCCGTTACGCTCGCGCTGTGTAGGTGGTAAAAACACAATTGACATGTCCAACTGCAGTCTGTGTTAATTATTATCTTTACATTGATCGATTCGTTCACTTACGTTCACCCAATTGCTGAGTGGCGTATCTATGAACCCGTGTATAATGAATTTCGTTTTTCTCTTGGGGCTGAAGTATGATCGTTTGATCGATTTGTCTTTGCCCACGATCAACACTTGGCCCTGCAACAAATAATTCGATATTTGTGCAACAAAAGTTGACACCCGGCGAGAAAATAATTCTCTTCCCCGTGAAAAAGTCAAATAAATTAAAGGCGATCCCATTTACTAGATTTCAGTTCAATAGTCATTTATTGAAAATTGATTAACCAGATTTGCTCACCTCGGTGGGATTCTCTTCCGTGTATAAAATAAACCTGGTGTTGATCACTTCACGTGGCAAAGGGAAGACATTTAACGGCCTGTGGATGAGGTGGTACCAGCTCCTGGTTATGTTTAAACATCCTAGCTCGTCGTAGCAACGTGTCTCGTTCTCGACTAATTAAAGGAAACGCGCAACACTCAAATTAATATATCATATATTAATATATAATATAATATATAATATATTAATTAACATATATAATATATAATATATTAATAAATCGAACGAAGCTTAATAAATATCGTAACGGAATCTAAGTGAAACACGCGAGGTACAAAAACACCATTACCTTATTACTTATAAATTTTCGCGAGTGTTTAAATGCAGCAACTATTTTTGACGCCTTTTTCCGAACACCTTAATCGCGAATTCCGTAAGATCGAATGACGCTCACTTTTGCAACGCCTTAATTATTCACGAGGATATCTTGAATTAAGTTAAAAAAATAAAGGGGGGGGGGGAATTAGTCGAAGGTAGCAATCTATCCGATATAGGGGAATTCACTAGTCATTCTTCATTTGGATGTTCAAATCTTTCGCGACACTAAATGATCAATCGGTTCGGCTGATGTTCCTTTAAAAAGAAGACAACAAGGCAAATGCAACAGGCGTGTCACTCTTACTATTATTATTAATCGAGACGTGAAAATGCTAGGAAGCGAACACCCGAGTCGAAAAAAGCTGACAATTGAATCGCGAACCGGCAAATTAATGAATTAACAAAATCAATTACACGGCAGCCAAGGAATGTTGACTTCGATTCGATCGCTACGTGCCCACTGCCAAGGATCCAGGATTCCAGCGGAGCAGAGAACAGGAGCCAGTGCGACGAATAGCAGAATCGATGCTGCTTCGCCCTCGGCGGCCCCTTGCTTCTTCCCCCTCATCCTGAAGAGGAAGAAAAATATGAATTAAATTTCTGCACGGACTCGAACGTGCAATT
Organism: Nomada fucata; assembly: GCA_948146005.1. Classification (NCBI taxonomy): domain Eukaryota; kingdom Metazoa; phylum Arthropoda; class Insecta; order Hymenoptera; family Apidae; genus Nomada; species Nomada fucata. Next base: position 28,418,599 of record OX411277.1, on the reverse strand, counting down.
TTTGCCCCCCCTCAGCTCGAAATAATTCGCACGAACGGCTCGGCAAGTCCGGAGAAACAATTTCCAGATTCAATTCGCCCCTCCTGAATTGATTAAAACAGGAGGTAATTATAGTTTGAATAATGCACTGCAGCGAAGAATCGAAATACGGCTAAATTGACTAACTCGTTTTTCTTTGTTGCACCTATGTTCTTGCTTTCGTTTACGCGAGGTACATGCGCGAACAATCAGTCGAGAGAGTATAATATGCGCTGCACAGATGTCTCGTTAGTAACAAGTAGAATGGGCGCGATAGGATCAGACCGTCCGTTCCAGTCACGATGGTTTCAAGGTTTAACGTAATCACGCGGTTACCGTGGAAAATGCGTAAGGGACGCCAAAGGAACGTTGTTCTCATAAACGAAAACTGACTTGCGCTTGATTTCAATTGAAAGAAGGGAAACAATGACGAACGGGGAATTACCTTCGATTCGAAATATCGGCAGGGACTCTGAAGCCGCAGCACGAAACTCGACGCAGGACGGAATCACATTGCGCGGAGGTGCAAATCTGTACTAAACGCCTGACGGAACCGGCGTACCTGTTCGGAAGGTTGCCATTCTGGAGGGGGCGAATTGACGGCCTTCGAGGGCCAGCGAACCATCGTTTCACATCTCGTCCAACTCGTGAAACAGTCAGGGACACCGTTATCGATATTCATTTTATTTGCCAGGTAATGCTCAAACTTTATTCATGAGGTTATCTCTGAACACTGTCTTCCGATGATCTAAGAGCTGACATTATGCGCGACGAATTCGCTTAATTGCCGGACGAAAAGGATTAGTAACCTTGAGCTATTTTCGCCTCTTCTTTTTTTTCCCCCCCAGCTCGCCAATCAAACACGTTTCACGCGGAGATTTCTTTTCCTGGAGAGCCGTGTCGCAATTCCGGCTAAATACCCGACGGTGTTTACAGTTGCACAGTTCGCGACGGTGGAATTGTATTCTTAACGGTACCTCTAACCCTTTTTATTACCGTCGCGCCAAACATTAATTGACGCTCTCCAGCGGTTGGTGGCGGTGTGTCGCTGTTAGCCAACGGCGACGGTGGCGCGAATTCCGTGCTGCGTGCAAGCAGAAAAATGCGGAACAAAGGTGGGCCACCCGGTTATAAAAAAGAAACGGTGCCCTGGGCAACCGTATCCCGTTGAATAAGGTCGGTGGTCGAGCGGAATGTCGCACCGTAACCCGTTCGCTTGCATTTTTCCCTTGCCAGATGCGCCGGCCGACCATCGAAACGTTCGCGATGCGTACGGCAATTTATGGCATCGCGCCACGAGCTTAAACGGTTATGGGGAAACGATGGGAAACTGATGTCTCGCCATTGCAAAATTAACTTCACGGCAAAGGCTGAAGAAGCATCTCGCTGGACATATTATAATTCACGAATGCTTTAACATGCGGGAGAAAAATAAAAATGGACAGTCATGGCGTTGCATAATAAATTTGATAGAACCCAAACGCTTTAATCGATGATCTCGTTGCGTAAAGTTCAGTCTGGACTCCGTTCGACCGGGGATCGCCTTTTCGAAAATGTTTTCGACGCGCACGGTTGTCTGGAAAGCGCGTGTCTCAACCATGGAATAATGAGAGAAAGAGGGAGAGGGAGAGAGAAACAGAGAGAGGTGGGGGGGGGGGGCGAGGATTTTGAGTGCCGGATGGTACTGGCGTTGGTCAAGGAGAAAAAAACAAATCGGTCGCTCGCATTTCACCGCGACTTCGAGTATTAAATAATTATTATTTCGAAAGCGAGAGTGTAACCGTGGCGCCAGTGCCTCCAGTGGCTCGCAATCGATGGGTTCTTACGATATAAAAAGAGCGGAATTGAGAGGAAGAGAATCCGATTGCGACCTACGCGATTGCGAATCAATTACAATTACTACAAAATTGTTAAAACGCAGAATTCAAGCACGAATATGAATTTTACGATGGTTCTGCTAAAAATAAACAATCCCCCCAATGCCAAATAAGAAATGAACAAAACTTTCCGCGAGGCCGTTGAACAGGGGACTCTAATTCTACCGCCGATCAGCATTTGGGATCGTAAATCAATTTTTCTACGCTGTCATGGAAACGTAAACAACAGTGTCTCCGCGTCTGTCGATAAAACAGGGAAATGAGAACCTCTGGAACCTACATATCCGCGCAGACAAGAAGAGAGGAACACGATTGTGGCCTAGATTCGACGTCCTTCCCTGCGGCAATGCTGTACCACTTCCTGCACACGCCTCTCTTTCTTCTCTCTTTCTCTCTTCTCTTCCGAATCGACACGCAGCTTTTTTTTTTCTCCGTTCTCCCTTTGCTCCCAACGCCAGGCTTTTCTCTTTCTTGTTTCCTGCGAAGTCGAACCCGTGGCCGTGGAACGCGTCGTCGGCCCGGGAAGAAAGTCTTTCTAAACGGCACACGCGGCGAAAGTGGACGCCACGCGGGGCACGAACGTTCGTTTATTTGTCCGTCGTCGATCGTTTATATCGATCGTTACGTTATAACATTGTTTCGTTCGCCCCTGTCGAAGGTTAGTAATATTTATCATCGCGCGTCCCGAATATATTTCACTGCACGGAAGTTACCAATCAATCTTTCAACGAGGAATACACGAACGAGGGAAATAATCGCAATACCATGATTTCCCTTATATAAGACAAACGACCGAACAACAATCGGCACAAAAGTGGTTTCGTTGAATTACAGGCGAGCTGAACAGCAACGGGGGTAACTTATTACGGTCGGCTGCAATTTTCACACGGGCCGGTTGAAAAAGAAAAAAGAAAACGAAAACGAACGCTCTGCTGTCGCTCGTAAACCCGAGCATCGAACAATCGACGAGTCGGTTCAAGCCGGGTATCCATCGGGCAGGAAAAGTTTTACCGCGAAAGTGGCACGAGTTTGTTTTTTTTCTCCTTTTCTTTTTCTTTTTTGCCCCACGCGAGCTCGAGAGCTGCATCCGACCGATACTTTTTTCCCCTGTTTTCGTTCTTTTTTCCCTCTTTTTCTATTTTCTACGGCTGAATTTCTACGAATCCCTTGCCCCGGCAGACGCGCGTTTACTCGCGCCTGGCGGTTGGCAACCAGCGTGACTAATTGCACGGAGAAGTTAACAGACGTGCGCAACCGGAAGTGCCGGCGTTTCTGCGTCTTGCCAGAGACGCACGAGGATCGTTGCTTTATCTCCCCCGCGGCGTTCCTTCAGATCTCTCGATAGCGTTCGAGAAATGGAAGTGCAATTTTTCCGAAATTTCTCCCGACGAAGTGCGGCTGTTAGTAATTGACGATGAAGTCAACAATTTTTTGTTCGCAGGGACAAGGCCGGCGCGGAGTAGCGTGCAGGCGAAAATATTTGTGCAGCAAATTATGAGGCAGTCTTTTTTTTATTTGGTTAGTAAAACGGGGATTATAATTTCATTTAATTGGCAACGACTGCGAAACTTTTTCCGCGGGGAGAAAGTGTTGGTTCTTTTATTATTTGAAAATAAAATACGCGGGTCATAGTACGTGGAATACCGTTTCCTGGTTATGTTCACATTGTACGCGCGTACATGTATTTTCATTTTATTGAAACAAGGACGAAGAATAATAATTCCAATTGTCCCCCGTATTTATTTTACCAGACGACATTCGCGAGACGGGGGTAAACCATTTTCCATTGAGGATAACAAAGAAAATGGGGGGGAGGGGGTGGTGGTGGAAAATGTTTGAAAGAATCTTGGCCGCGATGTTTCCAAGCAAAATTAATTCACCGCTACTTTTACTTCTGCGCGGATTAGAAAATATTTCCAACACCATCGAGCGACGACCCATGCAAATGAACATTGCAAAGGAACGGAGGAGTAATTGAAATTCTTCGGTGGTGTAACGTCACGTGACGTCTTGCGCATGAATCGGCGTTTACTAGTGTGTATAATACAAAACAGTGAAAGTGGCCATTGTACGCGTAATGGGATTCCATCTATTTCCTTTTAAGCCGCGGAAAATGAACGAGTGCAATTAGGCCCGCAAAAATTTCCGACATATATTTCGTCGCGACGCATAAATAATTTTCACCAAACGACACACCTTAAAACGCTGCGATTTTATCTCGCCGTTTCTCATTTTGCAACCGCAAAAAGCGTTTCGGTGTGTTCAATTTATTCAAATAAAAAAAGAAACACGAGGCGAAGAAACTTTTTCCCCCGATATATGTGTACAAATAAATTCAGGACGTCGCGATCAATTCAACAACCAGCGTCATCCGGGACCTCTGACCCCCTCCTGGGATACGTCACGTCGATCACCTTCGAAACACGTTCGACGCACGTGGTCTCGCCGTTATTTTATCCCGAGCGAGGATCAGAGGGATCGTCGTTGGGAATGGGCGGCAGTGAAATTTATTCCACGAAAGGATTGTATAATACGTTGCTCGTGAATAAAACACGGTATTTCATTCGACGTTTCACGTCCCTGTGACGCAGTCACCGTTGTTTACCGAAGTGCTCATCGATCTCTGCGAAGGGCACTCGCGCCCCACCGTCTCGATCGATTCCCCACCAACACTGCCAATGCACGAAATAAAAAGGTAAACACATACAAAAACCGCGGCGTCGTCTCCAGAATGACTATTCCATCGAAGCTCGCAATAATTATAATCATCGAAAACTACGATACTTCGATTCGTCCAGCTCCCATCGTCGCCAATGTTATTATCGTCGATATCGCTCGCTTCTCGATAAACCCGTCGCCGTTCAAGGGACAACCGGCAATAAAGTAATCGTTCGTCGCCTCTCAAGTTCACGTGCGACAGCAGACTGACACAATAATCACAGATCCGGCAGAGACCGGAAGAGGGCGAGAGCGTCGGTACCGGCATACAGGCCTCAACTTTCCCAACAATTTCACGTCCGCTTAATCGCACGATCGTTGGTACGTGCAACCCGCAGCGATAGCCGATCCCGGCAACGAATTCAAACGACCTTCCCGCGAGATGAGAGAGATCGAGCAAGATTCTGTGCCCGTGGCCTTCCCCGTACGGGCACATTAATCCTGCCCAGCGTGTCCCGATTATCTTGTAAATGTCAGGACGACTGTGCGCCATCTTTTCCTGGTGCACGCGGGACGGCGTTCGTACTTGGAGATGACCGTCTTTCACCGTGCACAGACGGCGGGCTTTTACGGGGAGCCAAGGCGAGCTACTTGAGGGAGGTCAAGAGATTTATTGGCCCATTGTGAGACGAAGCTGGTGGAAGATGGAGCTGGTTGTTACGGGGAAAGTTCGCGATGTTTTTTGCCGGGAAGTTTCAGCTCGTTCCTGCCTGAACTGGTTATTTTACTCGCAGACCGATAGTAATAATAATGATGCAGCAAAAGCTGGGTAAATGGAAGGGAGATTGGGGCCGCAACATTGCATTTATCCAGTCTAGTTTGCGGCTTCTATGTTTACACGCGGCTGAGGCTTAAACGCAATGTTTTAATAAGATCAACGTGGGTTTTCTACTTTGCTGTCCGTATTTAATTACTATCAGCAAATAAATATAATTGAAACTGCACATCGTGTTTGGTCTCATTCGAATCAGAAAACTCCCACAAACGCGTTAGTAAAAGTTTCGTTAAGTAAAAGACAAAAATAAAACAGTTTAATCCTTCGAATTAGTATTAGCCGTACCAATATTTCGGTTCGAACCATATTGCCACGCTCCCTCGTCGAGCGTCGTGGTTCGCCAAGGGGGATCCCCCCCACGTGGAGGGAACAGTAACCTTGCATTTAATGCGAATATACTTCGTGTTTCTTTGACACACACTGCGACGAGTCCTGTTTATTTCGATGAAATAATGCTGGTAGCAATACTGGCTACAGTTACGAATGATTATGTTGAAAAATCGATTAAGTGGAGCAAAAGTACGGAGCCTGCGAGGCTTGTGTAACTAGATTACAATATTACTTGCGGCGGGGCCATGTGCAACGACCGGCCATCGAAACCGCAGCCACTTGGAAAAAGGAAAGAGGACTCGTTTGCAGCTGGGCGAATTTAACTTAAAGATCCTCTTCGTCCATGATACCGCGGTCCTTGACGAACTTCGGCTTTCGAAACGTCATTAAAATCGTGCTGACTTTATTGCTGCACATTTTTTCGCTTTTTTTTTCGGTACTAAAATATACGTGTATTTTGATTAATTAATAATCCAGTCACGCAGTGAAAAGGACCATTTCTCTAGCACGTTTCTTCGCTATGTACATATCGTTCTCCGTTATTGGACCGACAGCTTTCCAACGCACGGCCTTTACACTGACCTACATACCTAGCATAACAGTGGTGGCTGGTCAGTGAACAACAAAACCACGCGGCAAGTGCTGGACCATCGGATTGGTTCCCATTGTTGCAGTTGCCCCTGTACTGAAACAGCGCTGCTGAGTTTCCGTCGACAATAATTGATCACGCCAATCAGCGCTAATTAAATACAATCGACGTCGACGCCCAGCCACAACTGCATTTATCTATCAATCACTTCAGGGCGATGCCGTTGAACAATTCTTCGAATCCCACCGACAGCTGCGCCACCCGAACGAAACTTCGTCTAAGCAAACGCGTTGCGTCACTCGCCGCCGGTGCCATCGTAATTTCCATTTCTCCAACTTTCCGCGACGCGACACTCACACGACGAGCCTCCCTTTTTCGTGACACCGTCGTCGATTTTTACGAATCATCATTTACATCATTCCCGGTACGTCCCCGGCTTTTACACCGTTATATAACGACGTCTGTCCTCCAGCCACGATAATGACCAAGCGATTTCCCCAAAAAACGTGCCATTTAATGGATCACTGTCCGCCGTCGACCACGTCATTTTCGTAACGGCCCCCCTCGTGGGACGACGCGACGCCACGAATAATTGCGAATCGTACACGTATAACGTCTCTGCGAGAGAAGTGAAAGCGCCAATGTCTGCGTTTAAACGCATCCATTAATTAAGATTAGCGAGTTTCTACGGTCAATTAAAAATTGTATGTGCGTGCAAGCGAGGTGTATTGCACGGGATCTCGATCGTTCTGCGGTGAACAATTTGGCGAGTGGGCATTTGCGATTGTCGTTTTGCAAAAAGAGTAACAAACACTCCGAGCTGAAATATCTCGGGGGATAGTAAGAAGAATGGGGAGGAGAAAATTGTGCGGAATTCTGGCGTTACAGAGTATTCCACTGGACGAACGGGGAACGTCGAATTCAAATAAATTATCCACCCTACTGTGCGACCTACTCGATCGAAAACACATTCAACTTTCAACGAGAAATTGTAGTGAAAGATGCGAGGCTGGTTTACTAAAAGTCGTCTTCCGTCTTTGATATTTCCTTCGCGAATAATTGCACACTGTTACTCTGATGGCTCACCTCTCTCTAGTCACTCTCCTTTTCTCTATCTCAGTCTCGCACTCTCTCCCTCCGTCTACACCGCTGCAGGATCGTTCGATTACTTTCTAGTTCAAGGGATCATCGAGATACACCGTGCAACCGGCTGATCTCGCGTGTTGTCCGTGAAAAATCGCCCAAACACGATTCACCTATGAGTTACGATCGATGTTAACCACACGTGAAACTGCTTTTCAGCTTTCCATTCCCTGTTGTGACGCGGCGTCGATCGCGGGACAGTTTCACGTTGAAATTCGAGACAGCGAAATATGTGTATCGGAAGGCAAGTGGAATTTTTCAATCAACGATGAATGAGGGGAACTCGCGTCGAGGCGAACGCTCTGCAGTAGAATCGAGACGAAAAAGTATCGACACATTTGATGGTAACAGCGATCTCTAAACTAAATTGAACCCGTGGACTCGACTGCTGCCGAATCGGGGATGAAGAAAAGCACAAATTGAACGCACTGAAATAGTAAAGTCTCCCCTTGTCGAAAACAAACCCAGCTTTAACGCATTAAAGCTTTAAGCGTTTAAACGTGACGGGATGAGCTGCTCTCGCGTTTCAAGGATTGTGAAACATCGCGATCGATCTCTCGAGGGTTCCCTCCTTCCCTGTTTTATCGACCTACGAACTTAACCCGCGATTGGTGTCTGTCCGCCGAGTCCGTTGCGTTCCTCCAATTTGAAAACAGGTTATGTTAGCAGGATGAAAACGTCTCGCATGCTCCACGGTTAGGATCGTGCGTACGCGCATGCGCTGCGTCGCATACTTCCGTTACGCGATTTCGTAGCGTTACAATTTCCCCCTAATTACCTCCCGTGTAACATATTCGATGTTAAGAGTAGGAGACAAGAAAATAAATAGAAAATCGCTTAATGGATCGACCCGTTAACCGTTTGGAAACGAATGGCGGAAGTGAGACCAGATGCACGAAAACACACGGACGGATGCAACTCACGTAATCTCGCGAGGAAATTGCGCGCAAGCATTCGATTTCGATTACCGCCAGTCACCTCGCCTCTCGTTTCCCACTTCAGGCGGTGATCGTAAACCCTTTTTTTTCCTCGTTCACTCGCCAGCTGCGGTCGTCTCGAACTTTTTTTTTCGCCAGAGCCATCCGCTTCGTTGGACTCGTTACGGTGCTCCCGTGACTCCGGTGCAATTCGCCGCGATTACATCTCTCTGTTTTCTACCGAGAAATCGTTCATTTCGTTTCGGCAAAATGGCCGGGAAGAAAAACACGAGCTCCGGACGACGAAATGATTCAGCTTAAACGGAATTCGCTCCGTGCCGGCAAACGAAAGACAAATACACTCCGTTCGTTAATAATTTTGAAAGATTTTTTTAAAGAGTGGCATCCAATTGTTTTGCCGTCCAGTGGTAAGATATTCCGCGGTCGATTCGGTCCGGACGAAACTCTTTCGTAGTTTATGAAGGGAAAGAATAGATCTCGGCGTTTTAGAAAACGAAGAACGAACCAGATTCCACGCCTAACGAGTTACCATATAAATGATCCGTGGTGACACGGAACGGCCCTCAACTTCTTCCTACGAGCTTGCGAAACGTTTCTTCAGCGTCGCGGCTTGGCAGAACAACGTTTCAACGAATTAGAGTGGCCAGACGAGGAGTCTAGAATTGTTTGGTAAACGAACGAGCGTACCTGTGCCCGCCTACGTGGACTGAGGCATGTCTTTGGAGAAAGTGCGAGACACCTGCTCCTAAGCCTGCCGCCAGATACCAAGTGGACTCTTTCGTTGCTCGCCGAATACTTTGCAAAATCTCAGCCGACGTATACATCCTTTTCTAATTTCCAAGATTCACCGAAATAAAAATGAACCCGTGTCCAATCTCTGTCCCAGTAAAAGCGGCAAAGACACCGGTCTGGACTGAACTGTCCTAATTGAATCGGCAGGACTAATCGAAGGTCTGAGTCGCCGTTAACGTACTCGCAGATCTATTGGCCCAATTTCGCCAGGTAAATACCGTAGTCATGAATAAGTGAAACCAGTAAAGCCGCATTTGAACGTGCTATTACTAAATATTGCCATGCTAATTTTATTCAGCCGACAACGTGGAATTAGCATTCGATTAGGAAAAACAAACTAGCCATGCGGGTACCTCGAACAATAATTAATTTTCGATAGGGCTGCCCAGGTATATCGTATTTATTTGTCCAGTTTAATTCGGGACGAGGGGGCCGCGCTGCTTTTTCTTTCAAGAAACTGTCATTTAAATCATTACGACCGTTTATGTACTGCTTCGAAATTTCCTGTTGACCAACGTCGAGAGAAAAATTCACGAGTCGACGGCCATCATGCACCAACGCAATTTAAAGGCGCGTCTGGCCGCGTGTCGCGAATTGAAATCGAGCCCGAATGGAGTCTGCGTCCGTGATTCGAATGGCATGCACGATCGAATCGACGCTCGTTAGACGATCGTCGATGTGTACCTCGATCCAGTTCGACGTTACAGTTACCAGGGCCATTCGCGGTTTCGTAATATACCTATTGTTCGAGGCACAATATTGAACCGGCGTAATTTGCAATAATTTATGTTGCAATTGACAGTAATGAAATTCATTGAAGGAATACCGAAAAATAATTATAATAATGGAGATTCCGGAGTCCTTTGAATTTGTTCAATCTCATTTATTTGACTTATTCTCGTTCCACCGTCTGATCGGTCACTTATATAATGCCTGCGAACAATTTCGCGAAGCATGCGGGAAACTTATATAAATGATATAACGGTGTTATTTTCTCCTTCAGAAATTCCAGAAGGAAACTGGACAGTCGCCCCGCCGATTACGAATTTATATGTAATAATTCAGTAATAATTAATATATCTGTCTTTATATCGGAGCTGACATCTGACGATCGAGACGAACGCCGCTCATCGATCATTGTTTCATTAATCAGCCGCAATTGCCCCTTAGGCTTTACAACCATTAAATCCTACGTTCGCCGTGAGCCTAAAGCGGAAGTAGCTTACTATTATATTAGCCTCGAGATTTCACGACCACGACACTGACATTGCCCGTGCCGCCATTCGTTGCTGCGGTGAAAAATTGTGGATACAAAAATGACTGTCATTACAGTAGTACCCCGTGACTGTAATAAATATTCCTATGGAATCATCGCGATATCACTCCGCCGTACGTTATATATTTTAATAATAACAATAATATAGGGTATATATTATAAAATAATATAAATACCGAGGGAAATATTATTGTCGCAATAATTTGACGAATAATATCCGACGTTACAGCATATTGGACAGTAAATATTCTTGGATAATAATGACGATGATTGTATCTACCTGTAATCAACGCGAGCGGGTAAACAGGTAGGCAGGGTTTTCCAATGGAAACTGATTGCGAGCCTTGTTGCGTACGGTAATTATAGTAATCAAGTAATCGGAAATGACGGCGGTGTAATTGTAACAGTCAGCGTGAACCTGGGTTTTCAATTAAAACCGTTCGCCACTGTTGTCCGCTACACTGTTGCTTAATTACAGGTGCGACTGTGCCATTGGCACCGTCTGACCATTTTCGTCGAACTGGTTCCAATTCCAACTTAACGTCCAGCTAGCTGAAGGGAGCAGGAAGTCGAATGCGCGTGCAACTTCTCAACTTCGTTCCAAATGTTACCATTACTCGAAACAATTTTTCCATGACCCGGAATATTAATTCTCTTACGCGGGCTGCGATATCCTATCGCGTTACACGTATCCCCGATTATTTAACAATATTTTACGCGTCCCCCGGAATTCGCGAACCAATTTTTCAACAACCCTTGCGATCGATCCATATGCCCGCATGCATTCAATTTATTCGCATACACCTGCACACCAGACGTCGTGCCCTTCCACAGAACGCGAGGAAGCTGTCCTCTTCTAGCTACGGGACGCGTCGAGAACATCGAACGTAAACACAGCTGCAGCCAGCGATTCCGAGAAACCGTGGGCCAACGAACGAAACCTAAAACGCCGGGCACCGAACGCAAGGGCCGACACCAGTCGATCCGTTAAATATGCGACGCTGGAAATAATACGTTGAACTCGCCACGAAAGACAAAGGAATCGTTGTCGTTCTTCCACGATACCACGCTTGTACGAGAGAAAAAAGTCCTCCGTTTCAGTGATCCACGATCCGCGGAGATCCGCAGCACAAAATAACGCAACAGAACCGCGACGACGAAGACAGATCGACGGACAATCTTTATATTTCAACCCTCCCCGGCGATCTTATCGTACTCACATTATTCACAATCTGTCTATCATGTCACGGCGTCGCCTATCCCTCGATCCTCATAACGATCCACGACGATCCACAGGTTGGCAGACGCGCGAAAGGATTTGCAATTGGCAACAAGAAGCAAAACAAAGAAAAAAAGAAACAAAAAGGAACGACGGGTCCACCGGGAAACGGGTCTCACATCACGGTCGTCCAACAGCCACAGTCTTTCGCTGCGTGCCGATATCGATCGATGGCAGCTTCCGGTTCCCGTGGAACGACGACGACCGTGCACACTCGATGGAAATGAAAATTGACACGTTAACGGTGAGAGGACGACTCTCGACTGAGCTGTTCTGCGTGGGCACGTAACTTTCAGCTCGGTGGCCGTGCGTACCTTGCAAACGGTGTGGGGTGGGGGCGGCAGGTAGCGGGGAACAGGTAGGCTCGGGCTCGATTTTTCCTCGACCTTGCTTGGAATTCGGTTTTCGGGGCAGCGATGGGCAGATTTCTAAAGAATGGGAAATTTCTTGGTCGGGGCGGGGACAGGAATTTTCTTTTCCTCTTTTTTGTTGGGGGGGGGGGGGCGGTATGAGGGAGAAAGGGTTGAAAGGAGGATTTTGTTTTTTTTAAATCTTGTCATTCTGTGTCACTGCAACGTTGTAGTCACGACGAATGTTTAAATAAAATTTCGCTTTGGCAATCCTTCGCGAGGAAAGAAATAGCTAATTGAACTGAACACAATTAAAGATCCGTAACGCAGAGGCTCATCACGAGAATCTATTCATTTCACCGTGAATCAGCGATGGCCTTGGAGTCGTTGCGCCGGGCAACGTGTCTTTCTTTTCGTTACTTTTTTCCGTTTTTTCTTTCCTTTTTTTTTTACGATCGAGATTAGACGGTAGACCCTCTCGAGGCGTTGCTGGCCTAAATTTTTTTTTTTCTTCCTTCTCGGACCTCTCGACGATTTCGTACGGACCGACGGTCATGTACAGTTCGATCATTTTCACGAATTTCTCCGGCAATCCGACGTGGGACGGAAAATTGTGAAACAGCACGTCCATTAGAAATTGTTTATTGTCCTCGATTTTTCCGCTAAGTTAATCGCGGCCGGTATCGCGCGAAGTTCGTCGAAGGGAAATGTTAAGAGCGACGCGGTTGACATTTCGCCGATTTTCACCAACGGCGGAGCGAACTTTCCAGCGACGACGCGCGGGTAATTAGCCGACGGGTCATTACTCATTAGTCGAACGTCGTTGGGCAATAAGCTTTCGGGACAGTTCATAGAGCGCCGCGCGACTGATTTATCGCGGAATTGCCCGCGACGGACTGAACTTTAAATCGCGCACGGTTGTACGAAAGGAGAAACTGTTCGCGAAGCGTGAAACGGGCAACGGCCGACCGTGTCGCTGCGGGCGGCCAGTTGCAAAATCATTTTCGTCCCCCCCGAGGGATAAGCAGCGAGTGACGCGGATTAATTTATCTATTCTTCGACGCTCGAGATGTTCGAGTTTCTGGATTAACGTTCGTTACCGACGGCCGTCTGAGAGAAAAATCCTTGAAATAAAGGAGCGCTGCACGACGTGCAAAAGAGAGGGGTGCGTTTATTACAAAAACAAACGAAAAAATAGTTCAAACAAACCAGCAACGATACACAATGATACATTACAACGCTGATTCGCGCTTAACCGTGACGATCGAGGATGGTATAAGCATGCTTTTCATCCGGCGAGAACTCTACTGCTACGTGAACTCGTTTCTCTACTGTAACGAGCGACCAACAAACGACAGAAGCGAGATTTCATATTGTCGAGCTGCGCTACGTACGATACATTCCCCGGAAAATTCTGCTTCCTCTTACGCGGCGATCGTGTTCGGGAAAGCGATCTCGCAGTTCTTCGTCGTTAGAACTTTCGGCTCGTTGGCGATCAGAGCTTTCGTCTCGTCCGGGCACACGGTGATGCTAAAATCGACAAAGGGAGACAGTTAATCCACGCTCGCTCCTCCACTGGCATTTAAAATATTATCTCAAGTTTCAAAATATATTTCTACGCAAAACGCTTTTATAAATTACGCTAGGAACGATGGAAATTGTATTGCTCGGTAAATGTTAATAATTATATAACATTTTCGGTGAATTAAAAAACGGACAGAATCTATTATTTGGAAAAATGACATTTTCCTAATCAGAATCGCAAGAGAATGTTCTTCTTCTATCGATGAATCGCGTACAATCCAAATTTCGTATATAAATCGAGTTCTGTTCGTTTTGGAATTCGAAGGAAATAATACATTAATATTTACCGAATAATATCATTTCCGTCGTTACCAATGTAATATGGAAGAGCTGATATAATTCTGAAGTTTGAAGGTTACATTATTAATCATTCATGTTTTAATTTTCATTTTTTCAATTATTAATCGGGCCAATGAATAGTGCATATCTGGATAATGATATTTTTTAATTAAACCTGAAGCTACGTCAATCTAAAATTGTACTTGCGTTAACTATAATATTTAAAAATGACAGAGACATCGATATGCAATACAACACTTTCGTTCATCTCAATGTTATCTTTCCAATTAACCCCGCTTCAATTACTTAGACCTAATATTATCCCCAGTTAACGCACGAACCTGCGGGACGCCTCCAAACTGTCGACAATCAACGAATCGACGTAGACACGTGGCGTGTGCAGGAGCCTCCACGTGAGGGGATTAAAAACGGACGTCTGATACTCCCAGGAGATCTCAACTGCTTCCGGTTTACCGATCACGTCGCCAGGTAACACCACGGTGTGATTGCTGCCCGGCTCGTAATATTTCGAGCGCGAGCTCAAAGGTATCCTCTCGGTCCGTGTTCCGCTTGCGTCGATTATCCTGATCACGAAGGTGCCGACCTCGCCGCCGTGGTCCAAGCTTTCGTCCGTCCTTGAAATAACAATGGTCACCTTGTAGTGGGCCTCTGAAAAAGTACAGAAATTGTTACGATTGTTTACCAATTGCCCTCTGTCGGTTCGCGTTTCGACTAGCTTCCGTGCTATTGCCAATACGTGGTACTAACTGCAGAACGGTTTGATCGAGCTGGTCATCAAGTAAACAGAGGCGTGGTAATTTCCGGGCTGCGCGTCCAATCCGAACCTCGGGCAGTACTGATTCACGCAGTCGAAGCAGCTGCCCTCTTGAAACTTGTCCCAGGACGGGCAAGGAACTGCCAGGAACGGGCAATCGGTGTTGATGCTCTCCATGAAATACTCGTAGCTGCGGATATGATTGCAGCCCAGAAATCTTTTTATACCTGGAATGAAATTTCGCTGGTTTCCATCGGTGCAATTATAGGGTGCTCGCGAAATCGCGGCGCAACCGGCAGGCGGTGTTTCCTTATGCAAAACTGAGACGAAAATATGGAATAAAGTTTTTTCATACGAGGCTTCATTTACGGGGAAATTAAGTTTGAAAATTGGTTAAACCACGATTTCGGAAACACCCTGTACAGTAATTTTCGATTAGTGCTCGTTCCTATCCCCCCTACTTGGGGGTGGTCCCCCTCGGAACAAGCGGAGGCTCGAGCGCCGAGCGTGTAATCCGATCCGACATCGGAAATATCTCGGTGAAAGCCGACACTAATGCAAGCGCGATTTCAAATTAAAGCTCGTTGATTTTTGGTCTCTTTTAAATGAAATTTTACCAATAAAACGTTTGTGAAAATCAGCTGATTAAAATGATACCAAACACGACATACAGTTTGGTGCAATGGTACTGATTGTTTAGAGCACCATTCTTAACACCATGATAAGTAAAAATTTTCCAAACCATATCGTGTTTAGTGCCATTTCAATCAGGAGACTTTCACAAACATTTTGTTAAAGTTTCAACAAAAAGGAACCAGGAATAAACAAGTTTCAATCTCAAATTTTGTCTCGCTGCCTTTCGCACGCTGCCCCGACACAGCAACATCGAAGGTGACCCGAACTAGCTCGAGAAACGCGTCAGCACGCCGTTAGTGTTTACGCTCGGCCGTCGGGCGAAGTGCACTAATCGAGATATCACTGTAAAATTGCACCTCCCCCAAGGCCGATTCTAAACGGCGCAAAATAAAATGAACGTCGCAACGGCGAAATAGCAAATTGATAAACCCACCGCGAAAGAAGCTGCCACGCTCCAAGGTGATGGAATTTAGAACACCCTCGTTGCAACCGGGCTGATTGCGTCCGCCGTTTGGATAGAAATCGATATGCGCGACGGGTTGAGTGATGCCGAGGCCGCCGCTGATAAAAGGATTGCAATCGGTGTGGATGGCCGTGACAAAGGTTGCGTCGGTCGGGTCGAGACGCACCATAGTCGACGTGTTGCTGAAATGTGGCTCGGCTGGATCGAGGCCTTCGAACAGAGAAAACGAACGAAACGTGAGGAGCCTCGTCGAACGGTTGGCAATAATCGATCGCGATTATATAGACCGTTTTAATTTAATTTTCTCAATTCTTCAACCTGCAAAATGCCTGCCGCGATTTGTACAAATAGGTGGGGGGGGGGGGGAAGTCGCGGAAAAACTCGCGATTTCTCTTTGGGAATCGTCGCGAAATTGCGCAGGCCTCGCCGCTTTTCCGGCGAAGCGAAGAAAATTTCCCGATGGTAATTGTACGCGTTGTGTCACGAGCACGCGGCGACCGCCCTCTGCGGGCCAAGCATTTTAATTTAGTATCTCGCCGGACCGAGAAATCGTTTCCTCGTTTGCGCAACGTGTGCGTAACGCCACGTGTGGCAATTCTTACGTGACAACCGATGCGTTGAATTCGGAAGAAAAACTAATGTACAGCAATTGCGATTCGTTTGTGATTCGACCCCGTCGGCCGTTCGAATTATTCGAATCGAAGTTGGCAATGCCGGTTAGGACCAATATGGCGGGCGGCCGCAATTTTTCGGTCGTCTCGCTCCTCCGGCGAACTGTTAGCCTGTTCGTTTCTGATTCGATCGGCCGTCTTCGCGCGTCCTCGTTCGGCGAGACGACGAACGGCGGTGGGGTCGATTTCGTTCGGACCGATTGAACGTGCGAGAAACGAGGCATGCATTGAGAAAGGAGCCGATTAATTTTCGTTTCCCCGAGAAAAAGTGCGGAGGGTGGCAATGCGGGTGTATCATCGCGGGAATGAAGAAGATATGTCAAAGAGTAGAATGATACGTCATTCAACCTACCGGTGATTCTGCCGAGGTTGTACGCGTATTTCTGCCTCAAGGTGTATCCAACGTAGCCACAGGTGTGAGCGCCGAGGCTGTGCCCTATGCAGTGCATCTTCAATGGGTCTATACCGCCGATATTGATCAGCTGATAAGCCAAACGGGCTGTCATAGCGCCGACTAATCTCGTGTTGGCCACAGCTTGTGTATAGGGCGGTCCAGCACCGCCGATCCAATTGACTATAACCACGTTGCAGTCTTCCCTGAGCAATAACTCTCTCATTGTTCTCTGCGCAAGTGAAAATGGAAGGGTTTTTGTCTTTGACAATCGTAAATGAGGAAGCACTGATTACTTCGACGTAACTCGTCTTGCGATTAAATTAAGGAACGGTAATGATAATCAACGACGCACCAGGACCCACGTTTTGTCGCCATTGTCGAGGAACCCGTGAACGATTATATAAAGGTTCTTCTTCTTCCGTAGCGGCGCCTCGATGATGGTTTGCGCTTTGTCGATTTTCAATTCCTGCGGCGTGTCTATGGTGTCGCGGGTGTGACATAAGTAACGAGGATTTATGCTGTCGGGACGAGCTGGAAACGTGGACACCGGCCTGTTCTCGCCTGACCATGGCGAGCCGATGTAGAAACAACCGTAGGGCTCGAAGCATCTCCACATGTACCATTCTATGGGGCGAGGCAAAAGAAATGGAAAAAATGAAAACTAAAATCGTCACCAGTAACGTAATAAATGAAAAAGAAATAATTTCTACAATGTCGTCCGGGAACCCTTGATCAGCTTTCAGTGGGAGATTGCTGGGGCGATTTTGAACAACTTTTTTCTTTACCAAAATGTTCGTTGAAGCTTCGTTTTTGAATTATCAACGAAATACAGTGGCCAATCAGAGCGCCCGTAGTTCCCGCGCCCTTCCACGTGGCTCTCAACCGCGACCGCTCGTGGCGCGAGCCAACGCATTTCCTCGCGACAACGACCGAGCGCGGTTGAGAGCCGCGTGCTCCAGCGCTCTGATTGGCCAGCGTTTTTCGTTGATAATTCAAAAACGAAACTTCTCCCGACATTTTGGTAAAGAAAAAAGTTGCTCAGAGTCGCCCCAGCAATCTCCCATTAAAAGCTGTTCAAGGGTTCCCGGGCGACGTCGTCTATCGCCTCGCGAAATTCCACATTTCGTTAACAAATTTTTCAATTGGTTAAAACATTGATCAGAAAGTTCCACCTCCCCTTTCGATTTCCCACCGACTAATTTTCGAGATTAGCGCGTTCAAAAGTTCCCCGGTATTCGATAAGCACGCGGGAGAATTAGAATCGCGGGGACGATTATTCGAAAACTCGTATCAGTCTGGCCGAGCCGCGTATATTTATCATTATTTACAATAGATCAACGTTTTAACAACGAATTGCCATGCCCGACAGGGGTTATCTCGCGTGTTGCCGCTATCTCTGCACGCTGCACTCTATCAGTTCCTCGAAGGCTTCGCCGCGCTGTTTTGTCTAGGAAATTGGATTAACGATTAGCGACAACCGAAATCGATTCGGCACGTGACTTCCGATCGAACGCGCGCGCTCGCTGTACAAAATTAATTCATAACATCGGAAACGAAGCTCGCGATAATAAACGTGCACAGTTTAATTTCACTTTTATTTAAATAATTTATTTATTATTTGTTAATTATTATATTATTAGATTTATTTATTTAAATCGTCAAACTCTGCGGTTTTTTAATTTGACCACACTTTCCGTCAAAGATGTCCGTGAATTTTCGCCGAGTGGCAGAAGAATAAATCTATGCTCGACTACGGTTTGCAAATACGGTTTGTAAATTGCAAGCAGGATTATACGTTTCGCGTACGATTCCCGATATAAACGCGGAGGAATGAAGTACATTTGGAAATTACACAGCGAAACGATAAAACACGATTGGGAAACGTTGTATACGTCATTAGATTAATTCTTTTACGGAGCGTCCACGTCCCGTTTCGTGTAATTGTATCGCGTTCTGGTCGTCTATTGACATGAAAGGTCCAGAGAAATCTCGTGACGGGACGGTATTAATGAGAGAAACGATAATGCCCGAGAAATCTCGACTTCACGAGAATCGTGCTTATCATTTCACAGACGGATCTTACGGTTGCCCACTATTCTATGAAATGACACTCCTCCTGTTCTTTTCTCCCCTTTCTGCGACAACGCTTTCGCGATTTTCCTTGTTTCGAGGAAGGATGATATTCGTTTTACCTAAATGAAAATATCGTTTCTCTGCAAAAATCGTTCGGCACGAGCTTTCCAGATCGTTCGACGCTCAATTTAGAATTATTATTAACACAAACGATCAACGTTCTTTCGACATCGGATAACGACGCAACAGTAACGCCGTTAACGAAAGTGAAAAATTGCAGATAAAAAAAAAAAAAAACGGGAATGAAGTATAAAGTTCTACTCACGATCAGCAAAATCGAACTGATTCTCCTTCTCCTCCGGTGACAACGTGGTCGTCGTCGCATTATTTTGAAAAACATCATCCGCGGCCTTTGAACCCTCCTTCTGTGGCAGGGTCGCCATCATATTCGCCGTGTAGGCGAGTATCAGCATAGTTTCGTTGACGAACATCGTCGAATTCCACGAACGATCCCGTGTCGGAATAAAAGCAACGATTAAACAACTAAGCACGCCCGGCGACTGTTGGCAACGAAATTCTGCATGAACATTTTTACAGAACGCTCTCCTCTTCCTTTTTCTTCATGGCTCGAGAATCGCACGTCGCCCGCCGCGAATATTTCAACCAGAGATCCGATAGACGTTTCGCGGCGATACGTAATTGCCCGTGGTCAATTCGGAAATTGCGCCTCGACCGGTTGCGAGTTTCTCGTTGAAACGCGCCTATCGCGATGACTTCTCTAGACACGCCTTCGATCACGCATCCCGCGGCCGAACGGCGTGAAAAATCGATTGACGCAAACGGCCAGAGTCGATCGTTCGAGTCGCGCAGATAGAAACGGCGAGCAAAGATCGACGTCGCTCGAGCACGCTTCGAAGTATCTTTCGCGACGGTTCCCAACGAATTCGTGGCCTCGACTGTCGTCCAGTTTCCGTGCGCGCGATTATCCCGATCGCGAAACGGCGTTCCGTGAAATTCGTCGGAGACACGAGGAAAGAAATATAAAAGGAAACCGTGTCAGATATTAAAAATTCGCCCGTGTCGAAACCCAATTCGGACGGGGACTGTATTTACTCAATGAAAAAAAGAACCTTTTTCCTTTCTCTATCTTCCAGCAACGTTTTTTTCCTTCGCTTTTTAAGCTTCTTTCTTCTAACGTCCCGTTCCTGTGTCCAACAGAGAGAGCACAATATTTTCCTCTTGCCCGACGCAGTTGCAGACGGAGGGTTCAAAGTCACGGACAGCCGTTTTCTCGCCGGCGGAGAAACGTAGACGAGTTGACTGATCGAGCAAGCGACACGCACTAATCACTGAAAAATGTCCACAGCTCGACATTATCGCTCCCCACCCTTGCCCCTCGTTGTTCAGCTTTCTTGGACCCGTCTCAAACGGGACACGCTGTAGCGGACAGTGCCTGCACTCACTCGTGTGCATACGTACACGTGACGCGTACGTTCTACGCTACGTTTGAAACGTTCATTCGTCCGTATATGTATTTAAAAAGCGCGTCTTGCCGTCGAGTAGCGAAAATGAAACAGACAACAATATTATCGCATTGCTCATTGGCACGCCCGACAAAACGACGGAAAGGTTTGTCGGGGTCCTAATTGGACGTCGTTTGTGAAACTCGGTAGGGTTCTTTTCCCTTACGAACCTTCGACGTAACGAAGGAATCGGTGAATCACTTTAGAGGCAAAGGAAAGTGTTGGATAATTACTAGTGACAGTATTGTTATTATTATTTGTTTGTAACTTTTGCCCTTTCAAGGCGTGTACACTTTTTTTTGTATCAGCGTGTATGTTTTATACTTTGCATCAATTAACATCGACACTTATTGCATCTTATTGCTAGTTTCTGTTTGCTATTCTTTGGCTATACAATTTTTCGACAGTCATTCTTAACTCCATCCCTACTTCCATTCATGCTTGCCCTCCTATTTAGCTTTTGTGTATTTGTATTATTTATTTCGCTTCTCCTTTCTTTTCTCCAGCTTCCCTAGCCACTCCACCACCTTTTCATTGTTACGCCACACGCATTATCTCCTCCAGCCTAACCCCTTATTAGTGACAGTAAATAAAACGTATCGAGAAGCGTCTTCACCAACAGACATAGTAAAGGGCCTGTCACATGGGCCTGCACTTGGCTAATCAAAGGGGGCCCACGTTGTAAAATTCGTAAGATCCGTTCGGGTCATATACAGTCAGTTCTACAGGGTGTTTCATAGCGAAAGGACATTCCCCCCGGGCTGTTTCAAATATTGTCACAGGTGACGTCGATTAGAACTTGTTTTTTAACAAACAACAATTACTTCATTATAAATGATTAATGGTCTTCACAATGCTTTCGATCTAAACTACATCAATACTGCTATTAGACTGCCTTTCTTTTATGCGTCCTCCGTGGGCCTTACGCTGCAGTGGCCCACCGCGTCCTTGGCCAGCCATTGGGTCTCGGGCCCAACGTTTCAACTGCGTTTCGAAACACCCCTTCTTATCTACGACTATTTTAATTCGGGGGTCGCGTCAAATTGCGTCTTCGAAATTTCCCATCAGCTGCGTCTCAGAATGACCAATAAGGAGGTCCCAATAGTGTTTCCATTTATACAACACACATAAGCTCGCGTAGTACAGGGGTTTTCTTAATGAATAAGCCGTTAGCGTACGGATTCGTTCGTGCGTAAACCCGGGGAGGCCATTCAATGGGTCCTTCCACAGAGACCTGAATGAACGTGTCGAGGGATCGATAAACGTGTTTCGAGGGTTGCCCGGGATCAATAGTGTTCACGATGGGGGTTCCTTTCGGCACAGTTGCCATGGCGAGTCGAAACCGGAGCGCCTAGCATCCCCTGTCGCCATTCAACCCTCGTGAAAACAGCCTCCTTTATTATTATACAGTCCTGGTGCGAGTCACCCCTAAGACGTCTCTCGTGTTTGCACAGGGGATGCTGCGAAACCACCCTAAGCGATATATCGTTGCTCCTGGGTGTTCCTGGGCGCTTGATAAGGGAATCGCACGAGGGTTGCATCGTGATTGCTCTGAAGGCTGTGAATGACACTTCTGTTGAGGGTGTCGGAACGTCAGAGCCACCCCCTCGTCAGGGTGGATCGATGGGGGTTGTTCGAAGCGGATTTCCAGCTGGGTCGGTGGACGTCGAGTGGCTGGTACGCCGCGCGATCCACTGGAGGGGGTGTTTCTGTATTTTAAGGGTGAACTGTTTCACATGTCACCATTTTTTTGCGCGACTCTTTTCGAAATTTCTCCCTCTTCTTCCTTATTTGACACCGTCGCGCTGTTTTTTGTTTCGCCCAGCGTACATTACGCTGGATGTAAATAAATTATGTAAATTGTGTGACATAATTCCTGCAACGTTTACGGCTTAGCGAGAAATTAATTTTCTGCGACGACAAGGATTCTCGCCCTCGAATTACGGAAACGGAAGTGGGGAATGAGGATTGCACGAGGGAGAATGAAATTATTTTGAAACCGTTTCGATTGCGACGGAAGTGCGTACGCGTGTGCAGGTAAGCGGAAACATGGCCGACAACTGGTTCCACACGTTGCAGAATCGAAGGGGCCTTCAAGTCCCTTAGGATGCTCCTTTTAACCCCTGTTACCCTGTTACGTTGCCCTATTCGGTCCCCGTTCATTTACGCGGGTATTCGTAATAGGGCGCGTGACGCGAAGAAAAATGGCGGACGTTATTCCCAGAACGAGAAAGTGGGGGAATCGAACGAACGAGTGCAACAAACGGCTTCGTCCCCTTGATCGAGCAGGGATAATTTAAACGTGTCGTGTATTACACGTCGATTTCTCTGTAGTATTTTTAATTATAGTTAATACTAATGCAATTTAAGTTTAGCGTCGCTTGCGGTTTAATTGAAGGATATCGTTATAAAGATATGTACATATTAAGTTTCCCGAATGATAATTGATAAGATATTAATTAAAATATTAATAATTGATAATGTAATCTCAAGTTTTACCGTTACTGTTCACGGCTGCCTCTTTTCACTATTGCATTTGTAAATATTTGCTCTTTTATGTTACATTGGTAACGATGGAGGTTATGTTGTTCAGTAAATATTAATGTATTATTTTCTTCGAATTCAGAAACGGACCGAACTCTCGCACAGGATGGACCTAAGTCCGTTTATATTTAAATTGAGATATTTCAGAGTTTGCTTTTCGAGAAAATTAAATATATACGTATAGGACAGCAATGTGTCATACCGCTTAAGTGTAGCTAAGTAAGAGAGTTAAATTTACAGTTTTCATTCAGATAATAGCAACTATTAAGCGAATAATATGTGCTTTCTTACAACAAATGGAGTTCAGCCATTTTCTGAATTAACAACTATGTTTGTTATCAAATTTGAAAGAACTCAAGTCGATTCGACATAATTTAAAATTGAATTGAAATTTAAATTGAAAAAATTGAAAAATTGAAAAATTGAAAAATTGAAAAATTGAAAAAATTGAAAAATTGAAAAAATTGAAATCTTCAAATTGAAAAAAACAATACTCAATTTATTTCATATTTCTTTGCGACACTTACAGAACACAATTTATACAATTCGGGGAATCTTCTAGCTATATGAAGGAGCTGTTCATTTTGAAAGTGGCTCAAGTCCACTTGTTTCGAAGAATTAAATAAAATTAAAAATATTGGTTACTAATAACACGATGGTACAATGTTTTTGTTTTTTCTGAAAATGTGTAACGTAGTGATCCAAGCAGCTTAATAAACATTATTTAAAAAGTAAGACGGTTTTGGCGGTCGTAAATGAACTTAAGCCACTTTCGAAATAAACATTTTTATCGTTTCGTTAGTTAGCTAATTTTCTGCTAACGAAATTTCAGTGAATTCGAACACGTTGGCTGTAAATTGTTTAAAAATGAAACAATCACGTAGAGTTGTAACTATCTTGACAATTGTAACGTTTTTGAATTCGAAGAAAACAATACATTTATTAACATTTATTAACATTAATATAATTTCCGTCGTTGCCAGTGTAATTTAGAAAAGCGCTTACGTAGAAATACAATGCCGTATATATGTTGAAACTTGGGATCACATTGATATTAGGATAAGCCAAAGTATTATCGTCTATGCTTCTTGAAATTATAGTTAACACTAATGCAATTTTAGTTTAACATCGCTCCAGGTTTAATTCAAAATTTTAATTAAACAGACATGCACTATTAATTTGCCCGATTAATAATAATTGATAATAGATCTGTTTATACGTTTAATAATTACTATTTAAATAAACCCTTTCCTCTCATCTTAATTTTCCTTACTATGATCCACGTGGTAAATAAAATGTACATACCTGTCATTACAGTCTCCCTCTATGTTTGTGAAGGAGTTTCATTTACGACACGTACCTTCTCCATGGTGTCCTCCATTTGTAATACTGCAGGGTTTAGGTGGTTCCTTCAGCCTCGTCCTGAACACCGCTGGCATTCATAAAATCCTGTTCTCAATGCAGACACGTGTCCGTCTGCTGTTGCGTGGCATCCCTCGCCCACCGCAATTCACCGACGAACCAGCGACCAATAAAGCTCGAGCCCTCGATGAAACAATAAAAACCTTCGCGACGAACCAATCACTCGCCCAATAATAACACAGATGACAATTCGATTGCCAGCCTCTGCAGCAATCGGGGTTGCATTTGTAAAATCGCAGCCGTGCATTGCTGCTTCTCCCGGGCGAAATTGAAAAAAACCGCCCCAAAGAACGCCATGTTTTTGGGTGGGAAAGGGTGGCCCTTTTTCCTAGGGATCGCACGACAGTGACCACAGAGTCCCTAAAACGCTTGCCCCGGTGTTCTAACAGCCTGTGAACCCGGCCCTTTGTGAAACGTCCCCAGAGGGTTGAACAGTCCCGTATAATCGCACGATAATTATTCCGTCCGCCCGTACCCTTTATCGATACCGTCATTCGATACCAAAGGGAGGTCGACTGGTGACACTGACTAGGAGAACATGCCTCAACATCGGTGCCCTTTCCACGCAGGGTGTTTCCATATTTCTTCGGGGACAGTGCGGCACCATGGGTGACGGGGAATTTTTTTTCAGAATTTTTCAACACGTTCTTCCAGCGACCCTGCGAAAAGGGTTGGATTAATATTTGGCACCGTTCGAGCCGCAAATTTGCGTGAAAGAAGTCGCGTAATATTACAGCCGATAATCGAGAGTCGAATGCGTGACTCGACACGTTCGACCGACGAGCGTAGCGAAGTCCGTTACGCGAGGAAGACAAAGGCCTGACGTTCCTTTGTTTGACGAGCTGGGACGACGAGCGACGATTAACGGGAAACACGCGTGAGTAGCGCAGGAACGTTCGCGGAGTGAGGCACGCGTTGGCCGTTGCGAACGTTAAGTTGAACGCAGTGCAAATTCGCGTGCGCCTTATGTTTTTAGTCTTATGCTCTTATGTTCATTGTGTGTTTGCGCGTGAGATTGAACTAAATGTATATCTAGTAATGTATAAGTGTTTTGCGGAACGCTTGCCGCGATGGAAACTACAATACACGTACAGGGCTAAATCTGTAATTAATTCCCTAATAAGCACGCGCGAGACAGTTCGATGTAAATAAACAGGCGAAAGAAGTGGAATTGCTGCAGGTGTAAAATATCAGCGTGAGATCTAAACGAAAAGGGTAGGTTGGTTCGATAAAAAAATTGGCACAAATTGTTTAGCCACGCAGAGGAATAATGGCGAAGTGAAACTGTGGGAAAATTAATACAGCGTACATGCTGTTCGAGCTGTTTTACTCCCACTGACGTTGTCCCTTTTTTACTCCCTTTCGCCCCATGTTTTGCCTTATCGTGTCTCGCGCAAGGAGTTTCACTCCCCATTGAATCCTTTTGGAGGATTGTCAAAGGGCCGCCACGAGATACAACCAGCCCTTTCCTCATGGTTCCCTAGTAAAAGTGCGTAGGCGTATGCCCTTTAGGGGCCAACAATCCTCGTTCTCCCATAAAAGGGCTCCCTTGACCTTTTAGGGTGTCCCATTCAATTTTCGTCAACTCCCCGCCATCGTTTCCTGCGATCCTGTTTTCAAAGTTCCTGTTTAATTCAGCACGATACGCGTACGATCATCTGCGGACCCTTCGAACCCTTTCAGTTACCAACAAATCTATGTCGATGACTGCAATTGCGCAAAAAGAAGGCGTAAAATAAATCTGGAGGTACTTTATTCTAAACTCGAGTCACGCGAACTTAGTGTTTGATTAAAAGAAATTAAAGACGATTCGCAATGCTCGATTCTACGATTATAATTATACAAATAGCTACGGTGAATAAATAAACGGGATGGGTTACATAGTTGGTTCGAAAGTTCCAAACGTTCGCCATAATGGGTTCTCATCGATGGGAAAGTGGAGTTGACGGGGAGGACGTTTTATGTCGGTTAACGAGGGCGGTTTAATCGAGGTTAATTACGAGGCAGAGGGGAGGGTCGTACGACTTCGATCCGGTTGGAATTTTTTTTCCACCGACTTCCGGAAGCTTCGACCAGGAAACCATGAACCGATGGCGGCGTCTGGCAACATGGTGCATTAACATACCGTTCCCCATAATCGATACCATCTTATCTAGGTCATATTATAAACAGTCGAAAGGTCAACATTGTACAACATCAACTCGCAGAAAGTCGAATTCTGAGAAGAATATTTTACTAAACTGGCAACAATTTCGCCAATTTATAACACCTGTAATAAAATATCCATATTTAACGAACTAACGGGATCGAATGTAACTTCCACCGAAGATTGTTTCCGATATAAATATTGCAAAATGTTACGCATATCCATACCGAAGTTGCGATTGTGTTACGACCATGTACGAGCGTGGTGGTAATCGTTGGACGATTTTTTTTCTGCCAGTTTGGTATACGATAGCATCAGGCAACCATGGAAGGGTCGAGGTTCGTGAGGAATGTCGCGTTGCTGGTTTATATATTGTGTACGGGAAAAAGGCAGGCTTCGTAAATGGCCAAGGGTAGATGAACATGCCATAAAACGTGTTCGCTTGGCGGTGAAGCAAAGACAGATCGTTTGGATGTCAAGAGTACTAGGAAACCATGGTTTGACGGTGGGGTGTTATTGTTTTTCCACGAGGGTGCTGTTGAGAAGTACACACGTGTCACGATAATACCAGTATTCTTCTAAATTAATTAAACGCGAAGCATTAGAGTCATATAATTTGACTGGTTGCATGATAATACGAATATGCAATCTTGAGGTTGGTCTGTCTTCCGTTTTTAAGCGTATATTAGCATAGGTATGGTATCCAGATACAGTAAGAGCTGGATAAATGTAAGGTGACTATCCCTTCCACATGGGGGGATCCCCCTTGGCGAATCACGACAGTCAACGAGAGAGCGGTGTAATATGATCCGACCCGGAATATCGGTGTAACTGATGCTAATTCAACGATTAAACGTTCTTATTTCTGACACTTTCTTAACGGAGCTTTTATTAACGTGTTCGTGATATTTTTCTGATCAAAATGAGACCAAACACGGTATAGTTTGAATTATATTTGCTTCTTGATAATGATTAAATACGTACCGCAAAGTACAAAAACGCGTTTCTCTTATTAAAATAATAATCGAAGGATAATGTAAAATAGTAAAGTACATTATAATAAAAAAAGTAATAATACAGTAACAGTCGAAATAAATTCCAGAGCATTTACCCAGCTTTTACTGTACACTGCTATTATAATGAAGAGTATCGTTTCTCGTGGCAGAAATAAAAGGATACGATACAGCCGCGAGATATATTCACGAGTATACTTATATATGGAGGGTTCAGAAGCCAGTCAGTGCAAGTCCATTAGCATTCGAGTAGACATAAATAAGGTTTTTGCAAAATACTTGGAAAGAAATAAACAATGTTAGTACCGTAATCTATTGCTTACGTATGAAAACAGTATCTTAATTGATTTATCAACCGAAAATGGTAAAAATTAAAAGGTTTCTCATGTTCAGGGAAAGTTGGCTCCTGAGCCGTCCATATGTACTTACTTACAGACACGAAGCTATACAATTCAACCAATGAAAAAATCACATGCCGCTTCCAACGCGCGCCCAAACTCCCGCACTCATGATCTTCTGTTATCCAAGAACGCTTAATCCTCCTCCATTTTATGACTGCATTCCTCGCTTTAGCGTCTCCGTCCGTTCTACCAGGCTGTCAGACTTGGGACTACCCTCGACCTCGTAAATTATGCTCCCGTGTCGTACGGACAGAGACGAGTAGACACGAACGCCATCAGGCGAACATAATTAACGACAACGTGGTCGCCGGCAACCGTACCGGGTCCTGATCTCCTGAAGGTAACCAATGTTCACCGACACCGACGACCACGTGTCGTTCCGCACACGCCAGCCGCACCTGTCCGCCCGTGTTCACGCACGTCCACCACCGATACACCTGTCGCGGCATGCCTGACAGTTTTGTTTTTATAGTGCGAACACACGCGCAACTAGGAGACCATGAGACTGGCGAGGACTATCGCTGCATAGGATGACGGACCGGCCCAACCCTGTGGCGAGTAAATCCAATCTGTCCCGGCTGAAGAAAGATAAATCGCACAGATGTCAACGGGATTAGGGTTGCATGATCACGATGGAGGTTGGACGGGCGCGTTTCAAGTCAGGGCACGTCACGGCGAATGCGCCAGGACGGTTGTATCGCAGCGCGCGTACAGGTGGAGGAGGCAGATACGATCTGGCAGGAGAAATTGACGAGCTATTAAGGAGGAAAGCCGGTGGCTAATGTATGCAGGAGGGAAGGTTGCTTGGATATGGGAGTATTTAAAAGCAGCGATGGGTAGGAATTGCTGCGGTGGATGTTCAATAATTATTTTCGTATTTTGTCCTGCGTGTTCTCGATGGACTTATCCTCAGGCTCTGTAGATCGGATATTACTTACACCGCTGCCAACGATTGCGATTGAATTAATTTCTGGAAGGTCGAATATATCTCGAGGAATTATCGCTTGGAAATTTGCAACGGACTGCACACATATATGGATTAAATTAATATAATAGTGCGATGTCTGTTTTATTATTTACCTGCAGAAAATTTGCAGGAGAAAATTCCTACTGTCGCACCTCATGCGCGTGTACAT
The DNA here is from genome assembly GCA_948146005.1 of Nomada fucata. Lineage (NCBI taxonomy): Eukaryota > Metazoa > Arthropoda > Insecta > Hymenoptera > Apidae > Nomada > Nomada fucata. Next base: position 28,389,454 of record OX411277.1, on the reverse strand, counting down.
GCTCGCCCCGCAAACGTAAGATACTCACGATCGTTAATCCACACGATTTGACATACTACCCTGGTCCAATCGTCGCCGAATCAATCACTGGCGATGATGACAGTCGAATCCCGTTAAGTATCAGGATTTCATGAGCGGAGTAATTTGTAGAAACCGGGTGCAAGGAGTGAATGATCGTGGTAGAGTTATCATTTAAAAGGAGGTAGGGAACGTACATACCAACATGATTTTTACGTACACACGGCACACATCGTTCCTCACACACGTCCAACCCCATTCGTCGCGACACCTGAATGGATCCGCATGTATAAATGTACATATGCTACCCCCATTGTGTTTCCTTTCCCTAGCATCTCTCCGCCTGCATTCCCTCAAAGGTGAACGGCAGGAGGAATGGTATACATGTATATATACTTCTCCTCAATATCCATTCGGAAGCATGACAAAAAAAACGTCTTGGGACGAACCAAGAAAGCTGAGGACAATGGAGCAACTCCTCTACGTGACAGGGTAATATGAACCAGAGAAATGATCGCCAATGGCCAAGAAAATCACCAGCCACGACAATGCGTGGGGAACAAAAGAATCCTGGGGTGTTGTAACAGGGCAGCATGCATGGGACACTTGTCACCATCGACCCGTCACTCTCGGCTCGATCTGAGTGACATTACGGCCTCTCCCGTCCGCCATACTTCCATCGAACTACCAAGCTTCCTTTACCCTCGAGGAACGATTTCACTAACCGTGCTTCCGACCGTAATCCATCCGGCACCCTATCGCGCGGCTTGCAGACAAATATGAATGCTCTCGGAAGTTAATTGGATAAGGTTCATTGTCCGCCTGAGGATTATTGAAGGTACAAATACCGAGATGGTTGCTCGTGGACGGCTGGTTTAAAGACGGATCTAATTCCATCGTCTCGCTTGGACGAGTCTGCATAAAAGGAATGCGGTGACAGCGATCAGGAAGTCATAAGAACCAAGAATCTCGAGCCCGGCGGTTCGTTCCTTCCCTCTTTACTCGTGTTCCGATTGAAATTCCGGATTAGGTGAACGTGTCAGGAGGACTGTTCCACCTGTTTGGCGGAAGTCGTGGGCGACGGAAGGCCGAGGAACGAGAAAGGGTTGTTGGCGGCGACGGAACATTCATAGAAACTCTAACCGGCCTTCAGAGAGGCGAGGAGGTCAATCGGCATTTGCTTCCCCTTTACGATTGTCCCTTGCGGCTAAATCTGGTTGACTTTTATATGCGCATGTACAAACGTCTGCTTGTATATGTGCGCTATTGTATATAGGTTGTCGGTCTTAAGGATGTCTATTATTATTTTCTTTTTATCAATTATGGTGATGTCCGCGGGGGACGTTGCATGTATATATAATTTTTATTTTTATTAAAAAATTGAAAACGAAGGCAATGTGAATTTTTGTTACGGATGTGTCGACTGTCCGAATTGTTTAATTTTATTGCAATGCTGCTATAGCTAGAACGAGAGTGTTTGGGTAGTGAGAATATTTCCACCCTCCACGTCTCTTCAGAAGTATATATAATACAATGGAAAGCTGTTTTCACCCTCTATCGACCTATGCAACCCTATGAATTTCCTCGATTTCTCTTTGTTCGCGAGAGTATCGTTATAATTATGCACCTCAATTCGACACCTTTGTCGTTCTTCACATCTACTGTACTGGATAAGAATAATCCCAAAGCCACCCTTAAACAGTAAGTTCATTCTGCTTGGACAAATTAATTAAAGCCAACCCTTCACGGTCACACTCCTCATCCCCATTCAATCACTTCCACATAAAATTAAGTACAACTCGAGATCCTCCCCTATTTACATCCCCAGGCAATCACACGGAATTACCAATTAATCCGGCACACACACACACACTGTCATTTTGGCAGGAAAAAAAGAAGATCCCTCGACTTTTTTCAACACCAGGAAGTCATAGGGTAGTCGCGGTCGTTCGGACGATCAGTTCGCAACCCTCGTGGGGTTTCCAATCAATCGGTTGCTTCCGGTGTTATTAGAGTATCATAAGCGGCCCAGGGAAAACCGAACTTTCCTATCGGGAAAAACGTGCGTGTCGCCGATGCGTCGCTCCTGATAGTCAGCGACGCGGCCAAGACTTTTACGAGACGGAAAAGAAATCGTGGTAAGGAGTATCGGCGTTGATTTCGTCGCGAGCTGTCGCTCTCACATATGAGGACCGTCCGCTGGGGCGATCCCCAAGGAAAGAGTTAGCCGTTCAAGTGCTTCGAGTCACACATCGTGACAGGGAGGACATAAGGGGACAAGAGGTGTCCTAATATTCGTCTGGTCGTTCAACCCGAAAACATGACGGCGCAACGGTCAGCCGCGGCGACGAAGAAGGGACAGTGGTAGACCCTTGATAATTTCTGGATCAACCGAGGAATACAATAAAACAAACTGGATAAACCGCTTCGGGCTGAAAACGGTTGCCCTCGGTCTCCAATTAATGAGATTCTAATTTTTCGACGGGCTTGATCGTTCCTTTAAATCGTAGTTCGTCTTCGACGAAATGAAAGTGTACAATATTTCGGATAAATTGCAGTCTTCGACAAAGAGGATACAAATTGGGCCAGGTGAAGTATACACGGTATCGCTACTTGTTCATAGTCTATATTCCTATAGTACCACGCGAGATTTAATTCCACCTTCCACGGCGCCTCAAGGAAACCCTCCTCGCAGACATACCAGGTGCCTCCAGCTACAGTCATCGCCTGTCAGAACTGTCCATTAACGCATCAGATCGATGGCATCATAACTCCCCAAAGTAACAGGGGACCATCTACACCTAAGAGTTCTCGTCATATCCAGCGCCAATATTTCCCATTTCAACACGCATGTGGAATGCTTGCAGGACAATCCAGACTGTCTTTCCTCGCGTGTACACGCGCACACAATCCGTAGCACTTATATGCATAGTGGCCGAGACCCAATCGTTTCGATTATCGGAACGGCTATCGGCAGTCTATTGGTTTGATCCCCTGTTCCCAGGCTAACATAACTTATCTAGTGGTCACACGAAATACCCATTTCATCGATGTATTGGTGCAACGATCTTGAGACTCACACAAGCATGCGTTCACCATGTTTTCGAAAGCTTGCCGGGCGGTTCGTCGTTGATCGACGAGGCAGGAGAAGCTTCGAAGGAGAGAGTTTAATCGCGGGAGTTTAAACTCCCCCGGATGGGAATAATTTAATCCGATGCCCGTGGGAAAGGGTTGAATAAAATATATTCACATATTCGAAATAGGAGACTACACTGTGCCAAGAGGTGTTTGCCATCGCTGGTTTGGAACTCGTCGGAGAGTTTGGCACTTGGACAGTCATGTTTCTCTGGTAGTTTGTCTGGTTGTTCGGAAACTGTCGTTTCGTGAGGGATTTAAAAAGGAGATGGATGATTTCTTAAGGAAGAGGGAGGGGTGAAAATTGTTGATAGGCGACGGAGAATGTGTAAATAAAAAGGCATCCTGTTGTTGCGCGTTGGAGAGAAAGGGTTAGGTTTGTTGGGATTCCACCCACGCTTTTTTCACAGGATAACATCCTGAAGAGGAACAACCCTCAGGGTTGCCGAGGAATCGAAGACCTAGCCTAGGTTAGCTCGCGGACAGAGTCGCATTCAATAACGAACTCTCGCTTACGCTAATTTATTCGCCCACTGTTCACCTATAATAATTTGTTAACTTAATTTGAACTGCCGCTTCGACTATTCTAATGCGTCTCCCTAATCTTCAGTGTACTGTATTTATTTATTTATTCATTGATGAAACAAAAGTAATCCCCCGTTAATCCTTTACCTTTTACCTAAACGTTTCTCCGAATATTCTACACCTCAGGTGTAAATTAATCGACGAACCAAGTTCCATAGGATTCAGACCTAATCTATAACCCCAACGAACCACCCTCTGTCGAAACGTTTTTAGAGTCCTTACCCAGTCCAGGCAACCTCCTACGTCCTGATGCATTCCGGTACAATGTCACCTGCGGTGTAATTAATATTCATGCATATCCTTCACGAATACACCCGTCAACAACCGCATCTCATTACAAAGTAACACCGCCTAACGGCTCGCCAGTCTGACTGCCATTCTTCTCTTCACCACTGCAAAGGCCTGCCACGAGACCAAAACACGGCGAAGATATTTGACCCGCGGCAAATCGCTCGGATCTATTCGCGAACCACCGATATTAGGGTAGCATGGAGCTACCAGCCGATTATTGGATGACACACAAAAGTGTTAGGGGAACATAAATTCGTGTTAGGGGTTTCCACGGTGCGTTGGTAAGTGTCACGGTGATTAACGAGTCAATAACGGGGGATTTTACAGTGGTTCAGGACAATACAATAGTAAACAAGGGGACCAGGGGAAAATGCGAAGCGAGGAGATGGTTTATAATGGAGAATTAGGGTGCGACACCCCAAGGGTTGGCTAGCTTATTGAGTTTATTCTCCGCCAAGGGGCGGTTCGGAGGATTAACGGATCGGAGGGTTGTTCCTGAGTGGGGCAAGAACTTTACTACCCATTCAATTCGTTTCAATTCATTACTCGTAACAGCGTTTGTGCAATATTATTATTAATCACTCCGACCGCTTTTTCTTACTGAATTCTGTGCACCGCTGGAATACTACGGGGCTGAACAGGACCGCCAGAACAATGACAGCAAACAGCGATGAATTATTTCCCTCTGGGTAAGAGACGACAAAAAGGAACGGAGAACCAAGAGAACTGAAAGGTGAATAAATGATAATAGAAGGCTAGAAAGTTCCGCTGCACGTTTCCCTTCCTACCACGCGACTGCAACTACTTCCTCAATCTTACTTCACTCAACCTTTCATTTCCCCCATTTACATAACAGCCTCCTCGCAACGTGCTCTCTAATTCGCCGAACCCATTCTCTCGCCCGGAACCGTTCTCCGTTCCCACAAAATTTTCCAGCCCGTCCACACCCCGACGACAACTCCTATCGTCTACCCCTGCAGGCGATAACACGCCCGCTGTACCGTTCCTGCTCTCTCTCTCTCGCGAACTCCCTCGGCTCATCGCTCAAGCCGCACCCTTGTCTTCCCTTGTCTCTACCTAAAAACATCCCCGACCGCCACGTGTTTTAGGATTAAGACGCATCACGCGCCGCACACACAGAGTCCTCTGGGCGTACTCGTCGTATCCGCCACGCAGAAACACCTAACGCCTGGGCGTTTCCGTTCCAAGAGCTGTCTTCCATCCAGAAACACCTTGTCTCCTCACGGCGCGACCTGTCAGCCTCCGCAAGGGGAACCATGGACCCGTGGATGCTGCTCACCAGACAAGGATCGCCGGTCCAATTTGTACCGGGTGGCTGGTCGCCACGGGGTCGCGATTCCGCACCGCCTCTTCATGTCATGGTTCCGCCCCGCGAGTTTGACGGCCTGCCCTCCGCGGGAGCCGCCCCCGCTCTTCGAATAGGAACACAGGAACGAGAAGGAATTAAGGCGGCCGCGAACGAGCGAACTGGGTGAACTTGGCCTTCGCGCGGCGCGACGACCGCCATGGAGCGGGGATTTTTATGGGAGAGACTGGGTGAGACCGGGGGATGGCCAGAGGGGAATTCAGGCGTCTCTCGGGGAGCTGCGTTCGGCTGGGCACGAGATTTCATTTGCTACGGGATATACTGCGCTCGGGGCCAGGTATATGTACGTGGGTCGCGACCGCCCATGGTGTTTCTACGTGGGGCTTGTAAAATTCACGGACTGACGTTTTGCTGAGCTGACGGAGGACAATGCACTGCCACCTGTTACCTATTACTACAGATCCCCCCTATGGTTTACTGGGCTGGCTCTGTATTTTATTGCATTATATTGATGAGATTTTCTAGTTCGAATGGGGTTTTAAATAGTTGATAATTTATGCGTCAATATTGTATTCATTGTACGCAGTTACCTCGAGCTGCCTATTCGATTTAGATGAATGGAAGCTGTTCCACTATTGGCCTCGAAGGGGCTCCCTGAAATCGACCCTCCAGGCGGTCCTGGTAGGCTGGCAAATCGCCACCCTGGCATGCGTAAACACAGGCTTGGAATACCCAGAGAGGAGGAGAACGACCCGATGAGTCGCGCAGGCCGCACTGCGCAACGCTGCATCGCCTTTCCAACGATCCCACTGTGCCGGATACAGGGTGGACAGGGGGTGCAGGAGCATGCGTGAGGGGTGGTTGGCATGTGCGCGTCGATACAGACAACAAAACACGACAGCCGCTATGCAAATAAATAATCCTGATTAAAAACACCCATACCAAAGAGTATCCAGTATCGAAAAACGAGCATCCCGAATGCTTGAAATATCGAACAACCGAACCACCCTCTGCTCGCAGTAAATCCAGATCGAACAAGAGCAATCCAAAACTTGTCCTCGGAAACAATGAACGCGGCCAACCTTTGCCGCACATCAGCACAGGTGCACACCAATTACCGTTGACCCAATTGCGTCACAAAGGCGTACAGGCACGTGGCGGCTACGCGGCTGCGCGGTTCTCGCCTCCAACGGGACACACCGTTCCTTCAGGATCGCTCCGAAGAAAGGTGGAGAGGTCGGAGGGCACCGCGGTCGCGCGGCTGGTAGGGGACAGATGGTCGAACGAGGTTGGACGAAAGGGCCAGGCAGACGCCAGTCGAAAAAGGGTGCGACCTTCGTTGGCCTCGGCCAGCCCTCGGGGAGACCGCGCCCACGCATTTTCAGCAGGATCGCAGCATGTGGACGGAGCTTGTTTGGCCTTGGATCGCACCACGGCCGCGAGGCCCGCGCTTATGGTCCTATGGAAGGGCTGGCAAGGGTCGAGGGAACCACCATCGCTTGCTGTCTATGGCGTGAGCACGTTTTGGTGGGGGACCCCGGCGGCGACGGGTAGGAGGAGGAGGAGAACGAGTCTCTTTGTGGCCTGCGCTGGCGAGCGTTGCCTTGTCTGGAAGAGAGATCGATGGGTTCGAGTGTTTACGGCGTTCACGTGGTTCTGTATGGGTGGGACGATTGATGGGGGCATTGTGTACTCGGCTTGGGTAGAAACTGTGGCCGCGTGGAACTACGTTTGTTGATTTAATCGTCCGTGCGGGAATTTATTTCGACGCTGGACAATATTTTTTGGTCGTCCGGTACGTAGGTTCGATCGGCTGTGGAAAATGTTTCGGGAATTATCGAGATATTTTGTAATTGGGCAAAATCTGCCGCTGCGTCGACGCGTGTGTCTTATAATTTGGATGTTTCGGTTTTTAAGAGGTCGGCGAGCGTGGCCTCGGGACGTGGAATTTATTATGCGATTTTAATTCACCGTTTGTGGGACCAGGGAAACGTTAGTCGGGCGATGTGTATTCATTTCTGTACGCTTTTTCTTCAACAAGATATTCACCTACGCATTTTGAACAGGATCTCATCAGCTCCGGCTAGGTGAATATAAGATTCTCGAATGATATATGTTTCGAAGGTTTCCGGCATGCATCGCGAAACATTGTACGAAACGATGGGACATCGTAATGATTTTCTGTTTTCGGTGGAATGCTGTCTAGTAATTTGTTGAAAATTGAGGCAACGTTATTCAGCCTTTCAACCGTTACCACGTTTATTAAAAAATATAAAAGTAGTGTGCTATGAACATGATTATTGTATAAACTTTGGATAAATTGTAAATACCGAACAGGCACTCTAACACTGAGAATAGGTTAAGTCGTGTAGCAATGATTTCAATCGCAATAATAGTAATAATAATAATAATGAATTAGTTATGGGGTAAATTGTAGCAATGAATATTATTAAAAAAAAAATTAATATTTATAATAATCCACATTACATTTTCCCTTCAATTACTCCTTTCGTCTGGTCTTCGCACGTTACGGCTCTACAAAATCACTATGGGATGCAGCGCTCATGAAAATATGACGACCATACCATAACCTAACGCTCCTTGGCATGCTGCTTTCCTATCTTACGCCATCTGAAAGATATGAATCTGCCTATCTTCGTCAAATACCATAAATAAATGATGCAGCAACTCCGAAACAATATTCTTCCTCTTCCATGTAAAATTATTCGTAAGCCAAGAAATATTTTCTTATGCTATGCGCACTTTCAAACATACACTCACTACTTGCCCAAACAATGCAACAACAATTGATACATATTTCATAAAGAAAACCCCCCAAAAATAAGATAGAACTTGTGACTCTAAATTCTAAATGGTCGATTTGGACGTGGACTAATTGTTACACACGTATCAATTCGAATAGAATCTGACTAAATACAGCTTGAAACTATTAATCGTTTATTATATTATTAGTCGCTAATTATAATTAAGGTCCTATATAAAATTGGACACCGTATCGACGAAATAATGCACTGGGTTCTTCGAATAAAGGGAATAATAGTTTCCAACGTTCCGTGAAACGTTCAGCGCCACGGGGAAAGGAAGGAATGGCACGAATAACGTATAGAACAGATACAGTGGAATGGCGATTCGAATAATCTCCTTCACAGTAATATGTGCCTCTGGTTCACCAGTTCCCGCCAATGGCAGCTCCTTGGCGATTTTATTCTCCTGCTCCACCGATGTAACGGAGTTGTTTACACTGCGCATGTAACATGGCACCAAACGCGTTTCTGTTTAAGCCATATGTTTCCATATATTAACACGACTAGCATCGTTATCAGCCGACCGTATAAACGGATTTACATTTTTCAATATCCATTCAGAACCTTGCCGATAACCGTGCCATGTAACTTACGAAAACCCCCTTGCCCCTACAGCGACAGCGCAGAATACATTTTCCTATTATTGCATGAACGTTTCGCGATACATAGTGTATATATTACCCTTCCATATATCGTTGGTATTAATTCGCCTATAATAGTTCCACGCGTTTTTGGAAAACCTCGTGGAACGCAAACAGAAATACCGCGGTGCGATAATTCATTATATCGCCGTTCATTACACGTCCATATAACATCTAACTTTACAGTAGCCTGTCCACGGGTTTGGAGATATCAGAATTGAGGAGAAAGTCGAATCGTTCTCGATACATCCAGCACCAGGGACACATATTCCGCAGGGTACTGCCTCCAGTATCGCGGGCAGATGTTTTCGCGTTGGAGTGTCACCCGACGGCGAAAAGAAAGGGAGAAAAGGTGGCATCAAGAGCAAATCACGATACGTCTGGTATTAGGAGCGCAGAATTCCGCGCAGGGATTCCCCTTCGTCGTGATACGCAAATAAGGTGGAAGACGAACGGGCACATATTGCAATTTACCCGAAAACCCTTCCGCGCCTTAGAATCAATACATTATTGTTCGTGAATTCGTTCGATTGACAACGATATCGCAAGGTGTATATAGATATGTAAAATATTAATCGTATAAGTAAGTGCGATGAGAATTAATGAGCCCCATATCTATATAAATTTCTATAAATATACTTATATGTATATGTACTTCGAACTTAATTTCTTTGGCTGAGAATTATATACGAATAACGTAGCATGAGATCCGACGATCAACAAAATATCCCTTATTGTTCTACACACGCGTTTGCTTTTAGCAGATAAATTTGCATTCACTGGGTGGTGGGGAAACAAATGGAGCGTTTGGCACCGTGCTACCGGAAGGAAGTCCACGCCGAGATATGAAAAAAATGAAAAGTGATATCCCTGTTAGCAGGAGACCATGGACGGTTTGGAGCATCGTCCCAGAAACAGGTAGGCGATATTTGACTTTCTTTAAAACGGTCGTCAACCTTTTCAGTATTACACCACAGTTATATGTATATACTATATATACAATTATAATGATTAATTACATCTGTACCCAATGAAATACTTGTCAATCCCCTGTGTACTTGCCTCAATTATCCCGCAGCGTTTAAAACGCTCACTCTGATCTCTAACAATTTCCATTTCAATAAAACTCTCGATGAATCCCATGCACACAGCAATAAATAAATGAAACAAAAGACTGAAAACGATACACCGGTCGGAACGTTCTATGCATGCATACGTTTAATGTCCGACGTTCAACAATTAAATCCTGGCACTAACAAGCGGCAGGTCGAGTTAGAAGTAATTACACGTATAAGTCCACAGGAGGTTCACGGACGTCACGATCGGGTATCATCTTAATAACCGCAATTAGATCCGCTTCATCGAGTTCTAAATGCGGAGACCCGATCATTAGGGGAACAGAGAACTGAAGGAGCCAGGAAGATCCTTGAATGTGGAAGGAGACGATCCTCCTGCGATTTCATCCTGCTATCCTGACCGCTGTCGCCGTCTTTCTTATTAATATGCTAATTTTACACGAGCACCGCACGAAATTGTGGGAGGAGCCGATTGGATTTCCCCGAAATACGCCGGCGTTTGATCCAGTTTCAACGTTGTCCAGGGTGTTTCAAGCTTACAGGCACGTGTAATACGAAACACCTTCGACCAGGATAGCATGGAAGAGCGAAGACTCATCCCCTTTGAGAATTTCACCTCCTTAGTGTATACATGCGTATTCCCAGACTGTATTAAGAAATTAATTCTAGGCATATTACTTTGGTCATTTCTAATCTGTCGGTTCGTCCGGCGTGCACATTGTTGAAATTATTATACTATTTATAAAGTTTCTGATGGTAGTTTTATCTTTAGCCCAGATAAATATAAAATGGCACGCACTAAGAATGCCCTTATTTATAAATTTGCGTCACTTGTAAATTTAATAGGAATGTCTGTAATATCTGTGGACTCTGTTATACAAAGTACATATGTTTATGAAACGACGAAAGTCGGATTAAAGAAAGCATTGACCGTTATTTACTTTACTTAGATTGTTTTTAATTATTGCCTCATAAATTATGAAAATTGCATTAAAAATCACTTTTGTTTATAAAAAGAAACCGATATATTTAATCACGATATAAAATATTCGCAGGTTATTTGCAAACATAATAAAGTCGAAGTTTATGAATAAGAACATCCTTACACTTTATATTACATCTTAAGTTACTGTCAAGCGAGTTTGCTATACCAAAAGGAACAAACAAGCATTGTAAATACGTACGCAGGTTACTTTAATACAATACTTCGAATTACAATCGACTGTAAAAATAAAGCTATCATGGTTATTATTATTAAAACTGAATAGTACATATTTAGTAATTTATTATTCCAGAAATAAATGTGTTAAGGGAACTTTATAAATGCAAACAATAATTACAATGAGCATTGAATAATGTACATATGGAATAATTTGTATTCCTTATTTACCATTTTTATTCGTCTCGTATCATAAAATAAAAGTACTTTCTCGTCTAATGTTTAAAATGATATTTTATAATGCTGTAAATCATATCGCGCAAAAGATAAATTGAAACATTTAATATAGTCTACTAAACTTATTAAATCGAAGAAATGTTAAACCAAACTTTGAGTAATTTCTTACTATATTATTCTTTTTCTGTTATTACAGGGAAATTCAATCTAACAACATTTTTATATTTGCACAACATTAGTATTAAACAATATTCATTTTATATATTACAATTGTTTTCAGATTAATGTTTAATACATGTAATAATGTTCTTCGAATAAGTAATTATTTAATATTTCTTTAAACTGTGACATCGCTCAAAACAGTCACCTTTATGTAATCGAGTATTGCAAAATCTGCAGACAAAACATGTTCCACTTTCTTCTTTCTTTAATTGCACGAACTTTGCATTGTCTTTGATGAGACCTCACAGTTGTGCAATCTAACGCGTGTACCGCAATAATAGATAACAGAAGCCGATTAATGGACGACCGGTCGGTAAGCGTTGAGGACAAAAAGCCGATTAATAGGAACCCCATGTTCTCATCCTCCGTTGTAAGTTCGCGACTGAATCTATTATTAGTGAAGGCCGTTAGATTCCAAACTGAGTGCACTATATATCAGGAGCTCATACGCACAGCTTCCCCCGAAGATGGCACAGAGTTTTCATGTAAACATCGCACTCCTTTGATTTCCATTCGGGCACAGATACATTAACAAACGTTGTTCTTTAACTAATGTACACGCGCTCTGATGCCTCATAGAAGGACACAGATCTATGCTTGACTCGTATTTCTTCTTCTTCAGAATAAACGTGTGTAAGCACAGTGAAGGCAAGATATTAATCTATGTAGTCAAATAATTGCTCTCGAGTGAGTATAAATTATAGAACTGTGCATACTGTGCATAATAACATAAGGTACATTTAAATTGCAAATAGCGTAAAGCTGAAATGGCAAACTGGTGGCCTATTGGCCACGGGGAGAAATTTCCCCTACCTTGCTGCATCGCTGAGTCCCCCCTCCACACCTACCGAACTCTGACGCTGCAGTGACGAATTCCCCCTCCCTAAGCGCCTCCAAATAGTATATGTACATATACGAGTACGGTTGCAGTGGTTACTACAGCGGGGGAATTCGTCTGGCAGTCAGAGTTCGATAGGTGTGGAGGGGGCCCATTGTCCACCAGTTGGACACTTGTGCCCTAAAGGGACGTAGTCGACGTTTCGCGAACAGGTTTTGTAACTATGTATGTATATATCGTATACATAGATATGTATATACCCGTAACTTCGAAACGTTCTGCCTCGCATGATCAGGGAATCATGGATTCTGGAGTTCGTGTAATACTACAGGACGAGAGTAACAGGATACAAGTATGGGTCAGTTATGCTAATAACCTCGATGATCATTAGCTGCGACGCGAGTGTATTAAAATATATATATATTAGAAACGACGGAGAAAGCTCCAGCTGAAGAGAAATTGTGGAATCGAACACCGAGAACAGAGAACGAATAAACAACCTTATGGGGATGTTAGAACCTTGCAGAAGGTTGGACGAATCTGTCTGGACTTTAGGTGGTTCTGGCAACGAATATTGATTATACGTGCGACACCTATATCCATACGTGAACATCTTTTCCTCTTTTCGTTCTATCAATTACAATTTAGTATTTATACACTATACTAAATATGTATATAGTTATTGTTGTTAATAAGCATGTTAGTGGTAACGCTTATGTTTCACTTCTTTTTAAATATCCTCTTTACAATAGTTACTCGACCAGTGGAATAAAAAAACGCTATATAAATTCTAATGGAAAAAGGCTGATACGCAAACGAATCATAATCGTAAACTTAATCATAAACGTCGAGCGAATGAATAAAAACAAAAAATTGTTATTAATAATAAAAAGATTACATGTTAGCTATGCTTACGTCATCGCTAATATCGAATCTATATCTTTTTCGAAATTAATATTACACCAGTGGTTAGGTGTAAATTGTTTATTAATTAATTTCTTTAGTTCATTTGATAGAAAACGAAGTAAGAATGATTGTGGAAGTTGTGGGAAGAATGCTAGGAGTATAACGAGGACATTTCGATCGCAAATGTTGGTAAGTTTATTGGAGGAATGCATTAATTAATTAGTAACAGAGTTCGCGCGCGTTTGTTATAGCCTATGGATACGATGATACGGTACATATCGAAAGTGGCTTATTTGATAGAAGGTATCGTGAAAATTGTTATGGGAGGAAAGCTTAGAGCCGAATTAAGCAAATTCAATCATAAAAGTTCATAAATTATTTCTGCGAATTCGTTTATTTCGCTTTTGAAAATATTGTCGATTTGTGGCCACACAAATAGTATAGCCATCTCGCGGTGAACAGACGATACTAATGTTGCCCGTCACTACGCATGTACGATAGGTTTGACATACAGGAAAAAATTGGCCCGAGGAACTTGCAGAGCAGACGAGATATATGAATAGACAAAACATTGAATGTATTTTTTCGGCTAGCATTTCTGGGACCCCGTGTTGCATTACCATTTCCGTGTCACTCGCAACGTTACCAACGGATCACGGAAAACTCTCCGAAAAATAACTAATTTTAAAGAATTCCTTTGCTCTTTGCCGCAATGAAAGGCGGCAATGTATATCAAACAATTAATTTTAATTAAAAATCTGTTAACCCTTTTCCTTCGTGCTCTATTCGACTAATAGCCAGTCTGTAATACTTGTAACAGAAAATATGCAGTTCGACACGATGTTCAAAAACGCCGCCTTAAGGAAAGAACAATAGCCTCCCACCACCGGCCCAGTTACCAGCCAATTAGCGCAATCTATTTCAAAAATCTGCCTCTTTCGCCCAGCGGATCTCGTAGTGAATAGACGTGGTCGGAGCGACCGTCGAATTAAGGTATGTCACATAGCCCAATATACTCTCGAAAACGGGAAATGATATTCGCATTGACTTCATTTCCCCGTCTTCCAAGTTTTCCGTAGTTTCTGTGTTAATATTAATGAATATTTTGCACGAAACGAAGAAAATATTTCGCGGCGGACGGAACCACGCCGCGCGGCGTGCATTTTCAAATCGACTCCAGTATGCGTATACGTACATATTATCTTTTACGTACCTCTAAACGTATCTCAGCTCAGAATTCCATCATCTCGCAACACATTCTGCGGTCTCTAGCAATATCATCGTAACATTGATGATTCTCGATACATTTATCCCTGATTTCAGTTCGATTCCGTTCCATGGCGTCCCTTTCGTTCACTTCGAATCGGGATTGGCGGAACGCGTGCGAACGTCACGCTGACAAGCGGGAATGCGCAGGACCGAACTGTCGTCGCGTCACATTGTTAAATCAACATATCGCTGACAGGTAAGCGTTCTTCAAATTTCTTGTCGAAATAAGTAGAATACCTTCAATACATCTCTATTAAATTATATTTCGTACCGCGTATAGTGCTTGTATGTTGCAGAGTCGTGTCGTAATCAAGGAGTAGCGTAATGCAAGCAATTATTTTCGAGCGTTTCTTTGTTGTTTCTGCAGGTGGTCGGCAAGCTTGCTTTTTTCCTGGAAAATATCGACAGTTTATCGCCGAACAAGAATAGATACTTATCAAGTAACGCGCGCGTTGAAATATTTCTAGGAAACGGAAGCGAACGTAAACAAAAATGGTGTTTGGCTTTAGTCCGGGCGTCGAACATAGCCTAACGGGATAGGACAATAGCGAGAGGGTTCATTCTACTGCTTGACACCGTGCTGGCAAAACATACTGAAGACGTCTCGGCGAGGTGCGTTTATAATAGCTGTACCACAATTATTTGCTGTCCATTACCGATGCTGTTTATTTAATAGGATTGCAAGTACCACTTCATATAATATTGGATAATAACACTTTCGTGCACTTGTTTAATTTCCTTGTTATTCTTTGGTACAGGATTATGGAGAGAGTTGATTATATGGAATAGAGTGAACCAATGGCTGCAATGATGCCTAATAATTCAATACAGCCGAGGCCTGTGTGTGTGAGCATTTTAATTATATTTTCATATCTTCATTGTAAGATGAAACAGCCACAGTTGAAATACTTATAAAAACAATTAAATTTTATATAGCAATTACAATTAGGTAATTGCATTTGGAATAGGATTTTTTATTTTGAATATATTGCATAATACATATGTTTTTATGTTTTATATTTAAAAACATATGTAATAACTTATTGCATTTGTCATTGCATTGTTAATTTCTTATATTTTTGTTGCATATTTGCATATTTATAATGCACACTTGCATATTTTTCGTTCATACTTTCATATTTTTAATGTATATTTGCATATTTACATATTTTTAATGTACACTTGCATACTTTTCGTTCATACTTTCATATTTTTAATGTATATTTGCATATTTACATATTTTTAATGTACACTTGCATATTTTTCGTTCATACTTTCATATATTTAATGTATATTTGTATATTTACATATTTTCCGTGCATATTTATTTTTCATAAATGTCACTGATAACATACACACAATAGGATGAGCATGTTTTCTTTCAGAAAATTTTGTGATCGCGCGCAATGCGGTCGGTAAAGTCAGTATTTGCTTCGTAGTTTTCCAGCTTTTTCAGAGCAAGTGGCTCTGCTTAAATTTTCGTTCACACTATAGCTACACGCGATTGTGGAGTCAGTGTTTTTCGCGTACTAGATATTAATGCAATTATCAGAGCACCGGTGCTCCTCTTCAATTAATTCAATCGCGAAAGTAGCATCTTAATTTGGTCGCCGATACAATTTGCTGTCGCGTACATAGTCCTTTATTTTTATTTTTTTCTTATGTTCGCTATCGGAAGTAGAGTCAGTGCCATCACTGATGGGGATGTTTTATGCGACACTGATGAAATGAGAAATGTAAGTATCTTTTAAACAATTCTCAGTTTTCTGTGAAGAATTAAATTCTGCAGATTTAACGGTAGATTTTAATGTTCCTTGCGTTCTTGTTTAGTTACAGTTTGCACACTCCCTGACGGTGGCGTTCAATGGAGCTGCCTCGGTGATGTTCCCAATGTCTTCCACGAGTACTTCCTCTATTTTTCCAGTCAACGAGTCGGTGAGTCGCATGCGTCTTGGTTCCTCCGGTCCCCAATCATGCCGTAGGACGATTGGTCCGAAGCGGCACGGGTGACTGGTTGTATTTTTTAGTAGTTTTGCGAGCATTGTGACGCTATTTTTTTGTGCATTATTTCTTACACGAGGTTAGATCTGCCTTCTTGTACTTCGCGTTTTTTAATATAAAAAATGTAAAAACCACAGAAATATTTCTTTTTCAAATAAATATTAGATCCAGTAAGCACTGTCCGTATAGGTTCCTCTGATAAATACATTAATGAATACGTTGAACAAATGTCCATATATTCAGGACATTGTATATTAAATTTGTATTTGCATTTATAATCATTTGAAATTTGATTTCACTGTCGAGCAGTGCAGAAGTCGGATACCCTCCGACTTCGTTACTGCAAGCGTTTCATGATTATAGTAATCGTGCATTAAAATAAATAAATATAACGATACGGATATTAAAATTGGCATTGAATATGCATAGCCAATGATAACATTTAATATTAATCTTCGTATGCTATAGTCGAGTCCTTTTCGTATAAAATTTATTACACATTACGTACAAGAAGGCACTTTGTATACGGGTAGATTTTCAAATCGGAGTAGCTATCTTGAACAATTAGCTTCGATTAAGGAATCACCTGAGGCTTATAATAATTTCTCAATTTTTCAATTAAATATTTAATTGAATTACTTATTCTAGTAATATCACTTCCAATGACAGTCGTTTCCCTTACTAAATCAATTATTTATCAGTAATTTTCGAGTCATCGTTGACATTTTATAAATCACAAAGTCGAGTCACTTTTAAAAAGATTGAAAACAAAATTTACTATCAGCTATTGATATTTTACGTCTACTAATCATCTTTTTAGATCAGGATTTTCAGGTTTAACCCCTTCCGTGTTCATTGCCAGGAATTCACTCACGTGCCCAGGTGCTACTTGAGTGAGTGAGAGGCAATAGGCACGATGATCATATATTTTTTAAATTTATAACTGTGTGTGGCGGCTGACATTTGCTAGCGCACCGTGCACGACGTATTTTCCACATTTTGTGTGTGTGTGTGGTTAGGCCGTGGAATTGCGTCGGCTCGGGAATTTGATAACGAATTTATTTCAAAAGCAGTACTATGATTTCGGGAATATCAGTATGTTTTAAAATTGCAAATATACATTGAGTACCATAATGAATTATGGAATTATGGCAAATAATCATAATAAAAGAGTATTGTACTCTTTTGAGCCAACTATTCTTAGTTGGAAGACAATGTTCAATATATTTTATACAAAAGTAATGCACGAGCATGTACGTTTACGCACGTTTACGCAATGGTCGCTAGCCTTTGTCAGCCGATTTCAGGAACTGGTACGTACCCTTAGAGTGTGAACGATTGTATGCCAAGCTCGGGTGTCAGGGACGTCCCGGGACGTTTCTCTAGTGTAGGCTCTTGCACCCGAGCGTTCGATTGAGAAACGTGGAATGAGGTGTGTTTGCGCGAATGCTTTGCCATTTTTTTAAATATAGGTCTAGGTAGGATAGGTAGTGTACCTTCTGGCGTGCCTGATAGATATAAGTAGGTAGGGCCGAGCAGGTTGACACGGTCTCTGGTCGGGTAGGCAATATTTCGCGTGTTCAACCTGTTTCAGGAAATCTGATTTGAAAAGTCGACGGTGAAGCTGTGGCGCGAACGAAAATGCGTTCGCCCCTGGCTTTGTCCATCGATTCTTCGAATCCTTCGCGGCCGTGGTCGCGATTTGGCTTCGAAACGAACGTGACGTTATGCTCGAGGCTGCGCGTGTAGGCGAGGATCGATTACAATTTTAATCGTGATCTTTACGATCTTCCGTGATCGCAATTTTTACGATTGTATTTGGTCGTGATTCGTCCGCGCGTGTTCCGTTCAGCTACGCGGTTTAGATTTGTATTTTATCTTTTTGTTTGCTTGCGAATAGAGTCTCGAGCCTAGACTAAGTTTCAGCGGGCGTTGCGCCCGAAGAAAAGAAGAGGCTAAGTGCCGAAGAGGCCCGACAAACTGTCTCTCAAGAGGGCAACTACCAATGGCTCTGCATCCTTTGGATGGGGAGCCATTCTTTGTTACTATTTTGTCGCTATGCTCGCTTTTGTATGCTGTAGTTGTAGTTTATTGTTTCCAGCACTCATCATGGTATTGGGCGAGTCGCGATTTTTATTAGCGTCGCGTAAAATTGAAAGCGGTTTGCATTAGAGTTGCGAATAAAATCAATTCGCGATTGCAACTAGTATCGCGATTAAGTATATCGTGGTTTGAATTGGAGTAGCCTTTATATTAAATTATACTTGCGATATGCACTTGCTTTTAGCGTTGCGATAATAATCTTCGTGTCCCTTTTCTCCACAGGTTTTAATTAGCATTTTTAGTAACGCGATATTTTTCCATCGCAAATATTCTTCTTAGATTTTTATTTAGTGTTGCGATCATAAATGATCGCTATTTTTAAGTAGCGTTGCCACCATAATGAAATGCCCAAATGGGTTGCTGAATCACCAAAAGCAGCTATTAAAGCTGTAGAAGGTGATTGCTTCGATGGTAGTCCTGGATGCGACTGCCATGACTTCTTCGTTATTAGTGTTGCGAATTAAAAATGATGAGTGCAGTGAATAACTATTTTTTTGTGAAGATATACGAAATACTAAATGAGGGATAACGAAGCACCAAACGCGATTGACTTTGCAAGCAATGCAGTAAGAGATAATCCACTTACGGTTTTCAATCGGGCTCGTAACAAGTGGACGATAATTAATAGTAAAATGCTCCTCTAGCTATTTATTATTCCCTTTTGCCTGTCACCTTTCTATTAATACTAAAAACGAGTTGTTTCATCTTAATATCCGAGTAAACGTTTCTATTTTGTAATTGATAATTATTATTCAGCATATTTGCATTTTGGAAGAACTTGCTCCCTTTGTACTATTGTACTATTTTCTCACGCTTACTAATCTCATGAATAAGTTTGTTACAGAATTATTAAGTTAAAGAAGACGTCAATATAATAGAGTACTACCTCAAGTAAATTGCAATATATAAGTAATCAGAAGCTCAAAAGGGATGCTATATGGATGAAATAAATCGAAGGAAATCATATTATTCAAAGGAAATGGTAGAAAAAGTCGGGCTATCGTACCTAACAAATATCACTAAATTGTTATAAACTTTGATGTGTTTCAGGTTGGAGGATCACGATTTTAGTGAAAGAAGATTCACTATAAAATATACCTTACCACCTTTTTTGTATCCCTTTAAGTTTTCAGGCAGGCAAGCAATTCTTCAATTAAATTAGCTTTTCAATTAGGCAGGCAATGTTTAAGTTACGATAAATGTTTAGTCAGGTTGCTGTTTTCGCGTGTTTCAGCTGCATGATCAGAACTTCCTCGACAGAACTTCAAGATTCATCATATATCTAAATTAAATCAATTTCCAAATAAAATTAGCTTTTTAGTCAGGTAGGATGTTTCAAGTTAAGATGTAATTTACCATAAGTATATGTGGATTTATTCGAACTACGCGCATGCTAATTTATATTACAATCTTTATTCTTTAGTTTAAGTCAGATCTGACAGAATTTCTATTTTCAGCCTTCGCCATAACTAATCATTTTAATGCGTCCTATTTGCTTAAACTATCAGCTAATTCGCATTATACTGTTTATCTTTTACTTCAAAAGGTGTAGCAGAATTTGCATTGGCTGACTCGCTATTGCTATATCTCGTCGGTGCTCTTGACACAGACAGCGACGAGATATAAGAATTCATATATCTCGTTCGTGGAAATTGCTTCCTTGATTCCCCCCGTACCATTCACATATATTCACGCAACGCATGAATCCTGTCCCCAACGCTATTTCGGTAAATAATAGCTCTTCAAGTGATCACTGTTCGTGAGCAGAGGACGCTCAAATCAGCGAGGAGTTCTGAGTCGGTATGTCAGTCACGCTGGGCCACGAAGTCCATAAGATGTCTTGTCTATTCTTATATCTCACCTGCGCTTGCGGCTCGCGTGCTGCCTGCGACATCTCTCCCTACTTCTCAGCTGTTCACGCCGTACCCACTTGGGTTCGGGTTGGCTGTACCCGTCCAAAGATCGTAATTTGCCGACGAATCAAATTACATAGTTACACCGTCTCTAGTCTTATTGGTTGAATCAATCACATGCGCAAGTCCGTCGCGCGACCGTGACAGAGGTCACCAAGGAGGAGCGTGGAAACTCCATCCTTGCTCACGATGTAATTCATCTTACTCGCTTTTTACATTTTCTCGTCCGGACGAACCATCGTGTCGAATTCTATCGGTTGTTCTCAATGATAAATCACTACACTTAGCAGTACGGACTTTTGGCTTTTCTATCGGACGAAGGAGTGCACCCTTCGTTTCTTTCTCTTCGTATTTTTTAAATATTTCTTTAACTGGCTGTGCCTGCCCTTATTCATACGTCGCCATTATATGTAATGGTATTTTCTTATCGCTCACAACGTTACCAACTGATAATAAAAAACCGATGGAACACACCCTATCGTCGACAGGGAAATTAAATAATTGTTGAGATACGCCTTTGTTCATTGCTGCAATTAAACATCCTGAACTAATGAAACAGTTAGAACTAAAATAAAAATGAAAATCCCGAGTACATCGACAGCGGCCAACGCAGTTCAATATATCTCGTTCGCCGTGCTGATACTCCACTCTCCTGCCAGATGGCAACACCGTACAATAAACTGGCTGCACCGGACTGTACATCTATCTCGCGAAATGCCACGGCCCAAAAGTGGCAGCGCGTGTCTCCTGTCGCTCGTGACGACGAAACAGCGTGTGTGAATCGTGCGTACGATCTGTGTGGTTCACCGGGAAGATACACCCTTTCAGCCCATACCTTTTCCACTGGACATAAATCCGTTGGACATCAGTTTCCCCTCCGGTCTGTGCTGGTGAGAACCCATACCGCGTGTGCATCCGCATGAAAGCGACTTATCCGCATCGTTTCGAACGTTCACGTCGATCGAGGCGGTGACGGTGAGAGCAAGTGCAGCGTCGTGTACGGGCGCGGCGTACATGACTCTCTTCTCTCTTTCGAGGGTGACAGAGGAAGAAAAAAAACGTTGCGTCTCGAGAAGACGAAGACAGTCGGGGTCGTTCGACTCGAAGCAGCGAGTGAAAAGGAGAAAGAGAGACGAAGACGGGCACTGCGACAGTCGTGTGGCAAAAAAGAGGCACGCGGCAGAGACACGCAACGGGTCCGGCGAAAGTGCGGCGGAGACAGAGAAAGAGTGTGAGACAGAAGATCGTACATAAAGATTCGTCGGAAGGCTTGCGCGATTGAAAACAGCCGTAATATTCGACGCGTCGCGTCTCGCCGGTTGGCACACGGTGATTTTTTTGTCGCCGCCATATTTGTGCCCCCGCCGTGTCCACATGCAACCTGTTGTTTTCGTTGCATCCTCGTGTCGTCGCTGAGATCGCCACCGGATATATAATATACTACTCGTGCGCGCAACCGGGATACGTCAAACGCGGGAGTTCTCGCTTTAAATCTAACGTGTTGTCGCGTCTGCCAGGGGAAGAATCGTCCATCGTGGGGATCAGCCAGCAGGATGAACGGGTGAGTTCCGTGCACATGGGAATTACATTTGGCCGTGGAGAGCGGTGGAGCTTGCGTGCATGTATACATACATATACACCCGCGCTCATAAATCCCTGGGACATGTACTATAATTTTATAAAAGTTGCATGCGAAATTATTGCAATAATTGATACACTTAATAGAGAAGACTCTTCCCTTATAATTTACACGATTAGCTGTATGTGCAATAAAGAAGAAAAACATTTGCAGCATTTTAAATTAAGTAACGCTTGCACTAACTCTGACGATCCAGAAATTAATTTCCTTTTTCTACTTTCTGTATCTTGCAGTAATGTTCTTTCTTATTCCTTAAAGAGATCTAAGCTGCCAAACATTTTGTTCTCCTCCTCGAAACTAATATTAAACATATCATACTTTCATAAATGAACAGTATGCATATCGCTCCAATCATTTATTTCAATGTGATTAAAATTGATTGAAACTTTCGCGTGTCCCACGATTTTTGAGCGAGCGTGTATACACGTGTGTGGGTCTGTCGCGCGCACGTACAGCATAGAAAGGGAAAGGAAAAGGGTGTAGGCTGGATGCACGAGGGTAGAGAGAAAGAGAAAGGGAGAACGAATCGATCTGCCAGAGTCATATAGAGAGAAAGGTGAACGATATCGCGAACCAATGGGAGTGCAAGCGAGACAGATCTAGTGGACGTTCAATAGATAAGAGCGAGAGGGAAATATAAAAAGGTCGGCCGAGCAGGCGCTCTTTCAAAGTCGTTGTTTCTTTCTCATCTCTTTTTCTATCGTTCTACCCTTTTCTCTGCGCATTCGTTCGCCTTTGCACAGGGCACACAAACACGCGTACACATAAAACACACGTGCACACACCAAGCAGACATTCTGCTTCTGCGTACACTCGTTGGCCACGTGACGTTGCCTCGTTAACCCGTTTGTTACGTCGCGTGTCTCGTCACCTCCCTCCCTCTCTCTCTCCCTCCCCCTTTTCTTTCTCTCTCTCGACGCTTTTCGATGATCATTATTTTGTCATCGCGCTCTCGCTGCCTTCTCCCCTTTCTTATTGCCGTGTGCATACTCAAGCGGGCGATTAATTCTGGGGAACATATGCTACGTTTTCGAGAAATGCTAATCGTACACTTGTACAGGGTGATTCAGGGTAAATGTTCAGAGGGAAAGTCTTTGGAGCAGTTTTGCACGTAAGTAAACAATCCGTCGCGAAATTTATTGATCCTCGCTCTCGTCGTGAATTCATGAATTCTACCGACCTCGTTGTAACAAGACTTGCACCAATTTGGAACACCCTGTACAAGACCTGCGCGACTTCCACCCTCTCGCGATACTCGCGCGAGTTACACACTGCGGTTTCTTTACATTAGCGCCGGGATTTGTTGATTAATATTCCCGCGTAGCGAATTATTTAGTTGCGTTGGTAAATTAGTTAGTGTTGTGCGTAGTTGAATTGTTGCAAGATTTATGTGCGATTAATATTTCAGGTTCTGCTCCGGTAACTTCAAAATATGTAATTCACGTTTGACTCGTTGCTTTCTACGACATTTCGCGAAGCACCACCGTAGATTAGTTCTACTTTCCGGTATCTGTTTTGGGTCGGGGATCTCTCTATTTTATTTCTATCTGAAATGCAACTGTTCGCTCCGACACTAACATTACTTCCCTGAAATTTGAACCAACTAACCGCTCAGTTTCTGAGGCCATCCGCACCCTCTGCAATTCTCTATGTCTTGGGTATCTCTAGCGTTCTGTAATTTGTGTGGACTGTGTTCTCGTCCCGTTTTATTCTAAACTGGCAAATCGAATTCACGCGATACCGTTCGCAGACCGATATTTGTCCACAGTGAATGTACAGGCGGCAACAAAAGCTGCGACACAGCATTCGTCGATGGACCTACGTGCGTGGATCTACGAACAGCCCCGTGACAATGACGAAAAGTACAAGTACGCGTGCTCTTCCGTTCGTCCAGTTCATTCGTTGCTCGACAAAGAGGAAGAAACCAAACGAAACGATAAGATTGCCCTGAAAAAAAAATGGACGATTTCTGAGAAACAGAAGTTGCCCGTGGCTCGACGACCGACCATCCGTTAGCAAGCACGAACATTCAAGAAACCACCCCGTTCCACGAGGGGTGAGCTTTACCGGTCGGTATTTCGGCGCACGTGGTAACTACTCCGGCGTTTCGGCTCGAACAGGTGTGCCTTATCAACCCACGGTCACGTCAGCGCCTATCGTTCGCGGATAACGTTTCGCTTCACAGCCGCCGTTCGCAGTTATCTTGCTTGCGAGAACACGTTCCTGCCTGTATACGAGTCGAAAAGAAGTCGTGACCCGCGTGCAATGTATCCGTGAACGCGTTCATCGCGCGTACATTCGCCTGTCGCTTGGGCGTCGAAATAAATGTGCAATAAAATAAAGAAGCAGGCTCGTTTCATTTTTGCCTCCGACCCAGTGCGCCTGCCCATAATTTCTCTCGTCGCTGGAACTTTTGCGGATCGATAGACCTTGCCCGAATCGAGCAAGAAGAATGTTTTGGAAAAGCAACGCAAGGGCAAACTGTTGCCCGACCGAGAACAAGCCAATTTCCATTTTCATTCCATAATTACGTTCGAATCGAGCCAGCGCCATAACTCTATCTCCCAAGACGTCTATATTCGCCGGGTCCAAGGGGACGGTTGGCGATCCGTGGACGAAATTAGGTTTCGCCACTTCATCGGTCCACGGGATGGGCAATAAGACGAAGCCCCCTCCTTGGTCTCTCTCTCTCTCTCTCTCTCTCTCTCTCTCTCTCTCTCTCTCTCTCTCTGTGGTGCAGAGCCAGCCGAAGATTTATTAGCGAGCCGCCGTGCAGCTGCTTAAATAAGAAGCTGCGATCGCGTCGGGTGCCTTTGGACAACGCGTCGCCGATAGATCTCGCCCTGACAACCCACGTGATTCCGATCCTCGTACTCATGGAACGATAATAGGACAATTAGGTGACATCGCTCCCGACAAGCTCGTAACATGCGCCCAAAGAGCCGTCCCCAGTGTTGTGTAGCTGCGCGCGGTGTATCTCCTTGGACAAGTTAATTCTTCCCGGATGTTTCCCTCAGTTATCGAGCTATCGAGGACGTCAGTGCCGTATTATCCATCCAATTTTCCGTCCAACTTGACAATCCACGGAGTGCCCGGAAGCGACACAAAAGTCTGACGCGATTTGTTCGCAATCGACTGCCGGTACACGCGAGTTACTTTCCCCGTGAATGTTATTCTCAATTTCTCGTCCCCGTTACGAACACCGCTCCACCGCTCAACGTTTCGAATACGCTCGCAAACCATTTCGTCGCGCGAGTCCATTAATTTTCTCGCGGCACCCCCCGAACGGTGCAGAGCCAGCCATCCGACCGAATCGTTCGGCTCTTTGTTCGCCGCGACGTGCAACGTCTCTTGCTCCGTCGAGCACGCGTGGGCCCGATGACGTCGCGCCGTTGATAAACGCGGCGAACGCGACTGAATGCGAGACCGCAAGCCGTATCTCGAATCGCCCCTCGATGCTCCGTTTTCAATGGCCGCGACATCGATCGCGCGGCGGTTCGCCTCCGACGGACGATTCACGGAAATGACTAGATTCTCGCGATCCGATTCTCGGTCGACGCGGTTCCGCGTGTCTTCCAGCGCGATAGCAGCGCCATTGTCCGCGGTAGGCGGTACTCTCGTTCGTAGTTCGAACGGTCGTCGCGATAAACAGGCGGCTCTGCCTGCTTTTCGAATAACGCGATCGGATTATTAGGTTAACGAGTATCGCGAATGTATCTGGCGACGGGTGCGGCTGCGCGTGACGGGGATCATTGGGACGGGAAGTAGGCGCATTCTTCGAAGAACTGACAGGAACGTAAGAACTAGGGAATTCGAAACCGATGTCGTACCGAAATCGATATTATAACCGAAAACGGAAATAAATACCGATATTGGTTCGGTTTCGTACTTCTTTTATTTCTGAGTTACAATTTAGATTTTTTAATCCAGTTCTTGCACGTATAAAGGGTGGTCGGTTTAACTCGACGCACGAGTTTTCACCCACTTGCAGCAGTTTGATAAAAAACAGTTTAGGAGAAAGGTGTCGGGGTATAGAGTGTGCAATAAATATCGGTAAACAAAATTTCGAGAGCAGTTCGTTTTTCCTGGCGAAGTCAAGGTCACCTTGGGTAAAACAAATAGGAATACACATTTGTTTTTTTACCATATCCTGGAGGGCATCGAGACGAGTTCAAAACGCATATTACATGCTGTTTTTAGTAACATGTTACTCTATTTATAACAGTGGAAATGTGAAATATTCAGCTCACCCTGTATTAACGCTGAAACTAATAAATGAATTATTGGAAATGGTGTGTTAAATAAAATAACTATTATATTTCTCACAATCCGTGTATTTAAAAACAGCTCAGAAGGAATGTCTTGTCACCATGAAATGTTCCCTTGAACTGAATAAGGCACCCAGAAGAACTGGGTCATTTTACAACCTGGGCCCTTTTTGACTCCCCAAGTAGAGCCCCATCTGGTTCTCTTACTATATTTATTAGTAAGCCATTTCCAAGAACGTTGAGACAGTTTTGCTCATTATCAACATTAATAATATTCTCAAACTTGAACAACAAACGCTAAGTATAGACAAACTGGAGTAATAAATTCTGCACTATAATTATGATATTTAATAAATCAGGAAATGCCAACGAATCTTTCTCTGGTTTTAATATTTGCTCGCTGGATGCTCGATCATTACACCGACAAGGGAAGCTCGGCAAAACCGAAAATTCCGAAAAATGTGAAACTTTGCACAAATGTGCTTAACTCCGTAAGAATCCTGACTTCTCGTATCATCGTGACTAATGAAGAAACGGTTCGAGATACCGTCAAAAATGTTAAACTAAAAGTAGCCTCCTCGCAGACGTATATTATTTACGTTAATACATTCATAAATACTTGCCCGCTCCAACAGTGTATCGACCTTTCGACGTCGACAAAAGGAACGTCGATTGCCCCGTTCGTTTTTGCCCGCGAGAGGGACGACGAAGGAAGCAAAAAAAAACCGAACAAAAAAGAATCTGCGCGCGAACGGGAGGGAGAAAGAAGAAAGAGAGAAAAAAAAAATGGGAACAAGGATCGACACGTTGGCTCGATCGACACGAGAATCACGGCCCGCCCGGGACGCTCGCCGTTCGTGTTCAACGATATAAACGCCGTGAACGACGGGGAACACGGTCGCATAGAAAAGTTCAATCGACGGATGCGCGCGACGATGCATCGGTAATGCACCCATCCGGGGGCCAATTTTGTTGACGGGAAAGGATTGGAGGGACGAATGACGAGGAGATTCCCTGGCACGAGGCAACGGCGTCCCTCCAGTAGCAATTACCAAGCATTCATCCCGTGGAAACGTTTCACCCCTCCGTCTCCCTCCCCTCCCCGCAGATCCCTCGCCGCGGCCACCCCATTGTCACCGGTAGTCGCCCTTTCTATCTGGCCAGGTGTGATAAAAAAATCAAGTGTCCAGGTTGAAACGTCACACCGGGACCAGTCGCGAAGGAAAGGGAACTTCGACGACCACTGCGCCCAGCGGAATTTGATTGACGCAAATACAAACATCAATATTTCATAATAACGCTCGACGCGTGGGAAATATTTTGGAACGCGTATAAATGTGCGGTTTCGTTCGCCGCGGTGATTCGCTTACATCGAACGGTAACTCGGTGATGGAATATTTGGAAGTGGAATTATTTCGGTTGGACGGAAAAATATATTTCGTTACGCTGTTTAATAAAACGAAGCGTTCACGGTACCTGCGTGCGTGTCCCGTGGAACGCGTATGTACGCGCATGCGCGTTGTCGCACACGCGCATCCAGCCCGCATATTCACCGTCGACCCATATCGTTTCGTTATCGATGCGTGCGCTCGAGTCCTTATCAATTTTTTTTTTTAGGCTACGGTCACGGCGGACGCGTATTCGTACGAACTGGCGTTCTGACGAATACGTCCGAACAGTCAAATGCATTAGTTCTTACGCGAAGTGGTTTCTTTACGGATGTCGCACGAATTCGTGACGTAACGGTGTGTAATGATTCGATCAGCTACCGCGTACGAAGCAAACATTGCTATAGTAATTATTGATATCGATGAATAATAATTTAATAATAATAATTGTATATAGGCCCGCATTATTTTGTTTCTTTCGACTGCACCGAGGCGTCGGAACATATTGCAATAATCAAACGAATTTGGTTCGTGGTACGTCGCAGAGAAATTTGACAGACATGGACAGAGTTGTAGACGTACAGAAATTAATTTTTATTGTTTCATTTAATTCGAATGTTTACCATCTATAGAACCAATGCAATGTGGAAAATTCCAACGTGTGAAATAATCTTCTGCGATCTTTGTCGAATCACTGGTTTTGTGTACAGGCGTGTTCCCTTCCTAGAAGCAATTCCATATGGAAAGACGCGTCTCGTAAACTATTTGTCCCAATAGACAGTGTAAAATTCTGTATGAAAAGCTAAGTGATTGAAACGACAGGCCAGTTGAAAGAAATTTGTAGAAAGCCTGCGTCCTTTATATGTATCGTAGAATCAATTATTATCTGTATACGCCCACATATCATTGTTTATTTAAAGAATGTAATTTATTGTACATTGCTGTTATTCTCAGCTGTAATAGTCGAAACTAAGTGGTGGGGTCCCACGGGGCACATTCCGGAAGGAAATCAGCAAAATCTCGTAGATGCAGGAGGAACGTCATGGACCTGCTTTAAGGCCACGATGTTTCTAAAGGAACAATAATTCCAGGCAGGGAAAATGCACGGAAATATTCCTTCAGGTACAGAGCAGAGAAGTGGAAACGATGCAACTGTGGAAGACACAATTGTATGATCCACAGTTGTTGAAGACTTAAGGTGACACGTGCCTTCTCCAAAAAAACAAAAGCTCATCGCTCAGCAGGAACGTCGGTGGCTGCTGCTTTGGCTACACTCACACACGCATACACATATACCACAGCTATGACAGACGGACGTTTGGTCAGTCGTTTACTGCCTTTTCGCAACAGATCGGATGTATGTTCGTCAGAAAACGCATCTACTGTAACCGCTACTTCTCACGTTTGTCCGATGAACAGTTCGGATGTTCAGGACGCCATGGCCTATAATTTTATATGCAATATCAAGCTAGATGTCCGTAGCACCTAAAAGTGATATTTTCATTTCTTAAATCCATTGTTGTTAAGCGTGGGAAGGTTAAGGTGACAAACGTTAAAAATTGAAGAATACTACTTTCACCTGTATTCTAATGCTCAGGACTTTAACGGTATTTCTGTTCGCAGGAACTGTATCAACAAAGATTAGGAATGTGTAAAAATGAAGAGAAAAATTTTATAAAAACTTTTTAATATTTTTTTTTTAAGAAAGTTTCAACAAACTATTTTTCAACGCGTTCTCTTATGAAATACTTTTGCGCTCCACTCGACTTCGCGCTAATTTTTATATACACCATAAGAATGGGATGTATACTATATGCTCTATAAAATTTGGCTGCAGCCAGCTGCGGCTGCAAAAGTTATTGCATGTTTTATAGAATAGGTTTTTTATAGTATAGTTTTATAGAATAGTAAAAATAAAATTTACAATAAAAACAATAACAATATATATAAAAACATTAATATTAAACAATAACGAAAAATATTAAATTACAAAAACTTTATAAAAATTTGTCAGTCCTAAGTTATTGATCCTCGACTTCGAGAAGAGCCTTCACTTCGTTTTCAAAGATTAAAATTTTCCGGGAGCATAAACTTTTCTCTTTACAAAACATTATAGAAATGAAGGGATGGGATGTGTATAGTACACTATGAAATAAAATAAATAAACGTTAGAAGTTAATAAAACGCAAGTGTTGTTCCCCTTTTGCGGGGAAAACTCATAATTATATCATCGACAAACGTTGCCACGAACTATATATTACTGAGTGTTTTATTGTTTGAGTTATTTCAATACTTTATTTGTTCGGAAGGGGTGATTAACCCTTTAATTACCTTAATTCCTTAGCGAGTAAAGAATGAGCGAAAAATAACTAACATCCACAAAAAATATTTAAACAATTTAACATCCGTAAACTATTTAAACAATAACAAACGCGACAAGAAGTAAACAAGGATGGAACGTGTCAATCGTTTTCTTCTAGTTAATTGTCAACAAAAAAAGCGGGTCCCGTTGATCGGGAGTCCACCGTAGGTCGCATACCCTCGACATCGAACTATTCCATTAAAAATACAATAACTTTTGCAGCTGCAGTTGGCCGCAGCCAAATTTTATACAGCGTATAGCATACATCTCATTCTCAACGCGTATATAAAAATTAGCGCAGAATCGGGCGAAGATCGAAAGCGTTTCATAAAGAAAGACTAAATTGCTGTTTTTCACCCCCTGCCTCACCCCCTGCCTCTATCTGCGACTGTTCCAGGAAACTCGTCGCGTTACACGATCTCGTCGTTTCGAATTATATTCACCGCGATCGCGTTTATTATTTCTGTCAATTATTTGACGGGCATTAATTACAATCCCCTCGTGGCAATTACACCCCCTTCGATTGTTTAAATCGTACGTTGCACGTCCTCTTGTTCTTCGTCTTTGTTCCCCCTTATTTCTTTTGCGTATCCGGTCCGTTAGCCGGCTCGTGAGTTCCCCAGGGAAATATACCTTCCATTATACATTCATTTTGGATTATTGAAAGATAGTTTTCGCGGACGTAAGCCCGGCTTGTACCTCCGTGTACTTAATTCTTGTTCCCACTGTACTGTGGGCGGATTCAAATACGGGCAAGATAGCAGTCAGGTATGTACCTCGTCTTTCTGCACCTGCGTTGAAGCCTGCATTCCATATTCAGGCACCAGCTGCAATTATGCCGGCACCTGCCCCAAGGGGATCCGTATTATATTTAATAATAAAGCGACCTCGTGTGTTCGTCCATTTTTGCCTTTCGCCACCACCGCGTCTTATTAGACCCCGCGAAACGAGGACCGGAATTTTCTTCGGTTATTTACGAGCTTTGAATATTCCTCGTGCCAGAACGCATCGCTTTTTCTTGGTCCATTCAGAAAATCTAACCGCCACCCATAGATTTTTTATTTATTCGCTGGAAATGAATGTAAAGTTAGATAGAAATCGAGATATTTCAACCTTGTATCATCGTTCCAGGGTTCAAATTATTCTTATTATTTAAAGTATATATATATATATATATATATATTAGTGGGTTGTCGATTATTTCGGTGAAATAATTTTTATATGTATATATATTATAATATTCGAGATATTTCAACCTTGTATCATCGTTCCAGGGTTCAAATTATTCTTATTATTTAAAGTATATATATATATTATAATATATATATATATATATACTTTAAATAATAAGAATAATTTGTTAATTATATTAAATTAGTTAAATAAAAAAAAAAGTTAAATAAATAATTAATTATTTATTTATTATTTTTTATTATTTAATTATTTCTTATTATTTAAAGTATATATATATATATTATAATATATATATATATATACTTTAAATAATATATATATATATAATTTTATATATATATATAAAATATATTATAAAGTATATATATCATAATATATTATATATATATATATACTTTAAATAATAAGAATAATTTGAACCCTGGAACGATGATACAAGGTTGAAATATCTCGAATATTATAATATATATACATATATATATATATATTAGTGGGTTGTCGATTATTTCGGTGAAATAATTTTCGTTTCAACAAAGTATCCACGCCCATCTCAAGTATTCACAAATTTCCTGCCTGTCCCAGCCAATCAACGAGCAGCACCACTGTAAAAGATTGACAAGTTTTCCTATTAGAAATTAAGGGGACGCACAGTAGTTAATGCAACATTCTTTCGCAAGTTATGCAGCAACAGTATGTTTCAACGAGTTCCTTGCCTAACGCGCGTAGTTCAGGCAAGTTTAAACTCCCCATCAACTTGACTAAATGCATACACTGACGTAAAACTTCGTCCAAACTACAAGAGCACTGTTCCAGAGACGCATAGAGAGCACCGCTGATAAAACTAGACGGAGTCAGGTTAAAGGGTAACTGGAAAAAAAACACGTACTCGATACCTACGTAGATTATCAAAAATTCAAAGTGCAACAAATCGCAAACCGAAAATCTTCCTTGCGTTTTCGTCCTACGCCAGGGCTGGAATCTTGAGATTTCACGCTACTATATCGATGTCTCGATCCCAAAGGCACACAGAATTGCCCACTCGAAGGATGAGAGACGAATAAATCTGTCTATCGTTTTTCCTCCCCGTCCACAAATTTTTCTAACCCCGCGGAATGCTTCGAACCAAGGATTTATACGTCTCTGTACTATCGATTCTCGCAGCCCGGACGCATTCTTATTGTATTGGACACCTCTCTGCAGGAGTTTTCGAGTATTTCGTGGTTTGCAACGACTCAGATGAGCGATAGCAAACCGTCCTCTTGAATCCATACAGTCGCGAGCACCAAATCCTAATTTTCCTGTCAAAGCTTTTTCCATTTCGACTACACCGCGTCCTGAACTCTTCGCAAAGGACGAGCCAACGTTTGCGATCAGCTGTTGACAGGGAACCGTCTGTGGAAGGGTCACGCACGTAACAGAATTGCCAAACGACGTTGGAAACCTATATCGCCCAAGTGTTTTACAGCAATTGCAAGATTTCGAGTGTTAAAGCTTAGTTTCAGGGGAAAAAAGTACTATTTTCTCAAAATACTGAGCCAACAGTTGCTCGAACTGAAGAAAATGAGATTCTCATTTCTATGCACTTTAACAGACTAAAAAGTAATTTATTTTTCTGATGGATGGAAGCGAGCGAGAAGCTTGCCTGTCTGTGCACGTGTGTATACGCGTGTGTGCATGTCGAAACAAAGGAAACGCGTGGAAGTGTGCATAAGATTTAGCGATTGCGTGATTTATCTCAATCGATGCTGCAATCTTATTTTATTCATATTAGTATCAACTCGTAGTATAGTGTCTACGAATGTTATTGTTAATAAATTAGTTTAGCGTGTGAGAACCGCTTCGATCCTAAATTTCTGTTGAACCTTTATGCGGCAACTTCAAATAAGTTTTATCGTTGCCCTTTTAGCTAAAACAACATTAAACATGTATATATATTCACGCGCGTCTTATTCGCCGGCAAACCCTGTCCAATACAGGGCGAGTTTCGCAGGAATATCGTGCCCACTCCAACAGTAGCCTTACCCTTCGACCGGAAACGCTGCTGGGATTAACGGCTGGGAATGGACAGTTGCAGAGAAACGAGAAACACGCACGGACCGCTAGATGGTATCAAACCCCCCTCGATATCTCGCCATACCAACTTCGTTTCGTTCGCGATCACGCAAACCCTGCGTAGAAACTCATGTTTTCCGCTGAGGAGGATCAGCTTTGGAGTCTGACGATTCCTCGTTGAGCGATCGTCGAGTATCGTACGATTATCGCGCGTGGTATTCTCCAATTTGTCGGATTATGTTCAAGAAACGGGATCAATAAGCTGGGGAATACCAGGATACGACGGCCATGTCCCAAACATCCGGACTAACGAGGGAAGACTCTCAACTTGTCGACTCGGATTTTAATGTCCTCTTGCAGATTGATAATACGCAGACTCCTGATGCTCTACGTAAAATATTAGGTGTAGTTATTCAGAAACTATAAAGATATTAACAATTAAAGTTACATATCTTCTATGCGAGGACATATCTTCTAGAAATAGGGTAGAATCCTCAAGAAGATTGGCAGCCAAGTGAGAATGGTATATAGCTTGTGCCGTAGAGGTCTGGGGTTCGATTTCCGGTTAATTGATTTTTTTTTATTTATTTGTGGTTTCATTTTGGCGACACTGCGCACGTTTCTGGATGATAGTTGTCGTACATGCAATTGAAACACAGGAAAGTGCGACACCACCATGTGAGGTGAGCCTATACGCGAAATTAGAAACGTACTCTAGTTTATCTCCAATCGGATCATAAACAGTGTGGACCGCATGTTCACTACAACGCATTGCAAAGAAATACTGTTTCAAAGTTCTTAACATTTGAAAGGAACTAGCTATTATCCAGAAATGTGCAATGTGTCGCCAAAATGAAACCACAAATAAATAAATAAAAAAACACAATTAACCGGAAATCGAACCCGGGACCTCTACACGGCACAAGCTATACATCATTCTCACTTGGCTACCAATCTTCTTGAAGATTCTCTCCTATTTATAGAAGATACGGCCTCACATAGAAGGTATGTAAATTTAATTGTTAATATCTTTAAAGTTTCTGAATAACTACACCTAATATTTTACGTAGACCATCAGGAGCCTGTGTATTATCAACTTGCAAAAGGACATTAAAATCCGAGTCGACAAGTTGAGAGTCTTCCCTCTTAAGTGTCGTAGGGCTCATCAGAGGTACAGAGTCCCCATCCTTTAGGGACCTACAAGGGGCCTGACGTCGCATTGCCATATTTAACCTCTCTCTGTCTTAATTCACATAAAGAATCCCTCGACATCAGATAGTTGGAAGGCCCAACACGGTCGCCAGGATGTTTGGACCCATTCACTCAACCTCAGGACCTGCAACAGTCATTACTAGCACACCCCATAGCTGTACGGCGACTCGCCACCGGCCATCTGCTCTCAAAACACTCTCTGACCATAAATTCTCCGCAGTGTTAAACAGTGTTAATTCTCATTGCTTCCTTTAAAAACATACAAACGGCTAACAAATGGTTAATCGGCAATGGGATAGTTAATCGACGCGCGACCACTCGTCGTCAGTTGTATCACTTTCGTCGCCTATCGCCCTCAAGTTCTCCTAGGCTTTTAGTTCAGAGCAGCCTTTAACATTTTCTGACCAGGTGCTCCGCACGCGGATTCGCGGGACACACGTTTGTTTTTTAACAGGAATTAAATTCCTTTCTCCTCGCCCGTGAACCGACGGGAATTCGCGACTCGTTCCTGTAACGCGATTCCTGCGAAACAAGCCAATTACACCAAGTACGCCCGGTTCCCTGGCCGACGGAATTAAAAGGAACGAGGGGGACGGCCGCGCAAAGGCGAAACTCAACGATTTAGGAGATGGCCGATGAACGCGAGCGGCAGGCTGCCTCGTCGTCGGACAAACGATTAAAATGCTAATCCCGTGTCCTGTCCTCGCGATTTCGTTCGAATTTTTCACCCCTTAGAGCCGGGGAACGTAACAGGCAGAGACACGATCGACGGCAGGGTGTTAGGGTGAATCGGTCAGCCAGGGTCCGAGTTGGACTCTTCCGCAATCCTTTCGAATCCCTCGTTCGAGTTACGAGTCCCTTTCATATTTTTGTGCAAACTTGTTGTTCGATTGTTCTGGTTAAAATTCTTGTTAAAATTGCCTGTCTATGTCAGGGATTCGTCATTCTCAAGTTAGCAGATTTATCTTACAGCAGCCGACGCTCTTCCGGTTCAGTTGACCCCAGGACGTAACCGTGCAGGTTCCTCACTGACATAGGCGAGAAGAGAGAAAAGAAAAAATGACGTGCATCTTTTTTTAATCCCATTCGAGAGAGAAAGAGAGAGAGAGAGGGAGTCAGGTGTAAAGGAAGAGGCATATTTACATTACAAATTAGGGACTTTGTTTTTCGCTACTCGTTCCTCTTCCGCTGAATCTCGTAAAAATGGCTGATCGCGGACAGTTTACACGGCCAGGATGGAAATATGTCCCGAAAACGTTTCTTCTTTCACCTTTCCGTCGTTTATCGATCGGCCGTTAAAAGAAACTGCTAGAATTGCGAGACTGTTTTATCGCTTGTAACTGTACAGTTCTGTAATAATTATTCTTAACTGTTGCACAAATTAATTGCGCAAAGGAAAGGAATCAAGCACGCTTGCAACCCCTAACAAGAGTGCGAGACCAAGTACATTAGGTACAGTCGATTGTTGTCCCAGAGACTAAACTAGATACAAAAAAAAAAAAAATAAACCGCTAACAAAAAAACCAAACAAACCGTCGAATCATCGTCGATGACGATTTCCAACCGTCGGCGGTGCGTTAAATGGAATCACGATCATAAATATTTAAAGGCCGCCCCACCGTCAGGTGTCCATTCTCTGCTATTTTTCACCCCCCCCCCCCTCCCCCAACCCCCGCCCCTCGCCGTTTCATTCGATTTTGTTTCACGAAATGTTTCAATAAGCACGATCACGCGCATCAGTTAACTTCAACTCTGATTATTCCCGTTTCAGTTTTCCCTTTTCTCCCGCCTGGTCGGACACGTATTTTAATGTGTACACCCCGTGGCGTTACGCGACGCCACGATGATTCCGCGAGCGAAGAGAACGAGAAAATATTCCACAGAGGGCGTTCCTTCGAACTTCTCGACGATACAAAATGATACCAAACACGATATGGTTTGGACAATTTTTACTTATCATGGTATTAATAATTTTATTCCCCTTTGTTATTATTTTCGATAACAACTGGAACATGTGTATATTGGTTAACAGCGATAAGGTAATCAGTAGTGAGATTGTAAATTTGGAAGTAAACTCTCGAATCGCGAGTCTCTTAATTCTCTTAATATTAAATTGCTATATTTAGATAATGGCGAAATATTGTTGTATCGACAGTTATTCTTGTTCCTGACATTACATTCGGTGTTCATAGGGGTTAATAATTTTTACTGATAAGAAATTGTAAGAATGTACATCTACTTTTTTGATAAGGAAACTACGCAGAGAAGAGAGCTGGGTCATTCATCGGATCAATAATAATAAGTAAATATATGTGTAGGTCCAAAATATATGATTCTAGTTGTTATCGAGAACAATATATAAAGGAGAATGAAATTATTAATACCCCGATAAGTAAAAATTGTACAAACCATATAGTGTTTGGTGTCGTTTTAATCAGGACATTGTCACGAACATATTCAATTATTAAAATTTCATTTAAAACAGACCAAAATTGAACAAGTTTTAATCTTGAATTTTGGTCACGTTAGCATTGCCTCGCGTACACGGGTATTTAAACTTGCTTCTTTCCTGGTCGCTGCCTCGAGTCTTTGTTGCCACAACATTGAAGGTGACCTGCCGCTCGAGAAACGTGTCCTGCACACGATTAGTCATCGCATTCGGTCCGTGCGAGGTACACTAATCGAGACAGCCGATTCGAATTTATTTCCAATTTTATAATCTCAATACTAATTACCTTATTGCTAACAACTAATATACACATATTCTAGTTGTCATCGAAAACAATAATAAAGGGGAATAAAATTATGAATACCACGATAAGTAAAAATTATCGGATTCGTATTTTGTTTGGTGTCATTTTAATCATGACATTGTAACGAACATTTTGGTAAAATTTCATTTAAAACGGACCAGAAATGAACAAGTTTTAATTTTTAATCTCGCTTGCGTCAGTGTTGGCTGTCACCGACATTCGATCTGGGTTCAGATTACATGCTCCGCGCTTCACTCTTCGCTGGTTTCAGGGGGACCACCCCAAGTAGTGGGGATAGAAACGACGAACACTAATCGTAGACACAATTTTGAACACTAATCGAGACATTACTGTATACCCTTCTATCTACTTTCCCCGTCAGGTGTTTCGGCACGATTCGTCAGGTGTTTCGGCTCGATTCTTCAGGTGTTTCGGCTCGATTCGTCAGGCGTTTCGGCTCGATTCGTCAGGTGTTTCGGCACGATTCTTCAGGTGTTTCGGCTCGATTCTTCAGGTGTTTCGGCTCGATTCGTCAGGCGTTTCGGCACGATTCTTCAGGTGTTTCGGCTCGATTCGTCAGGTGTTTCGGCTCGATTCGTCAGGTGTTTCGGCACGATTCTTCAGGTGTTTCGGCTCGATTCGTCAGGCGTTTCGGCTCGATTCGTCAGGTGTTTCGGCTCGATTCGTCAGGTGTTTCGGCTCGATTCGTCAGGTGTTTCGGCTCGATTCTTCAGGTGTTTCGGCTCGATTCTTCAGGTGTTTCGGCTCGATTCGTCAGGCGTTTCGGCTCGATTCGTCAGGCGTTTCGGCTCGATTCGTCAGGTGTTTCGGCTCGATTCGTCAGGTGTTTCGGCTCGATTCGTCAGGTGTTTCGGCTCGATTCGTCATGTGTTTCGGCTCGATTCGTCAGGTGTTTCGGCTCGATTCGTCAGGCGTTTCGGCTCGATTCGTCAGGTGTTTCGGCTCGATTCGTCAGGTGTTTCGGCTCGATTCTTCAGGTGTTTCGGCTCGATTCTTCAGGTGTTTCGGCTCGATTCGTCAGGCGTTTCGGCTCGATTCTTCAGGTGTTTCGGCTCGATTCGTCAGGCGCTTCGGCTCGATTCGTCGCGAGAATCGCGACGATACATTCACGAGACACATTTCCGCCACGACGTTTCGCTTTTTTGAAGTGTTTTTTTTTTTATTTTTTATTCCGTTCCTCGGTCCCCGCCCCCGGATCCGATTCCCGTCCATTCGGCCCTCGCGGTTTCCCCGTTAATCGAGACCGTAATCGAGAGGCGCGATGCTCCCATTGATTCTTCTCCCGGACATTTCGGCTCGACCGTTAACCGTGCTCTCGTCGGCATTCTCGATTTTTATTCGCCCGCGGGACCGCGTCCCTCTGTTTCGAACCCCGCCGAATAAACAGTTTCCGAGCGCGGCCGAATGTTTGCGTGTCGGTCTATTAAAACTAAATAAATAAATAAGCCGGACAAAAGAGTCGAGCCAATTCGGCCGCGGTCCCGAACATTGCGCGGGGGTTTTCAGTACGATTTTTCCAAAGCCGTTGAATAGCCTGGTGTTTTGTTTGTTTTTTTCTTCTTTCTACGCGAAACACCGCAAACCCGCCGAGCGAAATTTCTTCTCTCCGCCCGAAACGTAACGCAACCGTCGTTAATAGAAAACCAAAGGGCTGCCTGGATAATTGTAACGTAACTATCCCTCGTTGGATAGTGACATATTGAAAATGGAATCCGTCAAACGCTCGCGCTGCCGCTGTCGGCGCGTCGACGAGGAAAAATGTTTCCCAACGTGTGTACACCCTTCCCACCCCACCCCCAATGGGCACAAAGAGGGGTGGGGTCCTCGAAAGCCGAGGCGACAAAAAAGGGTGAGTTTCAAATTCCGCTTAAGCCACGTTCGTATAGCACGGAGCCTCTTGCAAATACCGCCACAAATCGGAATTGTGGCCCGGCGGAATTCGGATTAGGGAAAGAATAACGAGTAATAATCGTTCCAGCGATTGGAAGTTGCTGGACCGTTGGTTCGTTAGAGGGGAAAAAACAAAAAAGGGAAACGCGTGAAAAAAAAAAGAATCGACCCTCCGTAATCCCCGATAAATCGAAATTTTCGTTCTGCTCTAAACCACCCCACCCCCGCCCACAGGGGGAAATCCCGTTTTCGAACCGCCCCGTAAAATCACCGATCTCTCTACGGCGGCAGCGTCGATCTTTGTCACGGGGCAGCGCCAGTGCTCGACTTGCGCCACTTGCAAGGACGATCGGGCGACGCGAAGGTTCAGAAACGTAGGAAACTTTGCGCGCAAGTGTAATGAATAAAACAGTAATGCAACCCTATTTTCCGTTCGTGTCGTGATCCGGTTTTAAGGGGTGAAATCAGTCGTTGAAAGAAATTCAGAGAGTTCTTTTTCTGGAGATGTTGGAGAAAGGTATGAACGAAGGCTTGCATCGCTTTACTGCGTCTGCGAAACTGTGGGAATATTTTTTTTTTTTTTTGGTAAGATCCGCGGTAAAGGAAAATGAAACAAATCGTGGACTTGTCAAAACATTTGTTTACGCCGCACAGTGGTCCGAAACCGTAAAAACACGAACTAAATTCAATTTTTCAACCTTCTTGGAAATGAATGAAATTTTAGGCATAGCTTCTGATATGTATAGACTAAATCTTGGCGTAAAAATAAATTGCCGCAGATCCCTATCTTCCCTACTATAATCCCCACTTAAGATACCTGCATAAAAATTTTTTGCAACTATTTGCAACTTTGAAAGTTATTACAATATATGTGCAGACAGCGCGCCGTTTTTCCACTTTAATGTAGTTTATGAAAGGGATCGGTCGCGATCGGTGCGCTAAAATTTACATGGAAGTATTTGTTAATCCCTACTTAAGATACCTGCATAAAAATTTGTTTCAACTATTTGCAACTTTGAAAGTTATTACATTATATGTGCAGTCAGCGCGCCGAACTGCGGGGAAAACGTCAATTAGACGTTTTTCCTAAAAACGCCAAAGTGCCCTACATAGAAGTAAATCCATTAATGGATTTGTTGTATTGTATTGACTAAATTCTTTTTGTTTAATTAATTAAAAATTGTTTATTTAATTTAAATTTTTTAAATAATTTTGTATATATTTTTCATTTTAAATCTTTTGCTAACATGTTCGTTCAATTAAATAACATCATAAACGAGCATTTGGATGGATATATTCAACATCCCATTGTCGAACTATTTCCATATTAACTATATAATTTCAGTTAAGTTTTTTACAGATTATGAATCTCAATGATGAAATCAGTATTGTAAGAGTCGTGATATCGGCAGTAACAAATTTTATTTACTGCTATCTGAGATATATCTACGCACCACAAAAAATATCAGAACCATTTTCGACCAAACAATATTTTATCCAATATTATTGTTAAAATAATTATAAAAAGAGAATTTTTAGTTGCAATTATATTCTATAACTCAAAAACTACCTAAAATCTTTCTATTCATAATGAATAATGTGTAAATAACAGTGCTATGAATTTAGTTCGTGTTTTTACGGTTTCGGACCACTGTGCGCCGTCTTGTAGACACAGTGAAGTGATGCAAGTTTTGTTTAGAATTTTTGTTAAACATGCCTCATCGTTCCTGAGATATTTCACGAGAAGGATCATCGTGTATTTTCTTCGAGGGCTGATTTCACCCCTTGAAACCGAATTGTGGCAGAAACAGGGTCGTATTGCGGACGACGCACAATGGGGAATTTGGCCCGAAAAACCAGACAAAAATATTGTAGCGTTGTTTATAGGCTGAATGTCATAATGTAGTGGGTCATTGAAATCGTCTTAACGTCGGCTACAATGTTACGAAATTAAATATAAATTTTAACATTATTTTATAACATCGTAACTTAATTTTTTATAAAGAAAAAATTGTTTTCGAAGTTGTATATATTATATATTAATTTTGTAGACGTCTGAATACCGTTTACCTTTTATTTAAAACATTTTTTTTTAAGACTGTTCAAACCCCTTGAAAAATATGGTCAATAGTAGATTTGGTCAATTTGGTGCGCACTCTCAGGCGACCCTATTTCGACTAAATGCAGCGCAACATTAACGTCTCGAATGCCAGTACAGTAATTTTTACTTTTTGGGAGTTGTTTTCTGACAAGTTCAGGAAAACCCGATCATTAAAAAGTTTATCTGGTAACGAGGGCCGTTGACATGATCGGTTCTTGCGACCAAACAGTTACCCTATACATATAACATAAATTAACTATAAAACGTGAAACCCGACGAAACCGGAACCAATTTCTGTTGCACAGTTATCACAAACTTTTATCAAATGCAATGACAGCAGAACGAGCTTTTAATGACGTTAAATACTATAACAAAATCGTTAACGAAATCTTGTAACCGTAAAGAAAGGTACCGAAATATTGATTATTTTCAAATATTAATAACTATATAAATATATGTGCTAAAAGTGTAAAATCTGTTGGAAAGTGTAGTATATACCTACCTTAAAAGCTTCCATGACGGCAGAATTTACACGAATTCCTTAAAAGATTCATAAATCGCCAATAAGCAACGATGTTTTATATAACGCTTAAGAAAGAAACGCGTGCCATCGAATCTGCTAATGTTCGAAGAAAAATGCTGCTCCCCGAGTTTGCAAATAAGAAAATAAAAATCGATACATTTAACTATCTCAGGCAACAAAAATTTTTGGTCTTTCGCAGAACTTTGAAAATTGACTTTTGTCCAATTTTTCTGGCCAAATACCCCACTGTGCGACGTATTCCGCTTCTATGCAATGTTTCATACGTTTCTGAATCTTCGGGTCGACCTTGCCGAATTTCTTTGCCCGATATACGTCTGACCGTGTTTCCGCAATTCTTTCCAATTTCTCTGTTTGCACTGCGGGCCGTTCGTGGTCAAGCTTGGATCCGTTTTTCCAACGAAAACGCAACATCGTTCGGCTGTCCGAACTGCGACCGCGAAACGTTACGCGAATTCGTTGTTAAAATAATTTACACGCCCACGGGGCACCGTGAACCAGCCACACCGCCAAACGGCCGAACGAAACACGTTACCTCGAAGATAATTCAACCGCGGAGCCCTTTGAAAAAAAACGCAACGTAGAAACGGAAAGGAAAGGAAAACACTGCGCCGGGGCAACATAATTAGAAATGCACATTCCCTGGGAATTTCGTTTCGCCAGCGAAACATGAAATTGTTCTCTCTCTTTCTCTCCCTCCCTCTGTCGCAGGAGACTGTTCTCCTCTTTTTTTCTTCTGCATTCTCTGTTCCCCTCTTTTCCGGTTTCCTGTTCGCCTCGATCGACGCGAAATAACAACAGCCGCCCGATCGCGAAACTATTATTACTGTTAAGTAACCGTTCACCCTTTGATCTCCACATTTCCCTCACGATTTCCATTCTCCTTCGTCGTTCCCCGTTCTCCTCTCCGTCGCTGCGCAGAGCCGCCCTTATCCGGCGACCCGGGTATTAAAAATTTGCGGGACAAAGGGAGGGCCTCGAGCCAGGATAAACCGAATTACAAAGGAATCTTACGTTCCCCCGTCGCTGCGCTCGTTTGGAGAAACAACCGGCCTCCGGGGCTCGTTAAGAACCACGGTTACATCCGGCCTGGCCGGTTAATCGAGTCCCGTTCACCCCGACAAAGTTGCCCGGTAATTTGTTAACCGGTTGGAATTGGAAATAAAAATTCGTTCGTCACTGGAAGCTCCGCCAAAGGAATTGTTTGTTACAGTAACGCGAACATCCCCCCCCCCCCCCCCCGAATGTCAGTCATTCACTGCGCGAAGTTAATTGTTATCTTTGAAATACTTTGCCGCATCGACGGCCCTCGATTTCGATTAAAAAGGAAGGGCAGCCGTTCTACGTGAAACCGGGGCTAAAGCACGTCAAACGAGCCGTGAAATACATGCCGCGGCGAGGCTCAACACACTGTCGAAATGCCCTTTGAACTTTGAATCGAAGAAAAACACGTCGGATCTCGCGCAGCGCTGTTCTACTTAAAATACGGCTGGCCGCGCGTCGACCCGTACTACTGCGAGCGGTCAAAGTAGACTGTGCCGACGCGCGGCCAGCCGCGCCTTAAGTAGAATAGTCTGCCGTGCAACGGCCGAGTGGGCTTTGTTCACGAAGGGAACAGGAGCACGAAGAAGGTGTCGCCGATGAAAAAACGAAACGAAGTATCGCCGCGTTACTGTCGACGAACAAATAATCCCGCTCGTCGGACAGTAGCAAGCCGGTGGCGGCTATTGACCCTCGAACCGCGTCTGCTACTAATTAACCCCCCCTGCATAATGGAGCGCGAGGGGTGTATAAAGGTCGGCGCAGCGGTGGTGAAGGGGTTCGGTCTGCGGAGACGAACGGCTTTGATATTTAATCGCGTTTAACGCGAGCGTCGAGTGGCCGGGGTCGCTTTTAATTCTGTTTGTCCCGCGAAACAGGGTATTTCCTGGGTAGCAGGGGTTGTCCATACCCTGCCCCTATTCAGCTAATAACCCCGTTCTTATCATTACGCCCCCTCCCGATTCGCAGGATTGTATTTTCATTAAAAAAAAAAAAAAATACAGAACATTTACGAATCTGACCATGGGGGCTGGGAATAAAATCCACTATGGCGAACGTCAACTTCGAAGGGGTTAGGTTTGACTGCACAATCGAGCCACGTTCACGCGTAAATAATATTGGCCCGGCAACAAAGTAATTGCGGTTTTTAAGCGTGAAATAAAACTCAATTTCAGTCGATGACGTCTTATGTGATTTTCAATTGTTTTATGTGATACATTTAACCTTTTTGCAATTTCTCGCACAGTTATATGACGATTCGATTCGATTATGGTCAGTTTTTGTCAGCGTTGGTCATTTTAATGTGAAAAATCTCGAGAACTAAATTTAAATTCCGACACGTGCGTTCTATTAACCAATCAACACCACAAACTTCGCATATCTCTTCGTGAGTATCAGCCGCTTTCTTACCTTTATAAAAACAGAGAAGTAAAATACGTCGAAAATGTATTTTTACGCTCCGTGTTAAAATTGTCCGTAAACAAACAGTTGCAAACCACAAACACGAAATTTATTTCTATCGCGACCTAAAAGTGTCAACAACCAAGTCTCAGAAG
Organism: Nomada fucata; assembly: GCA_948146005.1. Classification (NCBI taxonomy): domain Eukaryota; kingdom Metazoa; phylum Arthropoda; class Insecta; order Hymenoptera; family Apidae; genus Nomada; species Nomada fucata. The sequence goes on along the minus strand of OX411277.1, from coordinate 28,344,890 downwards.
AGGAACGTTGTAACGTTGACAGCAGAACAACGAAACAAACGCAACGCTATCGATTCGTCCAAACCGCAATTACTTTGCTGCCGACCCAATAGTGCCGATCCCGATTATTAATTGACCCAATTTCGACAACGGCGGTCAGCGATGTCGGGGATCTTTGGGATCTACAACGGGCGAGCGGTTTCGTTTCGAATGATCATAGGGACTGGATCACGGGGGCCGGTCCGCCAGAGGGGGACAATCGGAGGCCTAATGGGTCCGTAAACATTTGCGCGACAAGATCAAACGGAATACCACACCGATGTCCCTCCGGTTTGCCACACCGTCATCGTATTTGAGCGCCAATTACTAGATACGGCTGGTGTTTATACGATCGTTGCTGCGCGAATCATTTCCCTGCAATCCACTGATGAACGAGGACGATCGAGACACCGGGAGGAATGGTGACAATGCACGGCGCGAAACGTTTACTTCCGTAACGCGAACACTTCGAACGATTCCGCGAAAGAAATCGGTGCTTTCGAGACATTTCGAAGGTCTGGGCCCACGGGCGTCCATCCGGTTCGCTGGACCAGGTGCCCCTGGGTCCCCTTTTACAGTTTCGATTCGTTGGCCGAAAAATTTGGCGGATACGTCACTTTGTTCGATAAACCGAATAAATCGGCATCGGGGTAAACGTGATAAATAATCGGTGACACGTTTCGCAAAGCCACTTTAGGAGGGTGGATTCGAGTTTTCGTTGCAAAGGGGGCGGTTGGAATCAGCGCGTGCTGGTTTTCCTTTCGGTATCGAATAGGATTTATCGTCACGGGTACTCGCCATTCTTGGCGTCTGTCGTGAGAAATTCAGTGGACAGGTACATATGTGGGTTGTGTTTGTCAGTGTGTGTCCGTGTGTACGCAGCGCCAGCCACGATTCTTCTTCCTTTCTGTCGACGTATTCCATGGAGAACCGGTGGATATAAGCCGACAGATCGGCTGGAAAGGCTTTTCCACTGTGACGAGATACTGTGCGTGTGTGTATTATATTATAGCATCGAAGAACCTCTACGCCCGAGTCAAATAGAATTTCTTGTCCATTGTACCGGGGGCGAGAAATAGCTGGAATAAAATTAGAGGAAATGCCAGCTCTGCGAATTTTTCGATTCCGTAAACGGCTTTACTGTTTTTGCATACCTCTCGTGCCGCCACACTTTGTCCCTCCATTATCTTCACAAGCCCCGCAAAAATCTGATTAATATCGCACGCTTAAAAGTAAAATAAATCCCAAGGATTTACATGAACCGCCGGGAGCCAAATCTATGCTGCGAACCGCGACAAACAAAAAGTCGTACACGACGCGCGGCTGCCGCGATTATTCTTTTAAACCTTTCGGAACCGTTGACGTTGGCGTTTCGAAGGCGGTGTTAGATTCGTAGGATTATGTGCCGAGGGAAATTGTGGATTAACTCTTCCGTGTTAACAATAATGCTTCACTGCTAAATATATCTTCACAACTCAACGCAGATCTGCAGTACTCGATACTCGATACTCGCAACAATTCTCACAGCGCTACCTTTTGCTCTCTTGGATCCACATTGACTCTGCCCCGATTTTGCCCTGATTTTGCCCTGATTTTGCCCGATTTTGCCCCGATTACGCTTCGTCCACTCCGTATATTCTTTCACACAGTTTTCCTCATCATTCTGTTCCTCGTTCGTTCTCACTCGTTGGGACGCACGCCGGCACACACACCTTTGCCACGTGTCACATGTCGTCCACGGGTCACCAAGCACTCCAAGACTCCGCGTGCATCCCCTAAAACCTTTCACCCTTTCCCCCTTTCCTCGAGACAAACATTCGCTTCGATCCACTCGCACCGTTTCTATGCATTCTTGCGTCCCACAGATTTCGCGTTCGCGAAGTCGACATCGCGAAAAGATGTTCCGTGCACTCTGGCCGGTGTTCCGCGTAGATTCGGTTTCCCGTGCACCGCGAAACACGCGTAGATCCCGAATTTCGCGACGCAATACCCGGTAGCTCCGCGGGCAACACGCTCCCTGTTCTCGGCATTCAGAATTATGTTGCCATGGAGATTCTACACCGGTTCCCCGATAATTTCGCATCCGCGATGCAACACGTTCAACCGCGCCTTTCGTTTCCCCGCACCGCGAGCCAAGTTTCCACGCTCCACTTTCGCGAGTTCCAGTTTCCTTTGGCCGTGCGCAAAAATGCCACGCTAATTACAATCAAGATCCCGAGGGCCACGGATAGAAACGCTGCGGTGCACGTCCAACTGTGGCCCTGGGTGCTTCAAACGCGGTATCAAAGGCAGTGTTACTTCGTGGCGCCAATGATAACCCATCGAAATTAATTTATTATTATTGAGACCAGTATTACAGACACGGGACGCCATGGGAACAGTTGGTCCCTGTCGAGTTGCGATCAGAGTTACGAGAAAAATGAAAGACACAATTCCTCGGAAGCAACCCGTCATTCCTTACCTGGTTTACCTGGTTATCCCTCCCGGTATCTGTTCGTCTCGGGGCGACGTTTCACCCACGGATTTTACCACATTCACCGGGTCCAAGGGAGGCCGGGTTAAGATTGGAAACACGAAGTAGTTACCATTCGGTTTGGGCTGCGTTTGACACATCTCGTATTCGACTTCGAACCGCACTGTCTTGTCCGGAAAGTGTCTTCTTCCATTTCCTATCCGTCGTGCGTTCCTGTCCTCTGTTCCACGCTGGGGAACGACGACGACGCAGCGTCACTCGATATCCTGCTCTGTGTTCTTTGCACGCATCCGTTTTCCACGGTAAACGACGACGCTCTGTACCGATTCTGAAACAGCGGGTGCTGCGGAAGGTATTGTTAATGGGTGGACAGGAACGAAATGAATGATCGAACGGCTAGAATAAAGGAAAAGTAAGATCGGTGATATAAAGAAATTAGAATAGAAAAAAAAAGTGTGGTCGCCTTTCCCACCCCTCTGAAACATTTCCCTCCCCCTTTCCAACCCTACACGGTACCCCGGTGATCCCTCTTTCCTCACCGTTTCCAGCGAAAACCTGCTTTCCACTTCGTTTTCGTTTTAATTGAATCGCGGCAGCGATCGCTGCTTCGACGAGCCGATTTATTCGTCGCTTCTTTCATTTTTCCATCCAATTTCCCTCATTTCCTTCCCTCGGCTTTCCCCCTCCATTTTCCGCACCAATTGCCGCGCTGCTTGAATTAACATCCCCAACGGTCGGCCGTCGCTTCTGTCGTCCCATCGTCGAGCCGTGAAATGAAACGTTACACAGGGCGGAACGGGCAGCGTATCGGCCAGGTGAAGTGCCGCCCCGGGTTGGCGTTTACTTCCGGAATCGTGCGACTATTTGCGGCCGCGGAGAATTTCGAGGGGGGTCGCCTAGTTCGTAACGCAAACGCATCGCAAACGCATCGCAAAGGTCGTCGTCATCGATGCACAAACTCGCGTGCGTTCGATTATTCGGTTATTGGTCGCGGCCGGGCGCAGGTATTCCCGCACAGGTGGCTCGTTTGCTGGTCGAATCGAACGTTTAGTTTCTAATATCGAGCCGCGGCCGTTACGTTTGGCTTCGATTACACGCACGACGATGGAGCACGGGGATAGGGTGGGAATGGTATCGAAACGATGGGGCATCGGGGGTGGAATCACGTCGATACCATCTTCAACGTACAGTGGACCAAAAAAGTGTTAACGCAAAGTTTTCCTCGGAACCTCATTGTTTCGGTGTTAACCCGGCGTTGGCAAGGTGGAAAAATGTAACAAAAATGTTGAGGCGTGGTCGCGCAGAGCCAGTCAAGGTTTGCGGGACCTTGTATGAAATGATGTAGTGCATTATGGAAATCCACATATTTTTAATCAATATTAGATTACGCGTTGTTTAGGTCTAGGTGTCCTGTATTTTAACAAAATGAAAGCGCAGATCCACAAATTTAAATCTTCGTTATCGAAGAATGCTTGATTTATATAAACAGCGAGCTAAATAAATCAGTATCGTTTAGACACCTTGGTATTGGTGTACAAATGGAACTGGTACAGTAATAAACATTTGGACTTTAGATTCCAACTAACATAAACGTGGTCACTCTTTTGAAAACGACCTGTACACCTATGTCGTGGTATACATAGTGGTCTACGAAGGGGGAAGCTACCCTGAGGCACGATTCACGGCAACGCGTTATTAAAAAGTTATAGCGAATTTGAAATCATTGAAGTCTGTGATACCCCACCTTACCAACGCCGGATTAAGATCATTATTCCTGAAACAATATATACATGGTTATGAAGCACATCTGTAAAAGCGTAATTGATGTGCTTCGTATCCATATGCAGTGGATTCCAGTTAATTGGGAACGCCGTTCATTTGCTACAGGTACCGCAGAACGGAAACAAAAACTATTGGTTTTGGCTGGCAGTTGAAATTCGCTTTTTTGAGGCAGGCTATTCCGGTCCAAATGTGTCCCAATTAACCGGAATCCGCTGTATATTGTTTGAACTTAACATCGGTAACTGCCTTGACACCGAAATAATGAAGTTGCAAGTGAAACTGTGCACTGTGCGAATATTTTCTTGGCCCACTGTGTATATCGAAATACGGCAATCTTTCCTTCCCTTCGGATATGATTTCTGGAATCGTTCCTGGACAATAGAATCCCACATCGCATATGATCAATCGAATCGTCGATCTCACCCGTAACTAACGAAGAAACATGTATCAATTACACAGAAAGCTGTTTTTAACGTAAGCCAACGTGCTCGTCCCGCAAATTGAAAGAGATGGACAAATAAACGAACGTCAATTAAACTCCCTCGTACGGTCTGAAATAATTCCGCGGTAATTAACAGCGATCTTCCGGTGTAATTGATCGAACGTGAACGCTCTCAGAAATCGCTGGCATTCGCAAGCATAGAAACAGCCAGCCCCCAACGCGTCCGGTTGTCGGTGGAGGGCTTGCCGTTCGATCAATCGCTAATTACATTTACCTGTAGCCGCTGCATCGTCCTGCTTCAACCTGCCGTTATACCGATCACGGACACCCGAGATCATGCTGATTTATGTACAATACGTGCCAGGCGTTGCGCGTGGAATCGCCGCGCGGACTCGTTCCGTGCTCGCGAATTGTCGGGTGATTATCGTTGCCTTTTGAATTTTCGGTAGCGTTTCCGTGTAATTCCTGGGCAAAAATGTGCAAAATAATATCTCGTCCGCGAGGGGTTGGAATTGTGGCATTGGTTGACCTTTTAGATTATGTTACCGGTGAGGACCGGGTCTGGTGACGCCTTTTAGTTTATAGTACTGTCTCGAGGTTTGTCGAGGCAGTTCTATGATAAGCATGGCGTGGACGAAGAGTGTTAGTAGAAACGTCGAATGTGGAATAAGCGAATGTTTGTCTCGAAGAAAGAGCGTATGACTCTGAGGGGTGAAAGATATCTGTTTGGAGCTGAGTACTTGAGAGGATCGTGTGAACAGCGGTTACAGCGGCTCAAGGATTCGGGTAGACCTGACCGACCGTCGCCAAGGTATGGCTGCGGGGTGTATCCTAAATGAGCGAGAGCAAGTGGGAGATAGAATGAAATTAGTGAAAAAATATACAGGGTCCGGCAGAGTATGACATTAGCCCTTTAATGGGGGGATTGCTGTGATGACTCTGAACAACTTTTTCCTTTACCAAAATGTTGGTTGAAGCGTCGTTTCTGAGTTATTAACGAAAAACACTGGCCAATCGGAGCGATCGTGCGCGTGGTTCTCAACCTCGCTCGGTTGGTGTCGTGAACCAACCATGACAGCCACATGGCTGAGCGCTCGATCTACGGGCGCGCTGTTTGGCCAGTGTTTTTCGTTAATAATTCAAAAACGAAGCTTCAACCAACATTTTGGCAAAGGAAAAAGTTGTTCAGAGTCTCCCCCCCCCCCCCTCATTAAACGCGTTATGTCACACTCTGCCGGACTCTGTACAGAGTGGCTGTTGCGGGCGCGAGGCATAATACAGCAGAGTAGATAGAAGCGTAGATATGAGAGAGTGCACAGAGCAGAGAGTAGTATCCAGTTTGAGAACATCCTGAGTCGTGTGACAGTCATTTTTGAGACAGTTTTCCTGTGACGTCTTTTCATATAAATATAGTTGTCAATGGTTGAAAGAAAACGGAGTCTAACTATTCCGCCCGTTCTCTAATTGTACTGAGCAAGAAATTTACCAAAAATAACTTCTACAATATTCGTTTCGATGATCCTCGAGGATTATTTCATTGTAATCGCGGACAAACGATGTTGCACGTCGAACGGTCTTCGTCGTGGAACTTTCTATTCCGAATTCCAGCTCGGGAATGGAACGACACTGTTCCCAAAACTGTTTACCCTTTTTGCCAACGGTAGACCCGCATATTCCAGCACGGTTGGCCTAAGTCGAGGCTCCCCTAAGCGCCTTGTGGTCGCCTCGCGACGGAGAGGATCGGCGCGCGTTATCGCAGGCCAACAGGCATCCACTCGCAAAGGGTTGATAACGTGCCACCGTGCTGACTAATTAGAATTCCTTCTCGGCGATACGCAATCTAGTCGAGGAAATTGGGCTGCTGTTCGGATGCGACGAACCGAGATGCGGGCATTTTTCTTCTGCCACTCGAAGTGTCTCAGAAACAGTGGCCCGGAAAGCGTACTTCGCGGAAATAATTATTTCATAGGCCATTCGAGGACTGAAAAGTCGTAGTACACTAGGTCGTTGAAATCGTCATGACGTCAAAAGTACATAGTGACACGTAAACGTTGAAGTGACATTGAACGATCGATACACAAACATTATTCTTGAATTTTTTTTATAAAGAAATTTGTAGAAGCACGAATGCTGACTAACTTTTGTCGGATCACTTTTGTTCCTCCATGCCGTAGACCAGTGTTTCCCAACCTCTCTTGCGCCATGCCCCACCTAAACCTTTCTAAAATTCTTATGCCCCCTATGTAACGTATACGTAACTTTTAAGATTCAAAAATCGAATTGTTCACTGACTTGAACTTAAACGATAGGTTTTAAGAAGAAATCACTAGGAAATTGTTGAGGAGACACAGTAAGTAAATTTTCGAAACACATAACGGTCAACTGAAATTCAAGTACGAAATACTTTGAATGAAAGGCTTTTCTATATTATTTTAATTATTAGTAATTATTTATTGCCCCCCCCCCCCCCTTAACGATCAAATTGATCCCCACGCTGGGAAACACTGCCGTAGACACTTCTTCTGCTTAGAATATCTAGAGCGTAGTGGGTAAAACATATGATAGCATGTGGGATAACAAACGCAATCTAATAATACGTTAACAAATACATGACTCCGTTTAAGGAAACATCAACGACCCAATATGGAAGCGACATATTTCGGACGTTGATCAACATTACCGAAAACATGCTCCAAATACCGAAGTCGCAAGGTTTTGGCAGCCGAAACCACTTTGGATACAAACTTGAAGACGTAGATTAAAAATGCCCCATTGTTCAACGTATGTCTCACTGAAATAAACGACGTTGCCCTCAACTTTATCCATGCAATTTACTCGCCGATTGTGAACGTAAACAAGTTACAAAATTGACCTTTCTCTTGAATGTTTCAGACACTCGTAGCTGCGTTTATTCGTAGACGCACTTGTAGATCTCTGTTGATCGCGACGCTTCATCCATAGTTGTCCGACAGTTGAATGACAATCGTTGAAGGACAAAAAAGCAAGGCGTATCTCAGCCTGCGATCTCGCGCTGATAATAACAATAACAACGATACAAATGAGAACAAAGAAATCTGTATCTCGACTCGCGACTAAAATCCAAATGGTCCAACCGGTCTCACGCCTGCCAACTCAACGGACCAACAGAGTAGAGAAACGTCTGTGGGATCTTGTCGGTTCTTGTCTTTCTTTTCCAGCCGCCTCTCGAATCGCGAAACAGGAGATCGTGCCGCAGCAGATCAACGCTAACCTGTCGCTTCTCTTCACCGCCCCTCCCCATCCCCCTTCGAACGCTACAATTTCCTTCAACCCTCTGTCGCCCCGCTTTTCGTGTCTCTGTCATTATGTTCGCGCATTACCCCGCAGTCGAACAGACCGCAATAACCGCTTGCCCCACCTTTGTTTCACTTCTGTCTTCAATCTACCATTTTCTCGATCGTTTCTCGACCGCCCCTCTATCTATCCATCTATCTTCTTCTGTCTGTCTGTCTGTCTGTCTGTCTCCCCCTCTCTCTTCCTCTTTCATATCTGTCGTATTTATGTGTACGTTTTTTCTAACTCTTCTCTTTTCTGTTTTACTTTACAGAGATACTCTGCACAGCGGGCAAAAGGTACGAGCCTCCCCCCTACATTCACAGTTGCTTCTTCTTCTTCTTCTGTCTCTCTAATCTTTCTTTTCTCTCTCTTTCTCTCTCTCCCAACTTCTCTATCGCTATCGCTGCCCCCTCGTCCGTCCGTCCGTCCATATATATTTTTCTCTGCCTCGATTCACGTAAGTAGAGTAACACGTTCATTTATTTTGTTTAACTTTAATCTTGGTCAACCCCCCCCCCCCGCCCGACCCCTCCCCGTGCACCCACAAAATAGAGAATCGTTCTCTCAACCGCGAGGTTTTAAAGTGGCACTCGAGCCGCGGCCGTTCCGATCAATCCGTTCGGGAAACGGCGTTCCAGAATTTTCGCGACCTTCAGTTTAAGGACAAATTACGCCCGTCCCGGAACGAGAGAAAGAAAGAAAGCGGAGTAATCGACGGGGGTCACGTGGTCGGCGCTCGCGACCCAGCCGATCCCTCGCGGAATAATTAATTTCCCAATTATTCATCCCCCGATTCCTGGAACGTCCGATGCATTCCCTGTGACCGGTTCGCGCGTTCCGACCGGAACAGCCGCGACTCACGCGAATATCCGGGACTTACGTTGCCTTTGAACGTAGCTTTTCCAGCGCCAGCTTCGATTAACAAACCATAAGGGAGCGGACGCCCTGGTCCAACGCGGCGAAAGGGGATAATAGATGGTCCGGTTCACGGGTGTGACCCGAGTTTCACGCCTGTCCTGATCGTGCGGAAGTGTGCTTGATTCGTTTTTTCAATTTTTTTTTAATGACAATGGAGCGTGTGGGTAACGGAGGTGTTCATTTCGACGATTGTCAATTATTCGAATCGAAACGCTGGGGAATAACAGTGCACGGTAAATACGGTGCTGCGAATGTTTGTAAAATAAATAAATAAATCAATAAATGGTGAAGATAGATAGAGGGAATATTTCTTTGTGCCGCGGAAAAGATGGGGCGACATAGAAAGGGTGGAAGGGAATTGCGGGAGGAGCAGATCCAAAGGGTGGATCGAAGGGGGTGGTGGAATCGTATTTAAATTTCAAATACCCCTTGAGAAAGCTGCACGGCCGGATATAATCGGATATCCGGACGTTCCCGTGGATGGTATTACGCGGATACCGATTTACTTCGGGTAACCAGCTGGAAAGCAACTAGAAATAAACTATTCTCTCTTTGCACCCCTCCAACCCTTCCCAACAGGCGCCGTCCCCCCTTTGAGTCGACGACGAGAGAATCGACCACGGGATCTCTATTTCCCCCAAACGGCTTCCTCATCCCCCGAAACCACCCCCTCCGGCAACGTTCTTTTAAACAACGTTCTTACCTGACCCAGGAACAATTTCGTTTCACCCGGAATCTCGTTAACGAATCACCGAAATCCTGAAATCCTTAAAAAACCTGACCCAAACTGCCCCAAATAACTAAATCGATAAATAAAGAAAGAAAGAAACGCTGACACAGTAACGATTAACGTCGAATGCGAATTGTCGTATCGAAAACAAACAAAACAAAAACAAAAAAAAACAACGCCACCCTTAGAACCGTTTCGTCGAAAGTGATATAATCTTCGAGTGTTCCACGTTCCCGGTCGGCGAGCATTGTCCGTCGAGCGGCAACGGCATCAAACGGTTAATTAACGATTCGAGGAGATTAATCGTGGCCCTCGAGGACTCGATACGCCGCTCGAAATCGACGGAAGGGGCGGTCGGTACGAAAAGGTGAACGACGGCGGTTTTGGGGGCGAGGGGTGGGGTGAGGGGGTGGCACGAAAACTCGAGTGCATCCGGCGATCGTTAATCGGGGGTGTGCGGTGGACGGGCGAGTGTCGCTTTGTCGCGTCGCCTCGTTATCGACTACAGACACGTCGAATATCGACTGGAATATCGATGGTATGTGTCAATGCGACCTGATGAACCACGGCGGACACGTGTCCGTCCGGGTCTCCACGATTTTTCACGATCGCTGGAAACTCGATTGCCCCGTTCGAACAGTCACGGGGAACCCTGTTACAAAAATTCTCCAACGCCCGACCCACCTTCTCTGTTTTCGATCGCTGGGCGGCTTTATTCTTCTGGGATGGAGGAATATCGTCACGGTTTTTCACCACTCTATGTTTCGTACGAAATAGCGCTTGGGGGTTGGGGGCGGTTAGTTGGCGAATAATATCTTTCATTTGCAGTGCTTGAATCGTCGAGGCCGTGCTCTCTTTCTGTATCATTTAATTCCGACAGATTTGCCCGGATAGCCGTGGACACGGAACAGGTGTTCACTCCGGCGCACGGCGGATCGGGAAATTTGGTGGCATTTTACCGTAACTCTCGAACCGTGGCATATTTCGATATGAAATTTGCGGTGAAATTGATGAAAAACTGATTCTTGTCTGCTGATCGTTATTGTAATGCACACGGGGTGTTCCCAATAAGGCGACGCGCGACTATTCACCCACTTGCAGGCGTCTGACAAAGAAAGATTTGGGGCGAAGGTTGCAGGATTTAACGCGCAATGAATATCAGTGAAGAAAATTTCGAAAACAGTTGATTTTCATGGCCAAATCGTGGTCACCTTAGGTAAAACGGACAGAAGCACATATATATTTTTTACCGTATTGTAGGGGACATCGAGACGAATTCAAAACACGTATTGCATGATATTTTTAGTAACATATTACTCGATTTACAGCAGTGGAAATGTGACATATTTAGCTCTTCGTTGTATTTGACTTTAAAACAGTGTAAACATGTTTTAACATCGAAGAGATTACCGAATGTGAACACGTGACTATAACATAAGAAAAATCCACTTTATTTGAATACATGTTATAATAGTCATCGTACATTGCTGCAGCAATACCTACATGTTAATAATTTCAAAGCAAGAAATCTGAAACCAGTCATTTTGACTAGCTCGGTAGTTCTAGCGTTAAACAAGACCATCAGGACACCTCGAAGAACGAAGGCAGTTTTATCGGATGAAAGCTGCCCGTTTCCATTCAAACCCTTGCCAAATTTGACTAATATTTTCATTTTCGGGACTGACATTCGAGAAGAAGGGCTCGAGCGACTCCGTCAAAGTACTAAGAGGAACATAACATCATAGAAGACTGGGAAGCAACCCTGGCTCAGTGTCACGGATCAGTGCCTACCTCCAGAAGATCCCTGGTTCGATACCCATCTCTTCCCCCTTCTTCGGTTCCTACGGTACCGATATGGGAATGTTGATTTCTTTCCAAACCGTCGCTCAATTCGTCGATTCCGACCGCTGCGTGCCGTGAACGGTGGTACCAACGTGCGGAAACCGTTGGACAATATTCCCAGGGAAGTGTACTAAGACCATTGGACCGTTCTCGAAATCTCGTGTACGTACGGTCGAGGGACGAGCAAGCCGGGCCATTCAGTTTGCCCATCGATCGGCGAAAGCCGATCTCCTCTTGCCGGCCAGCAAGTGAAACGGACCAGCGGGAAACCGGAGAAGCTTAGCGGACGTGCGTCGAACATTGGTGCGGGGCCGAGATAATTTAGGTCAGCTTAGGTCGCCTGGTCGGGGTCGTGACCCCGCCGCGGGGATGACGATGATCGCACCGCCCGATAGACAACAATAGTCATTAACGCGTCAGACATCATGTCGATGCCTCGCAAGAAAGACGACGACATCAGGATAATACGGGCGAGCGTGCATGCGGAGAGGTGTGCGCAGCATTGTGCTCCGGTCGAGTTCGGTTCGGGTCGTTTCGATCGATATCTCGATGGGGGAATTGAATTTTTGAGGGAGTTTAACTCGTCAGAATTGATTATCAACGATGCGACGTGTGCTTCTGATCTTGATTGGAATAAGATTCGACCCTCGTGCCAGGCAACCGGGTGCCCGTGGTAGGTTTCTATATTTATTTTAATAATTTTAGTATGATTTTGACAAGATATCGGAAAACCACTTCGGATCTCGATTCTTCGGACGCTTCTGAGTGAATTCTCCGTTTTGTCGAAAAAATGTATACAGAATATTTTAAGCAACTAACAAGACAAGTTCGGCAATTCGTAAATTCAGAAACGTTTGAAACTTCGCACAAACGTGGTTCATATTATGCTAACGACGGGACAATTCTGATTCCTGCCAAAACAAACGGTCCTAGGGGTGAAAACATCCCTTGAAAGAAATATTGACTTGAATAGTCTCATAGTGTCATGAATAATTAAGAAACTGTTTGAGATACAGAAAAAAAGTTAAATTAAAAGTTGGACGGCTCTTTATGGTCCATAATAAAGATGTAAGAAATCTTATTTACAAACGTTTCTGAATTTTCCAGCTGTCCAACTTTCTTTGCAAGCTTCAAACTTGTCGACCATTTCGTTTGCCCACGCGAGGGTTGATTCCGAGGGGATTAGTTTCGATATAACAAACTGGCCTTCCGTTTTTTTCATACAAACTAATTAACCAATGAAATTTCGTTCATCCGCGGGACGAAAATTAATTGCGCCCGAGCCTTCCCCGGCGGGGCAATCTCTGAACCGAATATTCTGTCTGGGTTTCTCCAAATTGGAGAACGTTAGCTGTTTCAGTGGAACCCCTGCAACTGATAACCCATTATCCAAACATCCTGCCAGCCCCAAAATATTCTGTTAACGTTCGCAGTAAGTTCTGGCCCCACGATCTCTGCTATCGATAACCTCCCGGGGAAATCCGAGGGAACATTCGCAACAACAGAATCGCCACAACGTACTCGCCCGCGAAGAAAGTGAAATCCAACTTGTGGTAAAACAATTCGTAACGATCGACGAGCGTCACGAACGGAAGCTAGATCTCGCGTTCCAACGTTTTTCTATCAAATAACCATTGCCCTCGAATGCAAGGAGAAGGTTTCAAGGGGTTAGATCGCAGTAAAGTCGTTAAAAACTTGAATTGGTTTTTTGTTGGTGTTTCAAATAGTAACCAGTTCGCTGGCCACTTTTGCTCGCAAGGTTCTTTAAATGTCGTACACATTAGTAACCCGCGTCACCGTCATCCCAACCCCTTAACGGGGATCCACCTTAACACACCCATGCCCCAGCCACTTTCCCAGCCACGATAGCCCGGACCCGGCATCTCATGTTTCAAGATTCGACGTTCGTCGAGCCTCTCTCCGCTCGCTGGAGATCCTCTCGTTCATGCATGCACATTATGTATGGAGCCACCGCGCGGATCAGAGTGGCCAGGTGCGCGGCTGAAAGGAGCCGGACACCTTCATGAAACATTCAGACGGGGCCCGTGGTGCGGGCCACGCGAATCTTACGCCGTATGCAAAACAGCCCGGCGAACCCTTTCGCGCATTTCGCGCGCCTCGTTAAATTAATACTCGGGTAATATTTATTATCCGTGGAAACGGTCGACAGGTAGCTGGCCCAAAATCGTTGCAAAAGCCTTCGCTAGAAAGACTCGCGTAGGCGAGGAGTAGGTCAACGCAAATAATAACGATCCTTGCGAGGCTTCGGCTCGGAGTGAAAGAGTCGGGGGTTGGGAAAATTCGCGGAAGGCCAACGGTGTTTCACGGCCGCGTGCCGTTGTCTCTCAACGCCACTTTTAGCAAACAATCTTGGCGCAAAATTACCCCTGCCACGGTTATTTGTCGAGCGTGGATCGAGAGGGCTGGCTCGCTGTTGCGGAAAATGAAAGTTACCCTCTGAAGGAGAACTTCAACCCTCCTCCGCCCACCCTCTCTCTCTCTCTCTCTCTTTTTCTTTCTCTCTTCCGGTTGGCGTGCGTGCGCTCGCGCGAGCACTCGAAACACCGACGACGAGCTTAATAAGCCGCGACGGTTAATTTCGCTGCTTCCCTGCCCAAACCCACCAAGCTCTCCTGTAATCACGGCTGTGTCTTGTTCGCGTTCCTTTGACGGGTATAATGCTTGTTGCCGTTCGAGAAAACGGCGTTAGCCGATTTTTGACAACCCCGTTGCACCCTTTGGTTCGATCGTTCATGTGGAATTTGCCGCGCCGTGCGGTTCCTTCTAATAATTCCAGTAACACTAGGCGGAATTATATTTCCTGGCCGGTATTGATCGCGGATCAGGTGGAACGAATCGGTTTGGATCGGAGACTGTTTACGTGGATTTTCCGGGTCTCAAAGGGGTCGCAAACCCCTCTTCGTTAACGTATTAATTAACGGCCGCGTCGCGACGCGGTTGGCATAAAGACTTCGTTAGAACCTTCGTTCCCTTCTCGACGTCGAACACCGAGCGTCAAAATTCTTTCCCAGCTCCTTCGAGCGTCGGGGAAACGTCAAGGACAAGCGTGCACTGACGAGCGTCGCCCTCTGATCCTCTTCGATGTGGATTGAACATTTTTCAAACGATCCCTCTGCTTGCTATTGTTACAGAAAAAAGAAAATAAAAAAAACAAATAACCCTCCCCCCCCCAGCATTATTACAACAATTAACGTCATTGACAATTATACGAATATAGCAACCGCGATGAGCATTAAACGATAACTTTTGGCCGCAGTTAAACGATTAATTAAATTCACAGCAATAATGATAAGCCGGTGAATTTCTGCGAAATGTTTAATTAATTCTGCCGTAACAGTTGCCGGTGCTCGTCGTTCCCAGATAGAGCGGAGGATCTAAAATTTAATCCACCTTCGCGCAGGTGAAGATCGATTCCGCTGTACCCGGTAATAAAGGGGGAACCGTCGGGCTCGTAACGCGAAGCCATCGGAATCGCGATAAAATAATTCGTGGAAGCGAAAGCAAAGAAGCCCCGCCCGTTCTGGCCCTTCCGTTCCGCGTGTGTTATGAAGCAGCGAGCGTGCAGCGACGGTAAAATGATGAATCGGAAGCCCCCTGTCGTAAATTTAATGCGATCGCAGTAAAATGGTCCCGGGCCATCTCTCTGACAAGTTCCCCTTCTGTGACTTTCCATTCCCAGGCCGGCCGGGGTACATTCGACGAAATTAACGTGTCGAATTTCGCGGAACGAGCTTGTTACGCCTCTGACGGGATCACGGAATCGAAATAAACTTTATAGACCTATCGTTCGGGTCGCGGGTACATTTCGCGGTAGCTTAATTCGGTTGTTCCGCGACCGAGCCCTTCTTCGCCCAGTGTTCGCACGCCTTCGAAGGATCGACGTTTTCATCGAGAAGTGCGCCTCGGGGGAACGGAACAATTGCCGCTTCACGCCGCTCGATGAAGAGGGGAAAGCGTGCCCTTTGAAATGAGCTTTGTTCCGTCCCGATATCTCGATCCGTTCTCGAGATACGTCCCATCAAAGTCGAACCGTTTATCGCGCAGCTGCTAGTAGTACGACTGAAAATTGCGTCTACGCGACGCCACGCGTTTCACTGACCAGCGCTACTTGGGATAGGTCGGCGCGCGAGAGCGAGCGAGAGGTCCAATGAGCGCGAGCGAGACGGAGACACCGGGCGGCGAAAAAACGGCCGCCTCTTTAAACGACGATATCTCCGGAACCGGAAGTCGTAGCGAGACCCGCGACTGCTCGTTTTAAAGGGCAGACTTCGACGCTTCGATTGGCACAAGGATCGATCCGTTAGGATCATTCGAACGGAAATTACGGCGACTTGAAGTTGTCGCTCACTCGAATCGTCCAATCGAACCGAGCCGAGCGATCGAAACGACGTCGAACCAATTGTCCCCTCTCGTTTCTTTCGTCGGGGCGACGAATCTCGCCTCCAAACGCGCCGTTACACGCGCGACGAGTCCGCTCGGCTCGTTCGATTAACGGTACCTTACGCGGCACTTATAAATCTCCATGCCGGCTTTTTACTGGCGCGCCTCTGCGCGCGGCACTCCGGCCGAGGAGTTATTCATAGAGAATACATCACGGGGACGCTGGCTTTGATCTGTACCAGGAGTTCGAATTATGCAGACCTGCCCGTGTCTGTTTCTCGAGAGTGACGTGGACGTTGCGGCCGACGCGTATACACGCACGGGCGCGCACACGTTCCCAGCTTGTGCACACAGAGAAACAAGGCGGAAGCCTAACCAAAGCTAAACTGCATTAGTCGTATGTAGTAATGCAGGGTGAATAGTAGCTATCAGAAATTTCGGCAAGGGCTTAGAAAGCCCCGGCGGGGTGTCCACGTCTAACTTCGCGTTAACGGGTTTCACCTGGCCCCGTTTTCCAACGTGAAATTTCTCCCTTCCATTGCTATGGAAACGACGTGATCTGTTTTTTTTTTTTTCTTTTTTAGATCGTCGTTGCGTTCTTAACGGAGTGGATCAGTTTTGTTGATATTTTTATCAATCCCATGGGGGGGGGGGGGGGACACGCTTAATTATTCCGCCGAGTGAATTCAACGGTGGGCCAATCTGTAATTTTAATCCGCTCGAGTTTAATTCCCTTTTTGTTTCCTTTTTTTGACGGCGAGGGGGGGGGGGGGGAGGGGGTGGTTTCGTAACGTTGCTCGTGAAAATTAATTCATTGAAATGTTCGTTACAGATTTAATGGGCTCCGTACCAACAATTTTATATCCACGATGTTTCGTTTCCTTTTCGTTTCATATCATTTCGACGAATTCGTAAATTGATACTTTTTTTTTTTCTTTTTTTTTTTGAAAAATATTTATCGCGTACAGATGTTTCTATTTTAATTAATATTTTTGCGGAGAATTTGCTGCACAGTGGATCAAGTAACCCGGGGGGCTCGTGTTACGAGGTTTCGTATAAACAAACGCAGTTTTGTTCAGCCTGGTTTCGAATTTCAATTGCATTATGTCGCGGCGGTCTGACCTGTTACGTGCACACACCACTGACGCAAGCTGCTTGCGTCAATAATCGTAGGGTCAATAATCATGCGATAACAGTATGATTATAGACCCGTCCAGGCCATTACGTGCACAAATTAGCCGTTGAAAATGTCAGATTGTTATCGCAGCGTGTCCCCTACCCTCCCGTTCAGTTCTCTTCTTTATTTATCGACGAATTAAATTCCCTTTGCGCTCGCCGTTCGACCATTGAATTTTACAAATTGCACAAATTACGGCGATTCAATATCTTTCACGGCGAACGATTCAGGTCCACGGCCGAGTTTCACTGGAAGGATTATTATTGTTGTTGTTGCTGCGCGTATCGGACATCTTGAACAACGAGGAACGCGAGAGAAAGCTTCGTCCATTGTAATTCCGGGCTGCCCCGACGAGGCTTTTTAATATGCATAACGCAATCACGCGTCCGACAAACGTTTCCCCTCGCATCGGCAGCCCCATTAGCTTTCTTCAATATGCATAAAAGCTTACGATGAGCGGTCGAATGGATCTCGTCGTCGACCGGTTTATTCAGGCGTTCCGGTCGTGAAACGGCCGAACGATCGAGCGCCAAGCGAAAAGTTCAGCGGGGTCGGTTAATACGAACAAAAATTTCTGTCGAACCTCGAAAAGGCCGTTCGCTCTTATTCGACTGTCGTATCGAAGGCTCACAAGGCAGCACAAAGGCCAAGGGCTGGCCCGGCGAACGGACACGAATTTTCGTTAAAGGAACGAAAAAATATGGGCGTATCGAAAGGAACGCTTCGAGGTGCGCCCGGGGGGACGGATCCACGCACGAAACGTAATATTTTCGCCCTTGTTCCATGGGCGAGCACGAAACAAAGGGATGAATGGGCGGTGGGGTGGGTCGACACGGCGGTCACGGGGTGGTACGTTTAAGCAACGCGGAAAATTCAATTTGGAAAAGCGACCCGGGGTCGTGTATCTCGGCTTCAATTTACCAGCCACGAAAGGATCGGGCTGCTGTTATGGATACTGCGGATTCGACGTGGAACTGCATATCGCGTTGCCAATAGAAACCAGAAACCGTATCAACCCCCTGGGGCAGGTAGAACGCGACGGTTCGCCATAACCGACGCGCAGGCCAGTTTATATCTGACTGGGCCATGCCGCGTGGCCCGACGACCAGGAAAACGTTTTAACCCCTTCCGTATCGCTGGGGAGAGAGAGAGAGGAAGCTTTCTTTCGATGGATATTAGCTTCGGCATACCTTTGACTGGGAGCTTGACGAAATTCGTTACGGGGTGTTAATCGAATCGACCGACAGGATATCTTTGGGACATTAACGCGAACGGGGGAGGACATCGACCAGCGAGTTGTTCAACGACCAGGGGGTTAGAAAGGAAAGAAAGAAAGAGGGAGGAAGAATTGAACGGGAGCCGGGGTTGTTACGTAAACCCGCAGCTATTTACTTATCCAGCTTTTGTATTCCCTGTTCCAGGCTATTCATCCTTTATCATGAATTTCCGGCTTCGATTAACGGATTATCGATGGCTCACCTTTCTCTTTTTCCCCCACTCCCTTTCTCTCCCTTTCTTGTACAAAAGCCTCGAATGCATAATACCATATTGTCTGCAAGACTGCCTCCTACTCTCTCTCTCTCTGTGCACCGCTGTGCGTGTGTACGCCCTTTACATAATTCTCGTTAAACGAAAATTCATCCATTATGTGCCCGAGGCAAACTACACAGTGCAAATCATCCCTTTTACTTTCCTCGCGATTTTTGTTCACGCGTTTCGGCGACGTGACAGGGAAGCTTCGAGCACAGAACGGTAAACACCTACACTCTTTATGAAAGTAAGGCAAGCTGCTGGAAACATGTTTCGCCATCAACGTTGTTATTATCTTGGGACTATTCCCGTCGACAGAATAATTTGTCGCGGTGTTAGAATAACTCATTCACGAGCCACGCTTCCGCCAACCGAAAGTCTCGGGTTGATATTATTCGAAAATCGTCAATAGCTAGTGGCCATTCCAAGATAGATAGATAGAGATAGAGAGAGTGACTGGGGCAGAGTACAACATCCGCGTCTCCTCAAAGTTCCAGGGTCCGTTAAGTCGGCTCGAAATCAGCCACGGATGCACCGCAATCAACCTGTCGGCGGGCGCCGTCTCCAAAGCAAATCCGATATTGTACACGCGGCAGTGGACAATCAACGTGTGACGTTGAACGTCCGAGCTAAGTCACAAAGGGAATCGCGAAGTGCGCCACTATTACGGCCAGATTGGCCTGTGGATCGCAATATGATTCGTCAGTTGCATCCGTGGCTTGGATTGCGCCGATATAGTCGATTGTCCCCCCCATAGAGACCCAATATTTTCATGGTTTACAGGGGATTCGCTGTCGACGTATCCTTCGTAATTCACACTCGGCTCTATGGAGATGTTATGCATGCATATACATGCGCGGAGGGCTCAGAAGCCAATCCGTGCAAGTCCAGCATTCCCTGAACACGAGTTTCGTAGCTGAAAAACCTCTTTATTGTTAAAAGTTATCGTTGATAAATCAACGAAGTCACTATTTTCGTACGTCAGATGTAGATGATTGTACCAGTATCGTCATTTTTCCCAAGTAACTTGTTGAACCTTATTTATCTCGGCTTGAATGCTAATGGACTTGCACCTACCTAACTATTAACTTTAGAACGTTCAATGGTTAACACTTTTCTACATGGAAAATGAATGAGCTTTCGCATTGCCCTAAAAAAGAATAGGGCATTCCATTTAAAACGACCAAATAGGCCCTCGAATGTGCTAAACTCCTCGACTTACAATGAAGTCCTGTACATCGCGTGACGTCCCCTGTTGCGTCTGGCGCACCGCAATTCTTGGGTAGAATTTCGCAGGGTCGTAAATCCTCCTTACCCTTTCGATGACGCTGACTCTCGTGACGTTATCAGTCGAGCCTAGTTAGGTCTTCAAACGCTGTCGTTGGTTTGCCAACGCAGCGGAGTTTCCAGCAGGGTATCGAAGCCTGACCTAATCGATGGCTGTCGGGGCCCAACTTGGAGGCCCCTTCGAAAGTCCACGTTCATGACGCATGTAATTAACTGTTGACGTCGTGTATAGATTTGAAGGCTTGCGTCGTCCTGCCTTAGGACATAAAACGTCCTAAAACGTGCTAGCCGTCTTCAGGTTTAAGGCTGTTCCTTCTCCAAATTGCTAACCGATCTTGTCGCAAGGTTGCGATTTTATTAATTACGCGGGTCAGCCGTGGAGCAACGCTTGTTGCTTCGTTTAGCGACGCAGAATCCCCCCTGATAACACGCAATCATCGCAGAAACAACATTCCCGTGCAACGCATAACTTAAAAGTTATTCGAGGTGGTCAAGTTGGGTGCCTCCCTCTCTACGCATACATTCGTCGCGGTTCTCTCAGTAACGATAATACCACTAATAATAATAAAATGAAGATGAATTAACGACGCGACCGTGCGAGGAATCAGGGCCGTGTCCACCGATCGAAATTGCAGGGCGAACCCCGACAAATACTTACCCGCCTGTGCTCATTCGTTATCCCCCGGGTGCACAACTCTCGGCTCAACCGTTGCTCGCGAGCTTTCGGGGAAGGGAGAGAGAGGGGGGGGGGGCAAAAGAAATCCACGGAAAGCCGCGCAACCCGGCAACGGCGGTGGCCAACGTTTAATCGCGAGCGAAACGCCGCGGGCCGGTCGAAATTTTGCCGGGTATTGTAACGACGCTCATTGTTCCGCTGCTAATAATAATCAACCGGGGCCGTTTGAAGTGGCTGCATTGTTAATGAGTCGCGTAATTAACCGAGCAACCGGATCCCCGCGAGCTGGCCGGGCTGAATCCGCGTTTCCTGCGTTTTAACCCGCGCCCGGGAGCGCAGGGCAGCGATATCACGAGGGTTCGCCCTTCGAAATGAGCCGAGCCGCATCGTTGCACGATTCTTTCTCGCGAAGTTGGGGCGGGTCGAAGTTGGGCAACTTTTGGGGGGGGGGCACAATTTGGGCGGTGCCCTTCGAAATTAATTAAAAATTATTTCTGGAAGGAAATTCGAGAGGAAATGAAGGAGAATTTATATTTAAAAGAGAATAATCAATTTTAAATACAACAGCCGTTGGGGGACCCCCCCCCCCCTCATGGAAATGGCAGGAATTTATATTCTCGAATTTTGTTGGGTGTCACTTCCCCCAAAGCGTGATCACGGAGATGGGGAGATAATTTTTCTAGCGATACTTGCACCAGTGACAGAGACAGTGTTAAGGGGGTGGGGGTGTGGGCGAAGGAAGTCGAAGAAACTTGGCCACTTCGCGTGATTGCGGGCACCGGCAGGTTCTTATCCACCGTTTCTACCGGTTATTTACGTGCCCGCCACTTCCGGCCTCGTCGTCTTACACCGCGTGCCCGGAAACGCAGGTGGAAACTCGTCTGAACTTTTCCTCCCCCCCTCAATTCTCGGCGTTGCTTTGAAATATGAAAGGCCGGGCCTCTGTGTGCCTCGTTTCTCAAGCGCGCCGTTGCCGCTGTTCGAATCACTCCCGTTTTAATACGCTATTTATTATTTGATACTTTGGACGGTACACCGTCGACCGGCAGTTAATCAACCCAATGAAAATCTGCTGCCTTCGGTCGAACCCGAATAAGCATTTCGCTTGAACGCTTCCACGCCGCTGTAACCGTTGCGCCAATTTTAAGGTCGGACGTTCGGTCTCCGTTACATCCCGAACACTGACGTTCCATCGACATCCCGAGGGCCTTTGGCAAACTGTTTGCAAGGTCCTCGAATATTACAGTGCCTTCTGATCACGAAGAACAACCATAGTCTTCGGCTTGGCAGGCGCTGCGTCGATTACTAATTAACTAATTAATACCGTACCTCCGGCATCTCGCCCCGTGTTCTCATTACGCCGTGAAAATGTGTGCACACGCCTGCCCCGGTTGTAGTCGAACCATGCATGTACCTACGCGGTGTTCGGTTTGCGTGGCAGTCGAGTGGCGGTAGCTGATCTTTGAACACGAGACCCGTGCCCAAGCCATTCTCAAAACGCGCTTACACATCGGTGATCCGTTTCTTTCAAAACGATTTGAGATTAAAGGTATTCGTCTCACACCGGAGTGTTCTTAAATATATAAAATACTAAGAGAACTATGTCACCGTTGGTAGCTAATCGAGCATTTTATTCGAAACATTTATTGTAATCGCGTCCTTGTGTAAGAGATTTCGGCTGCGAGCGCCGTAGCTGGGCATCTGGGTTACGTCAGCGCGGGGCCCGATAGCGCACGTACCCATAGGACACCGTAGGCCGAAGGGAAATACGTGAGCGAGGCCCTCGAAGCCATCGCGCATGGGAAAAACCCCAACAACGGGTCCTTTTTGGCGATCACGATGCAGCATGGCATTCTGGCATCGATCGTTGAACGAAGCAGTCGTATTTACGAAATAACAAATAGTAAACGGAGAAACACTTGTTTAGACCGCGTAAATAGAACTGTCTTATCTATTTACGCGCAAGTACAGCCTCCTACGTTTTCGTATTGATTTGTATAGTTTTTGGGAATAATAAAAAAGGAATAATAATAGTAGCCTTCACGACGTCGTTCGTCGTTTGTTGTTGTCTTACACTTGGTACTCTCGCCGAACAAAAGAATTCCAGTACCTTGCTGACCCTATCTGACCGTTCAGAGAGCGTACGAAAAATCGCAAAGAAATAATTCGCAAGCAAGCACCGCGCCCCTGTCGTCATCTTGCGTCGAACTGGCAAAGCACGAGGAAAAAAATTCCCCTCTCGCGAATCCGCTTCCAGCCCCCTCCCCTGTTCACGGCTCTCAAAGAACCCAACCGTCCCAACCATCCCGCGGAAGGAACTGATCCCGCAATCTGCAAGAAACACACAGGGCCCCGCTAATTGTCGGAATAACGAAGGCACTTCCTGTCTGCCTGTTCCGTCTCCTTCGACCCGCAGCCGTTCACCGCGTTGTTCCGCGAGGGACGTCTCTGTCGCCGTTTATCGCGAGCCCCCTCCTCCTCCTCCTCCTCCAGGGGGACGCCCCACGTTTTGCGCCGCGTCAACAATTTCGTCGCTCCGCGATAAATCCCCGGCCGCGTGTTTTGCACCGGGCGAACTTCCTCGCGCTTTGTTCACGGGGCCGCGTTAACAAGCAGTCGAGATGCTGATCCTACGTTTGGTGGTTGAAGGGGGGGGGGGGCCGGGGGGCGGAGGCACGGAAAGAAGGGGGGCCGTTTGATCGAGTTCGACTTCTTGCGGCCAGGCGTAACGGAACCGCCGCGCCGTCGGATAGGGGAGTCGGTTAATTTAACGGCGAGTTTGATTCGCGACGAAGGCTCTCAGTCCTTTATGCTTCAGGCACTGCTGTTGTTTTTTGGTGCCGTTAATGGACGCCAGGCGGACCGACGTATCCGAAGGATAAGGCGACCTTTCTTTTTCAGTGGCTGGCGGTCGACGCCTTTTGTTTTGGCTTGCGACACAAATAGGTGCGAGACAGGTCGAATGATCGGGGACCCTAACAACGGTTATAATCGTGAGGAAACTTTCGTAATCGATAATGCGTGTCGACGGCGAAAAGCAATTAGATCGTTTGCGATAGTTATTTAAATTAATGTGTCAACTCTTATACCGTTACTTTTCTCCTCTCAGTTTGTCAGGTTTATGACGTAGTCGAGAGTCACGCTGTTTTCGAGTAATATTTTTTCACGCTACATTTTCGTACACTTTTGCATAACGTTACTTTCTCACAACTGACGCAGCAAGATTTTTATAAAAAAGAAATAGGATGAATGAAAGAATTAATTCGCTTATGACAAGTTTAGACGAGTGTCGAGCAGTGAACGAGTATAAACGATGACGTCTGTAAAATATGAAGTAGCGCCTACCTAATTGTCAATCTGGCCCGCTGCGCGACGGTTAAGCGTCCCTGCTTTTAAACATTATACACGGGCGCCAGACATTCCCCCATCAACACGGTCACCATTTTTCTTCGGCTGCGACGAGCGCGATACATTACTTAACTCCTCCTAGTCCGTTCGTTTCGCGGCGCGACCCGAAGAGCGAACGAATTCCTGTCACCGGGGCGCAAAAGTCGTTGCAAAGAGGGAATTTATCATTGCCTCGCCTTCATATTTCATCCTCCGCCGTGGGGTCTCGATGATGCACGCGAAGGGAACGTCATGTTTCCGGCCCGCGATAAGTCAGCCGAGGAACGCATGGATTTTCCTCGACGAGCTTCCCCGGACGCGAATCGACTGCGCGCTTGTTGTACTATTTGCCATTAATAATTCCCTCAGCGAAGACGTTAAAGCCACGAGGCTTTACAGCGCGAACGAAGATCTGAGAAAATAAGAAACTTTTCATGCCGCGAAAACGGTTTGCGGTTTTGCTGAAAGTTTTTACTGAATTTTCCGGGGGATTATCCTGCATATTACACGCACATCTTCTAGGTTCGTTCGGGCTCGAAAGGGTTGCGAAATTGAAGCGCGGATTTGAACGGGGGATAATTCATGTCGGGCTTTTCGGCAATTAAAAAATGATATTCGCAGCGAACTATGTACTCTCGTCCGCTGGACAAATCTTGGAGAAATCCGCGCGGCGGAAAATATTGTAGGATTATTATAATAACTAAAAATAACGTTTATTACTGCACTACAATACCATTCTTAAAATTAAAGATAAAGTTTATTACTAAAGTACAGAACTATCGCTATAATTAAAAAATTCCCGTTATTACTAACATAGAGGAAAAAGAAACAGATAGGTCGTCGCGTCGTTCCGTCTTGTTTCGTCGTTTCTTATACACTGCGCATTCGACTCTCGATCGGTCGCTCGTCGCACACACGCAAGCTGCATGATCTCGTACGCCC
The DNA here is from genome assembly GCA_948146005.1 of Nomada fucata. NCBI lineage: Eukaryota > Metazoa > Arthropoda > Insecta > Hymenoptera > Apidae > Nomada > Nomada fucata. Next base: position 28,319,970 of record OX411277.1, on the reverse strand, counting down.
TGTTCTTTGTTCCTCTCGAGACACACACGCACGCACACAAGCCGTATCTCTCGCACCATACGCGCAAGCCAGAACTGTCGATGATCGTAATATAATTCGCCGTCTGAAAGGAGGCATTCGTTCGCCGGTATTAAATACTATCTTTCCCCGTCGGGAACTCGCGTCGGTGTTTTTCGCTTCGCGACCGTTCGATTTTCGTCGGACCTTCCTATGAATACCACATTCGTAATACCTCCGGCCGGGCGATTAAATCCACGGTGGGATTCGAATTTGTCGCCCGAGAGAGGTTCGGCCGCGCAATTTGCCGCATGAACGGGGCTCGCGTTCCCGTCGTTGCGAACGCGCCCTTATATACACAGCTATGCTCGCGAAACGTCGAACTGAAAACGCGGTCAGATTATCTCCGCGGGCATTGAGCGCAATTGCTGGTGAAATTCACCGACGGACCGGGCAGCCATTGTTTATCATTCTCCTTTTGTTCCTTCGCCGCGTGTTACGCGTCGCGTATCGTTCGAATCGGCCGGTGGGACGTTTTTAATTGTGATCAACGTGTTCGCGATGTTTTCTCGATATAAATGCAGGTAATTGAACGCGTTGAATGCCGTGGGGGTCGTCGGTGATCGGTGGACCACGGCCATGCTTACAATTAGTTCAATACCGAAGCGTGCAATTCAAATAAATGACAATGTCGAATATTGGCATCGTTGTTGCAACGGCGTAAAGAAAAATCAGCTTAAAGTTATGTTTTTAAACTTTCCCATCGCGTCCTGGGTAAATAATAATAAATAATATTCGAGTTCCTCGAGGCATAACCATGTCTCATAAAAAGATCTCGCGTCCAGCCTGGTCCAAAGTTAGCCAATTTCTGCCATTGTCTTCTTGCGAGCAAACAATCGCCTCGCGGCTAACAACAATTTTCCAGCGTCACAGTGAATCGAGTCGCGATGGGTCAAGAACGCTCCGGTCTTCCATTGCAATTCCCCTCTCTGTCGCGTGAACATCAATTGTCGCGGGCGTTCATCGTATCCGGCGTTTCAGCCAGGAGAATTTCAGCCGCGTTCCGGGTGCCTGCTATGATACTGCCGGTCGACTTGCCTCTATAATGACCGGGCCGGGGTTAAAAGGTGGAATGGAAATCGGGCCGGCATCGATTACGATACGGCCGTGTCGCGTGACAGAACGAACGGGGTCGTCCCAGCACAATGCGCTAATGCGACATATTGTTCGCCCCTGGAAAAATTGCCGCTCGTTACACCTGCCCGACAATGGCGGCTCGCCGCTGCCCCACCGGCGCACGTAGCCGTGGAAATTATTGCGCAAAACGAGTTGGACACGGTTCTCCGTATGGAAGACGGGCAAATCGCCGGCGACCGGTAGAAATTAATCGGCCGAACGATTGTTCGGATGAAGGCGAACGAATTGCCGTCCCCCAGCGTCCATGTGACGAACCAACCCACCGTGCGACGTCGTAGAGAAAGGGGTCGGCCGGTAATTTTCTCAAGGCGATTTCCAAGGCAGCGGCTTTCCAAGTTGGCGGCAGGCAGTATCGCTGGTAATGAGGTGTCCGCGAATTCGACGGACGCGGCGCCTGGGCAGACAGGTGCGCGGTGTAATTAGGAAAAGTCCAGGGAAAATCCTGCCGCGTCTTCCCTGTGGGAAAGCGACTGGCGCTTGTTCGAGCCCAGCTTTTTTAATCGAACGACGCGTACTGGCTCGCGAACGTGTCTCAGTTACAGTGCGAAAGGCGTGGTCGCGTGAATTCAACCCTTCCGGTACGCGTCAGAAGATCGACGGACTATCGAGTATCTGATCGATTGTGTTCGACCGATGATAAACAAATGTCGCCACGCAATTCTGTCGAAGTCACCTTGGGTAAACGGGTGAAAGACTGCAGTCTTCTTCGAACGCTAAGCTACTTTGATTATGGAAGCATCGCGTGATTCCGTAACGATTCTCTCGATTCAGCTGCCTTCTACTCTGCCTAGCGTACGGATCTTTCGCTTTACGCATATGGCGGGTTCAGAAGCCGTCGGAGTCAGTGCGTTAGCATAGAAACAAGATAAACAAGATTTTTGGCAGTTTCTTTGGAAAAAATGGCAGTGCTGGTACCGTCATCGAGAATAGTGACTTGATAGACTTACCAAGTGAACTTTGATCAACAATAAAGAGGTTCTTGGGCTACGAAATTCATGTTCAGGTGAAGTTGGGCCTGCACTGATTGGCACCTGTTACTTCCGCGCATTCTTTCACTCGCGGTTTCTCTCAATTCTATATCTGATTTGCTCTCACCCGTTTAGGATACACGCAGCAGACATTCCTCGACGACACCCGAATCTTTGATTCGCTGCACACCCCCGTTCGCACGATCGTCTCAAGCGTTCAGCTGCAAACACACGTTTTCGCACCTTGGAATCATTCCAAACGGTCAAGCAGCATCTTCGATCCCACAATTCCTTGCCTGCGGTAATAATAACAACAGTAGCTGAGACGTAATTGTTATTATTGTTATCATCGAAGGTGACGCGTCGTTTATTTCACCGTGTTTACAATTCGCGCCGTACATTCTCGCAACGCCGCGTTCGTAATAACGGGCGAATCGTTTGGATAAAAAAACATGGACCGCGACGAAAGCCACCAGGTACAACGGTGGCGCAGGAAAAACTTTACACCGCCGAGCGTTCAACGCGTTGCAAACAAAGAATCATCCCCCGGCTACAAGCGGTCGAACGAGAACCGGCCGCTGTGTATGTTTTACTTTTTTCTTCTCCCTGTTTTCGTTTTAACCGACGGCGAAGGGGCACAAAGGTGTCGATCGGTACGCGACGGGGAAACGAAGGGTTACGCGAGGCTGGAAAAAGCATCGAGGGTGGGGGGGATGATGCGGGTTCCCATCGTTGATTGACCATTTGCATAGACAAATAAGTCGAAGCCTCTGCGACGGAGCCGTGTTTGACCAGCAGTCGAATTAATCGTTTTCGAAGCGATTTCGAGCCCTCGTGTGACCAAGTGTGCAGGGGTAGGTAAACGCGGTTGAGTGCCTTTCGAAAATTCGACGGCCCGGAGAATCGCGGGCCGCACCGTGTCGATTTCCGGTCGAGTCTTTCTCGATTTCCGGGACGAAGCGGTGTCGTTGTTTTCGAATTGCCGGCGTTTTTGTTCGTCGCTCCTCTCATTGCTTCGCCGTTTCTTTTTTTGTTTTTTTTTTTTTTTTGCGATGGTCGCGACACGGTTCCCCGTGTTGCCAGAACCAATGTTCCCCGGTATGTTAATAAAAATTGCGCATGCAAAGTGCGAGTATTATTTTTCATTTGAAATTCCACATTCTATAGATAACAACGTAGACGGTGAAATGTCCGACGGACTCTCTGAGCTTCCCGTTGAAATAATTCCGACGGGGCAGGGCTTCAATATTTTGTGAAACAATACAGGCTAAGAGTCCGGAAGAAACCGTAAAACGAATCTGCGTCCGAATAGCCGCAGTCGCGTCGAATAGAAATGAACGTCAGCTTTGAAGTAACGTCGACCGTCGGGGCTGCCTGTCGCAACAGCGGTCCGGATTGGGCTAAAAGGTGCGACGTTTGACCAAAAAATGAACTTTGACATATCGATATTTGTCGAATGTATATGTAATACTTCGTCTGAAAAACCAAAAGACATTTGCATAATTTAATGCCATTTCTTTTAAATGGAAATGGTGACTTAAAGTCGGACTTCTCAAGGACAGTGTCTCTCATCGATGAAACGCATATTATTCTTTTGAATACGGAGGTTCCGATTCTACATATGTTTAGCTCATTCTTTTTTTGCTTAATCGGTGTTAATAATTATCATATAAAAGCAATCCTTAATTTGACATTACTACACCGTGCAGTCCAAGTTTCGCGTCCGCCTCATTTACGAATTAAAAGTTACGAGGAATTGTCACATCTTACTCCAATTGGGACCACTGTGCGTCGTTCCTGGTGAAGCCGACAGCGTCGAACGTAGAAAAGGACAGCGGGTACAAAAAAAGTACCGAGCAGCTTATCTTTTCTTTTCAATAGCTGTCCTTTTCTGCGGTCGAATCTTATTACCGTTAATTAAGCCAGTAAATATAGTCCAAATTATATCGTGTTTGGTGTCATTTTAATCAAAACAATGCCAGCTATGTCTGTGCGAAAGTTTCATAAGAAAAGGACTAGAGATAGCAAAGTTTCATCGTTGAATTAGTATTAATTCACCGATATACGCGTGCCCGTATCGCGTTACGCCGATCGCCAAGCGAACGTGGTATCCCCCTCCTCCAGGGGTGTCCCCCTCAGTGGTGGGGGAACAAACACCTCGCTTATATCGCGCGCCACGTTTTCGCATATATCGAGACTTCGCTGTAAAACTATCAGAAGAAAAAAAAAAGAACGAGAGCGATGGAACGGAGGAACTCGCTTTACACGCGTTTCGCGTCTTCGCCTCGCGGCCGTCGTACAATCGTCGACGGAGCGGCCCGCGTCCCGGAAACCTCCACGAACCGGAAAGAAGACAAACAGACGCTGGCCGGATGATTAATTTCCCCCGGGCGCGAAGGTACGCCCGCGGCGGCGTTATATTTTATTCACTCGTTTAACTCGCCGCACGCCCGCCGAACTTAATTTCCACCGGATTCCATTATGCTTTTCGTTTATTAGGCCTGTCTTAAATGGAACCGGCGACGTACCACGGGGGACATCCACGTGGCTGATAAAGTAATCCGTCCTCTCCGCTTCTCTGTTATTCAAGGACTCCTCGGCCACCCCGTATACGTTGCTGGAATTCTTCTCCATCCCCAAATGCACGATGGTCGACACTGTCGACTGGCGAGGACGTTCGTTTTTACCTCGTTCTTTTTACTATTATTTCATTGGCAACTGCGCTAGCTTACCTACGATAATAATAATAACAATTGTGGTAGGAGAATTAATATCTCATGGAGGCCTTGCGTTTCGTTCAGGTAAAGTATTGGCATTTATTGGAATTTGTTCGCCCAGTCGAGTTGAATAAATTATGCCCCTTTATCGGTGAAAACAATTTATGAATATGTGAGTTCCAATTGGGAACAGTAGACGGCAAGGTGTTAGAATGTATGTATCGGACAGTGCTGCCCTCAGTGGGCATATAGTCGAGTTCAGATCGTTCGGTTGGAAACAAGTTCGTATTACGTGTTTGAACCGATCGCGATTGGACTCACGCCTCGTGCACGGCATTCTACATCAAAGTGTTATAAAAATGTTCTGGCGTTATTCTGTTTCCGTAAAACCGTAAAATACTGACACAAGGAGTATTAGGAGGAAGGGTAACATTTTATTGCGTTCATCGAAATTGGCACCGCTCGATGCCCCGTCCTCGTCCCTAATTAACGGTTGGATAATTGTCTGGGGTTCTATGCTGTTCAGGGATAAGTTCGTCGACAGTTCCTCCCAAAAATCCATCCTTTCCGGAAAGAACTGACTTTCTATCAGCACTTCCGGGCGTCTGTCGATGCCAAATCGCAGGTATTCGTTGGCGTCCTTGTAATTCGGCCACGCCGGCATCCTCCAGGCTTTTGGCACCCTGGCGGCGTTAATCGAAAATCGTCATTAATTAACGCCGTCGTGTTTTCGGTCGGTATTCTTGAATCGTTCGACGCGTAGAACATTCTCGACAACTCGCGTTACTTTAAAATATTTCGACGATATTAATTAACGGGGAATCATTTTCATTTCGATATTTCCGAAGATATATTAAATTTGCGGCTCGTGTAAAGTCGTGAGAGGGAACCGTGAATGATTATTATTCGTTTGATTAAGCGAAATTAGAAATATCGTATTCCCTTATGGATTTTCGTATCTTTTCCAATATTTATCTTGACGGAAATGCGTCACAATGAAAGTGTGATTAAAAGGGATCAGAATATTTGCTAGTTTGGATAATCATTAACTAATTGATGTATCGGTTGCGTTACCCCTTGGCTGCGAAGCTGGCCCACATTTCCGTCATTATATTTATCATGGTGACGTCATTTTCGGTATTGTGCAACATCTGATCCTTGTGCTGTTTGTTCAATAATGGAATTAAATAATTCAGATCGTCAGCATGGGAGATACCTGAAGTATAAAATATCCTTCGATAATAATCCCACCGTAATTATTAAACGATCCATTGTTGTTCATTAAAATTTCCCCGCCTCGCGGGGGACCAACGAGATATTGTAAATTAATCAAATTAATTAATGCTGAGAGTTGTAACGGGGCCTCGAGTTTTAATTATTCAAAATTTTATCTTTTCTTGCGTAATATATGGCCAGGAAATATATGTCGTCACGTAGTTCTTCTACCCTTTCAATTAATATTGCCCTGCTATCTTAATGTTACTTACATCAAATTCGCAATGTCACGTTTAATATAACACACCGATGAGTGGCCGCTTACCGTAGTGATTGGGAAGTCCAAGACTGAAGGTGCTGGTGAAAGTGCCATCGTACGAGAACAAATAGAAGTAAGCACTGGAATTCATCAGCTCCGATTGGTATTTTATTGTTTGATACGCTGGCCAGAGGAAAACGCTGTCGCTGACCGCCTGTGCAGAAAATTTACGATATAGAATATACGAATTCATCTCTTTCCCGTACAAATGTGAAATCGCTGGCTGTGCAAAATTGCCATGGGGAAAAAGGAAATGGTACCTCTGTAATATTTTGCCCAAGAGTGGTGGACACGTTCCCGGCGAAGTAGAAATCTACAATGGCATCGACGAAAGCGGTCGAGTTAGATAGCAGCTGATAATATTCCAGGAGGTAGGGCAAATACGTTTGGAGATTGTTAATTAATTCATCCTTGGTCGTCACGTTCGCGAGGAGGCCTGAAAAATTGAAACGATTCAATGTGTACAAATTCGTACAAAATAATTGTAAGGGCAATTGCGATACGAAAATAAAGAAGTTAATACACTCAATTCGACGTGACGGTAAAAATAAATCTTACACATCGTATTATCCCGTTAATAAATGTTTTGTTTCATTTGCTTTGAAATTTACCAACTGTCTTTATTAGTCCCTCGTTCTCGGCGACTCCTATAATAAATGGTATATCCCTGAAGAGGCGTCTTTTTATGGCTATCAGCGGATGCACCGTCACTATAGCATCTTCTGATTCATCTTCAATCGTGGGCCCGAAAATGCAACAGGGATTTCCCTTCCAAACTTTCTGCACGATTATTTACGTCGAATTAATATGATACAATTTTCGGACGGGGAAAATTAAATCTATTTACTTCACGGTATTCGACGATTTCGATATTCGTTTGAGAATCGCGCAGTTGAAGAATTTTACGCGAGGCGTGCTCTAAAACAGGAAGAGGTTTTGTTCCTCGAAACGAGAGCTTTCATTTAAGACGTCGTCGATTAAAATCGGTCCGGTATAACGCGAGTTAATTCAATTTGTTTGAACATGTTATAAACAAATGTCATAGATCAATAATCGAACGACATAAATTAAAGCTAGAAATGTAAGCTACCACCTTCAATAGGCGTGAGCATCAATCCATGCGAGGTTCATTTGTTATAAACAAATTAAAATAATCATTACGCCCAACTGGACATAGTTACAGCAACGAGACATTTTTTTCTAAGTAGCTTATTCTCTTCCCTTTCATTTAAGACCTCGTAGATTGAAAAAGAACCACCAGGAACCGATATAATTGCAACGAGCCTATAATAATAAAATTATATATAATATAAATAAATATAAAAATATAATAATAATAATAATAAAAATAATAAAATATAATTGTCTATAACTTTTAAACCACGAATACCCCCATCTTGAAGTCTATTGAAGAAGATATCTTCGATTCGCAGCCGTAATTTGAGACCAGTCCGGACGAGAAATACCCACTGTAAGCCGAGAAAAACGCAATTGTTTAAATTAACGATGTAATCCAGAAAGTTGGGTTTCTGGGCTCCAGAAATTTCTCCAAGTGCGACAAACGCGAGATGGCGCCACGTACTATTGTCCACGTACACCTCGGCTGTGACACAACTTTACCCACAGATTACCGACCTGCGCCTTTGCTTCGAATAAAATAAAAAATTGTTCATCTCGCCTTCTGACGGTCGATTATTAATAAACAAGGTGTCAAATGAAAGGTAAAGGAATGAGCTACGCGTCTGTAATAGTCTCGTTGCTGTAACTTTACCAACTTGCCCGTGACAATTAGTTAAAGAACATTGTCAAAACCGATTGGGGAATTCGAGCTTCCAGATATCCAGCTTTAATTTCACCGCTCGATCGTTGTTCAGGCTTGTCGATATTTATCAAACCTCCCAATTATAAGCGATGCAGTGCTGCCAGTAACACGAGGGGACATTCACTCACGTAAGTGTAGTAGCTCATAACGTTGCCAATCTTCGAGGCCTCGACGTTCCTCAAACACCCCATCATCCTTTCCTCCTGTTCCCCGTCGTATTCGTTCAAATCCGGGTCATATTCCTCTCGTTCAGCCGTCACTTCCGGCTGCACAGTGGTCGCACTTTCCTCCGTGCGGCCATCAGTCACGCCGTTTCCCTTCTGCCGTTCGGGAAGACAGCCCAGGAGATCGGCCGTTCGCAGCGCTATCTTCCTCGTCCAATGGGCCGTGCCCAGTGCCCAGGGGCAGAGGGCACTTCCGCTCTGCAGGATGTACCTGTTGAACAGTCCTTCCGTTTTGTCGCTCAGGGCCAACGCGTGCACAGCAGCTGCGCCAGAACTGTGGCCCCAAAGGGTCACGGCGTCACGATCGCCGCCAAACGACCCGATGTTTTCGTGCAACCATCGTAGAGCCGTTAATATATCTTTCACGCCATAGTTGCCCGGACTGGCCCCGCTGGCTGTGCTCAGAAAACCTGGACAAACGAGAAAATTCATTTGTTCAGTATCGTCTGGAAGCTGGAATTTTTGTTTCCTCCGTTTCAACTTAACTCAATTGCTCGATCATTACCCAGAATATTCAAGCGATGATTGACCGTGACCAGAATTACGTCCTGATCCATCAGGTAGTCAGGCGGCAGCTGACGACTATCGCTGCTTCCGGTCGTGAACTTACCACCGTGCACGTACACCAAAACCGGAAGTCCAATGTTCTCCACGCGTCTCTCTGAAATCTGCACGCACCACCCTCCAGCACAAACTCGTACGAATGAAATAAGTCAAGCGAGCCGAATCTTTCGCCAGGTCAGATAACGTTTATGCCCGACACGGTGCAACGATAATGAAAGGAAATGGAACCACGTGAATTTTTACACCGTCACAGCGGACAATTGACAAGGTAAACAGTTAAAATTGGCGCATGAAAAAGCGTCGCCTCGCCTTGAATCGTTTAAATTCAATTAAATCGCGAGTGGAGGACCTTGCCGGCCAATCGAGCTCGCGTTCCAACGAAACAGTTCGCTGCCTTGCAAACGAGCCATCGCAGGACAGAGTTCCCCGTGAACACCGTCGCTTTACGGGGGACCACGGGTAGCGATACGGCGTCGCGACGCTGCGAACGCGATTGGAATATTCGACGGGGATTTCTGATGGAACTTTAGCGGCCCTCGATTTTTCCTCCTATTTCCCTTTATTTCATTGCCCGCGCTGGATTCGTCGATCAGTTATTTCTCGGTTTATCACTGTTCTCGTTCGTTTAGACTGCCCTCGTTATGCTTTTATTTCTGGCACCCCTCCCTTCGTCCGCCCCTCCCCGCCGCCCCCTTTCGCCCAATCACCTGTTACTTCCGTCGGATTTTTACGCCGACTTATTCAAACCGTGCGGCTTTTGTATTAATTTGTTCTACTGCTTTTTTTTTGTTGCTGTTTCTGGCTGTTTCTGGCTGTTGCTTTTCCATTAACGACCACTCACCATGGGCAGAAAAATGTTGAGGTATAGACAGTCCTCGCTTCCTACGGTGTTGCCATCGTTGTCTGGCTGAACGCACATGGGGCTGTTTTTCGTGGCTTCGTATATGTCGCCCCACGTACGGTTCCAGGGCTGCGGGCTCTGTTGAACAAATATCGCTACGTTACTTCCCTCGTCAACAATGAATGCAAGATTCATTCGGTACCGATCGAGTAACGATCGAATAAATACCGGCGGATAGGTCAGGTGCAAGTAATAAAAAAAAATGCCAAGCGGAGAAAGCAGAGAAACAAGTTTCCTCCGCCCCAAAAAAGAAAAAGCTTCATTCGAAAAAATTGCGAGACCAATTCACCCTGAATCTCAGTTCGCCCACTGGGGGCTGGGCATAGGGGATGCCCAAATAGTGCGCCACCAGCCTCCCCCTGGAGCTTCTGCTCCACAGGCCCTTCACTTGGCCGAACCTCGTCGTCACTTTCGTAGTGTAACCGTCCGAACAGTTCGCACAAACCACCAACACCAACAACGCGGCCAGCCAACACCTCAGGGCCAATCTCTCGTCCGTCGCCCGTTCACGTTTCGACGTAACCATTTTTCGGCCAACTGCTGCACGTAATCGTCGCGAGCGCTCGAACTTGTCTGAGGCGTGCACGAGCGTGAAACGCCGTTTCGATCGCTCCGCCACGGCTAGACGAGAGTCGTCGACTAGGCTGATTCATCAGCGAAACGTGGCGCGATGCCAACGCTCCGCCCCTTCCCCTTGTTCCCCGGACTTTGGTTTTTGTTTATACCGCCTGTCCGGTTGTTTGGAACGACCCCGGTGGAGTGGGGGGAGGGAGACACCGGCGTGAACTTGTTGGGCAACAAGTTTCGTCCCGTTTCGCTCGTCGGATTGGATCTGCGCGGACGTCGAGAAGTCTACGCGAGAAGCGAGGTGAATGTTTATCGGTGTGATCGTCCGGCTGGACAAAACGGAGATACGTTTCATTCATTATTGCTGCAGTCGTTGCGCTTGCACGACGGACCGGTTCATTTGTGCCTCACAGTTTGCATCGACGTGTAGAATGACGAGCCTGGCGATTAAGGGGAACAAGTAAATGCGTTCGTAAAATTGTTCCTTTCGTCGGCGTAACTGCCGCGGGGCTTTTTTTTACCTTCGAATTAATTGCTGCGTTTATTTCTGCCGGTGAGCAAAAGAGAACGGACGGTTATCGGCATCGTTGAGTCACCGGCTGGGATTACTATGCCATCGACGTTTATTGCGTCGCCCGTTTTTTCCCCCCGTGTGCGCCAGCCTTCGCTGGCCGTCCGTTTTGCCAGTAGGAACGTTATATCGGACTAACAAAAAGTACTAGATTGTCCGAAAAGTTTACTTCGCCTTGTTACCAGATATTAGCTGCAAACAATTTAACGAAGAGTATGATATTTTTGAATGATGCGCGTTAGGTTCTTTCTCGTCATTCTCCTTGATCCGTCCGGAAGCATCATGATATCTTGTTTGAACATCTTCTCTATGTTGTTGCAATATATTGATCAACATGATTCTTATCTCATTTAAAGAGTACAATTTTTTTACGACAAATAGAACTTTTTAAAGAAATAAGTAAGTAATAATCAGAAAGGCGTGATTTGAAGATTAATTGGGGAGGGGGGGTTACAGTATGCCAAATGAGATTCAAATGCCTTCCCTGCTTTTCCATCTTTCCATACACGCAGAATGGCACTGAAACTCTGGATTCAAACGACATTATGCTATTGAACAGCTAGAAAACAACTGACATTGCGTTTGACTAAACGTTGCCCAATAAAACAGTCGAACAGCGAAAGAAACTTTTGCGACAACCTAATATTTCTAATGCTGGCTGAAGTCTTTCAGATCGATTTGAAACGTTTATTTAGCCCCGAAAAATCTTTTCGCAACCGCGACTCCTTAAACTTTCAACGGAAACCCACCCCCTTCGCTTTCCTCCACCGTTTAATCCGACCGACGCGGCCAGAAGGGCCGCTTCCTGTCGCGGTTGTAACAATTTCCCCGCGAGGATCTTCCCAGAGGAGTTTCCGGTCCGTTTCCACGCGGCCTTCGTTGCGCGTCGTTTGCCAAGCCGTTTATCTCCTCGTCATTAGTTATGCCGTGTTGCCTGCTCTTTCTCGCCCGCCCCCCCCCCCCCCTCGCCACGCCCCCCCCGTTCGCTGGTGCCTGCGAAAATAGGTTGCCGATTTAATTGCCGGTAACCGCGGGATCTACGTCACCAGCGCGTTACTGCGATCGCCGGATTATTTGGATTTACAGAGATCTCGGGTTCGGAGATTCGCTTGGAAATTCCGCTGCACCCTTTTCGTCGTTCCCGTTGAATATTAAGAAATTATTCGGGCGAGCTTCCGCGACATTATTTCGCGTTCCAAGGAGTGTACAACGGAATATTCAAGCCTGCCGTTGGAATAAATTTCCCGGATATTCCGCTCGACGGCGATCACCGGGGTTTGCGTCAAGGGGTTGGGCGCCGTGTTCTTCACGATTCCGTGGCTGAAAATCGTCCGGGGAGCCCGGGCCTGATGATGTCGAGGGGTTTTAAACGCTAGCCGAGGGGCTGTTTTTGGGGAGGACAGCAGCTTCGGCGGGATTTGCTCAGGAAGGATAGGGTTTAGGGGATCGTCAATGATGCAGGAACTCGGGTTGCCTGGCCGGGAGGCTCGTCAATAATTCCGTTACTTCTAATCCGGCAGATGAAACGGAAACATCTGCGCAAACTCAGCATTACAATGTTATAAATTAATTGTAAAACCAACCCGGCGCCCGGCTAAAGAATTCTCGACGCTGGTGCACGACTTCCTTCGATTGATTCCTAAATTCTAGCAAAACCGCCAACGCTTGGCTGTGAAACGTTCATCCTGTATCTGCCAGGGGTTGAAAACAGTTATGATATCGGTTTCGGTTCTCGAAACAGTCGTAAGAGCCGCAAAAACTTAATAACCGTTACGAATATGACAACTGCAACTTTCCTACTGTTTTAATACTCTATTTGTAAAATTATCGATAGTTAATTTATATAATTTAATTTTGTTATATCAGTGGCAATAGTTAAATATACAGTAGTGATAATTAAATACATAGTTTTTAGTCAGCTGTTGATATTAATAAATAATACCGTCATCTACTGCTTACGTATGAAAACAGTTGTTTTGGGCTGTAGCCGTTCCGGAAAGCGAAACTGTTTTCCTTACCCGCACTAGTATGTACGGGCGACCCACCAATCTTTAGGAATGGATGGGCCCGATTGAAATGAGCGATTGGTACGTTATTGTGATCTTTATTGTCCGACTTTCGTCTGAAGACTGGTGGTTTCCAGTCGTCCGAATCGAGAAAATCGTAATACGAAAAGTAGATCCAGCGACGACCCAGGGAAAATAAAAGACAATTGCTGATGTGCGCGCTCTCCGTGATTAAAACTCTCACCAACAGTGACTTAACGCGTCAAGTGCCACGTCGGTCACCGGTGACCGACAGTCTACTTTTCGTTGCAAGCCGCGTCACTGTGTGTTGACTGACAGTTCGAATGATCTGCGCGACAGAGTAACTGTCTGCGTAAGACGAAAGCAAACGTCGCGAAAGTGTAACTTCGCGTACAAGACGAAGCTCTGTGAAATAGCGTTACAGAGTGTTGCACACATTCGGCCCTATCGCGAACCTAAACAGATCGAGGAAGGAAGTCGAAACAGGCCTTCTGAACGTGTCGATCGATTTGTCGACCGAAGGCGTTCACGATAAAGAGGCTTTCGAACCGCTCACGCCGTTGGACTTGCCCCGATTGGCCTCCGAGCCCTCCATCTAACAGTTCCTTCCGGAACCGTTTCGATCTTCGTTCAGAAAACAAACAACCCACGTTCCACCTGCATTCCAAGGCTGCCAAGCTGTCGCCGGACGTCCAAACAATGCAGCGCGTCCCGCGGCACGCCCGATCGTCGAGCGTTTCGTTTTGTTCGACGACGCGGAATCCCCCCTCGCTACTCGAAACAACGGCCGGGGGGGGGGGGCCAAGAGAGAAAGAAAATAACAGAGAGACGAGCGAAGAAAGGAAAGCGGGTACGTCGATCCTTGTTTCATTGCCGTCGACGCGTCGTCCGCGGTCGGCCACGACGAATCCTCATGGCGGATCTCTATTTGTCGCGGTTGAATTAATTGCAGAACGGCTGCAGCCATGCATCACGGCGACACGCGTCCAGAAACGTGGCTCGAGTGAATTACTGGCCGGAGGATTGGTATATCGCTTTTAACGACGGGCTGGTCGGCTCGTTTCCGGTCCGCTTTCTCCCGTTCGTGCGAATATTTTCGAGGCCAACCGGTGACCTTGGACGTTCGCGGTCGTTTCTGGTTACTTTCGGGGGTCGGGACGATTTTTTTTCTTTTATTTCTCGTTCCTCGCGGCGCAACGACCGATTTCGTTCTCGCGAATTCGGCGATTGCCGGATTCTTATTGCAGTGTTTACTCGCGGACGTTCTTTAAGCGACGAGTGTTTGGAATCGTTGACCCTTGACAACACGGTCCCCTCGAGAGAAACACTACGTTTCTTCTATATTATTATAGTGTCGTGCAGTGAATTTATTCGCGAATGAATTTTCCACTGCCGCTTTCCCTTTAAACGATTGCGACGCTTATCTGTTTCTTCTGCATTGAAATTGATCAAAGACTCCGGGCGAAATAAATGAAAACGGTTTAAAGTCTAAATTCCTCGACGCGTTGTGCGGCGCTGTTTTGCGTCCACAATCTTTTCCATGAAAATTTTTGTATTTTCAGGCACGAACTTCCTCGGCAAGGTGTTTTCGCGATTTCGAAACCGTCCCGTTCCCCATTTTCCGATTCTGAGTCAGAACTCGCTGCCTGCGTAATGAGATTCCCTTCCTCGAGACGAGGAGAATGTTTTATTAGGAAACTCTGCCTTTTCCTAAGAAAACTGCAGTCTATGTTTACGTCTTTCGCGTATACCGATGGACTCGCGAGTGCGTACATATACGCATTTCGTACTCAAAGGGTTTATGCGCGGAACCACGAGGGCGGTAATTTTGGGGGAATTATTTGGCTCGTTTGCGTGAGGTCGTCGGCGGGGGGGTGGGCGGAGGGGGTTGAAAATAATTCTTCTCGCGAACGTCGTTCTCTGTCTGAATGCCTTTCATTCCTCTCTTCTTTTTTTCGTTGCAGGTAAGCATGCGGGAGAGCACGGTGAGTTTAAACTAATTTTTTTCCCCATTTTTTAACAATGTTTCATAAGAAGAGCGGCACAAAGCACGAAACACCGTATCGTGCGTTTCTTCAAAGGAGCCCCGCGGTCTCGAATTTTCCACCGAATTATATTCCAGCATTTTTCAAACATAATCCAGGCCAGAGAACTTTCCGCCGCTTTCCTTCGCATTTGCTTCTAATTCCTGTTTCGCTTTGTCTCCGTTCCGTTCTTCGCCCGGCCGGCTCGTGCCGAAAACACGGCCAGAATTATTGCTAGCGCGTGGAAGGTTTGCACGGAAAAAGGATTTAATTAATATAAAATCAACCCTTTACATCGGCGCGTGAGATGGGATGAAAAAACGGCCGCCGTTTGTGAGTCGATCGAAATCAACCGAACGTTTCGTTAATATTTTATTTCTTAATAAAATATTAATTAATAATTAATAGTTAATATTTATTATTAATATTTCGTTAATATTTTATTTTTTAATAAAATATTCATTAATAATTAATAGTTAATATTTATTATTAATATTTCGTTAATATTTTATTTTTTAATAAAATATTCATTAATAATTAATAGTTAATATTTATTATTAATATTTCGTTAATATTTTATTTTTTAATAAAATATTAATTAATAATTAATAGTTAATATTTATTATTAATATTTCGTTAATATTTTATTTTTTAATAAAATATTAATTAATAGTTAATATTTATTATTAATATTTCATTAATATTTTATTTTTTAATAAAATATTAATTATTAATTAATAGTTAATATTTATTTCGTTAATATTTCGTTAAATTCTGCCACGATAATACAGTCGAACCTCGACAAATCGAATCTCGAGGGAAAGGAAAGAAGCCTCGAGTTACAGTGGTCTCGCGTTATCGAGTGTCGAGTGAGAGAGGTTTGACGAACGAAAATTCAAATTGTAGCGGCTTTGTATGACGGTTAACTTTTCCACTCGTGAGGAGGGCGAATTAAGTTTTTTCGCGCGATTCACATTTTTATTGTATATTTACAGCGGTGGACGTAAGTATCGGAATGGTACGATGTTCCGCGTACAAACGTTTATAACTATTAGGGGATGAGTTCGAAATTAGTTCGAAAACGTGTCAGCACGTGTCGCTCGAAGAAAACCATACATCAGCGAAGCATACATTAGAAAAAAAACCGACTGGAGTTTGCAAACAAATTTTTAAACAAGTATAATGACTTTTGGGATCAAATTTTGTTTTCTGACGAAAGGAAATTTAATATATTCGAGTCCGATGGTCGAGTATTAGTATGGAGGAAGCGTAATGCTGAATTAGATTTAAAAAAACCTGCAAGCTACAGTCAAACATGGGGGTGGTGGAGTCTGTATATGGGGGTGTATGTCTTCATCCGGGCTTGGCGAACTAGGGTTCACTAATGAATCAGTAGACACTAAAATTTATTTAAATATATTAAAAGAAAATTTGAAGAAAAGCGCGGAAAAATTAAATCAACCGCCCAACTTTTAATGCCAACAAGATAATGCACCTGCGCATACAGCATATACAGTACGACAATGGATTGTGTACAATACAATAGTTCAAAAGCACCTCCCCAAAGCCCGGATCTAAATCCAATTGAAAGTATCTGTAACTAATTAGAAAAGAACATCCGAAAACGTCACATTTCTAGTAAGTCGGACTTGAAGCAAGAAATCTCACAAGAACGGACTAAAATCGGTAATGATTTAACTAAGAAGTTGGTCCACTTAATGCCAAAAAGGTTGAGAGAGGTAATTAAACGAGAAGGACACTCTACAAAGTATTAAATTACAGTTTAATATAACATTATCCAAAATGCGCCAATACTTTTGTCCATGCATAAAATGGTTGGAAAAGACATTTTGATTAGTCACAGGTTTTTTTACATAAGCAAGTAAGACATTGTAAATAAAGAGCCATACGAAAACAAAACGGTATAAACAATTTTTTTAATAGCTATAAATGTTTGTATGTACTGTGGCAATACTTATTGCCCCCCCCCCCCACTGTATATAAACGTAATCAGATGACAAAAGTTAGGCCACTATACATACATACTATATGTGGGATTTGGGAAATCGAGAGTGACAGATTGAATTTAAAAAAACCCGTATTAACGTAGCCTTTAATAATAAGAGATTAAATTACAATGGATTAGACAAAGCATTGTTCGAGACGCACTGATAACGAACCGGCAACCGACAGACAATGATTGCTGCCGCAAGCACGCCGCTTAGCACGCATGCCAAAAGACAAAGGAAAAGCGAGAACCGTCCGCCGGTAAATCCTGCTTATACGCAACAATGATTGGGACCCAAGGTATGCATATAACCAAGCAAAGTGTCGAATCTGTCACAGGCGACTTCGTTCACAATCTAAGATCACGCTCTATTATTATTTATTTTAATGTATTATTATGTGTGTTCCAACGTGCGAGTATTGCAGCATTTATTGTAATGCACGTTACTATTTTGCATCAACCTTTTATTCTTGATCTAATAAGTAAATGCAATTTGAATTGTATCCTGTTTATATCAATGTATTATTATATTTCTTATAATGTACTTTATTATTTTACATTATCCTGTTATTATTAGTTTAAAAAGAGCAACGGGTTTTTGTACTTTGCGGCACGTGTTTAATCAGTATACACAAGTACATGCAATTCGAACTATATCCTGTTTGGTCTCGTTTTAATCAGAAAAATCTCGCAAACACGTTAGTAAAAGTTTCACCGAGAAAAAGTCAGAAATAAAAAAGTTTCGTAGTTGAATTAGATTAGTTAGTAGCATCGATATTCCGGCTCGGATCATATTGCACCGCTCCATCGTCGAGCGTCGCTATCGCGACGTGGGATTCCCCCCAAGTGGAGGGGATAGACAACGTGCCTATATCCAAACAAACTTTCGTGCATACATTGTGTATAACCAGATTTAACTGTACATCGACCGCTCTCGATCGTAGTCGCCGGCTCTCGACCAACCCGTCCCTCATATATTGCACCGATTTCTTATTATTCAGGAAGTCAATAATTTTGCTATGAGCCAATGTGTCAACACCAGTGTTTGTCTATGAAAATTGACGAAAACTCGCGGAAAAAATTTGCGCCTGGTCATTTTACGTTCTCCGTCTTATGTTTGGAGACGATCGAATGACTTCTGACTCGAAGTTATGAACCGTTGCAGAGGCAGCAGCGATAGAAGTTCGACTTACAGAGGTAAACGTCGAGTAGTGGAGGTTTGACTATTCTAAATTCGAGTTACGGAGATGCAATGATGAATCTGGACATGCGGCAAATAATTCCAGTTAAAGCAAGCTGTATTTCGACTTGTAGATGCTTTCGCAGCGGAGTGGAAGGGAATTAAGAAAATTTTCGTCTCATAGACGGGTCATGCCACGCTGAATCGATCACATTTGGACGTGACCATCGGCGATCGTGTTCTAAATGAAATATATTGTAATCCATGCGAAATTAAGGGCGGGGGGAGTTAAGTCATCATTTTCGCGGTTGACAATTTGTCTGGAAGGTACAGGCCTTCGAAGTTTGTAATGTTTGCCATTTTTGCGAAAACGGTCTTCACTTATGTAAGACGTAAAACTTTATTCCCAAAAACTATACAAAGCAATACTAAAACGTAGGAGGATGTAGTAGCTCGTAAATAGATAAGGCAGATCTATTTAAGCGGTCTAAACAAATATTTCTCCGTTTACACACTGTTATTTTGTAAATACGACTGCTTCGTTCAACGATCGATGCCAGAATGCCATGCTGCATCGCGATCGCCAAAAAGGACCCGTTGTTGGGATTTTTTGCACGAACCATGGCTTCAAGGGCCTCGGTCACGGAGTTCCCTTCAGCCTACGGTGTCCTATGGGCCCGTGCGCTATCGGGCCCCGCGCATGACGTAACCCAGATGCCCAGCTACGGCGCTCGTAGCCGAAGTCTCTTACACTTAGGAATTTTTATCTCGGGAACTGTTTGTCCGATCGAGCTACCTTTTTTTCGTTTTATTCGCAAAGGATTGGGCTATTGTAAAATAATTTTTTCGATCTCCATGATTAACGTTATATTGTCGAAAAATATAAACAAATTCTTTTTCCGCGTCTCTTTCGACGATGGGGCCGATTAAATCTCGAAAAAAATATGTCCGTATTCCCAGAAGTTTTCCCTTCAAAATGGGACCATCAGAATCACGGAGGAGTGAAAATTGACGTCGGAAAAAAATCTCATCCCCCGATTTCGGCACTTCTCAAGAAAATATTTAAGCGTCCCAAAGCATCCGATTAACGGCGAACAACCCCTGCCCGGTCGGTTCTCGAATTTTATTCACGTGGCCGAATTAACACGGATAATGTGCACCGTCGCCGCAGAATCGAGCACGCCCACTTCCTGGGGGATTATCGATGTCAAAACGTTATCCTGAGAGCGGGGCACCGCCCCACTGCCCCCGATCGCAGTCTTCTTCGCGCGTTAGACCATCCAGGGATGAAATATCAGGGACGCGGGGTTGTGAATAATGCATCGGCTAGCCGCGACGAGGAAAAATTGCTTCCGTTTTCGGTTAACGCGGACACGAAACCGTTCCCGTCGAACGGGAAACCGGTAAACTGCTGTCCCCGTCACCGAAACGAAAACCCGCCTGTCACCCCCGTCGAGGGGCGGCACAATTATTATTTAAGCAGGCCCGGACGTTGAAACTCGTTTCCTTTTCAAAATCCAACCCAGTGGAATATTTCTTTCGAAAGTTGCGCCGATTTGCGCGATAATAAATTCGTGTTTGTCATTTGTTGTTTATAATTTACGGAATTTTCACCTGTGAAACGGCGCTTTGTATCGCGGTGTGCATCTCGCACGGGGGGTTGATGAAACGAAAGGTGACCAGTCGGGTTGTGTACCTGGTTCGTTTAAACCTTGCCACGATTTTCCTTGCGCGAGGGTTGTCCACCAGGGTGTAGTAACGTGCTAATGAAGTATTTACTATTCTATTACTACGTCACCACGAATTCAGATCTCCCTTCCCCTCCCCTTTTCTCCTTCGCGTCCCCGCGGCTTACATAACGCGAGGGGGCGGTTGGGGGGATGGAGATTCTAGACGGCAGCTGGTTCCTCGTAACCCGATGAAACTTTGTCAATTTAAGACGGGGGTTTGGGCACGTGTCACGGGGAGCGATTGCCAGTTGTCCAACAGTGATTTTATTTAGGGGTTGAATTGTTACCGTCTGCTTCAGCCAGAGAGGGGATGTTACATAAATAATCGTCGACAATTTAATTCGCGTCTGTGCGACGCTTGTGAAATTAACTGCGGTTTATCGGAAGAAAGAAAAAAACAATGTACAGTAATGTCTTTATGTAAGCGAAAGCCTCGTGTCTGAACGTTATATGGTGTAGTTCCTACATTGTTTGAAATTTGCAGACAGCGTCGAACGTAGAAAAGGACGGGGAGTAAAGAAAGAGGACCGAGCAGCCAAGCCAAAAAAACAATATCCAGCGCATCGGTGAAACAACACTAATGCAAAGATCAAACTTTTTTATTTCTCATCCTTTTCTTATGAAACTTTTACATTGCATAGCCGACATTTATCTGATTAAAATGACACCAAACACGATATAATTTGGACTATATTTAGCGTCTTAATTAACGGTAATAAGTTTCGACCGCAGAAAAGGATAGCTAATGAAAAGAAAAGAGAAGCCATATAACATACCAACTTATTACCGTTAATTAAGGCAGTAAATATAGTCAAAATTATATCGTGTTTGGTGTCATTTTAATCAGAAAATTGTCAGCTATGCTACGTAACAGTTTCATGAGAAAAGGATGAGAAATAGCAAAGTTTCATGGTTGAATTAGTATTAGCTCACCGATATACCCGAGCCCGGATCGCGTTACGCTGATCGTCAAGCGAACTTCTGGACGCCTCGAGGGGTATACCCCTCAGTGGTGGGGACAAACTCTTCGCGTATATGGCGTAGAAGTCTTCCGCTTATATCAAGACATTACAGCAATCGTTAATTAACTATTGATCGCAACGAAACAAACTTTTCCGCCAGCCGTTTTATTTGACGAGAAAACTGCTTTCCACGGTGATTCCAGTTATCGTTATGATTTCTGCGCCGGACATTCCCGACTTCTAACGTCCCCTATTGCCGGTCGAACCAATAATACAGCGTGACACGTAAAACGGAGGGCATGCCTGTACGAGCGGTGACAAACGGCCCCGGCGACGGGCGAAATGGAAGCCGGATATGAATACGTTTGCAAGCTCGGACCGCCGCAAAACCGCGCGACCCGTCGTTGTTAGGCAAAGGAAAAACGTTGCTTCCTCCAATATTGTTTTCCAGCCTCGATTTGTTGTTCCGTTTGCCTTTTCGTTCGTTTCCATTTTTATTCCCGTCCGCCGCGGTGTCCCCCAAGGGGCATACGGGGGGAGTTAATTCCGATACTTTTCACGAATTTTATATTTACTTGTTGCCTTTGTCGAGTTGGTATTTTTTTGTTTTTTTTTTTTGTTCAGAGAGAGGGAGTGAGCGGGCAAGCTGCGATACCCCGAAGGAATATTCGTACAGCGGTGCTCGAACGCGTCGACAATATTCCGTCGAAATTTGCCAAACGTCGTTCGAATAATTTCCCAAGGAATCGCGACGAAATTATCGGGAGAATGTTGTCCAGATTCATTTTCGTCAAATTTCCTACAGGGCGGGCAATCAAATTTCCCCGTGTCGTTCGATTTCCCAAGCGGGCACCGCCATACTAAACGGGTGTCCCCCTCGTGACGTTCGAATGGGCGCGCCTGTGAGTATGCAACCGGGCAGCGTCGCGCAACACGAAACTTCCATTCGATTCTCCCGCGTACGCGTTGAGCTTCGCGGGGGCGCGGAAAATGCGTCCCCTTGGCGGAAGGGGTGGGAAACGAGTGGCGCGATGTTTTAGGGTTGAACGTTCGTCGAAAGTTCGTTCCTCTTTGTTAGTTGCTTCGCCTTGGATACGGCGAAGTTTTCACGGGCGAATAGCGCACGGCTGTTCCGCAGCGGGGTAAGATAATTATTTGTACGGGGTGCGTTTGTTTCCTTCTTCTCTTCGAAACTCGATAGTGTACAGGGCGTGGAGTGCGCAATGGATGTCGGTAAAAGACATTAATTTTCACGGCGAAATCGAGGTCACCTTGGGTTTTACAAACAAGAAACACGTTTTCTTGTAACATATTGCGAAGCAGGGTTGGAACACATTTTTTTTTTTTAAGGGATCGTACGCAATTTTTTGGTTAATTCTACTCGTAGAGCAAGGGGGAAAAACGGATTCGAAATTAATTTGTTAGGTTAGTATATAATATTTGTACACATGTTGACAGTAACAAAAAGGCACGAATAAAATATTTCCATTTATTGGAACTAGTTAAATTTTGCACTAACGCGATGAATGCAATTATTTTTTCTTAGATAATATTTCGTCATACTGCAGTTCGAAGTTAGCGTACTTCCTATATAATTAAAGTTGTCTGCAAATGGTCACCTGCAATTTTACGTACTTCATTTTATTCTCAACTGGATTATCTGAACAATATTGATAACAATGTTTTCGCTGACATTAATTACTCGATTTACAGCAGCGAAAATGTGAAATATTTGGCCCTTCGATGTCAAATAATGTTTACACTGTCTTAAAGACAAATACGTCAAATACTAAATATTTCACATTTATGTTAGTAAAGACATCAATGTAATATGCGTGTTGAATTCACCTCGATGCCCTCCACAATATGGTGAAATGTGTTCCTATTTGTAAAACGCAAGGTGACCTCGATTTCGCCATGAAGATAAACTGTTTTCGAAAGTTTCTTTTACTGATATCTATTGCACGCGCCATACCCTGAAAACTTTTGTTCCAACCTCTCCCTTATCAGATTGAGTGAAAAATCGTGCGTCGCGTTAGGGGTAGCGCCCCGTGCATATATTAATTCACGCGGTGGATAGGAAATATATTATCAGCACCATTACACCAATTGGATTGTCCTAAATTATTCAGGCTCTAAATAGATCTTTCAGAAAAGCTGTCCAACGGAAACTGCATAATTTTACATAATAATTAATCAGGCTGCCCAGAACCCTTCGTTTTTCTTCATCGAAGTAACGATACTTTCATTGAACAAAGATATCAATATTTAAATCGTCCTATGTACTTAAACGACGTACCCTTTCCTAATATTTTGCTTGCACCTCCAACAAATAAGCCAGCCCCAAAATTGATTCCTCGGTGTCCACGTTCAGCGGCGAGTCATCGACAGAATCTCGAATAACTCGCCTCGTTCCTATCGGAGAAATCACAAATTAGTCGCGAAATCGTCGCCCCGGTTCGCAGCCCCTCGAATAATTTCCACCGTTCGCCTATTTATAACCGCGTGCCCGTGTGTATACGTACGTGTGTGGCCCACGGTTACGAGCGCGTACGTGCACGCGTTGACCCGTGGCCGTGTATTCGATGCAAATTTCCCCGTTAGCGAAAGCCCCTGAACCGCGACTACCCCCTATGCATACGTGGCACGCTGCAATCTTCCGCGTTCGACGCGATCGATTTCTCGATCACAGGTGGCGACATTGTCGCGGCGAGCGCGACGATATTTTTCGGTTACCGGAGCGAAAGGGTTAGGCGGTTTGGAAAGAAATAATTCGACGTTGCTCCGTCGCCCCATCCGTCGGACATCTTCGTCACTTTTACATCTCCGTCGTTCCATGTTCGGTCCCGCAATTGTTAATCGTGCCGGCGCACATTATTTCGCGTACTTCTCGTTTCGCCGTTTCGCGGAACAATTCGACGAACGTGCACGATCATTAATTTTTAATTGAGCATAATTCGAATTTCTTGCCGCGTTTCTTTGTTTCGCCCGTGCGACGATCAGCGAAGGAATTTCGTTCGAAATTAACAGTCGCAAACAGAGGTACCGGCAATTAACGTAATCCCGGTAGCGTATTGACGATGATGACGCGACAAATGAGGCGTTCGACGAAAAACTAATTGTCAAAGGGGGCGCCACGGAAACGGGCGGCGAGTCGCGAGCGTTGTTAATTAATTGGCAGTAATTTCAGCGTTGTATAAATTTCGCGTGGAGTCCGGTAGGGGGCGGCCGGTTCGCTGATACGAGTGTCATATCGGCGATAATCAGTTCCAATAACGAATAAACAACTGTTCGCCCGGAAAACAGGGCGATTTAATTTCCAACGAAAAGTGAGCGCCGTAATTCGAACGAAAAACGTCATTCGAAGACCGTAGATCGTTCTTTCGCGCGCCTCTGGTAGGCCGCGATAGGCGGCACTGGCGTAGGATCTCGCCGGGACTGCAAAAATCGTCGCCAGAGAACTGGTGCCCGCATATCAAATGGTGCGTATCTCGGGATACAAGCAATTCCCATCAGCCAATATTGTCATGTGGGTAATGAACGACCGTGCGTTGAATAAACACGCGACCAGGGCGACACTTGGACTCGTACGGCCGAGCTGGCGCGCCTATGGAAACGCGTGGAACCGGAAGTGCCCGCCAGCGTCCAGGGGGAACCCCTGTCGTGCTGTTTCAACACGGACGAGTTGCTCCGCAAAGGAGATCGAACAGCCCCCATTTCATTTCTTCCGTCGTTGTTAACATTCGTCCCACAAAATTCATTCCCGTCCCGTATTATCTTGTTTCATTTTACCCGCGGACGCAGGTAGTTGCGTTTTTAAATCGAAATTCGCGAACGGAATCGCGATAATTGCCCCGTCGTTTCTCTATATTCGAAGTGGGCGGTGACCTATTTTTTTTCTTTTTTTTTTTTACTCGCAAAGGGACACAAAGGACCGCAATATCGCCGCGTCGATCGTAGTCTTCTACTTTCCGGCGCTTCTGCCCGTGGCCAATTGATAGAACGCCAAATGGAACGGGCTGAGTTTCAGCCAAATCGTTCTCCAAAGGACCGGTCCCCTAATGGCACGCGGTGACATTTATGACGCGCCGCACAATGGCCACCGGGAGTGACGCGTGTGATTTTATTGAGCCGCTCGAACGTCCGAGGGAGGCAATTTATTAGCGGCACATTCGCACTCCGAATAGCTTCGCCTCTCCCCGGAGGAAATAGCTGCGACATATTTGCCGAATTTTC
Source organism: Nomada fucata (assembly GCA_948146005.1). Classification (NCBI taxonomy): domain Eukaryota; kingdom Metazoa; phylum Arthropoda; class Insecta; order Hymenoptera; family Apidae; genus Nomada; species Nomada fucata. The sequence goes on along the minus strand of OX411277.1, from coordinate 28,294,741 downwards.
GCGCCCGCGAAAACGAAAACGTTTAATCGAGTAGACGCTGATTGGATCGACACCTTCGACGAGCCACGCGAGTTAGAATTAAACGCGTCCCGTCGCGACGCAAAATCGGGCGACACTTAAATACATGTCAGGCCGCGGAGAATCGCCCCGATAGTTTGCTCTCGCGACGGACATGAATGGTGGCTAGTGGAGAGGGGGGGGGGGGGGGGGAGTTTACGCAACGAGCGTACCAACTTCGTAGTAAGGTCCCGTTGAATCGAAAAGGAAGCGATACGAGCGTGGAACTCGATAAACGGTCCCATTCACCGGTTATCTCGGGCAAATATGCACGTAGATACGTCCTTGCACAATACGTTTCTCTGTTCTCGCGTGGCCCCGTTAAACGCGCCGGCTTGGATACAGGCTGGCTCGAAGTTTCAGAGCGGAGTTACGCGAGAGATAGTGCGTTCGAAAAAATTATATCACGAGATCGCGAAATGATGAGCCCCAATCGTTCGTACTTCCACGCCGGTCCTCGTTGTTCATTTATCGGTGAATATTGCGGCACATCGAACGTTGTCCAACATTTCTCAGTGATTTTTGTCGTAGGCTATGTTACACGGGAGGCAGTCGGGAGAAGAATGTAACGCTAGGTTATCGTGCAACGGCAGTAAGCGACGCTGCGCACGCGCGGACGCAGGATACTAACCGTGGAGCCTGCGATGTTTTTATTCTGCTAACGTAACCTATTGTCGAATCGGAGGCAGATACGCAACGGAGTCTGCGCTCAGACTTTGATGGCAGAAGGGCGGCAGAAACCCAGCAGATACTGCAACCTCAGACATTTATATTTCGAAATGCAAAATTCAATTTGCTCGTCGATTTATTCTTTAATAATCGCGGGTTAGGTTCGCAGGTTGATCAGACGGTGAAAAAGAGGCCCTCGAGAGATCGATCGATGTATCGCAATCCTTCAATCGCGAGAACAGCTTATCCCGTCGCGTTTAAATTCCTTCGTATTCTATGGTTAAAGCTTTATAGCTTGCCTGCATCTAAACTGTTCTGAGACTGTCTGAGAGACGCTTTGCACAACGTGTATACGTATATGCATGATGCGTGCGCTCCTGGCGGACCAACCCGTGGGCACAACGAAAACCCATAGGATATCGGTGGCGCTGCAACGCGGCGGATATGGCCGCGCTTATCTCAGTTGTCAAACCCATGACAGGCGACGTCAGACACGGAGGCGGTCGTTTCCATTTCGGGACGTCCAGCCGTTCCAGTGTATCTCCCGTTCCTCTCTTTGTGGCCTTGTCAGATCTTCGCCGAGGGGAGCCGTCTGATACGCAAGCCGGACGACGACATGCCGACGTTCGACGAATACGACCCAGCAATTTTGGCCCCCCGTCACATCCGTCCCTCCAACTGCTTGCCGATTTCTTTCGCCGTTCAGCGACGCTGGAATTCCTAAGACGATTCCGAGTTTTCGCGAGTTTGAAGCCGCGGAATTTAGGGGCCGCGGATTGCTGTCTGTCGCGGGGTGCTTCCACGTTCGGGAGGGTCCGTAGGTGGTCGAAGGTCTTGATTATTTTCCTCTGTTTCGTCGCTCCTGCGGCGCTGCGGGGTCCGCCATCCCCTTACGGGATTGTTGGGGCGTGTGGGGGGATTTTTATGGGGCCGTCGAAGGGGCTGGAAATGACCTGTCCATTAGTCGAATCGGTTAACTCCACTTTTTGAATTGTTCAAAATTTTATCGTCGACTCGATCGGCTACTTTTGTATTTATTACTTATATTTATTATTACTTACTATTTGTATTACTTACTTTGTATTACTTAGTTTTTGTATTTAAAGTAAATTTGTTTGGCCACACAGTGACAGACTATTTATTCCAGAAGCCAATCTGGTTAGTTCCATGCGTTTATGTAAATCATTTGATAGGGATAATGTTTTTCTGCGATGATAACAATAATACATTCTATAATGTTTATTCGATTTTCTATTTAAAAGGAAACTATTATAACGGATCGTCCACCTCGCCCCATTGTTTTTAAACAATTCATCGGCACGAAAATCAAATTTACCGGTAATAGTTGATGCATTATATAATTATTATTACACAAAACTGTCCAAATTGACAAACGGTGAGGCTACATGACGATTCGTGTAAATCGCTGTCAATAGGATCAGTCGAGTTTTTTGAAAAAATCTCATACAAACAACTAGGTAATTCTTAGACTTAGAATGTACACCATCGAATCACCTTTCTCCACTTTTTGTCTCGCCCGGTTCAACCGATTTGTCTAACGTGCGGCACAAATGTCTCCGCAAGCGTATTTCACTTTCGCGTATTTCGAGGGTTTTCGTTTCGTCGACCTACATCCGCATTATCCCTCTGTTGTTCGCGCGACGCTGTAAACGACGATTAAAGGAAACTCGTCGCGGGTGATCCACCCTTTAATACATATACTCCGCCGGCGATCAGCGACAAGCCCCCGGTCTTTCTTCCCCCGGCGTCGTTATCCCTCGCCGCGAATTGGAACGCGTTACCAGAGAATGCGGATAAGCGAGTTTCGTCGGGGAACAGCTCCGGGAGATCGTTCGGTGTTTCATTGTTATCAGCGACGGCGGGGAAGCCGGGAGATGTGTACTTTAATCTCGATGAAAAACACCCCTTTTTGTTCTGGCTTCCTTTTTTTCCCCCCCCACCCTCTCGCTCTCCCCGTCTTTCTCGTCCCTCTTGCTCAGCGCTGCGTCTTCCTCGCGGAGGAAGCCTCCGTTATTACAGCCTGGACGGCTCCGGTGAATGGCGATCTTCGGGGGATTGTTGCGTTTTCGAATTGCAATTTTCTGACGGCAGACCGTGGGGGATTGGATTTTTATTGGCCCGTACCTCAGGGGCGGGAATTTCGTGTCCCGATCGTGTTTTTTCTCCCGACGACGAAAGTTTCCCGACGAGGGACCGAAGCGGGCGATGCGCGAGCGCACGTGTTGGCCGAGGCGCGCTACGCGACGGAATAAAATTCTGCGGAGAAAGCGGCGTGGATTTCGTACGAGATACGCGAAACGATCGAGACACTCGTGAATCAGGCCCAAGGTCGCGTGAGCTACCCCCCCCCCCAGGTCGCGCAAGAATTTTTTTGACACGCCCCCTTTCTCCGCCGAACAGCTTTCTTATCGAGCGAACGCGAGGACCGGCAGGTCGCGTCGAGGGTTCTTACGAGGGGCGGTTGATTCACATTCGTGTCCGTGCCGCAGGGTGGAATGTAGGGCTGATAAATTTATTGGGATAATGGATCTTCGTCTTCATGTTTCGGTACAGTGTTTCTGGCCACGAATCCGAAGTTCGATGGTTCCTGTTGTATATCACGATATCCATCGTTCGATGTCACCGAATCGGTCACAGGATTCTGTTCCTGCTCGGTACACCGTTGGTCAGTGTTGCACTCGTCACTCTGATCACTCTGAAAATTCTGAATTTCACTCGGTGATTTATCCGTTGCAGCTTATGGCTCGAGTTCTTTCTGTGTCGACTTTCGTTCACGCGACATTCGTTCCCAAAAACAGTGCGCAATATCGCTAAACAGTTCAGAATAGGAATTCGCAATGCGCACATAATGCTAGACGATCTAGAACAGATTTCTTTCAAGCAGGCTCGACAGTCGAACCTGAACCGGGCAACCGGAGGTGTCCGTTGCCCGATTAGACCTCGTCGTTCGTTCCACAGGTGTTACTTCCGGGACGATTAATTATTCATCGATGAATCGCCTTTGACGAAACATATCCGCGTGTTTATTACTGGATATGTCGAATACGGTAAATGCGCTCGCGCTTTCCCAACCGAATTTCGAGTAAGAATCATTTCTCGAGCGATTTCGACGCGCCGCGCCTGGAACTCGGTTGCCAGGCAACCGGCGAACACCGCTGCTCTCGTTGGTGACTCCGCTAACTGATCATAAAAAACGGTAGCTGTCGCTACCGGTCGCGCGAGTCACGCAGCGAACAAAGAGTCGCGGCCGATTCTCTGACGGTTAAACGCAGCGCCGCGTTCGCGTCGCGACACAGCGGGCGAAAAGTTTGTTCGCGAGGTAAACGCGTGCGTGAACGCACGTTGCGCAAACATCGACTAATCACCGGGTGATCGCCGTTTGATCGTCGCCGAGCTTCTTGCCCCGGCATTATCTGGACGTCAAACATCCGGACGGGATGCAAAGTTGGCCGGGTGCCCAGCTGGCAGACGCACAGAGCGTCCCGTTGGAGGAGGAACGGGACACAGGAGAGAACGAACGAAAAGGCTCGGCAACAAGTCGCGTCTCGCGACACGCTTTGACACCTCGGTTAATTAACTCGCCATCGCAATCTCGACGCCGGGGATCGACTTGTCCGCGGCAATTAACGCGTACTCGTTTAGCTAGAATACTCTGTACGTGCTATCCGTGCAGATTTATTCGCCCCACTGTGGTCTCGCGTCTGCCCCCTCTTTCTCGTCGTCGGCGAAATCGCACAGAAGCGTTGCTAACCGTTCCGGCAAAGCTAAATATGTATTTATTTATTCATTCGAAGCTGACTCTCTTGGATACGACGGGTCAAATAAAATGACTATTATATTTCTCTCGATCGATGAGTTGAAAATAGCACGGAAGGAATGTTCTTTTACTCTGAAATGCTTCGTCGAACTGAACGAGAACAGCCGAAAAGAAATCGCGAATTTTACAACCCGGCAAAGTGCAGGCCCATTTACTATCTCTGTTAGTGAGACGTTTCTAAGAACGTTGAGACAATTTTGATCTAGCATGGTATATTATATTTACTGTCACTAGTAAATATCCAACAGACCCAAACCTGACCCGAACCTAACCGCGTCGGTAAAGTTGAATATTTATTTCCTTATATATATTTATATATAAGGTATATTTATTTATATTAAGGTATATTTATTAGGTATATTTATTTATTTATTAGGTATATTAGGTATATTATTTTATTAGGTATATTAGGTATATTTACATATTTAAGGTATATTTATTTCCTTTTTCAAACTTTTTTTCTTGGCTCCCACCACGTCCCTCGACAGACCAGTTCCGTTCGTCAACCCTGGACCCCCGGGAACTAGTTATTAATTAAAACCTAGCCCAAACCTGGCCGTTGCGGCAAAGTTGAAAATAATATTTATTAATTCATTCGAACGGACAAAAGCAGTTATGTACATAACGCAGTCAACTGCTGTTTGCAAGTTTCTTTAATGTTTGCCTGCACCTGTCCGCCGTGCCAAAGAACAAATCAAGCCTGTCGGCGAGCTTGTTTGCATGCGTGCAGATCCTTGCGATCGGATCAGGGAATCTTGCTACAATGTACATACAGTAAAGTGTGTTGAAGTGAGTAGGGGTGGGCAGTTGATAACGTTGTTAATCATCTTGAAGAGTAATACCATGTCAGCAATATTTCCTTTGTCTTCCAAAGTGGACATACCGAGACCACGCAGGATCGGTTCATAGTTGTCATCGAATCTGAGCGCAGGAGTGCCTAATCTGCGAGAAACAAATATCAAAAGCTTGTGCTGCGTCCATTCAAGCGATGGACCATATGGAGGACACCATAAAACCCAGCGTATTCTCAGTGTCACGGTGCATATGAGTTGCACAGACTTTCCAACGTACAGGGGATTCCTAAAAATCTTACAAAAACGAAAGACAACGGTTATGGATCTGTCTGCGACGTTAACAACATTCGTTACATACAGGATCTCGTGCTTCGCGAACAAAGGATAAGTCTTTACTGGTCTTTACTTGGCCGTGCCCTCTAAGGGTCAACCCGTTCGACGAGGACACCTCGAGAAATCTGCGGAAGGCTATGCTCGTTGATTCAGCGACCGTTTAGTCGTCGCGAATTCGTCATTATCGGCTGGACGGGCGTTGGTGTACGGAAAGGAAGACGAAAAGCAAGAAGAGTCGAGGGCAGGACAAGCTGGTCAATTAATTAACCGAGGCAGACGGACGGCAGATGGCTGCACACCGTCGGGACGGATTAGAGCGAGAAAGACGCGAGAAAATGGCCGAACGTTTCTCTTCTTCTTGGGCAGCCCTCGAGTCAGCCTTTGCTGACCGGAGCGATTACTTAATTTAGATTAATTTTCGTTCCGGCGCTTGCGACGCCGCGAACACTCGCCCGGAACCTCGTGTCGGCGACGTTTCTGATGGAAACGGGGCTTCAAGGCAGCCTGGCCGGAAGAATATTCGAAGTTCATCGTTTTTAAACGCATCTTGATAACGGAAATAACTTTCGTTTCGTCAACTTCGGGGAACAGTTTAATAATTATATCGCCTGTCGTTCTTCGTTTCGTTATCTGACGCAGCCAGGGCGAACCGAGTTCGATCCGCCGTTAGACGAGCGTTTTGGAAAAACGTGACAATTGGGAGACACCGCAGCCGATATTCTCGATTCCCCTGGTGTTATCTCGAAAGTAATTGCGTCCACGCGCTTAGAGATCTCGTGGGGACGATCCAAGCGTATTATTAATGCCTCGTTGCGTTTCAGAGATTCGTGCAGCGCTTTATTAACGGTCCGGTTAAAATGGGTATAACATTGTCATCAATCTCTTGCGACGCAAGGATGATTCCTTCGCCGTTCTATTCAATTGCACCGCGCCGTAAATACTTGATATCGTGACGGGGGTCGAAAACCCGGATAAATCATCATATCGCAGCGCGCAACAAAACCGCGGATCGTTGAGACGATGGCCCGAATTATTCTTCCTCTCGCCTCGCGTGCGCACACCAGCGGCCTCTTCGCGTCGCTTTCGAGTTTCAACGCGTAAGTCTTCATCGTGATCGCGATAAATCTTAATTCGCGCGTTGAAAGCGGCGTTTAGCGTTCTAGCCGACTGAGATATGGCCGCCGTGGCGTCGCGGGCGGAGGCTGTGAAAAACGATTTAAAAAAAGAGGCGACGAAGAGGGCGACACCTCGTTCGCAGTGTTTACCGTCCGCTTGAGCCGTACGAAAGCATAAACCGCCCCACGATGTTGCGAATAAAGGACAGTCGGCGAAAGCGTCCGCCGTGATTATTTGAAAAATCGAAGCAAGCCGCACAATTCCGACAGGGTTAAACGGAGATCGAAAGAGGATCAGGTTCATTCTGTTTCCCTTTCTCCTTCGCCGCTACAGTAAAATCTCGCAGCGTGTGCTAGAATCTGTGACAGCGAAGCGTCGCACGCCGAGCATGTAATCCGATCCGAGATCGAATATCGGTGAGGGCCAACACTGTTGCAAGCGAGATTTAAGAATAAATCTTGTCTATTTTCGGTTCTTTTTTAAATGAAATTTTTATCGAAATGTTTGTGAAAATCTCCTGAGTAAAATGATACCGAACACGACATAATTCGGTGCCATGGGACTGAACACCGTTATTAATCGTTTAGAACACCGTTATTAATACAATAAGTAAAAATTGTCCAAACCGTATCGTGTTGGGTGTCATTTCAATCAGGAGATTTTCACGAACATTTTAGTAAAATATCATTTGAAACGGACCAGAAATAAACAAGTTTTAATCTTAAATTTTGACTGCGTTAGTTTCTCCAGCACGTACGCGGGTATTCAAACTTGCTTCTTTCCTCGTATATACGCTGCCTCGAGTCTTCGCTGCGACAACATCAAAGGTGACCCGAGCAGCTCGAGAAACGCGTCCGCACACGATCAGTGTTTACGTTCGGCACCGAGCGAAGTGCACTAATCGAGATTTTATTGTATTGGATTCGCGCAATCTTCGGACCAGTTCCAGAGCTCAACGAACCACCTGAAGGATCCGTTCTACCGCTCCTTGCGGCAACCCGTGTTTCGGTCCACGTCCAGAGGCTAGAAATGAGAATTCTCGAGCCCTTACCGCTGTCCTAGTCATCGACGACCCGGGGAACGAACTGTTCACGGCGTTTTGCCGTTCGGCGGAACGAACGACGGAAAAATTCCGCCGCGATTCGTCGAGCCAGTTCTGGCAATAGTTACACCGCAGTAACGCTGTTGATTTATCGGTGATTAAAGGCACGAGCCACGCAGGTACACCAGGTTAATCGAACTTTTTCTGCGGCGTTGCTGTCGATCGTTCGATCGACGTATCGTGTTCGTTACAAATACGAATGCTCGTTGCGGGATCGTGCGCCCGACGCGATTGGAAATTCGTGCGATTATCGCCCCCGCCCCCCCCTGCACTGTTGAAGGTGCTCATTTCGCGAACGGTTTTGGTTGGCAAAGGGGGAAAAAGCCGGGACGATATCTGGGGAATAATCGCGGGGTGACGCGGAGTCGGTAACAGGTTGGATACCACGCGTCCGTCGACCAATCCTTCGAAAGAATCTAAATCCGTCCGGCAATAAAATTCCCCTCGCTCTATAAATACAGGGTGTCCCCGAAGAGGTGACCGTGGAAAGCGAGAAAAGAAAAGAAACGGAACGCCCGCCGATCGGTGATAAATTAATGCCCCTCCCCTCGACGACGAACTTCAATTGCATCAATCAGGGCTCGGGTAATTTCGTTCTCGAACACCGGCGGTAACTAAATTATCGCGCGCGAGCAAAAATAATATTCGTATACACATTCGAACCGGACGAGTCGAACATTCAACCGGCTCTACCTTTATACGCACCTGGTGTCGAACTTTCTCGAAGACACCCCCGTCCCGCGATTTATCCAACGAATCGAAAACGGAAATCGTTTGTAAGGTTCCCTTTCCGTCTCCACCCTGCAACCATCTGCGAGGCGCACGTTTCCCCGAGACGAAGGACGCCGCCCGTCGAACCTCGGATCCTTTTTCCAAGGCCACCCCGTAGACGAGCTCTCCCAATTTAGAAGGCCTCGAAGACAATCACGCGCGCTGCATCGGCGCAGGATGCCATTCAGAAACCTGTTCGCCGGTGGTGCGCGCAAATACGACCCCACACCCCCCTCGCCCTCCCCTCGCCCTCCCCACCGCCCCGCGAACCCGACTTTACACGTAAAAGGTTGGCACGTCCTTTGTGCAGGGTCCTGCGGGCACGTTCTCCGTGCATGAACGCCGTACAGGATCGTAACCGTCGATCGGCGCGCCCCCAACCTCCCCATTGTCTTCTTTGTTTCGATCGACGGATCGTCGAACGAAGCGTACCAACCCTTTCGCTTACATAAATTCAGCGATATTGAACAAAAGACTTTTACGTAAATCGAATATTCATATATTATATATTGTATATATATATATATACGGGCTGACGATAGCAGTCTCGTTATTTTATGCCCGCATTTACGTAACACCGGTGTGCTACACACGGTTTTATGTAACCTGCCCGGTGCGATCCCGACCAATGGGAGACGTTAAATCGGCCCGTAGCGTAGGCAGCGCGCGTACGACGACCTGCGTCGAGGAGAGCCCGGTGGTGGATTCCGAGAAACACTGTCAGGGACAGTGTGGGTCCGGTCTTTTATTTTAGACCGATCGATGCAGTCTCCTTTACTCCTGGCCACCGTGGACGCGTGGCTTCCTCCGTTCGTTTGCGAAGATGTTTCAGCGGGTTACGTTCGGGTTGCGAATCGTTCGGAATGTTCGATTCTTCCGTTTCATCCGCCGTTGGAACGACGCCGCGCGGGCATATCTTTGTCGCGAAAAAAATGCCGAGGCCTCCAGTCGATTCGAAATCGTTCTCGCGCCGATTTCGACAAGTTATTTTGGAAAAGTCGCTCGAGCGAAGCGTAGCGGGAATTCCATTTTCAGCGGGCCGGAGGAAAAAACGAGATACCACGGGCTTCGTGCGCAGATAAATTTTTATTTGCTCATACTTGTTGGCGTGTTATTTACGATCGAATGTTGGCGTTTCGACTTCGAGCAAACATTTTTTTCTTTTCCTTTTTTTTCCCCAAGGCATTCGACGAATTCGTACCGTCGAAATTCCGCTTAGAGCCGAGTCGCTTTCAAACGACTCGCGTGCGGCGGAGCGGGGGAGGGGAGGGGGGTTGGGGTAGAGGGGAGGATCGGACGCTCGAAAATGCCCGTATTCAATTAACGGATAACGCTCGTTTCCAACAATTTTTTGCGACCCTTGAATTCTTGACGAAATAGAAAAAACGAAGGAGGCGAATCTGATCTGATGAAATTTACCATAGAATTTTTTAAACATTAATAAACCGTTCGCAAATTCGCCCTCTGTATTGGCCGGTTCCTAGAACGTCTGGTTCCAGTCTATTATTAAACCGTATATCCAATATCTTTCCCAACTATCCGCTTCGAATACGTTTTTTCCTCGCGCCAAGTAACAGGTCCCAGTTTTCCTCACACCATAGGGTCTGTACGTTGAAGAAAGCGGAGCTGCCTCCTCATTACCGCGGCCCCCTCAATCGCGCGCTTCCTGTAACCTCAACATCCAGGGGTAATTTCCATTAAACCACCGCCAATAATAATAATAATAATAACAACCGGGCTACATTATTCATGCCGTGCAAAGATAATCTATATACGCACGTCCCGTGGAAACGTCCATCGTCGTGTATCCATACAACTCGACCAAAGACCTTTTGCCTACGAGACTCCTGTCTTCCTCTATACCCAGCCCTTCTTCCTGACACTGACCCGTGAGAAACGCGGCGCAACATCGTGGCATCGACGCAGCGTTCGCTACCAATACGCACGTGTGAAGAGACCTTTACACCCGCGAACTGCCGCGCCGACGGGGAGAGACTCACGAGACCCTTCTTTTCCTTTGGCCTGTACTTCCTCTCTTATGCACAGGCTACCCCAACACAAAGCGGCGTTTTCTACGCGCTTCGAGCCACGGCTTGGCAAGGTCTCCCGTTCGTTTCCCTCCCAGAAACCCTCTGCCTCCTCACCTGCCGCGTGTCCTTTTTTTTCCTTTTTTTCCAGAGGCGTCAACCTGTCCCTGTCCCTCGCGTTGCGTTCTCGGTTCCCCTTGCATTCGCGTATTCTTTTCACCTATGCAACCGTGTGTGCACGCGCATACACCGGGTGTCGTCGAACGGGAACGAACTCGCGTACTTCAACTTCGTGTATACGCGACGTTTGCCGCGGGATTACAGGGACAACCGTTGCGGCTACGCAAACAGTCGTTCGCAAAGTGAAATTTCAAGGAACCGTGTACCTTTCCGTCTCGCTCATTGTTTGCGGTTCTACGTTGCGCTTAGGTGGAACTGGTTTCGTTGGGCAAAAAAGGGAAGGAAAGAAAGAAAGAGGAGGAAAAGAATATCGATTCGCTCGTTCATTCACTATGCACGCTAACGTGCTTCGTTAGTCACGCTATCGCAGCGATGCGGCGGGGTCGGGGAATGAAAAGGGAGGGGAAACGTTAATCGGGAGACATTTTTAAGAATCGACCTTTGCGCGTGTCGCTTTGCACATCTATTTTTTTACTGCAGAAGTACGTATGCTTGTGGTCGATCGGCATTTAACTCTGACGGGAATGTGGGCGAGCTCGCACCCTGAAATAAATCAAAACGGCGAGCAATAACCGCACCAGAAATCCGCGGTCGAGGTCGCAGGTCGACGCGAGAAGCATCGCGCGCCTACCGCAGGCAACCTGACACTCGCGACCCAACAACAATGCACGTACTCCAACAGCACCTTGCCTTTGCATACACGCCGTGAATCCTCTCGTATCTGCGAAACTGCATTACCGATCTCCTCCGCTCTAAATTGGAAGGCACCACCCTGTATAGATGCGTCGACGGGTGCACACAGCGCTGGAAGGCAGAGGGGCCTGTATCGTGTGCCGATACACACTAATACACATCAGATGTTGGGAGACGGAGAAAGGGTGCCAGACAGAGAAAGAATGAGAAGAAGCACGGAGTCGAGTCGAGTCGAGTCGGCTGTTGCCGGCTGCGAGTTTCCCCTCCCTCGATCTTCCCTCCATCCCTCCACGGCTTCCACCACCATTCTGGTCGCTTCAATCACCCCACGGCCCTGCTGTGAGTCGACATATCCCCTCCCCCCTCTCCCCAGACCCTCGTGCAGCCCTGGTCGAGTGGCCGACACTGTACTCCCCTCGATTCCCTCACCCATGCTTTCCTTCCCCCTCTAGATTCGCCGTCTCCTTCTATCCCCCCTTCTCTTCCCTCGGCTCCGCTCGTGGCGTGCCACGACTCGTGGCGAAGTTTTAGCGTCGCCTACCTCTACTCGTGGCGTGCCTACAACTCTTAGCCGGATCTATTACGCGCAGTTTTCGTGTTCGCGCTACGTTTCTCGTCTTCGCGTATATACATTCTCGTTTCTCGGTGCTTCGATCGCAACGTTTGCTGTTTCATTAACGCCGCTTCTGTACGTATACGTGTTTGTTCGTCGCTTGTTTCTTTTGTTTTCTTTCGCGACGTTAAACGATTCTTCGCGCGGCTCCTCCGCACGACCGAGCGTGTGAAGTTTTACAGTGCGTAATAATATACGAGGCACCGGTTGTGCGAAGCTGCTGAGACGCCGTCGTCGTCGTCGTCGCTTACCCGGCGCTTTTTCCGCGTCACGCAGCCGGAAGAAAGAAAGCGTCCGTCTGAACGCCGGAAGTCCCCCCTCGTGTCACCGGGCGCAGCGCGCACCGATTTCGCGACGCGCCATCACCTAACCTCCAAACGCGTTTTCGCGAACGGTGACAACCTTCGTGGAGCAGCGGCTGCCGTTCAATCCCGCTCCCGGCCGTGTGACGTTGCCTACGATTCGATATTCGCACGGCGTTCGCGGGTTCGTTCACGTCGTTTGGCGCGTGGTGCGTGCGCGGATATATACGTACGTGCGTCGATTCCTCGGTTTTTTGTGAAGCCAGGCGCAAGGATTCGCGTCCGGTCGCGTCGGTGATACGTGCTGAAACGTGAGATTCGCGCGACTGAGCGGCACCTACGATAAACGTAAACGAAACAAACCTGTGCCTGTCGTTTGTTGTGCTCTCTGTGCCAAGGATAGTTCACGTTGTGCTCTATCGCTCTGCCGCGGCGCGCGCGCCGATTTACTCAGGGAACACTGCGCCTTTGGATACGATTTTCCGGCCTTCTCACCTGTGGACCACGTCCTACCGTTCGCACGGTATGTACACCAGCTTTTCTACAGGAAACGAGGCGAATGCTTGACGGTTTTGCGTCGCGCGAACGCGCTTACTCGATGCGCGCGTGTTGCCCCCCTCCCCCCGAAATCTGTGTATACACACGCCGCCGGTCCGACGCGAGACACAGGGGCGCATGCGCGAACGGCGATGCTACGTTCAAACGTGCGTGCCATCTTTCCTTTCATTTCGGCGCTCGTCGCGTTCGTGGAACTGAAACGTTTTCTTCTTCTGTTTCTTTCTTTACTTCTCGTCGCACTCGTTCTCTGGACTTTTTCCCTTTCGTTCCCCGGTCATGGCATACGTGCCCACGGTCGCGATTACCAGCGGCAATCATAATATTTGTCCCGGCTCACTGTTTACGTTTGCGCAGCCGAGATTCGTAAAGCACGCGCGCGCGCGCACGCTACTTGTTACGCGCCAAAAACACGTTTTAACGTGTTCGATCTCATTGATGTCGCCTGTTCCGGAAACGAGCTTCACGAACTTCCGTTTTATTCCCCGCGGTGTTTTACGAAACACGCCGCCCGTGGTTCCCGAGTGTACAGAAGCGTGCCGCAGCCAAGGCTGCACGAATTTACATTTATTTACGATAAAGTAACGCATTGTTTGCCGCGAAACGTTTTACCAGCGGTGCACGTGTGCACATTTCCATGCGACATCGCGCGACACATTTTGTGCGTACGGTGTCCGGTTTCGAAGATTCAGTGACGGTCGTAGGGGGGGTTCGAATTCGACCGGCACGGTCGTGTTAAATTTCGTCGGGAAGATTTCTATGCTGCGTTCGTTTGCGTAAGAAACGCGCTTAGAAAGTGGATATTTCGTGGCGACGTGGTTCCTGACGCAACTTTTTCAGCGCGATCGCGAGGCTGCCGATCGGAACATTAGCGTCAGCCTCGGGATACACGAAGCCGCTTCAGCAGTTCGCTTCGTTTTATTTTCGCGTACCGAAACCCGTCGCCCCAGTATGCAAGAGAGAACGCTGTCCCTCCCTTCCACCTGGCCGTGCGCAGTAACCTCCCAATTAAACCATTCAATTATCCCGCTGAAGACAATGGAACGTACTGGTGCCCGGCTCTTGCTTTCGTTTTCCAAGGTGCCAGGCCGCTCTGAATGGACTCGAACCACGTATCAGTCGTAACGAAAGCGAGTCGGCCTTAATTAACGTCTTCGTTACACAAGCTAGAATCTCTCGTTCGGCGAAATTCTAATCCCCCTCCCCCAGTCCATTCAGTAGTCTCGCCGATAGCAGTCTGCCAACTTCAACAAAATACTTTTCCTCGTATTTCATAAAATAATCAATTACTGCGCCGAAAAATGAAATCGCTCGTTCGCCCGATAATCGCCTTCTTCGAAACGTAGAGAATAACCGATAAATACGTGATACTGAGTCGTTCGGGCGAGAATCGCCCCGTGGATCGTTCGAATGCCGTCTGTTTCCGTTCGTTGAATCGCCGTTGGCCACGATATCTCGTGGTGGGCGGAAAAATGCTCGTGCCGTAGGGATTATGGTTCGTGATCGTGGCACATGGCGAGGAATACGACGACCCTTGGGCTCGCGTGCGGAGCCAATGGGTCCAATAGCCCCGCACGTGGTGCTCCACCGATATGTTCCTTGAAAAAGTATCGATCTGAGGTCGGTCGAGATATTTTTCGCGAAGCCGCCGGGTGTCGAATTTCCCAAAATTCCTCGTTTCCCTGCGAGGCGAGTTAAATCGCCGGCTCTTTTTCTATACTCCGGGGGTATTATTTGACGCGGTTTTTAACAACGCGAAGAAAGCGTGACGAGAGCACCCCGATGATTGGAATCTACGGTTTCTAAAGGTTACGCTCGTTCGATGAAAGTGATAGTTCGTACAGGCCTCAGATAAGAACGCGGCGAGATAATGCCGTGTAATTAGAAGTTTAACAAGGCGAATTAGATAAAGAACTTGGAGTATCCGGAGAGTACATCGACCCCGTTGAGACAGAAATTATATCTCGCGCTCGATAATTGTCATCGTTATTGACCCCACAAATTTCGATGCCGCCCGATGAATTTCCCCTCGCGGCGAATGAAAAATTCATCGAATCCGTATTCTTCCCTCCGCGCAATCGCCGGAAATCTATAAAGTCCTCGTCGTAAATTTTCAACGGCAATAACCTGCCCAGTCACCTGTTTCTTTCCCCGCCGCGGCGCTTTATCGCTCTTCCGGCGAACTTAATAAAAAAAAAAAAAAAAAAAAAGGAAAAAAAAGAATCACGCCAGAGTTACTTTACGAGCGACCGCGGCAAGGAAATAAAGCCGGCGAGCGAAAATTTTTGGATAATCTTATGAATAACTGAAACTGCTCCATGCCCGAGTCAGACTAAACTTCCATATAAATCGTATTAATGCGCGTCGAAACTTGGCACGAGTCTTCCCCCTCCCCACACGCCTAGGAGGGGGTGGGGTGGGGGAGACTCGAACTCGCCTCGTGGAAAATCGATCGGTACTCTCGTTAGCAGCGACGGGCTGCTCTTTCGTTTCGTTCCGAAGGAATTTCGGAACGGGATGGAAACGAAAGATCGAAACACCCGGTGGACCCTTTCGCTCGCCGAATGTCCCCCCGATCCGACTCCGTCGAGAGGCGGTTGTTCGAAAAGGAAGTCGGTCGACGTATTTCGCCGGCCGTGAACGTCCATCAAGTCTCGCGGGATCGTGAGAATCGGTCGAGCCTCCCGCGTGAATCACGTGGCAACGCGGACAGCCAATGCGCGATCACGGGATCAGCACGTAAGGCGTTCTTTATTTTCTTAACTCGCCATCCGAACGCACCGCTCGCGCGACGCTATATTTAGAACCGCCGCCGGCTACGCGCGGATGCCGCGCTCGATTTTCATTAAACGATTTCCTCAAATTTCCCGTGCCCGTACCTCCCTTTCACCGTGCTCGCCCGAAAGTTTCCGGGACAAACGACGCCGATAGACGTTAGTCGGCTCCACGGGATTTCGCGGCGGTTAAGGGGCGTTCTGATTGAAACTTAAAGCCGCGTCTGTTGCAGCTGCAGCGCCGCGTTGTCGCGCCAAGAACGTCGCGCTATTGTCGACGGAGGACCGGCTTTAAAACCGGCAATCAGAGCGTGGCCTGCCTTCGTTCCTCCAGTCAGACATCCTCGTGGATTGTCGCGCCGCGGGAACAGAGGGAGGGGGAGGCACTTTTTGCACGTGACAGAGGCCTTCCCGGGGATTGGAAACCGTCGAACCAATAGCTTCCTATGGAAATAAAGGCGCGTCTCCGTTATTACGCCGATACGCAAGATATTTTCGCCGCTCAAGTGCCCCCCTGCGTGCAGCCCTGATATCGCTGTAATTCGACTCGCGAGATACGAAATAACGATGACGCTCGATCTCTCGAGCACGCCTTCCACGAGCTTCGCCGCTCTGCCCTGGTGAAACGGAAAGTTATTTTCTCGGGTGACGCAAGGGCCACCTGTTTCGATCCCGTCGTGGACGCATTTTGTTCTTTTCTTTTTTTCTCGCTTTTCCTCCACTCGCCGAAAGGGCCCCTCGTCGACGCGCCGCTGGCCCCGCGCTACGACACATCTGGAACCGGTTTTTTGGCCGAGGATTTATCTCGTTTTTTTTTTCTTCTCTTTTTAATTTCGTTTCGTTCTCCTTCGTTGGAACGCGGACGGGTTACCACGGCGAAGCCGACCGAACGTTCTTCTCGTCTCGATCGTTGATCTACGTGAAATCTTTGTCCCGCAAGTTTCATCGCGCGCAGCCTTCCACCTGTTTCGCTTCTTAAAGGTGCAACGAACGTTGTAACCAATGGTGAAGCGGTCTGTTACTTTCTACTGTCAAAATATCTAAGAATCCAAGGAGGAAAATAATCGATCGGCAACAACGAAAGGGGGCGACGGCTTTCTCGTTGAACAATCGGTTCACTTCGCGCTCGTCGTTGCCTCGATAATAGATCACCCCTTCACATACTTCCCTCCCGTTTAACTCGCGTTTCAACCTATTTTCGAAGTTATTTTTTTCTCTGTTTGCTTTCTCCCCCCGCGAGTGGGGTGAAACGAGATTTTCCGGCGGCCACGCGAATTGTATCCCGCCGACGAACACCGGGGATCAAATATTTATTACTCGCTCGCTACTTCGCCTATCGCCCCTCTATCGTTATTTAGGTTGCACTCGTGCACCCGCTTGTATCGATTGCAGGCTATCGAACAGCAGCTCGTGCAATTACCGTATCGGCCCGCGCGAATTATCAGCTTCGATTCGACCCGCGACAATCGCGCGGAAGTTGGACGAGGTTTGTTTTACCGGTTGATTGATCGTTGCTTGTTTTGCTCGATTTTTTTTTTATTTGCGGCTGTTATTTTTTTGTTTGATTTTTTTTCAAGGGAAATTCAGCGGTCGATGAACAGTATTTTGGGGCGGCATTTTGGTGCATCATTTCCTGGCGATTTTTTTTGCGCAGACGTCAAGATTAATTTCTGGCGATTCGTTTCCAAACGTAAAATGTTCATTCGCACATGAATATTGTTCGTCGATTCAGCGCCGTTTCTAGGTATTTTTTTTCAACGGTTGTTTACGTGCAGGGCGTTTCAGAAATGGTACAACAACGGGCAGAGGGGCGTGTAAAACTAAGTCGAAAATATGGATTGAAGTTCGTTGATACGAGGCTCTATTTCCGACGAAAATTTTGAAAATTCATTAAGCACGCCTTAGGAAGTCTATTATTTACTCTTCGGCCTTCATAATGGTTTCAATTAACAAAACTCGAGCCCGATTGGATAAAGTTAAAGCGTGGCCCACTTAAACACTGAAATAATTAATTGAACGCTCATGAAATCGATTTCTATCGATTATCTTCTAACTGTTGATCGTATCGAAAAATATGTCAGGCAATACTTGCAAACCTACATAGGACACATTCACTTTTTCTCGAACAGTGAACGGTTTTCAAACTGAAGCTTCTCGTAAATGAAGCCTCGTATGAACAAACTGTGTTTCATATTTACCCGAAGAACGTTGAGAGATATTTAAAAAAAGTATAAACAAAACTCGCATCGCTTGGCTGCGTACAAAATTTTGTTCCAAAGATCCACGGAGAAAAAACAGAAAACACCATGGACTTTTCCAAAAATTTGTAAACGCAGTAAAGTGATGCAAGTTTTATTTAGACTTTTTTTTAATACCTCTCAACGTTCTTGAGTTATTTCACGAGAAGAAACCATCTGAATTTTGTTCAAGGGCTGATTTCACCCCCTACATCCAAATTATGGCACGACAGGATAATAGGGTTCTGTTACAGACGACATACTTTATTCGTATTCAAAGTTCCGTACGTTTCTGAATCTTTGCTTTGCCTAACCTTTCTTGTCAGTTTTATGTGACTCGTTGTGGCACGATTTCGAAGGCACCCCGTATATATCCGACGCGAATTTCACGTTGAAAACGACGATGCCGCGGGGATTAGATGCACGCGGCCAGGTAACGCGTCTCCCATTCGTTGTTACCTGTTGGCCGCGCGAACCGCGTGACGAAAGTTTCAGAAGATCTGTCCTTTGTCCGCATTGTTGGCCATTGTCGCCGGCTACGAAGAAGCTTCGTCGTTTGTCATGCAAATTTCCTCGACGAAGAAAAACTTTCCATTCTCGTTGATCCTCGTTCACGAACGTCGAAGAACCACGTGCGACACTAGTTGCTTTTTCTTCTTCTTCTGCTTCTTCTTGTCAGTCAAGGCCGCCGGAACTTGCACTCAGCATAATATCCCCGTCTCGTTCGTCCGCAGTTTGAAATTGCACTTTTCATTTATCGCTCGAACGCTTCTGGCGAACGATCGTTCTTGAACATATTGAACGGACCCGAATGAAAATAACAATAGTAATAAAGCAGCGGCTAGTTTATTTCGCGAAAGGAAGGAGGGGATCGAGTGGCTCGATAATATTTTACAATAATCATCCGTGGGAAGATCGAAGCGTTCTCTCGGCTTGTTTCGAAACGTTTATTCGGCTCCCCTTCGCGGCGATAGAAACGAACGAGTGAAATTCACTTTGCGCCGCTGGAAATCGCGTGGACGCGTTGTGTGTGTGTGTATCGACGAATCGCCGTTACGCGCACAGGCGCGCGCAGATCACACATTGTTTCCGGCGAACGAGCCCCGATGGAATTAGTCGTAACGAAAATAACCGGTCTCGAGGTCGATCCACGCGAATCGTATTTTCGATTCTTTCCTCTATTTTACGTCTTCCCTTTCGTCTACCCTCTCCTCCTTTTTTATTTCGCAAACCCGTTCCCCCGTGGAAAAATGGGACGGCGACGACCGATTGACGGCCAGTTAAGATTTTCAAATCGTCCGGGACGACGTCGAGCTGGGGCATTCGACCGCTTCGATAATTTTCTCACAAATTCGCCCGCACCGTGTCTCCCCACGGACGCCGCGGATTGGCTCGTTCCCGGGGCCGGTTGGTCGGTCACGTGGCGTGACGTGTACACTTGCGATAGGGCCGGCGCAGCGGGCCCACCGCGAATTCGCTGGCTACAGGGTGGGGAGGGGCGGGAGGGGGGGGGGGGTTGTCACGAGGCGTGACGGCTCCGTTTTCACGACGACTCGATCCAACGTTTCACGGTTGCTAACGTAATTCGCGTCACGGGGAATTAATTAATTAATTAATTGAATCGACCCGCTTTTCGCCTCGGCCCTGATCGATACGGGAAAATTATACGCGACTCGATGTGACCCCGGGCATCCTCTTCTGGGGGGGGGGGGGGGATCGTCCCCGCTGTCCTCCCGTTGTCGACGGTCTCTATTTTCGGTCGGACGAAAACAATCGTCGACGGGTTTTAAATAATTCCCATGGATCCGAATGATTCGAACGGGGGAGGATTGAAGCATTTCGCTCGCCGTACTATTTTCAATTCAGCTCGACTTGGCCCCCCCCGCTGTCAATCTAATTATTCATCTTTATTTCTGGCCCCTCCGGAGGAGTTTTCGTGGTTTGATTGATTTCGATGCATCTCCCGTTGAATGCTCTAGGGGTGGACTCTCGGGCCTGTGCATACTATTTTTGTACCACCGAGTATATCGGGAAAATTCTCGACGGCCCTTCTTGGGCGCTTCGTCGCGTGGCGTGTCTTGGGGCGGAATCGACCCTGGAAATGTCTTCGGGGCGCCCTGAAGACCGGGAACGATAGAAATTTTATATCCATTATTTATGCATTGTTTACCGCTGCATAGGACGTCGTTTATTTAGCCAAGCGTGGGCTCTTCAAGTTTCTTCTTTACGTCAGGAATAAAGTGACGTTGAACCGTAGAGGCTGCCGGGTTGAACTGCTGCAATTGCTCGACGCAGACAAAGGTTCTTCAACCAGGAAGCGAGCAATTTTGCTATCTCGCCGATCCGCTGGTTAGATGGACAGATATTTAATTAATTTTGATACGCCGATGTCGATAGCCGGTTCGTCCTCAATTCGAAATTATCTCCCACAAAAAGTGCCCTCTCGTCTTTATTACCCTCGGCGTTCTCGAGAGAAATTATTTGCCCGGCCTACTAATAATAAAAAAAGCAACAGAAAGACACTACGCTAGCAGTAATCGCTTCGCAATATTCTTGACAATTTTGTTGATCAACCGTTCTGCCACCTTTGACTGTTTCTTTTCATTTTTAAATAAATGCTGGACGTGGTCCACGGCGGTGTTAAAAAATTGCAGAATTTTTCAAGACATCATTGGGTCCAATCTGTCCGTTTATATATTTACACGGGAAACGGGCCATTAGCATAATACAACAATGATGGCGACAAAGTGAGGTGGGAGCTTTATATCAAATAAATATAGCCAAGAATTAAGGGGATTGAAGTAGTTGAAGTCGCTTCAGTGGCAAGCTAAGAAAATAAGGCGTTGATTTAAATAGATCGATACGCGACGTGGCATTATTAACGTTAATAATTATATATTATATATAATATATATATTAATAATTAATAATTATCGAATAATTTATAAACGAACGAAACGTCTTGCCATTCGCCTTCTGTGTTCGAGATCGCGTGGATCCAAAAATTGCTATACAATCGAGTAACACTGCAATCGTATTGTAATATGATTATTATTATTATATATCATCTTTCCCTTGATAATCAAAGGAGAACAGGAGGCGAGGCATCCATTGAATTTACCCGTCCCAGCCAGTTCACCGTGGAAAATACCATCGGCGTAATATTTCGTAATTTAGATCGTCTTCGTTATGATTTAAGTCGCGTGGCCTATCGTCGTTATTTCGCGGCCGAGGCGAGGCGAGACTAGCAACCAGAACACGGTCCATTATTATGCTCCCTGTTGCACCACTTATCTTCGATCATGGCGTTCCTATTCGCCGGGAATTGTTCCTCGCGGAACGGGAACACGACCTTTTCCAACCCCGCGAAAAGGTTGCCAACGGTAGAATTTCGCCCAACTCTCTCGCAATTTTACCGTGCGAACGAAAAACCATAAAGGGGCCCCTTCGAAATCGTGAATCCTCAAACGTCCGTCGTTTCTGTCAACATGAATCTTTGCAATTGCATCCGGATTTTATTTTTCATTGTAAACATTTTGGGATTGAAGTAGACTGGAACGCAAGGCGAACAGGGACAAAATGCTTGTAGGGACAAAAAGGGATCGAAGCTTGGGATCGCGAACAGATGCTTGTCTCGTTAACACAGTTATCGACGTTTCACTGTCAAGACCGACAAGCGTAACACCTGTCCCACCGTTCCTGTACACCTTTGATTTTCTTATCAATTAGCTCGTGCACGTCGGCTCTACGCAAACAGAATCGTAGCGCCGCGCCGTGTGTGTGGGCTCTGCCAGAAGCCAGATCTTCTTTCCGGCGAAAGAAAGCTTTGCCCGCACCTTGACCCAGAAACGAGGTGTAGCGGCTTATTGATTTATCCGTTTATGTTCCTTTGCCGGAGAGATTGAACGAGGCGAAGAAATCACGCGATCCTTTTCTTTCATCTTCGCCGTCGAACAGTGATTTGTTAAATAAGGAAGAATGGAAATCACCGAGGCAGGCGTTTTAAAAAATTTCATACGAAATTAATTGTCCTTAATTAAGTCGATTCTTCCTCCCGTTCGTCTTCGTGCCTATTCGACTCTCGCGAATTAATTAGTTCGTTAATTGTACGGGAGTTTTTTTTTTTTACTCCCTGTCTCGCGGACAGAATTATTTGAACACGGAGTGGGGGCAGCTGGAAACATTGATGAACCGACACCTCGCAATCTACATTAAATACATCTGTACGGATACTCGAGATAACACTTAAGATAAGCGTAGGAAAAAAAGTGAAGTATGTACATTTGTCCGCGTTCCGTGTTACTCGACAAATACATTATCCGAAAGAAAATCTTGTTCCTTCTCGCGTGTTTTATCGTTCAACAACCAGCGGGTCTAAAAATACGACGAGAGAGTGTGCAAATGAAAAATTCCGCGCCGCCTTCTATTTCTGTTCAAACAATTTTCTTAATAATTCTTGACGAGTCAGAGAATTCAACCGACCGGCCCTGGTTCGGTTGCGAACTTCGCTTTCGCCTCGCGGAAAGGGAAAGGGTTGGGTTCCTTCCTTTGTCGGGCCCCGTCTCCCCGGCGAGCAGGCCCGAACGTTTGCCAGGCCGTCCCATAATTGCTCATTGTTCCCCTCAATCCCCTCTACGGACCGGTTTCGCGGTACAGTAGTTTCGAAGAGCCACGGGCCCAACCTTGAACCCTCCGTTTACTCTGTCTCTCGTTTCAATTTTATCGCGAACCAAACGCGAACCTTAATACATTCGGACAGTATTCGGATCCGAGAGGACTTCGGTCCCTCCGGTTCGTCGGGACGATCAAGCAATCGTTCATAGAAATAAAAAAGGGAAAGGGAGCATTGAATTGCAAATTAACGAGCATACAGCGATACCCCGTTGGATTATATTTATTCAGTATCGCCCGGAGGAAAACAGCGAGCCTCTCTAACGAATCCAGCCTGAATAAATTATACGATCCTAGAAACGTGGCCTTGCCGAAACGGCCCCTGCCAGAAAAAGACAGGGCGAGCCATTACGTTTCACCTTCCGGATTAGAAGGCGCCCGTTGCCTCGCTAAGTCCGCAGGAAGCATAAATTATTCAGCCCGCTGACTAATTCTGACGAACGCAAGCGGGGCGAATAGATTAAGATTGTTCGTGCTCCGCGCCAGAGACTCTCATACAGAGGGAGACCGCTCGATCTTCGTGTCCCAATACGAAATTATTTATTCAAACAAGAAGCTGCCTGCCGACCTGTGGCGCACCCGCAGGCGGCGGCTCTCCGGCAAAAGTCTCGTCCAGAAAGATGGAGGGACCGCCGGGTCGATCTACTTCCGCGAACTTTCACCTTTGACCCGAAGCTTCCGCGTCTGTCCCCGGGTGCTCTGCTCGCGGTCCCGGTTCGCCGGCATCGCCGATCGGACCTCGCCACGCGCCGCTAGGGGAACTCGGCCGACGAGTCTGCGGACTGGCGTGTCCCCCTCGGCCGCCGTGGAAAAAGTGAAAGTGTGTCGCTGGGTCAAGTGTGCCACGGATCATTGCGCAATATCCAGATCGGCCTTATTCCCTCGCGATGATCCGCGAATTTCTGCCGCTCCTGGCGTTCACTCGCCTCGCGCCAGGTGGCGCTCGGTACTCTGCTGCCTTTTCGTGTTCTTTTTTTCTCTTTTTTTCTCTTCTTTCTTTCTTACCGCTCGCCTCCGTTAATGCACACCTACATCAGCGAAAGGTGATCGATCGCCAGCTCGTTGCCGACTACTCGATGGTGTGAAAATAACTCTTTAAGCGGGGGAGCGGTTCTAAATGCGTGCATACCGCCGGCTTGTGATTTATTTCATTGGTTCCTGCCGGTGAACATCTTGGAACGTGGTTACCCCGGTGGCCCGATCGGGTTTCGAATGTCGCCGAAGCGTTGTAACGAGGGGCGCGCGGCGAGACGTGGAAGGGCTGGACAGAAACGACTTCCGCGTGATCCCTTCGCGGCGTTAAATGATTCGCCGATGACGACCCCCGGCGATGGAGTTACGTGGCGTCGAAAAATAGCCGACGCGGATACGGAATAAAATGAAGGAGGAAGACGCGTCGAACGGATTTCCATATTAATCGTGCCGCGACCTTGCATACTCGCCGGGGACGGGAATATAATATTAAGGAAAAGTTATTTAGAAATAAACGTCGAATTGCAACAATGATCGCAATGCATAGACATTGCACTTCGATTATTATTATTATTATTAGACGACGGCTCGATTTTTCCAATTAAAATTCCAATCGATCAACCGATTTATCCTCCTCCCCTCTCGTTTCCAATGCTGTCTCCGATTAATTGACAAAATTATTCCGCCCCCGTTCGTCGAGGCTACCCAGGTATTCCGCCGGTCTCTGGATCTCGCGTAACAGCGGGGCGAAAAGGAGCCAGCTGTGTTAAACTTTCAATTCCACGGATTCCCCGTTCCGATTCGTTCGGTTCTCTTCCAGAAAACGCGTCCGCGATTCGACTCTCCGACGAGGGGCTCCGCGAGACGTTCGTTTCGTAACTTCAAGGGCCGTGGATTCCCAGGTGTTCAAGGTCGCTTTGTACAGAGACTTTCAGATTCGTAGGCCGCCGGTCTGTGGCAATTTAAAACCGGTTCCGTCACCTTCCGTTCGATTACGCGCGATCCGCCTTACGTCTTCGTTGGAAAATCTGGTGCCGGTGGACCAGCATTTAGGCGTCCCTCGAAATGTTTGATGGAGCTCGATTGAGATCACCGCGAATGGTGCACGAGAGAGAGAACAGAATACAGTAATGTCTTGATAGAAGCGAAAGCCTCGGGTCTGAACGTTATATGATGTAGTTCCTACATTGTTTGAAATTTGCCGGCAACGTCGAACGTAGAAAAGGACAGGGAGTAAAGAAAGAGGACCGAGCAGCCAAGCCAAAACAAAATCCAGCGCATCGGTGAAATAACACTAATGCAAAGATAAAACTTTCTTATTTCTCATCCTTTTCTTGTGAATCTTTTACGTAGCATAGCCGACGTTTATCTGATTAAAATGACACCAAACACGATATAATTTGGACTATGTTTAGTGTCTTAATTAACGGTAGTAAGTTTCGACCGCAGAAAAGGATAGCTAGTGAAGAGAAAAGAGAAGCCGCGATCGTGGCAATCGGCAAAGATCGAAGGCCCAGTACACGGTTCAACGTACCAACTTATTACCGTTAATTAAGGCAGTAAATATAGTCCAAATTATATCGTGTTTGGTGTCATTTTAACCAGAAAATTGTCAGCTATGCTACGTAAAAGTTTCATCAGAAAAGGATGAGAAACAGTAAAGTTTCATGGTTGAATTAGTATTAGCTCACCGATATACCCGAGCCCGGATCGCGTTACGCTGATCGCCAACTGAACTTCTTAATGCCTCGAGGGGTATACCCGTCAGTGGTGGGGATAAGCTCTTCGCTTCTATGGTGTAGAAGTCTTTGGCTTATATCAATACATCACTGTGTTCAGCGGCATCGCCGAATATGATTCCCCGCAAATGTCTCCCGTTCGCCGCGGAGCAAAAGGAAACGAAATCGCGCAAGAATTCGTCACGGGATGGTCGTCGAAAGTGGAGAACCTTGAAATAACGTATGCGCCGTGCGTCAGCGTCTGGGTCCGTCTTCGAAGTGCGACCACGTACGATCGGAAATATTTTTCCTTCCTCCGCGAAGAATTCGCCGGACGACCAGGACCCTCGGAAATATAAACTCTCGACCGTTCGCCCGGTGTTAAATTGCTTCTCGTATATTTGCCTTCGTCGCGCGACGCGCTTGGATCCTAGCGTGTCGCGCTTGCGAATAGCGTGCGAAACGCGTGTGCACGCGCCCGTTAACCGAGTGACACACTGTGTTCGGTGACGCAGGTGGGGCCGTGTCGCGTATCCCCTCGTCGAACAGTTGTATCCGGTCCCCTTTGGCCCAGTAAACGGACGATTCTTCGCTCGATCGCGCTGTTCGTACTTAGACGAAGGATCAGGCGAAAAATGACGGACGACTTTTGTCTGCCTGTATCGTCGGAATCGCTTCAGCGAGAGACCTGCCAGGCCAGGTAACCTCGGCGCGTGGAAGTTCAAGGGGGACGTCCCTGAAAAGGCGAGGTAGAAGGCGCGGTGGAACCGTGAGAATCAGGCGGAAAAATATGCGAGAGAAATGTGAGACGTGGAATCAGCTCCGATGGGATCCGGTCGAAAAATCGTGCGATCGATGGGATTCAGGTGATTACGTGGATGACAGGCGAGCTGCTCCATCGGTTTCGTCCGTTCCTGACGCACGCACACGCTGACCAGACAGGGGGCGGGGGTAGTTCGGCCTTTCATCCCCCTAGCGTTCATGGTTTTCGACATAATTACGCGTACGAGCTGGCAAACAATAGTCCTCGGTACGGAGTGCTCGCGTTGCAGCGGACAAAGCGTCGAGTGGCCAGGTAGCAAAATCGTTCGTGCTACGCTGAGTCGTGAGCTAAGGGTGAGAGAGAGAGAGAGAGAGAGAGAGAGAGAGAGAGAGAGAGAGAGAGAGAGAGAGAGAGAGAGAGAGAGAGAGAGAATGGGAGGATGGGGAGGGTGAACGAGATGCACGCGCTCCGGAGGGTGGGCAGGAAGGGGATGAACGTGGATGGCGAGAGGATAGGCGGAACGAAGGGGCCAGGTACACGAATTTACATGCAGCTGCGTTGACTCGGCTTTAATAATTCAGAGACTGACCGGAGCCAACATGGTGTCCGCGGTTACAGCGGCGTGGCGCACCACCATGGAAACGGCCGCAAGGTGGCAGGAACGGCTTTCTGGATGATTGCTTTTTCTACGGCCTCGATCGGGACGCGGCGTCGCGACGATACGGGACCATTCTGCGACGCGTCGACCTTCGCGGCGAATCGCGGGGATGCTGGTACATTTAACGCTCTACGGCGAACGTGATTATTCTTCCTTTCAATGGAACGGTCATGGGGGACAATGACAGCCAGTAATTTGAACGCGGGGAGAGGGCTCGTTCACGAGATACGTGTCGAACGAAAAATGCGGGCGTCGTAAATATATCGGAAACTTCTGCGCGGATGGAATCCAACGTAACCGCCATTAACCGAAGCCACGAACTTTTCAAACCAACCCCCCCTCCCCCATTCCACGGTTCCGCTCCGTTCCGCCGTTGATAATCCCAGTCCATTTAATTCCATCGACGCGGGCGGAACGTTTTCGGATTTAATCAAATTAATGCCCACGGGCCTGGCCGCGATTAATTCCGGGCGAAACTCAGCCTATGGCGGAACGGCGGTTTCCAGCCGCAAAGCTGGCCGCCGCGTGTGTTCGTCACAAAGCCGTGTAATATACCGTCAGGGAAATGTGCAAACGTCTTTCCTGGACGGCAGAAGCGGCCACGGCTAGGTCCATTAAGCTCCGCTGTTTGTAGTCCGCGCGTTTGTCCCGTGTTTCAGCTCTTCCCGGGGGACTCCATCGCCCGTTGGTTAAGCTTTTCACGGTTTGCACCCCCTGGCGAGTGGGAGCGGCGGTTTTCCGCTGACCGCGGTCCGGACGCGATTGTTATTTTCGCGTGGTTCAGTCGCTTCCCTGTCCGTCGTTTGTTTTTTTTTTTTTTTACCTCTTCGTCCGAGTGACTCGTTTCCAATGCATCGTCGCGATATCGTTGTTTGTTGTTTTACGTCGCAGCGAGGCGTTATCGCTGCGCGATCGCGAGGCCTCCGCCGCGACCCGGCCGGTCGTCCAACGACACATTTCGGTCGGTTTCTCCTTCGAACGAAGGAAATGACTGATTACACCTCGGGTCAAGCCTCCCATCGTTCGTCCGTTACGTCGGCGCGAAGTGTGTAATTCAGGTCCGCGCGACCGGCTCGCCGGGAAGTCGTTACTTAAAAATATTCGCGCAACGAACGAAACAACGCCGGCGAAGTATTTCATTTCCAGAACCGTTGCGGCGACCGCGACGAGTAAACACGCCGATCTTTCACGAACTTCGTCGCGGAATCGAACGAACCGTTTCCCCTGATCGCGCGAGCCTCGAAACACAGACGGCCCGCGGCAGAAATCTCCGCCCCTCCCCCCACCCCCACTCCTACCGGGACCGCGAACCGGCAAACGTTTCGGCGTCATTCCGTCCACGTGCCGATCCGACGAAAACCCCAGTCGAAATTGGCAGGCGGCACGCGGACGAACAATGCGCCGGTGGTTCGTTGAACGACTTCCGCGGGGCAGTTTCGCGCGGCGGAATGACACGCAGAGAGAGCGTTTCTGTTCGACCGCGCCGCGTTGCCGTCGATCCACCAAGAATAGGTTTTTACGGCTGTCCGACGGTTCGGGCGCGGAGGAATTATTTACTTGCGCCGCGTGGCAGAAATAGCGCGGCCGGAAATTTATTTATCCACTGTCCCGGCGCGGCGAGGCGTCCGGCCGACTGAAATATAAATTCCCTAGGGGAAAGGTGCGACGAGTCGGATCGCTCCGCGGCCGCGGCGCGACGGCCGTCGTCAGTCGACGAATCGCGGGTCCGAACTGGCCGAACCGGGCGAAGTTCGAGCACGGTGAGAAAGAAAACGGGTGCAAGTCGCGCGAGCAATAGCGGTCCACGCATTTTTTAATTATAGAGAAGCGTGAACCCGATGGCACCCAGAGCTCCGAGAGGTCCGAAAATATCCCACGCCTGTGGCCACCCGCATGGTCCGCATCCGAATGCCCTGTTTCCCTCCCCGTTCTCGTCACTGGAGAAAAAGGGAAAAAGATCCCCCTCGATTTAGGGGGAAGAGGAACCGAGAAGCTTCGGGAGGCCATCGATCCTTTAATCTTCCGTAGAAGGGCGACGACACTGGCGTCGTTACGCCAGGCGTCAGAGGCAAATCCTCGACGCGACGCCAGTGGCAACGTCGCCCGACAATTGCCAATTAACCGGTTCGAGCCGCTGGGTCAATTGGACCCACGCTTTCAGCTCGGATTCCTGAGTCTGGTCACGTCTTCGCCATGAAATTACTCGCCTGGTACACGCAATGTCGCCCTCTCCCAGGCGTGCATCCTCGCAGCTCGTGGCTGGCCTTCGTCCCCCGTGACTCTCATCCTCTCGGTTCAACGGAGACCCGTACGATCTCGCGAATGTGCCACCGTTTCGGACACCTTCCGTCCAGCCGGAGTTCGAGGTCACGCTGATCGTAAAAAGAAGAGGGGGGGAATACAATCGAACGTTGGAACGCGTTAGACGAACGTTACCGACGACGGCCGACCAAGCTATGACACGCGTCTGGCATTTTTCCTTCGCGACCTGCCCGATTATCGTCGCGCTCCGTCGTGCCCCGTTACACGCAGCTTTCAATCCTTCGACAACGAGTTAATCGGCGGTCGCCTTTTGCTCGGAGCTGTACGGGAGCCAAGGAACACACGGGCGTACGTATACATTAAGTTCGCCACGGTGCAGCACACGTACCACGGCGACATATGGCAGTGCTCCAACAAGTGGCAGAGGGAGCTTGGTGTGTTTGCAGGCCTTATGGCCGCGTGTACGTCGTCCATTGTCCGCTCTGACGCGTGACATTATGCTCGTTCCTTTCTTCGAAAATCGCGTACACGTTGGTTTGTCCGCCTCGCCTTTCGCCAACCGTCGGCAACTTTGTTTCTTGTTTCATTACCGCGACGGAAGCGTTCGATATACGAAGATACGCGTACGATGTATCGATTTCGCTTCAAACGGCGGGGGGATTTTTCTTCGCGCCGGTCATAGTCAGCCAAGATTTAATTAGCCAGCATTTTTGTTCCCCCACTGGGACGGTATACCGAGAATCGCTGCTCGTTCGCTGCATTCGTCGGGTGCCCAGGATATTCGTCGCGCTTCTTCCTGGAACTATTCGAATCGTTAAATATTCTCCGCTCCTTGCGCTCGCGTTCCTCGCTCAGCTGCCCCGCTGTTTTCGACACGTCCAGGCGTTTCGTCGCGATCCGTTGCTCTTAATTAGAATCGCCGGCGAGAGTTCGCGAGGCGAGTTGTCCCTGCGCTGGAGAAATGCTGAAACGCTCGAGGAAACTGTGATACATTTATCCCCAGGACTATCGGTGGATCCTGAGAGGACAGTCTACGTACCTTTCTGCACGATTGCCAGCGAAACGTCGGGCCAGACGAAGGTCAAGGCGAGTACTGTTCGGGGCCTGTTCGAAGGGACTCGCGGCCCCCCCATTGTTCTCAACAGGCCGTCGAGTTATCTCCCTGAACTATCTCCCCGTCCTGTTATGGGAGCGTGGGCAACGCGAACTCTCGCAGAACTCTTTGTCCCCGTCCCCCAACAGTACGATACCGCGATCTCGCGGAAAGTTATTTTCGGGCTGCGCAAAATCTCTGAGCACTCGGTACCCCGAGGGACTCTATGGCAAGTTTAAGAAAGGGAACGACTGTAACGTGACGCGATCTCTGTAAAATATATTGCAACAGTGGGCCACTGTTTAAACCGATAGTGCCAGCAATGTTTATATTCGCATGGCTGATAGAAAAAGGGATCGGTTAATTTTTTCCACGAAACGAACGGTCCCCGGGCGATTCTACTGTCCCCGTGACCCTTTGCCCGCGACACGGCGAATCTTTCTTCAACCGAAGAACTCTTGCCGGAGAGTGTACCGCATGCCACATACCGAGCCGCGATTTGAATTACAATCGGCGCATCCCGTCCAGCCGGTTCGAGTCTCGTTAACCACCCGCCATTCTTATGTAATTTTATGCTAAATTTCCTCAACCCTTTTCCACCGGGAGGCCGCGACGCGCCGCGTCGCCTCTGTTGCTCGCTTTTCCCCTCCGTCATCTTTCAGCCCTCCGACGCCCGCGCCCTTTGTTCGACGACGTTTCCTTCTTCACCCCCGTTTTTACAATTTTATTTACCCTCCTCGTTTCTTTCGTCCCCTCCCTTCAGCGACGCCGCGAAAGGTGGCTTTCTCCTCTCAAGGCACATTGTAGGCGATTTTGAATATTCCGTTGGCACGTTCCTTCAGCGTGCGCTTCTTCGGTTTAGGGGGGGGTTGAAACGCGAATGGAGTGGTTCGTCGCGGGGGTTGAATGCCCGGGGCGTGATCGACGATGCATTATCGTGGTAATATTTTTTTTTATTCCCGACGACTCGGCTCGGCGAGAAATATCGCCGCCGATAATTCGTCGGTCGTGCGATTTATGGGATTTGATTTGTCGCGTTCGTAACAGTTCCGCGAATTTTGTCGAACAAACGCGTGTAAAAAAAAAAAGCAACACAAATACGTCGATCGCTCCGCGGCGAAGCGGAAAGTTTTATCCCGGCGAAAATCCTCGGGCTTGTCCCCCCCAAGGGGGACCGGAAGTCCCCCGAAAATCCCGTCAAGTCGGTACAGGATCCCCTTTCCTCGAGCACTTCCTTACCGCCGGCGAACGAACCGGCGGTCTACCTTATCCTCCCGCGGCCAAAGAAACGGGGAACCCCCCTCGCCCCGTCGCGGAATCGATCAGTCGCGCGAAGAAAAAAAGATTCGAACGCGGTACGCGTTCGACTGGTCGTCGCCGTGCGATGTCCCCCCACCCCGCTGCTTCGAAACAAAGGCTGCGTGGGGGGGGACCCCCCCCCACCCGTTCCCTGGACTGTGTCGTCAAGCCCGCCCGTCAATCGTCTCTAACTCCAGCCGTACGCGTAAGAGAAATCCCTAACACTCGAATCGAAGTCTCGATTAGGTATCGGAATAATTGCGTACGGCGTGTATACATTAACAAGGTATTCCGTTTATTAATACTGTGCTCTCTCGACCGTAGTCTGCGCAATAATGCCTTCCTTTGGCAAAAAGCGTCGGTCGCGAGGACGCCTACGTCAACGTGGCCCTTTTTAACCGTTTTGTTGTCTCCCCGAAAGAGAGCTACGCTAGACGAAGACAGCGTGCATCGGCGAGACGCACATGGCCCGCCTCGAATTTTCTAACATATGGTTCAACCGTTCTCCGTTCCGGACGTCGTTCCTCAAGATCGCACCCGCCAAGGGCGATCGATAACACTCGCCCGATCCTTAATCAACGATCCGGCTTAACCGTTTTCCGGGAAGCCTTCCGCGGGATTACACACGGTGTCCAATTAATAATAACGGGCGTTGTGGGAGGGGCGAGGGGACCGGCCATGAATAAATTGAAACTTCATCGGATACGGCCTCGAGCAGTCGGCTCATCAGCATGCAAATTTTCCAACTCTTCTCCTTTTTCATTCTCTCCTCTCCCCCCATCTCTCTCCCTCTCTCTCCCTCTCTCTCCCTCTCTCTTCCCCACCATTCGTCCAATCCGTTTCACCGACGTCGCTATAACAGACACCATCCTAATCGCGGCGGCCGCGCGTCATCAGCAAACTCGGATTACGATTCCCTCGGCTGTTATCCGAGTTGCGCTGATAACCCGTTACTTGGGTTACTCGGCTATAATCGCCTGTATCTGTACGCGGAATCGCCCGCCTGGCCCGTCGGCTTGAGGCCCCGTTCACGCTTCCGTTGTCGTCGAATCGGTCGAGACTGGATGTTGTTTATAATTGTTTATTCAGAGTCAGCCTATCGTTGCAATAGTTTCGCAGATCTCACTATACTTTTAGTTTACGTCGCAGTATTGCGGCTCTTACTAAGCACTCGTCTTAATTTTTCTGTTGAACTGCTCGGGTGTCGCGGGCCCCCTTTTTATATTTGGAAAAGTGCCGGAAAATTGGGAGTGGGAGATTGCCTATGAAGGAATTCTGAGTTCAAGGGGTGATGTACTTACTTGGTAGAATTCTGTGTGGACCAGCATCCGGTTAGAATTTAGACAGTAGCGGTTTGACCTTCGACTCTGATTAGAATTTAGAAGGGTGATAAGGTGGTGCGTGAGAAATATAATGGGCGAATTGTTATTTTCGAATTGTTCGAACAATTCACGCATCACCTTATCACCCTTCTAAATTCTGATCAGAGTGAAAGGTCAAACCGCTGCTATGTAAATTCTGACCGGATGCTGGTCCGCGCAGAATTCCAGGAAACAAGTGGGCGACCCCTGAACTCGAAATTTGTTGATAATTTGGCACTTTTCCGAATAAAAAAAAGGGGACACGCGACACCCAACGAGTTCAGTGGTTCAGTAGAAAAATTAAGACGAGTAGTTCAGTAGGAGCCGCAATACTGCGACGTAAAATGAAATTGTAGTAAGATCCTTGAAAGTGTTGCGACGATAGTGTTCGGGCCCAAACAGTAGACTCATAAAGCCATCGAGTTCCTTAACATATAATTATTTACGTTTCGGGTATACTTACTATATTCCACAGCTGCAAGCTGTATATCTATAAATTCGTGCATCGCCTTTTTTTTGGATTAGCAGGTTTTATTGAAAGTCGCAACATTTTATGGCTTTACAATCCGCGAACCTTTAGCTGCACACGTGGACTCCGCGTACGGCACCCTCAGTCACTACCTGAGAGTGACCGGTAATTAGGGGCGTTAATTTCCACTTCTACCAGATTTTGGAATATCCCTTCCGTCACCTTTTTACACGAACAAACCCTCTGAACTAACCAATCAGCGTATCACCAACAACGACACGCCCATCCCTAGGGTTTGCGAGTCTTCGTTAAAGCGAAACTAAGTAAGACTCGGTAGTACGACTAGATCGTCGAGTCAGATCGCGTCATCAATAGTTCCATCAATAGTTATCATCGACACCTTCAAAATCTGTGCAACACCTCCAAGGTCTTTACACCACCTTGCGAGGCACTCTTATCAACAACCTTGAGTAGTCGTAGTTAATTATCATTTTGTTACAGTAACATGTAAATATACGACTATTCATCAAGTGACACCAAATTTCATCGCCTTACACCATCTAAATACAACTAGCCCCCGCGGCATTAATTTGCGGTACAGCGCAACGGTCCTCGTGCTTTTCATCAACAGTCAATTCGCGAGCTGAGAACCGTACGGATAGGCTAACTTCGAATAAACAATTATGAACAACATCCAGTCTCAATCGATTCGACGACACTTCGTCGTACGGCTCGTCGAATAATTCGGTGAGACCGGTGGTAAACTGCCGGGACACCTGTTCGCCTTGCTTCAACCCCGCCGCGGTCCATTGTGGTCCCGGCTTGAAGGAGTTCTATAAATACCGCGGCGCCTCGAATCCGCGGCGCTTGTCTCGAATTCGGCTCTCGACCTGACTGCTGGCGCCTTCTCCTTCTCGACTCTCGAAACGGACGAAACGTCGCCCCGTACGGGAAATCGTTTTCCCCGTGTAATCTCTGCAAATATTTAAAGGGGTAACGCACGTACAATAGGGGAGAGAGAGAGAGAGAGAGAGAGAGAGAGAGAGGGACAAATTGTCGCAAGTTTCTCGCCCGTATTAACGTAATTCGCGTTCGCGGCTGGCTTTTTAATTAAAAGTACCGCGGTCGCCATTATCTTGCCAACTTGTAATCGCGCCCATCCATCCCCCGCCCGGCTTCCTCGCGGTGGTTGGCCTTTATTCGCCGAGCACGAAGGGCTAATGAGCAATAATTCATATTCCCCCGGTGGCGTCGCAAGGCTCGCGGGAAGAAAATGGAACGGGCCGGTCTCAGTTCCGTCCCGAACCGTTTAATTCCTCGAACGGGCCTGTTCCGCCGTCCCCTTAACGAGGACAGCATGGAAATATCGCGGCAGGCAGTCGCCGTTTTCCGCAACGAGGCGACCGTGATCCTTTGGGGAGTTAGGGGGGACAAGCACGGGCATCAGCAATCCTCTTGAGCACCCCTGGTCGCCATTTTCTGAGAGCTCGACGGGCCTAGGTGTGCGGGACAAAGACGCTGGACGGTAAGCAACGCGGTTCTCGCGAACCGGAGACGGTTTTGTTGATTACGGTTTACCAGCCTGAGGAATTATTCTCGCGGACCTACGGAAGAGGTACCCTTTGTTCCTTGCTAATCGCGACTGTTAGATGTTTGAATAAAAGTCGGTACAGAAATTGACGTTTCGTTGGCGCGTGCATGGGTATGCCTTTGTTGGATTCCAGGGTGAACGAAATCGTGTGCGACAAAGAGGTTTTTGTATAAGAATGTCGTGACGAGTTTGCGCGACAGAGTGATATGGTATGCGTCGTGTCCAAAGCTATGCTAACTACAGTTGGTATTCCGCTATTATATATATTATGAGTTTTTGGGGGGCAGGATGACCTTAGCCCTTGTTAGGTCGCCTTAGCCAACGCGTAGTCTGGCTCTTGGCAGTAGTCCTATCGCTGACTGCTACCTTGGTGCGTAATACTGACTCTGACTAGGCCAGGATCTGATAGGCCTTACATATTATCTGTGACTCGAGGGCTGGTCATCCAACACCTTGTACTGTTCTTTTCATCCTCTGTTTATAAGGTTCGATCCGTTAGTTGTATGAGAGGCGATAGGGCCCCGCACGCGCACGAGATTAGTCGTTCAATACTTCAGGTCAGTCCGTTAATTTGGGTGCTGTTAGATCCTTCAGGACCATTGCGACAGCGAGGAAGTCACTCCCTAGTGCGGGGTTAATAAAGTATATAGTAAGATCGCAAACGAAGGAGAGTTATTTAATAAACCCGTTTCCAATAGCGACCTTGAAAAACATTCCATTGAAAAACGAACTCGGGACTGCAAGAGATTTCGAGCTGCGAGCCGCCCTAGCTGGGCATGTGGGGTACGTCAGCGCTGGGCCCGATGGCGCACGTACCCACAGGACCCCATAGGCCGGAGGGGAAATGGGACTTTTTGGCGATCACGATGCAGCAGAGCATTCTTGCATCGATCGCCGTTGGGAACAGTCCTGACGACAGTTTAGCGGAACGGTTAATAAAGAGTAGCTGGTTCAAGCGTCTTAGATAAAGCATCCCTATCTATTTACTCGCGGCTACCTTGGGAAACGTATTATTATATTGTATTGTTGTGCTTTGGATATTTGCTATTGATAGCGAATATAAAACATGCTAGAGCAAAATTGTCTAAACGTTCTTAAAATTGGATTACTAATAAAGATAGCAAGACAACCAGATGGGGTTCTACTTGGGGACTCAAAGAGGGCCCGGGTTATAAAATTAGACAATGCCCATTCGTAGGTACAAGTATGTCAGAAATAATATAATTATTTCTATAAGATCGTCATGTTTACTAAAAGAATGCTTATGCGATGGAGGTCCTGGGGTAAGTGGCATGGGGTTCGTCACAGTCCTCTTACCAAAAGGCATTGCCTTCCCCACTCCGTGGCCAGATCCTCCAAGAGCAGAAATTAGCAATTTCTATTCTTTAGCAATGTGACGTCAGGTCACTTGCCATACTCAAAGTCTGTATCTCCTGCGTATAATGAACCATCCCTCGGCACTCGATAGCTAGAAGACCAAAAGGCATGGTACCACTGTACCAAAAGGCATGGCCTTCCCCACTCCGTGGTCAGATCCTCCAGGAAGTGGCTAGTGTTCCCTATTCTTTAGCAATGTGACGTCAGGTCGCTTGTCATATTTAAACTATCTCTCTCTCTCTCTCTCTCTCTTCTATCTAATAAACAATCCCTTGACACCCGATAGTTGAAAGACTCAGAGTGGTCGTCAGCCATCGCCTGCCGACAGGATGTTTGGTCCCATTTATTCACTTCCAAGACGTGCAATGACAATGTTAATCCTCGGGCATTTCTGAAACACTCTTCGACAACCTGTAAGACTTTGTCCCCATCATAAATGATCCACAGGGTGCCTAGTACTTCGCCAACCCTATTCTACTTCATTGTTCAAAAATACGCTGTCGCTAACAAGTACCCAGTTCATCTGGGTGCCTTATTCAGTTCAAGGGAACGTTTCATGGTGACAAGACATTCCCTCTGAGCTGTTTTTAAAAACAAGGATCGTGAGAAATATAATAGTTATTTTATTTAACACACCATTTACAATATTGTGAATGAAAGAGACAGTACTCTTACGGGACTGTCGAAGCGGACACGTCAAGCCTCGAAACGATCCCATTGGGGGGGGGACCCCCCCCCCCGTTGCGATTTTTTCCCCCAAAGATCTAACGCCTTCTGGTAAACACAGCCGCCCTTGAATTTTTCGAATCGGCGGATAAAAACGTTCCGCGAACGCTGCTCTGTCATCCGCGCCGTCCTCCTCGAAACGTTTCCGCCTCGACACGGCACGCGAAACTCCCGCAGCCGCCCCTCGCCGCCTGTCTTCGCTCGCCGCGTCACGCGGAAACTTCCGACGAAGGTTGAAGTTTGCAGCTTTCGCCCGGGACAAGTTGGATCGGCTGGTAGACGACTATCGCGGACCGCCGGGGCACGTTTCCAATCTGTCCCCCGTAGCTTTCGCCGGGGAACGCGGTGAATTGTCGTGAGAATGTGTCCGTGAGCCGCCACGGGACAAAGGAAACGCTTGCGGCCGCAGGGGTTGCGAAACGGGTGGTTGAAAATTCTTCCGAAACTCCAGCCCCCCCCACTTTTCTTTCTAGTTATACCGTCTTGTCCGACGGTTTCCAACCCCGCGGGGCTGGGGGTATGGAGGAAGGATTTTTGTTTTTTTTGTTTTTTTTCAAGGGGGAAGGCTCTGACATGCCCGGGGGGGCAACGAGGGGCGGCCGCCCCGACAGGCTGTGGAGGTTTGGAATAATGGGGATGATAATTGGCGCATGCTGCTCCGGCTTTTTGGTCGAGCTTTGTGTTTT
This sequence comes from Nomada fucata, assembly GCA_948146005.1. NCBI lineage: Eukaryota > Metazoa > Arthropoda > Insecta > Hymenoptera > Apidae > Nomada > Nomada fucata. The sequence goes on along the minus strand of OX411277.1, from coordinate 28,257,034 downwards.
TGTTTTTTTTGCTTGTAAGTCTACGCGGTGTTCGGTTCTTTCGGTTCGTGGGGCTCGCTGGCAGGACGTTTTGGGACAGCGGGCAGCGTAAATAATATCTTTCAGGGATCGGTTAAGGGGTTATGCCCACCTGCACATTATGAAAAAGACCGATTTTTGTATCTCGAGAATCGCGGCACCCAATTAATTCAGCTTTTGTACGCAGGTCCTGTGTATAGAAATCTGGTGCCCGATCGTGGCGCAGTTTTTTTTTTTTTTATTTGACAGAAGAAAAACGAATGGTTTTTATTTTACGCCGAAATCGATATTTCGACTTTGAACAGCCGCCGTTTAGTTGCAAATTATTCGCACTAACGAGCTCCAGAACACTAGGTAAAAAAAGGGACCAAATTTACGGGACGATATTTTTTTTCTTTATTTCGCGTGGAAAAAGATAACTACAATTGTAAGATCGGGCGCCTCCATCAAAGAGCAACGTTAAAAGGAACAAACGATGCAAGGAATGTGGGGAAGAGGCCGTGGCGTAAATGGACTGATCAGTGCCTAGTAATACGACGGTCTCGGGTTCGATTCCCGAAGCCTGCCCTTAGTTTTTTATTCGGTTCCTACACAATTGCTTCGACATATATGCTTCTGAAAGTTTACAAGTATTTCTTAAAAAGATCTTCTACTTATTTCCAGAAAAAATTCCCCAGTCCACAGGGTTCTTGCGATCGATTCAAGGGGCTTCGAATATTTCGACGATGTTTCCGCCCCGCTGATAAAAATCGTCGTCGCGATAAAGTTAGTCACAGGCCCGCGAGTTGTCATCCAGTCGAATTTGTCGCAATTAGCTATGCCTGCAATTATCTCGTAGAGTAAACGTTCGTCGTAATTCCGATAAGGTGGCTCGCGTCTCGACGCGTGTTCCGCCTCCGTCAATAAATAACGATAACGTCCGAACGAGAGTAACCGAGTTGCCCGCGAGAGCAGCCCTCGGTTCATCGTCGACAGGAGAATTGTAATTTCATTACTGTCGTTTCAGTCGAGCCTCGCAATCCCCGGAAAGTAACGATTCGAAGTTACACCTAAATTTTACCCACAACAAAGATCCTAGTTCGATCCTGGCTATCGCATTTTTCTTTCATCCCCCTGCATCGTCCCGGGGGCTCGACAAATAAATTGCTATAAACGATCCGTCGTAAATCCTCTTCGCAGACAGAACTTACGGCGAGCAGTAATTAATTGGACGAACTTCGTGCGACGGAAGCACGCGTCTCCCCTCCCTCCCTCCCTCCCTCCTCGCCGGTTTAATTCCTCCACTTCCGGTCGCGTCCAGGATTTTCCAGGACGTTTTATTTAGCGCGAGCAACGGCTGCTCCTTGCGTCACGTCCGTAACAACCGTCGACGCGCGGGGTGGTGGCTCGTTGATAAAACACGAGCCACGAAAATTTCGGCACCTGTTACGCTCGCGTAATGTCCGCCGACGACTACGGTACTCGCGTCGCTATCGTTCGTTTCCTGCTGCAATAACTGGTTGAAGCGATATCACGTTGTATCCCGCGGAGCTTTTATTCGTTATATTTTATATACTGCAACGGTGCTCTCAACGGAAATTCGACAAAACCATAGGGAGGAGGTTGAAATTGTGGTAACCAGTTGTTGAGGGACTACGTCTATGAAGTCTGTAGTCCTAAAGGAACTTTTTGTAATGTGCTGTCAATATACATCATCTTCAGATCCTTGAACCTCAAACCCCTTTCCCTATTCCCTATATATATATATATATATATATATATATTAAATTAAATTTAATATATATTATATATTAATATTATATTATATTATATTATATATTAATATATTAAATTATATATTAAATTAAATATATATTATATTATATTATTATATTATATATTAAATTAAATTTATATATATAAAATATTAAAAACTCGATTCTCAACGCACTGCCTATTGGTCATCTTCAGATCCTTGAACCTCAAACCCCTTTTCCCATTCCCTATTATATATTTAATATTTTTAATATTTAATATTAAATTAAATTTAATATATATTATATATTAATATTATATTATATTATATTATATATAATATATATTAAATTTATTTATTAATTATATATTATTATATAATTATATATATATTAATTTATTAATATTATATTATATATAATATATATTAAATTTAATTTAATATTAAATATTAAAAATATTAAATATATATTATATAATATATATTAAATTTAATTTAATATTAAATACTAAAAATATTAAATATATAATAGGGAATGGGAAAAGGGGTTTGAGGTTCAAGGATCTGAAGATGACCAATAGGCAGTGCGTTGAGAATCGAGAGTTGAAAGCGTTGAAGCATCGTGGCCAGTAAGGATCACTCGCGGTATCGTCTTGCTCAGGTTCGAGGGTACGCGTCCGATTTCCGTCGAGTTCAAGCGTTGGGCTGTTGTTCTGCCTTTCGTTCATCGCCTCTGCTGGGCCCAAAGGTTACAGGGTTTACGGGTTCGACTCGGGTAGCCTCGCGTTCGTTTGCTTTTTAGACCGTCGACGATGCGTTCAGGAAGTCATCAATCGCGCCCTGATGCTGCAAGAGATTCTATGCAACGCAGCCCCCATATCTGGAAAAGTCCCCTTTCTTATATCTCACAAATATCCTCGATAGTGACACGCCTCCGTCAGTGGGTCGCTTTTAGTTGACCACACATATCTCTGTCATAATTAGGCCAATAGATTTCTTTGTTACCCCCGTTGTTCAAGACTCCACACCAAGGAATCTGTAGTCCTTCCTTGGGCAGGACAAGGGAGAAGCTTCTCAAGGAAGTGAGAAGCAATTGTGAGTCAGGAACAGAAGCAAGCGAGAGTTACATTGAGAAGTATTTCGAGGGTAAAAGCGTTAACCATAGAACTCTGTTTGCCAGCAGATTATTATAACGTTCTTATCACTTGTCCAATCATTATTTATCCGCAGCAAAGTTGTTCTGGTTAATATAGAATAAGTGTTTCGTTGTTGTCTGACGGTACCGTGCTTTTATTCCACCACCCCCATTTGCATTGCTCCAAATTTTGGGGCTTTTGCACGCCGTCACTGTGCAAGTTGGCGTTGTTACGTGTCGCGAGAAGATTCAGAATATTTGTTATCGAAATGGATACATGAAAGTTACCGATCATCCGTGATTGATATAGGCTAAGAGAAATTCGCAAGTTGTCGTTAAAACTGACTAAGAAAAGGGGACAATCATGTTCGCGTACAACAACGTTGAGCATATGTAGAATTAAGTTTGCCACGTTACCCAGGACGACGAAGCAGTGTTGGTCGTGGAGGTATTCTTTAAAGGAAGGAATAGGATCCGCTGGCGAGGTGCTACGCACCCTGTGGTTAATTTATGACGGGGTCGCAGTCCTGCGTGCGGCCAAAGAGTGTTCTGGAAAATCGAGTGTCCCAGGTTCGACTAACTTATTGAATGGGACCAAACATCCTGTCGACAGGTGGTGGCTGACGACCACTCTGGATCTTCCAACTATCGGGTGTCAAGGGATTGTTTATTAGATAGAAGAGAGAGAGATCCAACTTTTTTAAACACATTGGTGAAATTCTTGCGATTAAAATGAGACCAAACATGATATATTTCAGACCACACTGTATCTTTATTTTTATGGTAAGGCATTTATTACATGTAATTAAAAAACAAAGTTTATCAATGTTCAATTTATTATGTTTCAATACCATTAATAAATATTCAGGAATAATACATATATTTCTACAAATATGTACAAAATATATTTAAATGAAGAAGATATAATTATATCGGGGAGACCGAAAGTGGTTGTTATACTTTGTAATTAAGATATATTTGTTTTAATCGTCAGATATTCAAATAAATTTCCACGTGATCGCCCACAAAATAGATATCTCTAATTTTAAAAAAGATACTGATGTTACAATACAAATACTGATAGCTGTTTCTTTTTTTTTTTTTTTTAATTAGGATAGTGTATTAGGCGACAAGCATCCTTGCTTGCCATGAAGTCCAAAATTTGACTCTAAATAGAACAGTAGTAACTGAAATAAAATTGTAGTTTGCTTTAAACTGGCTTGCTGGAACATTAGAGTTTGTTAAAACACGAGCTCTATTGAGCGTTACATTTCGAAAGCGGTTTCTATACTACAAATCAACTATAATACTGCGCGAAGAATAAAAATACTATCAAATATTTAAAATATTGAATAAAATGTATAGCTACACTAGTAGCAACTGAACTGTTAATTAAAAATTAATTTACAAGCTTCGCATCTTATTGCCTAGAACGCAACATTGGCAAGTCGTCAATCGGCCGTTCTCACTCCACTTTTTTCATTTAACTCTGGACGCACTATAAAAGGACTGTCATGAACCCCCCATGGTACCTAACCCGGAACCTCGAGCCAACAAGCATCCATTTCTGAGATCTTACGAACTTATATAAATATTATAATTTTTTTAATACTATACCATATTTAATATTATAAAAAAAAATATTATATAAATAACAATCATACCATGTCTGACACGCCCGTCCAATCGCAATAAATAATTGGCAAACTCCGCTGGATTTATTAAGGATAATTGATGTAATCATTTATGGCGACTACGAGCGAAACGCGAGGAATCATATTGCTACCGTTACGCAGAATAAATTCGTCCCAACGAAGTTTTAACTATAATTTAAGAACCCTCTATGGAACCGGTCACTGTTTCGCGTTCCCCCAAGCGTGCCACCGACTTCGCCTATATTTCTTTTTTTCCCGTGTGTTTCAGGTGAGTTTCTTTCCCGTTCCCCAAGGGGCGCAGGAGCAAAGACTTTCTCCCGGCGGCGGGTCGGTGAGTTAAGGTTAAAAGTTTCGATGGAATCCGCCCCCGCCTCCCGTTGAGCGATCGACGAAGCGAAAATGGCCCGTCGATTCTCCTCCGCGTGAATGTTCGCCAGCGATTCTCGTTGCGGGAAATTAATCGACGATCTTAGTCGACCGTCGAGAAACGGCGAAGATAATCGCCGGCGGAGTGTCCGCGCCCCTTTAATTCCACCATGGTCGACCAATTAATTGTCGTTAATTAGCAAAAGCCTCCTCCTACGGTGTTACGCTAATAACACCATGATAATACCATTTTTCTCAATCACGCTCCGTCGCGTCGCTCCTTCCTTACTTTCCCTCGAAACGTTTAATTAGCCCTCGCGTCTACCGCCCCTCGAATTACACCCCTAAAATAGACGAGACGCCGGAACGTCTTATTTTCATAGGCCGTCGCCGATGGGATTCGCGAGCAAGGGTGGAATTGGCCGGTTCGTAACGAAAGAGGGGGGGGGAAACCGAGGCGGCCGCCGCGATTGGGAAATCGATGGGGGTTGCGCCACCGGTGAAATTCTAAATAAACGATCGCACCCCCGAGAACGAGCTGCGAGATGGCTCGTTGGTCCCGGTTGGACTCTTGGGGGTGGGGTTTGCAGGGTTGTCGGATATTTATCGCGGAAATAAAATTGCTCGTTTGGCGTACGTCACGGCGGGGGTAGTGAAGACTCTAATTAAAGGGGTCGAAGAAAAAATAATCGGAAAGACACGCGGTGAATTGAAGTGAAATTAGACCCGCGTCGGAAATTGGCGAAAGGCGGCGAAAGAATTTCGAAGGGTTGAAGGGGGTGGGACGAGTATAGGATCGTTCCACCGTTCTTTAACTGGCGCAGCTCGTCGCGGGGGGTGGATACGGGTTGGAACGACGAACGAGGGCAGCGGGCCTGGCTGGCCTGTGCGTGGAAATGTTCCCCACCTGTTGCCAAACGATTCCCATGGAAACGAAGTTATGGCCACGATTTCCTGCGGATAAATACCGCGCGCTGCTGCACCATGGGTAACGGGGGGCAGCACGTCGCGACGACTTCGCTGACGGACGGTCCGCGACCCGTCGCTTGGCCGTGGAAAAAAGTTACCGACGATCGTTCGCGCCTCTCAATGCTGATCGCGTTATCAAGTTTCATTATCCCCGTAACTAACTTATCGGAGCCACCCTTTGCGCATAATTGCCAACCCCCACGACCCACCACCCCGTTCGTACGAAATTTTATTCATCATTCTGCACATATTTTATCCCCCGGTATTCGCAGTGTATAATTCGCGGGAAGGGTGGTCGAACGATTTCAGTTATTTCCACCCTTCGCCCCCTCCCCTTTCTCCGTCGCGCGCTGACCCCCCCCCCCCTCCCCCTTCTTGCCCGTCGGGGTGTAAACTCGTCGAGGGATGAAAAAAAATGCAGGGATTTTAATTAGAAGTCCCTCTCGCCGGTGATCGGAAGGTCAGAGCCGACGTAGACGATGCTACACGGGGGTGCGATGTTGTCGCGGCGGGGGGGACCCCCCCCCCCCTCTCTCTCTCTCTGGCTCTGTTGAAATTCACGCGTGTATTTCGCGCGAGGAACGCCTCGAAGAATTATTTCTTACGGCTTGCGAGCCAACCGGGCGAATGTTCGATTAAAAAGGGCCAACTAATTTCCTGAAACACCCCCCCCCACCCCCAATCTTCGCGAACCGTGACTGTATTACCGAAAGTCCAATCTGTTAATTAATTTTTCCACGCCACCCTTGAGAATCGTTGAGTTTCGCTGAGAAAAGATAAACCAGAGATAGATAGAGAGAAAGAGAGAGAGAGAGAAAGAGAGAGGGAGAACAGAATTCACATCGTTGCATTTTTAAAGCAAACATCGCGATACGAAGTAATATTTGCAAATTCACGAGCAAAACCCTTGCTCTCCATTTTTAGCCGGGGCCTTCAATTTTAATGAAATTTCGAATCCGCCATTGTAAATAAACGCTCGAGCTTCCGACGAGCCGGTTTAATTAATCTCCGCCGCATTATCACAAGCGTTCCCCGTTGTTGGAAACGGGAAACAGTCGCGCGAGTTCGTATCGCGTTTCATTCAGAATCATCCGCGAATTACCCCTCCGTATCATTCGATTCGACTGCGAACAGAAGCCGGATCCCCGCGATAATAATTTAACCACCAATTTTTGTCGAAACGAGTTCTCACCCCCTTCGAATTGTCATTAAATCTCTCTCCCCCACCGACCCCCCCCCCCCGGATCTAGGAATATTTCCTCGCGGCGTACGCGTTTAGAAAACAAACGGGGCGCCGGTTTTCGCAAACAAACACCGGCGCATCGCGCGAAAATACGTCGACGTCTATAATAAAACCACCCGGTGCGCGCACAGCGTGTTTCGCGCCGGCTAGAAACACGCGCGGACCGAATATTCAATTGTATTAATAACACGAGGGTCGCGAGTGGCGTGCCTCGGGGGTGGATTAAATCGAACAGCCCGTTTAAACGAGAACACGCGTGCGAAAAATATTCCGGCAATTATCGCGAATAATTCGGAATAAAATTATCGTTGCGCCCCCTGGGCGCCGTTGGAATTTCTACCTCCCCTCCTCCTCCCCTCTCCCCCTCCCCCTCCCCCTCCTCCACCGTCAACGCAACGGCGGTCTCGGGAAGATACAACGGGCGAACCCGTCGGAGTCACGGCACCCGGGATGCTTTATAGCCAATAACCGCGCGGCGCGCGCGTCTTGTCGTTGTAAATTATTAAGCCGCCCCCGGAGTGGCCGATAAAACGGATCTGATATCCCCGGCGACGGCCGACAGAGCGGGGTCCCCCCTCCCCCCCCCCCCCCGAACAGAAAACGAACGATTAACCCCGTGTTTCGCGCGACGCCGTGCGCATCCGAGATAAATCATCGACGTCGCGTCGCGGCGAGGCGAACGTCTCGAAGTAATATATCGCCGTCCACCGCGGGCATTAAAAGTCGTTTCAGGGGGGGACGATATCCTTCCGGCAATCTTTCGACCCGCGCGTTACTCCTACGTCCGGGTGTCCGCGAGAAATTATCGCCGGGGCTCAGTTTTCGATTTCTCTTAAATTTTTAATGCGAGAAAGAAACAACGGAAGGAGAAGGAACGAATTCGTCGAGCGTACGGCAAAGGATCGTGAAATTTATTACGGATATTTCGCACGCGTGGAAAATCCCTCGGAAATAGCATAACGCGGACGTCTACCGTGCTGGATAAGGTCTAACCGCGCCAGGGGCGGAAGCGTGTGGGCGAGAGCGAGGGAGAGAGAGAGGGGGGTGTGGGGCACTTACGAGGAAAGTTAGGTGCGAATCGTAGTTTTAAAGTGGAGCACACATCGGCGGAGGAAACGGCGAGGTTATTGGTCGTCGCGGGGGGCGGGGGCGATGTATCGACTCGGGTCGTCTTAAGTGCCTCTTAATATTAAGGAAAGGGGGGCGGCTGGGGGGGCTGGCAGGGTGGCCTTTATTGACGGGGCTGCGCATTAATTCGCTCGCAGCGTTGCGCGTTACGGAAATTTGTAGGGGGTTGTAAATTTTAAAACTTGTTCACGCACCTGCGTTCTCCTCGCCCCCGGCCTCTCCCGCCCCCCCCCCCTCTTACACGGCAGGGGTTAATCGAGCGAGCGGAATAATGAGGTCGATCAAACGCGCGGCTAACTTCCCCGCCTAATATTACGCAGCCTCTGCGGCCTGGCAAAAAATATGCCGAATATTTGAACGCGGCCACGTGAACACTCGAATCGGAAAAATTGTTAACTATCGGGAAACGTAAATTCCCTAGCCCCGGGGGTAACCAGGCCGGGCGATTGGATTTTTCACGCGCCTAACCCCCCCCCCCCCCCCCTTAATCGGTCGTAAATCGAACGAAGGTCGAAGGCGTTCGAACAGATCGGCTGGACGGTCGAGCGAACGTTGCGTCCTTTCCGCGGGGACGACATTATATTTCGGTTAACGCCAGCGAAAGTAGACCGCTGGAGTGGGGTGTGGGTAGGGGGGAGGGGGGCGCACAACGGCGTGAGCGGCCCGATTGGTCAGCTATTAACGACGCCCGAACGTAACGATCATGCGGCGCGCGACAAATACAAATTAATTAATAACGTTCATAAACCAGTCCGGGCGAGTAGCTTTAACGGCTGCCCCCCCCCCCCCCCTCTACCCAGGTACAGGGGGTTAGTTAATACCCGTTAAATTATCTACGGTACTTACGCGAAGATCATTAATTTATGCGTCGTCCTGCCAGTGCTTTTCATGCGCGCCTCACTCGACCGCCCCGGCGCCGCGTTTGTCAAGTTTTAAGTTAGATTACGGGCCTCCGCGGACCCTATTTCACAGTCGAGCCTCGGGTACCGGGTCACCGTTTCCCCCCCGTTTCACGCGAACACGAAATTCCTTGACGAGGATTCATCCGCGTCGCGCGTTTTGACCGAAGCCCCGTCGATCAGGCGATTATTAACTAAACTGATTCGCCGATTCGATTGCGTAACGGTAATATCGAATTTCCAATTAACGGCGCGCGAGCGCCTAATGAATCATAATAATAACAATAATAATAATAATAATAATAATAGAAGTGTAGAATAATGCCCGGCGGATATGTATCGGCGGTCGGATGAAATTAATCCCCCAAGCACGTCTCCAAACGTCAGCATTCATAATTTTAAGATGGAACAGCCTGGGGCCGTTCGGCCGCCATTAATCACCCGTCTATTATTTGCACTCGATCACTGGCTCGTTCGTTACGTTAATTAGCGTCCATCGATGGAGCAAGGATGTTCCGAATACGTTTCCACTTCTAATGGATCGTTCCCCGGTGATTATTCGACTAGCCACGGGTTCTCTCGGTTACTACTAGCGCCCCCCCCCCCCCCCGCCCCTTATCTCCCTGGACAGCAGGCGGGTTTTTAAAACGCGTCGGGTGACGGGCTCTCACTACTTGCGGCAATTTCCGCGAGAAACGTCTCGAGGACGCACGAAAACCTGCCAAACGGTTAGCCTGAAATAGGAAGTTCGCCGCGACGTTCCTTCCCCGTTCATCGTCTGCGCAATTACTGGGATTCGAGCGAGGATCAAGATGGCCGCCGCCGGCACCCCGGTTCCGCGATTAAGTGATTGCAAACTGCAGGACAAACCGTCTTTTTGCCCCCGGACCGGGGACAGGAATAGCAATTACTCTTAATTAACGAGAGACGCCGGCTACGTGGGCGACGCTGGCGGGGGGTTCCTGATTATATTTAAGAGGTTAGGTTCACTCACGGCTCAGTTGTTCCTCCGCCCGTAACGTTGGCCAGCCGTGTTTCCCAAGGAGTCGCGGATCACCGGCGAACGGGGGATATACAAAGAGCGACACAGCCGGCGAATTTCGGCCCAGTCTCGTCGTTCAAAACAAATCCGATCGGCGGACAAATCCACACCCGCTGCATATTCAACGGGAACAACACCGACATCGCTGATGACCAACTCGCGGTGGCCTAATAAACCGTGCGTAACCTCGTTACACGCGCGAATCGCCGGGAGGCGATAAAACAACCGGAGACAGGGTCATTTTTACCCTCGAAACTGTCGCACCGCAGCGGACCGCCGCGTCGAATACTCGATCCCCGTATACGGTAATGTCTCGATTAGCGTAACTCGCTCGGGAACGAATGCGAACACTAATCGTGTGCAGGACGCGTTTCTCGAGCGAGTTTGGATCCCCTTTGATGTTGTGGCAACCGAGATCCGGGGCAGCGTTCCAGGAAAAAAGCAGGTTTAAATACCCGTGTACGTGAGGTAATATCAACGTAACCAAAATTGTTCAATTTTGGTCCGTTTTAAATGAAATTTTACCAAAGTGTTCGTTGCAATATCCCGATTAAAATGATACCAAACACGATATGGTTTGGACAATTTTTACTTATCGTGTTATTAATAATTTTATTCTCCTTTATTATTATTTTCAATAACTGCAGTTGTCATCGGAAACAATAATAAAGGAGAATAAAAATATTAATACTGTGATAAGTAAAAATCATATCGCGTTTGGTATCATTTTAATCAAGAGATTGTAACGAACATTTTGGTAAAATTTTATTTAAAACGGACCAAAAATGAACAAGTTTTAATTTTTAATCTCGCTTGCATCGGCGTTGCCCCTCACCGACGTTCGATCTGGGTTCAGATTACATGCTCGACGCTTCACGCTTCGCTGATTTCAGGGGGGGAGCACCCCAAGCAGCGGGGATAGAAACAAACACTAATCGTGGACACAATTTTAAACCCTAATCGAGACATTACCGTATTCTGATTTACGGCCGGCCATTTCGTTCCGGCCAGCGCGATCGCGTGGTCTTCCTAGGTCGCTGAAAATAACAAAAAAAAGCACCAGACGGGGAACCGTGAACGATCCACGCAGACCTTTGTCCCCTCCCGTGTCTTCCTCGCGGCGGCCCCACAGTCGCGTTTAACTTCGAAATGTTTCGATCCCCGACCGTTCGCGATCACGTATTCCGATCCCCTCTTTATTTCCTTCGCGTTCCTCGTTCCCCCTCTCCCGACCGCGATCACGCCGTCCGCGTTGGTCAGGGGATTCCCAAGGCCTCTGGTTAAGAGGTTGGAAGCCGAGCGTTCGGCGGCACTTAAGACACGGTTCGTTAGCCGTCGGAGATTGCATCTCGTCGGATTTTGTGGAAACGCCGGCTCGCCCATTACCAGTCGATTGCCAGCTCGAGTGCAATCTCGTTTCCGGATGTCGAGCCTGCCCGTGTGCGATTTCTTGGCTCTCGAGTGCCCCCTCCACCGCTTATTTTGCGCCCTCGCGTGTGCTCCCCCCCCCCCCCCCCCCCCTAGAACTGTTCGGGACCGAGCGAAGAATATTCAGCTGTGACTTGGAGAAAAAAGGGGCTCGACGTTTCGCGTGCCTCGAGTGGCGATTCATTTCGTTTTAATTAGCGCGCTGACAAATTTCCACCAGCTCTCCCCCGCGCGTGTCTGCTTCAATTCGATCGAAAAGAGGCGGTGGTGGGGACGTTGCCCCGCGCTCAGGCGATTTGCTTGCCCGTGTAATTATCGCCGGGAACATGGGGAAATCCGGCGTCGAACAGTTTCGAAGCTCCAACAGTTTACGCTTTTTAACCGCGTCGCTGAGTTTCGCGATCGATCACGAGAGATTCGTCGCGGCTGGTTTCGGTGCGACGGGCCGCTACGACGAAACGAAAATCGAGGAGAAAGTTAATAAATCCTCGTTCGGCTGCGCGACGGGTCGAGCAGGTGTTCCGACGATTCCCTCGAAAACGGTGGAAAAACAGCGCGGTTGTTTCATCGTTTCTCGCACGGAGACAACGTGAGCCACCGTCTGGCAGCTCGTATTTCTTCGAAATCCTCGGAATAATCGGGACGAGCACGGCACGAGTCTCGATCGCGCACTGATGGCTTTTCCGATGTGCACCGCCTGCGCGAAACAGCTCCGTTTGGAATTCCGTGCCGGGACTAATGCGTCTGCCATTTTGCGACGGCGTACCCTTGGAACGGAGGCTGATCCTCCGCGGTGTACCGGCAGCGGAGAGCGTTTGGGATATTCCCCCTGTTCGTAGTTCAAGTTTCCTTCAACCGCCCGGACGACTGTTTCACGTGAACTCTTCTTTTCTCCGCGGCAGACGTTCGTGGAAATCTCGCATAGGGGGACTTACGAGGCGCGAGATGTTTATAAAACGTTGTTAAAAAGGCGTTTGATCATTTATTCTGACGTTCCTGTCGATCGTTCTGCTCGTCGTCGGCTCGGCGACGACACTTCCTGCCCCGTGGAGAGGCTGAAAGACGCACGACGAAGAAAAGAAAAGAAAATCCCCCTGGGAGCCCTTCGCCCTTTCGATTTTCCTGCATTTTTCCGCTACGTCGTAATTCCTCCTTTTGATTCTTCGCGTCGCCTCTCTTCCTCGTCGTCAAAGAGAATTATTTTTGCTCGATAACGAATTCCATTACGGTGAAAACGACGTCTTTCGTCGTTGGAGGCTTCCGCGTCGTTTCTCTGTTCGGTCACCTTGTTTCTCCTCCTCTCTTTTTAATTATCCGCCTGGCGGAAGGGCAAGCAAATTCGCCTGCCCCTCTGAGCGCTGACTCGGCCCATTTTACGTTTTTTTGAAATGATTTCGTCGATCCAGGTGTCATTCGCTGTAGTAGAATCGTGTTCGTAAGTGGGGGGAGGGCGTAAGTGGACTCTGGGTTGTCAGAAATTGATAGAGATGGAAGTTACGTTTGTTTAAAAGTCTGCAGCGCCGGTTATCAGTTTTATTGGGAAGGCGTGCAGTCGACCTGCGGTCTCTCCAAGCGCCTGAAAGCAGGCAACCGCCCCTCATCCAGCCACGTCAGAAACGAAATCCGTTTCGCGAGTCATTCGTCCCCGAAACGAAACATTCAGCATCGAACCGGCGCGCAGTGGGGTATTTGGCCCGAAAAACCGGACAAAAATATTGTAGCGTTGTTTATAGGCTCAATGTCGTAATGTAGTAGGTCATTGAAATCGTCTTAACGTCAGCTACAATTTTATGAAATTAAATATAAATTTTAACATTATTTTATAACATTATAACTTAACTTTTTATAAAAAAAAATTGTTTCCGAAATTGTATATATTGAAGTTTGTAGACGTCCGAATACCGTTTACCTTTTATTTAAAACATTTTTTTTTAAGACCAAGCCGCGGCGCGCAGTGGGGAATTTAGGCGTTCAAAAGTCTTTCTTTATGAAATACTTTCGATCTCCGCCCGTTTCTGCGGTAATTTTTATATACGCGTTGAGAATGGGATGTATGCTATATGGTTTATAAAATTTGGCTGCAGCCAACTGCAGCTGCAAAAATTATTGCATTTTTAATTTGTTGACAATTAACTAGAAGAAAAACGATTGACTTATTCCGTGCTTGTTTACTTTTTGTCGCGTTTGTCATTGTTTAGTTTATGGCTAAATATATATTAATAACTAATATAATATAAATATAAATAATATAAATAATATAAATATAAATAATATAAATATAAATAATATAAATAACTATTTTCAATAGTTTATGAATATTAAATTATTTAAATACTTTTTGACGAACTTAAATTTTTATGTACTGGATTCCGTACATCTTTATCCATAGGAGGTACATATTATGCGTTATTGATATATTTTTATGTTAATTTAATAGCAGTGACCCTGTCATAAACCTCCAGAGGTTTGATTGTGGTTTAATCCTTGTAATCATGCGCCATTGCCCTACAATGGAAGTTATTTCTCGCTCATTCTTTACTCGCTAAGGGATTAAGATAATTAAAGAGTTAATCACCCCTTCCGAACAAATAAAGTATTAAAATAACCCAAACAATAAAACACTCAGTAACGTTCGTGGCAACGTTTGTCGATGATATAATTATGAGTTTTCCCCGCAAAAGGGGAACAACTCTTGCGTTTTATTAACTTTCTAACGTTTATTTATTTCATTTCATAGTTTACCACACACATTCAATCCCTTCATTTCTATGATATGTTGTAAAAAAAAAGATTATGTCGTTGGAAAATTTCAATCTTTGAAAATGAAGTGAAAGCTCTTCTAGAAGTAGAGGATCAATAACTTAGAACTGAGAATTTTTTCATAAATCTTTCGTAATTTAATATTTCTTCTTATTATTTAATATTAATGTTTTTATAGATATATTGTTATTTTTATTGTAAATTTTATTTCTGTAAATTATACATGCTATACTATTCTATAAACTATTCTATAAAAAGTGCAACAACTTTTGCAGCCAAATTTTATAGAGCATACAGCATACAGTATACATCCCATTCGTAACGCGTATATAAGAATTAGAGCGAATTCGAGCGGAGTTCAAAAGTATTTCATAAAAGAACGCGTTGAAAATTAGTTTGTTGAAACTTTCTTGAAAAAAAAAAAAATATTAAACAGTTTTTCTTTTCATTCTTACACATTCCTAATCTTTGTTGATACAGTTCCTTGCAAACACAACTACCATTAAGGTCCTGAGCATTAAAATACAGGTGAAAAAATAGTATTCTTCGTTTTTAAGCTATCTTCAATTTTTAACGCTTGCATCCCCTTGCCACGCTTAACAACAATGGATTCAAGAAACGAAAATCTCATTTTTAGTTGCTACGGACATCTAGCTTGATATTCCGTACAAAATTATAAGCCTGCTCCGTGTTTCGTTCCTCGACTTTCGCACGCCTAAATTGCCGTTTCTTCCCCGCCGCGCTACGTCCACTCCTCGAACGCGTTCGACCGAACGCCCTCTCGCCTCCAAGAAGAGAACAAAAGAGTTCGGGACGACTCAGCAACAGCCTATCGCCCGACGGAGAAAACAGTTTGGGCCGCCGCGACAACGAAAACAGTCCGCCGTCCGTGTCTAATAGCCGCGTTTAAAAACGTCCAATCAACGCGAATATAACCGGGGGCCGGTTTCAATTAGCTTCGATTGACTGTCCAGTCTTAATTGAAGCGTCCAGCGGCGGCGCTACGGCTGGCGCGCACGCTCGTTCGAATTAATTTCTGCAATTAATAAAATCGCGAGCGCCCGCGATTCCTATGTAAACGATATACACCCGCCGTTCGTTCGCGACGATCCGTGAGTGCGTGCAGGTTTTTCCCAACGATCCCCTCCCTCACAGCGCCGCTGTGAATCGAATTGTTCTGCCGTGAATAACGAGGCCCCCCGTTGTTCCATCGAATTATCTTTACCCTATCGGCGCCGTTTTATGGCTCGTCCTTTCGAAACTGTCCGCGACGGAGTCGCCCACGGTTGGTACGCGTGTACGCGGATATATTTTTCTCCTCCCCAAACGGCCCACTCCTCTCCCCTCCCCACCCCTCCCCTCCCCTCCCCCGGGCGTTTCTGTTCCGACGCGTCCGTTCACGGCCGATCGCCCGGGGTAATTTGGAAAATTGCTGGAATCTCGTCGACCGGCTTGTTTTCGTGGTTAATTAAGGGTGGCGGGATGGGAAGGGTCGGCCAGGTGAATTTGTCACGGCTGATGGGCGTTCGGAAATTGGCACTGTGACCCAGCGAGGAGAGGGGCGGCCTCGGCAGCGGCGACGATTTTATTTCACTTTTTGCCTGGGGGCGAAATTCGCGTTGTACTGGTCCTTTCTTGGCCCGGGACCTTCGTTCGACGGGCAGCGCCTGGATGGTCGAGGGTGCGATTTCGATGCGCTTTGGGGGTGAATTGTTTGGGGAAAGGGGTTTTAGTGGTTTCTCAGATCTCGCGACTGGTAACGCGGTAGATATTAGGGCGAGCTTACGCTTGTTACCTGGGCGAGTGGTTTGGAAGAGTTTTAGTGATAAATGTGGACCTCGTAACGGGACTCGTTACTCGTGTAATGTGTTCGCCCTTAAATATCTATATTAGTGTAGCAGTTATTTTTTGTAAACCCCACGTAGTTGGTAATAGAGGACAGGTGGTGTAATAAGATTTCAGTTACTCTCATTAAAACACTAGCTTTATTATAAATACGTCGACACACGACGTTACTCAAACACACGATACTTTGCACTGTGCTCTGTTTCCACTCTCTCTTCGCTCTCACTTAGCTCTGCCTTAGCTCTGCCTCATTCATTCTTTATATTCTTTCAGTCTTAGTTTCTCTTTCATTCTATTCCTCATTTGCTCTCGCTCATTTAGGACACACCCCGCAGTCATCCCTCGGTGGGGGTCGGTCCCGACCACCCGAACCCTTGGGCCACTGTACCCCCCTATACACCTTCTCAAGTACTCAGCTCCGAACGTACCTTTCATACATCGCAATCATTCTAAACATTCACGCAGTATTTCCAATCCTACATTAGTATTATGACATATGTCTGTATTACTCTTATTATCTGCTGGTCACCTGAGGTTTTATATATAAAAATATTTTTAAGCGTCCGTCATCGCAAATACTCGTCACGTACACAAATATGGCGTCACCGTTTCCAAAACACCTGTTCATACTGTCTACAATCCCTAACCATCCAGAGTCCTTTGGAATTCGACCACACCATTTCTACTACATCCTTTCCAACAGCCTTTAAAAAGCCAAGGTTCCCTGACTCTCCAGCTCACATCATACGAAATATTCAACCGCCATAGTGTACGTCTAAGTGATAATGAAACCATCTTGAAAAACCGAAGTTGGGAGTTAAATTTTCTCCTGTGTCCATTGCACTTGGCTCGGATGCATCGACGAACTGTCGCTTCAAAGGAGCCAGGTAGCTGTCGTAGATGCGTGAACCTGTCTGTGCAACGCTGTTCCTGCGTATGTAGACTGTTTAGTCTTGGGTCATAGGCTCATCCGGCCTGTGTGCCTCTGAGATAGCCCTGACGCTATCGTCGCTACGACATTTAGCGACGCAGGACTGTTGCGAGTGCGTGACGAGCTGGTGTCTAGGTCAGGTTTATGATGCTTTCGAAACTAGCGCTATTTTTGCGGACTAGTTATCAGCCCATTCGTCATCTAAGCGCAGAGTTCTGATGCTAGGAATTAGAATAGAAGAACAGCTCCAATCGACAAGTCACTCCTTTAATACAGTTAACGCCATTGATAATCATTGACTGTCGTAAACCCAATCAACCCAATTGGGCCAACGGTAGCCAAAACAGATGCAAACTTCAAGAAAGCTACGATTATTCAAGAAAGACTCAAGTATCTTCTTTGAAGCGGGTCGCTGTAGCGACAGTTTATGGAACAGCCTAACGAGGGAAGACTCTCAACTGGTCGACCCGGATTTCAATGTCCTTTTGCAGGTTGATAATACACAGACTCCTGGTGGTCTACGTAAAATATCAGGCGTATTTATTCAGAAACTTTAAACATATTAACAATTAAAGTTACATACCCTCTATGTGAGGCCACATATCTTCTATAAACAGTTAATAATCCTCAAGAAGAGTGGTAGCCAACTGATACGGTGTATGGCTTTTACTGTAGAGGTCCCGGGTTCGATTTCCGGTTAATTGACTTTTCTTTATCTATTTGTGGTTTCATTTTGGCGACACTGTGCACGCCCGACAGTCTTCCCTGGTCTTCCCCAGTCGATAGTCTTCCCTCGTAACTATCACGAGCTAACAAGACCCAGCCGAAATCTGTTCCCAGACCTCTTCCGGATTGCTTGACTCAGCGATCGCGGTGCGATTACAAACGTGGCCGCGCGTTCACGTGCACAGATATAGAAACCGGTCCCACGCAGAGTCTCCTTGCCAAAAACAGTGGTAACGGGTGTCAGTAATAGGACTGGGTAACAAACGTGGACCAGCCTTTGGGGCGTCGGATTATGCAACCCGCTTCCGACCGATGTGCGGCGCGATTATGAAAACGAAAACGCGTCGGCCAGATTAAAACGAACGCCCATGGACTAGAGGTTACTGCTCGGTTAACGGCTAATTGCCCGATTAATTAAATAATTAATTATTTTACGATCCCTCGAGCGACCGCTCGGACAGTTTCTGTCGGGCGAACCTCGTCAATTTCGCATTTTTAATCGCGCGACGGTAATGACAGTTCCGTGTGGGTAGGGGTAGCTCCTTCGACCCTGGTTACTCAACGGAAGCGTCCAAACAGGGGGACCACAATGGCGGACGGACGGACTCGGACCAGACCCTTTGAATAATAACATCAGTCCGTTTCGCGGACGACGTGATGACGTTGAACGTTGAACGACGTCGATTAAAGGGGCGGAAGGGGTGCCACGCGCAGAAACCGGAAGAGCCGCAGGGTAGAAAGGAAATAACGAGCCTGCCTGGACGTCGACTTTCACCCCCTGCCAAAGACGGTCGTTAGGGTGCCTATAAATAAAATAATCGTCGGCGTCGCTTTCGTTTCTTCTTCGTTCTTCATCTTTCTCGTTGCGTCGCGATTAATTGTCAGGGTTGAACCGGTCCCGTCGATTATGGGGCGGGCGAAAGAGGGGTTGCTCGTTTGTATTTTTCATCCCCCTTTTTTATATATCTTTTATATTATATATATATATATTTTGATGGGAATATTTTTGGGACGGTCGAAATGATAAATAAATTGCCGTTAGTCGATTATTATAGGGTGTAATAATTTTTTTCGCAGTTGCGGTAAAATATTGACGACAGGAATTAGTTTAAAATTGGCTGTATTCCGCACCAGACGACGATTCCAGTTTCCGTGTCAGCCTGTGTACGCGTCGCAGTTCCCACACCCCCGGGGGTAAAACCATCCCCCTCGCCAGGCCAGCGGCAGCACGTGCCATCTTCCAGAGAAGTTGATCGCGTCTCGCACCCCAGTTTCAGCTGGCAAATCGAAACTGTCGAACTACTTGGGGCAATTAGTAATAACTAATTAGCGACCAGGGAAGGACAGGCTCGGGAGGGGGTGAAAGCGACGGCGAACTTGCAGCAGCTCGATACGACGACAGGCCTGGCCCGCGATCTTACTCTCAGTCGGCCTCGCGTGGACCCAGACGTTTCTAGAAATTACCGTAAAAATATTCCAAGCGGAAGCACGAATTTACTCTCCGCGAATCTCGCGGACAGATGGACAAACACCCCGAAAATATTCGAACTCGAAACCCCTGCCCGGCTAATTAAAGAGGGACGCGCAATTAGTATAAGAAACCGCGATGAATTTCTCTGGAAGCAAAGGGGATTTCCCCGACCGCGCTTCCTCCATTCAATGTCCGGGGGTTGAAAAACTATCCACCCTTTTGCCGGATCGAGGTTCGACCCTCGAGAGCGAGAGAACCGGGCGCCCTCGTTGCCGAGACACGGTGATTCGTTAGATTCGAGAGGGCCGCGGCCACGATGATCGTTCCTCGACACGCGAGACTCTCGACCCGGGCTCGATTGAGTTTCGAAACGAGAATTCACGACAGGATCGTGCAGCTTAGTTAGCCAGTCGAACGAGGTTAGCCTGGAATTGGCCACTCCGGGCCTACCATCGCCAGGAATCCGGGATATTCCGGTCAGGACTGCGCTCTGCTCTGGTCTGGCCACCGGAAGCCGACGGGAAGTAGCCCAGAGTGGATGTAGAAACGCTTGGGGGGGGATGCGGATCAATTTTTTTACTGTAGCCACACAGTCGGTCGTGAAAGTGGCCTAGAGGGTTTGAAAGAAAAAAATTTCCAATTGGCTGTTAATCCTCCCATTATTGCTGCGAAAACCTGGGTTCTTTCTCGAGGATACCTGGTGAGTCCCGTTCATTCATGTTCATCGTGTTATTATTACACAGATTATTCTGAACCCTGCGAGCAATTTGTCCGTCTCCGTTTCGAGTTCGCCGCGCGTCTGTCAGGATCGCCTAGGGCCCCAGAGAGTCACCAGGGCAGGGATTCGTTAATTCAGCAAACAAGGGATGCATCTCTGATGTTAATCAGGACGGGGAGGCATGAACGGAACTGGCGATCCTGTAGTGGGGGGAGTGGGGGTACGGGGCTGAGAAAATAACGGGGTTGGCGTCAGCGGTGCGTCCCTTTCGCCTGGCCAGGTCGTCTCCTTATCGAAATTCTTAATTAGGAAATTTTAATTATGTCCCGTGCAACGCGCAAGACTGCAGGCGCGTGGGCGAGAATGGAAAGAGGAGCGATGATCTTGGAGGGTGGGGACACCCCTGCGACGCGTTGATAGCGAATTTCCTTCCGCGAACCGGAGGCTTCCCGTCACTCCGGGAGCAATTAAACCGGCGTTTTGCCTTGACGCCGTCTTTTTCGCGTCGATGTGTTAAATCTCGACCGGGGTGGGCCACCCCTGCGTTTGAATTTCCCGCCCTAGCTCGGACCGCGCCGTTCTAAATGCGTTAGGAAAATGTTTGATCCCCTTCGGTGTAAAAATTCTTGCCTTCGACGTTCGTATCAGTCGTCGCCCATTGTTTAATTGTGCCACGGGTACGTCGGATGGGGTAGTTCAATTTTTTCAATTCAATTTGTCATTTCATGGCACGGGTGACTTCTCGAAGACAATGAGAAGAACACCTTTGCACACCTTTCCACGGATTCGTTTTAATAAATGTTTTCGCAACAGGCGGAGAGGATAACAAAAACGATGGAAGGGGTTGGGGTGGTGGGGGGAGCTGTATCCCCCGCTGTTGCGCTCTCTTTTGTGTCCTGCAACTTTTTAAGAAGCGCCCTCCGCCCCATTGTTCGAAACGAGTCTCGAGTAAAATCTCATAAAAGTGAACGGATTTCGCGAACTTCAGCTTAACGCTGTATACTATGCAGTTATCTGCGATTGAATTCTTTACGCCCGCCTTCGCTGGCTGTTCGCGAAACTATAAATGTTTCAGGTGAATTCTTTTCGGATCGCAACGAAATATTTCCTTTATGGGGGAAATTTTTTTCGTTCGGACGTGTTTCTCTGGATAGGAACTCGTGCTACTTAACGAGCCCTATTGACAGCAGAACTACCAGGCCAGTCGAAATTGGGAACTGGAAATTGGACTGGTTTCTTCCTCTAAAATTATTAGCATAAAGGTTTCGTTGCAACAATTTACGTAGACTTTAGGTAACGCCAAATGCCAATTATGTGTCTCTGTTTAATATCCGTATGAACACTGTACACTAACTAAGTAGTACCAAAATCTGTTGGTAGCTGTAGTCTTAAGTCCACTAGCATTCAGACAGAGGTAAATAAGGTTTTTACAAATTACTTGAGAAAAAATGACCGAGTTAGTGCCGTCATCTCGAAGTTTGTAACAACAGAGAGGTTTTTGAACTACGTAACTCATGTTCAGCGAAAGTTGGGCTTACAGATCGCTCCATATCATACATTTCTTCTTTCTTTTCGTTCCGTAGATCGCAAACGTTTTTGCTTAATTCGCAGCGTTACGTGTTTCTCGTTTCATCTGCCAAAATCGCTTCGCGTTACGATTTTTCGTTCGTCCCGTCGCTGCGTAGACCGGCCAGACGCAGAGACAATGGCGGATGATTCGCCGGAATCAGTGCCGTTTTGAGGCACCGGTCGAACGCCATAACGGGACGCGTGCCTCGACTACAATCCTGTTTGCAATCTGTCAGAATTGAATTTCGAAGCAGCTTCGCATAGAAACCTCGCGGAACCTGTTGCCCGTGAATTTAACGAGACATCTGGGACGATCGTCGAATAATCTTGTTCCATCCTTGCTCGAACGTCGTTCAATTAACGACTGTCAGTCGTCGGGGGCACGAGCCCCGTCGTTCAATTAACGTAAAATCATTGTACTTTCGTCCGTTTTACCTCTCGTCGCAAGCACTGCTCGATGATCCCCGTTTATTATTATATTTGCCTTCCTTTTCATCCGCACGATTCTTCCTCCCATCCTTCATTTACTCGCCCGGTCATACACCTGATGAAAATGGTAATGCGACGTTAAAGGGGGGGTTGGAAAAAGGGGTTCCAAGGTAATGCGATTAAGTTTCCGCCCGGCATGAAAGTTTCAGAGTGTCTTGCGAGGAGAAAAAGCGGCAAGTGGCCGCGGGAAGCTTTCGATATTGTCTTTGAATACCGTTTGAATGTTTTACAAGATGCACTCAAGCTTTTACCCCTCTATTCTTGCAAACGTTTAATGGAGCGGGGTCTGGGTAATTCTTGAATTCTCTCGAGCGGCGACTTCATAAGCTCGCCCGTTCAATCATTCACCGAAGAAATTGTTCCTTCCGTACCTTGCCCCCTCGAGGCCCAAGCCCTTTGTCGATAGAGAAGCGCAACGGAAGTGATATTTTATTGGGTGACGATTTTACGAACGGATACAGTTGATGAGGAATTTGTAATCGTCGCTTCTAGTCGCGGACCGTTCCAGTTTCATTGGCGGCCATTATAATCTCAACCTTAAGCTAGAATCAGCGTTAAGGTAACGGGTCTTGGACCTAGCGTTGATGAGTTCCACTCGGGGCAAACGCCGCGGACGTGCGAGTTTCACGGTGTTTCAGGCTAAGCCTGCAATTTAGAAGAAAGTAGCCGGGCAACAGGTCGAAATCGTTGGCCGGACGAGCGTGGCGAATGGCTCGAATATTGGCCAAAAAACTGGAAATCGTCCCTCTCGTTCGGTTGCATGATGCGAAACGCGCGTCATCTCCGGCTACGAGGTCACCCCAAACCGTAGGGTCCGGGCAACGACTCACTTATGGAATTATGACACCCCGTGCCGAGTTCTCGTAAGTTCATTCACGCCTCTTCGATTGAAAAGCAACGTGACAAACTGCTGAACTCTTAAGTCGATCCCTGTCTCTATCGCAGCACGCAAATTGGTGACTCGTCAGATGGCCACTCATTTATCATCCGCCGGGCTGTCCGCACACCTGTCCAACGCGTTGCGAGCACAGCAACGCCCGACATTTCCATTCTCTTTTTCCCTCTTCTGTCCCTTTCGACGCGCGGAGTTAATCGCCGGCGAATTAGCCACGGCTGGATACAGAATTAATCAAACGCGGCACGCGCACACCGGTGCACGGCCGACAAGAAAAACAGGGGGTGAAAGAGAGGCAGAGGATGGAAGTGGGAATAAAGGGAAAGGCAGTGGACGCTTTATCCTGCGGCATTAACGCGGAATAACGCGTGCAATTATCGCTTTGAGGCTTTCGCGGAGGCCATCGCCGGGTCCAGGACGTCCTCGTCTCTTTTTCTAGGGTTAAATAGACGCGAGGAAGGGGTTCCGTTGGCTGCTATTCGATAAACAAGTCCCGTTAAGTCGCCAGAATTTTCTGAGTCGCCAATTAGGGTTGCCTGAGACCCAGAATCGTCAGAGATCGAGATACCTCATAATTGCAACCGGCTGCACAAGGACTTCATTGAGCAAGTCGTTGAGACGATGCGGCGTTTTTGTCGTTTACGTCAAAACGGGAGGAAGCTCAGCGCTTAACGAGTGCAACCGGTGAATAGAACACGCCAGTGGGTTCCGATCGGTCGATACTTGTCGCTAATTGGCAATCGGTGTACCTGCATTAGGAATGCTGACAGTGACGCGCGAATGATGATGCGCCACGGACGTTTAGCTCGATTTTCTCGCTAACGATGGCTGATGACGGACGGACTGTATTCGATTCTCTGCGGGGTTCGGATAAGAAGCCATTTCGTGCAGCCGGAATCCGAACAAAACGGGGAACGGATTGGACGAAACGAAGTGCCGTCTCATAAATATGTTAAACAAGCACAAAACCCTGAAGACTATCAGACCCGGCAGCATCCAGGTAATCCGTTCACCTGTTCCACCCTAATCAACGCATTGGTTAACCCTCGGGACCTTCCGCCTCGCCGCACGGTCCTTCCGCACAGAAGCCTGGAGCGTCCTGCTTAATCCTACATTTTTTTTTCACTCTCCCTCGCCCCCTCTTTTTTTTTCACTGTCCACGAGACGCAACTTCGTCTTGCCCAGCCGTCAGGGCCAACGCTGGGAAAACGCTGGCTGCCTGCTTTATGCAAGCCTCGGGTTTTATGCAATGAGACTGCAATATCAAACGGCCACGAGTGCCGAGCGGAGCAGGGCAGAGCAGAGCGCAGCCGAGTGCCGCTGAATAAAATATTCGTCTGTATAAAAAAAAGAGGCGGCCAGCACGAGGGATGAAGAGGCGTTGAAAGTGGTGACTACAGGGCAGGTTGGCTGTGAGGCAAACGCGACTCCCGTAATGGCTAGGCAACTCTTGTACCGAGGGACCACGTAGTGCACGGTGCGTCCCGATCGTCAGGATTCGTAGTCCAGTTTTGGGACAAAGGTGCTGTCACCTTTTGGGACTCGTCGGCCCGGTTGCAGTACTCCAGCTGTGTGCTACCTCCAGCTTAGTGCTACCGTCGTTGTTGCCACGCTTTGGTCCTTCGGTTAACTTCGACAAGACCGGTCGCAGTCGGCAAACCACCTTACCTGCGGCCAGGTACCCGCCAGCTTGTCGCAGAGTGATCAAACAGCTGGACTATACTTGGTCGGTAAATAATTATTGCCGTGGAAAGAATGGCGTCGCGCGAGGACTACAGGAACTCGCGGCTTCAGAGCTGACAGACGGGGTGGGTTGCTTTCGAAACTTAGATTGGCGTCACGTGGCCGTCGTCGATCTACGAGTTAGAACAACGGTTTAAGGGGCGGGGTTAGAGGGGTTGCGGTGCACAGGGTGGCTGGGGGAAACGTTGTAACAGCACGATCCAGGGCGGCTTAACCGGCTAAAGCCGTCGTAAGACCTTTTGTGAAATCTCTATTTCCGTGAACGTTGTGTTTCCGCGCTGTTTCCACGCCAGACCAAACGATCCCCTTCTTCCTTTCGACCCTTCCACCCCTTCTTTCAACCCCTTTTCCACCCACCCACCCACCCACCCACCCCCCATGTTGTTCCAAGTCGTGGCGAACTCGTGACACTGCTTTCGTTCGTCACTCCATCAACTGTCTATAATATGCCCGTGTTAATTTTGTTCGTCATTTTTAACGCACCCCAGTCAATCCTCCCGTGACAGTCAGATTTCTCTGCCTCCTTTGAAACACACCCGAACCCATTCGCCCCTTTGCATCCCCTAATCCGCCACTGTCCACGTCGACTCTGCGGAATTAATTCCTTAATTGGCCAGCAAGTGAAGTCGAAACGCGGTTCAGTTCGTGAACCGCGGGAGGGGGGGGGGGAGAACCCGGTGGCACGAGTTCGAAACAATGTTCTCGCGCGTGGCGTGTCGCCGCTGGAAAAGTTGCTCGACGGAGATAGCTGGGAACTCGGTTCGCCGGCTCTTTTGTTGCGCGTTCCGCGAGGATTTCAGATAAGGAACCCCTTTGTTCTCGCCGCGTGGAAGGCGAGCCCTTGTTTTACCCCCCCCCCCCCCCCCCCCCCCACCCGACGAATTGGATTCCTCGACCGTTGGATATAAGTTCCTCGGAGATGCTTCGCCGGGATTTGGCGAGGTTGTCTCGCGGGTCGAGTAATTTTTCGATTTTTCGATTCAGATGTCGCGGCGGTGTCTTTGTCCTTCATTCATTTCGTCAAGCCTCGCCGCGTAACATCTGTTAATCGTCGCAGCTTTCTCATTGATTGCCCGCGGTACCTGTAATAAATGTTAATCGATTTTTGTAAACGTTTCACTGTTTCTCCTCGCCTTTTTTTAAAAATGGCTTAACAACACGAATAT
Organism: Nomada fucata; assembly: GCA_948146005.1. Classification (NCBI taxonomy): domain Eukaryota; kingdom Metazoa; phylum Arthropoda; class Insecta; order Hymenoptera; family Apidae; genus Nomada; species Nomada fucata. Next base: position 28,231,103 of record OX411277.1, on the reverse strand, counting down.
CGAATCCGCTATAACATGAAAATACGTTATAAGGAATACGTACACGGAAGATACGTTCATTTCGTTTATTGTTAAATAAAACGGTCTCGCGACAAGTATACAAGGCCATCCGCACTATCATTGCCATCGCTATGACCGTTGCCATTACTGCACTTTTATTTCCTTCCCCCCCCCCCCCCCCCCCCGTCGTCGAGAAACTCTGCTAACCTTATTTTATTTTCTGTGTTACAGGTAGGTCTAGTAAGCAATAAATTGATTTGTGTTCTGTGCACGAAGGGAAAGTACGTGCGAAGATTCTAGACAGTATGATGATGGCAAACCTACCCCCCGTTATGCTGCCAGCCCTTACCGACTATGGGATGCTGACTCCTACCCTCGGAATAAAGGTGAGTCGCGAATATCCAGCTTGGATTGGCAGAGTATCTATCGAAGTCTAATTAAAAAAAAAAAAAAAAAAAAAAGGAAAATTCGAAAATCAGTAAAAATAAAATTTCCAATCGAACGCATTGAGAATCCGCGCGAGTCCAAAATGTTGCGACGACGTCTTTTACAAAATCGCCAATTCGGAACGCGTAACCATGATTGTTGTCTAAAGGTCTGAAACTAATTTTTATAAGTCCAGGAGAAACAAAGAAATATATATATATATATATATATATATATATATACGTGTATATATAAAAAGGGTAAAGGCTAGTCAGTGTTCGGGGTAAGTGAACCAACGTCGTACCCTTTCTAAACTTTCTCTTAGCAGTGATTTCTTTTTCTACTTTTTTCTTGCATTTCTTCGTAAAGCACCCGCGGAGAAGCGTGCGTACACGTAATTATACCTGCTTTCTCTGTGCGCTTCCGTTTCATTTATTTCTGTTTCCCCGTCGTTCTCTTTGGCCCGATGGAGAGAGGCATGCTTCTTGTCGCTGTCAACCTGTTGTTCCATTGTATTTCGATGGCTGTTTGTACCCTCCCCGTGGTTTTGCAAGTGTTGCGTATCGAGGAATGACATTGTTGAAAATAATCGTGGAGTTGAAATAAAAAAATAACGCGTAGCAATGTTCGCGCTTAAAATTTTATTTACTTATACAATTGTATAATTTTATTACTATTTTTCACCGAAAACGTAATCAGTTCGAGCTCCACGGTTCATTCGCAGCAGTTAATTAATTTAATTTACACGAGTACGTACATAGATTATTTATTGTGCACGAGGTATGCGCGCGTCGTCGAAACGTTGTAAACTTCGGCCTCGAACGGGAATTTTCCTCGCGCCCGGAAACGCGAAGGAAAGTCCCTAATTCCCGAAACGGGGACATCTGCATCCCCCAGTCGGCTTTGCGAAGCCACTGTTGCCAACGCAACAGGTCCCGACTGCTGTCTGCGGCCGTTCTGCATTGGACAGAGGATCCGAATCGGTTCAGCAAGCTTACGGAACTTATTTCTGGTGACTTTGTGTCTATTAGACTATTCAACGGCCTCCCCCTTAATCCTCTTTCACCCTCGCGTCGTTTTCCACCGCACCCTAAAAATTCTCCCGTTCCTCGTTCTCCCCTCCACGTTCTGTAATTATCTCGTTTGCCGTCGCAATTTCGCGATTTCGCCTGGACAATTCGGGAACCCCCCCCCCCCCCCCCCCGATGATACAATAATTCTTTCAACGCCGACAAACGCGAACGGTTCGTTGCCCAATTTTCCTCGATTCGCCACGATTTCTGTTTCGTCGTGTTTTCTGCGAAAAGAGAAAACAAAAATAAAAACAGCTGCCCGTTAATTTTTCCCTTCGAACCCCGTACGATTCTGGCGAATGACGACGCGTCCGGAAACGGGGGGGGGGGGGGGGGACCCCCCCCCCCATCGGCCAATTACAGGGATTTCGAAATATTTTATCCGCGGCCCCGTTCCTAAACGGCTCGCTATTTCAGCCCGATCGCGTTTCTTCCGAAACGACCGCGGAGCTTCCTAGACGGCGATAACCGTTGTCGTTAGGCGGAGTTTATAAAGGCCTGGATGCAAAACAGCCGCGGAACGCCGAGGCCTCGTTTCTAGTCCCGCGAACGAAACGCACATCGAGGCCTCTCTCTCTCTCTCTCTCTCTCTTTCTCTCGAAGGGAGCTCCCTCGAGCGGTGAATCACGTTAAGTCGCTTAATGCGTCGCTTTCAGTTTAATTCCCGTCGTTTCCGTAACGTTCGCCCGGCATTCGATGCCTTTTTTTTTTCGTTTCTTCTCCGCCCGTCCCCCTCTCGTTGTTTCTATTTTTCCGACACACCTCGAAAACACCCGTGGAAACGTCGAGGGACGTCTCGAGGCGAGCAGTTAAACGGGTCCGCAACGTTGAACAACAATTTCGACCCGTCTTAGTTTTTTTTTTTGTTTCTTTTTTTTTTGTTGTAGAAATCGGGTACAAAATTTCAGCACGGAAAAATTTCCGTGGGATAATTAGCCGCGAGATAGAGAGACGTGCGAAGTAAATTAATTATGAGCGCGGGGAATTTAAACTTGATCGAGTATCGATCGGTACGGGACGATCTCGTCTTTGTCCCGTTGCCACCCCCCACTTGGAAAGAGGGTAGGAGGGCAGTTTCTTCGCAGGTGCCCGCCTGTATCTGGTTAATTGAATCGGTTAATTAATCTTGCAGTCTTTAATTAAACGTAAGGAGCGCCTCCTTACGTAGCGCATAGAGGGTGGGGATGGGGGTGGGGGGTGTTGCGATAATTTTGATGAGACTCTGCCTGCCGGAATTGGGAGGGGGGGCAGGGCTGGATAACTCGTTGAATACTTGATTGCAATTTTCGCAACACCCTATAGAAGTTGGCCGGCCCGCCCGAGATATATCATCCCCGGCGATTGCGTATAAATTACTGTTGACCGGGGATAATTTCGATTGGATTTGCAAGGATAATAATCCATCGTGCTTCGACATTCTTCGCCGCGGTAATAATTACTGCGATTCGTTTGTTCGCTTTCGACACCGTCGTACGCAAATCGTTGAGGGGTGAACACACCCCTTCGACGGGCCTGAACTTCGAGAATTTTTTGTTGGAAGATAAATCGATAAATCGATGATACGTTTGTCGCGTCGTTTTATGCACGTTTTAAACTGCAAGGAAAAAATTTTTTTTTTTTTATTAAAAACAGCACCTTGTCAGTTCTGGAGCAGCCGCCAGAGTGAGCTTGACCACCGGAATGATAACTACCGTAAATGTTAACCGATTCGCTCGAAATTTTGTACGCATTTAGACAAATGCATTGTTCGGTGAAGCGCGTACGGATTTTTCGATTAGTCGAAAGCTTTCTTTTTTACGAACTGAAAAGTATTATTTTTTTTTTTTTTTTAGAACAATTGAACCTTTTCCGAAACATCTGTTCGCCAATTTCAGGAAAATGGGGGTTTTTTAAATTCCGTTTGGACTTCTCTCGCAAATTTAATGTATGTTTCAAAAAACTTTGGTTTCTTTTATCTAAGTCAACACTCTCGCGGTAGTTGAGCGCTGATCGCTCGCTTTGGAGGCTTCTGCGAGGCTTTCCAGGGGCCATGTTTGAAACAAAAAAAAAATGCCTTCTCACAGTTTAAAACGTAAACAAAAAGGGACAGCAAACGGATCACCAATTTCTTCATTTATCTTGGCAAAAAAAATTCTCGAAGTTTAGGCCCGTCAAGGTGCTGACTAACCCCCCACCCCCAACCCCCTTAACGGGTAGCAGTATTTCCAAGCGGGGACCGCTCGAAAGTCCTCCGTTTCACGGCGAATTGTCTCCTGTCGAAGTGGCACGAGGAAAATTCCAGCGCCGTGACACGGGGGTGGATTTGAATTTTTCTCGGGTCGCCCGCGGCCCTTCCCGGGACACCTCCCATTGAATATTCCATAAATAAATCGGCGTTTAATAGAAAATCGTCTGGGGGGGCGGGGGGGTTCCCTCATCGCTCACTGTCACGCCGTGGTTTGCCCGCTATCTCAATAATATTCACTTTATAAAGTTTCAATGGCGCCCTTATTACGTGGCTGAAGAGACCCGACTGCTTTATCTCACCCTCCACTTCCACCGCCTCTCCTTCGACAGCCGTTTACCGACCGGTCCCCAGCCCCGTTGTCTCTGATATTTTTTTTGATTACCGATTTATTATTGTTTCGTTTTTTTTACTTCATTGATTACCTCTTCCTTCGATCGCTGTGACTTCGATGCTCGATTTTTTTTCTCCACCCAATTTTATCTCGCCCCACGGATGAAAAGCGAGCCACCCGGTATTCGGGTAACCTAGGGCAGACGGGTTTCGTTCGAGGCGCGATAAAATAGTGGGAAATGATTCGTACATCGATTTGTCTGTGGCTTTCGGAAATGGCAGACTTAAATCTTCAAAATCCATAATAATTCTAGTAGGGGAAAAAGTTACATTTACGAATTTTGCGAGAAGGTACCTTCACTTTGCCGTGCCCTTACTAGGGTCACTTGAAGCACACGGTTAACCCTGTGAAACGTGACTGGCTGGATTGTCGTACGAGTTTTGTTCACGAAGTTACAGTTAGTTGGAAGTACGACGATTTTTCGCCGAAAATTTTTTACCGGTCCCTCAGTTTCGTCGAGGTGTGCAGTTTACACTTCATGTTATCGGCGCCGCTGTTTTATTATAGCTCTATCATTTTTTTTTTTCGTTCACCGTATCCCGGATATTTTATTCACAGTTCTGTTTTGTTTCATCCACGGCGGTATTATCCGTAGCGCGCACGGTCCACGCTTCCATTTATGGTCTGCGATATTTTATTATAGTTTTATTTCACCTTGTTTCACTGTTTACTTGTACTCCACTATATTTTTGTTTTGTTATTTTATCGCCCGCCCTATATTTATCATTGTTTCGCTCCCGTTTCATTTATTCGCCCTTGTTACGAGGCGGTTCGCCAGATGGATTCGCGGAAATTTAATTGCGACAGGGAAGCGAATGAAATCCCTACCGACGGATTTCCTTCTTCAACTCCTTTTCACCCGAAATGCCTGTAGATGCCTGACATTTTTGTTTCCTGCTTATTTCGAACATTTTCGTCGAACGAACTTTTGGAAATTTTATTTCAACCCTGAATCCTGTAGGTGGAATATTCGTCATCTCTGCGTAATTGTATTTGTTGTTGTTGTTGTTGTTGTTGTTGTTGTAAATATTAATAATCTTTGCACGCTTCTGTTGCACAACTTTTGTAAACTTTTGTAAACTTTTGTAAACTTTTGTAAACAGCAGGTCGATATTTAATTTATTGAATTGCGAGGTGCTTTGCTTATTCACTTCCCCCCCCCCCATTCTGATTAATATTAATTTGCTTTGAATGATTTCGTTACGAAAATCTAGTACCCCGTGAGCTGCCCATTTTTTTTTTCTTTTTTTTTTTTTCACATATTTCCTAGCATATTTAATCCTCCCAAATATTATAAAAATTAACGCGCGCGGCCTGCGCGATTTTCGACCGAATTTTCCAGCGAAAAATATTCTCCCCGACGTGGCTGTCAGAAATGATTTTTAACGGAGGCCAGATAAAAGTGCAATCGTTTACCATCCTCCCACGTTTTATCGGGGACAGATAATTATTTGCCCGATGCAGAAATCCATCACACTCGATCAAGCGTCGTTCCAACGGGGGGGGGGGGGGGGAAGACCCCCCTCTTCCGCACGTAACGTCTAACAGTCAATCAATTGCCCACGTATCTCGTCTCGTTGATCTTTCTACGGCTGTAATTAATTCGATCACAAATATACATTTTAACGGGGGACTAATAATCGTATCGAAGAACAAAAAAATATTCCTCAATCCCCTGAATATATTGGATTGTCCGCAAAGTTCTTGCTCTTTTTCGATGGGCGGAATTAGGACCGGCGTTAATACGTCAGAGTGATTGGAAACATTATTGATATTTCCATATTAGTGATATTTCGGGTATCTTTAGAGAATAGTTTGATTAGAATAGATTGTTCTTCGGGTTTTCGCCGAAAAACGTTGCAATATGATTTTTTCTGTCGATCAAAGAGTTTTGCATTAATCAAGTTTTTTGCATTAATCAAGTGTTTTTGCATTAATCAAGTTTTTTTTGCATTAATCAAGTTTTTTTGCATTAATCAAGTTTTTTTTTGCATTAATCAAGTTTTTTGCATTAATCAAGTTTTTGCATTAATCAAGTTTTCTGCATTAATCAAGTTTTTTGCATTAATCAAGTTCTTGGCATTAAGGGGACATTGTATGTACCTAAATAAGTGGAAACACGAGGCAGCACATCCCGACCAAGCTCCAACAGCTTCCGGTAAAAGAAAACCATCAAATGCCTCCGATGCACCTCGTTTCCTTTCGTATTCAAGAGCGTATAAAACCGATAATGTATCCTGATCAAACTTTTCTCTAAAGATACCTCTAGTATCACCTTTTAGCATATGTACACATACGTAACATGTTGTCAATCATTCTGATGTATTCGGACCTGTCATAATTTCGCCAACCGAAAAGGGGCACGTAGGGGCCGGACAGTCCTCGTAAGCAGTCCTGGCGAAACTCCCTTTTCGAGGTCTTTCGGGCATCAGTGCGATTATAAAAAACAAAGAAGAAGTAAGGCTCTCGTTTGAAGCGGGCCGTGCCGGCGGAAAAACGGCTACGGCTGGCTGAATGTTTGGCGAGGTTTGGAGGAGTTGCTTTTTTCTTTACGCGGAATTAATCGCGACGTTTCGAACATTTGTGAAGCGCTGTTTCACCGTCGTCGCTGTCGTCGTCGTCGTCGTCGACGCGACCTTGCCTGTAATTAAACTAATGGAAACCCAGCCAGCGCTTTTGTGCGAGCCGGTGCACGGAAGGGAGCCCCGGCAAACATTGGGACGACGCAATCCATTGAAATTCGCCAGCTGAAAGCTGCGAGGCTCCCCCAACGCGTGCAACCCTCGAAGAGAGGGAGAGAGAGAGAGAGAGAGAGAGCAAAAAGAATGACAAAATTCCACGCGGTGCGCGTTATCTCTCGGCGATTTTTCCACGGGTTGCTTCGGAGGGGGAACAGGCTTTCGCGAATGGGCGACAATGCATCTTGATACGGTCGATATTTTCGTCAGGTGGGCAGGACAGAGAATTGGAGAAGTAGCGATCGGCTGATTGATTAATCCTCGCGTTCGAGGGGTGTCGATGCATCAGGACGGAGGTGTAGCAAAAAATGTTTGCGGATTTTATTCGACAGGGGAGAGGCAGTCTTTGGCAGGGTCGAACGGCGAATCTTGCAGGTGTTTTCACCGCGCTGGCTGGGGACGTAACCGACGCAGTTGCTCGTGGGGTGATTAATGGCTTCGCCGGGGCGTTTAAGATATAATTAATTAGCGGGCCAAGCAAGCCGCCCGACTTCGAATAGTTTTCGAGTTTCGTTAGATAGGCAGCGTTTAATTTAATGCGTTCGTACCGACTGAGCTGCCGTTGGCTTATAGTAACGTCTGCCCCCACCACCTTCGTTCGGCTGTTTAAGAATACGTTTTTAATTACAAAACCATTTGTTGACACCAGTTCAAAATAATAACGCGACGACGAGAGGCGAAGGAAAAAATTGTACAGAAGGCTCGCAGACGGAAAGAGGCCGCGCTGGAAGATCGTAGTAATCGTGGAACGATAACAAGGGGGATGGGGGTGGGGGGGGGGGGGTTGAATGTCGACGGGGGTAGGTTGTCGTTTTATAGACATTACCCGGCACGATCTTGGAAAATGGGGAAATCGCGGTGTCCCGCCGCTGGCAAATGGAAAACGGATCCCTCGTACGATTTTAGTGTGCCACGTGCTGGATATACATCTGGGTGGGGGGGGACCCCCCCCCCCCCCCCCCTCCAGTTAGATTGCCTCGTTGCATCGTCGAGTTACCATCTTCCTGGAAAGTGTGTATACGTATATAGTGTAACGGCGCCCCCTCTTTTCTTCCTCGAATACGAGTTGCTGGTCAAAGGCGAGTGGATTCTCGGAATTTATTTACCCGCCCAGTGAGATTAGTCGGAAGCTTGACGCACTTCGTGGGGTTTGGCAGGGCGGTGGCGGGGTGGGTTGGGGTGAGTGGAAAATCATCCCCCGGACTCGGGACAGGGTATTAAGAATATTAAGTTGATGTTCGCAGCGAGCGAGCGAGGGTGGCCTGGCGAGCTATATCGACAGAACTTTAATCCTTCCATTCATATTTTCCTGCGACTCAACGTTAATTTCTGAGCCGACCGACGCTCCGCTTGTTAATAACGAAAGGAAGCTCTCTTGGGTGGAAGAAGTGCGAGAGAAGATATCGTTGCGGTTTCAAGTGTGGCGATGGCGGCGGGGAGGGGGTACGGCCTTGAGCGACAGCGGATCATTTTCAGACTGTAGTCAGCTACGCGAGTTAAACCCGCCTTCGGCCAGTTGCCTTCTTTACCGAGCCTCGGCCCCTTCGCTTTTCGCCCTCCATTTTTTAATTTAAATTAACAAGGAAACCACCCTCCAGCTGTCTCAAAGCGATTTCAAAGGCTCTTGAAATTGATATCTCCTTGAAGCGAAAGGAGACATCGCGCGCCCCCTTGCGGTTGTTATTAACGAAATAACCGAAAAATGGACGAACCTCCGGAGAACCGACCTTTTTTGTTTTTGTGCCTCGATAGATTAATAATTTGCAAACGGTTCGAATCGTGTGGCCGTACGATCGCCAGCAATCGCCAGCAGTTCGATTCTGCGGCGCTGTTCGAATGGTCGAAGAAAAAACACCTGTCCGCGTTGGCCAGTCCGTCGAGCGCGTGCTTAATTGACTGGGCTAATTAAGGGTGCGATTGAACGATACGCTTCCCCGGCCAACCCCTTTGGCCCAGCGTTGTGGACACTGCGTACCGTCCTTGCGCCGACCCTGCGCCCGCTGTTTGCATCGTCTCGCGCGGACACGAAGCGAACAGCTCGATAACTGTTCAACCCCCTTATTACACGATCGCTTGGATTTCCAATAAGTCACGCGACCAACTGGACGTTTCGCAGCCCCTACCCTGTAAAAACGCGAAAAAGGTTGGTCCTTTTCTTCCGAATTTCGTCCAGAACGGTTTGACTTAAAATATTCGAAAACAATTAATGTGCTGACGCAAAAAGCAAATTTTAATTTCGACTCTTTCGGCGACCAGCTGACAGTGTCGCCGAGACATCGGCGGCAACTCGACGACAGGGTTGACTCTCAACTCGCCGTGGCCGTTAAAACTTCGGTCCAGCGAATCGCACGCGATTCGAACGAGGAAAATGGGTAAAAACCTCCGCGAAAGACGCGTCCCGCGGGATGCGAATTAACCACGCCAAGGCTCAGGTGTCACGGGCGAGAGCGTCTCGTTTCAGAGACTACGCGGCACTGATCAAATTTTCGGCGCGGTCGACGTTGCAACACGGGCGAACAAAGTTTGCTTAGCGCGACGGCGTTAATTCGGTTTGCCCTCGTGCTTTTTCCACGAGGAGACGTCCCGCGGCGATGTTTCCTCCGCGCTGTCGTAGACACCCTGATAGGCGAATTTTAAACTACCCTCTGCCACCGCCGCCCACCCCGTTGGAAACTCGACAATGCCGAAACGAGGGGCGATTCTCCCCACGGAGGAATTCAATTCCCTCCCGCCTCGACGTTCAATGCGAATTTCATAATCAACGGGCTCCAAAGCGGCCCGCGTTTCTGTACCACCCTGTGCACGCGTTTACGCGTGTTTTCGTATGTTTTCGTATGTTTTCGTATGTTTTCGCGTGTTTTCGCGTGTTTTCGCGTGTTTTCGCGTGTTTTCGCGTGTTTTCGTATGTTTTCGTATGTTTTCGCGTGTTTTCGTATGTTTTCGTATGTTTCCGTATGTTTTCGTATGTTTTCGCGTGTTTTCGTATGTTTGCGCGTGTGTGTTTTCGTATGTTTTCGTATGTTTTCGCGTGCTTTCGCGTGTTTTCGCGTGTTTTCGCGTGTTTTCGCGTGCTTTTCACCCGTGTTCGACTCGTTTGAGAAAGATCGCCGGGGGAGGATCCAGGGGGAAGAGCAAAAGAAAAATGACGAACCGTTTAATAGCTGGCTGCGTGCGTTTAATCATTTTTCAATTTGCCCCGGTTCCGTTGCGGCTTGGCCCGCGGATTGTTCGTTTGTGCGTTTGAACGGTCTGATTCGTAGGATTGCTTCTCTGTTTTTGCCTTTTTCGCGGCTGTTTAGTTTCCTTGGGACAGTTTTCGTGGTTCGTTTCTGATACGCTTCCACGCAGAGTTTGGTCATTATATTTGACGCAGGGGGATTGTTCTCTTCTGTATTTTGATTAATGGCGCAATGGTGGATTTTGATGCCAGTAATAATAATGATAATAATAATAATAATAATAACATGGTCGGTTTGAAAATAATAATTACGATTTCGATCTTTCGTTATTACGCACACTAATAATTATTGATACCTTCTGTTGGCGATATTCGTATTAAAACCTAAAGCAGTTCAATTTGACCAATGTTTGTACGTTCTCGGCAAGATATCGCAGAATCACGTAATTCACGTTTTGCAAAATACCTCGAGTGACTAACTTGTTGACCATCTTGGCCGTCCACGGAAGGGTTGATCGAGAACTCTGGCGGCGATATTGGAAAGTTTTAAACCGCGAGACGCGACGGAAAAACGTTAATGGAAATGATTAAAATGTTCCCCGGTCGATTCTCAAAATGAGACGTCGACGCCGGGCACAATGACGCTGTCCGTCGCACACCTTAATCCCCCATTGTGATACGAGGTTCACAAGGAACGACAAAGGGCCGGCTCCTTTCTGCCCCATAAATTTAATCGGCTTCCGGTTTATCTCGGCCTCAGCCTTCGATCACGAACGAATCTCTTTCCCTCTCAATTTCTTCCTCCATCGAGAGAGGCGCTCCACGTTCCATTGAGCGGCTTTAAACACGCGTGCAGAATTCCGCTCGCCTTCCTCCGAACGAAAATTCTGCGCTGTCCTTTTGTATCGTTCCCCTTTCTCCGCTGTTTTCCCGTGGAAAGCTTGGTCTTGGGCGCTACGGCCAGCGAGAAATAATTAAAACGAGAAACGGTCGTCGCAATTTCGCACAGCTCGAACCGATTTGGCGTTTTATTTCGCACAACCCTGTAAAAGCTCAGAAATCAAATCTACGTTTAACCCCGTCACACGGCAGTTCGTCGTTCATTGGGATATATATATTAGGTCGTTTTTTCTTCGCTCGCAACAATCGTGTGCATTCGGGGTCGAACGGCCCAGAAATTTATTTGCCCGTCGTGACAAATCACCGGGTTCCCTCGATCCACGCCCGATCCCCTCAGACGTTGGCAAGGGTCGTCTCGGGGTGGGATTTCTCGAAAACTACCTGTTCACCATGAATTTCCCTCCGCGTTACGGATCCCCCGCCGGTCCCGTAATTCTTTCTGCCATGAACTTGCGCCAGGTTGATGGATACCAGTCCCTTGCACTCGTGGACGTAGACCCCTCGATGCAACCAGGGTTAATAAACAAGTGTTCAAAAGAGAAACCTTGCAGAGGTTGCAATGATCACCGCGGACAACAAGAGTAACAGCAATTCCAATAACAGTCTTGCCAGAAAAATGACGAAGTCAGACTGGCAAAACGTTTATCTCCAAACCACTCCAACTATATATCCCACCCCCCCCACACGAATAAAATTCACTTTCCCTCACGGAAAAACCGCAATCCCCCGGTTCGAAGTGGCGACCAGTCCACGGGGAATCGCGTGGAACGAAAATCGCTCCAATCGAGCGTCGAAACCCGAGCGAAGTCGACTCCCAGCGGGCCTTAGGGCCCGGTGACGGGCTCTAAATAAATAAAGGGTGGGCAGAAGGGTGGAAGACACCGACGCCAGGACGAATGGCAGATCTGGTTTGGGGGCGGGGGGGAGCAGCATCCAGGGAGCCATGCATCAACCCCTATTACCCACCCCTGGGGTCTAACTGCCTAAACGTAACTGAAATCCGGCAGGCATTGTTCGTCCCGTGTTTCCAGGGCATGATGAGTTTAGGATGGATTCTTCCACGAGGCCGCACGATATTACCTTCGTTGCCGTATATCGTTGTTGTAATTGGGGATCGAACTATCGAGAGGGGTGAAACGATTTTTCGCTGGTCACACCAGACGAGGGATTATCGCGTGGCGTCGCTTTACTGATCCCCTTGTCCCTGCTAAATGGGGATTTCGCACTGCTAGCGCAATCTTGTCCCCGCCGCGTTATTCAATTAATTGACGGGCAATTTTTCTTCCAACCCCTGGAACCCCTGCCAACCAACCTCGCGAAGGTCGGATCGGTCGCGGTTTCCAAGAAAATCCCGCAAAACCCAGAGTAGTGCACTCCCCGCAGGGGCGATCTCACACTCTCGACAAGGCTGATTTCGAATTGCGGCGAAACACGTGATCGCCTAGCTCCTCGGGGGTAAGTTAAATAGGATTGCCGGGGACGTTTCGATCTGGCGATTTCGCGGATCCTCTTTAGCCCGGCTGCCTCGGCGAGCTAATCCTCGATGCACGGCCCGCGATTTCGCCCCGCGGAGTAATTTGCCAGGGACTTAGGCTCGGTTCCCAACGGCTGACGCCGCGAACGAAACGGTTTGCTCGACGAATCAAGCCGTCGCGACGGGATTAACGATCCGCGGCGCGCCGTGCACGCGATTTCCTTCCCGTTCGCGGGTACGCTATGTGCCTGGTTAAATTCCGTTGGTCTTCCGTAACGTAACCGACCGATTAATCGTCGCGAATTAATACGACGCGTGCCTCGTAATATCTAACCAGCCAGATGTTACCTATAACGAACGAAACGCACCTTTTGTCCGTCTGTCTTAATAAATTAGAATTCGCATGGTAATTTCTGTTCCAGGTAAGATTCCCGGCCCCTTTGACTCCGTTCCCTTTGGCACGCGAGCAGCCGGGGGTGAGTTGATTAAGTTTCCCTTAGCGCCGTTCCTTTCGCCCGGGCGTCATAAATGAAAAGTGCGAAGAGGTATTTGTGTACTAGCTAGCGCGAGCTGGCGTCGTCGCGAAGGATTAATATTTTCAAACCCCCGGTCGGGGGAACCCCCTGGTCCATTTGAACCCGTCCCAAAAGGGTCCCCTGATAGTCCTCACGGTCGGCCAATGGTCCTGTGGCTCTACGACGGTTGGGGAAGACTCTTCTTGGGCACGTTGATCAGAGGTTGGCAGTGATCTCTGTCAGCCAAGGCGAACTTGGTAATTATTTCATTTGCCACTTGACGATTCGACGGTAATTAGTGGGACCGCTTGGCCCGGGTAGCCATTAGCACCGTCAGACGCGAGATAGTCAGCTTCGGTCCTGCTCTTCTTTAATCTTCGTTTCGCCTTGCGATACCGCGGTCGCGTTTCACCATAGACACCTGTGACCCCTTTGACGACCCCTTTCGAACGGGAGTACCGCCCCGTGCAGATCGTCGGGCAGATTTCTGATTTCTTTCGACAGATTAGAGGGATGTCTGGTCGAACTGATGGAAACTTTGTTCACGGACAGTATTCGGACAGCGGACCTCCCCTTGGGACAATAAAATCGTGGGCTATGCGAACTTTGGACTGCCTGCTTTCGAAAACGAACGCACAGTCGGGATTATTATACGGCGATGCGTTTAATGGGCGGAAGTATGAGAATTATTCGGCAGAAGCGGTGAGCGCTAGCGTTGCGCGGGTTTCCGGAAACTAATGAGGACAAAGCGTTCTGCAAAAGGACGGATTAAAGTCCTGCAAGGTTGTGGTGCGAGTAGAAAAAAGAACAATGAGGAAAAAAAAAAGAAATAGAAACTCGAGAAATATGCGTTTCAACGTCGTCCCTCGAGCTTCTTCGCGGAGTGCCTGCGAATTTTCTTACCGGCTGTGTAACTCGAGGATTCGCGAATTTTTCCCCATAAAAATCTTTTTAACGGACCACCGACGGTTGCGGGATTTCATTCGCGCAACGAGTTCTCGCATGGAATATTATCTCGCCGTTAAAAACGTCGAATAATACGGCCGGCTAGGACGATCGGGTGTTTCTTTTATTCAGGTTAACCGATTGCTCCAGCACCCTCGTGCCATTTCAGGGTGGGCAATCGATTCTGAACAATCAGGCTCCTCGAAAAGGAAAAAAGAAGAAGAAAAAAAATGCGATTCTCCTCGAGGACCTCCGTCTCATCACGCCATCGAATCTCACCGTTTGCCACCCCCTACCCTCACGTTCTTTTTCCTCTTCGCACCCCTCGTTACATCGCCGCAGCCGATCGCACAGGCCCTCGGCGCAACTGACGGGGAAAACCGTTCTCGCGGATCGTGTAACAACAACAACACCGACCCCACGACGAAAAATGAAACATCTTCGGACTATGCCCGCACACCCTCTCCCCCCCCCCCACCGTCGAAGACAAAACGAGCCCCCATAAATAAAGAAAGGGCCGGGCCGCGAGAGCGCAGGAAAAATTCAGCATGAAACGCGAAACAGGGTTAGTAAAGACGCGCTCCTCCGAGCCGTCTCTCCTCTCTCGTTACGCTCGTGGAAGGGGTTAGGAGTGAGTTAGGTCGGGTGGTCGGCGGGCCGTCTAGGTGGGGGGAGGCACACGGTGTATCGGCCAGCGGTGCAGAGGGACGCCGCCGAGGGAACCGCTGCGCGTCGCGCAAACTCGCCGCGGCTCGTGCGTTTCCGCGGACGCTCGGCTGCACGCTCGCTCCCGATTGGCGGCAGCGGCGTCCACGGGGGTGCGAGGAGCAAGGGATAACGTTTGAAAGCCGCGTATACGCGGCGACACGACCCGGCCGCCGCGACGGCGGAGGCCTACGCGGCCGCCGCGAGAGAGACGCTGCTCTCAGTTGTGTCAAGCTAGGCGATCGAGTAGGACGCTCTTTAATCGTTCCCGCCTCCGAGTTACTCTCTCACGTACACATACACACACACACAAACACAAACACGTCCCCCCCCCACACACGCACACGGATACATCACACGTCTTCTCCCTTTCGCCCTTTCTCCGAAGCCTGTCCTCCTCTGTCTCTCGGCCGGCCGCGTCCTCCTTCCGTCTGTCGCGAACCCGTGCCCCACAGGCCCACCACAGACACACGTGCACACGAACAAGAGGCCCACACAGACACACGCACAGACACACACGTACAGTACCCAAGTTTCTTTCACTCTCTCGAGCCGCCTCGCTACTTCGCTGTCCTTCCATTCTCACGACGACGGTCCACTTGGTCCTCCACCGATCGCCCGCGGCTCTCCTTCCTTTCTCTCTCTCTCTCTCTATCTTTCTCTCCCTCTCTCTCTCTCTGTCTTTATTTCTATCTGTCTCTCTTCCTCGCTGCCCTTCCCCGCAACCCGTGTAATAAACTCACTTGCATCGTCTGTTTACGTCACTGGTCGACGCGGACCAGCCCACGAGAGTGAGAAATCGCGCGACGAAAGGTCCGACCGAGGCGAGCGTGTGCATGCACGCTCCTCGATCGCTGTCGCCGTAGTAGTCGGCCGTCGCCGCCCTCCTTCGCTGTCCGGCCGTGTCTGTTGTGTGTGTCTGTTGTGTGTGACCCCCCTCGAGGCACCGCGAGCAGCGAGAGATCCGAAGAAAGCGGAAAGGTGCCGACGCGCGAGGGCTTCAAGGTCGTCGTGGACGAGAGAGAGAGCGCGCCGAGAGCAGCGATCCGTCGTTCGCCCGAGCCCATACGGCGAGCGCGACGATCCGCGAACGGGGTGAGGAGGATACGCCGTCGTCTCGCGGCCCCACGGAGGCTAAATAAAGAAGAGGGGCGAGGAGAGGCCCGCAAGGAGGACGAGCGTCGAGTGTACCCGCCGGAGATATTCCCCTGGTTCGATTTTTTCGCGGCGGGCCCGCGGATCCGTTCGGACGTCGGATGATCGTAGGGAGAATCGAGAGAGAAATCTCCGTTAGCTTACCAAGAAATCGATAGGCTAAGTAAGTACTAGGATTACTAAGTATATAAGAGAGAAAAAGAGAATCGCGTCAAGACAATCAAGCACAGTAGTAGATTGGGCATAAATAGAAGAGGAGAAGGAAGAGGAAGGACAAGAGGAGAAGGAAGAAGGAGGAGGAGGAGGAGGAGGAGGAGGAAGAAAGGAGAAGGAATTAAGGAAAGGAATAAAAAGGAAGAAGTCGAGAGTTTCGTGTCTTCATGTGATCTACTTCCGCACACGCTCTAACATTATCGTCTACGTATATAGATATTTATATATATTTACACTTATACACATACGTTTATATGTATACACCCCTCGCACATATCCAACCGTTGGGCCAGCTGACTAAGGCCCGGCCGGGCCTCCCCGCTGTCTGCCCCGTGTCCACGGCGGCGTTCTCTGTCAATCTTCGTGACAATCATTTTCGACTAGCTCTATACTCGAAAGGAAAAGGAAAAAGCCCAAAAAAATACAAAATAATAAAATAATAACAGTATAAAATCCACGTGTGTACCTACGACGTTTCAATTAAAACGTGCGAGCGAGCCTGTTCCGCACGCTCGTGCCCCTCTTATAAAAACTCGCTCACACTCTTCGACAATCACCAAATACTTCGTATCTCTCTATGTGTCTTCGTACGTGTATGTGGAATATAGCACCAGTAAGGGCATCCCCTAGTCGTTAAGACGTAGCCAATTAGTCACCGTTTCTCTGTCGTCCGAACGACCGAACCGGTCCGGCGGACCTTTGGATCCTCGGCACCTTTGGATTAGAAAGAAAACGGCCGGTCGATTATTCCGGCGGAACAGTGGACGAGACAATCAGTCAAACTGTGGTGGCCGTCGTGCGAGTTGAGCAAGACGGAAGCTCGTCATCATCAGCCGTCGTTCGAACGCGGCTGGCCTGGCCAGGACAGGGGCGGACGATTCTTTTGGAGGCTGCACTCGTTGGCTGGCCGTGGCCTGTTCCTACCGGCGAACCTAGCCAACAGCGGCAACAGCAACAACAACAAGTGTTGGTACGCCGAGACGATTGGCGCCGACGAGGCACGCTCCTCCATCACCACGTATTTTCATTCGTACCCGTTTGTCCCGGGTGGTGCGGTGACCCTGCCTCCGCCCTTGCTCAACAGCATTAACAACGCGGCGGCAGCAGCGATCACCCCCGGCCTTGTTGGACACCTATTCGCCGGCCAGCAAGCCTGCAACCTCGGCTGCAGTTGCACCTGTGCCACTTTAGGCAGCTGCAATCCGCACCACCATCACCATCATCATCAGCAACAACAGCAACACCATCAGCAGCAGCAGCAGCAGCAGCAGCAGCAGCATCATCACCGCCAACTGGCAGCTACCACTGTCCTGCTGCAACCGGTCGAGCACATCAAAGACACCATGGTGAGTGGACGTACGGGGTTGCAAGGGTGGTCCAGGGGTTTAGACGGGTAGGATCGATTTTTTGGATCGCAACGTTGCGACTCGTTGTCCCGGTTGCGGAGCTACCGATTGGCGATTCTGGGGGATTTTAAAGGGAGGACGCGAAATTAAGGACGGGAGGATTCTGGGGGTTCGAGTTCCGTTATTGCGCGACGGAGTTTCCAGAGGTTTGTCCCGACTCTGCGACCGCCTTCCAAGCGAAGGTTCATTGTGTTAATATCGTTCCCCGTCGTATGAATTAACCGTGGAACTAGTCGTCCCGCAGCGCGAACTGGCTTTTACCGGGCGATTGTGTGTCCCCCCAACGACGAACGAACTGTTTAATATTCCATTCGATGATTGGTCGTGCTCGATTAACAAGACGGGCAAACTGCTCCGTGTCGGTTGTCACTTTTAGCCAGCCGTATAGCGGGTTCAACGCTGATCTTCAACGCGTCGAAGTAGTATTCCCTTTTCAGTTTCGTACCATCGAAAACGGGCCATCGAACGTCCGAAATTGGAACGACGGAAGAATCGTAACCGTTTTTCCCGACGCGACGCAACATTGTCACCGCGTCCGTTAATAGAAACGGCCGGCTAGACGTTCGCTTCGATCTTCGACTGAACGTCTACTTGGTTACGGGGCCTCCATTCGCCCGACTTCGCGAAGCCGTTTTGTAGCGATTTCAATGGAACTTTGTGCATTACATAAATGCCGGCTGGGGAGGTGTTTGACAGTTTACATGAATAGTAAATAGTTCACGGCACGCTCGACAATAGAGATCCTGTCCCATATACCGATGCGCGCGGCGGGGCCACTTGTGCCTTGGCAATTGTTTCGCGCAGAACCGCGACAGCGATGCCGATAAATTCACCGCCACCCAATTAGAATTCCCTCGGTCTTCCTTCTTGCCGCGGGCCCGCGGCGATTCGCTCGATCGTTGCTCTGTCGCCGTGTGAAGATAACCTTCGGACCGGCGACGGGCAGCCTCGCGAAATAAAAGATTCGGTCGATCTGCACCGGGGAACCCCCTCAGCCGAAAGCCGCGACGTCTTCGCGGAAAGCTGCAGAAGGAAGCACGGAGGCAAAGCTTGGGCTAACGAGGTTTCCTGGTAACGAGCTTGGGCCACTGAATCAGGAACAGATTTAGCCGCGACGATGAATCAGCCCGCGCGTCCCCAGTGGAAGCAGGGACGAGTCTGGTCGCCACGGCGCCCCTCGCCTAGCCGTTTCGCCAGCCCCCTCCCCTTTGCCCGCAGAATTAAAGACACCGTGAAAATAACAAAACGTATGCAAGACTTTGCCCAGCGGTTCGAACGGACGTCGACCGAATTGACAATGGTTCCCTTCGTTTCGCACCACCTCGGCCGAAGCGGATATATTCGAACGAGAAAGGGCCAGGGAAATTCGTCGCAAGTGGGAAGAAGGGAAACCGTGTTCCGCCGCGAGCTGGACCCGTTGAAAGCTCGCGGAACCGTCGCGTCTAGGGATTTTTTCGACACGCGCGGGGCTTGCGTCACGCTCGCGGAGCTGCGCGGGTGGGGGAAACGGTCGTTGCCTCTCCACGGGCCGTTTCGCCGCGAGATACTCGCGAACGAGCAGCGGCGGCCGAACGGGTTGAATAATAAAATAAATAGCAATATGTTCGGAAAGATCGGGGCGCGATGCAGGACCGGGGAATATTACCTTGCCATTATTGCTTCCACCTGTCACGTTGCCACGACTTTTCCCTCCCTCTCCGGCGAACAGCAAACATTCGAACACACGCCATCCCCAATCTCTCAATCAACCGGCCATTTCCCATTCCAGCGAGCGAGAGAGAGAGAGAGAGAGAGAGTGATAGAGACCCCCCCACCCCATCCCGTCGCTCATTCCAACGAGGCAATACGATTTGCCACGGCACGGGCGAAGCCGTTGTCCCACATTCGTCGCCCGAAATCTGTTCGATTAATCGCGCAACGTTTCTTTCCCCCTCGCTATTCGCGAATCGTTCCCGGTGATATCGCCGTTGAGACGAAACCAGACGTCGATGATCATAAAAATTGGCGACAATCGGGTTCTGTTCGATGGAGTATCACGATCGATTCCGCGGATCGACGGACGGCCGTTGATTTGTCGATGTTTAATATCATGTTCGCGGTGCGCTATCGGCGAATCCTCGACGCGTTGAGAGTAAAGGTGCTCAACCGATTTAACTGGTGAGAAAAATCGAACTTTTTCTTCGTGATTTTTTCATGCGCAGCGTACTATCCGCAAAGTTTCGTAGCGCGATCGAACGTTTAAAAAGTGCTGTATATTTTTTCACAGATTGGAACCGACTCGAATGTGTTTACATATTTTTTCAAGGGCGTTCTTTCAGCTACGACCGCGTGACGGGTATACGCGTATTTGTACCCTTTGAAACATACCTTTTCGCGAATTCCTATTTTAACTTTACCCTTTTTCCTGTCGAAAACTTTGAACGCGTTTTTCTCGAAACGACCCTCTTCGATCTGTCGCGCAATATAGCGAAAAAACTAATGGACCAATCGACTTGAATCTTAGCGGATGTTAAAGATAAATAAACTCTCTGGTTATATCTAATTATACGTTAGAAAACACGATTTAACTCACTTTCTTTCCGTCTTTTCAACAAATTTTTCTAAACCAAACTCAATTTTTCGTTTAAAGCTCCGAATTTTTCATCAGCCAAGCGAAAATTCTTGCAAATTTCGGTACAACTATACCCTGAGTCCGTGAACAACACGAAAATACATCGTCTTCTGTTCCAAGTCGATTCTACGAAGGTCTACACCGCACGAATAAAATGGACCAACTTTTCCGCCAAAGCGTTCAAGCTAACTGAACATATTTTTAATAACAAATTCTTTTTCCTAGTACAAAAAGTTCCTTTCCTTAATCTTAAGTGTTAAACGAAGTACCAAACGATCTTTAACATAAATTCGTTAATTTTTGCTCTCTAAAAAAAAAAAATAACAAAGAAACACCTCGTTTCAAGCGAGCTGCACGAGTTGCCCACCTTAAAACGAACACCCCGTTGCAATTTCTGCCTCCATCTTCCGTGCACGTCTTCCTCGCCGTGGCCGAGGAACCGTGTCGGCTGCGTCGACTTCCGTCGCTGGAATCGCGGTGAAAAATCTTCGCCGGCCGCTCAACCGTCCCGACGTAATTATTCGCCAGCCTTTCGGTATCGTTCGCGAGTGTTTCGCGCGATGGTTCGCATGAAAATCGACAGTCACGTTGACCAACCCGACCAATCAATAAACGAAATCACACCACCGCCCGCCCCTTTGCAAAAAAAAAGAAGAAAAATCCGGACGGATATCGAAATAATTTCACCGGGACGCAGAATTTTAATTCCCACGCTGAATCCGGATTCCGTTTCATTATCGTTGCGTATTTTACGCGTAACGCGGCGCGGATATTTTTTATCTCGCTTTTACTGGGAAATTTTTCGTCGTCCAAACCGAAATCGCACGTTAAGGGGGTGAAGGTTCGAGGGACCGAGCTTCGAGAATTTTTATTGTGGCAAGACGAATCAAGAAATTCACGATGAGTTTATCGTGCCGTTTTATCTACGTTTTAAACTGTGAGAAACAATTTTTTTTGTTTCGAAATAGCGCCCGGGAAGTTCTGGAGAAGCCGCCAAAGTGAGCTTAACTGCGCGGAGCGATAACTACCGGAAATGTTAAGCGATTCGCTTGAAATTCACCACGGATTTACGAAAATACGTTCTTCGGGGTGTTGCTTACGGATTTTTCGATTAGTCGACAACTTTCTTTTTTATTAATTGAGAAGTACGATTTTTTTTTGTTTGTTTGTTTCAGAGAGAAATTTCACCTTTTCCGAAAATCACGATTTCGATAAAAGACAAACGTGCTTCTCTTGTAAATTTCATCGTAGTTTTCCAAAAACTTCGATCTTTTTATCTAATTCAACATTTGCGGTTGTTAACACTCCGGTAGTTGGGCGTTCATCGTTCAACTTTCTTTTTTACGAACTGAAAACGGCGAATTTTTTTTTTTTTTTTTAGAACAATTGAACCTTCTCCGAAACATCTCTTCGCCATTTTCAGGACAATCCGGATTTTCTAAATTCCGTTTTCACTCCTCTTGCAAATTTAATTGTATTTTTAAAAAAACTTCGGTTTCTTTTATCTAAGTCAACGTTCTCGCGGTAGTTGAGCGTTGATAGCTCGCTTTGGCGGCTTCTACAAGGCTTAGCAAGGGCTACTTTCAAACAAAAAAAAATGCCTCCTTACAGTTCAAAACGTGAATAAAAAGGCGCACCAAACGGATCATCAATTTCTCGTCTCATCTTCCTCCCAGAAATTCTCAAAGTCTGCGCCCGTCCAGGCGTTGTCGCCCCCCAATCTTTGACCCAGATCTCGCTAAATAATTGTCGACAATTACCCCGAAATGGAAAATAATGGACCAGCCTCTGGGTAGGCTCTCTGCGACAGCAACGATCAGCGTTATCGGCGAGACGACTGCGCCAATTCGGCGACGAATATTTCCGTTCCCCGCTTCTCGACCCTCGTCCAGCGTCGAGTTTACGAGCCCCTCGAACCCCGAAACTCGTTCGCGAAGCGTCGACTCGATGCGAGCCCGCGAAACAACTCGTTTCCTGCCGATAAATTTCCGCGGCTCCGTCGGCCGTCGTTCGATCAAGCCCTGGGGGCAACGTTTTTCGTCGTTCTTTCGGTCGGCGCAGGCCCTCGGAAAAATTTCGGGACGTACCGTGTAAACGTTCGCGAGAATCCTGCGGGAAGGATCTTTATCGCGTTGGGCGCGAGCCGATTGATCGACGGGGTTGTTTTACGTGGAGAATTTCCACCGGCGCTGCAGATCGCAGCAGGCTGTTTCGCAAGAAAAGAAACGCGAACTAAATTCGTAGCACTGTTATTTACACGTTATTCGTTATGAATTGATAGATTTTTGGTAGTTCTTGAGTTACAGAATATAATTGCGTATTAATTATAATTGGAAATTAAAAATTCTCTTTTTATAATCATTTTAACAATAATAATGGATAAAAGGCTGTTTGGTGGAAAATCGTTTTGATATTTTTTGTTGTGCGCAGATATCTATTAGTAAATTAGTAAATAAAATTAGTAAATTAGTAAATTAGTAAATAAAATTAGTAAATTAGTAAATTAGTAAATAAAATTAGTAAATTAGTAAATTAGTAAATAAAATTAGTAAATTAGTAAATTAGTAAATAAAATTAGTAAATTAGTAAATTAGTAAATAAAATTAGTAAATTAGTAAATAAAATTACAGCCGATATCACGACCCTTAAAATACTGATTTCGTCATTGAGATTCATGATCTGTAAAAAACTTAATTGAAATTATACAGTTGATATGGAAATAGTTCGACAATGGGATGTTGAATATATATATATATATACATCCAGATGCTCGTTTATGATGTTGTTTAATCGAACGAACATGTTAGCAAAAGATTTGAAATAAAAAATATATACAAAATTATTTAAAAAATTTTAATTAAATAAACAGTTTTTGAAAAGAAGAAAATAGTTTACGATTAAATTTACAATTACCCTACATCTCATCTTCTGACGAGGTTGACTTTAATATTAAACCGCATTATAGTGGAAAAACGGCAGGCTGACTGCACATATATTGTTATAACTTATGCAGTTATCTTGAGTAGATTTTGCGATATCTCCGCGCGAATAATTATCTTTTGTAAAAAAAAGTTTAGATGAATCGATAGCAGATACAGAAAGCTAACACGCGTTTAATTGGTAGCGTGTGCAGACTCCTGGACGGAGTTTCAGTCGGAGTTGGTACTTCATAATAGATCAAACATTTTCTATTGGATTGGCATTAGGGAACTGACGAGGAAGGTTAGGCAACCGGAAGATTCAGAAATGTGTTAAACTTTGCATGCAAGTAGCGTATGTCGTCCGTAATACAATCCTGAATTCAGTTCGTGCCATAATTCGGTTTCGAGGGGTGAAATCAGCCCTTGAAGAAAACTCAGGACGATCCTTTTCGCGAAATATCTCTAGAACGGCGAGAGATATTTTAAAAGAGTTTCAAATAAAACTTGCGTCGCTTTACTGTGTCTACGAGACGGGGTAAACAAATTTTCTGAAAACACCACGATTTTTTTTCTTTTTTTTCCCCGTGGGTTTTTCAAAAGAAATTTTCACCCAGTCTTGTAGACGCAATAAAGCGATGCCAGTCTTGTTTAAACTTTTCTCAAATATCTCCCAGCGTTCTTCAGATATTTCGCGAAAAAGAACTTTCCGAATTCTTTTCGTGGGCTGATTTCACCCCTCAAAACCGAATTATGGCACAAACGGAAAATAGGGTTTTATTACGGACGACATATGCTACTTGCACGCAAAGTTTCATACGTTTCTGAATCTTCTGGTTCGAGATGACCGTTTCAACGCTTTTATACCGTTACTCCTTTTTCATCCCATGGTGTTTCGGATCGTTATCCCCTCGAAGCATTAACCGCCCTCAAGTTCCATCAGCCCAACGTTACACCGATTTTAGAACACCGCTTTAATATAATTCGATCATTTGTGGGACATTTGAATTATCTTTAAAGACGCGCACTGTGTCAGCATCCCAAACGTTTTTATTTTGCACCGCGTATCGGAAAGTCATTGCTTTGTTACTTTGCCGCGGGCCCCGACGCTCATTTCTGGCCACTTCCGGCGGACGGCCGCGAAGAACGCCGCCTCGAAGCGTTCAGGCGCGTACGACGCTCGCTTCGAAACGATATCTGTACTAGCCGACGACAGAAACCGAGAAACCGAGCGAACACGGCCCGTTTGCGTATCGTACGTCGAACGACGCAAATACGAGCCCCCGACGCGATAGGTATCGAGACGTCGTGACGTCGCGGCGTGCAAGCGAGCCGAGAGATAAAAGAGGAAGAAAGTTGCGCGCGAGCGGCGAATTAAACACGCGACGCGAGACCGCAAACGAAACGGTTGCCACGCCGCCGTTAATTGAACGTTTCGCCGTCCAATTTTCTCGCACCCTGTGTAAGCGAAGGTCGCTCGCACAAGCGACACCTGTAACGGGGCAACCGAGTAACGTCCGTCGCTCGAGCGCCGTCGATTGCTCGTCCAACTTCGATTAGGAGTCAATCGAGTGCGTCGGACGCGACGCTTCGATCGAGACGCGACGGCGGAATCCGTAAGAGTCGAAACGATTCCACCGTTCTAAAACTTCGCCGTGCCGGTGAAACCGGGAACGGGGCGAGAAATTAAATTGGAGAGTGTTCGCCGGGCGGGGGACCCCCCCTCTCCTTCGAAACAGGCCGGGGGACCCCCCTCTCCTTCGAAACAGGCCGGGGGACCCCCCTCCCTCGAAAGAGGCCAGGGGACCCCCCTCCCTCGAAAGAGGCCGGGGGACCCCCCTCCCTCGAAAGAGGCCGGGGGACCCCCCCTCCCTTGAAAGAGGCCGGGGGACCCCCCCTCCATACAAAGAGGCCTGTATCTCGACGAAAAGTTTTGTTGCTTAATGCGACCGACGGGTCGACGGATGTCTCGAGAAAATTCGCTCGATTTCCAGCGAGACGTACGGCCGGCGCCGCGGATCGCACGTATTTAAAAATGAAAAGAACGAGAAACGCCCGCCGAGAACTTCGATTCCCTTCGCGGCGGGGCACGAGTTCGGCGAAGTTAAATCTGTTTTCGTCGCGCCTTTGTTCACGGAGTCGCGGTGGCGTCGCGTTTTTACGGGGTTGGCGGTGCGGGTGTGGGGGTGAGGCGAGTCGGATTTTCATTTAATAATTCAAGCTCGAACTCGGATGGACGAATTAAGAGGCCGCGTCGGTGTTATCAATGCTCGAGTTCTCCGAGGAGTCGAGCATCGCGGCAACGGCGGCGGTTTCCCCGCCCTTGGGGAAAAGTGACGGGCGACCTAAATTCGTCCTTCCAAGGAGGGGCGGGGGGGAGCGAGTCGCGACGCTTCCTCGTTCCTCGTTCCCCGGAAGGAAGGAAGGAAAGAGGGGCGAAAGATTGGAGGTAAAAGGGAAAATCGGGAGAGCGTGAATTCCGTTTCACTCTCTCACCCCCCCTTGCTCCCTGGACTGGCGTCGCTTGGGCCTGCTTTCGATCCGGTTTTCGAGGATGGCCCTCCATCTTGCGCCGCGCGGAACCGTCAACAGCAATTCCCCGGGCGCAAGGGGTGGCTCGAGACGAAAAGGGTGGCCGAGAGAAAAGGAAGGGGGTGCAAATGGGGTGGTATCGTAATGTAGTATTGTGGGTACGTGCCTGCGGGCTCTCTTCTCAGCCTCTCTCGATGGCTCGGCTCGAGATGCGGCTGCGATATGCAGTTACGAGAACGAATAGGGGTGGCGATGGGCGACGTCTGAATATTTCTTTCTTTTTTCTTTTTTTGGAGGGGAGTTCTGGTTGCGAGAGACTTTCAGTTATTTTTTATGTATATAATTTTACGTAGATAGCAATTTTAGTATCTGTGACACCTGGGGGGTCCCCCCAGTGCGGCGGCTTAAAATTGCAGCTTACTTACGGAATTAATTTTTCTGATATTATTTTGTTTGTCAGCTGTAGTACTTCACTCATTTTTTGTACCACGTTTGAGGAACATCGCCTATTTTTATTTATGTAAAGATTAGAATTTTGTTCGAAGTTATTGAACTTATTCGAAAGGCCTTTTCAAAAATCTTCAGCTTCGGCTGTCATGATATCAGCTGTCCAAGTTGTCCGTAATCAACATATCAGAGAGTTTTCCAATCTGTGTGAGTGTGGTTGTAGCTGGTACTAACACGATGGAAAAGTATTTAAAAGTAACAAAATGGCGGTGTCTCGAAGCACAGTGGTTAGTTTTGCTCATAAAATTCCTTCATCTTTATAATTATAAACTGCTAATCTTGCAAGATATCGACTTGATTCTAGCACAGCCTAGAATCACACGTCCGCTGAACACACATATTACCAAAGTCGCAAGACAATTGTTCGACTTGTTTTTGACTTATCGCGACAGCCATTTTATAAAATATCATTTAGAGAAAAATGCGTTCAACCCTTTGCAGTCCGAATTACTTTTCCAATAATTCCCTATTATCGTAAGGCTTTATCTGAAGTCGAGCGCGTCTCGGCATAGCCGCTCCTTTGTTAAAAACTGCTGTCGAGTCGCACTCGACAAAGGTGTGCAAAGGGTTCAAGTTTTGCATAGTACCGTGCCGCACGGGCTCCAAGGCCTGTAACTTTTACGTTTCTTTGCATTTCGAAAAACCGCTTAGGAATTATGTTCGCAAGATATGAAACTGCAGGAAATTTTTTCGGGAGGGGGGGGGTCTCCCCGGGGGGACCCCTTAAACGATTTCCCCGTTAGAAGTACGTCTTTCGCAATAAAATAAAAAGTATATTACTAATTTTTTTACTGATTTATAAATGCACGCCACAGTTCATTCGTATAAGCTTTCCTGTAACAGTCGAACCGAGTCCCACTCGCGCTGCAAACATTCTCAAACCTCACGGAACAATCGCGCGACCGGTTGTCAGACGTTTCCGCCGCGAAATCCGCTCGAAGTTCGCGCGCCGTTCCCTAATTGGTTCCGTGGCGGCCCGACCAGTCCCAAAACCCGCAGGGCCTCGCCCCACTCCGCGGCCACGTCGATCCATAGTCGTCGCTCGTCCGTCAAGCAGTCTGGTCGTCGCACGGGCGTCCCTCGAGCGTTTACTTCTCTGCCGGTTTTGTGCTCTCGACGCCGGTCACACCTGTTCCTCTTCGTCTCTCGAGGCTGTCCGCACGATCCTGCTGGGCCCATCGCCGTGTCATCCCCTCAGCATGATTTTTTTCGATCGCATGGATTTGCCGGAGGTGCCCCACACTGTGTTCCCCTTCTACACATGCAACAAGGTACACGCCAATTCGCTCTAATCGTTCTATCGTACATTTAATTGGCCATGCAGTCGACACGATCGGTGGTTGTTTCTTTATTTTTTTCTCAATAAGGGTTGCGTCACTAATTATTTACGACTTAATTTACGACATAGTCGGGTATTCCGGTTAATTTCGCGAATATTTCACGACGTCGCTCGTATCTAGGTACGCACGATAAACGTTTACGCTTGTTTAGAAAGTTTTCGTGCGCAGCATCTGCCACGTTTAAGGGACGAACATCGCACCCCCTTATTATTTATTATTATTTTATTATTTACCGGGGCGAGGTACTGCGACTCGTGTTTAGTGCGTTATCGGGAAGTACGTTCACGACAGTTTGGATGCATCGACGTTATTTAACGGAATATTTCTCGATAATAATTAACCGCAGAATATTCGCAAAGCGTCGCTATTTAGCTGGGAGAAATTCTGAAGCGAATGTCGCGCGATAAAAAATTGCTGAATAATGTAATTTGAATTGCGACGTGAATATTAGCAATTTATTTATTTACAAATTCGTATCAACGAGCTATTCACTTGTCCGCGATTGTTATAAATATATCCAGGGCTGTCCAAAATATATTACAAGTACATCCAGGGTTTATTCCCCGTTCTATACCTGATAATTTGACATAGTAGCCCATTAGAAGAAACGGGGGAAAATGGCCCGCAAGGGAGGGTCGAATATTACCGTGCCCCTCTGCACACACAGGGACACGCTGACACAGGTACGCGACCCTTCAGGATAATAGTACGTAAACTATGGTAACGGTAATGCAGAAGTTTTTTCACTCTTGGAATTCGTTGCGGGAGTTTTTCAAACGGGCAGAATTTCCTACAATAAATTTGACTCGCGCTATTCCCGCGTTCCCTTTATAAACAATTTGCAAACACGTTGCCGCATCGACGACAATAACGATACCGTTCATCGCGCATTTATTACGCGACGATTCATCGAATGTTCATTTCAACATTTGACCAGTGCTTTGGGGAAGAACGAACAGCTTCGTTTTTCGAGTCTCGTATTTTATTCGCAGCCACTTTATTGGAGGTAATGGTCAGGTGCTTCGAAGACAATGCGGAAAAAAAAGAAAAAAAATTGTAAAAAGCCACGGAAACTCCGGGCCAACGGCCATTCTATTCTTAACCGGAAACCATATCCTCCAGGCGTTCGCTTATGCATGTATATATACCTCTCGGGCGAAGTAATGCGCCTATGTAGGTATCTATTGCGGGCACAGTAAACGCTAAAAGAGGACCCGTGCACCGTACGTGCTCACCTAGGTCCAGGGGTTGCTGTTTGCAACGGGGGGTAAATGGTCGTGGAAGCGTGCCAGTGGTTCTCATTCGCGGCGTGAACATTTTCATAACGAAGATATAATATAATAGAGAAACGAAGGTTTTGCAATTAAACGCGCAGAGGTACTCAACCATTATTTGGTTCGTTATTTCTATTGGCAATTTCTCATCGACAATGGCCCTCGATGTATCCTATTTACGAGATTTAATCAACGATTATTTCACCGCTGGTGACGACGACGCGGTTGTTTCTCGATGAGCGACGTTATTGTTTACTCGGCGAACGGGCGATCGAGTCGAAAGTTTTCGACGGCGCGTCGAAGTTGAGAACCGCTGGGTCCGTGGGATCGTTGTCCCCGGCTGTAAAGGTATTTCGGGAAGGGCGATCCTGTCTTAACTGAATTCCGTGACCAGGTATATCCAGCTGTCCCATTGTCTCAGTTTCAAGGATGAAAAAATAATCGGCGCCAATGATTTCGACCGGAAATAAAATATCGATTGTTTCGCTCGCGCGATCTCGCGTTATTGCGGCGTGCAACCCTACGCGACGTACTGTCGTCGATATAAAAATTCCGCCCGGACGAGCTTGCGTTTCCTCCAGGCTCTGCTAATAACGATTAAGAATTTTTCACGGCTCTCCACGGGAAACGGGTCCTCGCGTTTACCTGCGAATTTATGGGCCCCCTCCCCTCCACCCGGCGAAGCCGTTGGAAATGATGCGACGAATTATTACCCGTAACGAACTTTACCGCCCGCGATGATGGAGTACCCGGGGCATTCCGCGTTGCGCCCCATGATACTAACGGGTAAGTGTGCAGAAAGTTTGTGCAACAATTCGGCCCCCGGAAGTCGAAGGGAACGGTGGTCTAATTTCTCGTTTCATTTCTCTGTTTTTTCTTTTCGTTTTGTTTTTTTTTTTATAAATTCTGCGATAAATAATTGTGTTTATTATAGAAATAAATTTATTAAGTATTTATTATAGAAATAAATTTATTAAGTAATTATTATAGAAATTAATTTATTAAGTATTTATTATTTATAATAAGATAAAAAATTTATTTTGAATTGAATGGGCCGTTTATTTTGAAAGCGAGGTAAGTCCATTTTTGAAAGAAAAGAAAAGAAAGAGATGTCACGTAATTGGTGCTTAATTTAATGTAAATTCTTTTATGTATAACTAGTCCGTGTTTAATTTCTTACAAAATTCCCACCTTTTGTACAATTTAAAATTGGTCGGTAAATGAAATTGCATAATTATCGATTATGATAGTGGCGTAAGTCCAGTCGACAGAGGTAGGATTATTGTGATGTAATAACGCAACGTAGAAAACATGATAAATTCATTTTACATGAAACGAAACGGGAGAATTTTGTTTCAATGAACAGTCTTAAAAATGCGATTCAAAAACGGATAAGAAGAAACGCTAATGGAGGACGAGTAAATTGGTTGCAAATGTGTTGGACGAGGTTTCTCAAAAGTGCACCGTACACTATTTTATATAAAACATCGACGAAGGACAAAGAATTTCAAACTATAAATTTATCACCTACACGTCCTGGAAGATCGCTAACATTTGAAAAAATCGCTCTGGCGCCTTTGCACCAAGATGCCAGGCGTATTAATTATGAAAAATATAAAGACATCCAGCAGTTATTACCTCACATACCTCCGGTGCATCATGCATATTTTGAAACGCTATCCACACGCAGAGCATAAGCAAATACTATCAATATCTTGTAATTTTAACAACGTTAATTAGCGTCCAAAATTAAAAATACCACTTCCATTTTATGTCGTGTCGTTATTGGAAAATAAAATTGGATTACCATGAAGTACATTTTAAGCGATATTTGATTTTTCAAAATTGAAATCAAACGATTTTTACCGCTGTCTAATTTTGAAAGCGGTGCAAGTCCATTCGCTGGCCGCAAGTACGCATCAGTTTAGTAAAACACGCCTGAAGCAAATTTATACAACCAAATTACACATTGACAAAACAGTGGAAACATTGCCGGACTTCGCTTAATTTACCCAAATCTTTCAATCAACGTATACGTTAACCTTTCATTTTCTCGAAGCTAGAGAAAACGTACAGTTCGTCCAGAGCTAAATGAAAAAAGTGGTGTGGGGATTTCTCACCCCACTAAACGAACTACAAAGCTCGACCGCCCGACGAACAGAGCAGGGCAGTGCCATGCCAATTTGAAATGGGTGCACATATACAGTATATGATATACCGTTGATCAATGTGTAAATGGTTTGAGAAAGTGTCAGTAGAACGGACCCCAATTTCTCGAAGTTCGCGGCTCGCTTTTGTCGGTGTCGCCAGGTTGTAAAGGAAAAAACAAGGATAGAACGATGGCCGAGGCAGCCGAGAAATTTAAATGCCACCGTGTCCGTGTGATTACACAAATGCAAAACAATGCTATAATAAAAACGACAGCTTAACTTTTTTATTTTTAGTTTTTTCGACCTATAATTTTTTCTATTATGTTGTAGAAATTCTCCCGATTAAAATGAGACCAAACATGATATATTTCAGATCGTATTTTATCTTTATTTTTATTGTAAGGCATGTATTACATGAAATAATATAATACACTAATAAAAAACACACAAAATATGAAAGGATAATGACACTAAATAAACGGTAAAAAGAACTATGCAAAATGGAATAAATAGTAACGTAAATGAAATTGTAAAAGTTTCTGCTATTCTGACTTCTGGTTCCAAACGGAATGAGCAGAACATTGTCTCTACATTTGGAACATAAGAGTTCGTTGAAACAAAAGATATCGCATTGGCATGGTAACTCTACAGGCGTTATATATCGTATACTACAAACCAAACATAACACTGCGCGAAGGATTAAAGTTCTATCGAATACTTCAAATACTAAATAAAATGTATAGCTATACTAGTGATAACTGAACTACTAGTGTAATTAGAAATTAATTATGGCTTAGAACCCAACATCGGCAGGGTGCTACGGCCCTGCCGATCGGCGGCATCAATCGGCCGCTCTCGCTCCACTTTTTTCATTTAGCTCTGGACGAACTGTACTTACACCACTTTCAAAACAAACCGTCCGTATCTTCGCGGCGTTGCAACTCTATTGCCACTTAACGAAAATCAGTTGTCGACCACGGTCGATTAAAAATCCATAAACCTTACGCCCCCATAAATCACAAGTCCCATACGCGCAAACCTTCTCTCCAAGACGGACTCGCCCTCCTTAAACACACAATCACACACCCCCCACCCCTGCTCGCCAATTAATCCTCGCGGTTGTTTCGTTGATCCCCCGAATCGACCAGCGTAACCAACCCCCGTCGACGCGCATCCCCGGCAGCCATGGCCGGCCGGTTTAATATCTCATCAAGGAAATGATTTCGCGACGAATATCCCGGCGGCCCCTAGCCGACGGATAAGAGCCCCGCGCTCGTCGATGAGAAATACGGTGATTTAGGGGAATTCGTCAGACGCCCACAGTTCGAGCCCCGGCCCGGATCTATTATTGGCGTTGGAGCGTAAGTTAGTGGCCGTGGGGGGGTTGAGAGCGTGTGCACTTGAGGGGTGGCGTCGGGGGTCGGTTGGCCGGCCGGTTTGCACCGATGGCGTCCCGGGGATAACGCGACGGACGTATTAGGTAATTGCGGGGGTCGGAGGTCTGAGGAGGAAAGGGTGATTTATATCGGAGGCACGTGACGCCGGATAGGAATTATCGTTGGCCGCCTCTCAGCGAACCCTCGCGAACGACTCTCGGTTTTCTTCGCCTGGAATGTTCTTTCCACCCTCTCTTTTTCTCCCCTCTTTTCGTCCAATCGCATTGTACTCATTGTATTGTATGAATATAATTGTATTCAGAATTAACGGCAGTACAATTTACGGCCTTATTGAAGTGGTTGCGTGGAGGGGAGTGGGGGGTTGCT
Organism: Nomada fucata; assembly: GCA_948146005.1. Classification (NCBI taxonomy): domain Eukaryota; kingdom Metazoa; phylum Arthropoda; class Insecta; order Hymenoptera; family Apidae; genus Nomada; species Nomada fucata. Next base: position 28,198,662 of record OX411277.1, on the reverse strand, counting down.
AGTTCTCCTCCGAGGGGCGACAGGTGAGAACGATCTTTCCTCGTTTCCCCCGTCGGGGGAGACTAAAATATTTCCCCTGCGACCTAGACAAACGGCCACGGATTTGAACCGTGCCACGTTCCAGCCGGATAAATCAGGAACAATTAACCGTTTCATCCACTATTTTTCACCGCGACGTATCACGTTCTGGACGAAACGGGACGGGTGGGGGGGGGGGGGGGATCGAATGTTCTCGGTTTCGCCTGGAATTTAAAATCTCGAGGATCCTCGTCTCGACGGCTTGACACCTCGACGAGAGGCATTCAGCCGCGAGGATTCGCGTTGGGAAACACTCGACCGCTCGCCGTCCGAGGAGCCAGCCGGCCGATTCGTTCTTTGACGACCCTCGTTACCGGAAGTGTACCTCGGCCTTGATTTATCGTCGCTCGTAGCGGCGACGGACATAGAGAGAGAGAGAGAGAGAGAGAGAGAGAGAGAGAGAGAGAGAAAAAAGAAATGGAATTACGAGGATCAAGCGCGAAAACGTGATTCGTTCGAATATTTTTCGTGTCCCGACCGTTGAGTTGGGGGGGTCCCCCGCGTAGAAAATTACAAGAGCTCGTAACGCGGCGATTTTTATCGATATTACCGAACGTTTCCTGGGGCAAATCGCACAGGTGGGGTGTTTGGCCCGAAAAACCGGACGAAGGTCAATATTCAAAGTTTTGCGAGGGGCAAAAATTTTTGTTGCCCGAGATAGTTGAGTGTGCGAGGAAGGATGCGTCGATTTTGGTTTTCTTGTTTGCGAGCTCGGGGAGCAGCATTTCTCGTCGAGCGTCAGCAGATTCGATGGTCACGCGTTTCTTTCTTAAGCATTTTATGAAACATCGTTGCTTGTTAGCGATTTATGAATCTTTTAAGGAATTTCGTGTAAATTCTGCCGTTGTGGAAGCTTTTAAGGTTGATATGTACTACACTTTCCAACAGATTTTACACTTTTAGCACTTATATTTATGTAGTTATTAATATTTGAAAATAATCAATATTTCGGTACTGTTCTTTACGGTTGCAAGATTTCGTTAACGATTTTGTTATAGTATTTGACGTCATTAAAAGCTCGTTCTGGTGTCGTTGCGTTCGACAAGGGTTTGTGATAACAGTGCAACAAAAATTGCTTCCGGTTTCGTCCGGTTTCACGTTTTATAGTTAATTTATGTTATATGTGTACAGTAACTGTTTGGTCGCAAGAACCGATCGTATCGACGGCCTTCGTTACCAAACTAACTTTTTTATGATCGGGTTTTCCTGTACTTGTCAGAAAACAACTCCCAGAAAGTAAAAATTACTGTACTGCCATTTGAGACGTTAATGTTGCGCTGCATTTAATCGAAATAGGGTCGCCTGAGAGTGCGCACCAAATTGACCAAATCTATAATTGACCCTATTTTTCAAGGAGTTCGAACAGTCTTAAAAAAAAAATGTTTTAAATAAAAGGTAAACGGTATTATATACATCTACAAACTTCAATATATACAATTTCGAAAACAATGTTCTTTTTATAAAATATTAAGTTACGATGTTATAAAATAACGTTAAAATTTATATTTAATTTCATGAAATTGTAGCCGACGTTAAGACGATTCCAATGACCCACTACGTTATCACATCGAGCCTATAAACAACGCCGCAATATTTTCGTCCGGTTTTTCGGTCCAAATACCCCACCGTGCATCGTATAAATATTACCGATCCGTTTTTCGCGCAACGAGATAAACATATTCGTTTCCTAACAAGTCTCCTTTCTCGTTACAGGTAAGCGCAACGACCGTTAGAACGCGTTTCACCGTCGCCGATATTTTGTCCCGCGACCCCTGGTGAGTCGATACCAGCAACAATTACAAATACAACGATTGCGAAGCGTCCATGCTCAGCCAACCACCCCCTCCGCCCCCTCGATAAGTCGATCCCCATTCCAGAATTTCTTCCATTACTTTTTCCACCGGCCGAAAAAAATTCCTCCCACCAGCGATTCTCGCGGCAACCTACGGCTAATGAGACGAGACCGGGTTTTGTGGGATTGGAGGGGTGGGGTGGTAACGGATAGCAACGGATAGCGACGGATAGCAATGGATAGCGACGGATAGCGACGAATAGCGACGGATAGCGACGAAGCAGCCGCCCGTCGTCGGGGCACCTGCGGTTTGTCGGTACGTTACTGCGGTGCACGATGCGGTGCCGAGCCGTCAAGTTCATATTGCCGGTTTCCTGTCGTTAACGTGCCGTGTCGGGCCTCCGGCTCGTGCATATCGTTCCCCGCACACGCCGCTGCGCGCCCCTCCGCGCCTGCGAATAATGCCTCGGATACTTCGCGGCGACAAACAGAGAAACGGATAAATCGAGGTTCAACCCATTCGCCACGAGCGCCGCCTATAGGCGACATCCGCGCGACGGCCTGCGTGTACGAGCGTCGCCTATAGGACGACGCACGCGCGACGACACTTTTCTCGTTCTCTGGTTTGTTCGCACTTGTTTCAAACAAGTGAAACGTAAACGTGCATTGTGTTGCGTCGCGGATATGAACGAGCAACGATTGCTTCGCGTGTCCCACCTGTACACCAGTTTACCTAAGCGGAACGTGCACGCGTTTCGGCGCAGTGCCTCGTATGCGAAATGGTTAATCGGAGAGGCGATAATCGCGGGGCCGCGGATCGAACGATCGTCGACGCGGACGACAGGCTGACGGGCTCGGGGCCCGCGTCGATCGCGAGTCGTTCGGGCGAAATCGAAATAATTATCGTTCCGGGGCGAGCGCGTCGATAGCTTCGGGCGGTGTTGAAACGATCACGGCTCGGCCGATATATATCTTAACGGTATATCTTATTCTGAGAATATTTTTCGGTTGAAATCGTAATAATTGTTACTTCGGATGAGTATCTGTCAGTATAAAACACGAACTGAAATCAATTTTTCAATTCTTCTCGGATATGTACGAAATTTTAGGCGTATCTTCTTATATGTGTGGACTAAATTTTGGCGTGCAAATAAATTGCCGCGGAGCGCCGGTAATTGCCTGAGACACCTTCAAAGGAGGGGGGGGGGGAATGTTCACTTTAAAACGATCCCATTTTTTTCTGAATTTGCTATACTTTTCGGCGATATATTTTTTTTACAGAGTGGAGCTAACTCAAATCTGTTTATATATTTTTGAAGAGTGCTCTTTCAGCTACAAGTACGTGTAACGTGAAAGGTATCTACGTATTTGAACCCTGTGAGATATACCTTTTCGCGTATCCCTATTTTTCCCCCTTTTTTCCACTTTAATGTAGTTTACGAGGGGCGTCGGTCGCGATAGGCGCGCTAAAATTGACACGAAAGTATTTGTTGAAGCCTACTTAAAATACCTGCATAAAAATTTCTTGCAACTGTTTGCAACTCTGAAAGTTATAACAATATATGTGCAGTCAGCGTGCCGTTTTTCCACTATAATGTGGTTTATTATTAAAGTCAGAACCTCGTCGGAAGATGAAATGTAGGGTAACGTGAATGTAGTAAACTATTTTCTTCCTTTCAAAAGTTGTCTATTTAATTTAAATTTTTTAAATAATTTTGTATATATTTTTTATTTCAAATCTTTTGCTAGCACGTTCGTTCAATTAAATAACGTCATAAACGCGCACTTGGATGTATAGATTCAACGTGCCATTCTCGAACAATTTCCATATCAACTGTATAATTTCAATTAAGCTTTTTACAGATTATGAATCTCAATGACGAAATCAGTATTTTAAGGGTCGCGATATCGGCTGTAACTAATTTTATTTACTGCTACCTGGCAGATATCTACGCACCACAAAAAATATCAAAACCATTTTCGACCAAACAGCATTTTATCCATTATCATTGTTAAAATGATTATAAAAAAAAGGAATTTTAATCGCAATTATATTCTATAACTCAAGAACTACCTAAAATCTATATCTATTCATGATGAATAATGTGTAAATAACAGCGCTATGAATTTAGTTCGCGTTTCTACGGTTTCCCAGATTAGGTCGCGAAGGTCGGTTTTCAACTTTTCTTTAACCGCGGCGCACCCGATTGAAAAATCTGAAAAAAATTGAGGGGCAATGGTGCGAGCAATATGTACCTACGAAAAAAAAATATAATCGCGGTTATGCGATTCCTTCGACGCGAAATCGATGCGTTTTTTCGGTATTTTTCGACGTTCCTCATTTTCTTGCCACTCGGGCATTGAATATAAAAATCTGAATAACTTCTACGATATGTATGCGTGCCCGTGATTCAAATGTCTCCGATTTTCTTTTTTTTTTTTTTTGTCGAAACGTGAAATTTCGAGGAGAAGCTGTATTTCGTTTCTTTCGCTGTAACTACCCCCGTCGGTCGAGTCGCAGGGTTGAAACTTCTTACAAATTGGTTCTTCTCGATAAGTTGTCCGGCGGGCATATTAAAATATTTAAAAGAGCCATCAAAGCAACATATTAACGGGTTCGCGTGAAATCCAACTAATTATCGCACGGGACGAAGCGCGTCGATAGGTTCGGGTGAAATCGAAACTGTTGAACTGATGCGGGACAGGGGTTGGACGTTGGGAGCTCTGGTAACTGGAACTTGTCACTGTGCCAAACGCGACGACGACATTTGAATTCGAAATCTCCGCCAACCCGACCAGTTTAGGTTAGAATCCCCTGCCACTAATTGCCAGAATCTTTGGATCATAGAACGCTGGAAGTCTCTCCGGTAAGCGTTCCAGACCCAATCTGACTTGCTATGCAGCCGAAGCGTGACAGCTAGTCTAATCCCTCCACTTCCGGTCGCATTTGCCCGGAAATACAGCGTCTGGTGCGCAACCTGTTCGTTAGATACCTCGTTACACTCGGGTCGATACACCTGTAAAATACCACTGGCCCGCAGAATCAATTTGTACAACGTGGGCCAAGAAGGTATTGAAAGAAAGAGTGGCGTTGCAAAAATGTTGACTATGAGAGAATTATTGACAAATCAATGTAAGTTATTTTAAAGTATAATTTTATACTTTAGGCCCGCAGAATCAATTTGTACAACGTGGGCCAAGAAGGTATTGAAAGAAAGAGTGGCGTTGCAAAAATGTTGACTATGAGAGAATTATTGAGAAATCAACGTAAGTTATTTTAAAGTATAATTTTATACTTTAGGCCCGCCGAATCAATTTGTACAACGTGGGCCAAGAAGGTATTTAAAGAAAGAGTGGCGTTGCAAAAATGTTGACTATGAGAGAATTATTGAGAAATCAACGTAAGTTATTTTAAAGTATAATTTTATACTTTAGGCCCGCAGAATCAATTTGTACAACGTGGGCCAAGAAGGTATTGAAAGAAAGAGTGGCGTTGCAAAAATGTTGACTATGAGAGAATTATTGAGAAATCAACGTAAGTTATTTTAAAGTATAATTTTATACTTTAGGCCCGCAGAATCAATTTATACAACGTGGGCCAAGAAGGTATTGAAAGAAAGAGTGGCGTTGCAAAAATGTTGACTATGAGAGAATTATTGAGAAATCAACGTAAGTTATTTTAAAGTATAATTTTATACTTTAGGCCCGCCGAATCAATTTGTACAACGTGGGCCAAGAAGGTATTTAAAGAAAGAGTGGCGTTGCAAAAATGTTGACTATGAGAGAATTATTGAGAAATCAACGTAAGTTATTTTAAAGTATAATTTTATACTTTAGGCCCGCAGAATCAATTTGTACAACGTGGGCCAAGAAGGTATTTAAAGAAAGAGTGGCGTTGCAAAAATGTTGACTATGAGAGAATTATTGAGAAATCAACGTAAGTTATTTTAAAGTATAATTTTATACTTTAGGCCCGCAGAATCAATTTGTACAACGTGGGCCAAGAAGGTATTGAAAGAAAGAGTGGCGTTGCAAAAATGTTGACTATGAGAGAATTATTGAGAAATCAACGTAAGTTATTTTAAAGTATAATTTTATACTTTAGGCCCGCAGAATCAATTTGTACAACGTGGGCCAAGAAGGTATTGAAAGAAAGAGTGGCGTTGCAAAAATGTTGACTATGAGAGAATTATTGACAAATCAATGTAAGTTATTTTAAATTATAACAGAGGTGTTTCGCGTCAGTGTATATTGTTTTAGGAATAATTGTCTTGACGCAGAATTAATGAAGTTGCGAGTGAAACTTGCAATCGCAAGCTGCGTGAATACTTCTTCGCCCCGCTGTATATATAGATTTTTCAGCAAACGGCGAATACGAATTTTCAAAACGAATTTGTAGAACCAAGTGGCCCTAATTTTTCCACCCCCCACCAATTTATCGCCCCTCGAATGAAAAGCGTGACACCCGGTATACGGGTAACCCGAGGTGCACCGCAAGTTTTCGTTAAGGGTGCCATAAAATGGTAGAAAAAAAAATCGCAGATCAATTTATCCGCGGCCGTTGGAAAGGTTGGGAAGCTTCAATCTTCGAATCCGTAATCATTTCGGTCGCGAAAAAAAAATACCTCAATTCTCCTACGGTCGTTTGTACTTGACAGAAATTTTGCAAAAAAAAAAAAACGTCTATACCTTCCCTTTGCCAATCCCCCTCTTTACGAAATTTTTTTCAAGAAAAATAACCGCGGGGCACTTGTAAAGGGCCCCCCCCCCCTTGCATTCGTCGAAAGAATTCAGTCCTGTGGGATTGGGCCCCGCCATCAGAGAACAACGTTAAAAGGAACAAACGATACGAGGAATATGGGGAAGGAGCCGTGGCGTAAATGGTCTGATCAGTGCCCAGTAATGCGAAGGTCTCGGGTTCGATTCCCGAAGCCTTTGCCCCCTCATTTTTTATTCGGTTCCTACGGTCCTCTAGCAAATTTTCCGTCCAGCGCGTTTAAACGAAACAATCCGTCGAATTAATATCGTCGAACGGTCGGCCACGTTTTTCATCTCGCTAAGAACGATCGACCCCGTATCGTGCCTGCTAGGGTGAATTCGTGTCCGCGATGGCCGTCGTCGGCAGCAACAAGTGATCCCCAAATGAAAGGCGAAAAAAAAGAGAGAGAAGGAGAGAGAAAAAGAGCCCGGAACGTCGCGAAGGGAGGCACGGCTCTTTAAATTCTTGCTCGATTCCGATTGCCCCGGGGGTAATTTTCTTACTGAATACAGCCAGGACGAATTGAGGGTCGGAATCCGGCCTTTTCAAGCGCGCCCTCGTGCAACCATAACCGACAAGGACGCTTTATTGAAGCTGCAGCAACGACCGGTCTCCCCCCACCCCCACCCCCCTCCCTTTGAGAACGAAAATCCGGCCGGTAGGAAATTTCTTTGAAAGCTACTCCTTCCCCCGTCGCGTCGCGAATTTCAGTTATCTTCCATTTCCCTTTTATCGAGCCTTCCTCTTCGAAACCCATTTCAGATCGCGGGGGGGGGGGGAGGGGGGACCCCCCCCGGTTGCCTGTCAGAAACGATATCCAAACTATTTGTTCGTCGATTCTGCGATGGATTCATGTATCCCCTCGACGAGCAAAATCTCCGCGGCGAACGATCTTTCCGGCGCGGATCGAAAGCAGATCCGAGGCTGTTCGCCACCGTCGTCCGCGAACACCTGTTTCTCGTTCGGTTCGCGCGACGAAACGACGAGCTGAAACCGAATCACGGCTACCCCTTTTCGGTCCGCCGGCTGAATTTGCCCGCGGATTAAAGACCGTGCCTGAAAGGCGCGGTGGGGGGCGATCCTCTCTCACCTTTTCACCGGGGGACCCCCCCTGCCCAAGAATTACGGTCGCGCACGAATCCGCAATATAACGGCGCCCTTTCATCCCTTTCATCGCGAACAACCCCCCCACCCATCCCCTCTGACCGAATCTTGGAAAGATTATTAAGACGCGCAAGGGCAGAGCAAAGTAAACCGCCCCCCCCCCTCTCCCCCCACAAAGTCTACTTAACGCTCTCGGGTATCCCCCAGGCTGTCGTTTAATTATTCCACGACACGACGCTCGCTTCATTGCGCCGTCGTCGAGGCAAAAATCGTGGATGCGTTTGGTTCGCGGGGCAGCGGGGATTTTAATTTCGAAATGATACGCACGGCCTGGGTGGTTGTTTCCGCCTCTCGGTGTGCTTTGTACCTTGGGAAGGAGGGGGTGGGGGGGTGGGTGGGTTCGTTGAGTATTACGCGGCTGGGAATATTTGTGACGGCGTCAGATTGGATCGACGCGAATTTTCTTCGATCATCCGTTTCTTGGTTCGATTGGGTTCTTGGCTGCCTGGTTCGACGCGTCTGTAGTCGGATCGTTAACGAGGCGTGCCCCAAATTTTTGGGGGCCCTCGTTGTTTGTTAATAGACTAATAGGCTAGTAGAATAATAGGCAAACGTTAATCGATTGACCCGTTCAACGAATTGGAACGAAAAAAACGAATTGTCGAAATTGTCTGAACGAAGATGAACCGAAGACTACGATTTTTGTTTTTAGAGAAATCGAACCATTTCTGTAACGTGTACACCATTTTCAGTAAAAATCGGGATTTTGAAAATTCCTTACGCACCTCGCTTGTAAATTTAACGCAGTTTTAAAAAAAAATTTGCTTTTCTTTATCCAAGTCAACATTCTATAGTCAATATTATCTATATTATCTACAGGGTGACAAAAAACTCAGGGAACATCGATAATTGAGATATAGCTAAGGGGTAGAAAAACAATATTTTCCTTGGCAAAAATGTCCTACATAGTTTCGTTTTTGAGTTATTAACGAAAAACACTGGCCAATGAGAGCGCCCGGCGGGCATCGGCCGACGCGCGCTCAGGTGCGAACCGATCACTTGCGGTAGGTCGTGATGGGGGCATCGAGGGTACCGAGGAAAGCATGTGGCAAATGTTACATCGTCTTAATTAAGAATCACGTGGAATTATTCATTATTCGTGAATAAGAAATACACTAATAAATCGTGTAATAACTGTGCTCGATACGTTTATTCATTATCCGAAAGGAATGAAGTGTTTTATTAATTATGAAAAAAATACTTTTTTTTATCAGTACGTTTTCAGGTGGATAAATTATGTATTAAGAAAAACGATTCGCATAACTAATGTTAGGAAAAGCTAGTTAAACTTGCCCATTCGTTCACGAATTAACCTGGCTAACATTGTGTGAATCCTGACCTAGGCCACAGTTATTACACGATTTATTAGTGTATTTCTTATTCACGAATAATGAATAATTCCACGTGATTCTTAATTAAGACGATGTAACATTTGCCGCATGCTTTCCGCGGTACCCTCGATGCCCCCATCACGACCTACCGCAAGCGATCGGTTCGCACCTGAGCGCGCGTCGGCCGATACCCGCCGGGCCCTCTCATTGGCCAGTGTTTTTCGTTAATAACTCAAAAACGAAACTATGTAGGACATTTTTGCCAAGGAAAATATTGTTTTTCTACCCCTTAGCTATATCTCAATTATCGATGTTCCCTGAGTTTTTTGTCACCCTGTATAGTCAACATATAGGTATCGTTCCTGTAGTTGAGCGTCGACGTCGTTCACTTTGGCGGCTTCTCCAGGGCTCACCAGGTGCTGTTTTCGAAGCAGCAAAATTTCTTGTCACAGTTTAAAACGTAGACAAAAAAGCACAACAAACGGATCATCGATTTCTTGACTCATCTGCCGGCAAAAAATTCTCAAAATTTAGGCCCGTCGAGCCCCTGAATCGCAAGTGGAACGCGTTAGATTTAGTTAAAAAAAAAAAAAAATTCAAAATCGACGCCATCTCAGAATGCCATTGAATGGAACGTTCGAGCGGAGAGCGCGAGAGCGACGTCGCGTCGAAAGGGTTGAATCGCAGTTTATTAATTTTCCTCCCCGTTCGTGGGGGCCCTTTATCCGCCTCGCGTCTATTCCTCGCACGTCTCCGCCGCTCCCGAACGATTATATCCGAAGCGTGGGCGAAATTGTGCTGAAATTCTTCCGGAGACGTTGCGCCGTTAACTTTGTTCGTTGACGAGTAAACGAAATATATCATTGGCCTTATTATTCTGAGCAACAGAGCCGACGTAATCGCAAACGAACGTTAATCATCAATCACAGTTGACATTCGAGCGTCCGTGTTAATTTACGCCAAATATCTCGCGAACTTTCGTCGTCCGTTTGGTGGCAGATCTAAACTCACCCCCGACCAACCCCTACGCCGTCGCGTTTTCGATACCTTGAAGTTTGTAAATAAACTGAACGAAATATTCTTGTGTCCCCGCCGTGTATCCTCTTCGAAACGGGGAACGTTCCGAATTTTCTGCGCAACCCTTACGTATGAAAACGTGTGCACGCGAGACGGCCGGTCGATTTCGAGGGATGAATACGCGCGAGGGTGCTCCGCGAAATGGAATTTGGTAATGCAGCATTGAAATCGTACCTCGGGCGAATTATTTTGAACGTTTTCTTTGCAACGTTCATGGAAAATCGGTAGAAATTTGCAGAGGAATTATAAGGGTGGTGTTTCTTGCCACCCTTATTTCTAAGGGCGGTAGTTTTACCCAGGTGGGCCGAATTGTGGCTTAGAAAATATTCAACGGCCCAGAAGTGAAGCGTTATGGAGAAATACGTTGAGATCGATGAATGGTTAGACACGTGGGGCAGATTTATACTAATTTTATAACATAAACCTTGTTTTTATCGCAGAGTATTTATTAAGACATTTAACAAATAATTAAACAAAAATAACTAAATAATTTCAAATTTAATTGACGCATTAACGCATTGTTTATCTACGAGAATTTACGAAGAACGATTAGCTTCCATGGATACGCACGTGATCATTTTATGTATCCCGTCTCGTGTTTCGAGACAATCCTAACGGTCGAAAGGAAGGAAACAATCGAATGATTTCTGACAAAAAAAGTTATAAACTTCGAGTGGCTGAGGCAGCAGCTATAGAAGTTCAACTTCCAGAGTTAAACTTCGAGATCTAGAGATTCGGCTATTCTAAATTCGACTTACTCATAGAGGGCAGGAAGGAAGGGAGTTAAAAAGCTTTCGAGTTATCGAAGTTTTCGAGTTATCGAGGTCCTGCCTTATAAGTGCTTCCAAATAACAAAAAACGTTAGTTGAGCATATTTGAAAAATCTTGTAAGGATCGCGAAGGGTCCTTCAACATCGCTGATGATCCGCTCTTTGAGAAACCCTGCCCGAGGATATAATAGCGCTAGCTTCGAATAAGTGCGATAAAAAATTAACGGCTGGTTAAACATGTCAGCCCCGGCCTTCCGTCCAGAGGATTGCCTTCGATGCCCGGAGTTTCGTCGCCGACGGGCTCGTTCGAGCGCAGTGAAACGATCGTTTTCACGCGAAAATAACGAGAAAACGATCCGCCCTGTGTAAGGGCTTTCGCCTGTTTCCCCGCTGTCACATCTCGCAGCCCCTCGCCGGTCCAGGCCGGCCTGTCACCGTGAACGTGGCTCACGAGGATCCCCATAGTCCCATCCCTCGCGTGTTCGTGCTCGCCGTCGAGCTTCTCTTCTGCAACGCTACGCGTTTAAGGGATTTCACGGTTTTTCTCGTCACTCCTGTTCCTCCGGGCAGGCTGAACAGCCTGGGCAAACTGTTTTCTCGAGAACGGTCCACGGGGATCATTTCTGGTATCGATGTTGGGCGTTGATTGACACGCTTTTCAATTTAACCATCGATTCAGCCAATTGCTAGGCAACTGGATGAAACTGGATGAAACTGATAATCTGACCCCCCGTTTCTCAGGTCTTAGGAGTCTGATGGTGTTTTTCAAGGTCGTGGTTGAAAAAGCAAATGGAATGGTGTATTCAGCTCCGCTGGATGAAGGAATATTTCTATACGCGGCTCCGCCGGTATCGAGGAGTCGAATCGAACAGCGAGACAGGCGTAGTCGTAATGGAACGGCTGTGTTTCGCCGCTTTGCAGAAAGTAAACGGCGCGCGTTTCCTCGGCGATGACGAGAGGGAAACGCGTGCTAAGGGCTTTCGCCTGTTCCTCGCCTGTCACATTATCCTGCCTGCTGAAAATCCCTTTGTGCGGCCTTTAAAGGGTTTTACCCTTTAAGCCCCCTCTTCGCATATTCGCGACAGTTCGGCTGTCGGGCAGGAGCAGCGAAACAGACCTCTTCGATTGTAAATTCCATTGGAACCGAGAGCATCGCCGTTTTTTCATGCTCGCTCTGATAAATCCATTGATTGGCACCTCGCCTCTGAATAATTGAAAACCTTAGGGGGCGTAGGTTGTTGTTGCCACAGTGACCTAAGTAGGTCGCTCAGAAACGCTGGCTATTTAAAGTATTGTTATAAAATAATAAAATAATGAAATAACGAAGTTTAATAACTTGGTCGCTGCGGAGTTCAACTTTGCCGATGAGAGGACTGTCATTTAAATTCTCGCCCCGCTGGAACGTCTAAGGAATCGAATCTACGAATTGTTGCGCAATCCTTGCGTCGACTCTTCTCTATGTCCTGTACTATCGGTGGGCGTTTCAAAAATTGAGGAGGCTAATCGAGAGCCGGCCAGTTTCGTTCTTTCTCGTTGAAGGATCGTATCTCGGCTTTGCATCGAGGCACGGCAAGGCCAGACTGCTCGTTGCGAAGCCTTTCGAGCTGTTCGCAATGCAGACTTGTGGGCCAACGTGAGGTCGTCAGGTCTTATAATCGCATCCTGCCTCGCGACCAGACAACCTTCCAAACGGGTTCTCCGCGCGTGCAAATATAGACCCGCGACTTCTTCTTCAAGGGATAATGGGCTCGGGGCAGTGTTTCGCGGTGGACGAGATTAATCTTTGTTTCGCTGAAAGAGAAACGACGTGGTCACCTTGGCCCTTGGGCCTTTTTGAAGATTGCGTACCGCGGGCCCTGCATTTTATTCTCATAGACCCTCTTTGGGCATAGATACTGTGTGGGCATAGATACTCTGTGAGCATAGATACTCTATGAACATAGATACTCTGTGGGCATAAATACTCTGTGGGCATAGATACTCTGTGAGCATAGATGCTCTGTGGGCATAGATACTCTGTGGGCATAGATACTCTATGAGCATAGATACTCTGTGAGCATAGATACTCTGTGGGCATAGATACTCTGTGAGCATAGATACTCTGTGAGCATAGATACTCTGTGGGCATAGATACTCTGTGGGCATAGATACTCTGTGAGCATAGATACTCTGTGAGCATAGATACTCTGTGAGCATAGATACTCTGTGAACATAGATACTCTGTGGGCATAGATACTCTGTGAACATAGATACTCTGTGGGCATAGATACTCTGTGAGCATAGATACTCTGTGAGCATAGATACTCTATGAACATAGATACTCTGTGGGCATAAATACTCTGTGGGCATAGATACTCTGTGAGCATAGATACTCTGTGGGCATAGATACTCTGTGAACATAGATACTCTGTGGGCATAGATACTCTGTGAGCATAGATACTCTGTGAGCATAGATACTCTATGAACATAGATACTCTGTGGGCATAGATACTGTGTGGGCATAGATACTTTGTGGGCATAGATAGCCTATGAGCATAGATATTGTGTGGGCATAGATACTTTCTGAGCATAGATACTCTGTGGGCATATATACTCTGTGAGCATAGAAACTCTGTGGGCATAGATACTCTGTGAGCATAGATACTCTGTGGGCATAGATACTCTGTGAGCATAGATGCTCTGTGGGCATAGATACTCTGTGGGCATAGATACTCTGTGGGCATAGATACTCTGTGGGCATAGATACTCTGTGGGCATTGATACTCTATGAGCATAGATACTCTGTGGGCATTGATACTCTATGGGCATAGATACTCTGTGAGCATAGATACTCTGTAAGCCTAGACAGTCTATGCCATACGCTAGGACCTAGAGTATAAATTGTTTTATTTGTGTCCTCTTTCAGTGCATCTTTGGCTCGTCCCAGAATTGAACCCTTTATTTCCAATCTTCCTCTGCGATCCAACTTCTCTGTTCCCTTACAAATCGGACGGGACAACCTTTAATTATATATACGCCTAGGAAACTTCGAAACGAATTTTCGTTACGTACTCTGATATAATTTTTAAACAATTTTGACGAAACATTCGACCTCGGCGGAGGCTTGTATTCTTTCAGGCCGAGCTTGCGAGAAAAATAGTGAAGCGAGTGATACCCTCGGTTGAAATCCTCGAGAATGCGAAACGTCGGACTCTCTCGTTCTTATTGCAGAGCATTTCTTCGCTGTCACGCTGCGAAATGTTTTCTCCGCGAATATTAATTCTGAGGTCTCGACGAGGGTCGAGATGGCAAACGCGATATTTCTCTGCGGAAATTTTGTACACGCCTGGGCAACTCGATAGTTTAAACAAATTTTCGCCGGGCCCCGCGCAAGGCGGAACAATTAACTTGAAGAAATTCTCGGAAACGAAACAAATAATAGGAAACAAGGGGTAGGAAACGAAGCATTGAAGAATCTAAGCAAAGGGTCACAGATTTCATCATTTTTCGATTCTGATTCAAGGTTATAGGTTGTATTACTCGTCTAAATTTGATATACATAAATTTATTTTACTCATTTCTGCCAAAATCTTATTGAGTTAGTGATGGGAAAGTATGACAATATTTTTCCTCAAAAAAAAAAAAAAAAAAAACAAAAACAGAACGTTACTTTTGACAGTGTCATAAACCTGACGACTAAAAGGAACATAGTTTCAGTATAAAAATTAATAGATTGATTGAAATAACTTTGGCTACAAATAACTATCGCAAACGATCTAATCGCTTTTGGCATATGCGGTCGGATGTAAATAATTAAATTTCGCTAACTTGAATCTATCTAGAATTATGAGATTTTCTATTATTTAGAAAAATTAAGGAGGGACAACAAAAATGATCATCTGGTAGCAAAATAATGACCGTCTGAACGTTTATAATTTTCATTATAAGAAGGGAGGTAATTAAAACCGTCGCAATAAAAATTGAACACCTAACCTCTCGCTGCGAACGTGAATTTTTAAAATACTGTATAACAGTTTCGGCAGTTCGAGACAAGAAAAATACGGATTAAATTCGTCAAATCTGCCCGCAGATTCGCCCGCACAATAATACAAAAATTAAACAATTAACATAATAACGCAGAGGCAAAACAATTTTCTTTTTAGACTTGCCATCGGTATTTCGCAATATTTCCTACGCGAAATTGAAATGCCTGCCACGTCCTCGCGATCTTCAAAAAGGAAAAAAAAAAAGAAGAAAATCGTTCGCGATATAACATCGCGAGAGACGTTTCGAACTCGGGCCAGAATAATTCCAATGAATTAGATCGTCCCGTCGCGTGCCAATGGAAAAATCGTGGAAAGCTTCATTCCGGTCGCGTCGTCGATAGTCCTTCCGGCAGTCAACGGCGAAACATCAAAAGTCCGCCGGTTTGATAGGCGAGAAAAAGCGCCCTCTAAAAAGGGGAATCGTTGCGCCTGGCTGCTCGATGAGACGAGGCGGCAGAAAGGGGGAAGTCGCGGAAGAAGGCAACGCTGTTGCATCGAGGAATCCCTTCTTCGGGCATGGCAATCTCGCGACACTAAAAAGGTTTTATGAGCTGGCTCGCGGCACGTCACACGCGCAACTCCGATTCAAATTATTCCCCCCCCCTCCCACTCCCACCCCCCTGGCCGCCCTCCGCGATATTCCCCTCGCCGCGCCTCGAACGCCGCCCTTTTATTATCCTTTCCACATTTCCACGGCACTCACGTCGGATCGATGCTTCTTCTCGCCCCGTGACCTCTTCTTCGTGGGTGTTTCTTCCCTTTTCTCTATTATTTTCCTCTCCTCGCGTTTCAATTCGCGGGCGATACTCGACGTTCGACTTGCCGGCTTCTTTGCGCCCTGCCCATTTTAATTCTTCGAGGGGTCGTAGACAATTATTGGCTGTTTATATAGTTAGGCCTTCTTTTTATCTTTTTAACGTTCTACACGTGACGCGTCGCTTGCAACGCGTGACGGAAGAGAGGCCACCGTAACTCGAAACAGAAGACACACATTGTGGGAATATTGTTACGTGGGTATCGCTTGCGTTAAGGATTACCAGTTTATTCAAATTATACGAACGCTTCTATCGCAACGACCGTTTAATTGCGACCGCTCTTCAATTTGCCATCTTGTCGCCAGGCGATTCAACGAACAACCACGAAATGAGCCGCCCCCTCGAACACCGTTCACTCCCTTCGCTTTTAACGATTTCATTCACACGGGTACACTCAATTCGCAGACTCACGCGCCGGCACTCTTTTCTCGCGTCCTGCGGCATCAAATTGCGTAACAACGCCTCGCTCTAACCGGAACACAACTCTCTCCTCCACGGCGTCCGATTAAAATTGTGGCCCCGAGTTTCTGGTACTTTTCTCGGTCTGGGGGGGTGGGGGGATTTGGCGATCGAGATTCCCAGACGGGGCAGCATGATCGTTTAGGTGCGCCTTGACCTCAACCTTGGGGCAAAGGAATGCGTACAGAGATATTCAGCGCAGCGTAACGTTTCTGCTCAACGTTGCACGGCCATCGTCTGCACTTGGTCGTTGCACTTCTCTCTCTCTCTCTCTCTCTCTCTCTCTCTCTCTCTCTCTCTCTCCGGCACGGTGACTCGAGCTACCCATTCGCAGAGTCCCCCCCGTCTCCTCCCTTCTATTTTAGAGTCGGCGTTACTTCCACCACTCCCGGTCGTTCCTCCGTCCGTCGCTACCGTTGAACGTTAGACAAACTTTCCGCCGGAAGACGATATTCTCGTATTTGTCACGGGAATCGCGTTGCGATGTAAACCGTTGACGAACGCGCGGCGAATCGACGCGTCCCCTGCCAACGCTTGAAACGCTGCCATAGAATTGTTTTGTTTTTTTTTTTCGCCCTTTTCGCTATTCAGTTCTTCAAGCGTTTCGCGAACCTTCGCGGTGTGTTTTTAATTGTTGCGGCGTGATTCGAACGGTCCAGGCGGTAGTGTGGCGAGTCGTTGAATTCGTATCGATGTCGGGCGTCCCGTTGTAACGACATCTGAAGGTGATCCTCAAATTTGTTGTTAGAAACGATGATTTTGTACGATTCTCTTTATATCGACATTTGCAGAAGGCTGAGTACTGATTGTGTTTCGTCTGAAACGGATTTTTGGTTAAATCGTTTTTATTACTCCGTGCCGGGGACTTTATTTATTTATGAGTAAAGATTGGGCACGTATCTTGTCTAAATACGTTTGTCACAGAAACTGAACGAACGTGTGCAATGTAAATATCGCAAATTCGAATTGAAGTAAACTTTACGCGTCCAGCTTATAAAACACTGCACGCAGCCTCACAATTGTGACTCTTTAAGACCCACAACTTCTCTCTGAAATACAATTTCGATGTCGTTGACCGCGGTAAAAAAATGAATACGGAAAATCGTGCCGCGAGAAAATATGCAAATACACGCAGCCAAAATTTTGCTCGCGTTGCGAGATAACAGTGTAAACTAAATGTCTAAAATGAAGTTTCGACGGGATACACAACTTTTTGCCCACATCAAAGCAACTTACTCGCCATACTTCATACCGTATCTCGCGCGGTACACTTAGTGATACACACGTTTAACGGTTGTCAATTTCCAAGATACAACTACTCCGAAGTTGCACTTCCGCAAACAACGTCCATTTGACGGAATTTAAATTACTTCGCGCTGAAACAAGTCGCGCGCTTCACACCTACGCACACATTCCCGACGAAAGCCTCGCCTAAAAGACTAATGCTTGCGTCGCAACCGCCTGTCGGGCGTAAAAAACGAGACGTTTTTGTCTCGCACCTGGCCCATAGGGACATCAAAGTTTTGACCGCGTTTTGGCGATTCGGGACCACCGCTGACCCGGTGCAGTTCCTTCTCCACTGAAATACGCTTGCTCCTTGAGCGATACGATCAATGCAAATTGTAAACGTCGATCGAACGATTATTCCCTTTTGGCCCAATAAAATTAACGAATTGTGTTCACCCTTTGTTGCAGGTAAGCCGCCCGGGATATTTCCTCGTAGCGTTAAACAATTTACCCGCTGCTCGGCGGCCGTTCGACCGGCGGTGAGTCCACGATAATTTATAATTGCAAATGGAATCGAAACGGAACGAGGATTGTTCAACGTTGAATAAATAATCGCCGTTAACGGCAGGGGTTCTTAGCTCGCCGCGTGGATTAACCCAAATCCAGCGGAGGGGCCGGTCGAATGAAAGTACAAATTCGTCGTGCAATTAATATCGCGCCGTTTAATCGTCGAATTCAGTTGGCCTTTCGCCCCGCGGATACCACTCGCGCAATATACCCAGTGACTTTTTTTTATTCAAGACGGGGCAGCTCTATTTAATTATCCGCTCATTAATATTCTAATTTTCGTTTCGCATTCGGCCAACGCGACTAAATAATTGTCGGAACTTTCCCGTGGATAAGTATATAATGAAAAGAATATTGCACCATGTAAGTTTCAATATAGGAGATTATATTTATAAAATAAACACACACACGAAAATACGACACGCTAAAACAGATATATATATATATAATTTAATACATATAATATATAATATATATAATATACTATAATATATTATACTATAATATAGGAGAATATATTTATACAATAAACATACACACTAAAATACAGCGCGCTAAAACAGATATATATATATATATATATAATATAATATATAATATATATAATATACTATAATATAGGAGAATATATTTATACAATAAACACACACACGAAAATACAGCACGCTAAAACAGATATATATATATATATATATATATAATATATATAATATTCTATAATATATTATACTATATTATACTATAATATAGGAAAATATATTTATACAATAAACACACACACGAAAATACAGCACGCTAAAACAGATATATATATATATAATATATATAATATACTATAATATATTATACTATACTATACTATAATATAGGAGAATATATTTATACAATAAACACACACACGAAAATACAACACGCTAAAACAGATATATATATATATATATATATATATATATATATAATATATAATATACTATATTTATATCTGTTTTAGCGTGTTGTATTTTCGTGTGTGTGTTTATTGTATAAATATATTCTCCTATATTATATATATAATATATTATATATTATATATATATATATATATATATATATATGTATATTACACTTGGTACGCTAGACGCTACTCGGGGGATGCGATCGTCGCACACACCCTATATAAACGGCGAATCACACGCGCGCCACCACGAGTCCTTGTCTAGAACTAGGATCGACGCCACGTGCCATAACGGGCATATCGATATAGATCATACGCTATTATTATTGTCTACGCTTGACAATAATAATAATACTACAAAAATTGTCTCCGATCGATCGAATTTCCTTCACACGACATTCCTCGTCTCTTTTTCGCGAGCGAGAAGACGCAGAAGAATATTCGGTCCTCGTCATTGGAAGGCCTTCGTTTCTCGGGCAAGAAGAAACACGAACTGGCTGCCCTTGTCCTCGCTTTCGAATGTCTGCCTCGCGGTTTTCTTTTGCCCCCCCCCCCGGTGATCCGTCACATTGTTCCGCAACGTTCCAGAAAAATCGAAATCATCCCCCCCCACCCAGGGGGAAACGGCTGAAAGCTGATCGATCGTCAGAAAAAATCAATGGCCTGTCCGATTCAAAACTATCTTGGCCCCGACGCCTGGGCAAAAGCAGTTGGACATTTTTGGAACAGCTTTGTGTCCTTCGGGGAAGGAATTATTTTTTCGACGATACATCGATTTAAACCTCGTGGCAGCGAATCCAACAGGTTGCAAAGCCCAGCCACCGGCTGTCGGACGAGAAAAGAGTTCGTCCCTCTGTTTCCTTTCCGTTCTCCCGTTTCTCCCCTTCAATCAGCCGGAGGATTCAGGGAATTTAATCGGAACGTCCAAAAAGCAGAAACGTCGTTGGACGGTCAGCCCCTTGAGTCGTCGATTACGATTCGCAATATCGAATTTTTTAAGAAATATTTCGTTTTTCGAAATTTCTCGCGGCCGTGCATTGTGCGCCCTGAAGAGCCGTGCAACCTTTAACTTAACTATTTTCGCGTACCTTGAGCCGTCTCTTAATTATTCGCCATAATATGAAAAGTTAAGATTTTTTTCTGGAAGGGTGTATTCACCCCCAGGACCGTTTCTTTAGCAGAAAATAAAAATTGTTCCGTTGTTAGGATAATATGAACTGCATTTCTGCAAAGTCTCACATTTTTCTGTATTTTCGAGTCGCCGAACTTTCCAATTGTTCCAAAAGTTGAAATATCTACCGAACTATCAATTCTTCGCCATAAATACGTTAACACTTTCTTATAACGACTGTCTACCCGCAGCGATTGACACATTGAAAAATATATCGTACCGTTTAAAAAAACTAGCTTGACCTTCGCGCGACCTCTACGCGTCCGCTCCCGAAAGAACGAACAAGACCAGAAGATGCCCCACGTGACACCATTCGACTCCACTCCTGAAACATTTTTCGCTACCATTAATGTAGGAGTGCGAAGCGCCCAACGACCTGGCATGGGTCGTTTTTGACCGGGCTACCTCGGACACAGCTGGTCTGCAGGCGTGCAACGATGGCCCCTGTCCCCTGTTTCTATGTTTTTAAGCATATGAATGTGAGAGAGAGAGAGAGAGAGAGAGAGAGAGAGAGAGAGAGAGAGAGAGAGAGAGAGGAGAGGAGAGGAAAGCAGGAGAGGGAGAAAGAGGAGAGCAGGAGAGAGAGAGGAGAGCAGGAGAGGGAGAAAGAGGAGAGCAGGAGAGAGAGAGAGGAGAGCAGGAGAGAGAGAGGAGAGCAGGAGAGAGAGAGGAGAGCAGGAGAGAGAGAGAGGAGAGCAGGAGAGAGAGCAGGAGAGGGAGAAAGAGGAGAGCAGGAGAGAGAGGAGAGCAGGAGAGAGAGAGGAGAGCAGGAGAGCAGGAGAGAGAGGAGAGCAGGAGAGAGAGGAGAGCAGGAGAGAGAGAGGAGAGCAGGAGAGCAGGAGAGAGAGGAGAGCAGGAGAGAGAGGAGAGCAGGAGAGAGAGAGAGAGAGAGAGAGAGAGAGATAGAGAGAGAGAGAGAGAGAGAGAGAGAGAGAGAGAGAGAGAGAGAGAGAGAGAGAGAGAGAGAGAGAGAGAGAGAGAGAGAGAGAGAGAGAGAGAGAGAGAGAGAGAGAGAGAGAGGGGGGGGGGGGTAATGGTAGTACAGTGTAGAGTTAGCAGCGAAGGAGTACAGAGAGTACTGTAGAGTTAGCAGCGAAGGAGTGTAGATCGTAGATCGTAGTGCAGATAGAGTAGCGAGACAGTGTAGATCAGAGAGTAGATAGAACAGCGTACAATAGGAATAGAGTTACAGAGTGGAGAATAGTGTAGAAACTGTTTAATAAATATACATATATATTCCTGTTACCAATCGTTCTGCACTTGCACCGGCTTAATTTCTCCTAAAACTTCAAATCCCGCATTAACCAGGATGATAATCCAGATAATCAGGATGCGAGAATCAAGCGACCCACCCTGTATAATAGCGGAGCATCAATGGTATTCAGAACTGTTCCGAATAGAAGTGTTCTTACGTACGACCGCTTCGCAGCAGCAAAGTTGTTGGACAACGATTTCGTTCGCCCCAGAATCCAGCGACGGTTCGCCCACCGCGTAATCTCGATACCGAGGTCTCGCCAGAACGACAAAGAGGGGCCAGCCGCGACGGCCGACTAAGTTTCGCGATCACGGAAACCGCGACGCGCCCGGAAAGATAGAAACGCGAGACCGAGGCGAACTTCCGGCAAAGCGGCAGCGGGCCGTGGCGGCCAGACAGCTGTCCAAAGCGGCCCGTCCACCACTTTGCGGTCTTATCCGTTTAAACCTGCCCCCCCGGACACACCTCCCAACCCGTGTCTAATTTTACCTGGACCTGGTCGACTCCTGTCTCCCGTTCTCCGTCGCGACAATAATTAATCGCGCACGGTTGTCACGGGGCGAACCAATCCGCAGCCCTCCACGAGGTTATCGGTACTAGGATCGGTCTGTCTCGTTGGTCACACTCGTTGTTGCACAGTTGTTTCTCTCCGTTTTCAGCGAAGTTTACCCGTGTGATTTTGTGGGATCTCTGTTGGCAACGTTCCTCTTTCTAGTCGTCGTCGTTGTTATCGTTGAAAGACGGTCACCTTGCTATAATTCCAACGGGTCTCCGTGCTAAGTGGAACATTCGTTACTGTAGACGGTACAGCAATGTGGGTGGCTGGAATTCGTTAGAGGGTTTGGCGATTTGTGATTCGCGCGAGGTGTGAACTAAGAGCGTGTGGGATATGGTGACAGGGAATGGAATAACCTCCCATTCAATACTTGACGCAAGCTTTATTGTACTCGAATCTTTAACCAAGACAAACCAAGAGAAATCATTCGCTCCATATATTCTCTCACTCGCAGCTTCTCTCTCGTTCGTTCTCACTCGTTCGGACCCACACCGACACACGCGTCCTTGCCACGTGACACAGGTCGACAAAGCATTCGCTCTTTCCTAGAGATAAACATTCGTTCGACGTCTCCACTGACACTCCTCGTTCGCACCTCACGCTACATCCGATACTTCCAGTCACAAAACGGTTTGGGTTAGGTTTGGGTTAGGTTTGGGTTAGGACCACAGATATTTAGCGACGAAGCATAATTATTACGCGAAAGAGTCAATCGCAATTTTCCCCTTGAAAATAATACCGCGACAATTGTGGGATGCGAGAATTCGTAGAAATGGTATGAGAGGGCTTTGTGTGAATCGTGTGAAGGAAAGTATCGAGTATTACTCGAAGTGTGAACGAAGAGTGTTAGTCGAAACGTCGAACGCGGACCGAGCGAATGTTCATCTCGAGGATAGAGTGGATGGTTTCGGGGAATGCACGTGGAGTCTAGGATGCGTGGTGACCCGTGGTCGAACTGTGACACGTGGCAAGAGTATGTGTGTCGGTGTGGGTCTTGATGAGTGAGAGCGAATAATGAATAGAACGAGAGTCAAAATGCATGAAAGAATATATACAGTGGATGATGCGTGCGAGGGTTAGAGTTGAGGTGGGAGTTGAGTTGAGTCGAGAATTGAAGCGGAGTCGAGCGAGAATTGCAGCGAGAGCATTGTTGTTATAAAATATATTGTGTTGCGAGAGAGAGTGATTAAGAGACATTTAATAATAAAGCGATTTTACCAGAAAGAAAAGGCAGTCACGATTTCCCCTGAAAAATAATACCGCAACAATTGTGGTGGCGTTTCTCAGGTGCACCGTTTCTCAGGTGGTAAAACGGTGGAATTGGGGTGGGGGTTGGAAACGTGGCCGGGCACAGATTCGCCGGAATAATTGCCCGAAGATCGAAGGTCGTCGTTGCAATTTAAAGTGATTTACGGCGCCCCTGGTGCCCCTAACTCTCTCCACGGTTCGCCAGGAATTTTCCAGGGATACCAATGGAAAACTCGAACCTGTCCCGGTTCGGCTGGTTTCACGATTTGCTGGACCCCGGACCAGCCCCGTCCGCTCCTTCGGGGATCGGCGAAATTTCCACTCGTAAATCCCACTCTGTCTGGCTGGGGGGGTTTTTTTTTTGACGTTCACCCCCTCGAGATACGAAATTTCCCCGAATCCGCGAGTCAGGGAAATCTGGAGATAGTTAAGCATTTACAGTTAACGATGATTACCTTGCGTGGGACAATTTTGTGGCGATGGTGTTGCGCCGTTTATTTTGAAAGTAGCCTAGGTCCATTTTTCAAGAATTGTCCAGTCAGCGTTTGTAACAGTCGCAATAACAGGTGATTCTTTCATTTTTATACAATTTGCAGGCAATGCGTTCAAACTGACTGAAACTTTGTTAACAGAAAATTTAAAAGAAATGTCTAAAGAAATAATGAAAATGTTTATTTCGAAAGTGGCTTAAGTTCATTTACGACCGTCAAAACTGTCTTACTTTCTGAATAATTATAACATTAACATAACATAAACATTACACATTTTCAGAGAAACAAAAACATTGTACTATCTTGGCGTTGGTAACCAGTATTTTTAATTTGATTTAAGGCCACTTAAAAAAAAAAACAGCACATTTATACAGTTACAAGATTTCCTACATCGTGTAAATTATATTTTTGAAGTGTTACAAAGAGATATCAAATAAATCGAGTATTGTTTATTCAATTTGAAGCGTTTCAAATCCCGTCGAATGAACTTGGACTTTTTCGAATTCGACAACAAAGCGGGTTGTTAATGTCGAAAATGGTTTAACTTCGTTTGTTATAAGAAACCAGTCAAATTGTAAAATCTCTTAGACATACTTAACCAGTGTCACGCGTATTTGTAATTTTCTTGAAAGGCGACCTCTCAGATATCTCAATTTCAATGCAAGCGAACTTAGGTCACTTTCAAAATACGCATCTCAATTGTTTATTTGTACACTCTTCCGCCGGGCGATTATCGTCGATTTGATCGTTCGAACGGCGTTTCATTATGAAACCGCAGTTCCACAGGATTATCAAAATATTTCATCGCGAAACAATTCACCTGGCCTGTTTATCTCAGCGCACGTGATCAATATGAACTGCGGTGGCAAGTTTGAGTAACGCGGTCGTCCCGGGAACAAATATTCGGGTGAAACGAGCATCGGCGTGGCCGATGAACGAAACTTCATAAAACGCGCTCGAGCTTCGCATTAATTAAATTAGTTCGATGAAAACGATTCACAAAAAATTCAATCGCTCAGCGCGGCGAAAATAATTCATCCCCATTATTGAACGCGACTTCTCCTGGCTCGCGCGAGATACATGTTCAACAATTTTTCCATTTTCCGACGGGGGCGGAAAAATTTCCAACGATCGGACCCGAGGAAATTTCAATCGAAGATCCCGGGGGCGATTTTCTGCCCAAAAAACCACCCTCGGCAAAAAAATATCCCCTCGCTGCAATTTCATCCCCCGCAACATCGTGGCTTCCACCCATCCGGTTCCACGGTGTTTTTCAAATTGCGCCGCATCCGACGAGGGGGGAGCGGGTGCGCTCTCAAATGAAAGTCGACAGGATTGACGAATAACCGCGGCATGGAATTGACAGGGGAATCGATGGGCGAGGCTTAAACGGCCGGATCGATGTTCCAAGTTCAGTAATCGATCCTGAAGTAGCCCCTCGAGTATTGCAGAGAGCCAACAGTCCATCTCGCCTCGCAGGCGAGCCGTTTCCTTTTGAACCGATACCACCGCGGTCCGTCACTGTAACGAGAGCCCGGCAAAGGGTTAAATTAGAAATCATTTTCAATTATTTTCTTGGTTAAAATGGCTCTGCTTCAATTACGCTCCTTTCTTCGTTCGATAATGAAGGAAAACCTGTTCCCCGGTGTCGCAGTTGTTGGTTTTATTGCATGGTATAAAACCCAGTTAAACAAAAATGATCTCTTTTAGTTCTGAGAATATATTGGGGCATAGAATTTCAATGCTTATACGAAAGTGTTTATGTTAAGAGGGACCGATGGGGTCCGAATGCTCCACGCTTCTGTTCTACGGGGTCCGGCGGAGTACGACGTTACGCGTTTAATGGAAGGTTGCTGAGGTGACTCTGAACAACTTTTTCCTTTACCGAAATGTTGGTTGAAGCTCCGTTCTTGAGTTACGAACGAAAAACACTGGCCAATCAGAGCGCTCCAGCGCGTGGCTCTCAACCGCGCTCGGTTGTGGTCGCGAAGAAACGCGTCGGTTCGCGGCCGCGACCGAGCGCGATTGAGAGCAGCCACGTGGTAGAGCGCTCGACCTACGGGCGCTCTGATTGGCCAGTGTTTTTCGTGAATAATTCAAAAACGAAGCTTCAAACGACATTTTGGTAAAGGAAAAAGTTGTTCAGAGTCACTCCACCAACCCCCCCATTAAACGCGTAATGCCATACCTTGCCGAACCCCGTACATTCATTCGTTAGAGTTTCTCCCTTGTTATATATTATCACACTACCTGAAAATTCAGTTTTCCAATAGTTATTCATCTGAATTGCGTCGAGGGAAAGAAGGGAATCTTCCCCCGGC
Source organism: Nomada fucata (assembly GCA_948146005.1). NCBI lineage: Eukaryota > Metazoa > Arthropoda > Insecta > Hymenoptera > Apidae > Nomada > Nomada fucata. The sequence continues at coordinate 28,172,622 of OX411277.1, read as the reverse complement.
AGGAATATAAAATTCCTCGGCGAGGTGTGTTTCTTCATTTTTTTCTTCACACCCTTAGAAAAACGAAAGCCACCGGCGAGCCCACCCCCTTCGCTCAACAGTCATTCCAGGGGATTAACCCACCCCTCCCCCAAGTCGTCTTCGGCCAACAAACTCGAAGTTCACGCCAAAAGATTCCCCGTTTTCGCCCAGAGAGATCTCACCCTCCCGACCCCCTACCCTGTTCCACCCTTTCGCCGGAAAGTTTTCGCGAAAAGGAAGCGGCGGCTGTCGCGTTTCACAAACAGTTCCACCACTTTTCCCCCGGGTGAAATTCGCGGGGCATTATCATGAGCAAATTTGACTTTCCGCGGCGTTCGTAACCCCCAAACCCCTTCCCCCCAACGGAAACACCCCCTACCCCCCCGGATTGACTATGCATCGCGCGGAAAAGTGCTTCGAGTGCTTCCACGATCCACGTACCGTCTTGTATGCCTGTTGAAATTTTCGTATCCGATATTTGGGGATGAAAATCTTGGGGGTGGAGCGGGAGAGCTTTTCCCATTTTCCATTTTCCATTGTTTTTGTTCGCCGCGAAGATGGGCCGAACGGGAATTTTATTCGCTCGGGAGCAACGCGTCAATCGATTTCTGTTTCATAAAACGGCAGCCGGAAAATGGCGATGTGAAAAATTTATGCACCCACCGTCCCATAATGATAGCAGCAGGCGATTATTTAAACGGGAATTATTGGCGAACGTAGCTGCGAGCTATGTTGCGGCGCAAAAATCACCGAAGGCCTCAGTCGAAATCTATGTTTCGCGACATCTGTCATTTTTTTCTGACGCATCTTTCAATTTTTGGGCTGACCCAATTATTACGAATTGTAACTATTTCTCTAATATCATCCGCCGACTGTATTCAATTGTTTTACTTGACTATCGACCCATCGCAAAGGTAAGATGAAGAAACAAAGAGTTTTTATGGCTCCAATAATTTTAATCTGACGCATAGAGGGAAAGCAACGCCTCGCGACCATGGGATCCTACTTGCAAGTTTAAAACGCAGCAACGAAATTATTGCGAAAATCCAGAAACTTATCTGAACACTCGAAATAAAAATTATTAGTCAGAATTGGGTTTTTAATATATTGTTCAATTTAATCTAGTCTTTTGATAGTAAGCTTGGCTGTCGAGGGAGCACAAGTGCACTAATAGACCTCCTGCAAGACAAAAGGAACAGTCCTGCCAAGACGAATAACTAAGCAACTGCCAATGAATAAGTATCAAAGCAACAAAATTATTGCGTAAATCCAGAAACTTATCTGAACACGCGATATAAAAATTATTAGTCAGAATTGGGTTTTTAATATATTGTTCAATTTAATCTAGTCTTTTGATAGTAAACTTGGCTGTCGAGGGAGCACAAGTGCACTAATAGACCTCCTGCAAAACCAAAGGAACAGTCCTGTCGAGACGAATAACTAAGCAACTGCCAATGAATAAGCGTCAAAGATAGATAAACAAACCTGGCCCACCCCCCGACCTCTTTAACTCTGTTATTTTAATGAAATCGGACGAACCATCTCGCGGATCTATTTTCTGCAACATCCAACCTGAGAAAGTGTAAAAAAGAAAACATCCTTTTCTCATCCGTCTTACCAGAATACCCACCCCCTCAATTCGTCAACTAATCTAAGGAAGGCAACGGACCGTCGAACGTGGTCGCCAAGCCACCGGTGCTTCGTCTCGCGTTTCGCGTCATCCCACGTGACACGGTCATTCTCCGCGTACCTGTCTACGCACCGTGCTACGGGAGGCTTACCTGCGATTCAACAACGAACAACAATCTCCCAACTTCAATCGATTCGTTATTCACACCGTTTTCCGTTTCCATAAACGGAGTCTCGCCTTCAGTTTCGTCAGACACCCGTCTCTCGAAACCGTTGCCCTTCCACGTCACCGAGTGCCCCGGCAACTCCCCTCCCCCCAAGCTCCTGCCAACCTCTCTACCCGAAGAAATAAGTCTCCAGACGAGTTCGTCCGTTCTCTGCTCGCCAGCTGCATCGAGATCTCCCGAGGAATACCCCCCCCCCCACCTCCCCACACTCCTCTTTTGCCCCCCCCCCCCCGCCCTCTTCGCCCTTCGCTCCCTTTCAGACCCGTCGAGCGACAGATGCACACCGCCTGAATCGAACTGGATTCACGGAAGCGTCACCCGGACCGAGAATATCCGTTTACCCGTGGAAAAGTGTGCCGGGGAACGCGGCCCGTTCGGCGGACGCTCGTAGAATTCACGCGCGACGGATTTCGCTGCTCGTTTGCGAGACGATACGGCTCCCTCGAGCGTGCGGATCGAGATGTCTCGATCGGACGGATCCGCCCAGCCGGTCGGTCGTTAGGAATACTAAATCTGCCTGCTCGACGTTTTATTCGTAGTCCGTTATCTTTCTCTCTTTTTTTTTTTTTCTTGTCCCCTTTCCGTCGCGTCGAAGAATATTAACCCATGGCGTGGGTAGCACGGGGGGGTGGGGGGGGGGGGGGGATTTTTTTTACGCCGAGCGAGCGAGAGAGTGTTCTCGATGTTCGAGCGTTGAAACGAGACACGGGTTTTTTTCTGCGCGATTTCGATCGTCGCGCGCGACACGCTCAACCTATCCGCGATGTCGCGCAACAGTTGTGCGACGTTTCGATTCAGTCGCGGGTTTCGTTTCGTCGTCGTCGGCTTCAGAAGGTCGGCTTTATTGAACGTTGGCGAACTTTAAGCGAAGAATGTCCAGAACGAATTGTTTTTTTTTTTTAATTGTAACGTTGATAGAAGAATAACGAAACGAACGTAACGCTGTTTATTTGTTGCGAGTCGAAATTACTTTCTTGCCGACCCGATATGATTGTATCGTCCGCCGGGGGAGATGGATGAATGGTTACGGGTTAAATAAACTGTTTCCATGAAGAGCAATGGAGCGTTTGTTAACTTACAGGGGAGCGTCCCGATTTCGATGAAACTCGGTGCGTACTTGGGTAAACAATTTTGTTTGAGAACACCGTGGTGCTTGAATCTCTCAGCGTTCTTGAGACATTTCACGGAAAAGAACATTCTTAATACTAAGAATGGGTCAGATCGAAAAGTATCTGTTTAATCCTTATTTAGTAACACTGCTTTATTAATATTTATAGATCAACGCTCAACCGAGCCTCGGGATAATAATGACAGTGCTTACGGGGAAACACACAACTATATTAAATGATCTGTATGTACGGTTCTCAGCTCGCGAATTGACTGTTGATGAAAAGCACGATGACCGTTGCGCTGTACCGCAAATTAATGCCGCGAGGGCTAGTTGTATTTAGATGGTGTAAGGCGATGAAATTTGGTGTCACTTGATGAATAGTCGTATATTTACATGTTACTGTAACAAAATGATAATTAACTACGACTACTCAAGGTTGTTGATAAGAGTGCCTCGCAAGGTGGTGTAAAGACCTTGGCGGTGTTGCACAGATTTTGAAGGTGTCGATGATAACTATTGATGGAACTATTGATGACGCGATCTGACTCGACGATCTAGTCGTACTACCGAGTCTTACTTAGTTTCGCTTTAACGAAGACTCGCAAACCCTAGGGATGGGCGTGTCGTTGTTGGTGATACGCTGATTGGTTAGTTCAGAGGGTTTGTTCGTGTAAAAAGGTGACGGAAGGGATATTCCAAAATCTGGTAGAAGTGGAAATTAACGCCCCTAATTACCGGTCACTCTCAGGTAGTGACTGAGGGTGCCGTACGCGAGTCCACACGTGCAGCTAAAGGTTCGCGGATTGTAAAGCCATAAAATGTTGCGACTTTCAATAAAACCTGCTAATCCAAAAAAAAGGCGATGCACGAATTTATAGATATACAGCTTGCAGCTGTGGAATATAGTAAGTATACCCGAAACGTAAATAATTATATGTTAAGGAACTCGATGGCCTTATGAGTCCACTGTTTGGGCCCGAACACTATAACTTTACGAAAAAGCCTCGCAACGCGACAAAACTTAATATGGCGGCCGACAGTACCTTTTTAAACAGAACGAAAAACAAAATGTCTACGTTTCAATCTAAGTAAGTCCAGCATTAATTTTTCTCAGTGGCTGGTTTCACCCCCTAAACTCGCGTTTGGGCAGCCTTAAAAAAAATACTTATCCCCCATTTTCACCTCTTTAGTGTGTCCATCGAGTTTCATCGAAATCGGAGACGGATAGTTCGGGATGTTTCCTTATCAGCATCGAACGTGCAAATAATTATTACGCAATGTTATTGCGCCCGTTGTAAAGTAAATAGAAACTTCGGCTCGGAGTTTCTCAGACTTCCCCCCCCCCCTACCGGAAACGCCTCGCGATCTCCCTAATGGACTTTCCGGAAACTGGGCCGTGCGTCACGCGGAAAACCGGAATTAATATCGTCCCCAGGAGTTTTCGTCCTCCGGTTGCGGAAGCCCCGCTAAATTTCATCCCCCAAACGTCTTAGTCCGCCTTCTGTGGATGCCACCACCGCGAATTTTTCACCCCGTTCAGTGCCATTTGCCACTGCCTACACCATGGACTGATTGCCAGGAAAAGAGTCAGCAGTCGCCTAACTTTTCACTGAGGAAAGGTGCGAAGAGGGTGTCGCTCACTGGCTGCCTTCGTTTCGCAAGCTTCTCGAGATTAAAGGGGTGCAAAGTGGGTTCGGTCGGGCTCGAGTATTATTTATTAGGGGTGTCTTATGGTTCCTCAAGATGTCGAACTTCTTTTCCGCGGTTCGATAAATATTTTCAGATTTTCCGAGTAAAACACGGAATCGAATTACTGATCATCCCTTACTGTTTATTGCAAGGGGGCAGTTCTCCTCCATTCTGCGGCCTCCACTCGCGTTTCCACCCCCCCGAAAACTTTCGATACTCCGCCAAAACAGCGGATCGATGAATAATGGGTGGCGAAGGGCGACACCGGTGTCCAAGCCCTCCGCCTCTCTTATTTCCCAAAAGTGCACCCTCCTCCGCGGTGCTCGCATAATCCCACACGATACACACATAGACACACACAGAGGCACACACCCGCACACCCACAGAGACGCGTGGAATGGCGTGTTCGTCACGCGAGGGGTCGCTTTTAATTAGAGAGGCTGCATGGCCGAAGCAGGCTCTTCGATTAAATTATTAATTAACGTTCTCCTGGAAATACCACATCACACGCGACACGCGTGTGGCCGTCGCAGGAAAAGAGAGGCCGAACCGGGGCCGCAAAGTGAGACACGGGGTCGTGGCGCACCACACCGCTGCTTTCTTATGGGGCCGCAAGGGGTCTCCCATGGACCGTCGAATACAGTGTCTCGGTAACTTCAGGAAAATATTCCATACGAAACGCCCCGTTGAGAGTTTTATTCGCTCGAACGTTACGGCATGGTTTCCGTTTAAGCGAAAAATCCCCACCACTCGAGGGGTGTCCCCCTGGAGGCGTCGCGAAGCTCGCTTGGCGATCGGTGTAACGCGATCCGGGCTCGGGTATATCGGTGAGCTAATACTAATTCAACCATGAAACTTTGCTATTTCTCATCCTTTTCTTATGAAACTTTTCCATAGCATAGCTGACAATTTTCTGATTAAAATGACACCGAACGCGATGTAATTTGGGTTATATTTACTGGCTCAATTAACGGCGATAAGTTTCGACCGCAGAAAAGGGTAGATAATGAAAACAAAAGAGAAGCTGTGATGGCGACAGTCGGCAAAGATCAAAGGCACCACTGTTTAACATACCAATGTGATACTAACATTTTTATTCTAAGTTCCTTTTTCATATAACTTTTACCGATAAATTTCTGACATTTTTCCGATCAAAATGTGACCAAACGCTACATAAGTCGGAAAATATTGACTTGCTATAACTTATTATCTTTAATTATCGTTCGTAATTAGTTAGAGAAATAAATTGTTACCCACGTTTGAAATAATACTATCGCTAGAATATTACAAATTACACTAGTATGAAGTATGTTATAAATTCTTTATTATTCGTGCCCACACCAATATTATAGTCTAACAATATAATATTTCGCGAGTAACAAACGACATACAGAAATTAGCTACGATACCTGGTTCGCAAAAATGTTGGTGCTGACAAAATAAGTACGACCATCGTGAAGGGTCGCGACGGCAACAATGACTAATCAGAGACTACATCTAACCGAAATGAGTTACGAACAAAACTGGTGCACGACTGTGTAGGTACACTATACGTATAAGCGAACGTGATAATGAGTGTAGCCCACTGTAATATGGCACAGTAAACACGGTCCAAACGATATCGTCTTTGGTGTTATTTTAATCAGAAAAATGTCGCAAACCTGTTGGATACAGTTTGACTCAAAAATAAACAAAACAGTTTCGTCCTCGCATCAGTATCGTTTCACATTGGCCGCTCGGTCCTTTTCCTTCACTCTCGACGCTGTCGGCAAACCTCAAACAACGTGGAAAGTATATCCAAATGCACGTTCGGCTCCCGACGTTTTCGCCAGTATCGAGACACATCGCCGTATCAAGTCGTTTACGGTCGGAACCGTTCGCCATAGCCGGACGGCGCTGGGCAAATAATGCAGCAGAAACTCGGTGTAACGGCCGTTCCCAGGACGCGACGTCCACGTAGACCATAAAACTGATCCATTACAGACGCGGTGGCGCGGCCATAACCGGTGGTTTTGCAACAAAGCCCCTAAAAGCAGCCCTTACAATGCGACCAGCTTAATTGCTTTGACAGGCGAAAACACCCTCGTCCCTCCCCTTGCCCACTTCTTCCCCGGTTTCCGCCCGCGGTTAATCCCCAATTTTATTTCCACACACACAAAGGGAGACACGGGCAGACACACCGCGACACGCGGTCTTTCGTGACCCCGCCGCGCAGCTCGAACCCCGTCGCACGGCGGAAACAGCTTTCGGTTTCTTCGGTTCACGCCGCGATTTCTGGCATCGAAAGGGCGTTTGGAGGGGTTGGAGGGGGTGGAGGGCTGTTTGAGTTCGGTAAACTCGAGGATGAGGCGGCGATATTCGACGGGGCGAACGATTATCGCCGTGTCTCGGTGAAAAATGATCGGGAAGCCCGCGAAGAAAGGGGGGGGGGCGGTCAGACGCTTTGGTCGGTTTCCGGGGGAGCCCCCCAGAGGGGGGGGGGGCGGTCCCGCGATTCTGCGAGGAATTTGATTGATCGCGAGCCTTCGCCTTTCGTTTTCCCCGTGAAAAATTAATGTTGCGGCGCGTGACGTTCCTTTTGGGGAGGAGTTAGGGGCGGGGCGGTGGGGGAAGGGGGGGGGGGTTCCCCACAGGCCTTTCTAAAAATTCGACGTTCCCGATATGAAAAGGATACGGGGCCGTTTATTAAACGTATCAACAGCTGACGCGACTGCGATACAAATTAATATATCGTCGATGGAAGGAAACAGTTTTATGGAATTCGATTTGAGGAAAAACCGGTGAGCCCGCAGCGATCGAACGACGACGAGACAGCCATTGATCGGTCGTGGAACGTTCTCGCGATTTCTCGGTAAATAAATAAATAAAAAACGCGTCGGTTCGTAACATCGTTCGACACTAGGTTTAAGGGACCCGTCATTTTGACGGATTTCGGACTTCGCGAGCAAAGTTATAAAGTCCGTTGCTATTAATTTTTTCCGATTTATGTTGACAATTATGGTTGCAATGAGACGAGTGTACATATTAATTTATTTCCCCGTCAGCCCTGTAATTTCGAAGTTTTGAAAACGTGTACCTATTTCGCCGGATACCCGTCAAGGTGACCGGTTGGTTAATTTCACAGTTAATCGTAATCAACCGGCCATTTTCATGAAATTCCCCAAACTGATTACGATTGTTATGATGCAGTAAAATCGTGCTGATATTTAACTGCAAAATGGTTTAAAATTAGAACCTGTTATGAAATCCTCAAGGTGTCAGGGGACACCTTCCGGTAGAAATAGTTATGCCACGCGCATATTCTTAAATCCAGAATGGCCTGCAGGATAATCATATCGCTGAATTAATTTAACAACCGTTGTACCAAAAGTCGTCGAATTGTTTGCGGACAAACGATCACACCTCGAGGACAATTTAAAGATAAAACTTGAAAAAGTGTCTTTTGACTCCCCTCGACGGAAATAGTGTCAACGGATTTAATCGGCCCACATTAACTCCGCCAATGTTCCAGTTGCTCTGAAAATGAAATTAATCTTTTCGTTTTCGTAGAAAATGCGTGGTTCGTCTTCACCCCTCGATCTGACCCGGTGTCCGTACGCCCAGCGTTAAATACTTTCCACGAACGAAACGACCCCTGCACGTGTTTGTTACCCCGCGGTGTACCAGGGTCAGCCTAGTCGACACGGTCTCAAGGCGTTCGCCGTTAAAACGCGACCAAGGGGTCGGCCGTGAAACCCCCTACAACCCCCTCCCCCCGATCCAGTGCAACGTGCCGTGTTTCACACGACCAGGGCCATTGTGCCCCGCTATTAGCCCCGTTCTGCTTAGCTCGAGACAATTCCGATAACGAGCTTTCACCCAGTTTCGATTAGAACCGGCTAATGCTGAGCCGGGCGAACCCCCACACACCCACCCCCCCCTCCCCTCATCCCCTGGAAGTTCTCGCGCCCGCAATTAGTAGCCCGTTCGTGCCGTCGTTTTCATGTTTGCGGCGTTGCTTTGCGCGTGAAAATTAATGATGCACACGCCGTCCCAGGGTCTTGGATGGTGCTGAGAGGGGGGCGGTTGGTGTGTGCGTGTGTGTGTGTTATAATTATTTCAACGAGAGAGAGAGACAGAAGCGATGGTAATGACAATCTTGGCAGCAGAGCACTGCATTCTTGTTTTTCTTTTTTCTTTTTTTTTTTTTTTTAATTCAATGGACGATTTGCGGTTGGAATGTCGTCGATGAAGTAAGCAGGAACGACAGAATAACTGATGTACTTTATCAGAGAAGAACGAGGATCATAATTATTACAAGCGAGCCCGATACAACGTGCGGTTTATATTAGAGAATAATAATAATAATAATGGTGTTCCCGATATGGGTGGACAAGTGGCGCCGCTGTGGGTAGACAAGTGGCGCCGCGTCACGATCGTCCGACGCGCAACGGTTAACTGTTTGAAATCTGGCAGTTGGTTCTGGCAAATTTATTTCGGGCGGGGGGGGGGGGGGGGTGGTTTAGGCAGGTATAGGCGGATCGCGACGTTGAACGTTAATTCGTAAATCGATCGACGCAGAAATCGCGGATGGATATTCGCAGGAACGTCGATCTCGTCGAACGAATCGTGAAAGCTCGTCGTGCGGGACTGAAACGGCAATTCCGACGAACCCGTTCGACCCTCTTCTTGGAACTTCGACAATCTTATCGTGCCTTTCGAAACGAACTATCGTTACGCTCTTCATCGAAGTGTTATCGGCGGAATTTATCTCTGACCGATGGCGTTATCGCTCGATCGATCAACCTTCGAGCGGAACGATCTCATGTTACGCCGGTTTGAACGATCGTCGTCCGTCGAAACGAATTCGCAGGTTTTTTTTCTTGTTTTTCTTTGGCTAATTTCTTTTGTCTGCCCGTCTCTCCCTCTCTCTCTCTCTCTCTCTCTCTCTCTCTCCCCCCCCAGTGTCTCGGTCTTCGAGTTTCTCGCTTTCTTTTTTTTTTTCCCCCCTGGCGATTCTTTATCGAAGTGACGGCAATTCCGACCGTTTCAGACGGCAATATATACCCGTGGAAACGGCTTGTTGAACAGAGCTGCACCGTAAACTCGCGAAACGTCGCCAAACGGATTCGACCGAGCGATCCCTTCGCTCCGGGAACGCTCGAATCCGCTCCGCTGGCTCGTTTCCTCGAGGACCAAACGATAAAATCCGCTGCCACTCTGATGGAACAACCGTTCCATCGGAAGTAGGTAGTATCGACACGGCTGGCGGAATGGCTTTTATCGTCGAGTTTTGCTTACCTGTTCCATTGTTTCTGGACGTTTCTCTGCGCCTCATCGTGGTGCCTCCCCTCCCCTGCCCCCTCATCCTTCCTCCCTTCGACGGATTGGTTGTTTTAACATTTATAGCGGGCGAAGAGTACAGATCGAATGCTCAATTGAGTCGGAACATCGAATAATATTGCAGCCGAATTCCACGCGAGAAATGAACCGAACAATAATTCATTTTGATGGAAAATAATGCTCAGCGTTTCCATGGAAGAAAGTTCGACGCCCCGTAGCTTCGCCGCCGGCCGTCGAAACCGAGTTTCGACCGGAGCCGTCGGAAGCGCGGAAGCTTGACCTTTAAAATGAGCTTTGTCCCGTTCCGGTGCGACTTCCGGTTCCGGAGATATCGTCGTTGGAACCGAGGCCCGATTTTCCCCGTTTTCGCTGTCGCCGTCTCGCTCGCACGGTCCGACCTCTCGCTCGCACTCACGCACCGACCGATCCCAGACGGTCACGTGCGCGCTGGTCAATGAAAATCGCGGAGTCAGCTGTTTTTTTTTTGCTACGTCCGCCGCGCGTACGCGATTCCAGGAAAACAGCTGGGCCAATCAGCTGACCAGTAGCGTCGCGCCAAGGCGCCTAACTTTGGGAGGCCGTATCTCGACAACCGATCGAGATATCGAGACGGGACAAAGAGCGTTTTGAAGGGCCCGCTTTTCGCCATCTTGTCCGCCATCTTCTCTGTTTAGTAGCTGTATTTTGCTGTCGATGTTCCCCGTTCGGACCGCTTTCGACCATCTTAATTCGAAACTACGCTTCACTGCTATCCCGGAAGTTACATTGGCCCGTGTATCGATACGATTTCGAGAATGGTAATTTTCCCGGACGCAGCGGCGCGGCGGCAAATCGACCGACAGTTTTTGGATAATGAAACGTCTGGGTCTCCTGTTTGCAGCGGCGAACAAATTGATACAGCGAAACACATACATATATCGTGACAGGGTTCTCCCACCATCTTTTTTTTTTTTAAATTTTGTTTTATCGACCAATTTGGCGTCCGCGATCAAACGGTCCACACGGACGCCGGCTCCCTTTGAACTTTTCCTCGTGACTCGTGGAAATTGCAAGCCGCCTCTCGATTACGCACGCCTTCTTCGGGACCGCAGGGTCGTTCGCCAGTCGTCCGGGAGTTTCCGCCTCGCTGGCCGCTTCATTAGCGGCGGCAAAAACTAACATTTTGACGCCCCACCCCCGGGCGACGAGGGGAGCGAGGTCCAAGTTGACCTACTGCCTGAAATTTATCTCGAACAAGGCTGGTACGATTCGAAATTGCGATAAATTTCATCCAATTACGTCGAATATGTTTCAGCATTCTTCTGTTATTCGACGATAAATTATTCGGATTCGACGTTGCCAATGTTCGTCCCCCAACATATTCCCCTGCATCCCTCATAGTTCTCTTATTAACGTTTGAAACATCGTCGTTTCAACGAAATTAACCCTCTAGAGCCCGTTCTCAACCCCTTTATCGCGCGTCCACGGCGTAACGAAGCCGGGGGCCGAGACAAAAGGGCGGAAGGCTGCGTGTCGATTCCCTCGACCGCATTTTTCCACCCCTTTCGCAGCTTCCGCTCAATACCCTCGCGAAACCCGCCCCCCTCCACCGGCCGCCCCTGTGGCGTGTTTCACGGTTCCACGTTTTCGTTTCGTCGACTGTTCTCACCCCTCGCTCCTTTTCACGCGACACGCGGAGGAAAACTTCCAACCCCCTCCCCCGCCCCCATTCGCGTTTCACGGGGGGTGGTTCGATTGTCCCCGGGGCGAGGATTCCGTTGCTTTACACTTTGCACGAATTTTGTTTCGTTTTTTTTTCTTTTTTTTTTTGTCACAGTTCCTTTTCTGTTTAATCGTCGAAGCGATTCTCCATTGAAAATTATTATACGTTCCTTTGTCGAACGGAGGCTCGAGTATCTTTTTTTCCCCACCTGTTATTTATACGGGAAATTCTTTTTTGCCGTTCCTTGCATATTTTATATCCGGCCGAAAAGAGAACTGCAGAGAAGCGTGTAACGCTCGGAGGGTAGATTTTTCAAAATTGTCACAGGCGTTGCAACGTACGTCCAGTCCGGAAGAATTAGAAAGAGCTTGGTCAGAGTTTGCTTTAATTCCATTCCATCTAGAACACCCCACTTCTCATACTCCTCACACCCCCTCCCTTACGTGCAATTATTATCTCGCCCCAACAGCCGCTACGTGTTCTCGAATACATGCGCGGAATCGTCGCGAACCGGCGTTTCGTTAAAATGCATCGTAGGACGTTTTGTAATTTGCGGGGATAATTCGATTTTTCGGACGCGTTGTTCGTCTCCTAGCGGCGTTCTCGTTGGAATCGTTGAGAACGAGCCTAATTGATAACTCGACGGGATGCCGATTCGGCTGGAGGAATGCGAGAAACAATAACAATCTGTACGGTGTAACGCGCGATGATAAGGGTACAGGAAATTGGTTGATCGTCGATTAAACTGGTTGTCCGACAAAGTAACCTCGGCTCGATGTTTAATTAATGGAATTAACGCCAGGAAATGTCGGGTTCGTCGAACCGGGAAATGAAAAATAATTGGCATAACGGTTGGATAATTATTATCAGTGCGGCGGAGAGTTTAGTTTGTTTAACGAAATGAACGTAAAATAAGCATCGACGTTTCCCGTAAATTTCCCTGTCGTAATTAATTCGGGGACATAATACCGGCGTACTTTTTACACCGGTGTTACATACAGTGACAGTTACACGGTTATGGGCTTGGATATACCGGTACGTATTAGGCTCGCGAAGCTGTACCGAAGCCGATATAAAGCACCGAAAACCGAAATAGAATACCGAAATTTGAAGTAAAATACCGAAAATTGAAATGAAATACCGCAGACCGAAATAAAATATCGAGAACCGATATAATACAGAAAACCGAAATAAAATACCGAAAATCGGTATAATATCACAAACCGATATAATACAGAAAACCGAAATAAAATACGGAAAATCGACATAATATTAAAAACCGATATAATACAGAAAACTGAAATAAAATACCGAAAATCGGTATAATATCACAAGCCGATATAATACCCAAAACCGAGATAATATCAAAAATCGATATAATACAGGAAACAGAAAAAAAATTACTGAAAATCGACATAATATTAAAAGCCGATATAATACAGAAAACTGAAATAAAATACCGAAAATCGGTATAATATCACAAACCGATATAATACAGGAAACCGAAAAAAAATACTGAAAATCGACATAATATTAAAACCGATATAATACAGAAAACTGAAATAAAATACCGAAAATCGGTATAATATCACAAGCCGATATAATACCCAAAACCGAGATAATATCAAAAATCGATATAATACAGGAAACAGAAAAAAAATTACTGAAAATCGACATAATATTAAAAACCGATATAATACAGAAAACTGAAATAAAATACCGAAAATCGGTATAATATCACAAACCGATATAATACAGGAAACCGAAAAAAAATACTGAAAATCGACATAATATTAAAAACCGATATAATACAGAAAACTGAAATAAAATACCGAAAATCGGTATAATATCACAAGCCGATATAATACCCAAAACCGAGATAATATCAAAAATCGATATAATACAGGAAACAGAAAAAAAATTACTGAAAATCGACATAATATTAAAAACCGATATAATACAGAAAACTGAAATAAAATACCGAAAATCGGTATAATATCACAAACCGATATAATGCAGGAAACCAAAGAAAAATACTGAAAATCGACGTAATATCAAAAACCGATATAATACAGAAAATCGACATAATATCAAAAACCGATATAATACAGAAAACCGAAATAAAATACCGAAAATCGGTATAATATCACAAACCTATATAACACCGAAAACCGAAATCAAATACGGAAAACCGAAATAATATAAAAAACCAATATATATATAATATCAATAACCGATATAACACCGGAAACCGAAGCGAGGGTACCGACAAATACAGATAAACAAGTGTTCTGAGGGGTCACGATCGAAAAATATCGACACGAGTCCCTGCGCTGGATACGCACCGTCGAGAATGATCGCCAAACGTTTCCCCGGACGTTTCGATGGTAAACGCGAGCGCGAATCGGCCCGGCAAGACGCAGTTTGGTTCGCGCAGGGTTGGGGGGGGGGGGTCCCCCCCGCGACCAAATTAGAATCACGAGTGAGCGTTACATTCGAGACTCTCGCGAGGCGCGAGTTACGACGACTGCATTATTAGTCGCGACGCGAGCGTGTTACCGCGATGCCGCGAATCGGAGGAAGATTAATGGATGGACGCGTTAGGATCCATTAAGGATCCCGATTAAGCGTGGCACCCGGGTATTAATGAAGATTTATTTTTTCCAGGGGAAACTCCGCGTCATTGTTTCCCCCGCGGCTGACGTACACTGCAACAACCGCCCATCGATTTCCGCGATAATTCTCTTCGGCGTCTCGTCGAAACGATCGACGCTAACGACGACAATAATAAAACAAGCAACAAAGACAAATAATCTCGCACCTCAGCCGGCTTCCTTTGACGACCCAGCGTCGAGGAAGCGCAACAGTCGTCGGGGTCAAGCGTCCCTGTAGGGGGTGGTGGTCGACCCTTATTGTTACCCCCCCCCGCCATCCACCACCCGATTAGACCCGCGGAAGGAGGGAGGAAAAGTCTGGCGGCTTTGTAGCCAAGAAAACGGGGGGGCTGGGCGCTCACCGGATGCTCTCGCGGTTGTTTACCAACCTGTCCGTCAACGTGCCTCCAATTAGTATTGTAACCGACGGACGTTTCTATGACGGGAACGCGAAACAATAGGAACGCCGCCGTGGCGTTCTTGAAACGTTCCTGGGACGACGTGGAACGGGGGTGGGGAATAGGGGTGGGGGGTAGTTCGTTTGGAAGGGCGGCGGTCGAGGTTCGGGACAGACCTCTATTATCTTGTCGGTTCTGTGACGATTTACGGTTCGTCAGGGCGAGGCGGGGTCTTTAATTATTTATCGATAAACAAAGCGATACGATATTCGCATCGTGGTAGAACGATGATGAGAATAGTAGAATAGTAATAGAACCGACAGTTTTTGCGGTTTCGATGGACTTGTATAAAAATTCAGAGCAACGTGAAAGACTTAAGTGTGGTATTGAAAGTATCAATTTTGGAGCGATAACTGTCGTCGCATATTCTGTTTACGGGGTCGGTAGGAAGTGAACCTGGTTAAACATCTGCGTAGCAGGAAAACGAGAGACGAAGTTACGGTTCTTGATAGAGCGTGCGAGATGATTTAAAGATTTCGTGCAAGAATAATAAAGGGGTGGTTTAGAGTTCTTCGATTCTCGAGCGACTTTAAATTTAATTGCATTGGCATGTAGTCGCTGTTGGATATATATCAGATGTTTTTTTCTCCTCCCCTTTTTGACATGGAGAAACTTTCAGCAATTATTTTTCAATTATTATCGATGGGGATAATTGCAGGTGCACGGGAAACGTTACCGATCGTTAATTAATAGATAGACAAAAATAGTTCTTGAAAAAACACTCCGATACCCGTTGACGTTGTTCGAATCGTTTCTAAAAAAAAAAGAGAAAGAAAAGGTTGCCACGCCCCCGTGCGCACCCCCTAACCCTTTCTAGAACTCATCCTCAAACTCTGCGGGGTGGAAGAAACACGCCTCGTCTTAAACAACAAAACACGAGCACTCTCGTCGTCTCTATCGACATTCTCCCTCCCCCCCTCGTGCCAGGCCACGCACACCCCTGAAGATGCACACCCACCTCCTCCCTGCCACGGACGCAAACTGTCACGGATAGACCACTGCAACGCCCAAGGTGCTCGCCACACTAATGCATGTACACTTAAGTCGACCTTACGGGGGCGGTGGTAACTGCAGCTGCTTACAGAGGCTTCCGACCGTTTCTGCACCCGCCCCACCCCCACCCCCCCACCCCCCCCACCCCTGTAAGCCTCGCTGGCGGCGTCATTATCATCCATTTGCTAATACAACAAGATAAATTGCCCTTTCTCGTAGAAACGTTACACCGCAGCGAGTTTTCTTCTCTCGTTAACTTATCCACCTCCCCCACCTCTCCCTTACCATACCACCCTCTTTACGATGGAATTATTTTATTGATTTCTCTCTCTCTCTCTCTCTCTCTCTCTCTCTCTCTCTCTCTCTGTTCGTCAGAGAGCCTGGAAATGGAGATTATTGTTCTTGTTTTTTTTTTTTCTTACTAAAATACTTGGACGGTTATCGAGATCGTCTTTGTTCGATCATTATTGGCAGAGGGTAGTTGCGGAGGATTCTGGATATCGGAGGGTGTCGTTTTAATTATCGCGTTTAAAAAAAAAAAGAGTTCGAGAAGAGGAAGGAGGATATTCTGTTAAAATTTTCCAGCGGCATCGCGAGACGCAGGAAAACGTGGGGAGGCTCATTTTTCTCTTTCGTTTTTTATTCGCATTTTCCTCGCGTCACGTGTTTCGTCGGTTCGTTTAAAGGCCTCGTTTGAATGGCTAATAAAGCCCCTTTAAATGCTGGCCAAGAGGCCGGCGTGCCGCGAAAAATCATGATTAATCGTTCGCATATTAACCGGCTCACGCCACCTTGGATATTAATTGAAATTCTTACGGTGGGGGACCCCCCCCCCCCATTGTGCACGCGACTGCCAGCGGCCTGGCGGACGAGTGCGTGCCCCCTTTATTTTACCCCCTCCCCCACCCTCTCGTAATCATCCCCCGGTTTAATCGAGGTCAACGGCGACGCGGTTGAAACGACAATCGAAAGAAAGAAGGCGGCGTAATCATTTCTACGAGGATCGATGTATCATTTGAAGCGAGACAGTCAAATAGCAGGATAATTATTTTCGAAGAAAGTGAACGAAATTATTTGTTTTTTAATTCTTCTATTGTTATGCAGCAATTGTGTAGTCATATTTTGCCTCGCGATCAAACAGACGCAAGATAAAGTTACACTGGCTTCATGTGAGTCGTATAAAGTTACGTTAAAGCATAGGAAAATTCTATTCAAATTCGTGCCTGTTTAATTTTCAAGGACTACGGATAAAATTACTGTCTTAAACCCTCGAATCTGTTCTGCAATATTTCTTACACTGTCGTTTCCAGAAAGTAGCTGGATCGCAATGGTTTCAGTTACCTTTCTTATAATGGAAATTATAAACAGTTACATGGTCACTATTTTGCTGCCAAATGATCATTTTCGTCGTCAATTGAACATTTCTCTAAATAACAATAATGGTTTGCGTTTCTTTGTAAAGACGAATAAAAGAGCTTTCTTTATCTCAAGTTTAAACGAGTAATATTACCCGTAACCGTGAATCAGAATCGATAAATGATGAAATCAGTGAAAAAATGAAGCGAGTGCCTGCTGAATTGTCAATGAATTGGATAAATGATGGAGCGACTCGAGTTTCGTATTTCCGTGCGAACGATTTTTAAGAGCAACCGCCATTAACGGTCATTATACATTTACGATAACAGCATATTCGATCACCGTTTCCCCTACGAATCTCTGCCAAGCTTCTCTCTCTCTCTCTCTCTCTCTCTGTCTCTCCCTTTTCCACCGCGTTTCGAGAACAGAGCCAAGGGGGGGAACAATGAAAGGAACAACGAAACGCACGCGTATCTACAGGGCGGAGAAAAAAAAAAAATACACGAGTGTGTTTAAACAAAGTAGGTACGCCGCACCGGTGTGTAAACAACGCGTGCTATTGATTTCACCGGCGCAGGCGGAGGAAAAACGCGCACGAAGCGCCGTGCAATTTAATATTCCCCCGTTTATCGTGAACGGAAATCGCTCGGTTCGATTAGGAAGCTCGGCGACGGAATAATTTTTAGCGCAGCCGCGCTAACGGTCGACTACAGCGTTCGTGGCTCGATCCGAGAATACGATTTTCCTCGCACGGAAAATTTATTTCACCGTTCGCGCGGACATACGGAGCTGCCGGTCGTCGCACGCTCGCGATAAAAAAGAAAAAACGGCAACGAAGAAATTGCACTCGCGGCGTAAAAGGCCTGCCGCTTCGCTCGCGACGGAGCGTCGACAAAATCTTGCCGCGGGGACCCCCCCCATCCCAGCCGTGCTCTCGCCGCTGAACTCTGTTCCCGTTCGTTGTTCCGTCGCGGCGCCTTTTGTTGTTGCTCGGCTAAATAGACCGCGTATCTTGACGAAAATTGATCGAACGACGCCGCCCCGTTCGCTCGCGGAATGAGCCGGCCGACGATGCGAACCTAAGGGGGGGGGTCCCCCGGATTAATTTCCGGCGTCTGACGACGACGCGTCGGCTGTTACTATTTGCCAGGAGCTCGCGCGACGCACGGAAAAGCTGGCCAAAATAATTTACCTAATTAATCGACAGAATTTGAAACCACCTTAACGTTTGATTGCATTTCGTGATAGTACAATATATTTTGTAATAATCTGAAGACTAACGAATACTGCTTTTTTTTTTTCGTTAAAAGATTGTTCGTGTAGAATAGCGTAGAAATATTTTGTAATAATCTGAAGACTAACAAATATTGTTTTTTTTTTTTTCGTTAAAAGGTTGTTCGTGTAGAATAGTGTAGATATTGTGAGATTAATTGGAGTAATCAGAATATGGTAATAAGGCTGCAGTTATATTAATACTTGTGTTTATTGGACAGAGTTTCGAAAATTAACTGGCCAAATACAACTCTTCGCAGTCAGTCCCGTTCGAACGCCTATGCACCTTGCATTTTACGTTCGGAAATACATTTCTTTCACTCGGTTTCGAAATGCAGTACTTTCATTGTATACATACTTAGGAATATATCAGCATAAGTGTTATTTATTTTGGACAAAAATAAAATTCTGATTTTTGATCCCGTGGGGAATACGGTCGGTAAATCGGTAAACAGGTGGGGCAATTGTTAGACACTTTAATCTTTAAGGGGGGGGTCCCCCTTTAGCATGGTAAAAATGCGCCGATTTTTGAGATTTTCTCCCTAAGGAGCTGCTGAGACGATCTTTTAAAAACTGTCAGGATATCTTAGATAATATTCGTACGATACAAAATTATTTTTATCGTTAAAAAGTGGTCCGCAGAAATTTATGTACATAAACACTGGGGATACCTGGAGGCCCCAATTTTTCATCGAAATTAAAAAACCAAGGTTTTTGTTATTTCTGATATAGTTGCGTTGTCGACGAACCCTAAGAAAACGAGAAAAAACTTGAAAGTTGACCAATTGGTGTTACAAAAAAATAATCTTGCGATTCTGACCAAAAGTTTTCGTACTATATTCGTGCCAAAAAAAAACGATTAAAATTTTGGGGTTCATCGACGATACTTGGTAATTGTTTAGCTGTATGTTTTTTTCTATCTATTTGTCCCGCAATGTTGAAAAACGCTACAGGCGCTACTAAGAAATCCAATTTCTTTCATTTTATAAGCCGGGGGGGGGGGTCCCCCCCTTAAGAATCGGATATCGTTGCACAACGTTGCCCTTTAAATATTGAACTGCTTAATCTGTTGCACCTCGGAATCAGGCGGCAGATTCCCCTCAGGGGTCGACAGTTTCTTCATCCCCTTTGCTTAATTTCATTCAGGTAACTACAATCTAACCGTTTCGTTTTTCCGTTTTCAGGTGAGTGTCCCGGAATTCCAGTACGCTCGAGGGACAGACGCGTCCCTGACGATGGTAAGCCATAAAGAAATGTACCCCCTGTGCCACCGTGCATCCTTTAGCAACCCCCTTTACGGGTAATACATTATTAGACGCAGAATTTGTTCCGGGCAAATATTGCTTGACAGAGCTTTAACAAGGAATATCGGCCACCCCGTCCACTGTTCCCTGTCGCGTTGTAGAATAAGCCGACTCCCGAGAGGGAGAGAAAAAGAGAGAGAGAGAGAGAGAGAGAGATCGAGAGAAAGAGGGAGACGTACACGAACGTGTTTGTATATCATCGGGGTAACCACCGAGGGGTGGGTTTATAACCCACGAAAAATCGTTCTGTGCCACCGGGGCGAACCCTCGTCGACGTCGTTGGAATCAATGTTTTAAAGCGGAAATTCAGTTCAACGACGACGTTCCATCGGAAAATTCGTAACGACCAGCCGACCGAGAAATACATTCCAGTTGCGTTCCGATGTTCGCGCAGGAAACGTTTCCGAACGTTCAGTTAGCTCGTGGAGGAACGAAGGGGTTGGGGGGGGGCGGTGATCATTGGTGAACTCGTTCGAGGGGTGTCGCATTGTCAAAAACAAACAAAAAAATCAAACAGTAGATATTCGTTAGATTATGGTCCCTAGTGAATATATTATTCCCAACTGTGAAAACATCGTCGAGGCACCCCGTGGGATATTACAAGGGGTGGGGGGTTGTTTCAGTGAAATAAAGAATACATCAATTTCCCTAGCGCGTCTCGCTTTTCCAGGACAGATAGCTCGCCGGAAAAATTCCGTCCCCCCCCCCCCCCAGCGAATGGAACAATTTCACTTACTTAAACACCGATTCCGCGTCGTTTGTACGTCGCGGAAATGGCGTGAGATTTTTCGTGACCCCGTCACATAGGGGGTTGGAGGGGGTTGGAGGTCTTAAAGTGTCTGGCAGTGGAGAAAAATGGAGGCGAGCGTCCCGCGTAAATCCAACCCCATTTCGCTTTCAATTTGCACCCCGCTCGAAGAGTTTCCTTTTTCATTCGCTCGATTTACTCAACAATTACCATAAATTTCGCGAGGAACGAAGAGAACAAAAATCGGGCCTCGGCTAGGTGTTAAAAGTGATTCGAGAAGGACAATGGCAGAAACGGGCGAATTTCGACAAATTTATTTATGAGATACGGTCCTGCACGGATCGGGGAACTCGAAACGCAATAATTATTTACCCTGGGGATGATGGGAGGGTTGGAAAACACGAGCTACAAACTTCGATATATTGTGGTCAGTACAACTGACAATCAGCTTACTTGCGGTCATTGTGCTCTTCCTCGAGTGACGATGCGTGTGACTAACATGATAATTCAGGAATTAATCAGAATCAGTATACTGTTTGCCAATTCTATTAAAAAGAAATAAAAGTTTGACCATAATCGACAGCCCAAAGGCCACAGTCTCCTAATTCACAATCGCGAACAATGCTTCAGGTAAATAGTCGCGGGGAATGTTAGCGATGTTATTAAACACTGTTCGAATTCTAGATTGTTTAAAAATTTGTAACGCTTCGTTGCGACATGCGAAAATGATTAAGTACATATAATATGACGAGTCGAGTTGCACTTCTGTCTCACCGCTGAACAGTTGTGCCTGAGAGTCTGTCGTTCATGATCACAAAATAGCATTAGTCTGACTCGTTTTACTTGCTGAGCAGAACGAATTCGAATTTTCAAAAGCATCCCTGTCTTAGCCCCTTAATCGTCGAAGTTATAAAATTGACGTCGACTCTCCTGGGCCCTAGTTGGGCCTGAATGGGCCTGTTCCCATTATTAGCAGCGGTCCAATCTCGCTTTCGGATTATCATCGGTAGAAGACAATGACGATCGGTAAGGCGAGTTTTATTAACGACAATATGCCGAAGTTTAAGTTTATTTTTACAAACTGTCCCATCATTGCTCGAGACACGCGAAACAACGTCTCATAGGGACTCCTCATGCCCAGCTGGGCCCAACATTGGTCCGTTTCTAGCGTTGTCCTTTCCAATAAAATTCTCTTCGCACTACGTCCTAATGATCAGAAATAAAAATACAAAAAAAAAACAGACTCGTCTGCGAGAAAGTAAAAGTAAAAGAAAAACGGTGGGGGGACCCCCCCCCCCGGGTCGTCGAAGTCTCGAAAACCAAGAAAACGATCCTGAACCCCTCTGGGTGTATCGATCCGTCTAAACTTTTTGCTCGTTAAAATTCTATTTCGCTCAGCGTAAACAACGAATTATGCTCGGGCAGAGGCCCTGTCGTCGTCGTCGTCGTCGTCGTCGTCCACCCCCGTGTGTGTGTCTGCGTGCACGTCGAATCCCCCACCCTCTGGCCACGTTGTTTTTTTCCCCCGGCTCTTTTAAATGGAACTGTGGCGGAGACCGCGCACCCTCGGCAGCCGCGCGGCTTATCTTTATTTTCCGCGTAAACGAGGACAGGCCTTATCAGCCGGGTAAGCCAGCGGCTATCGTTAGAGTCGAACATGTCCCCCGACATGCTCGACTGCTTGCTGCGAGTCGACCATTACCACTTTACACGCGCGCGCGTGCCCCCTCCCCGTTTTTCGTCTCATTATATCGACGTACCTTCGTCGGTTCCCCTGTCCTCCATACCTCCCCCTCTTTTTCACTTTTATTTTCCTCCCCCTTTTCTGGCCAGCTTCTCAACCATTTCCATACTCGCGCCCAGCTGAAACGCGAACACCCCGGGTGGAATTACAGATCGAGAGACAGCCGCTCACCTCGCTCGCTTAATCTTCGTTCGGTCTGTTCCTCGCTGGCCGAGGCTTCGAAATTGCTCGACGCTTTTAATTCCAAAGTCGCGTGAACCAATTGTACGCCTCGTTTATCGCAGAATCGTGCCCCTGTCCCACCTTTTTCGATCCCCCGGGGGACCCCCCCACTTCGGAACGCGAACACGATCGGCGCAGTTGTTCCCCGCTCGCGGCGTCTTTTGTCACACCGTTTGTGAATTTCAGTCCCCGACGATCGGCTCCGCGGAAATTAGCACGATTTTCATCCGCTTGCGACGAGTTTGCCGGCTCGCGTTTCGACGCTCGCGGCCCGCGAAAGGAGCCGGCCGGGACGAAAATAGAGTTTCGCGACGACGGAAGTAGAAAACTCGCGCACGGTTTTCAACAGTGACACGCGTTTTCGAGGGGGGGTCCCCCGCATTTTCGAGGGGTAGGGGGGTCCCCCGCGTTTCGTGGACTCGTTCGTCCCTCCCACCGGGCTACATTGTTTACCCCCCCTCTCTTCGAATCCTGTTTCCTTTGTCTCGCTTTCCCTTCGAGCGTCGCGCGCTTGTCGTCGCGCGGCGGCAATTTTTCTTCGCTCGCAGCCGGGCCGACGAAACGTTTTCGCGGATTAATTTCGTTTTCTTCGCCGAATTTTCGCCTGGACAATTCGATTCCTCGGGGGATCACACTTGTTCGCCCCTCTGCCGTCAGCATTATCGCTGCCTCGTTGGATTCGACGCTCGTTCCTACGCGTTCTCATCGCCTTTGTTCCCGGCCAGCGTCGCTTTATTATTTCGCGACGGTGTCCCGCGAACAAAGCGTCGTCGGATCGACGATTAGAGCGCGACGACCACCGGACGAACAGCGATCGCGTCACGCCGACCAGAGAATGCACCCGAAGATGACTTACGCACGCTTCGGGTCGAACGACATTCCGTAGTTGAATTTATGGGGCCGCAGGTCCACGACCATGGGCGAGTGGACTTTATGTGAAACGGCAGTTTGACTGTTTTATGGTGCTCCCTTCGAGACCGCCACACGCTTTACGAGCTGTCGTCGCGGCGAGAACAGTGAATCCCGACCGCAAGAAATCGATTCTGCTATTTATTTCAGTAGCTCGCGACCAGGTTGCCTCATTTTCCTCCCGCACAGGCTGACAATTCTCGCGGCTGGGCTTGCCTGAAATATTCATTGTTGTTATTATTTGTTGCTTATTATAATACACGTTTACCTCGTGCGAGGTTACCTCGTACACTTCTACTTACAATTAAACTTGTTTCCTTAATGTCTTATTCTTTGTACTGCTCTTCATTTTGCATTACTAGCTCTGATCTTACGTACACACTCTCTCTTTGTTCTCTCTCTCTCTTCTACATCAGGATCTCAGACACGTACACACGCACACACAGTTCAGTCAGCATTGCCAACTTGAATGTTATTACCAACAATATTAATATTAATTGAATGGCTCGTTGATTTGCATTAGATGCGTTAGACAACGCTGATTTATACTTTTATGAGCGCTAGACTTTCATATGAGACGCTGTCACGCAATTTGATAGGTTCCTTTGTTTGAGTTGGGAACAGTCTCTTCTGCAATGTGTTGTAAGCGATGTATCACGTGTACAATATTAATAAAAGTCGAGCTATATAATCCGAAGTGTCAACATTAACTACCAATAGGGTTAGTACAAGAGATTCAATTAATCCGGCGGGTCGAATTTTTGTTAAAAGGAATAGACAGATACGCTGGACGCGCGCAGGCGCTGCTTTTAATTAAAAATAAATCAGAATCGCAAAATGCCCGACTCACCTCTTTCATTCGGTCGGTTAATTACCCTCCACCGCGTGCACCGTTGATGACGATAATTAATCTCTCTCTCTCTCTCTCTCTCTCTCCCTCTCTGTCTCGTAACGACGCAGACTTAGCACCCCTTCCTTAAGCTTGGAGATTTTTTTTCATCCAGTCATCGGACAAGCCGTGAAAAATGTCCCCCGTCCCAAAATTTGAAAAGAATCGAAGAACCATTTGTGTACACGCTTTGAGTGGCTGTCGACACCTTGTCACTGATTTCTATTCCCTGTCGAACCCCTGGAACAACCCCTCTTAGAAGTTGAACGAATGGAGGCAGGGTAGTTTTTCTTGTTAAGAAAGGAAGCACTTTTTTCGCGTCTCTTTATGGGTGTATTCAAGGATTTCGTATTCAACACAGCCCCTCCCGGTTGTCGGCGAAAAATATTAATGTTGGGAGTAATATAAAATTTTGGGAGTTATTTTTCGTGAACTTCACTCACAATGCAAACAGGGAACAGATGGGATACCGAGACTCCGGTTTCTTGCAACCATTAATTACTTTATTCGTATAAAAGGTCGACAAACGACGATAACCCTCTCAGCGATGACCGTCACGCGACTCACGATACTCTCAAACTCAATGCTATTCGAATCTACGCTTCTCGAACTATTCTCTTCCACCTTTCCATCTGTTCTATACTATGTACAGCCACTTTATGCACTGTTCCTCCGAATATCTCGTCCCGCTTTTAATGGGGCGTTGCTTGGATCACACTGAACAACTTTTTCCTTTACCGAAATGTTGGTCGAAGCTTCGTTTTTGAGATATTAACGAAAAACACTGGCCAATCAGATCGGCCGTGGGCGTGAACCAACGCATTGACACTGCGACCGACTGCGGTTGAGAGTCGCGTGCTGGAACCGCGCGCTCTACGGGCGCTCTGATTGGCCAGTGTTTTTCGTTAATAATTCAAAAACGAAGCTTCAACCAACATTTCGGTAAAGGAAAAAGTTGTTCAGTGTGATCCAAGCAACGCCCTATTAAACGATTGAAATAACTCTAACAATTCTTTCACTTTTAGTTACTCTTTCATTATATCTCTCATTTGCTCTCACTCGTTTAGCATACACCCCGCAGACATTCCTCGGCGACGGTCGGTCACGTCCAGCCGAATCTTTGGGCCGCTGCACCCTCCGTTCGCACGATCATCTCAAATAATCAGCGCCAAACACGTGTCTTTCACACCCCGGAATCGTTCGCTGTTTCCTCGAGGCAAACATTCGCTCGATCCACATTCGACGTTTCTACTAACACTCTCCGCTCACACCATGCTCATCATACAACTGCCTCGGCAAACTTCGAGATAGTACTGTTAACTAATAGGCGTCAACAGACCTGGCTCTATCCGCTAGTACAATATTATAAGTAATTATAATATTAATATTATTAATATTATTAATATTATAAATATTATAAGTAATATTATAAGTAATTATAATATTAATATTATTAATATTATAAATATTATAAGTAATATTATAAGTAATTATAATATTAATATTATAAATATTATAAGTAATTATAATATTATAATATTATAAGTAATATTATAAGTAATATTATAAGTAATTATAATATTATAAGTAATATTATAAGTAATTATAATATTATAAGTAATATTATAAGTAATTATAATATTATAATATTATAAGTAATTATAATATTAATATTATTAATATTATAAACATTATAAGTAATATTATAAGTAATTATAATATTAATATTATTAATATTATTAATATTATAAGTAATATTATAAGTAATTATAATATTAATATTATTAATAATTATAATATTATAAGTAATATTATAAGTAATTATAATATTAATATTATTAATAATTATAATATTATAAGTAATATTATAAGTAATTATAATATTATAAGTAATATTATAAGTAATTATAATATTATAAGTAATATTATAAGTAATTATAATATTATAAGTAATATTATAAGTAATTATAATATTAATAATTATAATATTATAACAAAATAATAATAATTATAATATTAATATTATTAATATTATAAGTTATAGGTTCACACAGAAATTGATCGGTCGGTTTTTAACGATCGAATTGAACAGGGGGTCATGTTCAATGATTAAACGGAGTACGATTCGTGTTCCGGGTATTTCACTCCGAGTAAATATTTCAAGGGTGCAAAGGAGGGTTGGTCGAATATTCAGCTTATAATCCCTCGTTCCAGTCGATTTACGCGCGAACTTCCAGCATCGTGGAAGGAAGGGAATCGTTTATCACGCTAATGGATAACGCGGGGGTTACGTGTTCGGGCCTCGATCGTCCCGGGTATCCACTTTATCAGGGCCGATCGAGCACCTGCTGCTCGGGGGGATCCCAGCGTCGAACTTCCGGTTAACCGTCGCGACGGAAATGCGTGAGCCCTTATCCGATCGTTAGACTTAAAGTAGTTTCTTCGAGGACGCGGAACTCCTCGCGTGCTCGTGAATTTGGAGCATCGAGACCCCTTTCGGCTGAAGTAGCGGCCGAATTATTCCCGCTGGGGTGGCGGCGGGGGGGGGGGGGGGAGGGGGTGGCGGCTCACGAAGTTGCGAAAACAAATGCAAAGAAAGGCAGCAGGGATCTCTTTTGCAAGAATTTTTTTGACGAGCTGACGTTACTTTCCTGATGATATTAAGAAAAACAAAACTTCGGTATTACTATCATTATTTAATTATTATTCGGCGATGTACGAAAATTGCCGAACGATGTTCCAAATGCACTCGCGAGGAGAGGCTCCTTCACCGTTCGATTCTCCCAGCAAAAGCAAAGAGATAAGGGGGATGGAAAGGGTCCAAAGGGACCTGGTCCTGTTTCATCGCGCGGCGGTGGGTTTGAAGGGGGAAGGAGAGGGAGGAGTTTGGCTTCTCGAGCCTCTGATGACTCGTGAAACTCCTCGAGACGACCATAAGCCGATATATTTATTGCTCAGATACTTCTGAGACTCGTTCCCAACCCCCAAGCCACCCCTCGTCGGCCGTGGAGAGTCGATTTACTAAATAAGACCGGAAGTGGATTGCCTGTGACATCGCCGTCGAACTTCCAACCGGGCCTTTTGGACCGGGGATTTCAAAGGATCTTTCCTCCCGTCCTCACCCACCCCCTCGATCGACAACCACCCTCCCTCCCCCTCGAAGACGATAAGGGAGAAGTTCCAGCGGTCAGAGGTGATCGCAAGGCTCCGTCGCGGTTTTAATTAAAGAAATTGCCCTCCGATTAATGTCGCCGCCTGTCTACTCGTCATCGCGGGGGGGGGGGGGGGGGGGGATGAAACACCCCCATTGCTCGACAATGAAAACGCCGTGCTCTTCGCGCGTGCACGCGCCCCCGTTTTTAACAACCCCGAACCGTGCGTCGACGGTTAGCGCCATCCTTTTTCGTTCCGTTGGCAACGCTTCGCCGCGCACGTGGCGCGAAATTCAAATCAACCGTGAATTCACGGGACACCCTTTATATCTCACCTACAAACGGCGGCGAAGAAGTGGCGTCATCCCTCGAAATTCCCACTGGAAGCGAAACGATTCCAAGCGCGGTGCCCGCAGCCGTATTGTCGTCGGGGGCCTCGACTTCCGGAAAACCGGTCGCGTTGTTCGCGACGCGCAATAGAAACGGGTCGACACGTGTTTTTCCCGTGCACAATCGTATCGGCGCGTTACAACACCCCAACCACCCCCAACCGACCCATAACAAACGCCAGTCGCTTGCATCCTCTCCCCCCCCACCCCTCCCTCCCCAATGTTGCACACAAACCTTGCTCCAAAAAGATAACCGCGGACACCTCGTTTCCGGTTTCTACCGCTGCATACGAGCGAACGAGGCCGAGCTGCATTATTGCGGTCGTCTCTGGGTGAACGGGGATGAAGAAGGGGGTGGGGGGGGGGGGTGTGTCGCTGAACCGGGTGCAGGGAAAACTGGCTCGAGAAATTTTTTTACTCTTCGTCAGACAGTAGGGGAAGACGTTTGAAGTCGCCGTTTCGTTCGGGAAGCGTGACCACGCGGTGGTTGAAAAATTGGGGTGGCTGGCGAGGGCTGCGCGCACGTTTGGGGGTGGTTTTTTTGTTGGCGACGGTCGTTCGGATTTTTTTTTTTTTAGCACCCAGGCGGCGGAACAGTTTCGACGCGTCGTTAATTGTTTAGGGGTTCGAGGGTGTTCGATAGTTCGTTCGTTTATATTTCGTTGAATCGAGGAATCTTGTCGAGCGAATAAATTATATAATATATAATATATTATAATATATATTATAAATTATTATAGTATAATTACGTTGATAAATGCGATAAATTGTAAGGCGACGTTAATATTATTAAGGAAAGAACCCAGGGAATCGAAACGAGGGGCGCGTCGTAATTAATAATTTTCCGAATTTAATCCACCACCGGTCTGCTTATTTGCTGAATAATCGCGGAGGCGTGATTGTCGCGTGAAAAACAAGCAGGTGAGAACAAGAAACTGGGAACAGGCGGAGCGGGGAAAAGGTTTGCGATAATCCGGGAGCGTTTCTTCCAGATTATTTCTGTCGCTCTTTTTCCCGTGCTTTTTCCACACCGGAAGCGGAGCTTGTGGCGTCCCCGTTGCAGGTGTACGCGCGCGAGATTCATTTCGTTAGTTTTTCCAGAGTTGGCTGCGCTTTGAAGACTTCGCCTGTTCTTCGCCCCCTCCGACAGTCAGCCCCCGACATTTTATTTATTTAACCGCCGTTCGTTTCGTCGGACACCCCGGCTAATTGAACGTATCGTGGCACTGGGCGTTTAAAATTTATACGATCGAAGACCGTCGCCTTAAAAATTTTATACCCGTGTCGTGTATTTGTCCGAGGAAATTTCTCTTTTTTCATTTCGAGGAGGAAACACTGGGCGAACGACGGCGGCACTAATTATACAAAAATATTGAAGTTTAATTAAATCAACGCGTCGATCGATATTCAACAGGCGGCCGCGCCACCTGCAGTTAATAAAAGGCGGATTAATTTCAGATAAAATTAATTGACTTGTAACGGCGCGGATCGCGTGGCATTAATTATCTTCGGCCATGGTTACGTTTCGCATCACGATTCATTGGTTCGCCTGAAAATTCGGGGAAATTCGACCTCGGCGGGTCGTGTTGCGGAAAAAACAAAAAGAAGAACAAATCGAAATTGATTCCGTCACGATCGTGATAATTATTCGGGTGCGTTTAAAATTGTCGAACGGTGGAGAATCGACAATGCTGGAATTAAAGGCGAATTAGAAATTACGGTTTAACGCGTTCGTCGCCACGTCACCGATGTCTGTCGTGACGGCTACGTTCCGTCACTCGTTGACGATTGACGTTCTTCGTCGTCCAACGGGTGGTTGCTGGAACGATTCTGAACAACTTTTCCCTCGACCAAAATGTCGTTTGAAGCTTCGTTTTTGAATTATTACCGAAAAACGCTGGCCAATCGGAGCGCCCGTGCAGCGCGCGCTCCAGCGCGTGGTTCTCAACCGCGCTCGGTCGTGGTCGTGAATCAGCGCAGCGCCACAGCACCCGAGCGCGATTGACAGTCGCGTGACGCGGCGCGCGCCCCCCGCGGGCGCTCTGATTGGCCAGTGTTTTTTAACGGCTGCACGCGTGACAACATCGTTTTGAGCACCGCGGAGACCTCGACCGATTTCTCGCTGAGCGACGAACGTGTTAACTGTCAACGGGTCTATTGTCAGTTTTTTTAGCTTTATTACGTTTGTCGCAATTAGCGATACAGATGGTTTCCGTTGTATTTATCGTAACCAGTGAAACCGTTTACACCGTGTATAATTCAACGACGCGTAAACGATCCTCTCTTGGGCTATGATTACGTGGAGTATACAAAGGTCGGTAAAAGAAGGGCGACAAGAACCGAAAAGGTTCTGCAAGTAGGAAAACACGCGATGAACAACGACGCGGTGTATTTATTCGAATCGCTTAATTCCAACCACTATTTATCGTTGCAATCCGTTATATATTTTCGTCCAATTTTTCCCATCGCGCGATATTCCAAGCTCCACCATCGCGAAGGGGCGAGGGATAAAAATGTACGGCCAAGCCTGACGAATGGAACTTTCTTCGCGGAAAAAAGAACCCTGTTCCCCGGAATTACGCTATTTCTCACCGGCCAAGAAGAGTCACGTGAACTTCATCGCGCGCACGTTGATAAAAAAAAAAGAAAGGAAAGAAAAAAATGCTGCTATCAGCCCGAACAGGCCGCGCGATAATGCCCTGCGAGGAGGCGCGAATCGACAGAGCCAATATCGTCGGCCGACGAGAAAAAAATAAACACACCGCACCGGGAACGATTTTTCGTTCGTTGATCAAACGTTCCGCGGCCTCGTCAAATCGTTTCCCCGGCTTAATTGAACAATTATCCGGGCGAAACGGCGGGGCTCGCGATTCAATTAAGATGTCTCGGTATTAAAATTGATTGAAACATTTCTTCCCCTCGAACGGTGAAGAAAAAAAATTCCACGCCGAAACTTAAACGTGTTCCGGTTTAGAGTTCCCGTCCTCGGGGCGGGCCGACTCTTCGAAAAATATTTCAATGGAACGCGAAACATTAATTCGAGCACGACGTTCCATTAAAGAGAGAAAAACGATAAATCAATAAATTACCGTTAACAATGGAAGACGGCGAGTAACGCTCCAGTTCGTTGAAAAATATTCCGCCCACCGTGGAATGTTATCGTGCGTCGAGTATTATTGGAATACGGGTATAGAAATGATTCAATATAATGCTTTATACTAAAATTATTTATTTCTGTATATTTTCTGAGGCACGTAGAAAGGCACGTCTTAACGCTTTCGAAGAAATGTCTCGAGTGAGTGTTGCACACATCAAGAAACAAAAGCGCGACGCATTGTACATACAGTTCGTCCAGAGCTAAATGAAAAAAGTGGAGTGAGAGCGGCCGATTGATGCCGCCGATCGGCAGGGCCGTCGCGCCTTGCCGATGTTGCGTTCTAAGCAATAAGATGAGAAGCTACGAATTAATTTCTAATTACACTAGTAGTTCAGTTATTACTAGTATAGCTATACATTTTATTTAGTATTTGAAGTATTTGATAGAATTTTAATTCTTCGCGCAGTATTATCCTTGATTCGTAGTACACGATATATAACGCCTGTAGAGTTACCATCCCAATGCGATATCTTTTGTTTCAACAAACTATTATATCTGAATATTTATTAATGTTTTAACGTGTGAACCATAATAAATTGAACATTAATAAACTTGGTTTTTTAATCTCATGTAATACATGCCTTACAATAAAAATAAAGATACAATATGATCGGAAATATATCATGTTTGGTCTCATTTTAATCGGAAGAATTTCAACAACATGGTACAAAAAATTATAAGTCGAAAAAACTAAAAATAAAAAAGTTAAGCTGTCGTTTTTATTATAGCATTGTTTTGCATTTGTGTAATCACATCGACACGGTGGCATTTAAATTTCTCGGCTGCCTCGGCCGTCGTTCTATCCTTGTTTTTCCCTTTACAACCTAGCGACACCGACAAAAGCGAGCCGCGAACTTCGAGAAATTGGGGTCCGTTCTACTGACACTTTCTCAAACCATTTACACATTGATCAACGGTATATCATATACTGTATATGTGCACCCATTTCAAATTGGCATGGCACTGCCCTGCTCGGTTCGTCGGGCGGTCGAGCTTTGTGTTTCGTTTAGCGGGGTGAGAAATCCCCACACCACTTTTTTCATTTAGCTCTGGACGAACTGTACAATGTATAGACCAGGGCAGGCTAAAATAAACCAATTAATCCATATACGAAAAATAGATTAGTTTTGTCCTTTATTCGGAACAATAAATTCCAACAAGTATTCTACGCGAGGAGAAAATATTATTGATAAGGTATAGGGGGTGGTGAGAAAAACCTTCCCCTCCCCATGAACGAAGAACGATATTATTTGATAAATAAAATCGACGAAGCTTTGCCATTTGCCCGGCGATACACCGTCGTCACGGCTTTATCGACAGACGTATTCGGTTTCTTTTCAATTTTGCCGCGCCTCGTTGGTGGGGGGGGGGGGTCCCCCCCGCCACGAAGTTAGATTCCCCATGCGGCACAACGTCCCGCGAGATCGACTTTACTCTCTCCCCCCCCCCCCCCCCCCCATTGATGCAGCGTATCTGCACCATCGAGCTTCGTTTCTGGATGGCTTAGCTGGTCCGCCGGCATCCTGTAAAATATTAATACGAATGCTCCACGGATGGGGTGAAAATTCGATACTTTGAGCAGCCGTTCCACCCCCCCCCCCTCCCTTCCTAGTCGTTTCTCTATGGCGTTCTCGTCTCGTTCCTACGCGGTGTCACGTACGTTTCGAACGCCAGAAGCAGAAGGACTCTGCGCGGCTGATTCGCGTTTTGTTCCATTTTTTTCGTATCAACTGTAGCTCGACACAGTTTTCGATTCGCGCTTCGGTGTTGCGTTCCATTCTCGCGTCGTGTACGGGCGAATCTCGATTATTTAATTCGATACCAGGCGCTCCATCGTTGCGGTCGATACTGTCGCTTCTGTTAATTTTTTCGCGAGAGTTCGCGGAGAGGTGTGTCCGTTTTCTTCGCTCGCGGCTCTTGCGCCGCGGGGTAACGTAATCGCGCGACTTATGGGCCACCGGGTACGCGGCGCGACAACGACCAGCATTACAGCGCAGTCGAAACGTATCGCCAGCGGGGAATATTCGATGCCGTTGGTCCGGTAAATATTCGATGAACCCGCGCGGCGAGGAGCGATGGTACAGTTGAATGTATTTCACCAGCTCGAACTGGACGTTTCTTCTTCCCCTTCTTTTTTTTTCTCTCTTTTTTTTTGTTTTTGTTGCGCCCATTTCTATTTATTTATTCATTTTTTCTCTTCATATTTTTTTTATCCATCCATTACCGACGAGGGAAGAAAATAAATAAATATTCCGGCGTGTCCTCCCCCTCCCCCTGCCCCTCCACCTCCCCACCATGGACGAATATTCGAGTTCGTACCTCGTTCAGCGAAGTGATTACTTTAATGTCCGTACATTTTGTTTATTTCGATCGAACGTTCCCGATATGTTTGGAAATTTTTGTGCCTCGAGCAGTTCGCCCGGGGCGGAATTCTAAAGGAGCGAAACCTCCGGATTGGTTGAAAGTGTAGAAGTTCGAGTGCCTCGAAGACCTAAAAATTGTGGAGGTCGATTGGGGCGGCGGGAGGGTGGTTTTAAGGGCTTAGAAAACTTGAGAGTCCATATCCCAGGTTCACTTCGATGGCTTTTGGAGCACGGGAATTTCGAGAAATATCGAATTAGAGTTCGAAACATCGCGGTGTAAATAATCGGGGGAAGTTGAGCGGAGGGTAGCGATTCGTACGGGCCATACCGCCGAAGGAAAAACGAGAAAAATAAAAGCTCTCGACACTTTGGCCCGGGTGACTCGATATTCGAAATTTCCATATTTATACGCGGCCAGTCCCTCCATTTAAAGTACACGTACGTACCACCGCGCGCGTGTCTGTGGTTTCCCTCTGGCGCTCGAGCCACCCCTTTCGCCGGCGAAAAACGCCGCGGGCTTGGGAAAACAGAGCCACCCCCTTGCACCTATGATTAATTTAAACGTCCCGCCGGCACGATGGAACTTCCATTCTGCCGCGAGCCAATCAGAGGACGCTCGATGCTGTACGAATGAAAAGAAAAAGGAAAGGGAACGAGTGTCAGAGTCGTTCCTCGCGTGGTGTTTTTAATGGGGGTGAAACGATGGTGAATATGCAATGGGATTCGCCTCGGGACCGGGAAGTTCTTCGTTGTTCTTCCGCCACCCTCGCAATCCCCCTCCCCTAAGTAACTTTTCTTTCGTTTAATCCAATCTCGCGCAACGGTCGCCCGGGATTTCTAATTCGACCGCGAAGGGGATGATTTTTCTTTAACGATAATATAAAAAACGTCAGCAAAAAATACAGCCCGTGGAAGCCTATGAGCCAAGCCCGGTCCCCCAACATTTACCCACCCTCCGGAAAAATACAAATTAGCGTCGAGCCGAGACGAAAAATTGTTTCGTGCCCCGGACGTCGACCGACGTTTCGGTCGCCCGAGGCGACGAATCGAATTAAAATCCAATGGTCCTCGGTCGCGAGCCAACAACGGGTACGCGGCGCGGGGGTTGGCGAGCACGCGTGTGCTTCTGGGGGCGGGAGGGGCATCGATTCAATTCGGCGGAGAAGTGGCAACCGCGGGCAACCGAGAGCCGCGAAGCTCCACGGCGCTGTTTCATTTCAAATTTGATTCGCGCGCCGCGACGACGCCGCTACGTCGCCGCGCGACTTCCTACCGGCGCCATTGTCGACTGCGCCGGCCGATCGGCGATTTCTTTCGTACTATCGTAGACAAGGGCGAGAGGATTCAGGGTCGATCGAGTTGGGGGCGATAGCTCCGTCGGTGGCGGAATGTTTAAGCGGCGAAGCTCGTGCGACCCGCTCAGATCGTGGTGTTTTGCTCGTCACTTTCCTTTAAGGAGCAAAAATGAACGAATCTTCTTTCAATTTCGTTTGGCACTTCCTATAACGATTAATAACGTCTGTACGTTTCTTGACAGGGCGTCGCAGAACCGCTCTTTCGCTTCAATTGACGTACTGCGAAAGGTAAACGCGTGCGAAATATTTTCAGTAACTGAGCCTCAAACTCGTCGACCATTTCGGTCGCCTACGCTGGGGTTAATCGGATCGCCAGTTTCTCGCAGACACACGCCGATAAGCTAATCGAATCTCGTCAATTTAAGCCGGCCGAGGGGAAACTAGGGGAACAAAGGAGAGGGTTTCAGTACGTCCCGCGGGAGACTTAACTGGACCGCGAATTTTTTCGCGCAACCCTTTGCCGGACAATACGTACGCTCGCCGTGTCGATCGTCGGCCTTTAATTATTCCTCCGTGAATTACAACGAGCCCAATTTGTCGATCCCTACAGGCGACCCGGAAGTTTCACCAGGAGCGGAGAAAGAGAAGCGGCCCATTGTCGGAAATCCAGCGGATTCGCTTCCAAAGGAATGCGTCCCCGACGTTGTGTCCGAACGAATCATCGAAACCCTTTGTTTCCACCGCCCTTCAAGCCTGTTTCGCGTCTCTGTACCGTTTGGGGGTGGTTCGTTGGCCGAAAAATTGATACTCCTTCGAGTATTAATACTTAGCCCCCACCCCCCGCCCACCCACCCCATCTCCCGAATCGTCGACGATATCGAACCGAATTATTTCTAACCCCTCGACGAGAATAAATATTCCACCCCCGTCGGAAGACGTCCCGCGATTGAGACGGAAGTGATTGAAATTCTAAAAGCGGAGGAACGAGAGGGTGCACCGATAGGGGCGAATGAAAAATCGACGACGGAAGTCGAAGAATCGATCTCGCGTCGCGTCTCTGAAAATCGTACGGGGATGGTTCTCAGGGTGGTTGCAAGGGGGGGTGGGAGAAACTAGCGAGGGGGTGAGCCACCCCTCCGAGTGTTCCAGCGGAATTACTTGGCTCATCCGCTCGCCCCCCCCCCCCCCGGGGGACGGCAGTCCACTTGGACACCGGAAATAGAGTAACTCGTGGCTGCTCGAGCGTTCTGTGGGCCAACAAGTCCCGGCAATCCGGTTTATTTTCGACGACAGAAACGCGGCCAGCCACTCTCCGTACACGGGTTAAATCCTTCCGAGACTCTCTCACCGTCGTTCCACCCCCTGTCTGGGGTATTAAACGACGTGGCACGGTACATTTATTCCGTTTGCTTAAACGATAGGGGACGGCGATGGCTTACATTTGTTCAACGTGGATATTTAAACTCTCATTCGTTGCGACGAATTAAAGGGTCGCTTATGAAACGTAGGATTTTTCGTTGAAGGAAAGATTATGCGCCCGGTTTATGGAATTATTTATCATTGAAGGGAAATTGAGGATTTATATTTATTATTGTCATTATTATTCTTATCGGGGTAATTAATATTATTAATTTATTAATTCAGAAATTTGTTTACTTATAAACGTATCGAAGCACCCTTACACGAATATTGCCATAAAAGACGAAGACTTTTCGTAACATAACAAAGAAGGGACAGGTACAAAAGGTCGCGGTACAAAGGTACGACTTTATCCGATAATTCTGCGTACTTGTCTTTTGAAAGTGAGTAAAGACCGACTAAAAAAAATCAGTACGATCTTAGATAGTGCTGGAGTCAGCAATTGTTGTAAATGGGTTTACTCAATAACTCTCCTCAGCTTGTGATTTTATAATATATTTTATTGACCACGCAATAAGAGTGACTTCTATACTGCATCAATGGTTCGAAGGAACTAACTGCATCCAAATTAACGGACTGACCTGAAGCATAGACGACTAATCTCGAGTGCGTGTGGGGCCCTATCGGTTCTCATATAAACAACAGTTCAAACCTTATAAACAGGATGAAAGGAACTGTATAAGGCATCCCCTCTCGCACGAGAATGAAACGTTAACTTTTGTATTGATTTTTATTCAAAAATCTAACAGCAATGAGGCGATTCATTGGATTACTTGATCCGTGTCTAGATCCGGATTTAAGTATTTGTAATCCTGCTGTACACAACAACACGCGCGTTTCAGGTACGTAGAAATTGATTCGCGTAAGGAGAGCGAGGCAATCAATATGGTTATAGATTAAATTGAAAATAAAGCTGTGGTCGGATATTCTTCTTCGCGCAGGCAATGTTTCGAGGTCGATTGTGCTTAAAAATTCGAGGAGCAATCATGATCAACGATTGACGTTGGATTGCTTTAGCTTACGCGAACAGAACCTGAGAAAGGAGGCTATAGACGGATAAGGGGTCAGATGGTGCCCCTAAATCAAATTCGACTTGCGAGGCGTCATTCGATAGCCTGGCAAGAAAGACCAATTCTTACCAGGTTTCAAACCTGTAGCTCGACTGGGACGATAGTTGCAGCGAGAAAACAAAAATATAGTTTTTATTTAAAATATAATTTAAAATATTCGCCGTATAAGTTACTCTGTCGCGCGAGAAACGACGAAAAAGTCGGTTTTCGATTTTTTCAAGTGCGGCGCACCCAATTAAAAAATCTGAAAAAAATTGAGAATAGTAGTATCAATAACATGTACCTAAAAAAAAAATATATAATTGTGGTTACGAGATTCCTTCAATTAAAAATCGGCATTTTTCACCATTTTTTGACGTTTTTCATTTTTCACATTTCGAGTTTCGAATTTAAAAATCTGGAAAACTTCCACAATATGTGTCTGCGTAATCGCAATGTCTCAGATTTTTTTCAAATTTTTACGTGCCCCAAAATGGGAGATATGGAGCAAAAACTATATTTTTGTTTTTTCGCCGTAACTACCCTCCCAGTCGAGCTACAGCGTTGAAACTTGATACGAATTGCTTTCTCTTGACAGTCTATCGAATGACACCTCATAAGTCGAATTCGGTTTAGGGACACATTTGACCCCCTTATCGGGCTATAGCCTTCGTGTTGCGCTATTTCGAGCATGATTACGTGAGTCAGGTTTTTCGGGGATCGCATAATTGAAGCGTACTCTAACAAGAGACGGACAAGGGTGACGTATAATAACCCAAGCGTGCGAATTGAACGAAAATCAGTGGAAAAACGCAATTTCCATTTAAACCGACGGAGAGAACGTATCGCTGGTTTATTTTTTACTAAACATTTCGTCGCTGGGAAACCGAGAGCCAGCGCACACTGGTATCGGGAATGTAGCGCGCATTATATTACGACACGGTGTCTTGGGCGAAAGGGGGGCGCGTTCCGGGAAGGGCAAAGAACCCCCGGGTGGACGCTTTTCGATCCGCAGTAATTTCTTAACGAGCCGACGGCGATGCGCATTCGCGTCGTAATATCGGAGAGTGTCTCTTATCGGCGTCGTCCCGGAACGAAAACACTCGGCCCCGGCGATATTGAGAGTTAAACTCGAACAATATTTGAACAATTCGACGACAGTCGTTGAAACGTTGAACGAAAATCTTCAGGCCGAGTGAACACGACCGACCGTTACGAATCCGTTCCACTGTACGATTGGCGTTAAGTAGATCAAGCCGAGGCTTGGTCAGACG